>CM057966.1:28893090-30319208 GCA_030142095.1 Rubus idaeus
GATCTGTGTCCTTTCCCATGCCTTGAGGGGGTGCTAATAGTGATATTTCCATCTTCCATATGATCCACACAACTCAAACAGCTTGACTGTCCAGATAAGAAGGGTCTCACTCGACAGTAAACCCTGATACTTCCTGATCAACATAACACATAACTAATTAACCATTTCAAGGACTAACATTATGAAGGCAAGTGGGAAGCAAAAGCTTTAGGCAAACAGTGATCTTATTACCTTTGAGGTCTTGGACTTGATTGTATAGCTTTCGGTTTTCTTCTAGAACTCTGTGATATCCACTCGCAGCATGAGCTAGGCCATTGATGTGTAAACCTATGGAAGGAAAACTTGAATGAGGAAAAATATTTCTATAACATAACCCCAGAAAGAAAATGCACAAACAACAAATATTTTTCTTTTCTTCTAAATTTGTACCAATATTCTGGAACTCCTCATGAAACTTCATTTTCATAAACTGGATACCAGATTTTGTAGTGTGAAGGGTTTGCTTTAGTTCCTGCAAAAATTATATTGGGTATAAATGTACTAACCAATAAAAAATAAAAAAGTAAGAGGATGGAGAATATATCAGAGCTGAAACCTACCCAAACATCTCTTTGTTGTTGATCAAAGATCATTTGCTGTTTAAGCAGCCGACTTTTTGATTCCTCATCAGGGATACAACTTTTATTGGAGGATTCGTCTTTCTTTATTACTTTGGGATTGTCTTCCATCTAATTATCGTGTAAAACAAACATATACTTCAGTTGTAGACTTTGAGATTGAGATATGAATTTTGCATGCTGTTCAGAAAGTAAAGAACCATTGTTACCCTTTTATCACCAGAAGCGAATTTCATTGGAGGTTTGTTGCCATGAGAAACAGCCACGTCTTTCAGAGATGTATTTGTCTATAAGATAAATGAAAGTCTGTAAATTATCTAGGTTAAAAGTAAATGGAAAACATAATAAACCATACATAAGTCCTAAAAGGTCATGTTTTCTGAAAAAGCCTTTGAATGCAAGAGTTTTGGATATTATGTTTTGTCTAACACATGCAACCACATAAGTGATAACCCTAGTCATGTTTCTTAGGTGAAAGCAGATTTCCCTGCAACAACTTCCTTCCTCACAATGTTAAAAAGGAAAATGTAAATGGTTTTAACATTCAAATAAGAAAGAGTAGCATACCAAATCATATTGGGTGGCAATGCGTTGCTCAAATTGCTCCATAACCTTGCTTAGGACAGACTCTACCAACTGTTGCAGCCAGAAGAGTATAATGACCCGAGTTATATTAGAAGATAAAATTTGTAGTAATATTACTGTAAGTGGTGATACTAATCCAAGAACTCCCTTTTTCTAACTAGTTAAAAATGCAATGAGGATTGTCAAACACAAAGTAATTATGACTCGTAGACAAAAAAAATTAAGTCGCAGATATGAGTAGTACCAGGCCAACTCAATCAGAAAATTACTATACTGAACAATACAGATAACATCAGCGGCTGGATTGGCCCTTACCATCGGAACTTCTTCAGGCTTCTTATCCAATAGAACTGCACGGACAAGCATATTCAAGGAGCGAGAACTAGTCTGCAAGTATGAAAGAAAAAGCTTGTAGTCATTCCTCTTATTCAATCGAGAAAGAATGCACAGGTACAAAATTAAATTTAGATACATATAAAGTTTAGCTTACCAACCATTTTATTAGAATCGAGATCAGAGGTCAGAGCATTCAAAGATTTTTCATTCATTGATGAGGTCCTTGACAAGGAATTCATAAATGGCTCAGAATTTTTTCTCACAAAAGTCTTGGCTGAAGTGGTAGGTTTTACATTTCCACCAAATTTCCATATCCCATTTCCCCCAGTAAGTTTCCAGTCACTGTAGGATTTAAGTGCTAGAACCGTATTCACAACCCTTGCAGATTTCCCTCCCTGAAATTAATAGAAAGAAGATAGATATCAAAGAAGTACTTGTCATAAGAAATCAAATTTTGAAGTTATAGTTATCCAACTTCAAATTCCTAAGGATTAGATGTGCATAATCATTATCTATCTAAGTTTCTACCAAATATAGTAGAGAGGCCCTTTCTAAAAAGTCCACCCTTAATTCATAATTACCAATCCCCCAGAATTTGATTATGTAAGAACACATACCTGTTCAAGATCAGATGCCTCAAATGTAGGAAGCCCCATTCCCTCAATAGCAACAAGGAAGTTCCTCACATTCTCGAAGTATTGGAACGCCGACAACGCTCCATCGGGGATTGAAGCTGAATCACATGGACTTTCCACCACCTGAAGGGCAAAATATATTTGCAAGGTGAATAACATATGTAAACTGAAAGTGAAAAATTGAAAGAAAGGAAAAAGTTAGGATCAGGATCACCACCTTGGGCACAGCTCCAGGTTGAACTTTATTGATAACATTGCAGAGGATAATCCCACTTCTCAATCCAAGCCTAAACTCTTCCTCAGAAGGCTCCGCAGGCAAATCTTTCGCCACGACGACACCTATCATCTTCCTGAGCCACCCAGCCGCCTCATTTCTTCTTGATGCTACACAAAAATGGTTAACTAATTAGCTCATTTAACTTCAGCAATGAAATGTGAGAACCACCCAACTCTGAGCAAAGGTTAAAAATTTGACAAAACCAAAAAGATGCCCACATTGCTTCAGAACCCTCGGAGGCCCAATACAACAAAAACACGGATCAGATAGTAGAGCAATCACAGATTAGTAATAAAATGTAAACAAAATTCTTGAAGTATCACATGGAAAAGCTAAACTAAAGCGATCAAGAGATAGCTGATCATCTTTATCTTCAATTGGAAGCCAAGTTTAACACAAATTGTGATCAATTGCATATTCTTAGGTGCAAAGATTTTGAATTTCTCTAAGAAAAGAGAAGAATCAAAGGAGAAGGAGAATTGAGAAAGTGATCACGTACCTGCTTGCTCAGCTTTTCTAGACTCCACCAAATCAAGATCTCCGATTCGAGTACCGTGCTGCTGAAGCACATCCTCCACAACCGAAAACATCGACAGTGCCCCTCCGGCTGCCGCCGCCATTGCTGCTTTGCTTTTGCTTCCCCAACGCCAACAACAGTTTCTCAATCTTGGCCAAAACTCAACCAAAAATTGAGATTTCACAATCCACCAGCCATCAATCAAATCCTGAAACTCTTAAATGCCAATTAATTAGCATAGATAGATAGATAGCTATCTCTCCCTTGCCGGCTCCTGAGGAAACAGAATCAATCACCGAGGGTTTCGCAGAAAGATCTAGAACAACCGAAACTCGGAGACGGAGAAAGAGAGAGAGAGAGAGGAACGCAGTGTGAGAGCTTCAGAGAGAGAGAGAGAGAGAGCTCTCTATCTTTGTTGTTGGTGTTTGATGTAAAGGTTTCCTTTGTTTCCAATTTAGACTCTCTCACAGTCAGTCCATGGCCTTTTGCTTTTCTCTCTCTTTTTTGTTTTTATTTTCACGCCCTCTGCTTTATGCTCAAACGAACCCTCCAACTTCCTTTTCTCCCGAAGCTGATACCCGAACCTGTATCCGAGCCTCTCGGATTTAAACCAGTTAGCCCATTATTTTTTCGAACGGAAACTGATTTTTTTTTTTTCAATAATTAAGTTTGAACTTTTCCAAAATAAAAAAACATTCCGCCAACAATTGCCAATAGCATTCATGGCGCGTGTTATTTGGCGCGTTTAGCGAACGAGACCTGCCATTTTAAAAGCTAGATCCTAATTAGAGAAAACATAGATCCGGGTATGTTTCAGCTAAGCTAGATCATTCCATATAATTAATTTTGGACAGTACCATATTAGCTAAGCTATGGAAAATCTAGCTTTGGATACTGTATGATCCAACTTTGATTAGGGTTTTACAGCCCAATAATTAATAATATTCATGAAAACTAAAATCTATACATAATAGAATAAATTTTTTTTTATGGTACATGTACTTTGACAATTTGGTACATAGTCAATAAAAGATGACAACTTGGTACTTGAAATTACCCTTTGTTAAACCAATGGGTACTTCCATCCGTTTTTTCGTTAAATACAATAGTGATATTGTTATTTCTCATTCATTCTCAATGACAAAATTGTCATTCTAAGCAAAAAATATATATTTATTATGAACACTTTTTATTCTATTTCCTCTAAAGTGTATATATATACTATTTTCTCTTGATGTTATTGTCTAAAAAACAAGTGCTCTTTGGGTTTTTCATTCATTTTAAAATAAAATGCTCCCCAAAATAATAAATAAAAATGTTCCCAATAATATTAAATTAAATTTGATTCTATCAAAAAAGAATAAAAAATAATTAATTATTTTGTTATAAAAATATGAACTTATTTTAATAAAACTTTAATTAATACTCTATATTACCCATACAATTAAATAATATATTTTTCTTGAAATAAGCTTGGAATGACAATTTTACCCTTACATTTAACCGAAAAATGAATGGAAGTACTAAGTGGTCTAACGGATGATAACTTCAAGTACAAAGTTAATTGTCCTGTTTTATTGACTAGGTATCAAATTATACAAGTAGCAATACGTTAGATATCATAAAAGGAATTTACCCTAAATAATATTTACAGCGAAAACTTGTTTATATTTTTTTTTGTTGGACGAATTCTTGCTTCCATACTTTAAATTACCAATTAACGTTGCATATGAGAATATATTACTCGATCTATCACCTTATCGACGTTTTTTAGAGTTCAATCATTTAAAATTTAGAATTGCAAGAGTTTGAGTTTAAGATTTATCACTTCATTTCTTGACATAATCCAAAACTTGAAAGTTGAACCATAAATCTTAAATCATGTCATATATCACATACTTAATATTAAAAACTTAGTAAACAATTAAGTTAAGTACGTGTTTGTATTGTTAGTTTGTTACTCACAAGTTCACAACTACTATGTATGAAATACAATTTTTACTTCAAAATCAAGGAATAGTAGTTTAAATATTCTATTTGTCATAGTCATAACCCGTGTTTTGATTTGAATTTCATAACATTTTTAAATACATGAAGGATCAGGTGACCGTACCCCGATAATGGATGGTATTGCATATATAATAAACGACAAAATTCCTCCATATGATCGAATTCAAAATAAAGCACTAACTATTCTGGAAACATAAAGATATTATAATTACAAATTTAAAATGAACCCGAGCCATGCATGCCATTCAAATATTATTTGGAAGGCCAACACCGGGGGGGTGGGGGGGGGGGGGGGGGTTTGGGGGCCCCCCCCCCCACTCCCCCCCCCCCCCATTTTCCCCCCCCCCGGGGGGGGTTGGGGGGGGTTTTAAAAAAATTCTTCTAACTTTACTCCGTGGGGGGGGGGGGGGGGGCCTTTGCCCCGGTTGGTAATGTCTTGGGGGTTGTGGGTTGGTCGTTCCCCTGCCGGGGGGAATCCCCCCTTCCCCCCCACTTAAAAAAAAAAATTATTTGGAAGGACGTGGGTGCATTTGGTCTTATTAGAAGATCAAGTTCAACTATTTTTTTTTTTTCGATGAAGTCAAGTTCAACTAGTTTCTAGCTACCATTTGCTAGCTTGTTATTTTCCTTGATTCAAAAATCAAAATTCAAGCCACTCTTTCATCAAAAAGGAGGGAACAATATCTTTGTCGTCTGTTTTTTAAATGTATGAAAGTAAAAAATATTTTTGTACGAGGAAGCACTTGATAAGTGTTTCTCAAAATCAATTTCAATCTTCTAAAACTTCTCCAAAATTTTCTAAAAAAAAAAAACTTACCCAAAATAATTTTTTTTTTTTTTCAGATTTTTTTATATTATATTAATTTAAAAGCGTTTTTGAGTTTTCAAAATACAAATCTCAAACAAACTCTAATAAGAATTGACGTAAAATATTTACTCGTCTACCCTTATTTACATATTAGATGACTACTTGTCATCGATGGAAACTTAAGCCAAGTGCCCAAGATAGATATAGCTGGCTATTCATACATTTTGTCTGTGCATGGTAACTTCTTGTTGTTGTTTATTTTTTTTCTTTTCGGTCACAATTTCCTTTAGTTTGAAAGCAACGAAATTGCCACATACGCAGGATCATAGTTTCGGCAAGGAAAGGTTTGAAAGCAATAGCATATATTAAGATAAAAATATACGTCCAAATTAAGATAAAAATGGTCGACTAATTATAAGTGGTTGGCTATGTGTCTCTATCGGATAGAAATGGTTGTTGAAAACAGTAACCAACCAATATTCCCAGTTATCTCAGGTCATAATTATGGGTTAACCGACCCGTAGCCAGCCACACATACCCAATAGACTATTAATTATATATGGCCGTGAGATCTAAGTTTAGTAACAGAAATTTGGAACCCTATATAAACTCCTCTAGGCTCAAGCTAGTTTTTTTTTTTGGTCAAATTAGGCTCAAGCTAGTTGGCTGTCTAACTACCTAGTCTTGTATATAGTAGTTAATCTGGAGCATCAACCCTAATATGTAAACTCCTCTAGACTCAAGCTAGTTGGCTATCTAACTACCTCGTCTTGTATATAATAGTTAATTTGGAGCATCAACCCTAATATGCACATATGTTTTGACAGTTAGACCTCGTTCAGTTCACGGAAAGAAAATGAAAATGAATTGATTTCATTTATCTTTCCATAGGAAGAGGAAACATTCTCACTAGTTTTCCTTCAAGTGTTTGACAACACTAAGGAAATAAATCAAAAAATAATATACGAAACAAAATTTATATTTATAATTTCATATATTGTTATTTTAGTTATAAAAATAATGTAACTGCAATAAATGCAAGAAAAGTAAGTAGGGAAAATGATTCCCTCAGAGTAAATCAAAAAATAATATACGAAACAAAATTTATATTTATAATTTCATATATTGTTATTTTAGTTATAAAAATAATGTAACTGCAATAAATGCAAGAAAAGTAAGTAGGGAAAATGATTCCCTTAGAGTAGGGAATGAACTAATTTCCCCCATATTTTCATTTCCTTCATGAAAGTATTTCCCTTCCTTTTGCATTCCAAACACTATAAATATTTGAGTTTTTTTTTCTCATAACCTCAATTCCACAAACCAAATGAGCTCTTACTAGTGGAGTGAGTTTGCACAGCCGAAGAAAATATATGCATTCAATCGCTCTGCAAATATAAAGATATTTTTTTATATATATAAATGTAAAGATTTACTTTAGTCAGAGAAAAGTTTACAGTAATAATATAAAATAAAAAACAATTTGGTAAGAATTAATGCATCAAAATCAGAAAGGATTTAGTTTATTAACTATTCATTCAACCACGCAGGACAAGATTTTCAATCAAAGCCTGTAAACTCCATTGCAAAATTGTCTCCTGGAATTAGCTACAGCTTATTATGAGGGCTAAGAACGGATTAACAGCTGCCTTTACTGTGCAATCACACGTTAAAAAATGGTGTACCAAACACAACATTAACATTCCCTCTGAAATGGAAAACACCCAATTAAAAGGCACATTCGAAGAGGGTTTCAAGTTCGTCCCTTTGAGGGTTTAAAAGGGTTGTGTTGAATATTAAAGATAGGGTTTTGGCCATTTGGGTGGTGAGCTAAGTCAGAAAAAAATGACTGCTGAAGAAATTAAGCAAACATAAAAATGTGACATATATAATAGATGGGCATGGACATGTCTCAGCCAATTTACAGAGAGAAATATTATGTGTTTTGGACTTTTGGCTAGAGCCTAGGGGAGGTAAATCTTTTTTTCTGTTGCATTTAATCTATATATCTATACTATATAATAAGAGAACACCTATTGTCAACCAAAACTGAATTTTTGTACTAAAATAACCCTAAAGTATTAAATAACCTTTGATAAAAGTCAACTGATAGGGACAAAAAGGTAAAAGACAAAATAATTAAAAATAAAAAAATTCTACCAACTACTTTTCAGAAAAAACTGCTTTTCACAACAAAAAAATTGAAACAAAATAATTAATAAAAGAATTTTAAAAAAATGACCCACTATTCTTTTAAAAAAAAAAACTGTCACACATGCATATCATGTGTCCAAAATGCTAGTTATATTTAAGAGAAGAGATTTTGTCAATCATAATCAAATTTTATTACTTTAATAATCCTCAAATATTAAACAACTTTGTGTAAAATGTTAACTGT
This sequence comes from Rubus idaeus, assembly GCA_030142095.1. Taxonomy (NCBI): domain Eukaryota; kingdom Viridiplantae; phylum Streptophyta; class Magnoliopsida; order Rosales; family Rosaceae; genus Rubus; species Rubus idaeus. The sequence goes on from CM057966.1 coordinate 28,901,274, forward strand.
TAAGAAAAAAAATATTAAAAATAAAATAATTAATAAAAAAATTTTATAAACCCTGTTGTATTAAATAGGTAATCGGGGCTTTTGATGAAGTCTCTTTTAAACGACCTAAAAGTTTACTCATACATCCTTATGCATCTAACTAGTTCTCCTAGGTTGCAAGCCACCAAAACGGGTTCCTTACACCCCCTTGGCGGTCGACCAGTGTCCCTCGCGTTGCCTCGTTAAAAACCTTGCCAAGTAACAAAAACCCAGTGGGACAAAAATAACCTTGGTCGAAGGGAAAAAGAGTGCAACACACCACTTCACATTTGGCATAGCAAGACAACAGACTCCCCCTCAAGTCTGCGTCTCCCCCTGATTCTGCAATCATGGGAGGTCAGATAATTTACGCAAACCAATGCTTTTGACATGCTTCTCAAATGTGGATTTAGGCAATGACTTAGTAAATAAGTCTGCTACATTGTCCTCAGAACGGACTTGATTCACTTGAATCTTGAGAATTTCTTGTTGTTGCTGATTATAGAAAAACTTTGGAGCTATATGCTTGGTATTGTCGCCCTTGATGAAACCTTGCTTCATTTGCTCAATGCAAGCAGCATTATCCTCATAGATACATGTAGGTTCATCTGTGGTAGACCTTAAACCACACGTACTTCTTATGTGCCCAATTATGGATCTCAACCAAATACATTCACGAACAGCTTCATGAAGTGCTATAATCTCAGCATGGTTGGAAGAAGTAGCGACAAGAGTCTGCTTAGTAGACCTCCAAGAAATAGCAGTGTTACCCATGGTAAAAACATAACCAGATTGGGAACGACCTTTGTGCGGGTCAGAGAGATACCCAGCATCAGCAAAACCCACCAAAACATCACTAGGTGTTTGAGAATATGGGGTAATAGATATACGCCAGTAATATGTCCGGACGGAAGGAAAACATCCGGACGCGGGACACATGAATCATCAGTTCTGTTCGTCCGTCGACCGGTCGATAGCAGCCTGTCGACCGGTCGATCGCCGTGTCCGACAGTATCTACGAAAGGCATGGGTTCCTCACCCATTTTTCCATACTTTCGTGTCTCTCTGTAGGGATAGAACAAGCCCATATCAATCGTACCCTTGAGGTATCGAAAGATTGTCTTTATGCCAGTCCAATGGCGTTGCGTGGGCGCAGAACTATGTCTAGCTAACAAGTTCACGGCGAATGAGATATCGGGCCTTGTGCATTGTGCTAAGTACAATAATGCGCCTATTGCACTTAGATATGGCACCTCAGCTTCTAAAACGTCTTCGTCATCATCCCTTGGACGAAACGGATCTTTCTTTGGATCTAAGCTGCGACCAATCATGGGAGTGCTAACAGGATGGACCTTATCCATATTAAAGCGCCTGAGCATCTTATGGGTATAAGCTGATTGATGAATCAGTATCCCACTATCACGGTGCTCAAGTTCTAAACCGAGACAAAACCGTGTTTTCCCAAGATCTTTCATCTCAAACTCGGATTTCAAGCACTCAGCGGTGTCTCTTAGTTCTTCAAGAGTACCAATAATGTTCATATCATCAACATAAACCGCGACAATTGCAAATCCGGAACTTGTAGTTTTGATAAACACGCATGGGCACAATTCATTGTTCACATACCCTCTTCCAATCAAGTAGTCACTTAGACGAGTATACCACATCCGCCCAGATTGCTTTAATCCGTATAGTGAGCGTTTCAACCTTATTGCAAACGCGCTCCCGTGGTCGGGAGCCACTTGACTTGGGTAATGAAAGTCCATCAGGAACTTTCATGTATATTTCCGTATCTAGATCCCCATAGAGATACGCAGTGACCACATCCATAAGCTGCATGTTCAGTTTTTCGGAAACTACCAAACTGATAAGGTAGCGGAACGTGATGACGTCCATTACGGGAGAGTAAGTCTCCTCGTAGTCGATTCCAGGGCGTTGAGAGAAACCTTGCGCCACAAGGCGAGCTTTGTATCGTACAATCTCATTCTTCTCATTACGCTTTCTAACAAAGACCCATTTAAATCCAACAGGTTTTATTCCAGAAGGAATTGGCACAACAGGCCCAAATACCGTTCTCTTTGTTAGTGAGTCCAACTCAGCCTGGATCGCATTTTTCCATTCAGGCCAATCTGCTCTACGTTGGCATTCCTCAACGGAGCGGGGTTCAATCTCATCTGACTCTATTAACTCTCGTGCACAAGCATATGCGAAAACATCGTCAACTACGACGGAGTTTCTATCCCACGTCCCATGTACACTAGTGTAATTAATTGAGATCTCTACATTCTCGCGGATAGGTTCTTGCGGTGGAGCGTCCTCCATAGATGTCTCTTCGACATAACCATAATCCGGAATGTTTTCATGGGTCGGATTTTGAGTATCAATGATGAGAGGGTCGTGTGCCTTTGCAGCCCGCTTCCTTGGGCGCGAATCCCTCGAACCATGCGGCCTCCCACGCTTCTTTGGAGGAGCCGCGGCCTGTGCCACATCACTTCCTTCAATAGGAGTGGCGCCAACAGTGCTCCGCCCAACCTTCTGGGTAGCACTTGCGACGTCTTTGAGTCTGAAGCCCTTTTCAGGTACTTCCATCCTTGCAGGTACATTTGCAGCAGGTATATGAGATCTAGTCACTTTAGCAAGATCAGAGAAAGCGTCCGGAAGAGAGTCAGCGACTTTCTGCAGATCGATAATTCTACGCACCTCAAGTTCTCTTTGTGCAGTAGGGGGATCATGATGAGACAAAGTGGGGACAGGCCACGACAATTCTCGTCGTTCCTGTTGAATGTTATCATTCTTATCTCCCCCTAACGACGGGAAGACTGTCTCATCGAAGTGACAATCCGCAAATCTAGCGGTAAAAAGATCACCTGTCAAGGGTTCTACATAGCGGATTATGGATGGGGACTCATACCCAACATAAATACCCATTCGTCTTTGAGGACCCATCTTGGTACGCTGTGGAGGCGTAATAGGCACATAAACGGCACACCCCAATTGCGTAAGTGAGATGCTGGTCGTCCTCCTAGTTGGGAATGTTTGGGTGGCTGGCCTCGGACAATAAGCTCTGCTCTGCGTCCCCGCGAGAGGAAGATTGGTGCGATCCAATGTTCTCGTTACCATTTGAATCCTCTTAAGGCACCGCGGCCATTCGGGTAGGACATGTGGGACGGATGCTCGACATCACCCTAGCCTGCAGTAGTCGTCGAAAGTTTTCGACGTAAACCCCTATCGCGATAGATTTAATGGGATGTCGGGTAGTGAGCCGGGCGAATAATCGTGCCAAAGTTTAGCAAAAGCGCATTTCGAGTGGACAAGACGCGACATGTGACAGCGTGTCACTCACCAATACCTAAAATACTTAAATGGTCCGCTTGTTGGTTGAATTGGTCCACGATATCCCTTGGATTCTCGTAAGAATGGGAGAAGTATCTTAGAATCCTTTGCATAGGAGTCTCGCCCTTTCCCTAAGGAACAGGCTTTCAAAACAGAGGCCAGAGGCTCGAAGTAAGAGGTGTGAGCTGGAGGGGGTAAGGTCGGGGGTGTCGACGTCACGGGGGTCATCGGCTCCTCTCGGGCGGGGTGCCGGTCGCGAAACTCGACGGTCGCATGCTCCTGGATTGGGTCGCCTCAGTGCCTCGACCGGTCGACGCTCGGACAGCAGGAAAATTTTCCTTTTCGGGTCGCATCCTCTTGAATCGCTTTCGATTCTGCTTTGATTGCGAAAGAATGATGTCCGTGTGAAGTTTTCGGTATACGATCATCAAATCGCCAGGTGTCCCTCATCGTGCCAAAACCTAGTGTCGAATCAGGAGGTCTCAATGACAGGTTTGATTCAATAGCTCGAATAGGGTAGAATATAACCCCTAGAGATACCTGACTCTCTAAGTGCTTTTCTAGCATCTTAGAGGTAATGCAAAGGAATTCTTTCCCATTCTCTCGTTTCAGCATGGTATCCATTGGCCCTTATATCTTTAAAACTCAGCAAAGTTCGGTTACCCCTGGGGTATAGAGCTTGTGACTTATAATGGTGCCATTAGGTAAGAGGAATGACATCCTTCCTCACAATATTTGATGTCCCGACATGTAGTCACGTGGAAGATGAAGGCGTAAAGTTCAGAAATAATGCCTATGTCGCAAAATGGTAGTGGTTCCCTACCACTTAGTTCTCCAATTCATTCCTAGATAAAAGCCAATTAAAATAAAATTGAGGAAGATAATAAACTCAAATTTTATTAAAGATATAAAAATGGATTACATCAAAGTCTCAATATGGTTCTTGACCAAAAGCTAAATCAAAATACAATGGAAATAACTAGATTTAAGCAAGTCGGTGTTTCATATTCTTCCGGCTTTAAAATTAACCCTGACTTGACATTTTTTCGTAAACTCTTGTCCAAGTTGTGAACTTCGGTTGCTCACAATAGTTGTATGCATGGCACCTCCGGTTCAAGTCTTCCATGTCTTTTGCAAAACATGTAGGGGGTTTCAATCCTTTGATTGAGAGGCAGTGATGTCATGAAGGGCAGTGCTCGTGGGATTCACGGGGGGCAGCTCAGGTGGCCTCGGCCCCAGGCCTCCCGCCTTGTACGACACTCTGAGCGAGCGTTATATGGAGGCGTCCAATTGTCCCTAGGTTTAGGGTTTCGCTGGCTCCCGGGCTATAATGGGTCTCCGGAATTGCTTTCGTTCCCACCCTCCATTATAGTTCTTCACATTTTCGTTTCCAGAGGGAGATAACTCTGAAACAGTGTCTCGATTAAGCTTAGGTAGTTCTTTCCTACAAATAGAGGGAAGGTAGAGAGGGTTCCATCAACTCGCCGGTTAGTTCGACGAATTCCCGGGGATTTGATGGTGCTTCGAATTGAAATCTAGGAAGGAGTAATCACAAGCGATTTTGCCACTTCACCTCGAGGTCGAAGGGGATTCAGACATTGAACTCTTCGAGTCACCCATAGCTACGGGGATCCTCTTCATTGAGGTACTCGGATTGTAGAGTTCGTCCATGTGGCGAATCATGAGGATGATAGCTTTGGCATTCTTACTCTAAATCCTCGGGGCGGCGGGGCTATGGCGCGCGCGGCGCTCGTTGTCCTTGAGGTGCGATCGGTTGCGCCGAGGCCAACGGGGGAGGGGTGGGGGTTCCGGAGGTCCTGCTTTAAGGGTGCCAACCCACTTGGGTATCCTGGTGGTATAGAGGGTAAAGTCTTGTTCGGGTTGTCTTCCGAAAAAAGAGAATTGAGGTTAGTTTTCGAAAAACCCACAAAAAAATAGTTCGTACTCCAATTTCCAAGTATAGTTTAGGTGAGCGTTTGGTGTAATATGGTCGTTTCTCACGGATAACTAGTCGAGGTTTACATGAAAATCAATCTCCTCTCTTCTTACGAGGTATAAACCCTCTGAGAACAGTGTGATATTGGGGGACAATATGCAAGCGATATAAGCTCCCCCCAATCTTCTCTAGTTTGGTGAGTCTCAAGTTTTGAATAAGAAAGTGGGAGGTAGAAGAAGGGGTTGCAAGTATGAAAAACAAAGAGAAGAAAAAAAGTTTTAAAGTAAATACTTACTTGGAATAAATTTGTTGAATTGGATTGATAAAAAGGAGAAAAGAAGAGTAGTAAGTCGAATGTCGCGTCGGCGGGGGAGGATCGAAGTCGATGGTAGTCGTGGAAATCGATTTTCGATTTTCGGGTTTTCTTTTTCTTCTCGGGTAGAGGTGTGTAACGTGTTGTAGAATATTGAAAAGTAAAGGAGAGAGTAAATAGCACGGGAATAGAGATATCTTTATTGATGAATAGGTGCTCTTTATATAGAGGAATACAAGATACATATAATGAAAAGGATTTTAATAATTTTAAATTATATTTAGTTAAAAAGTATTAACACCTACTACTTAAAAAAAAAACTACCCACTTTAACAGTATTTTGTCATTTCTAGCTAGTAATTAAATAAATTTTGTGGCTATTAAAAATATTAATCGGAAGCAAACAAGGAAATTGGACACATTGGAGGCATGGGGGACACTACCTGCGAACAGATCATAACGTTCGAAAAATTTCAAATAATAGGTTCGGAACCAAACCTCCAGGTACGGATATAGTTAAGGCCCACGTAGAGCGTCGTTAACGGGTCCCACTCATGACCGTTCGGCGTGCCTTTAAACATTTATTACGAAGTGTTGTGATACCACCACGCCAGCTGACATAAAGAATCACGACAGACCAATCATAGTCAGTTGCCAAACGCACCTTAAAATGGGTAGTTTCTACGTGGCATGTTTTGAATGGCTAAAGCTTTAGCGGAAAATTCGCTTAAATCCTCCTCAACAGCAGAACTAGGCACCTGAAGCAGCGCGTGGCTATATGGAAGATCCTGAAAGTTAATCTTGGTCAATATTATTAATTATTTTGTTTTTTGTTTGGGCATGAAAAATTATAATTTCCATGAATTTTCATGCTAGTCTCCTTAAAAAAAAAAATTAATTTTCATTCTAGTGTTAATAAAAAAAAATTGTAATTAATGCAAGGAGATTTTCCTTCATTTTTTTTCTTCCTAAGGAAAACTTTTTTTTATTTTTGTGGTTACCAAACATAGGAAATAATTGAATTTTTTTTTTCAAAGCCTAAAATCTGCAAAACAAACAAGGCTACATCAATCAAATTAAAAAGCACTAATGCGCTACAGAGTTGCTAATCATATGTGTATTTGTAATAAAGGTTGTTAATAGTTGGATTATAATTGCAATTGCTAATTTCTACTGGATTAATGAATTATTAGGATAAAAGTCACATGCTTATATCTTTTTGTAGAAGAACAAAGTCAAGTAATTTTATCACGTTAACCCGTTAGTCTAGTGTTTGCCCAACTAGTTAAGGCTTGAGTTTCCCACAATATCATTATATTCATGAATTGCAAAGTATGTACTATGTAGGTCCTTCATCATTGTCTGCCGGGCAACATTTTGCAAGATAATGGTCATCATCACAATATCTTGTTTTTGGACTGCCATCATAACAAAATATGATATCGGAAAAACACGCGTTTTTATTTTAGGGTCTCACCGATCGATTCATTTAGTATTTTACTTGAATATCATTATAAATTTTTTATTAATGAAAAAGGGGTACCATTTAACTTGTAATCTAGTAAATTTGTATTCTTAATTACAGCTTATTTCTTCACTTCCATGATGGGAATATATATCCCAAACGATTTACAGATGGATCGAGTCGAGATGATACCTACCCCTAATTATGATTCTCATACAAGTCCTGACGTCAGGACCCTGAAAATGATAAAAGGATAGCCAGAAGTTTTTTTTTTGATCCATTGGAGGTGGGCCGGTCAGGAACCAGCACCCACCTAATAACACATGCAATTTGGGCCGAAGCCCCCGACGAGTATCCCAGCAGCCCATCCCGCTCACCCATTACCGGGGTATTGCGGGGCCAAACCTTAATGCCATACTAATCTCTCGGTCACTAAACCTTAAACCCACCTAATAACACATGCAATTTGGGCCGAAGCCCCCGACGAGTATCCCAACAGCCCATCCCGCTCACCCATTACCGGGGTATTGCAGGGTCAAACCTTAATGTCATACTAATCTCTCGGTCGCTAGTGCACGAACCCACTCACAGTGGGTCCCTCAAACCAGCTGACCAATCTTCACACAACTATATTTCAAGTATGTGCACATGTGTGCCAAGTTGGGGATCGAACTCAGGTCGGGGGGTTCCCAACCTTGCATCCGTGCCAACTCAACCACATGGGCCAGTAGTTAAGATGCATTCATATAATATTACAGTGACCTTTTCTTTTTCCTGTGAAATAATTATTTACAAGTAGCAGCTTATTACTTTCTCCTAGCTTTCACACCAACAATATATACATATATGGCACTCGATCACATCACATAGTGAAAGAATCTAATATCTATTTTGCTAGCCATGTCATATTGGGTCATTGACAAAGTTAAAGAAAGCACTTATCGTCATCATGATCGTGAGCATGATTATCGTTACAACCTTTGGGTTGGCCAGAGTGTAAATTAAACAAGTCCCCCACTCCCCCTGGAAAGCTAATACATACCAGCCAGTTCCACCCACATATATAAACAGTCACAAGTTAATTAGTTTCAGAACCAAATTAAAACTCTAAATTAACTTGTAATCATGCATGCATGTACAGGTCAATTAGCCTAGCTAGCTAGCTAGCTTTTCGTTTAAGAAAAAGCAGTTGCAAATGCTTGTTGGTAGCCACAAGCTAGCTAGGTTTGGTTTAACAAACTAACAAAGAAGTTTAACACATTATACAAGTTTTGTTTGTTGTTTTAGTATTATGGGAGTGGGACAACATGTAATATTCCCTATAAATCATGAAAGCAATGCACTCCGATATACTTTACAATCTAAAGCCGACCAAACAATGATGATGACTGAGAGAGGACACCAAGTACCTTTTGCTCCTCAATTCTCCATTCAACCACCTCGATCGATCTTCACTATATGGAAAGTTTGAAGGTGCATGATCGACTGTTTGCCAACTACGATAAGGTAAAAACCCTACAACTTTGCCAACGATACGGTGTCGACCAACTAATTTGCCACGGCGCACGTACGGTTGCAGTGTAAGTGGCCGGTGTAGGACGTCTATTTTGTATTAAAAAGTGGACTTCCTCACTGGAAAAAGATATCCACTTTTTTTTTATACAAAATGGACTTCTTTACTTAAAGAAGACTAGATCTTATACATTAAACAAAGTATCATTAACATAGTTAAATTTTTAAAAATCCAAAATTATGTACCCTTTCTTAATAGAGCTCTAATAATAAATAACCTCACGTATAAAGGCTAAGATGGTATATTAAAAAGAAAAACTTATCCCAACAAAAAATTATTAACCAAAAGAAATTCAAACAAGATTGAAAAAAAAATGCAAATAAAATAAAGGCCAATTCACACACGCATAGCCTGTGTTAAGAGGTTGGTATGTATATATATGTGTACACAATATGTTCTAATTAATATATACTAGCAATCTCCCACATGTTATGCATGTGATGAAACAGTTATCACATGGAGGAGGAGTAAAAAGTGGATAGTGGGCTATTTTTTTTTTATTAAAAAATATTTTGTAATTTATCACAATTGTCCTCAATGATCAAACTTGGATGTAAAGTTTTTAAATATTTCAAGGTTATATATAATATAAAAAAATTAATTAACAAGCTCTCTTCTCTTAAATATAGTATAGATAATTGAATGAAATCTTTTGTTGTTTTGTTTAAATTATTTAATAGGCCGGGCTCATGTATGGTACCAAGGCCTGTTGTGGCATGGTCCGTAAACCTTGATCCTAAGGCTTGGTGTGGATTTCCAAATTAATGCAAAAGCCTGTGATGATGCAGGCTTGGTCTAAATTAGCTAGTTGTTACACGATTAACTGTGTCGTTTTGTAATGATCTATTACTAAACTAATTTATCCGGTAACTTGGGAAATTCTAGAATAACCCGAGCATCAAGTGTTCGGACACGTGGCAAAGGCCCAGCCATTGGATCCCACCTCCTCCCATCCACCCACCCCCCTGCAAAGGCATCTCACTGCCCAAGCACTTTGTGCCCCGTGCACTGCAGGTGCACCCGTAACTTAAGTCGTCAATTAATTTCATTCGCAACTCTCGTACACTTCTATATATAATTTGATTGATCCTTATCGTCTTCCCATGAAATAAGTAGTATAGATAAATAAATCAAATAATCATGTCTAAATTATCTAGCCAGTACTAAAGTATTAAACTTACTCACCTTTATGGCACTAGGAATTCTGAAAACCACTTGGGGAAAGCAGTTCTTCATTTCTGTTTGATTTTCACAAATGAACCTCTTTTAACTAATTTTAGCCATTAAATCAAAACAAACGTGAGACTCAATCTTTAAATATGTTTTAAATGATTTTCTCTGACGGTTTAGATCAACAAATTTTAACTTAAAAAAGTAATGAACTATTTGACAGAGAATGTCTGACTTATTAACTAGTTATAAATTAATTTTGATTATGCTGTGCTTTACATTAAAAAATTGTGGGAGTTGTACGAGTACGTGCATTTATGTCGTTTGGTGTGGGGATGTCATTCTTCTAGTTCGGCAACGATTAGTTTAAGCTAGTTTGCAGCCTAATACCTTTGGATCCTCATTCCATTCAACGATTAACTTGATGTCCTAGTACAATATTGTACGTACACCAAATTATTAAATGGAATGAAGCATCCATCCAGAGGAGAAAACATATATACTCAACGAAACAATTAAGCTAGGAATCGACTTTCAATCTACCATGCACTAGAAGCTTCCATCTAACCTTCTCGGCGTTGTATGCACTAGCTACACGTACACATCCCTGGTTAGATGGTTTAATTTTCATAATACCATATTTATTAAACCATCATCTATACATATATATGTGTGTGTGTCAAAATAAATATGGCATTAGGTTGTGCAAGTGTAACCAAACAACTCTTTTACTTTAAGGGTGCTTGACCACTAGGTCCACACGTGGCTTTTTTGCCACCAAATTTGCTACAGTAAAAGTTTGTCCATCAAGGACATAAATATGCCGAAAATTTTATTGTGGTCGGTAAATTTACTGTTCATCATTTTTTACTGACCTCAATAAAAAAGTTTATGAACAATAATTTTTATTGTGGTTAATAAAAATGGATGAATAGTGAATTTACTAACCACAATAAAAAATTTCAGTTGATTTTACTGACCACAATAAAATTTTCGGCATATTTCTGTCCTTAGTGGGCAAATTTTTACTGTAGCAAAACTTGGTGGGCAAAAAAATGTCACGTGTAGACTTAGTGGGTATTTTCCATTTATTGTAATTGTGAAGGCAATAATATTAGAAAAGAAAAATGTTTGGAATCCTAATTTGCCACATCATCATTAATTTTCAGCATATATTCCTATTTTATTTTAATCCTCTTAAATAAAATGATCAATAATTAATATTTAAAAAAAAAACAAATATATATATATATACTTTGTGAAAATATAAGCAGTTGAAGTCTCCTCGCCTTACCCTCTAGGAGAAGGTTGGGAATCCTTCCGGGAGAAAAAATCTCTAATAAAAAATATAAGCAGTTGAAATGTATGTAAACTTGGATGACTTTGCTAGAGTTTTGGGAAAAACTGACTTTGCAAGGGTGATCCGATGGTCACCGGATCATGATTGAGGATATGTTTCAGATGATGATGGGTCTCAATTCTCTCTAATTAACAATGGTAATTTCACAATTTTGGTACAATATTTTGGTTAATTTCACCTCTACATACTGCAGCAATAGCCAAGCTTCGTCACCACCACAATCACGCGAAGCCACCACTCTTTGCAAAGAATGTGCCAGTCTTGGGTTTCTGATACAATGAATTAACAATGAAAACCATCATATTAAACAACAAATAAACATGTATATATATTTATTTTCATGGGTAGTTCTGATTTATGAGATTGTTTTGGGTGAGAATCAAAAGAAGCCAAAGACTATAGGTATTAATTACATGTTTTAATTTTGGTTTTATTGAAGAATTTATGATCAATTCGGTTATGGACTTCTGGTCCTATTGAACTTGAACAAATGTGCAATTCAGAAAGTGGGAGGGTGAGCGAAGAAAGATAGTATGAGCAGCCAATGCTATGTTGAGTGCCTTTGTGCTTTGCAGTAACCATCACTCACTCAAGCCAGATTAGGGTTCCTTGCATATGGTGGCGGATGCAGATTAAAGTTGTGCGGCGAAGTCTCAAATATAATTGTTTTAACAGATAATGTAATTTGAAGGAGAATAATATTAATTTTATTGTTATATAGAAAATAATCAATTTTGATGGGAATTATGTTAAATGTGATGACGTGGTACAATATTTGAGATTTGTTTTTGGTACAATATTTTTCTCCAATACACCGACACTCCAAAATGGTGTCGTGTCACGTGTCTGACACGCTCAGACACTCTCCGACTTTTCGACACTCCTCTGACACGTGTCGGGGCTATGTCGGTTGACTTTGACTTTTCGACACTTTGGCCGACACGGCACTGACACTCGTGTCGTCATAATCGACACTTCTCCGACACGTATTTGGATATTTTTTTTCTTTTTAAAATATTTTTTAGTATATAATTGTAATTTTTTAAATCCTAACGGGCCTAACCCAAAGCTATCTAACCTAGACTTGCATAAAAAGTTAAAAACTAAACAAAAAAGATCATACATTCTATGAGAAGGAACAAGATAACACCACAAATGGCGGAAGTTTTTGTGTTTGTCCATACAAATCTTCGTCTTTTATTGAGGAAGAACCTAAGCTACAATGAAGATGTGTCTCAAATGTGGGATGTTGGAGCAGATGGATTTGATTCTATGGATGGGAGTAGTGTTGGCATGCTTGATATTGCTAATCATTTTCTCGATGAGCCAACATTGGATCCTCACATACTTTTTTCTGGTGATAACAATTAAGGCACAAACAATGCTGTTGAGTGATGAATGAAGTGGATCAGATATAAGAATAATTTTTCTATTATAACTATTTTGTTGATATTTCAATTTATTATGTATTATTTTGTGGATTTTGAAGTATTTTTTATTTTAATAATTTTTCATATTATTATTTAAATATTATACATATTATTTTAATTGTCGTATCGATAACGTGTCGTGTCTTATTTTTTGAATTTTGCCGTATCGAAGTGTCGTGTCGTGTCATATCGCTGAGTCCGTGTCGATGTCGGTGCTTCCTAGATATTTTTGTATCTCCACTACTCATTACAAAAATGTAACCAAAAAAATATAATTGAGAAGAAAGATGAAAACTCAAAACTCTGTGTTTCAAGAAACTAGTTCCTTATCAAACACGGCTATCTTTTTGGTCAATAATCACTTCATTAAAAGGCATTAGTTTATACTAACAAATCCAATTACAAGAAGACACCAAGGCCAGGGCAAGATAGATAACCCCAGACAAATTAAAGGGCAGGCCCATACTATCAAACACGGCTCTTTGTATCACATTTTATTAGTTTTTTTTGTGTGAAACATTTTATTAGCTTCACATGCTATGTTCGTGATAAAAATTGTGCATATGATTCGTATTTTTTTCGAGGTCTTCTATTTTATTCGAACACCTAATCTCAAAATCGAATCATACAATTAATTGAAATATATTTAAAATATACATTTAAATAAGGCATAATGTGATTGTAAAATCGGAGTCACTAGAATAGAAATTTAACTTCGATTTGAAATTTGGAGGAAGATCACCATCTTTAATTTTGTAGAACAATGAAAAGAAAACAAAAAAGGGGATCAGGGGATATAGAGGTGTTAAATCATTAAATAGACCAACATTTCTGCTTCATTCCCTATATATCATCGCATAAATAGAAATAGTACGTGAACTTATTAGTGGTTTATCTCTCTATCGAAAACAACGTCTAATTTACAAAACCAATGAATATAAGTTCTATGTGCGAGTGTAACCAAACAACCCTAAATCCATATTTGCCAAAAAAAAAAAAAAACAACCCTAAATCCATAATGAGGTAGGTGTAAAACTTCCTTTAAAGTAAAGGAAAATACTGATCGGGCCCATTTTAATAAAATAATAGTATAACACTTGGCCCAAATGCCATACATGAATTATGATGGTCCGCCCCTTCAGCATATAAAGTGGAAATATTAGTTATTCCAATTCTTCCTCTCGTGATCGTGACAGATAGGAATCTCCGAATCTCAACACCATACGTCCATACATACCAGTTGGGGGATCCAGCTCATCTCTCTCTCTCTCTCTCTCTCTCTCTCTCTCTCTCTCTCTCTCAATCTCCAAATCTCTCCGTCCTCGAAATCGCCGGCCGGGACAATCAATCGTACAAATGGAGTCGTCGGAGTATCTGAACTTGTTCGTGGAGGAGACCAGCTTTTACAACCGCATTGTGCTCGACAGCCTCTTGCCCAACAGAGTGTGGGACCCACTGCCCCACTTCTTCCAGTCGTGGCTGCGCAACTACCTCGGCGGAACCTTAATCTACCTCGTCTCCGGCTTCTTGTGGTGCTTCTACATTTATTACCTCAAGCGCAACCTTTATGTCCCCAAAGGTACCTTGTATCTGTTGCTTCCATTATTAGTTTTTCATTAATACTGTTGTTTTCTTGTTGAATCTGTATGTTTTTTTTTTGGTGTGTGTGTGTGTAGTTGAAGGCACATTTTCTGTGTCAGTGAGTTATTGAAGGAAAATCCATTTTTACTGTATGACGTCTGTTAAAGATTTGTAGTTTTTCGCTGTTTTTATGTAATGATGCCATATACTATGGGCAACTTTATTGCATTCACGATGGAAGCAAACTCAAAATTCTGTAAAAATACTGTGAACTTCATCGAGGATAGGTCCTTCCTCACTTAAATCTGCCTAATTGGAAGAGAAAGCTTGAATAACTCACTGAGCATTTCCTTCAATTTCCTCATTATGTTATTTAACATAACATGCCTCCTTGGCTATGAAGATGCCAACTTGTTTCCCAGAAACTATGAAAACATTAAAGATTAGATGTGCATATTATTTTCGAGTTCATTCAAGGTTGAATGTTTGTGTAAGTACCTTGGGATTGATCAGTACTTGTCAGGATGAATCTGACATATTGTGGTTTATGAGTCTATTTGGACTCTCAAAGATTTTTAAATGAATGCTTATTGATGCAAATAAATGTTGGGGAGTGTTCATGGAATTTTGCTTTCTTGAATGTTAAATTGACAAATAAATGTCTTTCCACTTACATATGACAAATTGACATCTGTTTCCCTCATTTCAGATGCCATTCCCTCTAATAGAGCCATGTTTTTGCAAATATATGTTGCCATGAAGGCCATGCCTTGGTACTGTGCTCTTCCATCTATCTCTGAGTACATGGTTGAAAATGGTTGGGCAAGGTGCTACTCGAGAATAAGTGATGTCGGTTGGGTTGCCTATTTCATCTATTTAGCCATTTATCTTATAATTGTAGAGTTTGGAATCTATTGGATGCATAGGGAGTTGCATGACATAAAACCTTTGTATAAATTGCTTCATAATATACATCACATCTACAACAAGCAGAATACCCTCTCTCCATTTGCTGGTAAGTTATCAATTACTTCTTAAACTTAATTAACGTTTATCTCATCTGATTTGGATGCACATCTATATATATATATATATATTCACATATATCTTGGTCTTGTTTGATTCATTAGCTGGCTCTATGATAAGTATTAAGACGTATGTGAAAAGTGTGTGTAGTGGACTTGATTTGATGATGGTGCATATGTCTGTTTGTTCTTTCCTGAACTGCCTCTCAGTGTTCCCCCCTTTAATCAAGGATTGAAAGTTTTATGACTGCTGTTTCGTCCCCTCGGTATCTCTTGCTGGAACACCTTACAACTTGATTGTTACTCTATTTTATCTGCCCTGTCAATTGAGTTCGACTCTAATCCACTGCAACCCAACTATGTGTGTCCCGGATTCCTGTTTCAATGATCTGATGCCATAAATCCATAACTAAGTTCTAGACATTTGTTGACACTTTCTAATCCTTGTAGAAAAATGACATAATATGTGCAGGTTTGGCTTTCCACCCTCTTGATGGGATACTGCAGGCAGTTCCACATGTTGTAGCTCTGTTTCTTGTGCCGATGCATTTTACTACGCACATAGCGCTCCTATTTCTTGAAGCCATATGGACAGCAAACATTCACGATTGCATCCATGCCAAAATATGGCCTGTCATGGGTGCTGGCTACCACACCATTCATCATACTACTTACCGCCATAATTATGGCCATTATACTATATGGATGGACTGGATGTTTGGAACTCTTCGTGACCCTATCGACGACGAATCAAAGGTCTTATGATGCAGGATTACCTTCCTGCGCATTGAGTTTTCCATGGATTTTGAAAATTTGTTGGATATCCGTTCTTTGGTCTTTTATTTATGGGGATTTTTGCTTGTAAATCGTCACTTTATTCTCGAGTTTTTTCTTTTCGGACTTGGTGGTTTCCTCCGATTGAGGGTTTAGAGGAGTTTCATCTCCTTCTGTTGGTCCCATACCAATGTAGTTAGTTATTCAATAAGTTGTTGGCTGTATAATTATGCTACATGTTTTAAGTGGATTAGAGTTATGGAAATGGAGAGCTTTTCTAGTGAGGACCTCTTAAATGAGGACCAATTGAGGACTTTTTGATTAATGGTTGTGATATCTATTTTTCGATCACATCTCGAGAAATCAACCGTTCAATGTTAAGATATTCATGAATAGATCACTTCTACAAATTTTCAACAAAATTTGAAATCGTTAAGGTACCAAACTAGACCAAATAAATGAACGAACCAAATCTGTCAATTTTGAACCATTCATATTCATAAATGGTAAATCACAATTATAGATGACCTAACGATTTTAGATTTCATTGAAAATTTAAAGAAGTGATCTACTCATAAATATCTAAATATTGAACGGTTGATTTGTCAAAATGTAATAAAAAAGTATGTCTACTAGAAAAGTCCTCAAGTGGTCCTCATTTAAGAGGTCCTCACTAGAGAACTTCCCATGGAAATGACTAGCTTTCTTCTTTTGCCAAGTATAAATATAATAGAAACTATGGAAAGGCTGTAGTAATCTGTAATCCCCAATTATCAATCTGTAACTGTCTTTACATAAATATTGTAATTGTCTTCTACAGAAAAACGAAATGGAACTACCGTAATTATTTTCGTTATGGAGAAATTAAGGTACCAACCACCAAGTGTAAAACATAGGGGTGGGCACAAAACCCGAAAATCCCGAACCCGAACCGGTCCCGAACCGCCCCGAGGCGGGACGGGTCGGGATTGATTTTCAAATTTCACTGTTTCGTCCCGTCCCGTCCCGTCCCGTCCGAAACAAACGGGACGGAATCGGGTTTATGTTTTTAAAATCCCGATAGGCCCGGCCCGTCCCGAAAGTACTATTTATTTCTGTTTTTTTTAAAGCCCATAGGTTTGGCCCAAACTCTCTCTTCTCTATCTCTTTTTTTTTCATGGACTGAAATTCTCTTCTCTATCTCAAACAGCCAAATTCTCTATCCCTCTCTCTTCCGTCTTCTTCTTCCCGTCTCAATTCTCACTTCTCTGTTTTTTCTTCCCTCTCTTCCGTCTCTTCTTCTTCTTCTTCCCGTCTCTCTCTCCCCGACAAGCCCGGCCCGAGACCAACTCAAACTTAGATCCGCCGTCGTCCTCTACTCCTCTTTATCTCTCATGGTCGCCGGCGTCCCATATCTCTCTTCCTCAAACCCGTGCTCGAGCCGCACCGGCAAGCCTAGACCCACCCCCCGGACACCCACCTCATGCCGCCACTCACGCCGCAGCTGGGTGTAGGAAGACGGCGGCACGGTGAAGCTGTGATTGGTGCAGACTGCAGAGAGTATTTGGGTTTGGGTTGTGCATGTGGATTGATTGAAGTGTAATTTTGTGTGTGTTTGCAGAGACAATTCGCAGGATTGCAGGAATTGTGAAAAAATGGGCTTTAATCCCGATCTCGTTCCGTCCCGTCCCGGTCCCGATCGGGTTCGGGATGGTCGGGATCACTTTTGAAAATCACCAATCCCGTCCCGTCCCGTCCCGAACCTAAATTTCGGGATAGGGATCGGGATCACCTCTATCTCGGCCCGTCCCGGTCCGTGCCCACCCCTAGTAAAACATCCTTATTCTTTTGAAAATAAAGTGGATAATACTAACTTTTGTATTTCTGTACAGGATAGAATGTGGAATGGGCCAGGCCCAAATATTAAAAAAAATGAAAATAGAACGGGTATGAGTGTATGACAAAACCCCTAATTTTACCTGTAAGTTTTGCTCAAAAATCCAACTATCGATTGGTCATTGATGTTTGGGTTACGCGCAATCGCCTCAAATGTTGGGAGTCGACTCCTTCAATCTTTACCGGTGAGTTAAACGATAAACCCTTTTCTCAATTTGATTGCTTCTGCAGTTGAATCCAAAGGCTTCGGCTTTAGGGGTTTAGAGGGTCTGAGGTTTATGACTCTGGATCATTTGAATTTTGCCAATTCAGTGCTTACAAGCAAACTGAGGCGTTTGGGTTTTCTGGGGTTTGTGTGAATTCTTCTTATGCAATTGATTGGGCTTAGGTTTCATTTGTTCTCTGCGATTTCATTTCATTTTGAACTTGTAGGTTACTTCCAATAAAATTTGTATCTAAATAAAAAAAATAAAATGAAAGGCTTTCAATTTGTAAGTTTAGGCTGTTATCATCTGCTATGCCTTGTATTGTGGAATATCAAGTAGTGTCCCTGCTGAATGTAGAGTATCAATTTCAATATATTGAGGCTGACTTGTTTACGAATTAAAAGAAGACCGAGATTTTGAGGAGATCATAAAAGGTTAAAGTTAGAGGGAAGAAATAGCGGAAAGAATGTGCTACTTTGATAAAGACCGTGTATTATCCATTTGATTTCAGGGCTGCCAATGATGTTTCATTTTCTAAATGGCATCATAACTGATCATTTCATCAGCTCAGCAGCAGGCAATGAAATGCTCATCATTCTTACCCCGAAAAAAAATAAAAAATGAAAGGAACATCATCACACACAAATGTCAGGAATGATGTTGCCATTGTTGTCTGTTTATGTAGGCTGGTAGTTCTGTACCCAGCTGCTGCTTGTAGTCGAAACTCAAGCTCTGGTCTGTATTACTACTGTCACCCAACCAACATGGGTAGTTTGTTGTTGTCATGGTACTCATGATACTACTACTAATTCAATCTCCCTCTTTCCTACTAATTCCATGTGGTTCCTCTTTGCAATTGTTGTTTTGGATCTGAGTTAATTCAGTACTGCTGATCACTTTTCTCTTTCTGTTACTATAATTGCAACTGTCTTCATGGTCATGAATATCGTTTGAGTGCACATTTATATGTTGGTGTCATCTGAACTCTTGTTTTACTTGCAGTCTCAGGGGCTGCGCGTCCAATGCATCAGTATAAAAGCAGGAATGGAGATCCCAGACAGTAAGTCCCTCGAGTTTGCCCTTCCATACATACATGGCATAGGTAGAGCCAGGGCTCGCCAAATCCTATCTGAGCTCCACATGGACAACAAACTTGCCAGGGACTTGACTAAAAGAGAAATTGTTGCTTTGGGTGATGAACTCTCCAAGTACATAATTGGAAGGGAATTGGTATAACTCTCTCTTTCTCCTCCTCCCTCTCTTGAAGCACTACTTGTATGGTTGTGTCACTAACATATTTGCTTTCTGGATATTTCAGGTGGCAGTCGTTGAGAAAGACGTAAGACGAATGATAGACATTCAGTCCTACAGAGGGATAAGACATAGTGATGCGTTGCCATGCCGAGGACAGCGCACCAAGACCAATGCCAGGACCAGGAAAGCTGGTAAGCGGGTTCCTTCTGGAGTAAGGAACAAATAGCCACTTCTTTCGGTGTAGTAAGGAACATCAGAATTCAGCTGGGGTTTTCAAAGGAACTCAGTTTGGATACAAAATCTAACTGCTTTTACAATTTTTGATGTTTCAAGTCATTCTTGTTGGCATTTTACCAAGCATGTTAAAAATAAGAAAGCTCTTTCTACAGTTTGAGTTTTGGATTTCGGATTGTAATCTACTGTTCTCTGCTTAATTTTTTTTGTACTTGCAATGTGGTTGATGCTCCTTCATGGATTACTTCCGAAGGATAGGGTGTTGCATCTATGTGTCTCGTCTCTTGTGGTGTTGCCGGAATTGTTCAACCGACTTCTGAAGTTCTGAGAGGTATCATGATGTTATAGGCCCTTTAGCACCGAGTGGAAAATGTTGGATATCAGTTGTTGGTTCTCTTCAGAATTATGTTATCATGTTACTATGATCACTTCAGAATCATCTTATTAAACACACAATCTCTCCTAACCTTTCACCTTCATCTTATTAAACATTTCCCTCAAGTTGAAAAGGACAAATATTTCATTCTCAAGCATGAGATCACTGGGATAAATAATTAAATCCACTGAAATCAGATTTGCAGTGTATTATAATATAAGGGAAATATTGAACTCTCTCTCTAATTTTGGGCCGTTTGGGCCTTAATGGATTGGGCCGATCAAGTTTTCGAAAACAAAATGAATTTCCAGAAGGATAAGCTGAGCTCGACCTCATCGTCTTCATCCACTCACAAACTCATCACTCTCACAAACGCAGTAGCGAAATTCTGAGCAAAAATGGCGCAAACCCTGGCAATGCCTCTGGCGCCTTCGCTCTCCGTAATCTGCAACGGACGAAACCCTAGTCCCCTCTCCAACAGTCTCTCATTCCCAATCAGAACCCCCAATAAGGTCATTTTCATCTCAAACCCGAATATTAAATTCTGGGCTAAGCTCAAAATTGAAGCTTTGTTAATGGGTCTCGTCGATTTTGTACAGGTTGGTGGTCTAAGCATCAAATGTGTGCGTGTTGGTGGAGTTGAAATCCCAAACAACAAAAGGGTCGAGTATTCTCTTCAGTACGTTCACGGAATTGGGCGAACCAGAGCACGCACAATCCTAAACGACCTCAAAATGGAGAACAAGGTCACCAAAGACTTGTCCGAAGAAGAACTTACTATTATTCGTGAGGAGGTCTCCAAGTATATGATCGAAGGAGACTTGGTAAGCCTCAAATTTGCTTTCTTTAGAGTGTCTGATTTCATTTTGGGGATTGGGGTTTTTATGGGTTTGAGTTTTGTGCGTGTTGCAGAGGCGGTTTAATGCTCTGAACATTAGGAGACTGAAGGAGATTCAGTGCTACAGGGGGGTTCGCCATATTCAGGGTCTGCCTTGTAGAGGACAGAGGACCAAGAACAACACCAGAACTTTGAAGGGTAAGAGAGTCACTGTTGCTGGAAAGAAGAAAGCTCGTTAACTAGTCATATTGTGTTCTACTCCTTTTTGTAATTGATCATGTTGTCTGTTGTTTCATTTTGTGTATTGGGTTAGTATTTAGTGGAATTGCTGAAAGTGCTTTTGGGTTAATGAAGTTGTTTTCTCACCAATGGAAGTGCATTTGGGATCGCTTTTTATAAAAGAGTTCGTTATGTTGCAACTTTGTTCATGAATATGAGCTCGATTTCCTGCGAAGGATTGTTAAAGGTTGAGAAGGATATGTTGTGTGATCAGTTGGTCACACTGTGAAATTAAGATTTGAAACTATTCTGCAATGCTTTGAAATTGAATCGACTAGTGATGGCTTATTCAAAGTGTTTTCAGAATTCATTCCCTTCCTAATGTATCACAAGTGTTGTGATTAATTTTCACCTTTTTAAGATCTCTCTCTTTTAAGTTTTTACTAGTGCATAAATATGCATCCATTGCTGCTGATCCCAGAACTTTTACTGCTAGCTTGCCCATTCATTATGTAATTGATGATGAACTATTGGCTCAATTCTTACCCAAAATGTTCAAAGTTCAAATTGCTTTGAGTTGGTCAAATTTTTCTCACCATTGCAAGTGCTTCACTTTTTCTTCGTATATTTGTGCATCGCTACGAGCTTAATTATCTTGAAGGATTGTCACAGATTGTATAGGCAATGCTGTGTGATTTGAACTTTTCTGGAATGCTATCGATTGAATCAAAAGTGATGACTTAATGAAACTGTTTTCTAAACTCAAACCCCTCTTTTTACAGAAGTGGCGTCTCAAATGTCATGATTCTCTTCACTTTGCTTGATTATGTTGGGTTATTTAGGTGTGCAACACCTACTACTATATAGCTTATAGCACTAGAATTTTTCAGAATCACTTTCATCTGAAGTGCTTGATCAAAATGAAAGTTACTTCCCTCTCTGATAAGTAGAGATTTATTTTCATACCTGGTATGCGATTTGAGTTGGATATAAACGACTAACGAGTATGCTATATTGCTATTCTGTGGTTATTACTTTGTGGCTATCTTATTTAGCGAAAGTGTAGTGGATCTCTACTCTGAATTCAATGTATTCCAAGCCAAGTGTTTGGGCTTCCCAATAAGAAAAGTGAACCATTAGAAAATAAAAAGATAAAAAAAATTATTGTATGACAGCTGTGGGATTTGAACCCACGCCCTTTCGGACCAGAGCCTAAATCTGGCGCCTTAGACCACTCGGCCAAACTGTCTTAATGACCATATGACACCTAAGAGAATATGTAGACCAATGATATTCAAATAGAAACAAGAGCATCAAGCTGATGGTTAATAACAAGTTAACAACACTAGATAATGCATTGCATAGAGTTTGTCATGAATTTAACCCTAAACTAATCATCACTGTGGTACTTGGATTTGAAACATACCCTAAATCCGTGACAGTAAACAAACGACCCATGTTTCCAATTCACCCCAAACTATCACTATGGTCTTGCAAGCAAGCATGGCCATACGTGACTTGACCAAGGGAGACAATGAAAACACAGCAGACCAAATCTAATTCAATCCATACTAGAAAACTAGACTAATTAATGAAGAAAACAAAGGGAAAAGGACATCGAAATGAGTAGTCACAAACCCATGTTTCCCTTTCTCCCCAAAAGTTCTACTACATCTGGGGAGAGAAAGGAAACAAAGGTAAGGCCAACATTACAGTCCATATGTATACTCCCCGAATAAGTTCACTATAGCTCAGCTTCATGCACATTCCCACTAATCAATGATCACTTTGTTCTGGGTTTCCTTGAAGGTGCACACACACGGTGTCCAACAGAGATGGTCTTAGGCAAAACCACACCATCACAGGCTGGTACAAAAACCACAGGCAAGTACATATCCGTGTGGCACCAGAATACACTATTCTTGAATTGGGTCACAAGAGCTTCCTTCCCCTGCAACAATGACAAGATCAATCACTCAACATTTCATCAATTTCCCACCTCTACCATCCAACACGCATGCATCAAATCCATGCCATGACTCAACAAATTAACCTAAACTTGTAACTATTAAAAGATCCTTCAAAATAGAAATCATTTTGAACCTGTATTTTTGCGCAGCTGACTTCACAAATCTTATTGTTGGGCTTCACCCTCCACTCTCGGTTGTGGAAGTACCGATAGAACCTCAGAGCAGCAACATAACTGGTAAAGTTGACAAATGCATACCCCAGATTCGCAACCCTCTTGTTCTTCCAGTATTGACTACCATGAGATTAAACATGCATACACGTACAAAAATTATTAATTTTCCTACTTACAACAAGAAAATAAGTTGAGGGTTTGATCCAAAAAGTACTCAAGCTAGCCTGGAAATGTAAAACTCACTGGAAATCCATTGGCAAATACACAAAATCGAACTCGGATTTGTGCTCGGACTTATTGTTTTCTTCCCTGCAGTGCCTTCGTAATATGCTCAGCAAAGTACCCCTCCTGCATATATTAATCAACTCTAATTTATGCAAATTAATATATACTAATCATATATTAATTAATACCAAGTTACAACACAAGCATATATATAAATGGTACAAAGACAGGTATTGCATGTATAGTCCAAAACATGTTTAACACAGAAGGGGTATAAGGGACAAAAGAGAGACAAACTGAAATCCATCAGTGAATTCACTCTTGCACGCAAAATGAACTAAAGCCAGAGGTCAAAAAAGTCAAAATGATGCCCAAAACGTAGAGGCGTTTTTGAGAGAGAGAGAGATCACCGGAACTGGTTGGGAATATTTCTGATCATCACTGTGGTACAAGAGGGTTTCTGGTCAAATGATGAACATGAAGGAAAGGGAATGTTATTCCCTTTGCTGCTGCTGCTTCTCTTCTGAAGACCACAACCAGAAACGACATGTTTCATACGCGAGCTGACCGGAATACGGTTCCTAGTCACTCTTGGAAGCTTCCTTGTTCCCACGTTGTTATGGTTCAGATTCACTCTTGTTGTTGTCGTTGGGTCAATGGGTTGCCATTGCCAACAAGGCTTACAGAGATGAGTCTGAATCGGAAATGAGAAGGGCTTGGCATTTGGGTTCAGGGAGACTTTAGGCCACTGAAAGGGTTTGGCATTTGGGTTCAGAGGCATTTTGAGGACTTGGTGGTCTCTGAAAATGGAACAATACAGGGATATTGATTGAGTTAGGGAGTGAGGTTTGCACTGGGCTTATAAAATGGAAGAAAGTTTGAATCTGAAAATGGAGTGGACGGTGGGGATTGAAAGTTGGGGAGAGGGCTTTACAGATTGGGTTGGTTTCACAATTTGGAGCATAACATGTCTGCAATGATAGAAAATTGGGAAGCGTTATTACTCATTCTGTCTATTCATTTTGAACATCTCTGCAGCCTGCGATAACAGGACAAAGCTACTTTACATCTTGGCGGCTAACATGAAACATTGTGTTAGAGAGAAAAATAGAGGGAGAGTCAGTTTCATGGTTTAATGTATGCACAGGGCTACACTGGTTTTCTCTGACCTGCACTCCCAGGCACCAAAATTGGAAGCGTTGAAAATGAAAATGTTATAAACAACTCAAAGGATTATCTGAATCTTTGGGTAGGGGGTAAAAAGGACAAAGGATCCTCTGGATATTGGAGCAGGATTCTCTATAAAATAAAAAATTAAAAAAAATTAAGCAGTGGATTTAAAAAACAGGATTCTCTATTAATTCGAGCTTGCAACTAAGACAGGGGTCTATGGCCGATTTTGATTGAAAGTTACAGTGTGATTATAGCGTGTGCAAGTGAATTTTACGCTTAATTATGCTTTAAATCGGTTTAGGGCAAAGAACATGTGCATCTATAAAATTTAAATGTTAAACTCTAAACTAAAATTTAAGCTCTCAAATTGACATTATTCATCAATTTAGACATCTAATTAATTGTGTGTTTCTAGTCATAAAGTCTAAACCCTAAATTTTGTGTTTCATACCATATTTCAAACCATTCAATTATTTTTTGTTTTAACAAAAGTTCTTGTTTATGGTTGATAACAACTTGCACAAATCTAACTCTACCTTTAACCTAGCTTAGAGTTATGTTTAATTTACTCTCTTCAAGAAGCTAACCTGTAGTTAACCTAGTATAAACTAACTCCTGAAGCTAACTTTTGATAATTTGAGCCAATATTTTAGTTTAGACTTGTCTAAACACACTCCACTGCATATGCTCTAAATCCTCTAATACAAGGAAATAGCCTAAAAATTCCAAAACCCAACTACTCCAAACTAGATCAAAGTCCTACTTAATAATTTTATATTTGACAATGAACTTAACCAGTTTTTAAGTGTTATTCGAAGAATTAGTAATTTATACAAAGAAAATGCAGCTGGATATAGAAAAGACCCAGAGAGAGAGAGAGAGAGAGAGATGGATTGGTCTAGCACATTTAATGGTTTCGTAAATACTTGGCTTTTGCTTTTGACCAGCTGGTACTTTAGCTTGCTTTTCAGTGTTTCTATTTTAAAACACACAAGCAGAACAGTACTGATCTGTGCTTCAAGATATATATCACAGGAATCACAACCTGCAGCCATGGGAGCAAGGCAGCAAGCTGCATGCCTGCATATATACATATGCTTTGTCTTCTGCTATTTTTTATTTTTGTTTACTTTGATATTATACAAAAGAATTAAGATTTTAGACAACAAATTAATCTTAACCAGCTTTGCAAGAAGTGTTATCACTTATCAGACTAGGTGAGAGATTTCTAATGAGCCTACAACCAAAAAGAATTATAGAATAATATTACAGATGTGGGTTCCTGAGTCCTGACTTCAAACTTTTTCAAGATATGAGTGACAGGCAATCATGCTCTATTATTAGTTTATTACATAGCTAGCTAGGGCTATGTAGATTTTCAAAAAAAAAAAAAAAACTAGGGCTATGTAGGATATGACAGACAGACCTTTGCAGCAGAGCTAGCTGAGTAGACAGTTTGGTCTTGAGGTTGTGGTTGAGCTTGCTGCAAAGAAAACAATTATAGAAGAATTACTCAATTACCAAATATAACAGTTCGACACCTCCGGGTAAAGAAATTTTTTTTTTAAAAAAAAAAACTATTTTTATTACTAAAGGGGGGGGGGAAAAGGTGGGGGGGGGCACAAACCAACCCCTCCCAAAATAAAAGAAAACACCCGTCAAAGGAGCGCCGCTCCCCCCCCACCAACACCCACCCCCACCCACCCCCCCCCCCCCCCCCCCCCCCCCCCCCCACAAAGGGGGGGGGGGGCCCCCCAAACCCCCGACCCCCCCCCGCCGGAGGGAGGAGAACACCCCCCCCTCCTTCCCGCGGGGGCCCCCCCGGCGCCCCCCGCCCCCCGGCCCCCCCCCCCCCCCCCCCCCCCCCCGGGGGGGGCCCGCCCCCCCCCCCCCCCCCCCCCCCCCCCCCCCGCGCCGCCCCCCCCCCCCCCCCCCCCCCCCCCCCCCCACACAGCCACCCCCAAAAAACAAAAAAAAAAAAAAAAAAAAAAAAAAAAAAAAAAAAAAAAAAAAAAAAAAAAAAAAAAAAAAAAAAAAAACCCCCCCCCCCCCCCCCCCCCCCCCCCCCCCCCCCCCCCCCCCCCCCGCCCCCCCCCCCCCCCCCGCCCCCCCCCCCCCCCCCCCCCCCCCCCCCCCCCCCCCCCCCCCCCCCCCCCCCCCCCCCCCCCCCCCCCCCCCCCCCCCCCCCCCCCCCCCCCCCCCCCCCCCCCCCCCCCCCCCCCCCCCCCCCCCCCCCCCCCCCCCCCCCCCCCCCCCCCCCCCCCCCCCCCCCCCCCCCCCCCCCCCCCCCCCCCCCCCCCCCCCCCCCCCCCCCCCCCCCCCCCCGGCCCCCCCCCCCCCCCCCCCCCCCCCCCCCCCCCCCCCCCCCGGGGGGGGGGGGGGGGGGGGGGGGGGGTTTTGGGGGGGGGGGGTGGGGGGGATTATTAACATATTATAAAGTGTTAATAAAATAATAACCATTATTCTCTATCTTTTTTCTCATTCTTTCTATATCTCTTTCAGGAATGTTACCAATTAATTAAGCTAGCATTAGCATTCATGATTATATGGAAAAGATTTCTAAAAAAAAAAATTAAAAAAGTTATTTGGGGGGAAGGGGGTATTTTATTAAAATAATAAAAATAAAAAAAAATATTAAAAAAAAAAAAAAAAAAAAAGAGGTTTTTTTTTTGTATAAATAATTTTTTGGGGAATATTTTTAGGATATTATTAAATTCTTAATTTTTATCCGTCGTCAAATATTTACTGCCTAATGAATCCCACCTATCTAGTTAATCTAAGAGAGCACCTTAATAAGGATATCATTAAACTTTGCTCAAAATGTTAAGGACATGAATGCCAGTTAATTAATTTCTTCCATCCCTAGCGTTCAATTTCTACTTCGATCTACAGGTATCAAATATTAATTTCAGTGTGCACCTTACATCTCCAATGATGACCTTCAAGATAGATAAGAAAAATATTTCTATTGGCTTCATTTAAACGTAATTAATATACCCTTCCTTATTTGTGTGGGTACATTGCAACTCTGGAATTAAAATGCCCTATTCTTCTCTATCTTTTCAAAGTTTTGTTTGTCGTTCCATTTTTACTCTATATATAGCTAGGTAGGTCGATCATCAACTCTGGAATTATGATCATAGATAGGACTAACCAGCTTATTAGAACGGGTCTCAATTAAGTTTCTTGAATGCTTCTTATATATTGTCCTTCAATGCTCGATTGTTCAAAACGGGTCTCAAGTTTTTGTTTTTTTTTGTTTTCTCAAAGGATAGTATGTTCATATATATTTGAGTGATCATTTACTATTATTCTATTAATGTGTCATTTTACTTAGAAAAAAAAGATATTAATTGAGAACTAGTAATCCACTGCTACAACTATTTCCTTCATATATGTGCTGAACCTAGGGCGAACTGATACTTGGACCAGAACTATAAGCTAGCTAGCTAGTTTAATTAGTTTCTAATTCATCTTTGCCACAAATAATAATTAAGAAGACTTTTAACCCATTTATAAAGTTGAATTGGTAGAGCAAATTTAGTCTCCTCCCCGGATTTGGGACAAGCAATTGATAATGATGAGTCCAATATTTTCGTGACCGACCAATCAAATTGGTAAACATGCCAATAGCTCCCCGTGATGGACATGAAGAACTGTCAATAACAGCTTCCTATCAGATGGCCATTTTGAGAGTAAAACCTTAGTCTCAAAAAACATTTAAAAGAAAAACTTGCCCAAGATAAAAAAGGATCGCGACATTGTAATTCGTTCACATCACAATTATGCATTTCTATTTATTTTAGAGATGATTGATGCCTACTATATATGCATCTATAAATGAGTCCGAGCAATGCCATAATATTTGGTGAGGTCTAAATTTCAGATTTTCTCTTCCCTAAAATGAAATTATGTTTTTTTTTATTTTTTATTAGTAGTGTCTGAACTTTTTATCATATTTATCGGACCTTCGGTATTAATGGGTACCAATGGCCAATTTGGTTCTTAGAAGTTAGAACAGAACTAGAAGCATGAAAAGGAGTGAACCCAGCGATGTCAATGGGGCTTTCTTAAATTGAGTGCGTGCACATATGGCTTTTGACCAAGTAGATCGCTAGAGTTTTCAGGCTTTGCAACAAGATTGATTTGAATTTTTAGCCTTTACAGTTTTTCCTATCTACGTACTATTAGCTCACAAATAGTCTCTGCCTCTCTGCATGCCCTCAAAGATTGCAAGAATCACGTACAGCAACGTTAATTCAGACAAGCACTTGTTCGATGCCAAAGCTAAAAACAAACCTGACCTATTCAGCTAGCTATTAATTCTATTTGTAGTTTTGTACATGGGGAAGCTATAGTAAAGAAAAAAATTAAATCAAGGTCATGTGAGTTTTTTCGGGGCTTGTCCCTTAATGAGAACTGCATATTTGCAACAGGGTCATGTGAGTTCATATTTGCAACAGGATTAAGGCCGCTGCATTCATTCCTAAAATTGCTTATGTAGTTTTGGGTGCCATGTCTGTAACTCGCTGACTCCTACTTTGTTAAGGAAATGACAGCTACGTATCATTGATACTTAATTTGATGCCTGGAAAATATATATATATATATATAATGACGCAGTCTTATATACAATACATATCATTAATTATACAAGATCATTGTAGAATTGGCACAGAGTATTCCTATTATCCAAGTACGTAGGAGTGCCCATTTACTGTTACTTATTTTGAGATCACATAGAACCTATCAGTAGACTAGTAGAGTATGCTATCGCAGGTTGCTTATGGATGATTGATGGATCGATGGAAAGAAATACAGCTTTTCCTCTGACACACGAGACAAACGACTTGGGAGTCAAAATAGGAGGAGGAGGATCCGGAGTAGTAGCTATATTTCCCTAATTTTGCTTCATGTTTGAACTTTGAAGGATTTGTTAAAGGTTGATAGAAGATGGGAAGGATCGATGGAAAATAAAATTTCTCAGCTACAAATATATAACACACGCCTACAAATTCATAAATTTAGTTGTACCGACAGAAAGAGGGGAGCAAAGTTAAAGGAATATATCGAACTAAATTTTCCTCTAGGTATTAGAGAAAAAGCATTAAAAATCAAGTAATCAACAACATAATGACACATACAAACGTACATAATGAGTTGATAAAAGTAGAACTACTGCATGAATTAATATGTTTACGTACAGTTGCATTCTGTTTCTTTTTTGAATACCATTACATGTAGGTGCCACAATCACAGGCGTCACACTCGCACTACAACACTTAATTTGCTCCTAAAATTTCCAATTAGTGCTTAATTTCTTTCCCTATAAATAAATACTGATTAGAGAAAACACTCGTACAAAGGTGAACCATTTTGTTGCCGATCAGGACTTGAAGGAAATTTAGTTACACCACCATCCCCAGCAGCACTACTACTCGAAGCATCAAAGTTCCTTTTTTGACGTCTCATCGGAAGCTCCGGTACTGCATGGTGTTGGGTTTTGTTGATGATGATCCAAAAGATCGATTTGGATATTAATGATCGATCAGCATAGATTTAGATTGGGTAATTGTAGCAAACGTAGCTAGGTCTGGAAGTTCTGAAAACGACTAGCAAATTAAAAAGGGCTGGGCGTTGGAGTAGTGGGAGTACTTAGAGATTTAGATCCCATTCATTGTTTGGATCAGTTAAACAACAATGAGATAGAGGGATCTGCGTTCACCTGAAAATTAATGAGAAAGTGGAGATCGAGGAGATTAATTTCAAGCTGCAGTAGACTGTTCGAGCAGAGAAATCAAATCTAATCATGATGGATATATAGAAGTACTCCATGCATGTATGCATTAATTGTCTTGGCAATATATAATGAGAATTAATGGAGCTAGCTAGTTCGATCGATCAACCCACTGGCAGGGGGGGCATATATAACTTGACAGCCAATTCAAGTCTTTCATGCAGGTTTAGAGTGGTTGCAGATTTGCAGACGGCAACTAGCTAGCAATGATCAAGTTAATATGATATTGGAAAACTACAAATCGCTATAATAGACCTACGGCTCCCTTGGACTCTTAGAGTATGTGCACTAGGGTGAGTTTAGACTGATCTAAACTAAAATATAGGCTCAAATTACTAAAAGTCAGTTTCAGGTGAGATGAATTTAAACTAGGTTAACTACAAGCTAGTTTTTTGAAATGCTAAATTAAACACTAAAGGAGGGACCAAGTTTGTAGAAAAAATTTTAAGTGAGTCCGTCACTCCGCATGGCATATGTGACGAACCATTTTGATTGGTCAGTGTATATAAAATATTAATTAAATAATTAGTAGATAAATAAAATATTTAATATATAAAATATAAAATATTTAATAAACCAATCACATGACACCATTATATATATCACATGGAGTGATGGTACCATGAAAAATTCTTCAAGTTTGTGCAAGTTTTATTAGCCATAAATATTAATTTTTTTTAACTTTTGTTAAAACTAAGAACATTTGAATGGTCGAAAAAATGGCTGAAACCACAAAATTTAGGTTTTAGACTTTATAACTGGAAATACAAAATTAATTAAGGTCTAAATTTATTAATACAGTAATGCCAATTTGGGAGCTTAAATTTTAGTTTAAATTTTAGTTTTTAGGTTTTATGAATGCACATGCTCTTAAGACTTTTTCTTTCCTCTTAATTCAATGCTTTGCTTGGTTTTTGTTGTTAGATTTTGACATTTTGTCCCGTCAAAATTCTTTATCTATATGAAAAAATAACAAAATTATAAAGAAAATGGGGCATCCATACATATATATATATACACATATATATGATTTTGACCATCTTAATTAATTACTAGAGCTTCAACAATGGACTATTTGGCTTGTAAATCTTTTTAGACTTTTGATACTCTCTGCTTGAAGATTGTAACTGTCCTAACCTGGGGGCAGTGTGACAGGTACGTGTCACATCGTCAGTCCTTCCGGGCCTAAGTTGCAGGCTTGCCCTGTCGATGGTGGTGTAGCGTAACCAAGCTCTCACCTAAACTTTTTTGTAACAAAACAAAAAGATTAAAGCTTTGATTCGTTACAGATACAAGCCTAACCTATTCTATATATTTTGGCCATGGGCTACCAAGTGACTATATGTTTGATATTTTTTAAGATACCAAACCACTAAGAAGCACAAAACTTTTATGTGTCATTTATGGTTACCTTTTACTTGTATTATACTTTTTTTTGATAGAAAAAATGGTGGTCCAAAGTGGGCTACCACTCCGAGGCCGGGAGCAATTGAGGTATGGCCTCTCCCCAATGGATGTTTTTCACTTGTATTATACTTTAGTGACATAAGTCTTCATTTTTTTTTTTCAAGTTAACTTTGAAAATAAAAAAAAACTTTCTTCGTTACAGACAGAAATGGATAGGCCCCAATACAAACAGAAATTGATAACCCCCAAAAAGGATAGAAGAAAGAGTATATCCATCTTTCCGCAAAGTTGGCAAAGGTTGGAAGGTATTCCTATTAATTACCCTGCACTTTGCTTCCCCAGTTCAGGGTGCCATGTCTCACTTCTTCCTCGCTTCCCAGTACTAAGGAATATGATACGCATCTTTAATATTTGGAATATATGACAGACTCGATGTTTTTACTTCACCTCTCTTATTTTAGTTCACCTAGCCTCCTGGTCTTCTCACCAAGAATGGCGATCATGGATCATCAATTCAACATTAGCCATACCCATATGGCCATATACATACCCTAATGAGAGTTTTCTTAGTGGGGAGTTCTGAAAAGATCACCATACACGAATCCCCAGAAGGTTTCCTTCACATATATCACGCCTTCACGTCACAAGCAAGTGACCTTTGTATATATATAAAGCTTTGTCTCAAGAATGAGAACCCAGAAATTAATAGAAGTTCATCGAGCATGGAAATACTAATTAAGAGTTTAAGACTACGAAAACTCAACAATAAACATTAATGTTCCTAACTTGTCATACTTGACCAGCCTATCCATCCATTTAAGCCTTGTGGTACTATTGTAGATCAAGAAAGATGTACATGTTTAACCAGCAGCACAAACCCATATTTATAGTTCTCAATCTTGTGGTGCACCCACAAGTTGTCCTACGGCTATGAGGTTGGACTCCCTCACTCCATCACAGGCAGGAGCCAAAATCACAGGCAGGAATTCATTGGTGACACCCTTGAATACTTTGCAACTGAAGCTTTTCCTCAGGGCCTCTTTTCCCTACATGTCAACATACAAATCAAAGATCAACATCAATATAAACTTATAAAGTGCTCATATTAAGATTGGTAAATGAAAAATACCAATTGGGAAACAAAACCCAGAGATCGAGAAAAAATATATTATATATTTACCTGGATCTTCGCACAAGTAATCTCACATATTTTGGTGCTCTGAACCTCCTTCCACATAGACTTGTTGTATCTCTCATAGAACCGTAGCGCTCCAACAGCAGTGGTGAAGTTCACAAACGCATACCCAAGATTTGCAATCTTCTTCTTCCCCCAAAATTTTCTACAGGAAAGTACAAGAGAAATTACCCACCAAAATATCACACAACCAATTAAACTCAGCGAAAAACATTAATTAAATCAATAACTCACTCAAAATCCAGTGGTAGATATAAGAAATCGAACTCTGATTTATGCAAAGAATCAGCCTTGTCGTTCTCCTCTTGGCAATGGTCTTTCAATTTGAGCAATAAATCACTCCTTCTGCATGATTGAATAACATATCTTTACAAAGGTCCGAGATTTAATGAAAACAAAATAGGGCACTTCATAGAGCAATTATTTAAAGATAAAACCGTTTAGTAAAACGCATAGAGAGAGAAAGAGGGTTCACCTAAGCTGACAAGGGATGTTCTTTATCATCAGGGTGGTAGTCTCAGACCCATTTTGCTGATCAGGACTTTGAGGAAAAGGAATTACAGAACCTTTCCCATCTGCAAAGTTAGAAGTTTGAACACCATGCCTCTTTGCCCTCCCTAATTTCCGACCGCCGCCACCAGTACCAAGACTCAACCTCGGACCCATATTATTCATCCTTCCCCTACTGTTTTGCTGGTCAGGCATTGAAGAAGAGGGAATTACAGCACCACCCCAGTTACTAGTTGATGCAAAGTTCGAAGCTTTATCTTTTGGCTTCCATACACAATCAGTACTAGTAGTGCTCCTACCCCCCACAAAATTATCAGCCAAGCTTGTTTGTGACCTCAACCTCGGACCCACGTTCCTGTTTCTCTCTCTTCTATGAACAACAACTCTAGGGTTTTGATCTGCAGCCGTGGATTCCATGTGTGAGAAGTGGTCTGGGTTTTGCATAGAATGGTGATTTTGAGCGTAGGCACGTGTTGGGTCTTCACAGAGAAAGCCGTGATTGTGGAAATTGTGAGCAAAGTAGGGTTGAGCATATGGGTTTAGAGGTCGGCGAGAGCGAGACATACTGATTTGAATATGGAAATGGCTGTGAAACAATGGGTGGGGTTTGGGTTTAGAGGTTATATAGAACAGTAAAGTAAACAGTGCATTATCACAATGAGGAGGGATGATCCGGACGGTGAGGATTGAGCTGGAGTGAGCTTTCTCACATAAAAAGATTGATATCTTTTGTAATGATGAGATTCAAACTGCCCTCTGGCATAACAAGACAAACCCTTTGGAATATAGGAAAACAAATGCCGGTCGTTTACTGATTTACGGCGTAGCCACGATACAATGCTGGTCGTTTCTGGCCATTTACAACGCCACCATTTCTGCCTTACTCGGTTTTTATTGGTCGTCAAACGAAAAAAGTAAAGCCCGAAATGGCTAGGAATTGTAACGTGGCTAGAGTCGTCTGCCACCATCTGCAGTAAGTCCAGTAACTGTTGGTCATGGCCGTGGTAGAACTACTTAGGGCTATGTTTTGAACAGAAACAAAAAAAATTGAAAATTAACGTGGGAAGGAAGACAGAAGTTTCTCCTGAATTAATAATACTTTGTAGGATTTAAACTTCTAAATTTTTTTTTAAATTACATAACAAATTGCAAATAAGTGTTATTAACTTTCTAGGAATAACACAATTTTTCTTAATTTATTTTGAATAAAATGAGGTGCTATACATGTACCTACTCAACCCTATAAGATTTACTTATTATAGCTACCCTAACTGGCATGTCATTCCATTTAATACATCTGCGTATGATATCTATATGGTCTATTTATTACATCTATTATTATAGTCACCTGCGAACTAGCACATCCATCACATCTTAACTAGTCAAAAAATTTTATGGAACTCAAAACTTATAACTTTTTCTAAAACTCATAGAGTCATGTTCAAAATTATAAAGTTAATTTTGAATAAATTATTTCCAAAACGGTTAAGTATTTTCATTATCTACAATTGCTAATCAGCCTAATCCGAAAGGTCTCCGATTATGTGTACAGTAAACAATCATCACTGGTGCATTTTTTGGTAGAGGTACTATTATTTTATGTGTAGCCCAACCAGAAAGTTCTTCAATTATTATGTACCCTTTCATTTTTTATTTTCTGAAATCTATTTTTCTGTGGAAACATAATCAAACATTATACCTTACTCGAAATGTCAAGTCCGGACTTGAATGACACTTTGTTCCTTGTGTTGTTTCCTCTATTTGAAACTGCATTAACTCTTCCAATGATATTCACCAGCAGATCTGAGTTATAATTTATTAATTATGACCTTCAAGAAGGGTAAAAAAGCTATGATTGCCTCAATTCTAACTGCGACATATTTGGGCAATTTTGGTAGGTAACTAATTAATATTGCAAACCTGCATTGAATGAATTCGTCTTCTTTGCTTTCTCTGTTTCTTTCAGATAGGTTTGTTTATGATCGAGCTAGTTATGTAGATTTTTCCATATCGATCTACCTTTTAATAAAATTACACAGAAACTGTAGCATTGGAAAATACACAACAAGTGACAAACCCATGTTTCCCATCTAACCCTCGTCCCCAAATTTTGTTAGCCAAAATTTGCTTATGGATGATTGAGGGGAGGCCACAGTGAATTTGCTCAAATTTTCACTTCCTCACCTCCCCTTTTGTAAGGAATTCAAAACATAACACCTTTTAGCATGAACTACAGAAAATCCTAGTTGCTTTTTACAAACAAACAAAAAAATCTTTAAAAAAATAAAATTATACACACACAAAAATTGAAAAATACAAAAAATAAAATACACAATACCAATTTAAAAATACACTCGGAAATGTAAGTGAGATTAAAGCTAGAGATAAAATTATAAAATATTGAAAAGATAAGATTTGCTTCTATTACTCGTACACACAAAAAATTGCAGCTTTTATGATATAACTGGACAAGTGCAATTATATACCCATACCAGTATATGCCTGTACGTACTATTAGTGCAGACTGCAGACTAGAGGAGTAGCTAGCTGTGTGCTGCTGAGGTTGGAAGGTAATCAAAAGCCTGTCCACAAGTACTTTCTCATACTCAACACTATCTGCATGCAGTAATTCTGGTTGGACTGTGGTGCCTATGATGGGAAAGGAGGGGTTACTCTAGCTAGGTTATGTTATGAACAAGGAATAACAAAAAAAAGGATTGGGGGAAAGGAAAAATATATTAATTAAGAAGTTAAATTGGAGTTTGAATAATAAAAAAATGTGGTTGTTAGATAATTTTAAGTTTGTTTTTTTGGTATAAGTTTTTTAGTAAATATTTTTATTATATCTTTAAATATTAAGTAGTATAAATTTTTTGGTGTTTGTTTATAAATTTTGGTTATATATAAGTAAAATATAGTGGTTTTCTATAGAAAATAATTAAAAAATTGATAAAAAATTTATAGTATAAATTATATATAATATTTTTTTATTTAGTAAAGATAAAAAAAAAAAAAAAAAAAAAAAAAAATTAAAATTAAATAGTAAAATTAAACTCGAGGAGGTGGACGAATTTTTTATTTTGTTTGTTCACATCAAAATTGCAAATAAGGGTCTATGATTATTGAAAGTCACTACTAATGAGCACTATACAGTTTATACTTATCACGTTTACTTATTACATCTATTATTATAGTTCACCTATTAACTAGCACATCCATCAAATCCTGGTTATAAATTTTGTTACCTAGCCTTTAGAATTGTAGGCTTGTAGCTTTTTATATCTTCTTTTAACACGAGACGATAAGATTGATCTCGATCAAAAGCTACTATTTTGTCTAGGGCTTAGAGTCACTAGGTTTGAAATAATTAATTTTGGATAAATTATTTCCAAAATTATTAGAATAACCAAGTACCTTATTTTCTTTGCTAGTATTACATAACCATGCATCGTCACGTACAATCGCCAATCAGCCTACCAAAACTGGTGTTCAATTATGTGCAGTGAACATTCATCACTAGTTATATTCTTCTCTTTAATTTTAATCTTTTTTTTTTAGATTTTATTTTCTATGAAAACATTATACCTTACTCAAAATGTGACACTTTTTTCATTGCGTTGTTTCCTCTATTTGAAATGCATTAACTCTTCCCATTATTTTTCTCCGGTGCTGATTTATTATGATCTTTAAAGGGTAAAGAGATGCTGATCATTGCGACAATTCCAACTGCATGCGCCATATTTGAGCAATTTTAGTAGGTAAATAACATTGCAACTCTTGCAGTGAATTGTTTGTTTTCTTTCCATTCCTTTCTCCATCTCCCTCAGGTTTGTGTATGAGTTATCCATTTGGTAGTTACAAATTGATGCTTTAGAAAAATTGACCAGACTTTTTTTATGTTGCCATTTCTACCTTTTAATAAAAATACAAACACTGTGGCTTCGGCACATTTACACATACAACACCATGTTTCCATCTCACCCTAATCCCCAAATAGAGTTCAGCCAAATTTGGTTCACTGCACTTTACATTCCATTCATAGAGGAATGATAATTATGGATGATTGATGGGAGAGCTCAAATTTTCACTGCACCTGCTTACTGATGGGATTAAAAAGATAACACCTTTTGGCATGAACACTACAAAGAACCTTTTTTTTATTTGTTTATTTTGTATGATTGATGGGAGAGCACCTCCCTTTACTGATGGGATTAAAAAGTTAACACCTTTTAGCATGAACACTAAAAAGAACTTTTTTTGTTTGTTTACAATTCAGATTGGAATTCATAAACTTGAAGACTACTGTGAAAATTTGCTGCTTAAGATGCTTAAAAAAACATGCATGATGCTCAACTAATTTATATATAAGCAAGGACGGAAACGAGTCTATTAAACAACTGAATTAACTACCTAGCTAGCGATCACTTCTAGCTTCTTCTCAATTGATCGATCTTTGGTTCCCCGGCAAGTTTTCCGACAGTTATAAGACTGGAGTTCACAGCACCATCACATGGAGGTGATAAAATGACAGGCAAGTACTCATTGCTGTGACACCAAAATACTTTGTTCATGAATCTCTTCCTTAAAGCTGCTTTGCCCTACAATGTCACAACCAAAAGAACAGTACTAAATCTCTGAGATTCCAGGACTCGAAACATTTTCTAAAAGTGGGAGATAGTTCCAAAATTTACAATCTTAGTTTAATTTACTAATTAACCTGGGTATTGGCACAAGTAACCTCACAGATCTTTTTGTTTCTCTGCACTGGCCACTCAAAGTTGTGGTACTGCTTATAGAATCTGAGTGCAGCAACAGCGGAAGTGAAATTTACAAAAGCATATCCCAGGTTGGAAATCCTCTTGTTTTCCCAAAACTGCCTACAGAACCAAACAAAATAAAAACAGTAATGAAATTTTCATCCAAGAATATATTCAATCAAAAAAAAGCAAGTAAAGCCTTAGGCAAAAATCATAACAATGATCAATTAGTCTGAAAACTTGACTTACTTGAAATCCATAGGCAAGTAGAGAAAATCAAACTCAGACTTTTGAGAAGGTTCAGACCCCAACACAGCCTTTAAGTTCTCATCCAAGCAATGATCTTTAAGTATACCCAGTAGATCACTCCTCCTGTTGAAGTGTTGAGTAATTAAACGTGTTATTACTTATTAGTACTGCTAAAAATCCAAGACTTTAAAAATAGGCCAGAAGTCAAAAGTTGCAGAAAAAGGAAGAACATGTGGCAGAACTTTGAGAAGTGAACCAGACATGAACTGGGTATTTTGCACTGCACACAACAACTTAAAATAAAAACCGAACTGGTACTAAAGCGCTTAGAGAGACAGAGGGGTTCAGTACCCAAACTGATTCGGGAGATTCTTGATCATGAGGGTCGTTGTGGTTGAAGTTGTCTGCAGATGAGGACTTTTAGGAAATGAAATGATCACAGAACTACCCTGAAAGCTAGAAGATTGCTTTTTTGGCATCCATTTCCGAACACCATAAGTTGTAGCTGCCACACTCCTCTTTGGCCTAATGTTGGTGTTATTTCTCCGATGATTAGAAAGCACTCTAGGGTTTAGAGATGGGTTTGGCTGAAAATAATAGGTTGGAAGGTGATGATTTGGAAAGGCATAATAACATGGGTCACAAATGTAGGTTTTAATCTGAGAAAGGTTCACAAAATAGGGTTGAACATAGTTTTGGTAATGAAAATGGCTGGGAAAAAATGGTTGGGGGTTTGGGTATGCTTCTCTTGGAGGTTGAAGCAACATGGTGTCTATGTGCGAAAGGTTTTTTCAGACAGGTATGAGGGTTTTGAGGGAGAATGGTGATGGTGATGGTGAAGGTGAAGTGAAGAGTCGGTCTAATCGGACGGTTAGGATTGGAGGAGTGGAAGTAGCTCCTTTCAGACAGGATGGTCTTTCACATAATTCGATACCAAATATTTGTAATGATGATATGTCTCTTCATTTAATGCTCTCTCTGCCATTACAAGATAAACTAAAAAGCAACTGTCTTTTCATCTATATATGGGAGGCTGGGAGTGAATGAAAAACCCGCAAGAAAACAATTCTCCGAAATGGGGTTTAGGGATGAAAAATGATCTTTTGATAACGGACTTAAAATATATTTCTATCATTTTATCATATATACTCTTATAAAATTGTTCTATATTCTGTCTATTATTCCGTATTCAAATTGATGATCTCAAATCAAATTAAGAATTTCAAAAACTCTATGTTGTAACTCAAGTGATCAACTCATCTTTCTATAAATTTTGTAATCTTTATATCAAAAGAAGTTAGAATGAATTTTAATCTGGAGAATTTAATAATATGGTAGATTTATTATGTAAAATTTAAGTAAAATTGTATTAGTGTTAGCATAAATAATGGAAGTTTTTTAAATTGTTAATAATAAATCTAAAATATTATGATATTCTCAGATTAAAATTTTAGATTATAATCTTCATTTTGATATAAATATTACAAAATTTAGTTAGAAATGAGTGAGAAGATATAATTGTGAAAATAGATTTCGGTATATAGATAAATTTAGATTTGGAATGTTTAGTGGAGATATGAAAGTTAATAATAGATAATATAGAACATTAGAAGAGTTATATGATAAAATGAGTAAATATATTTTAAAGGTCAAAATGAGGAGTGAGAATAGATTTGTGAGAGAGGTGTGATGAAGAGAGAAAATATTCTAAGCATTGTGACATAGGATAGTGATAGGGCTTGTACATTTCTGGCTATTGTTCTAGCTAGGGTTAGAAGCTTGTCCTGGACCAAATTAAAGGGTTGCATGGTTTATTAGAATTACAAGTAACGGAAATTCTTCTGTCCACAGCAGTGGACATTTAGCATCAGATCTCAGCCGTCCAACACATTCCAATCAATCCAAGCCGCCACTTCATACCTACTTTTACAAAGGCAGTCAACGTTAGAGTTAGAGTTCGTTGTTTCCAAAAACCAAGCCAGTCAACGAGGTGAAAGACCAGTGGTAAGAAATCGAAAACATGAATTGTTGGGGATTTTGAAAGTTCAGCCCCAGTTGAGGTAAGGCCACCTCCCTCCGGCCATTGTCGAGGAGGGAGCGGCTTAGCTACCGGCGTCATTCCTTTAATCATCTGAATTCACTATCAACGGAAAAATCAAACGTCCCACCTCTGCTCCCAACCACCTACCGAAGTGCTGCTATCCTCAAAGTCTTCTTCTAGCCTCTCAAACTCTGAATGCAAATCAATTCAAGCACCAACAAAGCTGAAATGAAATAGAGTCAGCCGAACGCTACGTTGGGCGAACCCGTGGTGGCAAACAGCCTATGAAGACGGGATACGGGTGGATAGCATAGATACGGTCAGATACGCGTATCTGGTTGAGAAATAATTGGATACGGCTTTGATTGGGTTTCTGGGTTTAATCCGAAACAAAACCAGGGAAGAAACAGAGGAACTAGGGAAGAGGAGAAGAGGAGATAGAAGAGAGAGAGAGAGAGCAAGTGAGTGTGTGTGTGTGTGAGAGAGAGAGTTTATTATAATATTAAGAAAAAATGATGGGAGAACTTGTCAAAGAACATATGCAAGCACTGTTCTGTTTTGATGAATCGACTAGTAGCTAATTATGAAGGAGGTCAAAAGATCTGGAGATCTGGTTTTGCTACCCAGATCCCATCTGGTTTGGTTGGGTAGCAGAGGCGAAAGCCGATTTTTTTGTTTTTGTTAATTAAGCTGACTGTTCATTGGTCAACTAACGGAGTCATATATCCAAACGGCATGGACATTTACCGCCGTGGACAGAAGACACTCCCTTGCAAGTAATTAAATTACATTTATACCTTTTAATTATAAGAGATATTTATTACCATTCAAGCACAGAACTATCAAATTATTGTAATGGAAAAAAACCTACCAAAATATTTATATTCTTTTGGACAGGGGATCAAAATGTTACAATTTGCAGTCCAAACTCCAATGTCTGCTAGCTTCCTTTTGCAAAGTCAGTTAGTTAAGCTGTTAATATATAGGTATCACGCATTCACGCCAACTGCGGAACCTCTATTTTTTCACATGGTAAGTGATTACAAGCCAACTAACGAGTTGCATTATGTTAATTGTCTTGAAACATGGCTCAGAACAAAAATATTATGTCATAATATCATGTATTATCCACTTCATGTCTAATTAATATCACTAGAAAAGTCTTGGTGTGGTGACTATGTTACATGACACTTCCAATTTACAATCAAAACTCGTCATTTATACTTATTCATATCTAAACTACCGTTTGTCAAATCGTGGAACATCGAAAAACATTTTAGTAATTTGTTTATCATTATTTACAAAATATCGTAATAAATCAAATGTGTCATGTAGTATGGCTGCACACTCAAATGTTTTTGGTCAATCACCTTTTAGGTCAAAGTTCATCTAATATATAAGTTTTAGGGAGTTGTTATTAACACACTTTCAAGTATTAATAACACACAACTTCTCTCTATATATCTCTCTCTCTTTTAACACTTTAGACAGAAAGAAGGGTGTGTTATTAACACTTGAAGGTGTGTTAATAACAACATCCAAGTTTTAATGTAAGATATGTATAAAGCTTCAAATACAGTATAGGGTACAAGACGATTGTATCACTTTACATCAATTTTTTTCAGTTTCTTAAAGGAGAGACGGTTAGCCCATGCCCTAATTTACATTTGTAAAAAAATTACATACGGCCATCACCACGAGGGCCACATAGGCCCAAATTCAAGAGCCCAGTTCCAAAACCCAAGACCCGACCCGCTCTGAATATAAAACGGGTTATATAGCTGCGCAAGTGCATACATAAACCTCTAATTCTCTCTCTCCGGTTCTCAGTCAAGGTTTTTCGGCACTACCGTCGCACACACCTCAATCACCGGTGAGTACTAAATTATCTGTTTTTCTTCACACACCATTCTCCTTAATCGGTTCTGCAACTTCTATTTTTGCGTTTTTTTTGTTCTTTAAATACACAGTAGTAGTTGTTATTGATTCCTGCAATTATCGTAGGGAATTTTGTGGATATAATTATATGAAATTTCGTTGGGGATTGATTTGATGTTTCAAATTTATATTCGCTGAGTAATTTCTGTTTGCATTTTGTGTGAGAAGATAAATGGCATATAGAGGACGTGGAGGGGGACGAGGAGGATATGGACATGCTCACTATGTTTCTAATCAGCCCTTTGTGCCGTTTCCTGTGAGTTTGTGTTTCTACAGTACTAATTCTTGATCTTGATTTTCCTTTGTTTTGAATTAGTTTTTTTTTTTTCGGTTTTCTTTTTACTATTGTGTTTGCTAATTGCGAAATGACGTCTTTAATTGGGTAATGGATAACTTATAGGTGATGTATGTATGTTTTTACAATTGGTTCATAGATTATGTTTACATGCATACATTTTAGGGAGAATACGAAGTTGATGATACCCAATATCTTCTATTTTCTATTTTTATTAAAATGGGGGTAGGAATCTTATTATCCTTAATCTTCCATTATGCAATCAGTGTTCTAGGATTTCATTAAATATTAATTCATACATAATTCGTTACTGGCTCCACTACTACTTTTCATATTCAATGTGAAACTTATTTTGCAGGATGTTCATTTACCTGATGCCAGTGGTATTTTATCTGATCTAGATCAAAAGAAAAACCAAGGTTTGAATGAGGAAGAAACATTAATCAAAGAAACTCTGATTTGGCTAATGAAATCCGAATATAATCTTGACCGGACTGGTTAGTGTGATGTACTGATTCCTTGCTTTGTATTTTTTATCGGTTCATATGGTGATAGAATTATGTTGTCTCTGAAGCATGTTCTATGTGTTGTTCCCTTTCTTTTTCTTATTTGTGAAAAGCATTTTCCTTTGTTGATA
The DNA here is from genome assembly GCA_030142095.1 of Rubus idaeus. Lineage (NCBI taxonomy): Eukaryota > Viridiplantae > Streptophyta > Magnoliopsida > Rosales > Rosaceae > Rubus > Rubus idaeus. The sequence continues at coordinate 28,944,621 of CM057966.1, forward strand.
CGTAGGAAATCACACGTCATACAAATAGACTAGCAACTTGTAGCACTATATCTGTACCTTATGTATGTAAAGTTTTGTTCACATAATTCCTACATGACCTATAAATTACTAAGTCTGTTTTTTTATCTTCTTTCGAAAAAAATTATAGATTGAAGATAAAAATACATTTTTATAATCAATCTGAAATTATCACCTAGATTTATATTTTTAATTGCAACAACAAGTGCACCCATCAGTTTCAAAACCATATTTATGACTGATATGCAATGAAACTTTAACGAAAAGTGGCAAACTGTCATCAAAAGTTTTATATAAGTTTGTAATTTCATTCATTGTATAGTTACATTATGTCCAACATATTCATTCTTAACAATATTTTTGTTCTTATTAATAAAAACTTTGTTGGTCCATACTGGCATTTTGCAGGAAATACTATCTTGCTTCTAAGTTATTTGTTACAACTTTTTTGCTGTGTTTTGACTTGATACCAGATTATGTTATGATAATCATGCAATTCTTGAACTTGTGGTTTCAGATAAGCAAGACAAAGATGTTGAAAGTTCTGAGAGAACCAAGCAAAAGGCTAAGAAAAAATTTGGTTCTTTCTCACAGTATTTGGTGCCTAGTATGTTTCCTAATGAACTGACTAAAGGTTTGTATTCTGAAAACCATAAGAAATAATGGGATGGTATCCAGTATTAACGTTCTACGTTGGTTGTGAGCTTTATTTTTGCTTTTCACATGCTTCTCGATGCAATGGAATTTCAGGTTCAAATGTGCGGCAGCTAAGCAGAGAAAAAGTACAATGGGACAGAGGTATCATGAGATTGAATGCTTTTTTTTCCTTTTTCCCCCGGATACTTATCAATTTGGTTAATGTGATTTTGACAGTAAAGAAGTCTGAGATAGATGAGATACATTGGGCTCAATTTGAAAAGCTAGAACAGAATCAGGTGTGAGAAGTCTCTATTTCTCTCACTAACTATAGTAGTTTCTGAGATGGATTACTGTAAATAGTAAAAACATCTATGAAATGAATCCGAATGAATGTTTGAAGATGTTATTATTTGTGGTTGCAGTTTAACCATTTTGTATGCATTAAATTTTTTTTGGTAATAATCTTTCTTGTCTGTAGGATGCAAAGAAAAAGAAAGAAGGTGAAAATGATGAGGAAGAGGACGAAGATAAGGAAGAGGAGGAGGAGGAGGATTCAGACCCTAGTGATGATGATTATGCTAAGGTTTGTACTGGAAATGTGGATCTTATATGTTCTTTGGGCCATGAAATCCGTCTGATTTAGGTTGTGATAAAACTGGAAATAATTAATAAACTAGTCATACATGGTGAACACTAGTTATTCTTGATTTGTTTTTAAAAAATGAAACCACTTCCGTATGGCGATTGGTTGTGTTTTCTTTATGTTTGCTCTTGAGATTGCAAGTCCTTTATATCTGTCACTCTGTTGAGTTCTGTTCACAACTACTCGAGTTTACTATGATCTTGCAGAATCAAGATTTTGATGACGATGACGACGAGTTTAATCCGGAGGATGATGGTGCTGGTAGGAATTTTCATTTTAGCAGAATGCATTTGCGTTTCTTGTTGCACTACAATACTTTTGATTCATGGAATTTCCGCGCTTGCCAAACTAGTGAGCTCACACTGATACTTTTAATGATGCAGACGAACCTCTTTTAGACTGAGATGGTGTTGCGTACGACCTGGTCAAGAAGATTTCTCTTCGACTATCATGATTGTTACCTCTTAAACTTGTACATTAACTACTAAGTACAAAGTTGCAATTTTATATTAGAGCATCATAATTGCCAATCTTAAACTTGGAAAGACATTTTGGATGAGGTTTTCTGGGCTGGACCAACATAGTGATTTTGGATATAATTCGGAAGCATAAACCATATTTGAAGCCCCAACCTTACAAAACGTTTTAAACCCTACTAAATTACCAGTGTTTATTTTTTGGTGAACATTTACCTTATGAAACTCAAATGTAACTCGTTGGTGATCATTTACCTTATGCTCCACCGGAGACGGCGTCACGGCGTGGATAATCATCGAAAAAATCTGGGAAATTCTGCAACTTTAATTCGTACCTGATTGTTTATACTTTCACTACAAGTCTACTCTACACCGAAGTAACTAGCTACGAATCGACAAGTTACCTCTCACGTGGGTTCCACGTGACCAAACGTGAGCAGAGGCCGAACGTGAATGGCACTCATGTTCCTATCCAACGGCTGAGATGAGATCACCCAGCTGTGAAGTCTGAACAGTGAACACCAACCTATCGGTATACTGGACCACTCGCTCGTTTTGGGTATATAAGCGCTTCGCCTTTGAAGTTTGAACAAGCAAAGTAGAGAGGTTCAGAATCAGACCGGAAGAAGAAGATTTTTCAGATCAACCTAAAGTCTGGTAGAGATTCAATCACCGAAATGTCGTGGCAGGCTTACGTTGACGATCACTTGATGTGCGACATCGACGGCCAGCACCTGACCGCCGCGGCCATCGTCGGTCACGACGGTAGTGTGTGGGCACAGAGCTCCAGCTTCCCTCAGGTTCATTCTACAATCTTCTCTATGATTATTTTTTTTTCTATATGAGTTATGTTGTTTGCTAAGATCTGTGTAAATTAGCTCTATTTGCTTTCTGTGAAAATCTTTTCACAGCGGAGGAACTGAATTGCAAGTGTAGATGAACTTGCATAAACTGTTGATAGTAGTTGAACACTTTGTGCTCATATTTTTATGACTTGGAATTGAATTTTTTTTTTTAATATATTTGGGCTCTGTGTTGGGAATTTTTTTGGGGGGGGTTTTTTTTTGTATTAATAAGAATTTGATGAATTGATAAGACTTGGGAATTTGGTTTTTTTTTAAAATATGATCTGTGCTCTGCTTGATGAATTTTTTGTAGTTGAGCTTTGTTTCAGTAATGATAAGTAGTTGATGAATATTTAGAAGATCTTGGGCTAGTTTATGAATAGTTTTTGCAAGGACAAGTTCTAATCAAGGATTCATGGCTTTTGATTCATAAGGGCATAATAAGAAAATGACTCTGTATATTGATTGGTGTTGTTCATTTTAAATTAAGATGTGGCAGTGATTGAGAGTGATATTTAAATTGCTTATTTGTATGCAGTTCAAGCCTGAAGAAGTCGCAGCGATAATGAAAGATTTCGATGAGCCAGGGTCTCTTGCCCCAACTGGATTGCACCTTGGTGGCACAAAGTATATGGTTATTCAGGGAGAGAGTGGAGCTGTAATTCGTGGAAAGAAGGTTTGTTTATTTGCTCTCATCCTGTAAGAGTTGATTGTTTTGATAGGTTAGTTCCATTCTTTTGGGGTATTGTTCCGTATCCTCACTTTGTTACAACACCTGTTTGTACATACATGAGCTCAACTGATCAGATGTACGAATGTTGAGTACTTAGTTTAGAGTTTAGATCAAAGAAAACATGCTTTTCAAAAACTTGCATTCGTAGGCTTAGTGGACAAGCGGACATGACATCTCAGCATAGTAGATAGGAATATGAATGAGAAGATCCACTCATCAACCAATCAGGCATAGTAGATGGGGATATGAACGAATTAATCCAGACATCAGTTGGCTTGATTTGAGTGATGTTTCTGTTCACTAGTGTGCTAGGCTTGGTTGCTGTCCTAAGTGGACATTTTATAAAAGAAAGATCTATCGATGTCATTATGTGAAAACACAAGATTATTGCTGGCAATTTCTGGTAAAACTCTGCAATAATAACTTTAAGTGTGATATGTGCTCTCTTGTCATAACTCATAAGTAGTGGGCCTCATGGTAGCTTCAACTTTTGTTAGTTGTTAACCGTCGGATGAAAACTGAAATAGCTTCTTGTTGCATTCAACATTTTATCTTTTGATTTGATGCTTATTATAGGGATTTAGGAAATGGTGTGTCTTAAGTCTTAACGGAATAATACTGATTTTTGAAACTTCCATGGGCTTCTCATTGTGATTAGTCCCTGTTGATAATAGTCTCACATACACGCTAAAGGAAACAAACAGGTGATTTGTCAACTGCATATGCTTTTTCTGTTGACAAGTTTTATTAGAGTTTATGACTTTTTCCTTTAATAGATAAGAGTTGGATGAACTTGAAACCACCATAGAATACGCACTGATTGTCTTTTATGATGTTCTGATTGCTGTTGGTGCAAGGTCGCTGTCCCTATGTTATAGTGCTGTAATGCAGTTTAATTTTAATTTGATTTCTTCTGCAGGGCTCTGGTGGCATTACTGTGAAGAAAACCGGCCAGGCTATGATTTTAGGTATATATGATGAGCCTTTGACACCCGGACAGTGCAACATGATCGTGGAGAGGTTGGGAGATTACCTGATTGATCAGGGCCTATAGGTTACCTTAACATCATGGTTCTCATATGTATGCATATTTCTGATTTTTTGGGGGGCTTGCATCTACTTCCTGCTATGGATTTGAACTGGCACTGGAGTTGTGGCTGAGAATAACCATGTGCTGACTGTGTGACGGAATCAGTGACTGTTGGTGTGCGAGGATTGTTTATTTCTCCGACTTTGTATCTATTTACCCATCTCTTTATTCTGCCTTTTGAAGTTCATATTTGTTGTGATACCGTAAATTTTTGCTTCTATTCTTAAAGAAATGATGTTGCCTTATTCATGTGATGGCAGAATACTTGCTTCATTCCTCTCACAATACAACTTTCTTAGAATTTATTCAAGAGCTTTCACTGGCGAAGATACGAAATCACTAGCACTAGCAAAGCAAATTCTCTACAGCAGAACTAGGAGAAAAACAGTAACAATCAAGCAGTTTAGACAATAGAGAATGGTATGCATGGCAATGGGCTTGAATTGAATCTGGTCACTTAAAGGTACCCACAAAAATAGAGACCACAGGGCACAGGCCCACAATCTAATTTAACCATCCGCTAAAACAAAAGGGTGTTTTAGTAAACTCAAATGTTGGACTAAAACCCTAGCGTGGTTAGCGACTTAGCGTTGTCCTATATATACAGTGCACACTGACCTCTTATTCTCATTGAACTTGGCCGTCTCTCTTCTTCGTCTGTGTGTGGCTGTGGGTGTATATTTTAGCTCTCTTTGTTCAGATTGATGTTTTCATTTATGCTTATAATAAGTGAGTAAGAAAGCAGGGATTGTGTGTATCGGCTTAGTGCTATAATCCAATGCGCTCTGATCCGAAAGATTTCCCTGCAATATTCATTTGGGGAAGGTGGGCAGTTGAATTTCATCTTATCCTATTGAAATTGTCAACAATCATCTTCCCCACATCTCATCCATGTCTTTTCTCTTCTTGGTTACTGGCTTTGGACCATGCGTTTATTGAAATTTGTCTTGAACTAAATTTTGTGTTTCTATGGTCAATTTAGGAATTGGGTGAACTAGTTCTGAGTCTGTTTTTCTTTTCTGTCATTGATGATGGTAGTAGAGAGTTAAATCTAGTTTTATCTGTCTGTAATTTGACGATGGAAAGAGTTCAATATTGAGAGATGTTGGATTTTAAACAAAATACTACACAAAATTTACCAGTTAAAAATGTGGTTCTTTGGGAATAGTTTACATCTTGAAAGAAGCACATAGCAGTAAGGTTGAATTTCTTAACCACTATTGACCATTCACCACCATCGATCTTAGTAATTCATGATTGGAATTACTTGGTACAAGTGAGCATATGATGAGAAAAATTTGGAATTGAGAACTGATTGGTGAAAAGCCATGAAGCTTCCAAAATTCGAGCTTTTTAAAACTGATGCTCAAACACATACCCCTCTTAGGTACAGGCCCAGTTTAGACAATGGGCATTGTTTTTGGGCTTTTGAGAGCCGACTGTAATGGCAGAGATTCAATTCTTGCCCTACATGATCTGGAAAGCTGAATGCAATTGGGAGTTTGGGATTGCATCATTATAATACAGGACTATTAGGCCAAACTTGAAATACGTTTAGGGCCGTAGAAACCTGGAAAATCTCTCATTCTCCAAGCATGCCAAGGTGGCATGTATGGTTCTATATTAGGGCATCTCCAACAACTCTTGAAACCCATACCCAAACCCAAAAGTCAAAAAATTCATCTCCAACAAGCAAATCCCAAAATCCAAAATAGGTTCCTATTAGCAACTCGACCGAAAATGGGAGGAAATTTAGGGAGAAAACTCATTACTGTTCGGGTGGGGCCCATACAGGTCAGAGCTACCTTTTCGCCAACAAAGGATGCGTCTGGCAGGCGTTTGAAGTGCCAGGCGCAATACACGACAAAAAATGGAAACTTTGTTGACGGGGGAGGATCATACGCTCTGACACGCGTTGATTTTTTAAAAGTTCAGGCATCTTATTGACCACTTTTGAAAGTTAAGATATGTCAAATGACGATAGGTCAAATGATTGTTATGCCCTCAAAATTAACAGACAAGTAACAAAAAATAGACGGATGTATCCCGATAATTTGTTTTTTGAAAGTGCATGTATCTTATTAATCATTTTTGAAAGTTTGATACATTTATATCAAGTACATCAAAATTTAGACTTTGTTAGTGCTGCAAACCTTTATTAGTTTGCTTGTTCTACTAAATTTTGAATTTATCAAAGTCAAATTGGGCATTGATATGCTTGTTTAATGGTCCCATCACTTAAATGTTTAGGTGTGGTGCTGCCGTGAACCAAAAGTTACAGAATTGCTAAAGAATTTAGCTAAAATTTGCTCTGTTTTGTTTTTTTTCCCCAACCTTGTAAGGAATAATATCTAGTTAGCCATTTTCTAAAATGAGTAAAATCCAAATCACCCAACATGATTTATTTTAACGAACATGCAAGAGCAATCATATTTCTTTGAAGCATCACTATCCCAAAAACTAGTAATTGATTATATTTTAGAAAAAGTAGCTCTTTATACCTATAGTCATTGCAACTTGTAGAACATATTTCTCTGAAGTATCATTATCTCAAAAATCTTGAGGGGCCACAATCAAGGTGTTGGAAACCATGCATATGGTGTTGCCTCCCTCAATGAATATCACATTGCACCCTCCCTTGTCCCAGATTAATAACACCTCATATGGCCACATTTGAAATTCAAGCAGGATCATACAAATTAGGCAGGTTGATTTCTGTTGACCACCATATAATAAGTGTAGCAACCCCCAACCCGGCAACCCACCATTAAAAAGGGATTGGTCCATTGGAAATTATTAGCAATACTATATATTAACACAACCCACAACAATTATTGCATTTTGAAGTAAACAGTCGCATCTTTTTCAAAATTGATGATCGAGTTGGGTTGATGTGGGGTTCTTATGTATTCAGCTTGAGAAACTTAATAATAAGTTGATCATTTCCATGACATTTTCCTTCTTGTGGTGTCTCTACCACTCTCCTTTCAATTTATATATGGGTGTAAGTTTTTGATTGAAAAGGAAGTGTTTGATTGCTCATATCGATCACCAATTGATATCCAATCTGGCTAGCTATATGATGAGCATTTCTCAGAAGTTGAGCAAAGATATGAAAGCAAAATATTTTGGAAGTCTCCTTTGGCAACTGAAAAACGGCCCTTATCAAATACTCAACTACAAAAATATAGATTGATCGTCATTTGAGAGCTGAGAAGTTGTACGTTTTGTGGAAGGAAATAAAATTTCTCATATTCACAAACTCCTCCAACTCAAACTTTTACTTTAGGTCGTCAGTTTAGTATATTTTTTGCCCCCTGTGTTTTACTGCTTTAACTAATTTGCTTCCTGTGTTTTTGGTTTAAGCAATTTAGTCTTATGTATTTACCTCTGCAAGTCGACGTAGCTCCTTCTGGTAATTCAGAAATTTGACCATATATTCAAATTGGCAAAAAGAGTAAAATAAAAGTTATATAAAAGAGGAGAAATCATTTTAGGAGAGATAGGAATATTTGATCCCTAATGTTCGGTAAAACGAAGCAAGCAAGTTGCAAACTAAACCTTAGATGTATTTTTGCCCAAATCTGTCTCTCAATTTCTTGCAAATATAGAATTGGGTGTCTCTAAACTCTTTACTAGCCAATAGCAAATACGAAGGGTTCGCTGAAGATGGTCCCAATATCTTAATTCTAATGGAACTCAGGATGGTCCCATAACTTAAAAATGAGGCTGCAAATGGAGAGGGAAATTAGGAAATATAATGGGATTACAATCAAACATCCAAGTAGGGCTTATTTTGCAGAAAGCCCAGAAGGGTAGTTATAAATCCATAGCACCTTTATGTATATGTATAAATGTCTGATAGCAACTGTGAGTTGGGTCAGGTGGACATGGAGGTCCCATAAATTGATTCAATTCCATGAGTGAGTCCATTGATATCAACTTGGTTCCAGGCCATTTCCTGGTTAGACTTCCTTCACCTCTCCGTACAAACAATTTCATTGTCAACTTAGCTACTATTTGTCTTCACCATCAACAGATTCCTCTGATCAAATTATTTTTGTTGGGGAATAATCGACGTAGCAACTCACTTTTTAGAATATCTCCATAACATACCAAAAAAAAAGGGAGAAATAAAAAAAAAAATCGATAGAATTTTGAGTAAAATTTGATTCATTGAGATTTTTGGGCTATTTACGACTAAAGTTACAAGTCTCCCACATACTAGTAATGGAAAAACTATATTGGAGTCACGATTTGTTTTCATAATTTTTATAATTCCTCGTTTACGTATAGTTTCATGTTTATTAGTATTTTGGGTTTGTACGGAAAATTTCATGCCGAAAATATGATATTTACAACATTAGAAATGGAAGGGGAGTGTTCCCTAGAACGGAACCTAATGTTGGGAATGATTAGGACCTCACCTAGACCAAATTAATCGCACTACATTATCCTTTTCTTTTCAAGCTACAGTAGTTATTGTAGCTAGACACTGTACTTTATAATTTCATTATTCTTATCAAAGAATTAAAGACATTACACATACCACGTTGTAATTCATTTTTTCCAAGTGTTAGGTGATAAAGAGTCTCCGTTCTCAACCTCTCATCATAAATATTTGTCGTGCCATTCATGGAGTTTTAGGTGAATATATATAGATCGACATGGTTAGCTTTAGCCTTTAACTAACTTGATTATATCACATTGTGCAAGTCACGTTTTCTTGTCCATGGCAAACTTGGAGGTGCTAAGCACGTCCTTGCATTATTAGCTCAACTATTAATTATTTCTCAATCTTTACTTCAACAAATTCAGATCAGATCTATCCACTTTCATCAACACGCTTCAATTATATATATCCTTAATTATCAATTTTCTATAATATCTCTCTCTAATTATCTAATTCATTTCTCATTGAACATGAGTATATTTAGTTCAACAACTTGATGAATCAAACGATTTATATATATCCTCGACTAAAAGAGTTGTTTAAAATGATGAACTCTCATGACGCCCGATTACTTTTTAAATACACAATTATAACGTAAACTTTAAATACGTTCTATTAGTCGCAAACTATCTTCATCAAGTCAATTTTTAAATTTTATATATTTTTAGGGTCTTACATGTTCATAATAAAAACGGCTAAATTTATTATTCATGTAAAAGAGTAGCAAAAAATTATTTACAACCTAGTATCCAGATAATGCCATCAAACTACATGGATTATTATTAGTTAAAGCAGGAGGAAATCCATAATTGTGTCCAAACCGAGCCACCCTAGAGGGATTATAAAACGGCTTGGAAAACCCTAAAACACCATAATTAGGAGGTCAGCCACTCAGCCTACTTTTCATGCATTAATATCTTTGGACAATTATGCCACCATCTATATCTTCTTCGTTGTGTTGGGACTTGGGTGGATGAAGCAATAATCACAGTAAGTAGCACCAAAAAAAACAACAGTATATATATAATTATGGAGATTGAGGGTCGATGGAAGATGGAGTTGTCTCCCTCCATACAGGCCTAATCCTTATATTGTGGGTAATGACTCTGGCTTTTCCCCGACATTTGGCCGCACCATTATCCATTAACAATTACAAGCAAGAGGAACTGATCGAGTTTTCTTATGGAAGCCTTATAATTGTTATTGGTTACTGGTTATACAAAAGGCCACCCAAGAATGGAGGAAAAAAAAATCATAATATCATAAAGGGTATAAGAGAGACTATTAGGGTATGTTATCGCCAACTCCCAGTTTCTTGGAGGTCATTATGAAATGTGAGTATGCCACTGAATGTACCAACTAAACCTCATGATGATTTTACTTTCATATTTAGTTAATTATACTAACGAAAAACGATATATTCTCAGTGATTTAGACCTATTTCTTCATTCTCTCTGGGCCTCTGGCCAGTTATTAAGTTAACTGTATGAGTTTAATTGGTATAAAACTATAAATTCAGTATGAATTTTGAAGAACAAATTATCCAAAAAAAAAAAGTGCAGGCCGTCAATATATAGGAGTGTTAGGGTACGTAGTGATGGTAACTTGTGCAGGGCTTGCGTACAGTACTGAAGAATGAAGGACGCCCTAAGTTGATGATGATCGATCATGATGATACGAAAGGTGGCGGGTGGAGTTTGTCTGAACTACCCCCAACATCAGATCCAGCACAATCGCAATTAATAAATATCTCATACGTCTCGTCGTCCGTCGACCCTTTCTTGGTTTTGTTCCCAACGAAACGAATACAATAACGTATTGAATTCGAAATAGAAAAGCAAAGCACAGATCTCCATTTGCAGATGAAATCTCTTGTCCGTACTACTACTGCTGCTGCTGCTAAGTCACTCACTGAGTTTGAAGTTTGAAAGGAAGGAAACGTTTTCTTTTTGTTTACTTTTTAGGCATGCAGCCAGTGCAGCCACCCCCTCTAACTTAATTAGCCCACTAGCTACAGCACCTACTCTTGTATGCATGCACTACTCAGTCATAGACTCGATCATATGTAGCCTAGGTAGGTGCCAATGCCGTGCCCCCAATACTGATCTCTCTCTCTCTCTCTCTCCCTCCCTCCCTTAACCCATGCCACCATGCATTGTGCAGTTTTTGATACCTGTGCTTAGTTACCCAACTTAATTGGTTTCCTTTTCTGTTTGGTCATTGTCAACCAAAACTATTGAGATGAAGCAAGCTAGCACTGCTAAACTAACTAACTTTTCTTTGCCTTATTGGCAAATGAAGACTGATCCAAATTAAACTACACTCTGCGTGCTGTATATGCTTCACTATTTTGTTTAATTACCTTTCACATACATTATTAAGTAATTGTAATTTTACATTTTACATTTTCATGGTCTAATCCAACAGTTGTCGTATCTTGGTATCAAAATTCTGGTTCCGAAAAATTCTTGTTCGAAACATCTAGTTCCCTTGGTTTGCAAGGTAGGGTTGCACTTGCGCTAATCCAGGCCACCTCTCTATGTGGACAGAGAGAGGAGAAATGCGGAACCAACAACATTTTATTAGGCTTAACATACAGGTCATTTTCAGAAAAATCCTCCTGTAATCACTCCTAAAATCTTCCTGTAATAAGTTAAATTTTTGGGTCCAATAATAAGTTAAATCTTCCTGTAAAAATCTTCAATTTTTCTTTTCCCTTTGAAGAGAACAAATAGAAGTTAAAAGTCATTGGTTACTCACTTACCTCATCTAGTCAACTTGACCTAATATAATATAAGCTTCATAACTGAAAAAGGAAAAGGGCATCAAATGACTCCATTAACGTGTCATTTTGTTCAAACTATTATAAGAATAGCGTCCAAGAGCCAAAGTCCTTTACAGGCAGGAAGGGCTGACTTAACTTCCCCATGTTTGGACCAAGCCATATAAAACAATTGTGTGTGTGTGTGTGACATGTTTGGGTTGGCTAGGTTTCTAATATGCACTTTAACCAAGTCTTGATGCCTATTGTATTATTTTCAAAAAAAGAAGAAAGGTGGGAGCGACACAGACCTAATGTATTATTTGGTCGTCCAATTTGTAGCACAATGCTGCAACCATTAGGATCAAGTTAACATTTTTCTTATAATAAATAGACAAAAAAGATATTGCTTGATTAACAATTAGCTTAGGAGACATAAAACTCTTCTTTTTTTTTCACAAAGTTAGAACCCAAAAGCTTGATATCCACTAATTTTTTTTACAAGAGAACTATACTCTTGTTTTTTCTTAGCATTTAAAAATAAAAATCACAATTCACATCAAAGTTTTCCACTCAATAAATTATGTTGGGAACAAAATAAAATAAATCCTAAATATCGATATGTGAGCGATTTCCAATCATAGATTATCGTTAGACTCATCAATTACTTGAAGCCTCCAAGAAAATGTTAGCATTTTCATTAGTGATATTCATTTTCTTATAGCTCACATGAACCACTGGAAGTGAGTTTGTTGGTGTCATTTCGCTTGGACACATAGTTATCTATAAGCTTTGAACTCCCAACCCTTTTGAGTTTTGACTCCCATCATCCCCAAAGTAGGTTTTTTGATAGTTGGGTCTAGTTTCGTTAGGTTCCTCTCTTTTGCAACCTTTTGTCAATAACAATGTACATATATAATTTGATTAAGATTCTGTATGTAACACTTAAACATTACTATACATTGAACTACAAATTCAAGAAATCCAGGAAAAGGTAGATATGATTACTTCAACGGTTTGGTTCATTCATTACCCTAATCTTTTGAACTTTGTAACATATCAAGCTTGATCACTTTGACTTTTCCATCAAAAACCCATTTAGTTAAAAATCATATATAGTTCACAAGTGACAAGTGCAATTTAATACCAGCGATAGTTCATCATAGTCTCTCATAGACCATGGTTGGCAAACTGGCAATGGCCACCATCACTAACAGTGAAGCCTCTGCTTTGGGTCTGAGCTATCAGACATTAGTTGGTCCCAAAAGAGCCAGTGGTCAAAAAAGAGACAAAACTCTCCTACTGTTCAAGAGACTCCGACCCTTCTCTCTCTCTCTCTCACACACACTCACTCTGCACCAAAACTTTGACCCTTCTGTAAAAGCATAGCGCGAGTCCCAATGCCCTAATTCTACTGCATTTTGTATATTTGATTTGTTATGCAACTGTATACTAATAATAACAGTGCTTGTAGGCATCTGATCTGATTGCAGAGTCTCTTCCGTCTTAAATAAAAGTGCCCACCACCTGTTGGGTCAAATGCCTCAATGGTCATTCACTGTCTTTCTTGGTTCCCACTTCCCCCATTTGCTTTGGCAACTATTTCTTTCAACTCCTACACTGCTTCTCCCTTCCTTTGAAAACAAGTAATAATGTCTGAATTGAATTCCAAAGTGAAAACAAATACATCTGAATATCCATTCATCTTCATTGAGAGGGTAACAGTACGTAGTAAATAAAAAGGAAGCAAAGGCAGTAAACAAAGTAGGCAAAAACAAGAAACACCAGCGCATCTTTCTCTTGCTTTCTCTGCTTTTCATGCCTTCCTCTCTCTCTCTCTCTCACTCTCAAACACAAACAACACCTACCCCTGCCCCAATGCCTCCCTTTCACTGCAAAAGCAAAGCACTGACCCCATTTCTACTCCACATTGCCAACACCATTTTATATACAAACATCTGATTAAAGGGGCAAAGAGTAAGAGAGAGAAACCAAGAAAGATAGGGAGAGAGATTCCTGTGGGGTCTCTCTGGTGATTCAAACATTTCCTTTTCCCTTTTTTTGTTCAAAATATCACATAAAAATTCATTGAATTCCATAAGCTAACCAACCCTTTTCTATAAACCTGTACACTTTTTGTTATTCCAAGTCTCCTCCCCCATTTTTTTTTTTGAATCTTCTCTCTGGGAAACATATTCACCTGTTCCCTATACCTATCTTTCAAATCTTCACATTCCTGGATACCACAAAAATTTCACCTAAAGGAAGAAAAAATAAATTAAAAAAACCCAGAATCCCATAACTTAAACCTTTCCTCTCTACCTTGAAGAATGTACAAGCACCCACCCCTGCCAGAACCAAAACACCTTGGCTGTGTCTTCAAAATTCAGCCATAGGGATCCCCAACATCGAAACCACCGAGCTTTAGGGTTTCACCACAGTTGCATTGGTTCAGTCTCTCAACCCCCCTCAAGTCATTGCTCCATCCACCAACCTGAGCTGGCTCTTGAGCCTTCTTCTGAAAAGAGGAGCGACTGGTGAATCTTCTTAATGCAACAGCGCTTGTTTCCACTTGCAATGTTCCATTTGGCAGCTACCTGTCTTCAATGAAAATTCTTCCAATGAAATCCCGGAACCTTTTTGAGTAAAGCTTGGGATCCACAGCTGATATTGAAGTTGGGTCGACTTGCAAGGATTTATATGCATGCTCTAACTTCTTGCTGATATCATAGTCTTGTAAAATGTCGATTATCCCAAAATAAAGAACTACATCATAGACCTCACCGCTGCGTGAAGGGGTCAAACGACTGAACCCACCAGGGGTGTACTGATCGAAGTCACTCCTTCGAGCCATCCGCTCTGCCCTTGCAGGCATGTTCGCTCCTAAGCAGATCCGTGGCTTCCTGATAGAGAATATATATTAATATCAATGTAGAAGATATAATTCAACCGCCAACAGATGTAAAATCCCAATTCCCACTAGATTAAAAATAAAAGGTAGGGATTTTGGGATCAATACATGATTATATCACATCTTTACATCAATTTATTTCCTTGTGCTTCTATCCTCAAACAGGTAACAAATTCAAGGGCCGGGTAGTGTGATCCTACTTTCAACATTGGGAGACACATTGGGATATTGGTAAAACACTTGACCTAAATCATGAAAATGGTTTTAACTTTTAACTATTGCCAGTGAAGCAAAAATGCCATTACTGTTTAACCACGGTAATAGATTCATCAGGACTTTAATCACTAAATTCAGAATCAATTTGGGTAATGAGCCAATTATTGGAATATCCTGCATGTGTCCCACGAACAACTAGTGCTTAATTGATACCCCACAAAAAACACCAAGGCAAACCGATCCCCAATTATTTCCAAGACATCAAAATCAATGGAAGAATTATTAGCCTACCTAATGACATCATTTCCAGAATGACAATGCTCGACCACATTATGTTTTTTAAATTCATTGATAAGTCAATTCTAGAAGTCTTGTCTAAAGCCAGACCATGAAAACCTTTGGTTGTAAGCTCACAAGAAAATGTCACGGATTATCAAAACATACCGGCCAGATAAAACTCGATCCATGTCTTGTAGCTCAGCTTCGAGAAACCGACACCCGCGCATAAACTTTTCATTCTGATATGAATCCTTTTGGCCTGCAAGTGCCACACACATTTGATTCAACACTCACTGACCCATAAATAAGCTACGAACTCACAAATACAATGAAGATATGGTCAATTACCAGAGCGCAAGAGAAATGGTGACAGCGCCATTTTGTCATATGTATTGCCATCATAAAAATGAAGACCAACCAAAAGACTATAATCCATGATTCTCTCCGCTTCCAAAAATTCACAATCTAGATCAATTTGCCTGCCAATGTTTCAACCTAGTTAATATCAAGCCAATAACAAAGAACAAGAAGCAGCCACGTAAACGTTAGTTAATGGAATGGAACTTACTTCACAAGGTCTTGGTACCATTTTCCTTGCAAGCGAAACACAAAATTAAGATCGAGGTCCTTGAGGGTTGTAATTTCATCAATCTCCCCCTCAGGCTTATCAGTTGTTCGACCGTGGGAAGATCCTTTCAGGTCAAATCGTCTATGTATTCTATACTCCGAGCAGAACAAATTGCCCATTACTATAAACCTTGTCTGATTTCCAATCAAATAAAACTAGTTAGATATCCCATCGCTGAAGAAGGAGGATTAACTCTAAAGTCTAAACCATGCAAAATTAGTCCCCACATTATACCTTTTGGCCGCCAACAGGTTTGACACAATGCACCCCGTAGAATTTAGTCACAAGAGAATTTTCATACTGAGACATGTGTCTATAATAACTTGGAAGCATCCTAATTAGCACCTGCAAACAAAATACAATCCATCAGGTCATTTCAGCTATCGTCACCTTCCAACTGTTGCTTAATTAGGAAAATAGAGTGGAAATTATGCCCAATTATGCCGCACAAATGTTTATTTGTTTCCAGAAAAGTAAAAGCTAAGAAGATGAGGTCAAACAGGTAGAAACTAACCTTGACTTCCGATTTTTTGACCGTCTTTATCATAAATCTATCATCCTGAGTCAGGTAAAAGAAACTTCCACTCTTCCCTGGAGAAGAAAGCTCCCTAAGAGCATCGTTTCCACAAATAGCCAGCATATAATCTGCAGGATCTACTTGGAATAGCTCCCTCAAACGCCTGAAACACCCAATAAGATTCAGTAACCAAGACTGATGGAAGAGTAACAAGAATCACAACAGAAGGAGCAAAAAATTGCAAGAAGATGTGTATTCAGCATCCAATGCTTGCTAAAATGAGCTGTTCTTACTAAGTATTCGATCAAATTAACCTCTCAGATGAAAGATGATCATCCAACAGTAACTCCAAAGGATAGAACTAGAGGCTAGAGAGCTGATCATACCTGAACACCATAGGACAGTAGTCTTTCCACCTGAACTCAAACGATTGATGAGGTGGCGTTTTGTTGGATCCCTCCGGCGGAAACCTGGTCCAGAACTTCTCCTTTGGATCGAAATCACTGGATTTAAGGGGCCGCACTATGGAAGCATGCTTCCCAATAGAGTACCTGAAGGCAAAAAGAAAAACCAAATGAAACACTAGACTCCAAAAATCCCACAAAGAAGAAGCACCCAATAGCTTGGAAAATGGCCAAGTACCTAATACCCAGTTGAAGATTGAGCATCAAATCGTAGTTCTTATGGCCTTTGGATATGGGCTGCCCCGGTTTCTTGGGCTCGCCGGAAAAGCAACAGGGACTTCGCTTGAACTGCATAAAGGAATCCCGATCGAAAGCGGTGCCGTTCCGGTAGAACATAGAAGCCTCCACATTATCAATAATATCACAAGTAATATCCCCAGCTTCACCGTCAGACTCCCAAATACAAATCCTGGGAAAAGTTCTCTCCGCCAAGCTCCCTCTAGCTCCGTCCACCGACGACCGCTTCCTCATGGTTATTGTCAGATTCTCCGCCGCAAAAGGCCCATTGTGGTCGAAGTTCTGCTCCTTTCCGCCGTTGGCAGGATAAAAAGTCCCATTCAGCTGCTGTATCTTCAAATCCTTGTTCCAGCAACCCACGTAGCAACTCCCGTCCGGCCAAGTAAAAATCCCACTCCCTTTGGGAACTCCATTTTCCCACTGCCCGTCGTACTTGTTCCCATTGGCCCAAATCAAAACGCCCCGACCCGAAATAACTCCGGCCTTCCACTCGCCCACGTACTCATTCCCGTTCTGCCACACGTAGCGTCCCTGACCGTCCTGGAGGTTCCTCTTCCACGATCCCTCGTAGAAATCGCCGTTGGCGTAGCGTTTCTGGCCCATCCCGTGCTTCCGATCCGCGGACCAAGAGCCCCGGTACGTGTCCCCATCGGATCCGATGAAGGTTCCGAACCCCTCCATCCGACCCGACTTGAATTCGCCCTCGTAGGTCGCGCCAGAAGGCCATGAGAATTTGCCCTTCCCGGAGGCCTTGCCCTTCCGCCACTCCCCCTCGTACATGCACCCGTCGGTCCACAGATACTTACCCGATCCGTTCGGGACCGACCCGGAGAAACTGCCGATGTAGAGATCCCCGTTGGGCAGAAACCTCTCGATGCTCGACGCCGCGGCCGTAGTCGTTATCACCGTGGTCGGCGTAGTAGTCGGCGTGACTCGCCGAGTTCCGGCCTGAGATCGGCTCCGGCCGATAGACAGCACCGGAGCCGCAACCACCAGCTGCGGTGGCGCGTCGTCGTCGTCTGACCTCTTCTTCTTGGCGCTGAGTACGATGTCGCTAGGGGATTCACATAGCAGTGCTTCGCGCATTTTTGCCTCGCATATATACGCCCACACTGACTCACAGAAACAGCTCTAAACACTTTGCTCCGGTAACTGAGACCGCATTAAAGTCCTAACGGGGAGAGAGAGGCCGCCGGGAAATGAAATCCGGCGAGCATTTGCGGCAGAGGGAATTGAATGAATGAAGGAAGGAAATGGTTTTCTCTTTCTTTTTCTTTTTGTTTGCTCTTTGTCTTTGTCTTTCACTCTTTCTCTTTAGTGCTTTGTGTTTGGGAAAATAGGTGGGAATCCACAAACAAACACAAGGCGCACAGCGGAGAAAAGGATACAGATAGAGAGAGAGAGAGAGAGTAATCAGTAATCAGTAATCAGTAATCAGTCCAGTACATCTTGAGAAGAGAGAGAGAGAGAGAGAACTAAATTATAAAAATTAAAAAATTAAAAATTGAAAAATGGAAAAAGCGAAGAGAGTAATGTATTAATGAGCCGGCTTTTGCCTTGGGAAACGTTGCTGCCTTGCGACATTGAAATTATATACCATTGGTGTCCATAACCATATTCCCAGCTCGGCTCGGCTCATTCGGTTTTCTTTTTTGGAAATGACGGAATTGCCCCGGGTGCTGCTGTACAGTGTACCATTCGCCTTCCCTCTGTTGTCTCGCCGTTTGGTGTCGTGACGTGACGGAATGGCCTAAGAATAGAGAGGAACAACCAAAGCTCAAGTACGTAACAGCCTTTTGGTTTTGGATAGAGCTACACAAACAGGGTATAATACGTAATTACCGACGCATCCCTTGTCCTCTCCCAGGATTCGACTCCCTAAATTACCAACACATCCCCTTCGTCATCCATTTATTACGGTTTTGCAACCTCTGGCGGTGGTCCCCATCGACACGTCCAAGGTTTTTGATTATGCTCCCGAAACGAAACGTTTCGTTCTGTTGTCAAGGCCTAGATTGTGCTACGTAATAACAATTAATGGATTGTCCTCCTTTCTTAAATATATTTTTTTTCTCTTTTTTTTTTGATATTGTTAAAAAAAATAATTGTCCTCATTTTTTAAATAGTTTTTTTTCCTTCTTTTTTTTTTGGACAATTGGTTTTTTGGTAGGTGGTCATTGAAGTGTAGAAATGAGTTGTTGTGGTTCTTCCCTAGAATATATGAATATTATTATTAATATTATTTGTAATTGTTAATTGTTTTTGGGTAGATGATGAATATTAATAGCATTGGTGCTTCGCTTTCAACAATATAAAGAATGGAAAACGATTTTTTTGATCCTGAGAGACATGCGGAAATTAGTATGTTTGGTTGTTCCCAAATCCAGGTGGATGGGAGAATGTCAAATTTGTAAACTTCAATTTCAAACCAACAAAGAAAATTATAAATTCAATAATTTAGAGGTGATAATTTCCTTTTGTGGTTATTCTATTTTGTGGGCCGGTTCTTTTGTTAGGGTTTGTGGTGCAACATATATGGTGGTCCAAATAAATAAATGTGACCTAAAAGTGTGGAAGTTTTGTGCATGTAAACAATTTTGATAAATTTTCTTAATTATTGGTGTTATGATGATATTTTCTTTTTTCAAGGTTTGGGATAATTTGTGTAGAACACATTATATACACGTATCATCGAGATTGATCAATACTTTGAAATATTAACAACTATCAAATAGTTAGTTCAATAGTTTCGTGTTATAATAACTTGTACCCAAATGAGCCATGATATACTAGAAATGCACTAAAAAATCATAGCTAACTTATACCAAAATCGTTTCGTGTCATTATTAGCGTTTGGAGCTAACTTTGAAATTCACTACTCCTGTTAAGCATATTTTGTTTTGTTAGGTTTGTGTTCAACAATATTAGGCTCATAAAATTGGTATTGGGATTACAACAATTTGTTTTTTGTTCTAAGTTCCACAAAATGGTATTGGGATTGACGGATTGTTATCTGCGTTTTCTTCAATTGAATGATTGATACCGTGTTTGAAATCTAACCCTAGTCAAAAGGGGAAAAGATGAATCCCTCTATGAAATAAGCTTTGGAAATGGTGATGTGGTTCACAATGAAGATCATAAAAGGCATGTAGACAAGCATTGTGGCACGTGTGACCCATTCGGACCAGTTTCAAGTAGTGGGTTTGTCCAATTACAAATCTATAACATACATGACCCATATATTGGGGTATCCACAATTTATTAGTAAAGGTCATTCTCATTCTCATCTGTAAAATCGATCTTCTGCCTTGTATATTTATGGTCGATATCG
Organism: Rubus idaeus; assembly: GCA_030142095.1. Classification (NCBI taxonomy): domain Eukaryota; kingdom Viridiplantae; phylum Streptophyta; class Magnoliopsida; order Rosales; family Rosaceae; genus Rubus; species Rubus idaeus. The sequence continues at coordinate 28,964,862 of CM057966.1, forward strand.
ATGACACTTTGTATTTCCAAACTATATACATCAGCATCATCCTACTGTATGAAATTTATGATGATGATTATGATCGAAGTTACTGTTTTATTGACTTAAACTTACTTACAAGTTACTTACTTGTTTTGATATTGTTTTAATTCTTGACTAGATCACACCTAACAAAACCTTCATAAGTAGTAGTTATGCCTTCTGTCTCCATGAACGTCGTTATTGTTACACATCCTTCCCTCGTTCTTGGCCTTTCTCTTTCGTAGTATACAAATAGGCCCTCGTAGGAAAGTGCAATGATGTTATATCATCACGTATTCGTTGACTAGCTTCTTATCCGATTTAATGGTTTGCTTACTTACTTAAAATGAAGTCGCAACAACAAATGATATCGAAAGTACGTGTTTTCAATATATGAATATAGATTATCTATCTCTCATCAAATTTATTAAATAAAGAAGGGAAGTTGCTTACTTTGTTACGTGAGACATGAGTTAACGCATGAAAAATTTTGAATTAAAATAATTATCAAATAAGTAAACGTGTCATAATATATGACGATTTGTTAAATTGTGATAAGAGCGAGTAATAAAAATTTGAACCGTTGTCGTTTTTTTTCCTCCAAGTTAAATTTGATCGATCATTTAGACCAAAGGCATTTATTGGGTGGATCGGCCCTAAATTTGATCTTCCATATATATATATATATGCATGCATGCATGCACCACCAACCAGCCGTTGTGTTATGAATCATCATCGATGGTCTTCATTTGTTTTTCTTAAATTTTTTCACAAGTCGCGAAGCATATATTGTATGAATGTCATAAATTCGAATGGTGGATCCATCAGTAAATAATACCTTACACATTTCATGACCCAGATCGATCTGATTAATAAGGCCCCGCGTATTTGATATTATGGGGTAAGCAATAAAGTTGTTAGATATGTACACTTAAATTTCAACCAAGTACCATTTAACCACCGCCAAATAATTTCAAAGTGTTACCTTTTTTTTTTCCTTGCAATGAATTGCATGAAAGAAAACGTTGAACTCGACGAAGGAGTTAAGGGGATTAGCTAGGGTCTTTGATTAATTAAGGTCTCTAATTAATAATTACATGCATATGCGTGACGATAATTTATGGATTAATTGTGGTCACCTTGATACCATAACGCCATCAAGACGTACTTAGAACTTGTTTATGCCTATCTATGTCTTTCAATGACAATGCAAATGTTATTAATTTGCAACAAAAAAATAAATAAAACTTTGAGTATTTTGATTGCTTGATCATTCAATATAATTTATATTTTTTTTTTATAAACGACGAGGGGAATATCTAATAGTTATGAGGGGGAGCAAATAGAGTTCTCTCTCTTGAAAAATGGTATAGGATTTCGTTGTAAATATGCAAAGATGAAATAAATCAAAATTACCAAATTAGCTTATTAGTTAGATATACAATATGGATGGATAACAACTTCTTAATGATTGCAGATAATCTGGTTAAAAACAAATGGATTGAACAGATCAAACATTACACATCATGACAGCAACAAAAAACTCATATTTAAAACCTGGTTTAGTAAGTGATTTGGTATGATCTAATCAATACAAATTGAGCTTTGAAATACATGCAAGAAAGACACTTTGAGGATTTTGATTGCTCATTCTAATTAATTGTTTAATTGAAACATGTTGTCTACCGATCAATTAATTAAGTGATCACCAATTAATAATACGAACAATAATTAATTGAACAACTAAATCATTCCCTCCTTTCATCGATCACCAGTCAAGATTTGTATATACATCAAACCAATAATGCAGAATTCTAGTATCCCAGTCTTATCTGTGCAACCTCTTATTTAATATATATCTACATTGCTTCAAGTTTTTGGGTTTTAGGCTTTTGTTCCATTGAATTGTGTATCTGTTGGATACTAAACAATACAGCTAGGTATTAATTCATACCATCCATTTTGTTCAACAGCATTGAAAATGATTGAAATACTGAAGATATATATATATATATATGGATATATAATGAATGAGTAACAGAAACCAAAATTCGATTGAGTCTCAATTTACATGAGGTGTTTAATTTGTTCAGATGTAGATTAATTTGCACATTAGACTAGCTTCTTTTATTAATGAATTTTAGCATGAAAATAACTCCAAATTAGATTATCTATGAATGCTCAAAACATGTAGAACGTGAGTTTCGTGTTAAAGCGTATGATGATTTTCTTTCGAAGAGATGAGATCAGAAATAGTCGCATATATCGTTGGCGTCCAAAATTTTTCTTCATTTTTTGCTTCTAGTAAGTTTGTAATTATGAGCAAAGAGTTTTGCTTTTGGAGAATTATGAGCAAAGAGTTTGGCTGTAATCGATATATACGTACGTTAGAGGAAATTAGAATCTTGGAGGAGATAATGTGATGTAGACGAGCCAGAGAGAGAGAGAGGCATTTGAGTGGTAACCAAAAATTTCAAGATCGAGCTCAAAGACTCACATGGGATATCTATGTGGGAAAGAAAAAAAAACGTAAAATGATATATTGGACCGGCCACTTTTAGAGATCAATTTAAGAATATTTTGTGAGAGACCTCACCTGCCGGCCACATCCAAATGTAGGTCACCATGTCTGAACATATATACAGTTTTCATACTAATATCATATAAGCAACTCCACAAGTATTTATATTTTTGAAGCAACCACGACCTATTATTGATTCAAAAAATTTACCGCTTATAAATATATATATTTTTGTTATATTAGAGAGGATTGAAACTTTTTTTTTAGGGAGCAACTCCACAAGTCACATTAATTAATTAATATTTTTATATTTTTGTCAATATATTTTGTCCAGTCAAATTTGCATAACCAAACTAGCTTTATATCCTGCAAAAAAATCTTTATATCTTTCATTCAATTAAACATTTTCAATACATTTGTTTATGGAAATTTAACCAAAACAATTATAAACCCCTAAATAATTAAACCTAATATTCTAAGGAAAGAAACAAAAAAAAAAAAAAAGAAGAGATTTTAAGGTGTTATATTAGAAACAAGAGGCTAATTCGACAACTTTAACCTAATGGGTGGTGATAAGGGTTTGATAATATAGGAACTGCACATACGATTTGGAGGGATTGATTAATTATTATATTTAATACATATGAATATATCTTACTTAATTGATGTTATATTTTTATGGGGGGAATTTTATTAGAAGGTGTACAGTTGAGAGGTTTCATGGCAATGTTGATATAATATATGTAGATCATTTGGGGGGGGGATAAAGCAATGACCATGTATGTGAAGATCTAGAATTGTAGATGAGAGAATTTGTAAATATAATTTAATAATATTTATGTTTATATTATTTATAAAAAAAAAAAAAAAAAAAAATAATAATTAGAATTTATAAAATGAAAAGTGTAATATAATATTTTAAAAAAAATATAAATAAATTTAAAAAAATTTAATTAGAAAATTTAAAATGAAAAATAAAAAAAAATTTTAGTTAATAAGAAATAAAATATAAAAAATGTTAATATTAAAAAAAAAAAAATTTTTATTATATAAAAAATATAAAAAAAAAATTATGTTATATTTTTATTTTTATAGGGTTTCCATCAAAAGTACATATTCTCAAGTGGATGCTCTAATGGATAATTCATAATTCCACACTCTCGTCAGAAAAGAAAAGAAAAAAAAAGTGGATTTGTTTATTTATAGTTTCTTAAACCTCAAAGGAAATGAGAATAATGTTGATGGGTGATGGGTCGGGTCTTCCTGTAACTGGCTGAAAGTAATATCTTTGGAACAAAAGTCATTCAGAGTCCAATACCACAATTTCAACCAGCCCAAAATAGGCAAATTACACATCAGCCTGCTTATACTTCCTATTGGCTACACTGTAAAAACTAAGAAATTTGGTCTGGAAGAGAAAAGCAGCAATGCAACTGTGCAAGCTTAGTACCCAACCAAGTTAACCAACTAGCATCATTTCCTCAGCTGGAAATTTTGTCTTGTAACTACAAACATCAACTTGGGGTAAAAAAGAAGACAACTCTGGCAACAACTCATTGCTTTGTAGAAACTAGAAAGTCACTATTACCTAGTCACTCTTACTCTTACTACTTGTCACAATTAATTATTCGAGTCTAAATAGGGTAAATTCATCTATCTCATGTGGCTGCTATAGTTCTCTTTTGCTCAATTATCCCAAACATCCATCGATCACCTCTCCTTTCACTTAACTTGTACGCTTTGTGGGGTTTGAGTGTTTGACAAGAACAAAATGATAAACCCAAATGCCAATGTAAGACAAAAAACAAGTTCATTGTTTGAGCACGTTCTAGCTATGGTTTTGTTTTTCGTTTTTTTTTTTGTTTCCATTTAGTTTTCATATTTGACTCTTAATATGTATTCTCGATTAGATTTTGAGAATTTGTCTACGTATCTGTAAATGAGACTAGTTGGTAAAATGTGAGACTTGGAGGGATGTTTTTTGTTCTTCTGTTTTGAGAGTATTTTAGAAGCAAGAGACTTTATATATTTTGGACGAACTTTGTGAAATACATAATTTCTATGCTAAAAAGAAAATTTAGTTAAATAAAAATAATGCAGGAGATGCGGCAACTCCTCGGCCCTCTTTGGCTTCGCTTCTGATGAGTTTCATTCTTATAGTAAATATATATATATATTTTAACTTTGATAAAAAATTAAGGAAGATTAGCTTGTTGTACAGTGGAAGTTAGGTGGTAAATTGGTAATTGATCAATGGATCATAGCGCGCAGAAGCTTGAAAGCCCAACAAGCCGAAGGGTGAATCTAACCTTGTTAATTCACTGCTCATCATCACAACTAACAAGAAAAACTGAAAAAGAAAGCAGCTCAGCTCATGTCAAATAAAAGTGACAGTCTTGAAAATACATACATGCATGGGGCGATGATAAAAATACATATATTACGACAAGACTTGACAAAGAGAAGCAAAGCCTCGTCTGCCTCATCGTGCCAAGAATCAAGAATCTGCTTGAAAACTATGACCGTCGCTCGCTGAAGCGTCGTTTACCAGTCTGAGACGTCTCTCTGTGTGCCTCTGCCTCACCACCGAATTAACAAAACAAGAAAAGATACACCTGTGACCATCAGCATCAGGATTCGGGTTTGTTTGGGGGCTGTTGGTGACCGGTGACAGGTTGGGGGGTCCCCCGTCCCTGCTTGCCTAAACGGTCAGATTGATTGGACGGCCAAGTTATAATGCCGGTTGGGATTTGATACGATGGGGGATTAGGGGGTCACCCATCTGTCTATCAATCCATCCTCGATCATATGAATTCATACCCACTGCAATTACACATGCAAAACATCATGTGCTGCAAGCTCGCTTGTTAAAGCAAACCCACAAAACTAAACCTAGAAAAAAGTGGAATTTATGTTGCGTGGCTCCATTTTAGAAGAAACACAATGGACATGGAAAATCAACTTTTAACCGTGACTTGAATATATATGATCTGTCTCTGTACATTACTATGTTACTCTACAAACCCAGCTCGCATAAAACCAAAACCAAAACCAAAGGGGGCAAAGCTTCAACCAAAGGTTACAAAACGTTTTCGCTACAGGATTCGAAGCCGAAAACCAATGGAAGTTTCGCTCGAATGTCCAGAGTACAAAGGTAACCTTTGATTCTACTAATGAGAAACCAATCGAGTATATTTATTTGATTGTGCAGGCTAAAAGAAGAATCGGGGCGCGATCCACCAATTTATGTTGTTTTGGTGTTACTTCCAAGTACCACCAAGTATATCTTGCCAAAAAAAAAGAAGTAGCAGCAAGTATCCCAACATCAAGGAGTATGGCAAATCTGATCAAGATTCAAGATGCAGAAGCTATGCGAAATCATATACTGCTGAACAAATGTGCAGTTAGGTGTTCAATTTACTTCAATGATAAGAAAAACCAAACTAGCGGAGCTTCTAACTAACTCATCAAATATACAAGATGGGACGCTGGGACGGAGGAAAAAAATGATTTTATTAACTGCCAAGACCTCTCATTCAATTTACTTATATGCAAATCATGGGAATGGATAACCTGCTTGGAATCAGAGCAGTATTCACCACCCCATCGAGGAAAAAATGGAAAAGAATTGGTAAAACTAGAGACAGCAATGAAGTGACTATTAGTCGAGTTGTTCTGAAGGAACTTGGCCAAAAATATCGGGACATGAATCCCAATTTCCTCGTTCTCTTGCCTCCCAATATCCACCAATATACCGGTAAGTATCGCTTGCTTTATCCTTTGCAAACCACTGCGGTTTCCAACCACTTTCTTGCATCTTTCGAGCCTGAATGCCAATCAAACCAAATATACAGTTAACCACCATTATAAGCCAATCAAGAAATATTAACATAATTAAAAATACCATAGCTGAGCCAACAACATAAAGGCCAACTGGTCACCTAGCACTAGTGCTGGGTTTGTGTCTGTCATTTTGTCAAATTTATAATCCTGTATTCCTTCTCATTCTTACTGATATAAAATTTTCTGGTTAGATACATTATTCCAACAAATTTAAACCGACTCACAGTAGCTGTTTTGATGCCGTATTACTACATGGGCCAGGATTCAACGTGAAAGGTTAGAAATACATGGATTTAAACCCAGGATAAGTTGTTTTGATGCCGTATCAAATTTTGTTGGATTAACACTATACCCCTCTTCAGGAGTGGTCGCCAACAATTTATATGTTACACCAACATTATACACTTAAAGAGAATCCAAATATCAGTAGAAATGAAATTTCAAAAGAATTGGCAAAAAACTACATGGGGTCCTACCTACAGCAGGTTCTGATATGTGGAGTTCACGACATGGATAAAATGCGAAACACAAACATACAAATAGGTAGTTACATAATGTAGTCAAAAATGCAACATTACCTGCCGTTGCCTCTGCTCTAGCCTCAACTTCTCTGAATTTGCCATTTCATACTCCCCATTTTCCAGATACCTTTGATCTGGTCTGAGCCTTGAATCTGTTGGGGGCAACTTCTCCTGCACATGATTGAACTTGACGAATCATAATCTGATAGCAGTGCATTCAGAAAGTGAAAGAGACCAACTCCACTTCATGGCAATCAAATGAGTTTATCATAAGGCAGCATAGTTTCAATCAGTACTTCTCATACGCAGTCAATCTGAGGAATAAATGCATAAACAATCACCTTTACTCCAGGCATGAGTTCGTTCATTGTGATGGCTAAGCGTGTTAAGTTATATCTAGTTGGAAAATTGGGTGGCTTGCTCCTCTTCCAGAGCAGGTGAGCATCCGATAAAGACTCGAATCCTTTTCCCTTTCCTGAACAGTCTCCATTCACATAATGCATGCTCTCATCCCATTTGCCAAACAATGTTGCCACTGTTTTCCCATGCTTATCTTGAACTATACCTTGTACCTAATAGGGCAAAACACAGAACATATATATATATATATATATATATAGTTGAGAAAAGATTTTATCAAAGAATATGTAGCTAGTATGAAACATATACCATGTCATATTAATTTCTTTTTTACACGTATTCTTCCTTTATTTTCTAAAACATTTCAGAATACATTCCAAGTAATACTGTGAAAAAAGTGGCAAGACATGTGATGAACTGCAATATGTCTACACATTTTTCCCCACCTCATAAGGAAAAAATGAAAAAAGACGCGACTGCCTGTACCTCTGACACAATTATGTCCTATTATATTTTGTGTGCACGTGTTTTAAATCAATCAGCAGGCAGGTTCTATGATCTATATCGAACTCAAAAGGTGTCATTGGCTAACATGGTACATATGTGTGTGTGTATATATATATATATATATATATTTTTTTTTGAAAAATATATATATATATATATATATATTTTAATAAGACTAACAGCATAAGTACACCAATAAAATAGCCACTAAATTACTTGACGACATCCCTAGAATGCCATCATATCTTTCTTGAATAAGAAGTTCACCAAGCAAGAGGAATTAAAAATCCCCTGAATGGTGTGGCTTGGGATCTTGTATAATGTGGATGCAGACAGGACTCCCATTCTTCAATAACCTTGAAGAAAAAAAAATTCCTCATTGAACTTGGCCTACAGCCATGGAGGGAATATCGTTTGACTGAGAATATCTGACAAGATTGGTCAATAACCTACATATGCTAGTCTTAAAAGTGGTTCTCTGTTAAGCATGGATGACATATTCACACCAACAAGGGAATCCAGGGGATAGACGCATTCCTTTAGATGTCAAAATCATTTATCATCACTTTTCACTTTCACAAACTGCTGAGGAGGAGTTTTTCTCATTTCCTTCCTGGCATAAAATTATAATCTACTATGCCACTCAATCCCTTCCAAAACCCACTCCCTTTTTTTTTGAGCTTTTAACATCAGAAGTTTGCAATAAATAATAGCGAAACAAAAACCATTGGTCTATGCAAACAAGCTGAATCAATGACTATATAACAGAACCACTTAGAACTCAATTTATATGCCAAATCAATAGTTGACTGAAATCATGCAAAAATCTTCTGAAGCAAAACTTTTTTCTCTTTGATGAAAAAAGAAAAGTCTTGCACCTTATTTTTCTTTCTTTTCTCCTTGTGATGAAAGGCGCAATATATGGTAACGAATATGTAAAATTAATTACTTCCACAGACAAGGCTAATATGCTGTCAATCAACGATTAAATTAACTAAAATTAAAATGAAAAAAAAAAGTACCTGGTGAGGATTTCGGTCAATGATAGACTGCTCCTTAAATTTCAGCTTACATTGAAATTCATGTTTTCCCTGTATTCGCATTGTACCGTAGTGATCACAGTAAAGCTTTCCCAATATGAGGTTGTAAATGGAAGTTGTAACCTGGCAGAAAACAGTTCATGTTCAGATAAGAACCTAGCACAAACTAAACAATAGATGAGACGTCATGTTCATACCTTGCTCCATTGAAGAATTTCTCCATCATCAAATTCCAAGGTCAGAACACCAACAGGATCAAGCTGAATTGAGCGGCCCCAGAATTTGCTCTTCAAATTGCTGTCTCCATAGAATTTCCATCCTCTACCCTCACAGTGGCAAGCAATAATCATGGGATGATGACTAACCTGACACCCAAAAATTATAAAGATCTTCACTATGTGATCTGCAGTAGAAAAAGATAAACAAAGAGACTGCACATATTTTAAATACATCTTTTTTTCTCTTCTACTTTTTGTGTGTGAGTGCAGGGGAGAGGTAAAACAAATTCATATGAAGGTTGCACCCTAGGAAAGAAGGAAGGCTGAATAAAATACTTCTACCGCATAACTATTAAAGGCTATTTTTTTTTCTCTCTTTCTTCTCCACAAACTATCCACAGATATCTTCCCAGAGTTATTTCATATCCATACACACGTCTTTGAGGTACATTATCCCTTGTCAGGATCAACATTCAGTAAATAGGGATATTACACTAAAGATTTTTTTTCTTTCATGGAGCAAGTAAATTCCTTTACAATCATGTTTCAGTGAGAATGCCAGCACATTTAAAATGAAAAACTCGATAATGCACCACTCAATTTGAATATATAATCTTGTCAACCCAGATAGAGTGCTATTGAAAGTGAAAACATAATTTGCAAGTTCAAATGGTCCAACCTAATTTAAACATTTATTCAAATGGAAAACAGATCGCCAACACAAGTATGAGGGAGTGCTATTGATAGTGAAAACATAATTTGCAAGTTCAGGTGTGAAGACTTTTTCACACCTTCTCTGAGAAAAACCGAAGGCCTTTATCTGGATAGTCAGCCTCATATGTTTCCCCTAATAATGGATTGAATGGTTTGCATATCCTTCCTTCAGTTGAAGCATATCCAGATACAGCAAATGCAGCCACATTAAGAATCCTCATAAGACTATTACCCTGCAGGACTTCAAGGAAATTCAATATTAAGTTAAGAGAGCACTGTATAAATATTCAAAATCCCATAAAAGCATTGCAATAAAGATGACGTCATGGTCTTACCCTTTTGCCCCATTCATATGCTCGATCAAGGAGGTATGAATATTCCAAATCCTCAAAACATTTTTGTAGAGAAGATAGAGGCTCATTGAAATATACAGGAAGACATATTTTGGTGAGGTCCTTCCCAATGTTGTCCTTAATCATTGACCAAAGACTAACACTCTTCTCTCTTTCCACAGGGTCAGGCAACTTCTTACGTCGCTTGACAAAAGGAAAGTCAGCTCCAACAGATCTGAGAGATGGATCAGTACCATCTTCAGATTCAATGGCGTATAGCCCATCATCATCTGAAGAGAAAGATGATATCCGATACTCAGACCCAGTACTTTTGAAGGAACTTGATGAAAGAAAATCACGTGTATCAAAGAAAGCATTGTCCTCTTCATCTGTGTCTTCCTCTGCAGCATCAACTCTTTCATTATCATCATCAGATTCAGTTGCACTTTCTTCTGAAAAATTAAAATCAATGGAGGTCTAAATCAGCCCAAGGAAGCATGACCCAAGCCCTAAACCGATCTCACTTGCACAAGTTTTAACAGTAAGAAGGATTAATCATTCAGGAGTATGACAAAAGAAAATCAGTTGTCACAGGTAGCAAGTAATACTTAATGTTAATCTTCTACAAAATACTTACCACTAAATTTGTCTTGTCTTGATCTAGAGGAAGCCCCAGAATCTTTCAACTGTCGGCTCTCATCAACCACTGTATTCTCCAAATCTACCTTTTCTGTCTACACAATGCAGTATAAATAGCAATTTGTTAGCAAGATTAGGAAATAAAATCCCTATACCATAAACTCTTAAGGAAGCAACCTCCATATGACAATGGGATACTTCATAAAAAAAACTGAAACTGCCTATCCACATCAGCAAAATGGGTGGCTCTGTAGTGTCCCTTTTTTGGCACCCTTAAAATGCCACCTGTCAACCTCTCATCCTCTAGGTAGTAAACAAAGCATTTAGGCCTTTCTGAGAAGTAAGTGGGTACATTGATAAGTACTTCATTGTGAGAAATTGGGGTATGAGGAAGGCAGGGTTACTTTTATAAGACATTTTAACTGTAAGGAAAGCACCTTGTAATCCTCAAACATATTGATGATTCAAAGGAGGAAATCAAGCCTCACCACTCATTCAGGAACATTAATTGAGGTAAAAAAAAACGCTATAATATAAACAACAAGAAATGGTACAAAAACAAAAGTGGTAAGAAGAGACAGAAAGGATTGGTTGGATACTTGTCAAGTGTTAACACAGATTACCATTCAAAGATATAAGTAAGATTATGAAAAAAAAAAAAAAAACCGCAATGCGACTACTGCTACCCTCAAGTAAAAGCAAGAAAAGCATATTTTCTGCACTAGACATGAACAAGCAGTCCACCAAATCCAAAAACTAAAACTTAAAAACCTTAGCATCTAAATGGACCAAGTAAAACTTAAGGACCCAACCAGCTCATGAAACAGCAGGAACCCAATGAATATGAAAAGGGAAAAATGGAATACCACGAAACTCACCAGATACCCAGGCCTAGAAAGATGCTACAAATTCATATTTATCTCACAAGGCATCTAACCACTCCACACAGTTGTCCTCTCAAATATCCTCCTATTCCTCTTTAAGTCTTTATCCAAATAACACAATAAATCACCATCACAACACAATTCGACTAATCAATTGCCTTAGCCTCCTCCGAAGTACATGTTTCTCATGAAGAAAGAAACGCATGATGGAACAACCTTACTACCCTAAACAGTTTCTGCCACAAACTCAAAGCTATGGAAGAGTGAATAAAAGGTGATCAATACTTGCTTCACACCAACGGCAATGCATTAGGCACTTTCTTCACAAGTGCCAATCATTGAAATCTGAAAGTATAATAAATTACAACACAATTTCGTATAATATTAACTTTCCCCAAGCAGTACAATATTCAAAGGAGAAGAAAAGATCCAATGTTGAAACGATCATGCAATCATAATACCAAGTCAGGGGGTTGTATGACCTATACACACTAAACGTTTAGCCTTGAAAGTACATAGATACTCTAGTCTTGCTGCAACTGTGGAAGGATACTATAATGAACTTTTAAAAAAAATTCATCAGTCCTTGACGGATATTGCATTTTCAATGTCAGGAGAAAATCCTCATGATGCAAAGCAGGTCTATGCAAAAGACTTCTATGCCCACATCAATTTTCAGAGATAGAATTTAAAATATAAGGTCAAAATAAAACAGACAAATTCAGTCATTTGGATGGGTTTTTACTTTTTCGTAATAATATGGAAGGTAAATAACAATGTTCAGGTTTGTGCAGCACCAATGCCATCTTCTGGTCTAGCGAACTTGGCATGGATTTTATAGTTGAGTCGATTCTTAATGACTAACTCCATTAACTAACACACCAAAGACTCAAATCCCAATACCAGAGAAACACTAATGAAGAATATTTACATTAAAACATTACAAATTTTGAGTTTAAAAAGAAAAGAAAAAGGGAGCCTCAACCTCACACTCTGCACGAGCAAATCAGAACAAACTTCAACTCCATAAGCTGAAACTCTAAGCCAACAGCCTCCTAGCAATTTACTGGTGGTTTTTTAAAATTCAAAATTCTACATGGTAGGAAGCCAAAGAAGAAGTCCAAATTCAACTGACGAAAGGTTTCCATACCTCTAACTGTCGTAGTGTGTCAATTAGGAGCCACTGCTTCTGCTTGAGCAGAAGAAGCTGGCTATGCAGTGCTGTGAACTCAGTCTTCATTATCTGTTCACTCTCTTGAATGGCTGCCTCTCCAACACCTTCTTCCGCAAGGCGCTGCCTCAATTTCTCTGTAGAAACGGCGACATTGTCTACAGGAGCCATCAACTCGCTGTTGGAAATACGCGGGAACATGTCTTTCACGGCCTGCAATGCTTCCACCCACGCGCATCGATCATCCCGCGACTCTGCCCTCAAATGCAGCCTCTTTGTTCCAGTGAAGATCGAGAACCTCTTATCATCTGATTTGCTTTCACGGATACTCGAAACCTGTGAATAAATTCATCAAAATTATTAAAGCAACCACAAGATAAATTAGATTGAATTCAGCATATTTTAAAAACTAAAACCTCTTATCTATTCTGTTAGGTAAAGATATCTGATTGATATTCAGAGAGTGAAAACGTAGATGATGGAGAAGGAAAAATCTCAAAAATATTTATCAGTAAGTAGGAAATGGAGTAAATTTAATATATTCTTGAGTATAAACTGAATCAAAACGTAAAAATGGAAATCGTTTCTGGCACAGAAACTACATAGTACAAAAAATGGAATAGCAAAGAAAACGAATTTGAAAATGGAAACGGATTGAAAACCTTGAGATGAACTTCGCCGAAGGGCTTGCGCCGAAGCTGTTGAGGATTGGCATTCCTGTGCCTCAAAAGCCTCCGCATCGATGTTTCCCCGATGACCTTGGAACCTTTCTCCGTCTCCGGCGTAACGATGATCCTATCAGGTCCGTGAATCTTAAAATACGAGAGAACTCCGTCTTGCAACACGAACCACCTCGGCCGCCAACCTTTACCGTAATTCACCCACTTATACAGTATCCCGGAGACGCCATTTCCAACGATGTCGTTTATCTTGACATCGACCGGCTGCTCCCGCGTAACCGACGGCCGGGCCACAACCTCGGCCGCGGCGATGGCTGCAGCAGCCGCAGCCGCCGTCGTCCTCTGGCTTAGGCGACCGTAATCGACGCTAGAATGGTGACTGTGATTGTTGCTGTTAGGCTCCTTGTGGATGCTGATTCGGGTATTCGGATCGGATCTAGGACCGAACGAGGTCATGTGGTGGCCGTTGAGGTCCGGCGAGCGCGGGGAGAGGTTGGCGGAGGAGAGGGTGGAGACGCAGCAGAAGGGATGCATATGGATTTAACATGAGAGAGTCGGGGAATGCTGCGATCGGAGTAGGCTGACGTGGCGGCGGAGGACGAAGACGGTTGGGGATTTCATGGTGTCGTTTTGTTATTGTGAATTTGAGATTGATTGAGAGAAAGAAACTGCGAAACGGATAAAGCGAGATTAGCGTGAATATTGGGAGGAGACGGTTACGAGCTGAATTCGAAACAAGTGGTGGAGATGGTTAAGAATGGTAGTCGATTGGTTTATTTTGACGACGGTGGCGGAGCGGTCAATACGCGGCACTTTTTTTGTTTTTTTCCTTTCTTTCCTTTCTTTCTTTCTTTCTTCAACGAACCAAACTGCTATTATGCCCGAGCTTTAAAATACACGAGGCGGTTGGTCATAACAGTCGTCACTGTGCGTGTTCTCAGTTTGCGGGCTTTTTTCTCTCTCCTTCCACGAGGTATTGTTACGGTGCGTGGAGGCTGCAGGGGATTTATGGTGGAGACGGCCGCCGCGTTGCGGGAGACTGACAGGTGGAGGAGCTAGAAGGTGACAAGTGGCGGTCAAGTAGTGGATAGTAAGTGCTTCGGGTGTTTCGTTTGACGGGGAAATGTCCGTTAATTGGCTTACACGTCTTTGACTTGCGATATGGGTCTAATCAGGGACGCTTAAATAGTTTTTGGAATACGATTAAATAGTGGTTGTGTTTGCATATGTGTATTTATCCAATTTTTTATTTACTTTTATAAGCAAATACTTTTTTTATAGGTCCAAATGTGACAATTTTTTGCCCACTAAGTTTACTACAGTAAAAATTTGTCAATCAAAGACAGAAATATCTCGAAATTTTATTGAACACAATAAAATCTGAGTGAACAATGAATTTTATTGACCACAATAAAAATGATTGTTCCTAAATTTTTTTATTGTAGTCAATAAAAACGGGTAAACAGTTAATTTTATTGACCACAATAAAAAAATTATGGTAAATGTTCATTCCGCTACAATGATTTTTGATATATTTTTGTCATTAATGTGTAATTTTTTATTGTAGCATCTTTAAAGCATTTCCAACAGTTTCTCTAAAAATCTCTATTGTAGAGACTCAAAACTTAAAATCTCTATAATTTTCGTATCATATCTCCAACAGCTTCTTTATCATATTCTCTATAATTTATTATCTACAATTGAATATGGTAATATTTTTTATTTGAAAATGTATTCAAATAATTTATGGTGCAACTAAATATAATTTGAAGAGAGAGAAGAGAGAAGAGCATTAAAGATTCAAAGAAGAAGTTTTCCTATAATTTTCAGAGTTTGCTGTAAATATAAAGATTTTTATTCTCTCTCTACTCACTATCTCTAAAATAGGGATAAGTATAGAGAAGCTCTTTGAGCAAAAAAATGCTCATTTTTCCCTAAAATAGAGAAACAATAAATTATAGAGAAGTTCTTGGAGATTTTTTTGACGGGGTCAAGGTATCCCAAAGCAGAACAATGGGAAAGCTCCACTATGCATTGCGGATGGGCCACTGATGACGGAATGAAGGTAGGGGGGTTCCCAACCTGGAAGTTGATCCACTAGGCCACTTGCAGTGGCCTAGTGGAAAATATTTCCCTATCTTTGTCCTTGTTGGTCAAGGACCCTACTTTTATTTTTTGAAAAACAACCAAATTTTTATTTGTTTTGCAATACAATATGCTTATTTGATTTTCTTATAAGTCGAGCTAACTTCTCCCTTTTTATCTTTTTTGTTAATTATGTTGTTAATGACATGCAACCCAAAAGAATGTTGGAATGAGGTTGAAATGAAGGTATTGCTTTGATGTGAAAACTCAACTCCAAAGAAAAGAAGATTCCCACCCTCTTAAACCCAACTACTAGATATCCTAATCTTTGTTCTGGATCACCAAGAAGGACTTTTCTTTTGAAAGCTGAATAATGTTATAAGGTGGACAAGTCCTATATTTATGGTCCTTGATTAGCTAGCTAGGGATCCAATTGTCAAAGTAACCATGTATCTCTGTTTTTCGATAGGGATAACCATGCATCTTTGTTATTCTGGGAAAAGACGAGTATTCAAGAAGCTTTGAAAATAACCAAAGCATGTCCAATTGGACTGTTTCTTCTTTCTAGGGGTTAATTAAGGTCAAAGATGTGATTACCTTCTGATTTACCATTAGGCCATGTTTGATTCATGGATTCTAGAAACACGGAAATGAAAGTCATTACTTTCCTCTGTTTGGGAAGCACAAACTCAAGAAGTACTTTCCTGATAAACGAGAAAGTTTGAGAGAAATATGTTCCACTCAAATCTCATGGGAATGATTTTTCATTCTCATTTCCCAACATTAATTACAAAATTTTTGGACAACAATACCCATGCCCAAACATTGACATATTTTTACTTTCCTTTCCTGCACCAACCAAACACGGAAAAAAAAATCAAATGGTCTTTCCTGTTTCCTTGTTTTACCAAACACAGAAAATGAAACATGACAGAAATTTTAATTTCCCAACCACATGAGAAAGACAATGAAATTAATTTATCTTCCGTGAACCAAACATTATATTAGATTAGAGTGTTATTTAACTTATTTTACGTGTCGTAATTAAGAAGACAGTAGTGGGCATCCACTTATTGAAAATATCTAATCTAATTAATTATAGACAAATTAATTGTTAATTAAGTGGGGGTTGGAACTAAACCAATCATGAAGGAGAAGGATTTGGAATCAGCTTCTTTGGATATCCGAGCGTGCCGATTGTTTATTGATCAAATACGAATCATGAATTGTAATTGCATGCATGTAGCTAGGATGCTTTTCGTCAAAGATCAATTCGTAGGGCATGGTTTCTCTTATTATTTTGGTGCACATTATTGATTATTTCATATAATTATAAACTAATGATACGATTAAATATTTAGATTATGAATTTGAAATTTGTATATGAAATATTCGAAAACTAACACACGATACTCGTACACTATGCAGATCATGACCAACGTGTTCCTCGTGCTTGCAATTGAATGTATATGAAGCTCGTAGTTGAAAGTATTTAGCTTTGATATTTATTTTGGATTTATAACCGTTGATCTAAATTATCTAATTGCTTAATCATGTCACTAAAACGTAGTGCTTTTAAGGTGTACGTACTCATCCTCTTTCTATATTTTTTTTGTCATAAAATAAAAATAACCAGAAAATATCAGCAATTAATCCTTGTCCATAAAAAAATAAATTATACCATTAATATATTTGGTATCTGTAATTAATTGGTAGGATTGAGGATCTACAATCGTATATTTTTGGGTACAAATGTTGTTGTTTTTTAATAA
Source organism: Rubus idaeus (assembly GCA_030142095.1). NCBI lineage: Eukaryota > Viridiplantae > Streptophyta > Magnoliopsida > Rosales > Rosaceae > Rubus > Rubus idaeus. The sequence goes on from CM057966.1 coordinate 28,982,161, forward strand.
GTGTGGTGATTCAATGATAGATCCCAATAACAATAAAAATAATAGTTTGCTTTGCTTGTTCAAATTACAACTTCTACGATATGTTTTTGAGGAAATTCATCATCAAACTCTTGCTTTCTATCTTTCAAAAGGAGGACAATGATAATAACATGCTGCAACATTGATAGAGATGTAATAACCTACAAGTCAATTTGCTTTTCTATCTGAATTAGGATTGATTTATTTCAATATTTTGAGTGCGTTCTTTTTCGCACGCACATACTTTTTTCAATTTTTGTTTTTTGTTTTTATAATTTTTTTTCAATATTTTTTAATTTACTATTCTACCCTCTATATATGTGAACTTTATTAAGTATTAAACTATTAATTAAGCAAGGTCATCAGTGGACTTTCATAATTAAACCTCCCCTAAAGGGGAGTTTGCTTCATTAATACAAATAATGCATCGAATATCTTGTCACATTTTGTAAAGTAGTTGTAAACATATAAAATATGTCATCGAAATGTTATGTAATTTCATGAGCATAAAAAAATAAAAGTTGAGGGAATTTTTTTTTTTTCATAAAGTAAGTGATTATCTATAGACGATAGGGGTAAACAATGCATATATAACAACTCAATCGGTTTGAATTTGACTTTGATTTTCTGTATTACTCATGTTTCTTACTATTAAGGTATGACTTATTACCTTATCTTGTGAGTCATGATTAAACACTACATTCATAGTACGTTTAGCTATCGAATTTTAATATGAAAGTAGGATATCGAATTTCTACGTATAGTTTATCTATCACAAAGGAGTGATAGGACTAAGTAGATGAAGTACACATATAGGTCTCGTAGATAATAGTGACATCTAATAATCAGTCACCTATGATGTGCTACAACTGATAGTGATCATGACACTATTGCTTTAAAATGCCCAACATATGGGGTTGCTTATCTTTTGTTCATTTCACTTGTGAAAAAGATATTTGTAGTTCGATTTGTTCTTAATCGTGGTCCCTCGAAAAAAAGTTTTTCAATACCAGGCCACTAACGAAAAGAAAAAGTTGAAAAATATATATAGGATATAGATGTTGAGAGCCCTTTTACTAATTAAGGAATTAACAGATCCTTTTTATGTTGATCATTTCAAAAGATTACTTGCGGGATAGTAAAAAATAAAATAAAAAAATACTTGTAGGATTTACTTTTCAATTCTATTTCGACAATCCAACTGGTCAAGTTTATTGTCTCTATCTTTCGATCATAATTCATGAAGAAATGAGTGAATGCATATCTCTTTATACGGTTTATAACCTAACAAAGATAGATCTTCCTGAATCTTTCTTGGTCCACCAGGCTAGCAATTCCCCTAAGCATGTGATAATCCAATGGATCTTTGACTAAACTCCTTCCTTGCCTGCCCAAGTTTCCACTATTACAAGGGAAGTTTCTGTTTCCTATTAATATTGCACCTTCTGAATAATTCATGATTTCTTGATAAAAAAAAAGAAGAGAATAATTCATGATTACATTTTTTTCTTTTTGACAAAGAATCCATTTTTTATCCTGAAGTTTTGACCCAACTGGCATATACATATTTTACTTGAGCCTCTTTATTAGTTTATTTTATTGATAGATTGGATGCCATTCTTTCTCTACCACAGCATATGTATAATAACCTAGATGGAATATCAAAAGTAAGTCGTAGCTTACAGCACATCTGATGCGATTTTCATGCCAATGATCTTCAAAAATAGTAAACTGATATTGAACTTTAAGTTGCTTTCCTCTAGATGCAAGAATAGTAGCACCATTTCTTAAACCTGCATCGCATGGCGAATTAAGCATATCTGTTCGTAACAATTTGAAAAACGAATAAGACTAACAAAAACTTTATTCATTTAGCCACTCACCACTCTTTTTTTTTTTTGGCTAATGCCTATCTGCCCTATCATCAGTCCATCACTACCTTTAGTAACAGAAATATGAACTCAGAAGCTGTGTGTTGTGCTAAATGTGAATGCCTACCTTAAAAACTCAGGCAAATACAAAATCTGAGAGAGACAAAAAGCTGCAACTTATTGGTAGACCCTAAACTTGGAAATAAATCTTAAAAAGCTTTCAAACATGTCCAAGGACTGGAACCTAATAAGCATTTTATCTTTAGTTCAACTTGGCCTTTTGCACCCTTGTAGAATATGCGCCCAAGTGCCTAACCAACTTTTGGGACACACTCAACGTGTCCTACATGGATGACCATGGGAGTGTCCAAAACAACGTAGGTCACTTTGTATAAAACAGAAGGATGTGCATGTGGGATGTGGGGTTTTTTCTTCTTCTTGCCACTAATGCACAAATACTCAAATTCAAAGAGGGACAGCATGTACCCTACAACCACAGGACATACCATTGAAAGATTGTTGGCTTCTACAAAAGAGAATCTTTACCCTACATGCTTCAACAATTTACAATAAGAGAAGCAACTAAAAGTTCTATAACAGCCTTGCAAACATGAAAATTTGGCAAGTAGGTCATACTGGGTCCTGTACATCTTAGCTGAGCCAGGCAAAGTAGGCATTTCTTTTGAGCACACATTGAACAAGAAATTATACTATGATAGTTTCTGGCCAACAAACAACAAAAAAGCTATATATTCTAACCACAGCAAAGCAGGCAAGGATGATCAGATTTCCTACAAATGATTGATTACTTGACATAATTAACAGTGCTAAGTAAGGAAATACAGATCTAAGTTTGACTAAGATCTATACTGGAACAGTAACTAAACAACATAGAAAAAAGAATGAATAAATTGATAGATGTTTAGGGATAAATTAAAAAAATATAAAGACCAAACATTCTCCAGCAGTGCACAGGACTCAGCGAGATGCAGCCACTGATGCAAGGTGCCAAGAATCTTCCTCAGTCAAGTTTTCGTCTGACTAATCCCTTGAAGAAGTCAAAACTATGGACAAATAAAAACAATATATCATGTTAATCACTTCGTCAAATTGCCGAAATGTTGTAGGGACTTATCTTACAGGGGAATGCATTGGATGCTATAATACAGAAGGAATACTTTCTTAACTGTACTTGATCAGGAGAAAAAAAAAACAGAAAGTACAAAGAGGTAAAAACATTTATCAGAGGGTTTAGTGATCCTCTAGCATTCTAGCTCAGAACCTTTTCTTGTTCGGACAAGAAAAATCACCGACATATTTATATAACTATTGGTATTAAGAGTATCAACAAGAATCATATTTTAGCGATGCATGGATGTGTGGTTGGACAGGAAAGACATGCCAAGAACCCCTCCCAGTCCTGCCCAAAAATAACACCCAAGAAAATAGATCTGGATTTACTACAGGAGGAGAAGGCAATGATTAAGAGGCCAGTCAATGAGATGGTAGATATCTGCTAAAGTTTCGGTAGTAACTGTACATGGGCAGAACTTTGATTACACCTTTGAATGGCGAAACAAAAGTTCAAACTTCAAACAGACTGATACCAACTACCAAGTAGCTGTTCTTTGGACCAAGCAGCCTGACACAATTGTCGCTACATATTAAAAATAAAAACTAAATTAACAGAAATAAGAGGGAGGTGATGTTGGAGTTTTCAAGTTTTCACCATGGGATATCTCAAGTGATTTGCCTTGTTTGTAGTTAAGGACAAATGGCTTCAAACAAAAAGCTTATATAATGCGGACGGAACCAGGACACGTATTCAACTGCAAACCACACCCCTTCTTTCCTTTTGTTATGCAAATAAAACCTATTAATATGTCAACACGAGAATGAAACTACGTTGAGATATAATAATATGATTATGTAATACTTTCAATAACTACATTCAACTATTACCAATTTATGAAGAAAAAAATTCAACACTCAATTTCAAAACTTGACACATCTCGAATCCCAAAATTTATGCTTCTGATATCTCAGTAACACATATGATCTGATCACTAAATTTTCAGGAGCAAAATGAACAATGAGAGAGATTGATACATATTCTTTCACAAAGAAAAGTATCACTGTAAGAGTTGTGAAATTCCGGACTGGTCCTCAAATTTGTATATATGCATCTGTAACATGCATGTAGAGGGTTTTTGCTTTCCTTTCACAAACCAAAAGTATTGAAAAAGGCAAATGGAGATGACCACGAATGAAAGACTCAAGAACTCTTACACAGATAAACTGACAACATGGGGAGATAAAAAGTAGAACAAGAACAGTTGATGAGAAAAACGATCAAATTCTTATAGGATAAATTAAAACATGTTAGAGCAAATTTACCTATTGCCATCAGGATGGAGTTCACACATCTGATTGTCATCACCGATGGCTAACAAATATCCCGTAGATGTCAAACCCTGCAAAATAAAGATTTAAAATATAAGATAAGCACAATATCATCAACAATGACACGCATATCCAAACTTTGAGTCAATAACTCATCTAGCAATTTTCTAGTTTGTCACACCTGAACAGTGACCACGTTTTCCACCACTTGGTCATCATTCTTTTCCTGCACAATAACCCTCTGCCCACTGCAGATATCAAAACAAAATTGACTTCAAAAGCAAGCCTATGTTCTCGAGCACAGTTATTCTGATTTTTATGGATTTGTGCAAGAAGATCAGTTCAACTCTTTTAATTAAGGTATTACATCGACAAAGAGAAATAAAGAAAAGTAAAGGCCTTATGATTACCAGAATATATGGTCATTCCTTGAACCGGCTTACGATGTAAGGGTGTCCCATGTCCATATGTTTAAGATTATGTGTCCCATAGGTATGCAGGCAATATCGGACTATATATACTAACAGGAGGATGAATGCTATGATTTCAGAAAAAAGTATGGCTTCAGGACATTACCATCACAGAAGGTTGGAAAATGGATTCTGTAGGTTCAGTAAAACTGCTATCTGGTACTGGGTGATGACAAACTTGGATAAATATTTAGTTTGATATTTCACTAGGCTTCTTTGGTTTTTGATGCACACAAAACTAATCCCACGTATGAACTAACTTGTACTAAACCATAAAAATCCACATAGGAGAATCTAAATAAACATATTAGCATGTCACCTGTGTAGCCATGTCTTATAGTATAACTCCTCAAGAGATTGGAATCCTGCATGACATGACATGAAGCATAAAAACTTGCATTAATGAATGCCCTGTTGTTCTTACTCATCAAAGTAGAACCTTATTGCTGAAACAGAAACTCTAAAACCAATGTGTATGATAAATTTTGGAGTGAAAAATAATTCTACCTTTTCCTTTTCCGTATCATTCTATCGGAAACAAGTTAGAACAACACATGATTGAAATGGTAATCTTGGCAAGGAATACAAATTTATAGAATTAAAAAGAAAACATTTTGCTGGACTTGGAACTTGGAAAAAAAATGAAGAGAAAAAGGCATCAACATGCATAGTTGATGTGAAACAGTAACATTACGCATTAAAAACTTAAAAACAAAGGAAAAAGAAATGGTATAATTGATATCTGGAATGACATAGTTGATGGTGAGAACTGATGATTTTTCCTTTACCTTGATTTATAAAAAGATCATAAAAATTTTCAAACTTGTTAAAGAAGGAGGCAAGAATCTCTTCTCTTTGAAATTGATATGTTGTACCAGACAGTTCTTTAAGAGCTGCATTCAAGCATGTGGTTGGTTTCTCATTATTGACATTTAAGCCGATACCTGCAAGAACAGAAGTAATTTAAGTATCTTTATCATTATCAACGTATAATTCAATACTTGAATATTCATCTTGGTGTGTGTGTGGTGTGTGCTGATGGTCACAATCATCTATCCCGTAGTTGAAAGGAACAGGGTCTACAGAAAAGAAAATAGGTAAAACCATGCATTCTAGATCTGCTAATCACTACCGAGGATGAGACCAATTACCAGCAGAGACATTGAACTTCTTTGATTTATATGTTGAGGTGCATAAAATGCCTCCAACTTTGAGGCCATTTAAATATAGATCATTTGGCCATTTTATTCTAACATCCACATATGGCAAGCCCTGAAATGGAGAAGATGTACCAAATAAAAGTAAATCAATGTCTAACAATCTGATTACTCCATAGCATCACATAATAACTTGCAATCTAACAATAAAAAAAATGTGCATAGTCCAAGTAGCCAAAAAATACGGTAACAAGAGCCTAATCGTTTGCATAAAACATTTTGTACAGCCTTGACGGTTATGTAGTAATATCTATTACAGATTGCATATTGCGTATGTTGTCACCTTTCTGCAGTAAAACACTTTCCACTACTGTATGTCAAAATGCCCCAAAATAAGCCATGAATGAACAATAAAGATGCACCTACATTTCTATCACAAACATCTTTTATAGACTCCGTGACCGCTAGAGACACCACATATTGTACTAGAGGCACGACCCGCCCATCCTCCATCTGCAGAGTAAAGGAAAACAGCAGGCAACCTTTGGGAGATTCCCACACATTCTTTGACCGGCCTGCGAAAAATCACAAACTTCTAATTCTAACCACAAAATAAATTTAACTCCAACAATGCAGATAACTCAATGCAGTCAATCTCTTATTGGCATTTCAAACCTCGCCCTTTGTACTGAACATCAGCAACACAAACCGCACCGGTTGGAAGCTCACAGAAATTTCTGAGATAAAACTAAAACAGAATTGAGAATTCACTATCCGGCATAGTATTCCTAAATCAGTTCTACAGACGGAGACTAAACATGAGGCCTTTACAAAACTTACTGAGAAACGACGTCCTGCGTCGACGGCAAGCGTGGAGACCAAAGCAGGAGCCTGCCGAACCGATTGGTTGAGAGTGAGTTCATGAACGAACCGATTCCAAAAGCGTCGTCTTCCTTGAACGGCTTCTCCAATTCAGAGTCTAAAAGAATTGAAAGCTCACTGTTATCAGTGAGCTTCAGAGCGTCAGTGTTCTTCAACGCTTCAGCAATTTTATTTTCTGCCGGTGATTTTCCGCATAGCACCAACGTACAGCTTGAATTGCTATCCATAGCTGAACCCAAACATAAACACATCAATTAATTCAACGAATAATTCATTCTACTGAACAGTAGGATCAAACTAACCTGATGCGAGCCTGCAAGCAGTTAATTTCGTCCTCCGAGAGAAAATGGCTTTCTTCAGTGAGTTCCGTGCAGAGAAAAACCCCAGCGAGCTAATGAAGAAGGTGGAGGAGACCATTCAATTTCCGAAAGGCTAGAAATTTCATTGAATTGAAACGTTTCGGTTTGGGAACGGACGGAGAACACAACGAGTCAATCACTACGCCCTCGATGGACGACACGTCATCTATTGTGGGACCCGCGGACTAAACCCAATTAAAAACCTTCACCACCGCTTCCGCTTCCGGCGTAAATTTATTGTTGGAGCGAACGCCGAACGATATTCATGGAGGAATTGCAGAGCGCTCTCGGGAATCGCGGCCTAACCGTTTCGAATGTTCCAGAGAAAGGCCGTTGCCTCTTCACCACCAAAGACTTCTATCCAGGTCTCTCTCTCTCTCTCTTGCTCTGGTTCTCAGTTGCTTGTTCGGAATAGTGAAAGTGGAGGGTTTTGAAATGCAGGGGAAGTGATAATAAGCCAAGAGCCCTATGTGTCCGTGCCAAACAACTCCGCTGATAACTCCAAGTGCGATGCTTGTTTCGAATCCAGTAACCTCAAGAAGTGCTCCGGTTGCCAAATTGTGTACTACTGCTCTAGCACATGCCAGGTACGCCCTAAGCTTCCGACTTCATTCATGCAGATCATGTATTTTTCAGCATTCTTTAAAGTCTTGATCTTTGTGAACTCGCAGAAGTCGGAATGGAAGCTGCACCGTCTCGAATGTGAAGCTCTCTCGAAGCTTCCCAAGGAGAGGCGAAGGGCTGTTACGCCTTCTCTTCGTCTCATGATCAGACTCTACTGTCGTTCAAAATTACAATCCCAGAAGGTCAATAATCAATTTTTAAATATGGGGTTTTTTGTTTTTGGTATAATGCAGATTTTTGCTCATATTGTTCTTTTATTTGTAGACTATTCCTACTTCTGCTATGGACAACTACAATTTGGTGGAGGCGTTGGTGGCTCGTAAGCGTCTGAGCTTTTTTCTGATTTAGTTTTCCTTGTGGTGTTAACTGTTTATTTGATTTGTATAACACATTGTTGATTTCTGTTAATGAAGACATGTCGGAGATTGATGAGAAGCAAATGGTGCTCTATGCTCAGATGGCTAACCTTGTCAGCTTCATACTTCAGCGGCCTGATATCAATATAAAAGAGATTGCAGAGAACTTTTCAAAGGTGTGCATTAAGAAGCAATTTCTGGGTTTTTTTTTCCTGATGAAAAGGAATTGTGATTTACTGTTAGTATTACAGAACCTCAAACATTCTCTTTCCAAAGCTTCAATATTGCAGTGGTGAACACGTAGGAAATGGTAGGTAGTAATTAGTAAAACTGTAATGTTTGAAGTGCTTTCACGAATTTATGCACAAGACAATGAGAAGTGTAACAGTGTGTAAGTATTTTGTCAATTTGGCAAGTCCCCAACTCAACCAATGCAGTGGTACCTAAGAAATTTCTAAAGGTTATATTACAGTGCTGCTGTTTGCATCAATTAAGCATTCCTTTTATTGTTGAACGCGCATATTATTTATCTAACCAAGGGTGCACAAGATTCATCTCCATTGGAAGATTATTATTTTTATTGGAATCTTTCTAATACTGAGATCTTTCTGAAATCTGATTCTTTACAATCCATGCAGTTTGCGTGCAATGCACACACAATTTGTGACAGTGAATTGAAACCCCTGGGTACAGGACTCTATCCTGTCATTTCAATCATTAACCACAGGTAACTATTTTAGTGGATGGCTGTGTTCTTAGTTTTACCGTCTTGCTGTTGGTTTGCTAAATTGTTCTGGTGCTGCAGCTGCTTGCCGAATTCTGTTTTATTATTTGAGGGAAGGTCAGCTATTGTTCGTGCTGTGCAACATATACCCAAAGGAGCTGAGGTAGTCTATGCTTCTTTAATTTGTTGGTCATCAGGTTGTTCAATTAAAAATGAGAGATTACATCCAGGGGTTTTGTGTTGAAAATGTAGAGATGTTTTCCTGATCCATAGGGGTATAATTTATACGCTTCAACTGCTTAACAAATATACATTAAAGGAAAAAAAACTACAAAAAGTTGTTGTTTAAGGGTTTTACATTGGAGGAAAGCTGGATCCTCCTTCATTCGCCCTATCCCTTGGTCATTTTATTAAGTCCCTCATTAACAGAAAGACTGAGAAGCTTTATTCTGCAAGAATGGAGATATTTTAACCATTGTTCAATGCGTTCACTAATTCACTCCTATGGTTTTTGTCCATGCAGATGGTGATGCAGATTTAGAAAATATTTTATATCTAGAATTGTTTTCTCTTGTTAATAGTTGTAATATCTAAAATGTTGTCAAGATGTTCTCTTGTACCATGTTATTGCAGTATTTTCTACAGCATGTCAAATGTCAAATCTAAAGGCTTCTCTGTTGGTGAAATTTTTTAAGGTATTGATAAGTTACATTGACACTGCTGGAAGCACTGTGACTCGGCAAAAGGCACTAAAGGAACAATACCTTTTTACCTGTGCATGTCCCCGCTGCATTAAAGCGGTACTCGACTATTTGTTCTCTGACTCTCTGTTTCTTTTATTTTTATTTTTATTGTAGTCAAGCATGTTTGCAAGTTAGGTAATACTTTGTCTTTCGATTCTTGATTATCTGAATCTTTATCTACCTTCTGATGATAAGTGAAGTTGGTTTTATATTGAAGGGTCAGTATGAGGATATGCAAGAAAGTGCAGTTCTGGAAGGCTACCGATGCAAGGATAATAAATGCGATGGCTTTTTGCTTCGCGACTCTGGTATGAAACAAAAACTAAAGTAGGAAGTTGAAAAAACTCAATATCATCTCTTGCAATTTCGATGTGCAGATGACAATGGATTTATATGCCAACAATGCGGACGTCTTAAGAGGAAAGAGGAGATTATAGAGATGGAAAGTGAAATAAAATCATTGCAGGAAAAGGCTCTTGTAGCTGCAGAGTCTGCACCCTATATCAGTATCCTTTTTTTTTGTGTTAAGCATTGCTGATTTTATTTTGGCAATTGGATGTTTTGATTACTGACAATATTTTCCGTGGTTTTAATTCAGAAGTCATCACCATGATTTTCACAGGCTTGCTTGATGTAATAGCTTCGGTACTATGGAAATAGAATTTTTACACATTTTGATATTGGACAGTTTGATCTTTGACCAAGTTTAGCTTACCAGGGAGTTGTAGCTGTGTTTAAGGCAATGGAGACGCTTCAGAGGCATCTGTGTCATCCTTTCTGCATCTATTTGATCCCAACTTGGGAGATGCTTATAAAGGTAGCTCATTGAGTGTAATTTTTATTTTTTTATAATAATGAAAGTAGTTAGGTAATCATTTGTAATGGAAAGAAGTATATATTTTTCAAATGGTTCTGGAGCAGAGTCTATTCAAGTTTTTAGTTTTGTATACGAAACCAGTCTTTATGTAGTTAATTTAATTAAATCATATTTGTCTTCAGAATTTAATGAAGCTGGAAGACTGGAGTGAAGCTCTAGCATATTGCAGATTGACTATTCCAGTGTATCAAAGTATGTCTTGTATCTTCTTTTTCAAAAGATAAAATTAAAATTCTTATAATGAATCTAAAAATGAAAATATGTCCTGTGCCTACTTGAACCCAAAATTTGGATATTCATTTCTTTAGTTTTCCCCCAAAGTTCTGGCTTCTTCAAATTGGTGCCTTAATGGTATAAGTCATATTGCATTTTAGTTTAAAGATCAATTTAGTGTTGGTTCTTGTTGCTCAGTCAATTGGCATATGTGGAAACAAAACAGAAATAAATTAGTTTTGCTGAAAGAAATGGAATGGAAGGTATTAGGATATTTCGAATTGATTCAATGGAGGTTAGTGTGCGCTCCATACATGTAGAAGTTTAAACTTCTTTTTTGACAAGTGCACATGGCATTTAACTCATAAATAGTATTAGTAGAAAAGTTTATTGAAACTTAATCATGAGTGATGCTTATCTGTTTAAAAATATTCAAACATCCTCCGTAGTGGAATTTGTTGTTTTGTATGTGCTTGAACTAAATGTTTGATTCTTCACATATAAACTACTGCTGAGAAGTTGCTAACATCCGAAACTTCACTCTCTTTTACTGTAGGAGTATATCCAGCCTTTCATCCTTTGCTTGGATTGCAATACTATACCTGTGGGAAGCTTGAATGGTTAGTATTGTTGCTTGAATTATTGCAGAGTCTTTTGTCGAATCTTTAAACAAGCTGTTTTCTTGTCACAGGTTACTCGGAGACGCGGAGGATGCTGTGAAATCTCTGACCAAGGCAGTAGATATACTGCGGATTACTCATGGGACAAGTACACCCTTCATGAAGGGCCTTTTCAGGAGGTTGGAGGAAGCACGTGCTGAAGCTTTCATCAATGGAGTAGATTAGTCTGTTACTCCTGTTAACTTGCTAACCCGTTTGGGATATTTTGTGGAACATTGCTTTTTCTACTAGTACTTCAACTGATCAAATGTATCAACTTTAGATCACATGTAACATTTTTGAATGGTGCTCATATATATTGGCTGGTGAGCCATAACTTAGATTCCAAGATGCACCGAGTTCCAACTCACCCCCTCTTTAAATTCTCACAATGTTTTCCTTTCCTTTCGTTTCTTCATGCAAATTTCTTTTCCGCAGTGAAGATTTATAATCTAAAATCCAACCATGGAAAAAGATCCAAAACTTAGCTAGCAATGATCTTCGAATGTATTTATGACCTATAACCTCTTTGCATGGTGCTCTAACCTTTTTGAATGGTGCTCTACATTGGCTGATGCGTCATAAGTTGGATGGCAAACTCGCAACTGAGAAGTATAATGAGTTTCCCTGCCCGCCGGTTAATCCAGATAGGAACACGAATTTGACTTTGCACGTGTTGGGAGGATATCTATGTGTTTGTGTTATCCCTTGGTGTTTGTGTTATCCAGTTCTTTTTAAAAAACATGTTTTACCAATGATGAAGTTTTAACAATGGCAAAGTTAAAGGGCAAAAGGGGTTGGCTAAGTTTGACATGCTAGGGCATGCCGTGTCACCTCCAAACGTACCAAACCATGCCAACCATTTTTCCTTCAACTTTGTCCATGAATAAATTTTACTAATGTTAAAAAATAATTTTAAACTTTTTCCAACTGACTTTGCCAAAAAAAATTGAGTCATTTGTGAGTAATAATTTTTAGAAGTCGGAAAACTTAAAAAATCATAACTTACAATCAAGCTAGGTTTCTCGAGTAAAGTCAATTGACACACATTTTAAAAATCATATTTAATTTACCAATGGTGAAGTTTTGACACTAGTAAAGTTGAAAAGAAAAATGTAATTCACAAGAAGACATCAGGAGGTTCCCCCGACACTTCAACCGATGTCCATGCTAGCGAGGCTAACTAACAATGCCCCTACTAGCGAGGGTAATTAACGATGTTTGCACATGCTAGCAAGGCTAACGATGTCTATACCATGCTAAGGATGCTCACGATGCCCATGTGATTTTTCAAAGTCGGAAAACTCGAAAATTCATAAAAATTAAACGATTCGAAATTTTCGAGTTCTGTTAATTGGAACAATTTTTAAATAACATGTTTTACCGATGGTGAATTTTTTAGATTTTTTTGTTTGCCGAAATCTTGGGTTTTCACCAAAAATCGTGGGTTATAGCACACAATTTTTGGGCCAAAGTCGCATGTTCTAATTTTCGTACAAAAATATTTCCACACTCAAATCCTGATTTTTAAAGACTTTTCGGGTTGACGGAAGACAAAAATATCGACTCGTTTATTTTTTTACGATTTTTTAAATTTGTAAAACTGAAAAATTCAAAAAAATAAACGATTCAAGATTTTGGAGCAAAATCAGTTGGAACAACTTTTACAAACCATGTCTTACCAATGGTGAAGTTTTTGTATATGTTAAATGGCAAAGGGAGTTAGCAAGGTTTGGCATGTCGTGTTAACTCCAAACGTGTCAAACCATGCTAACCTATTTTTCCTTTAATTTTGTCTGTGACAAAATTTTACCAATGTTAAAAAATAATTTTTATAAGTTTTTCCAATGACTTTGTTTGAAAAACTCGAGTCATTTTTTATTTATGATTTTTTAAAGTCGAAAAACTAAAAAAATCATAACTTACAATCGAGTTGGGTTTTTAGAGCAAAGTCAATTAGCACATCTTTTAAAAATCATGTTTAATTTACCAATTAATTCACCAATTGTGAAGTTTTGACACTAGTAATTAAAGTTGAAAAGAAAAGTATAATTCATAAGGAGACATCCCGAGGTGCCCTCAACACTTCAACCAATGCCTATGCTGGTGAGGCTAACTAAAGATGCACATGTTAGCGAGGGTAACTAACGGTGCTTGCACATGCTAGCGAGGCTAACGATACCTATGACCATGCTAAGGATGCTTACGATGCCCATGCGATTTTTCAAAGTCATAAAGCTATAAAATTCATAAAAATTAAACGATTCGATATTTTTGAGTTCTGTCAATTGAACACATTTAAAAAAAAACATGTTTTACCGATGGTCGAGGTATCTTATTGATCACTTTTGAAAGTTGAGATAGGTTAAATGACTAATATACCTTCATAATTAACGAACATTAACGAAAAATGGATGGAGATATCCCGATGATATGTTTTTGAAAGTCGAGGTACCTTATTAATCATTTTTGAAAATTGAGTAACTTTTTGTCCAGTGCATCAAAATTTAAACTATGTTGGTGATAAAAACTCAAAATAAAAAGACGAAATATTGCATTTCTAAAATGCTTATAATCGTACGTGTTCTTACATCGATCTAGCTAAGCTGCTAAGGACATCTCCAATGGTGAGACTCAAACTCAAACTCAAAACTTATATTTGAATATCCAAAATTGCATTATTTATATAGATTTGAGGGCATCTCTAATGCTAAGTCCTAAGTCCTAAATCCAAACTCAAAACCAATCGTGGGCAGTTAGATTTCCAATAGATCCATTAGAATTTTTTAAAAATTAAATAAATTTTAGAGACACTAGAACTGTCCATTTTAAAATGGACGAATCCTGGCTGTCCATTTGCTTAAGAAAGGAGACTTGTCATTTGCGTCTGACTGGGTGGAGCCCAGCTTGTCCCCCACGTGAGCCGAGCTGCTCACTACTCCACCCGCGTGTCTAGCCCGTTTGCCTTTTTCTTTCTTTTCCTTCTAGCGCGTCCAACCATTCTCTTTTCCTTCTCTTCTTTCTCTTAGCCAAAAATTTATGAGTTTCAGACTCAGTTGTGAATTGAGTTTGAGACCCGGGATGGGTTTGCCTTTTAGGGTCCATGAAAAATCAGGTTTGGATAAAAAATAAAAGCCCATTGGAGATGAGAAAACCCAAAGCTATGTACGAGTATGGGTCTCCCATTGGAGATGCCTAAAGCTCAATCGAAAGGGCATCATAATTCAGACCCAAAAAAAAAAAGGCATCGTAAAAAGCGAGATTCTCTAATACCTCCACCAAAAACAGTGTGCATTTCTTTCTGTGCAGCTAAACAGTGGAGGATGAGAGGGTAGAGTAGAGTGAAGGCGGACACGGCCATGGACGATCGATCTCCTTCGCCTCTGCCGAATGGTACTTTTTCTTTCGATCTACTCTCTCTTTTCTATTACTACCGAACCGATTGATTGATTAGGGCTCACAGAAACACACACGATTGATTGATTCTTGAGAAACACACACGAGCTATTTGATTTTTAGGCTAGCTAGGGTTACGATTTGAACTCATCAATGGCCGCGATTCTTTCACCGATTTCGTACTTGCCATCGGAGATCTTGGGTTACATTCTTCTACGTCTCCCGGTCGACGATTTGATACGATGCATGTGTGTTCTGAAATCTTGGAATGTTAAAATTCGCTCCCAGAAGTTTATCAAAGATCATCTTAAATGCTCCCTGGAAAACAAGATTGATCGCTCCATTGTGTTAAAAGACGACGACAACCGAGCATATTCCGATTTCTTTTCGTTAGCTTTCTATGCTAGAGATTCATTTAGTAATGCTAGAAGAATTGCTCAGCCATTGACACATCCTGGTAGACGTACAGTAATAGTGGGGAATTGTAATGGATTGCTTTGCATCTGCAACCGCTTCTATGATAATGATCTTGCAGTATGGAATCCCTCAATTCATAGGTTTAAAAGAATCCCATTTACACTCATTGAGCTGCCGCCAATGACTAAGGGGGGATATACTATGTATGGTTTTGGGTACGATATAACCCATGATGATTATAAAATTGTGAGAATAGTGGAGTTTCATAATAGTGAGGGGGGTTTAGTGGGTTCTGAAGTTAAACTTTACAGTTTAAAGGGTAACTCATGGAAAAGGATCCAAAGCTTGCCTTGCACTGGTCTATCATATTATTCACCTGCAGTTCCTTTGAATGGTGCTTTGCATTGGCTGGTGAATCGTCAATCACATTCCAGGGAGGAAAGAGTTCTAACTCTTGATCTCGCGACTGAAACGTATAAGGAGTTTCCCACCCCGTTTTCTGAGATTGATTGCGGAATTGGCTTGGAGGTCTTGGGAGGAAATCTCTGTATTTGTGTTAATGATCAGACGGCCCAAAATGATGTTTGGATAATGAAGAAATATGGAGTTGCTGAATCTTGGACTTGTTTGTATACTATTAAGCAGGAGGCTGTGAAGTGGCTGCTTGAGTACTGCAGACCTTTGATCTTTTCAAATACTGGTAAAAGGGTTCTTTTGCAGAGCAACTCTAACATCACCCCTAATAAAAACCTTTTCTGGTATGATTTAGAGAAAAAGACGGTAAAAAAGCTTAAAATTCCTGGTATACCCAACCTCTTCACAGCAGCTATTTGTGTGGGCAGCCTTGTTCTTTTTGACGGTGATCCTGTTGGCAGGCACGTTCCTACAAAGAGGAAATTTGAAGCAGGCAATTCTCGTAATTGTCTATTTTAACATTCTGTTTACTGTTTTATTTGAAGTTTGCTATTCTTTTGAAATTGTTATAGTTTAAGTCTCACATGTTCAACTTTGTTCCTGTCAGTGAAGGGGAAGGGTCTGTCAGATTGATCATAGCAAAACAAGATGATCGGAATTATGCAGGTAAAAATTTGATTTCCATGCTGTATTGAATGATGGAGTGGACGGATTTGAAATTCTTAATCATGTTAGAATATTGATCCAATATTGGCAGGCAAGTTAATTGTCATGACAAGAGTGATGTTATTGGTGCAATTACAATTATGTGAACTTATGCTGCCTTTAAACTATACTTATTGATCGTTGTATTGAATGTATTTTATCTGTATGATAACACCATTTGTCAGTTTTCTAGGTTGAGGACATGGTTTTTGACTCGTATGGCTATACTTTAGGTAGTCCAGGTGTATTGTCACTAAACAGGAGAGTGCGTACAAAACATAGAGATTGATAACTACACTGACAAGTGCTAGGTTTAGGATGTTGTTTCAACTTGGTTGCAATGACCAAAGGAAGGAATCTTGGGTTGAACTTTTCTCGAAAAAAGAGTTAGGAGAATGGGGAAAAGGAAAATAAAGAAAATGGACAGATAGAAAAGTAAGGTAATAGAATTTGTGGTTTCTTTGTTTTCTGCAATAAATGAGATATATTTCCCATGTAGAATGTTTTATAGACTTGCACCTTTTGACAATGAAGTCATGATAATTCTGTAATACTCGAGGCAATGCTACTTTAGAAGCTGAAAGTTAGAAAACAAAATGAAACAACTCTAATAGAGATAGAAGGGTTCAAGTAGCAAAAATAGAAGGAGAGCAGACATATGACGCTTCTAATTTAAAAAGCTAACATACATACCAAACTCAGATATTTCTCCTCTTGCTGGTATCCAGAATTAACTACTGAGAAAGCAAAATAGATTGTGGGTATGCATTTTTCTTGGAATGTGTTTTACTGTATCTGTGTACAAGGGATGCAAATTGAATAACTTTGGCAAAAGGGTAAAAGTTAGAAAATCAGAAAAGGCCAAGGCTAGGTAACTAGAATTAATGCTAGTGTTCATCGCTGGTGTAGCTTTTCTTTCTGTAATTGTGTTTGTCAAATTCTTGTGTCTTGAAATCTATTGAATATGTGTGATGGTGTTGTTTTTGTGTTTTGTCTCCTTCATTTTAGTTATCTCTGGTAAGTTGTTTGCATTCAAATGCAGAATACTTCCTTGGTATGCCTAAGTGATGCTTCACAGTTGATTTTCATGTACTCCTATTAGATCTTTCTTAAAACATGAGTTCTTTCTTTGAGAGCAATGCAAAGTTGATCAAGCTAGTAAATACGAAGATATCAACTTACTTACCAGAAGTTGAAGTGGTTAAAATCTTTTGCACTTATAAGCGAAAACGAGGATGTGTAATGGCAGGTTGTCTTTTTGGAAACTGGAGATTATGTATAGAATCTGGAATTGTTATATGCATCGAATGACAGGTGACTTCTTGAATCTTTTGGTAGTGTCCATGAATTACTGGGTCTGCTTTCATGATCTGTATATATTGAAAGCAACAGCCAGGAATTTAGGCTAATTGATTGTCCACTGAATTCCTTGTCTTATGAATGGTGGACATTGGCTAAAATCCTCTTGTACTTTATCGATCCTGGGCAAATTTTGCATCTTAAAGCTGTGTTTCTAGAGTCAGTGACAAGTTCAACTTACATACTTTATCCTTTTATTTGCTTTGTTGTGCAGAGTTTTAACGAAGCAAGGAGTCTCAACCATTCGTAGTTGAATTGAAGATTACTTCTTTCTGCTGTACAACCCAGGTGATATTTTCTTTTTTTCTTTTGTGGCCTGGTCGAAATTGGGCTTGCAACTTGTTGGTATCAACAATGATGAGGAGGATTTAGGTGAATGGAGTACAATTCTTCTTTTGAAATTAGATGTTATTTGTCTTGAGATATTGTTGTAATACTAATCAAGTGATATGCATTTTCCTTGAATGACAATTAATACTCTCTTTTTTTTTCTACTATATTTTTGTTATCGTAATACTCGTGGGGTGTTACGGTGTTACCCAGAATTCCTCACCATTACGCTTTCGCCTTTAAACTCTGCTTTTATTCTTGATTTCGCCATACGCTCATCTTCTTCCATGTTTATCCTTAAATTTCAGAATGGTTCTCGCATAGGTGTTGATCCTAATATTAAAGAGTAGATCTGGATACCAACAACCTTGGTACCAGCAGTAACTAAACAGCTTCAAACAGTAATTGTATTAGACAAAAATGAGTAAATGCTTCCCCGATATTGTTGTGATTTTTAAAATAGTACTCGGAAGTGCACAAATCAATTGTAGGATTGAAGTGCAAGCGCGAGGTCGTTCCTTCAAGGGTTGATTAAAACCATTCAATTAGTCAATAGGGCTGTACTTAACAAAGAAAAAAACCATGTGATTTTCATGATTTCGATGTATTGTGAAACAAGTAATTAAAAACAGAAATTAAATAAACACAAACTGAAATTAAAAAGTAAAAACAACAAGAATTAAGCAATGAGATTTTGATGGGTTAAGAACAGATTATGAAGATGCTATATTCTCGAGCTTCCTACCTAGGAGTGCAATCACTGACCTTGAATTCCGTTAGTTTCTTTTGATCTTGGAAGAGGAGACTCAAACTTTAGACCAAATGTGACAATGGATGAAAAGTGCAACCAGAGCAATAGCTAGTTTGGTCCCAGACATTCGTTACATATTTCATATTTGTTTACAAAAATCTTCCATAGATTGTGCTGCATACAATATGATATAATTCCCGAATGATTTACGGGAGACAAAACAAATGGCACAACAATTCCTGTGCATATTTTCTATTCTATTTAACAAAAACAATATCACACAGCGGGATTACATATCATTACAATAAAGATGGAAAGACAATGATGTGCAACCAACCGAGCATGATTTCCCTACCCCTAAAGCAGCTAACAAAAGCATACAAATCAAGACATTTTGACTTCACCTATTCATCTTTCTGAACTTGCCAAGTGTTCCTGGAGCTGTAAGCAAACTTTCGACGCTTGGGAGAGCAATTTACATTGGTCTCTCGATGTTACTTGCTGAGACGTTATTGATGGCAAAGGGTCTTCAAGCAGTTGTTTGAGCTGACAGAATAGCTTCGAGGCTTCAGAATCACCGGTACATGTTTGGCCAATAAGTTGAAGCAATTTACAGCTGTGCTCATGAGAAGATGGCTGGGTTGGAACTGGGGGAACAAGAAAAGGGTGCTGAAGTAGTTCAGGGATCCTCCACCTTTCATTGCGGTCCCAGGCAAGGCACTTTCTCATGAGGTCCAGAAGCCAAGGGTTAGGGACTGGTTCATATGAAATTTGATGGTTAGGATCTGTTATAACTTTGAACTTGGCCCAGAAAGTCTTGTAGTCTGCAAACGGGGTCCTCCCGTATACCATCTGATAAAGGATGCAGCCAAGGGACCAAATGTCTGATGGCCGACCACACTTGATAGTGTTTCCATCTGCATCAGTCTCATTGCACATGAATGCCTCTGGAGACATGTAACTTAGTGTACCCACCTGCAGAGTAGAAAACAGAAAAGCTAAGCAAAAAGTATATATAGTAGCTATCCCAATTCCCAAGACCCCCAACAAACCATTATTAATCAGAAATAAACCAAGGAGCCAAATCCGAGAGAACAGAACATGATGGGGAACAATAAAAGGAGAAACCATTCGTCTAGATGTAGCAAATACATTTGCACATTTGCTCAAATTTGGGAACAAGCTACTGTAAATGGCTTTCAGAAGATAACAGACAGCAGATCAAGAAAATACTAATTTACAGGGAAAAAAAAAAGGAGCCTAAGTGATAATCACCTGAGAATCCCGTTGGATGTTGGTTGTATCACTCATTATGGCTTTAGCAATCCCAAAATCAATTAGCTTAAGGGAGCCTCTAACAAGCAGAAAATTGGCTGGCTTCAAGTCGGAGTGCACAATACGCTCTTCATGTATGGTGCTGACTGCCAGAAGAATTTGCTGCCATATTTTCAGCACAAATGGTTTAGTTTTCAGTATTAAAGATTAACAAGTGCATATGCCCTAGACCTTTAGCAAATCTTATCAGCACAATGCTGGAACATCTATACAGAAATTGTTGCTTCAAAGCAGTAACCAACTTAGGGAAGTGTACAATTCATATTACTTTAAAGAATTTCTCATAGGTGGTAGAGGATAATACTTTTATGGGTCATTGTATGTATCACTTGAATCAGTCCATTAATTATTTACTAGAATACTTGCTTCTGAAATGTGGTATACAGCCCATGCCACAATCATCACACTACTAAAAATGAGGTCAACTTGATACCATGGCTAAATATTTTCATATATTGATCAGATCTTAGGACAACCATATAAGAGTATGGGCATATATACTGGCTCTGGGAAATGAAACCGTTATGAAGAGGTAGTGTCACAGATTCTAAGTAAAACATTATGGAGTGGTTCGATCACTAAAAGATCCAATATTTTATGAGGAAATACCGAAATATAAGCTATTAAGCTTGCACATTCAAATGTTAATTATCTAAACTATCAGTAATCTGCATATTAAAAGTAAACATATATTCAACTCCCAGAAAGCAAGTGAAATTCAACTACTTTTACAGAATTGAATGCCACAAAACAAAATCACTGAATAAACAGAGGAACTACCAAATCATCAAACCTTTAGAACAAAGAGAAAAAAGAAAAAAAGAAGAAGATGAAACTTTAGACAATCATCCTTTTGAATATATAACAAACACAAAGTAAACATATATTCAACTCCCAGAAAGCAAGTGAAATTCAACTACTTTTACAGAATTGAATGCCACAAAACAAAATCACTGAATAAACAGAGGAACTACCAAATCATCAAACCTTTAGAACAAAGAGAAAAAAGAAAAAAAAAAGATGAAACTTTAGACAATCATCCTTTTGAATATATAACAAACACAAAGTAGTGCAAGAATGTATCAATGAACCAAAATAAGTTGTAGCTCAATAACCTGCCAGTAGAATCGTAGCCAGTTCTCATCTATGGTCTGATTAGAGCCATCCATTTCCTTCCACTTCTGGGACAGCATGTGAGCCAAATCAATTTCTCCATATTCAAGTACCATGTATATGTACCCATCATCCTTGACTCTGCCATCTTTATTATTTATGGAGCCGCTCAATACTGCATGCAGTAAAGCCTTATCTGTCACCTAAGAGTAATAGTGAGTATTAGTATATATTTTCAAAAGTAGAACTAGAAAGGAAATTACCAATTACGAACCTAGAACATAAGAAAATTAAATGAAGAATATGGCAAAACATGATACTGATAGTGACAAAACTAATTATATAACAGGAAAGGAAAAATATGTCCTAAAAGAATTAAGTCTCCATCATGCTAACAATAATATAATACTGACTTACAGTTAAGATCACTAGGATTTCCAACTGTAGTTACGTAAGCACTACTTGTGTTCTAACGTCCATCACATACGTTAACATCCTAAAATGGTCATCAATATCATAGGTACTGTATAAGACCTTGTTCCAAGAAGAATGCAAGCCACAAAATTCACTGGATTAAATGTAGAAACCAGATTGCTAATCATTTTCACCATTAATATACTATCATATTTCCAGCATATTTTCTTTTGCTTGCTCAAAAACCAAATCAGCCACCTAACCATACTAGGACAACCCCAGTGCCACCTCAACCTCCTTCCAGCCTGCTTTGGCTGTTCATTTTGATCAAGCACAGACCACTATTTGGACATCTGATCCTCTAAGCATTTGTCATTCTTTAGAGCAATCTGGCTGGCCAAGTTAGACCACTTAATTGGCAACACTAAGGTATCTTGTAAAAAAAAAAATTAGATTCCATTATTTGGACTAACAATGCAAATATCAAAATTTGAATTGCATAGGTTGACAAATATGACAGAGCAATGCTGTAATATACAATGATCTGAATGTTATTAAATGAACAACGTCAGGTTGAAAGTTGAGTACCTCATAGTCTATAAGCTGTATGATGTGGTTCTTTCCTTTCAGCTTATTCAGATATTCGATTTCCTGACAAAAACCAAAAGCCGTGGCATAATCACGCCCTTTGAGCTTGATTTTCTTAAGTGCATAGATTGTACAGTCTGATGATATGACTTTGTGGACCTCACTGCTGCCTCCACTACCTATTTTCCCAAGCCTCTGATAGAGCTTCCCATTAACTTTAATAAACAAGTCAGAATCTTTATTCTTTTTGCGAGGAGCTGGAACGACTTTACCACTTGCAGCTTTTTCTTGTTTTTCTGATTTTGAAGGCTCTGACTTCGTATCAGAACATAAATTTGGGGGCAAAGTAACCTGAGATCGTGCATCGGCAACATCACCTGCATACCCATCCCCTTCAGTTTGCTTCACATCGGCAAGAGAAGTGTTTTCCTGATACTCACTCTCCTTCAGCATGCAGCCTTTTTGCTCCTTAGAAAGGTCATATTCCTTACCTTCGTTCCGGGTATCAACTGCAGAGGTAGAAGGTTGGGCTGCAACAGCTCTCTGGGGATTGGACGTTGCACCGGTGCCCCTTAAAGGAGCATTTGATGGTTGTCTCACATTCCCATGAGTTGCTGGTTGAGGGTTTACATTAGAATCCCCCAAGGGTTCTACTGCCACATGAGAACCACTATGCGAACTAGAACAATAAGTTGTCAACATGGGTGCTGAAGTAGCATGGACAGATGTTGTAGTAGCGCACGATGGCCCAACAACTGAGGATTGAGTCATAGGCTGGCTTAAGAAGTTCCTGAACTGATGCAACTGATCTTGAACGGCAGTTGTTCTCTTTGCCAACAAGGAAATCCCACCATCAGACTTCAAACAGCTATCGGGTTCCGTGTTCAGAATATTCTGATGCTTTGTATCATGATTGATGACAGCAGATGCCTCTGCTTGACTAGTAGAAACCCACTCCATTTCTGTCAACGCAAGTGAATGCATATGAGATGATAAGGTCTCTGATCGAGTGGCCATATTATCATCGGCCCCTGCATGTTGAGAGAAGGGGAAAATATTCGAAGCACAGCAACAAATTCAAAATAGTATTTTGCACATAGCATTAACAGTAATCATAAAAAATCTACAATTCACAAACAGAGCTGCCAAGGAATCACGGAAATCAAAACCAGCAGATTCAAAACAAGTATGGAAATATTACCCAGGGAAGTGGCTACAGTTCCAATTGAAAATTGGACCTTTTTTTGACCATCAATCCGTTGAGACTCAAAATGACAGGAAGACATGTCTTTACCACCAAGGTCAGGTTTGGTTTGATCTATCTGCACATCTAAATTTTCATCAAAGGTGTGGGTGATACTGCCTGAATTAGACAGCGCTGTAATGGATGCATCTTCCTGAGTTTCCTTGGCAATAGTTGGCATGTTGTGTGGCTGCCCAATTGAGTCTTTTGCAATATTATCCTGACCCTTTGAAGCTACATCTCGTGAATTCTTTGTGTCAATGACAGTCACACTTGATGCCGAACTTTTAGATACTTCTCTCCGGGGAGCTAACATGCGCTTAGGTCTTATGCTTGTCTCTGGTGAATAACCCACAGAATGAGCACTTAGAAAATATAGGGCGCATTCACTCATCAGATTCAAAACAATTAAAGAGTAGCTCCCTCAGTCTTATCATATGTCATATGAACATTCATATAAATAGATATGTTCTTATTCAGATAGTTTGTGGTAACAGCTTTAGCAAAGAATTTTTTAATCTATTAAAATGCCCAAACCATAATTTCTTGAAGCCCCAAATCAGCCCCCGCAATCTTCAAGCTAAATATTTGAGTTTTTAGCTAAAACAAGGACAAAGGCACAAATAATCCAAATTCAAGAGGAAGCCTAATGTATATGAGGTATATCTACAGTAGAACCCTAACAAGAAAAGTCCCAAATTTGAAGTATGAATCCAACCCCAAAATCAATTTAGTAATTCAACAGAACCCTAAGTACTGGGTTAACCTTGAGAGAGTGAGATAGCGGTACCTAGAGGGCGATGTCGCTTAAGGGCGGCCTGAACACTGCGGAACAAGTCTGAATTAGAGGAAGACGACGACGACGAGGAAGTGAAATCCGAGTTGATCGGACGCATCAAATTCCTGGCCTCCCTGTCCATGGCCGAATAGGCATTTCTATGGGGGAAGGAGGGCAAAATAGGTATTCGAGAAGAATACTGAAATGGCGGGAAGAGATTCAACTTGGGGCATGGTTTTAGGGTTTAAATCTCCATGAAGAGTGGGAGAGAGAGAGAGCACCTGAACTGAACCACCCCCAAGTGCTCGAGAGGGAAACACGTCACTGGGATTTTGAAACACACAGCCTATTCCTATTGGCGCTCTTGCTTTGTATCTCATGGGCTTTTTCCCTGGACCAATACCAACTGGACTTGGAATTGTGTTTTACTTTAGCCCACAACTAACCAACTACAACTCTACAAGGATGGGGCGAAAATGGGGCCCAATATCCTTTTCTGAAAAATATTTCTTGTTATCGAGCTAATAAAAGTAAACAATAAAGGGTGGGAAAGTGAGACCGAAATACCGAAACCGACCGAACCGAGCCGAAATCGATCGGGTCGGTATCCTTTCCATTTTTCTTCTATACCGAACTAAACCGAATTCTATATTCGGGATCGGTATCGGTATGCAAAATTTTCATACCAAACCGAACCGAATATACCGAATTAAATAATTTATTTATTTTTTATTAATTAATACCCCATTTTTAGTTATTTTTTTATTAATTAATACCACATTTAATTATTTATAGTTTTATACAACGTCTCTTAATTTTTCTCTCTCACAATGTCACTTTCTCTTAGTCTTGATAAGGTTTTTCTTTGTAAAAACGAGGAAGGAATTTTTTTTATTTTTTTTTAAGACATACCGAATTATCCCGAACCGAACCGATCAGTATCGGTACGGTTCAGTTTGAAAAGTAAAAAATGACATTACCGAACCGAACAAAAGTTTCGGTATGGGTACCTTACCGAACCACCCCTTATTACTAAACATGCACGACTGCATAAACACATCAAGTTTTAACGATATCAAGTAAGAGAGAACATTTCACTTGATCCTAATAGGGTGGGTACGAATATCATTCCCCTACACTAACTTTCATTGTACACGTATTTAGGGAGAAATTTTTAGATGTGACCGTCACGCCATGTCATATATGTGACTTCCCAATAAAAACCTGCCAAGTGGAACTTTTTTAACACCTCATCATTAGACACAAATCTTTAGGGTTTTAGGGTAGGGTTTAGGGTATGGTTTACGGTTTACGGTTTAGAATTTAGGGTATGCCCGATGCTGAGGTGTTCAAAAAATTCCAAGTGGCAGGTTTTTATTGGAAAATCACATATTTGACATGGCGTGACGGTCACATGGAAAAATCTCTCCGTATTTAGGCTAGGGTACCTTTTTCCGATCGATTTATAGAGATCCATGGATTTACGTATCTATAAAGATTTAGGAATAGTAGTATTGTATAAAGAATATAGAAAAATGCTCATGGCTTGATAGAATTTACAACAAACAAGAAAATAAGGAAAGTAGTTCACTAATTGGCTGCAAGTAATTCACTAACCCAACAAACAAGATGTTCAGCTCTATCTATAGATGCAAAGTAAGAAAATAGTACCTAATTAGCAGCGAGGAAAGAATGATGAGACAAGGTCTATGTGTATAATAGTACCTAATTGGCGAAAATCTGATTGTCGTTGTTGTTAATGAGATGAATTGCTCAAGTACTTGACTTAAAACTTAATTTATTAAAGAAAGAGTTAACAATGTAAGTTAACTTACAATCTATTACATGCAAATGTGCAATTATGCAAAGAGACAAAAAACATATAATGCAAATGTAATTTTCGTAGAAGACCAAACAAAATTGAGGATGAGTTTGTAAATTTTGAACTTGAAAGTTATGGCCATTACTCTTGAGTACTATATGTACCATGTTAGATAATAAATTAAATCCCAACACGTTGCACTAGCGAAAAAATGAGTTATGATTTATTAGAATTAGAGTTCGATCCCAATATATATAACAAAAAAAAATTCAATAATGCATCAAACATTCAAAGTTTCAAACTAACAACTGCTATCACACACTCAAAAGGCAAAATCGCAATGCAACCTCCACTATCAAGTGGAATACCAAATTTTTGAACTTGCAGTTGTTTATTGTTTACGATACACTTCCAGCATCTATTATTCTATATCTGTGATTAAAACTAATCACAATCTGGATACTTGCATCAAATATTACATGTGCTCATTTAAATTTGAAATGAGATTAATTACTATTATTTGTCATTACATTGATGCATTACCCCCCCAAACATTTTCTTGTCATCTTTCCACCACTCAAAATCTTTCTGATTCTAAATACAATATCCACAAAGAGCCAATTATCCAATATGTACCTTCATATTGATTTTTCGAATTGTTAACTCTGTGATTCTCATAGTCTCCATACTTTGTCCTTAATAACAACGGTTACCAAAGCAAAGGCTCTTCTATATATCCTCTGGAACTAAAGCTTAGGAATATGAAAAGCAACAATGGCCATATTTAATTAACAATGTAAAACCCTAATGGTGGGGTGACTGGGAATTTTGTGCTTATAATAGTAAATAGTACATGGCTTTATTCCAAAGCATATGGGCATTGCACGATTTTGAGAGCAAAGGGAATCAATATGAAGCAGCTTTTTTCCCCATAAGAGTTGAGTAAGTTTGCACCATTATTGTGTAATTAGTGTGTTTACTTACCTTATTGTGCGCTGTGCTTGCTTTGCCCCAGAAAAGTCTTTCCTTGGGCTTAGAATGGTACGTACCAATTAGCCTAGTTTATGGTGTCACCTGCCTTGCCATAAATTGATGTTGGCTTTGTGAAAACGAGCTCCAGTTGGTTAGTGTATCCTCATCAAATATGTATATAAAATTACACAAGTTAACTAGAGTAACAATTTCACTCTAAACCTTAATTAGAGAAAGTAGTTAGATTAGGGCATCTCCAACAACCCTACCCAAAACCCATACCCATACTCAAATTTTGACTCACCCATATCCATACTCATACCCATACTCAAATCATCTCCAACAAGGGTGAGTCAAAACTCATACCCATTTTATATTTTAATCATTTTATATAATTATATAAAACAATATGAATTTATACATCATATATAATATATTATTTAATTAAATAGTAAGTAAAACTTTTTATTTTCAATTTCGGATTATAGTAAAAAAATTATGAAGAAGAGGGTATGATATTTATAGAAATATTTTTTCTGATTTTTCTGTAATTTTTTTCTTATTTTTGAGAGTTATTTCATAATAGTTATGCCTCATTTATTCTAAACCGTCCAAATCAAATATCAAAAGCATCGAGCCGTTGGATGAATATTACCGTTGGGCCCAAAGACAAGGGCGGTGTCCCCCGCTCCGTCGAGGCTGTTTTGTCCTTAGCGCGCATGGGCTCCTGTGCGCGGCTCTTCCTCCAGAGGACTTGTAGCCACAGTAATGGGTTTTGAAAAATCAAAATGACTAGGTTCTTTAGAGGAACCAAAATGAGTTTTGGGATTGATTGTTGGAGATCAAATATATGGGTTTTGGGTATGGGTATGGCTTTTGGGTCAGATGGTTGGAGATGCTCTTAGGACCATGTAGGTAAGTTCGCATCGAAGGAAAGAGCCGACTATCGTTAGTTGGATGCAGACTAAGATTGATCCCGTTTGTCTGTAGGTAAATTTTGAAAAAATCTTATCACATACTTCACACAGAATTAGACTCATCAACAGACTATTGCATAACAAAATTATCGAGTTTTACCTAGTTTAGCAATTTTTTTTGGAAATATTTGATAATTTTGGACCTAGCATATTGTACATTTTTCACAAAGATTTTGAACTCCTAATTCATATGGATTTGGTGCGGTTGATCATCACGTTTAAGATGATTAAGTTAGATACAATGTTCATCCTAGCTATTATTGGAAGACTTAATATACTAGCAATATGATAGAAATGGATGCTTGCATCATTAGCCACAATAATTTATTGCACAAAACAATATGTTTAACTGTTTATAAATCAACACTTGTACATATACAAGAGCCCAACATAACCCTAATCCAGAAGCACTTTTCTACAAAAGCCAAAGGAGCGCCCTTGGCCTTTTGCAACTCCACTCTCTCAGCTAAGCTGGCTATCATGTCTCTGAAAGCACCCCATCTGAAACTCCGAAACTAGATCCAAAACCCCGGCATCTGCTTAGCTCAAATATCATGTCTGCAACAATGGCTAAACTCAAAAGCCAAAGAAAACCCACAAAGCAAACACACCAAAAGATCAAGAACCAGAACCAGAACCAGAACCACCAAAAGCCAGAGATCAAACCACCCTATTGGACAGTTGTAAGAGGCTTACTGACTTGTAAGCATCTCCATGCAGTTCAGCTACTACAACAAGAAGGTAAACAGCAGCCACAGAAACAACAAAATGAGCAACTAGCAGCCATGGAGGAAATTAAATGAGTGCTGCCAAGAAATGCAAGAAAATGAGATGCTCTGGTTCACTGTGCAGCAACACAAAAATCACTCACAGGCCTGAGCTAGGATCTCCTGAAGTCCACAAGAAAAGGGCTTCTTCAATGGGCTCTTCAAGTAGCACCAATGAAACTTCAAGCAGATCCATGAAGGCTCCTCTGCATGAACTCAATGGAGTTGTTTCTACTTCTTCTTCTTCATTATCTTCTAACATTTCCTCTGCTGGTGGGTCTTTTAGAGCAATGCCTTTCAGAAGATTTTCAGGCTGCTATGAGTGTAGAATGGTGGTTGACCCTGTTCTTGGGTTTGCCAGAGACCCTTCTCTCAGGGGTAGCATTTGCTCATGCCCTGAATGTGGAGCTATTTTCATGAAAGCTGAGAACTTGGAGCTTCATCAAGCTGTTAGGCATGCAGGTACTTAAATAATTTTTAACCATATTTAATTTCCATTTAAGGCTCTGTTCATAATATTCAGCTACCACTTGTGAAGTCTATCAACTTTCACCATTTTTCTCAGAGAGTTAATGCCCCCATTACTCAATTCCTGCGTCATTTTCATGACCCATTACACAAAACCATGCCCAAAAATTCTCACTGTTCAATTTTTTCTCTGCGGCATTAATTTCATCGTACAGTTTCGGAGCTGGGTCCTGAGGACACGAGCAAGAACATCGTGGAGATCATATTCCAATCGAGCTGGCTCAAGAAACAAGCCCCGATCTGCAAAATCGATCGCATCCTCAAAGTCCACAACACCCAGAAAACTATCTCCAAATTCGAAGAGTACAGAGACGCCATCAAAGCCAAAGCCACCCCGAATAAAAAGCACCCCCGATGCATCGCCGACGGCAACGAGCTCCTCCGATTCCACTGCACCACGTTGGACTGCTCGCTGGGCCTCAACGGCTCCTCCAACCTCTGCAACTCCATCCCCAACTGCAATGTCTGCAGCATAATCAAGAACGGCTTCAGGGTTGTTGATCGTAGTGAGTTGATCGGAAACAATGGGATTCTGACGACGGCGACGAGCGGGAGGGCGCATGACATGGTGTCGGAGGACGGCGGCGGCGAGAAGAGGAGGGCGATGCTGGTGTGTCGAGTGATTGCGGGGAGAGTGAAGAAGAACATGGAAGGTGGTGGGACGGAGGAGTATGACTCGGTGGCCGGAGCTGTGGGGGTTTACTCCAATCTGGATGAGTTGTATGTGTTTAATCCCAAGGCTATTTTGCCTTGTTTTGTTGTCATATATGGAGGCTTTTGAATTTTAACGTAATTAAGAACTAATTAATTCTTGTTTTTCGGTACTGACTGATATTAATCATCTGTCTGGAAAAATCCTTGAGTCTCTTCTAACATTTGGTGTTTTCCGGGGAGTGAATTATCACTATCAGCTTGTCACTACCCCACGAACAGCCTGTTGTCATTTTTTTTCATACCAATTTGATACAAGAAACATGCAAAAACAAAATATAGCAATAGTACTAATTAATGATCACATTTTAAACCACATCCATCGATTCATTGTAGATTAGCTTTGAATGACTATCACGGGGCTTGTGGCTTATCGATGGAAAGTATCAACTCGGATATCATTTGTTAGAGATTCACGTCTTTCATGGATATTCACATCACTTGTGAGAATTTTTATCTCAAATGTCTTGCAACTGAAATGTAAAGGCTGTTTGACCATACGTGACCCTAGTTAGTGATCCCTTTAGCCTTGGATATTTTTAGTCCCTTTTCTGCTTGTAGGATTAGTGGATTTTTATAGTTGGATTTTGACTTTTTGGTGGGTGAAGCATAAAGGTCAACGAGGAACCCTAAAATTGTAGGTGCAAGCATTGGGGGAGTTCAAATTCTTAGCTGGGTAAAATGACAAACGAGTAATGCTGGATGCCTACCTTATATTTTTATGTTCATGAAAATTTGTGCAACAGAGAGTGCATTAATGACTAGATGACAATAAGTGAAAAATTTGAGTATTGGAGTTTGCATATCCTACTTACGAGAAAGTGAGAACTCTTTGTCTGTGTGATTTTTCCTTTTGAATCTCAATGACCAACTCCCCAAGCTTAGTTTACTGTAAAACCCAATTAAGCCATCATTCTTTAAGTTTACCCAAAGCCTTTGCATTTGACAGTTTGATGAATATAAAGTAGGTAGGCTTAATTGGTTATTACTGTACTGTATTACATCAAACAAAAGCAAATGGACTTGGACAAGCTTGTGCTTTCAAGGTCTTCTCTTTTAGACCAAACAAAAGCAACCCCTTCAGCATCACCTACTTTATAATCTCTTGTATTTTCTCTCTAAATTTTGATCTATATACAATTACCTCGGTGGTCTGAAAAATGTTTCAATGCCACGTCAAAAATGTTATATTTTTTTCATATCATTGATCGTAGTTAGATCATTAAACGATCAAAAATTTACTTAAATGTTGAAAAGATATATGAATGTGAATTTAAAAAATGAATGGTCTGCATTACATATGAAACTCGAAGTCTGGATCTAAGGTCCTAGGGACCTACTCCACACTACTCTATGCTTCCTCTCTTATCCGAGGCATGGACGCACCAACATTGCATGTTTTCTGGTATTGGCATCAATTAGCAATCAATATATAAGAATGGAAGGTTGCGCATGGCTTCTTGATTTGTGGGTACCTTCCTAGTTTTACTAGTATCTTGACTCTTTTTTGTACTCATTGCCCTCTCACTTGGATTTTTCTTGATGTTTGATTAGAAGGTTCCAACTTCTTACAAATAAATGTACGCCATAATCGCAAAACATGTGCCCTAAAATGTCCTCTGTCCTCATCGATCCTATAGTTTGTTCATTATTTTAGGTCAAATTGTTTCCATTATCTCTCCTGCATGTCTCTTCACTCTATGGTTTGTGAACGTTTTACTTTCAATACTACACGAGGGCTTGCTTACGTTTTAGTACGTAGTTACTAGCATTTCATTTTGTATTAAACTCGAAGTTCTTGTGTTCAATGTTTTAGAATGTAATGGCGTAAAAAAAAAAAAAAAAGCTTAGTCAATGATGGAAAAGAGATCAGTTAACATATGCCGAAGCTTAGCCAATCATGGAAAAAGATCAGTTAACATATGACGAAACCTTAGGCCCCACGCAATGCTTTAAGGACAACATCATAACCTTTGCCATATTCTTGGGATGAGCCAAGTTTGGCGCCAAAACGAAAAAGGCCACCAAAAATAGGTAATTTTGTTTGATAACTTTCTTGCAGTACTTTAGGTTCCGAGTCATCATTGATAACAGTGAAAAACTGAAAAAGAACGAATAACCTAAAGGCATGCTTGAAGCTCATGCTCTCACTTTATACAGAGAAAGGGGAGGGAGGGGGGACAAAGTCACTGGAAATGATTGAAGAAGAAGAAAGCAACGTGGCAATGACAAAGAATTCTCTACCAGAAGACACCCAACAGCAAAGACCAGTCTCTGCATTCACAGTGAAGTTGTGGGGGAATCACTGCCTGAAGCTGATGGAACCCACATTCTGTCTGGTCAGGCTCATATGGGTTGGACCCGCTGGATCATAGTCCAGGTTTAATCACCAGGACCAGCTTGTCTATATCCATCATGGACCTTCATTAAGACATGCTAATAAGAGCAATAACCTACAACCCTGTGACCCTGTCAGAGACAACCTTCAATATGCAATCCTTCATTGCTATGCGATCCTTTCAACTATTACTCTTTGACAAAAAAGATTACATTTGGGCTTTGGCACATGCAAAAGCAGAGGCACACAATACATATTTCTAGTATTCTAGTCGTAGAATTCTTCGTTAGTATTTTTATTTATAACTTACACATTACAAAGGGTTCGGATTAGATATATGTCCAGGGGGAAAAGATAGTCCCCCCGATCAAAATTTATCTTGCTGTCAAAGTAGAGTGATTAGAAACAAATAAGGATTCAACTGTGCGGCAAAAGATAGTCCAGGGGGAACACCTAACTTGATTGACAGGGTTATTTTGAGCTCTTGGACTCATTTCCAAGGTACAGGAGATCGATCATTGATTGTCTTTGTCTTCACTTTCATAACTTCTTACAACAGGCAACTTGATGTGTTACTGGTGCTACTGACTGTCTCATCATACCAGAGAGATGAAGCGACATACACAATACGGGAAGCTAAATCTGAGTAACACGAAATGAAGGCAACATCAGGAATAGAGAAAAACATTAGTACTCAAAAATCACTAAATACTACTTCAGGGGTAAAGAGGCTAACCTTCAAAGAGTTTGACAATGCAGGAATGCTGGGTCTAGAGGACAGATTTCGCTCTATTGTGAATACGCTTAATATTTTCATCCCTTTGTTCCTTAACTTCACCCTTTCTCTTTAACAATCATGTCGCAATATGTTCTATTTCCTCCCTTCCTGTGCAGATTCCTAAACAATGGCAGCTGGACAATGAAAGCGAGAAACTAAGGTCAACCATAAAGTTTGTCTCAGCACACGGACATAAAAACATTTACCCCGTTATGAACTGAAAGAAAGAACAAATTTATAAGATACAAAAGATCTGCAGCATATATGAGACACAAAGTAAGAGCCGAAACTAGATGGTGGCTCATTATGTAATCATTTCAGGTCATGTATTCATAATTGTCATCTCTGTTAAGAACTGTGATAGTGACAGATTTCCTGTATTGACCAAGCTATTAACAAATCATGAAACAAAACAAATACATTTTACTGGGAAATTTGTTGGAGCATTTTCATTTCGTAAGATAGCATCATAGCAAGACTAAAAAAATAGTAAGCTATACATGCGACCAAAGATAAAAGTCATGTACCGAGATCTTTCTGAACAGCCATGCATCTAGATGCTGCAGTTAGCTCTGTCAAGAACCTGCATGTAAAGAGGCAACTTAAAATGAATAAAAAATTACAGAAGTGGCATGAAGCACAAAAATGAAGCAAAATTGAGCTATAGGTAAATTATTCCGTCTGCTTCTTTCATACTCTCTGAAGACAAAAAATCTAAATGGATGACTTCACTAGATTCAAATTTCAACCTCAAGAAAGACGAGAGAAATCAGATTGAATTATGGGTTTAAATTTGAAAAGCATGAAATGAATTATTTTGAGTTTTTGACATACCATAAGATAAATAATCTCTCTGGATTTTGGCACCCTGGCCATCTCTTGCCAGGTATTTGGTACTATGATCCAGTCCTTGAGCTCATGTAAGGACTTGATTCAGAGGTCAGATAGTAACTGTGGTATAGAGAAATATTGAATGGAAGAACTATTTTCTGCACCATGCAATTCAATAAAGCACTCTTTCTTAACTTGAAATCTCAATCCAGCTCTTTCCTACCTTTTTTGCACCCACTTTCTTGACAGCTGTTCTCACTTTGCTTAAATCAACCCACATTCCCAATTCTGCGTAAACATTTGAAAGTGTCACATATGTGGAAGGGTCTTCTGGTGAAGTTGCAAGAAGGTGATTAGCAATGATATTAACTAGTACAATGTTTTTATGAGTTCCACAGGCTCCAAGCATTGATCTCCATATGATTTGGTCGGGCTCAAATGGCAACTTGGCAATGAAATCTAAAGCCTCTTTAAAGCATCCAGCTTGACCAAGAATGTCAACCATGCAATAATAATGCTCTAAACGAGGTTCCAGTCCATGTTCTTTCTTCATAGAATTAAAGATGGTCCGTGCCTCTTCAACAAAACCAGCATGCCTACAGGCAGAAAGAACTCCAAGATATGTAATTTCGTTGGGCTGCAACCCTGATTCTGTCATCATCTTGAAAAGCCTAATTGCTTCATCTGCTCTTCCATTTTGCCCACACCCCACAATTATTCCAGTCCAACACACGGTGTCTCTTTCTGCCATAGAATCAAACAGAGACAACCCATTCTCAATATCACCACATTTTGAATACATATCAATCAGGGATGTTACTACAACTCCTTCGGATTCGTATCCACTCTTGAAACAGAAAGCATGAACCTGTTTGCCACTTTCAAGAGATGTTAAACAGGAGCAAACTTTCAGAATGAACGAAATGACAAATTGATCTACTTCAACATCCAAATACACCATTTCCCTAAACAGTGAAAAAGCTAACCAGCTTAGTCCCATTTTAGCACACCCTATGATCAAACCAGACCAGGCTACAGTGTCTTTCATTGGAAGCCTGTGAAACAACCCCAATGCATCCTTAATATTTCCCAGTCTTCCATACAGGTCTGTAAGAATGCTTCCGATAACATAATCTAATTCATAGCCCGTGGTGACAACCAAACCATGCACTTGACGCCCAAGTCTCAAGTTGAGCAAGTTGATGCAGGCCTTTAAAGCACCACTGTAAGTGTAAGAATCCATCTGTGCACCTGAACAATGGACTTTTGAAACTAAGACCAGAGCTGCACAATTATGTTCGTTGATGACATAACCAGAAAGCATGGAATTCCAAAGTGCCAAACTAATGGAAGCATTGCACCTTGAGTGCTGATCAAATAACTTCATGGCTTCAATCAATTCACTGAAGTTCGAATACATATCAACCAGTGCTGACAGAGTAAAATTTTCAGACTCAAAACCGGACTTTATAACATAACAGTGGACCTGCTTCCCAGAAGTTAGTGAACCATAGCAAGCACAGGTTTTAAGAGCACATGGGACAGTATAACAATCAAGTCTGAAGCCTTCTCGGTGCATTCTACTAAAAAATTCGAGTGCACGCGGGCTCCCATTACCCATGAAACCAGCAATAATGCTGTTCCAAGATACAACATTTGGCTGTTGCATTTGATGAAACAGATTCAGTGCCTCATCCATCAAACCAGCCTTACTATACCCCGAAATGATAGTGTTCCAAGTAGTCGAGTTTCTATCCAACATGTCATCAAAAACTTTCTGAGCATCACTCAAACTCTCACATTTGACGTACATATCCAAAAGGGAATTCATCAAAACAGTGTCAAACTCCAGTCTAGCACTTGATATTCTTTCATGAATCACCTTACCCAACCTGAGGCCACCCACTGAACCACAAGCGTTTAGCACAGCAGAGTACATGAACCCATTGGGCCTCTCTGAACTAGAATCCAACATCTGGGTGTACAGTCTTATAGCCTCATCAGCTCTTCCACATCTAGTATACGCAGAGACCATGGTGGTCCATGTAACAACGCTCCTTTGGAGCATTTCATCGAACAGTTTCTGGGCATCGTCAATTAAACAAGGCGAGCCGGCGTACATGGAAATCAGATTGTTGGAGAGGAATACATCACCCACAGCGCCGAGTTTGATCAATTGGGAGTGAAATGCTTTGCCGTGATTAAAGGCCTGAACTCGCCGGCAGTGCCTCAAAGCTATAGCTATACGGTTCAAATACATGATTTCCATGAACAAGGGTATAGGAGGTCGTGCATTGCCTCTAACACAAATAGGTGAAGCCCACACAAAGATAGGCCCTCTATGCCTGTACGTTAGTCCCCACCGCATTGCATTACATCAACTTCCAATTCACTCTCACCGACACAGCTCTAGTTTTCAACTTCTTTACACTCCGATAGACGATAGTATATGAATATATGTAGAAACTAAAGAATTTACTGTAGATATTTTTTGTTGTTGCCAAAATAAGAATTATTTTTTCTTTTTTATTTTTCTAAAAAACGATTTATGTAAATAATTAAAAAGAACAATTTCTGAGGCATGGAATTTTTCTAACAATGCATTTTTTTTTTTAGGAAATCACTCAAAATGCATTTGTGTTCAAATAGGCATGAAAAAAAAATGAAAATCTGACATTTTATTGCAATAGAATTACTATATGTAATCGGAAAAAATAAAGTTACTATATTGTAATAAATACAAAAAAAAATTCCCTCCCAATTCATTTTAATTTCCTTGTGAGTCCATGATCTATAATTAAAATTAATAATAATCTACTTATTTGATAAAATTCACTGGATAAACGAATATAATTAATTCATAGCATGAATAGTTTTTGAAGGATGACCTTTGTTGGTGGGAAAATATTGCGAAAAAAAAATTTGTTAACATGCTTCTCATTTTGTCATATAGAAGATGAGCAATGCTATTTGCTCTGAAAAAAATATTAAGTACTCTTTATAACGTGAGTGTTATAATGTAATCGTAAATTCAAAGAACGATGCGATTTCCTAATATGATATAGGAATGTGAATGATTCCCTTATCATAAAATGTATTTGTATTCATCACAAAATGTTACAATAACATTTCCAAATTGTTTGGGAAAATATGCAACAACAAAGTGTATATTCATTATATACTTAGAAATGTATTGTAGAGTTGTAGGCTAACAAAAACCAATCAAAACCAACATGGCAAACCCCTACCAAATATAACAGCTGAAAATTACATGCTCTATTCGACCGAAAAAAAATAAATTACATGCTCTAAGTAATCATCTATGTATCGAATGTTGAGCAAGTCCCCAACTTTGCCAGAGGCAGCTCAAAACTTCAGCTATGCCCGCATAAGAGATCTAACGTGAGCGTACAAAATGGGCTAAAGAATAACACGAAATGAGGAATTCGTTTCTGCAACCAAAATTGGAAAACCTGCAACTCCTGACCAACTGCAAGGTCTATCTACATTTTCTCACAGGCCACAGCAGGATTTAGAGCAATGGGTCTCTTCAAAATCCACAAAAGAAAAGCGCCAGGACCCTGGCCCCCATGCAATGTCAAAGCATATGATTGATCATGGCACAAGAGAAAGGAACTTTTGAAGCTTTAGGTTTTTTGTTCGTCTCATAGTGTAGTGTGTCATAAAAACAATGTGTGTGTAGATGGGACAATCCGAGTGTTATTGTGTCTTTGTAGACATCTACATTCTGGCAAAGGGTAAGTGTACACAGAAGATTTTCGAGTGAATTTTTTCACTCTCGGTATAATCATTCCCTTGCGGTCACTCTCTCTGAGCATTGCTTCCATCTGAAATTTAAAATCTGTCCAACTGCAAAACCAATATACACACACTTAGCATAAAAGCTGACTGTTGAAGCTTATAAACATGAAATCTTACTTAAAGTAAGGGCATTGCAAACAGAAACCACTTTATTTTGCAGATGCAGACTTTGTATGAGAAAATACCTGATACCCATGTCCTGCAGAAGAACAACAAGCTTGCGC
The DNA here is from genome assembly GCA_030142095.1 of Rubus idaeus. Classification (NCBI taxonomy): domain Eukaryota; kingdom Viridiplantae; phylum Streptophyta; class Magnoliopsida; order Rosales; family Rosaceae; genus Rubus; species Rubus idaeus. The sequence goes on from CM057966.1 coordinate 29,020,130, forward strand.
TTATCAGGCACAATAGTCTTGGAATGTCCACCATGGATAAATCTCCGATGACCCATTAGGAAATGTGGGAAGTTCCCACCTTGGGTTGTTACAAAAACTTCACTAAACAAGCATACTGTATAGTCCAACGCTGCCAATCTTGAGGAATATCCCTAGGAAACGTGATAACAGGAATCAGAGCAAGTATGTGGAAGAGTGACAACATCAGTTGTATTTATTTCTAATAGCTTGCTTTCTACAGATTTCACATGATTAAACCACATTGACCTTTCCAATTTGAACGAATTTAGAGAGTGTATAAACTCAGGACACTATTTGAAATTAAAATGTTTCACTATTACTCCATTGGGAGCACATTGCCTGAAGCCTAGCAAGAGATACCTTAAAAGGAGCAAGCTCATTTGGTGTTGCAAGAGACTCCTTAGTGTGCAGATAGGGAAACATCTTCAGCAAAGGTGCTAAATGTTTCTCTGCCCAGTATATTTTCCCTGAGGCTAAATATATCGAAGTGCTATTATCAAATCCCATACCCCGTAGCATAATTCCAACCTACATTGACAAAACAATAAGCAAGCAATTAATTATTTTTCTACAGAAGACAACTATGACAAAGAAGATAGAATATGCATGCAGATTTATGAGCTATGCACAAGTGAACTAAAAACTTAATAATCTAACACAAGGACCATTTTCTCCTTCAGAAACCATCTAGATCATATAGAAGAAACACTTTATATTCAAAGTTCTAAAGGTATAGAAAGCAATATAAGTTATATTATTAGAGTACCTCCAAGGGAGTGAGTGGACATTTTCCATTAATCCTATTGAGACCAGGCAGAGTTACACGGCCTTTACGTTTGAACTTATCTCCCCATCCTTTTTGTCGTACTAAATTCATTTCCACTTTTTCAGCTTCTCCTCCATCATATAAACAGCATGAGAATGCCACCATGTCCTGCAGGATGAAGAGAGACGGTTGATAAGATTCTCTTGACCATCAAACATAAGATGAACCAAAAATTTAACAGTTTGGAAAACAAGCTTTATTACCTCCTCAAATCGGAGGTGGATTGAAACATACTTTCCACCACTCCTTGAACTCATCTCGGTCATTCGTTCAACTAGTTTCTTTGCCATATGCGATATGGAAGAAGAGAATTGCAATGCTTCATAATTAGCAAGGCATCTTAGATACTGAATAGATGGTGGGACAGTCATTGATAACCTATTAGCAAATGGAGCTATGCGAACAACCCTGAAAACCAAATAAGCAAACAAAGATCAACCTAGAAGTAAGTTTGGACAGACTATTTGTGATTCATATTAATACTATTATAAGCTAAAATAAAGTCGTTGCTTGTTGATTACTCAAAAACTTGCTTGTTTTCTTCGGGATCACAGATAGGGAAGAAAATAACAGTTTGGTACCCACCCCTGGCTCTGCAGGACAGGATAAACCTCTCCTGTGTAATAACGGGCAGGAGCCCAAGCTTGGACATGAATGTTTGGTATGTTACTGGTGTTGTGATCATATCTCTCCAGCAGTTCCTCGGGTAGTTCTTCAACCACTTTAACATAGCCCTCAAGGGTAGCTATGAAGTGATCTTCATCATATATATCACTAAAAGTACTGCAAAACAAAAAAATTATTGTTATCTATTTAAAGTAAGGCTATAATGAGGGTATCCTCAAAATGAGTTCTGATACATGATCTTGGTCATTAAATAAGGACTGCATGTGAGCCTGCCAATCTCATTTTCACCCAAACATGTTGAAGTTGGTTAGACATGGTTATACACTCTTATCAACATTAATGAGGCAAGTTAGTCAAACTCATAAAGTTTCCTGATTTACACAATAATGTTAAGTTTTGAGAGTTAGCAGTTGAGCAATATAATTACTTTACCTTGGATCCCTCCAAACACTATTGAATTCAAAGCGAGGAATAACTAGAATTGCATTCAAAAGTCCAGCAAGAGCCACAGCATTGCAAATCTGTGAAAAAGCAGAATTTAATAACAAGAACAAACTACACATCCACACCTACAAGAGATATGTAGTTATCAAAAATCACACTGGATATCTAGCAGCCTTAATGCTCTATCTAATTTTAGAAGAAAACAAATGAAATTTAAAGTAAAATAAGAACAAAAGGACAACTAGTTAGAATTAGCATACCGCAGAGCGTTGTTGGTTAAGACCGCCATTAACCTCCACAATCAAGTAACCACTAGGGGCAGGGGTCTCTGACATTCAGTAGAGAATATTAGTACAATGTGGAAAAAATCAATACCAAACTCTAGATTTGTCCTCAACATTTGCATAAACATGCCACAGTTGAGTATCAGTAACTATACAGGTCCAGTACTCCAGTTCTTCCCTTGAGTGGAAGCACTGAATAAAAAAGATCCATGACCTCTGATTCCAAAAGTAGCAACCTTTCAGCTTGCCATGATTCAATTTAAAAAAAAATATTGATTATAATGTAGCAGCCATTTATACATACCAGACTGTGGTCCAGCAGTTGAATGAGGACAAGGCTTCTGCTCTTTCAGCTTCCTCCTGTATCTCCATACCGAAGACAACTACAGCACGAAACAACAAATCATACGTGAGCCATAATTCATCACTCAACTTTGGACTTCATACTTCAATTCATATAAAGTTCCGCTACAAATTAGAGTACTTGATTCAGAATCTTAAAGCATCTCTTTTGAGAAATTATCCTAATGCTTGTTTGATCGGAAATCTGAGTGGGAAATACAGAAATCAAGCTTTAATTATTTGAAGCTTTGTCTTATATCTCTTGTCCTCTTTCTATTTCATCTTCCATCCCTCCAAATGAAATATCTGAACTTCAAATATTTTACTTGTTTTCCATTTCATGCATTTTCCCAGACTCCAAACACACAGTATAAACAGAACAACAATTGAAAAGAAGAAGGGCAAAACCTCGATCGGAGTGGAATTGTCGGTCTGAATATGAGGCCAGAGCTGCCGGAACATCTCGTGGCTCCGGTAAACCGACCCGGGGTGAGGGGTATGGCCCACCAGAGCGCAGAACGGGCCCACGCCGACACACATGACAAGCCCAGAGACGTACAGCAGGGGAAGAACCACCAACAGCCGCAAGAATCGGCGGAGGACCAGGAAGCCGGCGACAACCGACATGGGCTTCGACCGCAGTTTCCGGCGGTAGTGGGAGATTGAACTAGAGTTACGGCGCGGGGACGGTGGCGGGCTCGGAGATGTGCTGCTGCTGCTCTCGCTGCCGCCACCGCCACCGCCATTGCCGCCGGTGTAATGGTGGTGAGACTTGGCTTTGGCTCCCATGTGAGTAAGACTTGGTAAGTAAGTGAGCTTGAGTTTAGAGAGAGAGAGTTCTAGAGAGTGTGTGTGGAAAAAGATGGGTTTTTGAATCAGAAGTATTGCAGCAAGATTTTTTTGGAAGAAATCAAGAAATACTGTATGTAAGAGAGAGAGAGAGAGAGAGGCTGAGGGAGGCTGAGTGAGTGAGTGGCTTGAGCTGGAGCCGATGATGGTGACAGTTGGGTTATGGCCGCTTCCCTTTTTTCCGGTAACGGTGTATGTAAATACTACATTGGTACTTTAGTAGTAGTGTATACTGGTGTTATGTGGGATTTGCTTAGGTTAACCTTGTACTATTATGAACCAGTAATTCCCACTCTGAACTTTCAAATGTCTTCTTCTTAAAACAGAAAACAAAAAAATATCTTTCAAACATCCAACTGGTCTGATTCTCCCTGAAATGTCATACTCAAAATGCTGGGCAGAGATATTATATGGATTGGTTTTCTTTTTTAACAGAATTTTAACAAATTGTGAGATTTAGGAAGCACTTTGAGTTGGATAAGCTATCATAATTTGAGATATGACATGCTTTGCTTTTCTATTTTAAGTATTAGAGCATCTAGTAGGCAGAGTGATAGAGACATAGTACCTAATTTATATTATTTTAGTTATTTTTAAGTCTAATAGATATGTCAAATATACATAAATCTTGTCGAAATTCCAAACAAAATAGGAGTCGTTGTATGCATTTGACATCTTTAACTTTTTTGAATAAAACAAACGTTGCTACATAAAAGAACAACCGCTACCGGAGATGCTCTTACGTCAAACACATCATGTTAACTGTTTTTTGTACGTGGTTCATTCTCTGAGAGAAGAGGAGAGGTGTGATTCTTGATTGACATATTAAGAGTCAGCAAATAATTATGTGCAGAGGTGACCTTAGATTTTGGATGGCTCCTGAGCCGCCTAGCCCATGGAGCCAGCCAATCTAATGTCAGAAAAATTAGATACTATATTTAATTCAATACGTTTTCATCAAAATCCAATATTATTATTTTAAATCGCAACGGAGGCAAAGAGTGAAACCCCGTTTGCAGGTGCGTCGCCTCAGGCTCGCACCATCATTCCACATTCCCACTATATAAACACTTTCTATTTTTATATTTCCCTTTTTTTCTATTATATTTTTACGCTTTAAATCAGTTGCTAAATTAAATACCTCAATCCTAATTTTCTTAAGCTGCTCTCACCACTACTAGCCCAGCTTTGAAACCACTTTAATATTGGGGTCGTGCACACCTTAACCAAAGGCAAGTGCTATTACGGTCTACGGACTCCACCATTTTATACAAATGGTTTAAGAAAGTGGTACATTACATACAACAATACACGTTAGCCCTAACCCTAACCCTAAGTAGACCTTTTGTCTCTCTCTCTCTTCTTCTTCTTTTTTTTACCACATCACATCACTCATCAACTTGGACTCGTCATGATCAAACAACTAAGCACGAGGTACTTTGATGTGGGATTGTGGGTGTTATACACTCATACTTAACGTTTCCACTTGCTTTCATACCTTATCACTTCCACCCAAATGCCATTTTCTGCTAGTAGCTAGCAATTTGGGCACTACTAAAACTCAACGGCCATCACCATCCAACTATAAAATGGGGCATTTCATGAAAATTACGACCGACTACTCCTAAGAGGACATGGAAGGTTGGTCATCCATTTCAGCAAACCTCACATTCAAGAGGCCACCATGGTCATTTAACTTGTAAATAGGGTTCGTAAGGTAGAGGCAATTAGTAGGAATGAAGTGGGATACTGGTAGGTGTATAACTTGTTAGACACCCAATAAAAATAAAAGCATACACAAGACAAAACCTGAAGGACCACTAATTGACACCCAAATAAATAACATACACCACCACTAAGGAAATCGGTTGGGACCATTGGGATATTTCATGACTTGAATAACAAGAAGGAGATGGAGATGCCCGTAATCATTTTTGAGTTGATACATAATTGAATGATCAATAAGAAACGGTTGTGTCGTTGTGAGTGATCAATCACTACTCGATCACCTTTTTTCACGAAGGAGCTTATATAGCATGTCCATACCCTATATTTGTTGTTGATAGTGTGTAGTTTATAGATAGTAGATTAGAGATTGTTACGTGATTATGTGATTCATTAATGATAACGAGTATGCTTTATAGCCGTCAGTCATCAAATATGCATAAAAATTCGATTGTATCCTACCAAACAAGCATTAAAGTTTTACATAAATATGAATCTTCGATGACTTTCTATTGTACTTGTAATATGCATTTTTTTTTTTGGACAATTCGTAATATGCACTCAAGCTAATAAAATTACTTAAACACACAAAAAAAAAAAAAAAAAAGGGGAGAGCCAAAAATCCAAAAGGGTCACAAAGAATAGACTTGTGGAGGTGGATCCCATCACGTGGGAAGTATGAATTCGTTAAAAGACTAAAAAGGTTATAAAAAACAAAAAAAGAGTGCAAAACACTCCGAGACATGCGGTTCGTCCACTTTCTTAAGGACGGAATGAAGCTCACATTTACGAACATACCCCTGTCCAGCAACGTTGTTGTTCGACTTTGTGATGGCTTTTTTCGTAATAATCTGCACTTGCCAGAAGGATTTGGCACAAGGTCGTGTTGTCGATTAGTTTGACTAATGATTCAATTAACAATCTAATAATAACAATAGACGACAGTTGTTCATATACAACATAAACGGCGGTAAAAGTTTAGAAGTAATCTACGACGTAGCACAAATTAAGTAATAAGTCGTATGATGTAGAATACGGTTTTTAATACTCGAAGCATGTTAATAACAATTTCCTATTGTTAGATTCAGATTTTACAACTCAATAAAAGATGGAATACATAATGGACTCGTAAGCTATGACACACCAAGTTTGCTCAAATCTAAAACAAATGGAGTGTGACAAACCTAGGGTTTAAAGCAGTTCACAGGATAAGCCACTCCAAACTTTACTGCCAACGGTGGTAATGTCTCGTTATAGAAAAGGACTTGACCCCGGTGCTTCCAATGGGAGAAAGAAAAGGACTTGGAAAAGGGCATATCGACGTCCATAGACGGCTGAGAGTGGGATCAATCACTATTGCATTACAATTTTGTTCCTCTTCAATATGAACTTCCACTGCTCAAAACAAAATGCTAGCTTTTGGCCTAAACAATCGGGAATGTCTTGAGTGCTGATGTTTTAGATTTTTTAAGATCTCACTTATAAGGGGCAAAATGAAGATTTACAGATCCAATGATTTAGATTATTGTTGACACATCTTGGACTAGTGTTTTGGGTATTGTAGAATTTTCCTAAACAATCATGATCGATAATCTCAACCCTCGAATCACAATTCATTGACCAAGTCAGCAAGAATAAGATAAGCCAGTAAAGGTCCAAAATCATGAGGTAAATTGTTAACTGGGAGAAATCTAAATGCACCAGACAAACGGGCTCAGAAATGGCTTTATCGTCACCATTCCTCTGCAGTTTTCTGTTTCTTACATTAATGGCTCCTCAGAATTGAATGTTCCAAATCTGGTATGACAAAAAAGTAGCTGGGGACCTGGTGGGGATGCCTTTTCTATTAGCCATGGATTCATAAACCTATAAAAGCTTGTTAATCTAATGGATCAGTGCAGAAAATTCAACACCATTTTTATTACTTGGTTCGATCTCTAGGACGTCCTACCCTCCATATAGGACAGTTCAAGTCATTAAAGGCCGGGCTGCCACCAGAACTAGCAGCAGCATTCATGATTTTTATATCCTTAAACGAGATATAAAACAACAAACAAGAACTAGTTGCTTAAGTGGTTTAGGAATATATAGGATAATAAGTTCTCCTAATTTGATTAGGCTTGTAACCGGCCACACATTCTCTATAAATAGGTTTGATAAATCTTCCCATCGAACAAGATCAGGTGGGAGAAAAGATTTTAACGTGGCATAAGAGCTCAGGTCAAGAGTTTTGAGATGGCGGATGACAAGGCAAACACATGCTACGACGTGAAGCTCATGATCAAACCGTTCAATGGAAAAAATAACTTCATGTTATGGCAGCGGAAGATGAAGAACGTCCTAATCCAACAAGATTTGGATGATACTATTCTCGGAATAGAGAAGAAGCCGACTGACATGACAGATGAGGATTGGAAGAAGATGGACAAGAAGGCGAAGAGCTCCATAGAGCTACATCTTGCCGACAACGTGATGCTTAACGTCGGAGAGGATATGAATGCCAAAGAGACGTGGGAAAAGCTTGAGAAGATTTACAAGCGTAAAACTTTATCCAAAAAAATTGAACTCTACCTTCTTCAGATGGAAGAAGGTGGGGATCTTCAGGTTCATTTGAGCAAATTTCAGAATTGTGTTATCGATTTATCAATGATGGGTGAGAAGTATAAAGATGATGACATAGCGCTCTTACTGCTGAGATCTTTACCGCCTTCGTTCAAGCACTTCAAGACCAAGATCATGTTCGGTAAGAGTACTCTAAAGTTCGATGAGGTTATTGAAGCTCTTCAATCTCATCTCAAGGTGGATGAGAAGCCTGAAAGCTCACGAACAAACACAAGGCTTTTATGAGAGGGGTCGGTCACAGAGAAGGAGCGATAAGTCTGATAGACCAAAATCCAAAGGAACTTCAAATCTGACGCTTCCGACCACTGGAAAATAAATTGTAAATGGACAGAATGGACAGATGAGTTCTATTAACTTTAGGAATCCTAGTCTGATTAGATTTGTAACCTTCAACCTATTCTCTAAATAGGGTTGTTGGGAGTTCTTAAAATAATAATATGGGCGTAAGTGCGTAACTCTACTTACTATCACAACAACAATCTGTACTCTGTAGGAGTTGTTGCTCATGTCATTGACAAGTATCTAAGTACTGTAGATGTCACATTCATAATCTTTCTCTTTAAATAAACAATCGGATTTAGCCAAGAGCCAGAATCATGAAACACAAAGACTTGCAAGTGAGGTTTTTAACAACCACCTAAAAATGAAAGGTTCCCTGATTATCAATCTAGGCAATGTTCATAGGATTAAGGACTAGCATCTCAAGTACCAAAAAGTTCCTTGCGATAAAGAATGCTCTAATTTGTAAAGAGAAGAACTGTAGAATTATGCTTTATAAATTATCCTTTCAATATTATTTAAGGTCATCTATTACAGTCACTTATCTCATATTTCAGGAGTTTATATTGTCAACTATTCTGACACTGCATAAACTTTGAAAATTCTTCCAACTTAATAAAAATGGTACATAACATAACGGATACCGCAAATTACAAGAGAAGTAGACCAGTCTCCTCAGTTGAATGGTAATGCTGTGTCCATTGTCACAAAAGCTCCAACCCTATCGCGAGGAATTAGGCGCAGTTCCGAACCATGCTTGAGGAATACATTGCCTGAGATAGCCAGTCAAATTTATGTGAGACCAAGGAGATAATAACCCATACTATAATGCTGAATAACAGTTTGCTGTCTGTTTGGGAAATGCATAGAAAAGTAGCCAACACTTGTTTCATATCTAAAATACTTGTTTTACATCTACCGGGACATATTGCATACAGTCATCATTGAAAAATCACTCCAACCCCCATTGAGGTGATTCTGAATGATCTTTCATTGCCCTTAGATTCCTATTTATAATTACTAATAAATTTCATCATAGGATGATAGATTTTAAGTCCTATATTAAAGTGTGCCATGGATCCTATTTCATGCGTGAAGGATGATAATAAGCAACAACCTCAATAGCATGGCTAGATTTCCATCATACATAGCACGCCCATTTTCTTTAAATATTTACACTCTTTTTGTGGCGAGATATATTGAACTATGACATATCAAAGCCTAATTCTGTGGAAGGGATTGCATTAGGAATTTAGGATACACAATTGAATAGAGAAGAGAAAGCTGAGCAATAGAGATAAAGCATCGGCATACCTGCACTTTGCTGAGGATTGATTCCAACACCATCTGCACAAATAATAGGCAAGAAGTGAGAAATGATAGAAATCTAAAATCAAGAGGTAGATCTAACAACGGTGATGCTCACATCCCTATAAGTGACATAAACTTGCCTTTTCTTGATAGTTACTCAGCAAGATACAAGGGGTTGGGGCAATTCCAATCCAGGACATATATAAGCAACAATATTCGACCACTCAAAGCATTGATAGCTTGGGAATTAAGAGGTCTTGCCAAGCTTAGCCTCATGAATCTCTATTGTCTTCCTAAGATACTCTTCTTCCCAGCTCTATCCTTTCCCTAAATTCAATAATTTCCAATTTTAATTCGAGGCTCAAATCACTTACCCCTCTACATGGATTAAAAGTCCCAGGTCTGAATCAAACACTACACCGTTCTAAACTCACAACGATCTAATCCAATCATTAAAGAATTGCAACCTCATACTGTTAAAAAGGGCCCTAAATTGATCAATACCCTCTTCAATTCGACAAACAATTAATCAATCAAAACTTGCAAGCATACACAGATAATCAAACATGCCGAAAAAACAAATCTTGAGCAGCATGCAAAGCCCAGAATCGGAATTTACCGTTGGTGATGATCGCGCTGGTTTGGGGAGGCACTTTGAATTCCTCGGCGGCGAATTTCAGCACGGCGGTGAAAGGGGCTGCCTCTGGAACGCTAAACCTGAAACAAAGAATCGGAAATTTGATTCAATTACTAGAATTCGAAGATATCGAAACAAAGAGGAATTGAGAGAGAGGGCTATACGAACACTTTGAAGGGCAGCTTTGGATCCGAGGTTAGAGTAACCTTGAATGACACCTTTCCACCCCCCGCCATTTTTCTCTGTGTGTGAGTTTCTCAGAGAGACAGAGAGAGAGGTCTATTGAGGGCTCCTAGTGTGTCACAGAGACACTATATATACCCTCATTAATCTTCTTTCTTGTATTTTTAATTTCAAGGCAGAGATTATTTTGTCCGCATGAAAGCCCTAAAGAGAAAGTGGAGAATTGGATTAGGATTAAACTAAATAAAGAGTTCGATCCCCTCCATTGTAACAAATTTTAAAAAAAAAATTACCCTAGGTGGGTGGAGATTTGTATCGAGTTTATGTTGTTTCATATCAAAACTTGTCTCCTCAATTAGTTACTTAATTTTAGACTTGAATTGCTTCGTTAAAGTTTATATAGGATTAGGAGTATAGGACACGACCCGAGCAATTGAGCAAAGGTCCAAGTCCAACCCATGCCCCAACCTCATGTATCATCGCCCCCATAGCGTATGTAGTTTAAAAAGAAGGCATAATAGAGAAAAGGAAAAGAGGCAAACTCTGTACATTGATTATTTTCCTTCAGCTGAAGGAAGGGAAAGAATAAAGCGAACAACTTTACATATACAACCAACATGGACAATCCTTTTGAAGTGGCACTGTACAAGTTCAAAAGAGGATGCAACAAACCTCTAAATTAAACTCAGGGAAGGAAAAAACTTTCTCAAAAAATGATCCATAAGTTAATCGTCAGTAGCAGTACAAGCATCGTCGACCACGATCTCAATGACTTTAAACCTATTGATCCACTGCAGACAAGCTTGTTGTTATGATATGTGCACACCGGTTGCTTCCTGCATATATATAGACATTCGGAGGAAACCAAATGTAAATGATCGCACAGCAAGCAAAAGGCAAACATAGAATGCTAGATATAGTCTAACAACATAGCGCGTCGTATATCTGGCAAGGGATACAATAATATGCTTATATAGTTATATACATGTACCAACAAGAATCAAATTTTTATGCACGTTCACTATTTTGATTCCAAGATATTAAAATGATCAGCTAGTATTTAAAAATGATTGATGGTAAACCTGGTTGAGCAGAATGCGATAATATAATCAGTGCCTGAGCAAGTGAAAATGCTGGTTGGATCATCATAAGCATAACTATATGCAGTAGGGCATGCTTCTTTGAACTTCTTGGAATAATATGTGGGTTTACATACAGCAGCGTTTCCATAAACCCCTCTGCAACAATATTCATCAGTGTTGTACACATCGCAGGCGCTCCGGCAGCCAATAGTCTTCCCATTTGATTTGACAGATAACTCGTTCGGGCAAGTGGTTCTCAGGTCCCCATCACAACCAGACGCACTGCAATTTCCGGTACCGTGAAGGGGGGTCACAGTCAATGGCAAGTTAAACCCATCAACAAGGCTAACATCATAAAAATCTGGCTGTGCAAGTGTAAATTCGGCAAGTGATGCTGGGGGGTTTCCTGAGGCTCCACACTTGAGGCTGCTGCCACAGGCCCCAGTCTGGCATGTTCCATTGCCATTTTTGTCAAAGCTGCAGCCGGTTCGACCCCATATCCGACCAGACCAGCTAATGGGGGCCGTGAATAACATGGACTGGCCTGTTTTCAGTTCAAAACCACCACCGTTAAAGTTCTCCCCAGGAAAAACTGCAGGCCAGACTGTCTCTTTGCAATTGTTTATTATGGTGAAAATTCTAGCAGACTCCGACAACTTCGGTCCTGCAAACAAAAATTCAAGAAATCAATTCCTCCTAAAAGGGTTAGTAATTTTGACCATTCTTCATTTAGTCCAAGGATGTAAAAGGTAACTACTTTGAATCATATGACATTGTTGTAGGATTGGAACATGTTTACCAAAGAAGTTACATGTAAAGGGCATGTTCGTCATCAAATTCCTACATCAATGCAATTCTAAAGAAAGATTAAACCACAATGATTGTTATAATCAAGAAATATATACCTGATGAAATAATGATCATAGAAACCAATAAAACCGGTAACAAAAACACATTGAAATCTGTTGCCATTTTGCTCACTTCCTCTCTCCCTTTCTTTCTATTTCATTACAAGGGGGATACTATGGTAGATTGATGAATGGCGCTTAGAATGTTACAACATCCACATATAAAGCAAGAGGTGAAAGAAGAATACGTGTGGAAAGAGCACTACTAATTCAAGGGAAAGTTTTTGGGCAACCTTAGCTATGTGATTCCTTTCCTAATCCATTTCTGCAAGTTTATTAAGGTTCTCTTCCTCAATCATACTTTTACTTTCCAAACATCAAACACCTATGACCTATCAGAAATGCACATGTACCCACATAAAATAAAAATCCCCATTTTCAGAAACCATTCACTCCTTTACTTCAAAACAGAGTCACCATTTTTAAGTTTTTAACCAATATAACTTCCAGGTTCAGAAGCCAGAGAATGCACTCAATTCAGATTCCTAAAGCACAGATTGGGAAGATTATAAAAATGTTATTTGCTTAATGAAAAACTGAGGTGAAGATTGATATTGAATGTTTAAGGCTTTAAGCTAAAGTTTGTTCTCTTATATCTGAGCCTCCCTTGAAAATGAAATTGAAATAGAAAAAATATCATTTCTTTCAGTTTTCATACGTTTCTTTCTTGGTGAATGATTCTTTTCCTATATTTTCCGAGACAGCAAAAGGAAAAACAAAAAAAATGAGAGAAACCCAAAGAGAAAAACCTGAATCGGGCTTGAATTATTGGCTAGAATGTGAGGCCGGAGCTGCTGGGACATTTCGTCTCCTACGGTAACAAGGAAGGTCAGCAACAACCAGGTAAGTCGGCGGAGGCTAATGACGGCTGTCGCCGGCGAGGACTGAGATGGGCTTGGAGTGAAGTTGCCGGCGGCAAGTTTTTAAATGGAATGAGAGATATGCGCCAAAAACACTTAGTTTTTTTTTTTGGACAATCTCATTCCAAACAGTCTCCATTCTCAATTATCATTAAACGGGCTAGGTTGTAGTGGAGACTTTGTTTGTAATGTTTTGAGTTTTATTTTCTTATAAAAAATGGGTAAACGGGCTAGGTTGTAGTGGAGATCTAAGATTGTATATATTATATTGTGTTTGTAATGATTTTGTGTTTTATTTTCTTAGTAAAAAATGAGAAAGTAAATCCTGAACGAAAGATTGAGATGTAATGCGGTGGCTCATTCTCTTGCGAAGGCTGCTATTTTTGTTCTCAGTCCGGTCTATTAGAAGGAAGCATGTCCTCCTTGGTTGGAGAAGCTTTTATTTGATGATATCTGTAATATAGGGGTGTGGTAATCTAAACTTTAAATAAGCCACTTGACTCCATGATTTTGTAACCATCGTCTATTAATGAAATTTTACTATTGATAAAAAAAATTGAGATTATAAGAACAAATGAGTGAAATGACAATAAGATCGTTTTGGTTTTTGGACAATAAGATCGTCTAAAAAGCTTTTCTGCTCATAGTTCAATTTCATATGCTTTCTTTTGGTGCTTACCCCATCCATTTTTGAGGAGCATAAAACAACGCTTCCAAGAAAATGAGATACTGATACATGCCTAACATATGAACCAAGTCAAAAAAAAAAAAAGTGGCTAAGTGAGTGATCAAAATTGCTTTTCTAATCTTTTGAAAGCTCCTTGATTGGTCCCCAACTTTTAGTCACTCCAACCTCAACTGTGTATATCATCCTTAAAGCTGAAGGGTGGGGGTTGGACTTTAGGTTACGATCCTTTGAACACGTAACAATTAGGTTATGATTCATCAACATCCACATTGATCTGCAGATATACCATGATAATGACTATGTTGATTATTACTTTGTAATCTTTGATCACCAGTAAGCTCACTTTCTTTTCTTTTTCCTAAAAAGGGACGAGGGTGGCATTTGATTCAATGTTTGCAAAATCATTTTATTTTTAATTATTGCACCTCGCAAGCATGGACAGATCTGCTCTAAAGCGAACGAAGGCAATTTGCCTTAATTTGCCCTTTTTTCTACATATAACATTGTGTAGTACTTGGTTATTTTTTTTAAATGTTATAACAAAATGTTCGATCAATTGTCCTAAAAAAGCTAAGATATACAATTGTTAATGTGTAAACTTCTTCATCTTGTAATCGTGGAAAGTGTTGTGAATCCTCTACTGTTACGAGTGACTTAAGGAGTCATATATAAACAATACTCCTCCGAGGCTCTAGTTAGTGACTGATAATCTGATATGCTCCAGGAAGAACGAGTCCAAGAGTAGCAGGTAGAAAGCTTCCAACAATCGTATTAGATGAATCTTATCCAAGATAACATCGGGCCAAATGAGCAAAGTGATTTGTTGGCACTTCCTAATCAGCCTTCTCACCGCACCCTGATTAACTTGCCAACCCAACCCTTTAGTCAATATATCAAACTTTCCATTGGACTTATAATTGTACCCATTCATTGATATATAAATGGCCAAATAATTCAGGACAAAAAAAAAGAGACCAAATAATTATTTTCTCCCATCATCAGACATGATAAATAACGGATAAAAAAACAGAAGCAAACCGAATGGAAAAATAAATTACAAAGTTAGACAATTTAAAAAATAATAATGAGATCGATATCACTCTTATCTTCGAATTGTATCTCTGAATTGTATGATAAATGATAATAATTTTCGTCATTTCTATTCAACATCTATCTCATATAACCAATAATCTTACATCGTGAGAAGTTGCCTAACACCGAAATTGGGGATTTAGAAAGGCCATAGCTTAAAAGGCTAAAAGCCTAAAAGCACTTCTTTTATTTATTAAGGTCATTATTTAGAAGGTGAATCGATGGCCCCAAAGAACCCCAAGACCTGGCCTTTTTTTTTTCTAAAAGGAGAAAAAGGGGTTTTTCAGATCCCTTTTATTTTTGTAAGGCCAGTTGGCACACGTGTGGTACTAATCATGTTTAGCACCAAAGCCTACCTAAAAGCAATCATTCACTCCATCTTAATCTCACTTTTCACCATACGGATTTATCATCCATCACTATACACCATACGCAATCTCTTTCGTATTCCAAAATGGGCCACCCCGCTCGTGCAGTGCATGCTAGGCCTGGCCCATCAGCAGCTTTACCATGCCCAAATAACAAATTCAAAATTAAATTATTTAGCACCTAAAATTAAAATTAGGAACAAAACTAAAATTCATTTGTTACCTGGCCTAGTGGGTTTGCATTCATATCACCCACAAAGTGGTAGCTCTAGAAGTTATATGTATTTGTTATTCTTATCTATTTATATTATAATACGACATAATGTTAAGTAAGAACGATTGCATTCACTGATTCTCTAAATTTATCACGACTTATCATGTCTTATAACATTAAATAAGATAAGTCTATATACTTCACTAAAAAAAAGATAAGTCTATATAGTATATACATTATATATGCACAAACAACTATCTGAGTTTTGTCCAATTACTAGTTTGTAATTTTGCTTTTGGTTTAATGGTTTAAATATTGATCGATGTACAAATATCAGTATGCATATTCAAATATTCGCATTATGGTGATTATATATGCATGTATCGATCTCCACTTGGGTTACTCAATTATTGCTCATGAAATTACATCTACAAAAAGCAAAGAGCATACCTTAGCTTAATCAAGTAGTGGAGTAAAAGAGTGAGAAGAAAGAAGCACTTCCTCTATCTATTTATAGACTACTCATACACTCATCCATTGCTTCCCTCCCACAGCACTAAGAGCTTTATAACAATGGCTTCCGAGAAGGTTGAGACCATTATCGCTGGAAGCTACTTAGAAATGGAAAGGGAAGAGGGTAGTGATAAGGCTACAGCTAAGAGCAAGATATCGACGTTTCTTTGGCACGGCGGCTCGGCCTATGATGCATGGTTTAGCTGTGCTTCTAACCAGGTTAACATCTTACCAGAATTTATCACATTGTTTCTTTTTCTAATACATGATGTTTGATCGAGAATATAGATGTAGCAACTAACCTTTGTTTGGTTTTGATGGAACTAACTAATGCAGGTTGCACAAGTGCTTTTGACACTGCCATACTCATTTTCACAACTGGGTTTATTATCTGGGATTCTATTTCAGCTTTTTTATGGGTTGATGGGAAGCTGGACTGCGTACCTTATCAGTCTACTGTATGTTGAGTACAGAACTAGGAAGGAGAGGGAAAAAGTTGATTTCAGAAACCATGTAATTCAGGTACATACATACATATGAACCTTGCAATGAAATTTTCAGGCTTTTCTAGCTTCTAGGTATGATTAATGTTTATGATTGGAATTTGCAGTGGTTTGAAGTTCTTGATGGGCTTCTGGGAAAGCACTGGAGGAACTTAGGCCTCTTTTTCAACTGCACTTTTCTTCTGTTCGGATCTGTAATTCAGTTAATTGCTTGTGCAAGGTAAATAAAAAAAAACTAAGTAGGAAGTTTTTGTTACTAAATGTCTCGTATGTTATTTTGTGATCAAAGTAACTATATACATTAAAACCATCTTTTAGGCATCTACTATATACTACAATACTACGTAACACTAATCACCTTGTAAAACGAGTAGATGGATATTTAATGTGTTTGTCTGACTCCTTTGTTTTTATGCCAGTAACATCTACTACATAAACGACAATCTCGACAAGAGAACTTGGACGTATATCTTTGGAGCTTGCTGTGCTACAACTGTCTTCATCCCTTCATTTCATAATTACAGGATTTGGTCATTCTTGGGTCTTATTATGACTACTTACACTGCATGGTATCTCACCATTGCTTCCCTTATCCATGGACAGGTAGATTACTTAATTAATTCAATTACATAAAATATATCTAGATCAGCAACAAAACCTATCAAAGTTACGTATACTTGTTTTCTATATAATTCTCAATATTAATTAGAATAATGTTATCTTGTCAGATAGTTTGACATGTTATGTTGTCACATAATAAAAGTCTCGATTAAGTTCTAAAATATACAACAACATACTAAACTATATGACAAGAGAACGTTTTCCATCTTTATTATCGATTACATAAATCATTCTCCTTTCAATTTGTCCTAATTAATTAGGTCGAGGGAGTGAAGCACTCAGGTCCAACCACAATGGTTCTCTACTTCACTGGAGCTACTAACATTCTCTACACCTTTGGTGGACATGCTGTTACTGTGTAAGCACTTACTTGTAAACAAATTAATATCTTCCATTAATCATATATTACATTACCATATATACAAACTAATTTTGGGTTGATTTATATAGGGAGATTATGCATGCAATGTGGAAGCCACAGAAATTCAAGGTGATATACTTGATGGCAACACTCTATGTCCTGACCTTAACTTTACCATCAGCTTCTGCCGTGTACTGGGCTTTTGGAGATTCCCTTTTGACCCATTCCAATGCTCTGGCTTTGCTTCCAAAGACCAGATTTAGAGACACTGCTGTTATACTCATGCTCATTCATCAGGTAATCAAATTAAACAGTCATCATTTCAATTTGAGAAATTAGTAACTAACAATTGGATTGGTGCTGCAGTTCATAACATTTGGATTTGCTTGCACTCCCTTGTACTTTGTGTGGGAGAAATTTCTGAGGGTTCATGAGACCAAGAGCATGTTGAAGAGGGCCCTTGCTAGGCTTCCAGTGGTGATCCCAATTTGGTTCCTTGCAATCATTTTCCCATTTTTTGGACCCATCAACTCAACTGTTGGATCTCTTCTTGTCAGCTTTACTGTCTACATTATCCCTGCTTTAGCTCACATGGTCACTTTTGCTTCTCCACAAGCCCGAGAGGTCAGTCGTTTTAACTCGATAATCCATCTAAATTTCTTACATGTTATATATTGTCAAAAAAAAAATTGCTTGAATTTGAATGCGTAGCGCATATTCAAATAAGAATATACTTAATTAACAGTATGTGTTCAAATCGAAAGTTTGACAACAAAAAACATAACAGGCCGTCTAATGATATTACAAATTTTGATTCTTTGTTGTGTTTAATGGCAATTGCAGAATGCTGTGGAGAGACCACCATCATTCTTAGGAGGGTGGGCAGGATCATACACCATGAACATCTTTGTGGTGGTGTGGGTGTCAATAGTGGGATTTGGATTTGGAGGATGGGCAAGCATGCTCAATTTCATACACCAAGTCGACACATTTGGTCTCTTCACAAAGTGCTACCAATGCCCACCTCACAAAGCTTGAGAAGAGAGATTCCTCCTACTTTCCAGAAAGTTTTCTTAACAATTTTAAAGATACATATGTAAGTGTGTGTAAAGAGATTGGCATTTGTAACTCTTTCTTTTTTTATTTACTTGATTTGTAATCTTTTTTTTTTCTTTTCTTTTTAGCTTCTTTTTCTTTGTAAGATCTTATTGTTGATGGGTTTTCAGAAAAAGGTGTGATGGCAATTATCATGGCCACCCTTATACGGACCTACAGTTGTGTGTTGATTAATTAGACTTCTTTAAAGAAATTCAACTCCCCCAATATCTTTTTTCTTTTTTCCTTATTGCAACTAATTCGTTGTTGGCTGGCCTAAAGGTGCTAATGAATTTGGACGTCGTTCCAACTCTAATTTTTTTATTTATCTTTAAGTTCGTACATTTTTCTCTTTAAATGTGTGAAGATAAGATGTTCGACAAATTGTCTCAAAAAGATTAAAGTCAAGACAATTGAGCAAACAAAAAAAACTTGTCTAAAAAAAGAAAAATTCATTGATCCATCAGTGTTTGATCTACAGTTAGAAGATACATATCAATCATACTTTTCATCTCACCTTCCATATCGTAGGTTTTGATATAAATCATGCTTTGAACTTGATAGTGAAAGAGTTCAGAATGGTCCATACCAAACTTAAATGTGCCACAATGTGTGAAAGGACCAAGCTCACTTTTTCATATGACTTGTTCTTTTAGCACCAAAATCAACCTCAATAGATAGCTGTGTTTGATTTAGTGAAAAGAGGTCCCATGTGGGAAGGTTTAACTTTAGAAATTGTGGCAAGTAGATCAGAGTAGTTTGCGTAAGAGACATTAGCATGTTGCTGCATAATATGTGATCGTCTTGTAGCTGGAAAAAGCTTTGATGGTATTTTAGGGTCCCAATTACGACATTTTCAAGGCCTAACTCGAGTCGTTTTGCCTAATTTGATGTGTTCTATATGTACATTGCCTCAAACGACAAAGATTTGTCAAATCAGTTTCAGACTTCAGTCGCCTAGTCATTGGCTAAACCACAGCAATCGAACATAAATTATTAAGAGAGAAAGAGAGAGGCCCTGTGAGTGACATGTTGATATCTACTAAAACCAGAAGGAATCTAATTGGTCCATCATAACAGATTGGTCAAAGATAGATTATGACCAACCAAATCAAGGATTTGTCATAGGCCCTAAACTCTAGCGCATTTGACACATTACCAAGAACAATCAAGCATGGTTTCATCATTGTAAGGTACCCACCATGTTTGAATTAGTAGAAGTCTTGTTATTGGTTACCGGAACATGAAAGAAAGTTTTGTGTGAAGTGGACGTGTCACATTTCCCTCTAAAAATTAAACATATCTTTATTACTTAAAACTTATACACTGAGCGTGTTATGATCAGTTATGATCAGCTGGTCTAATAAATTCAATAGTCCAACTACATAACTAAAGAACTCCTTTTTCAATTAGGCACCTATTGGATCAATTTTAGTGCTTCACTTGAGAAGTATTGAAATCTTGAGATAATCATAAAAAAAAAGCTACATGCATTTTATGGGTTTGTGACCCAAGAAGAAAATTGGCAACCATTTGATATGGATAGGTCTTTGGTGGGTTCCATAACCCATACATAGAGCAAAATATGGGGGACCCTGGATTGATGGCCTAAATATCTCTAAAGCTGAAAAAATGTGTATAAATGACATCAAATAAAGTGGAATTTTTTTTGGTAGATATATAAAGTGGAGGATGAAAATTGGAAAAGCCATGATTCCATGAAAGCAAAGGGTGTCAATGAGCACCAATGGGGGGTTGGTCCGAGTGGTAAGCAGCTCGGTTCCGCTTAAACAAGGTCTCGGGTTCGATTCCTTGTGTATGCAGTTACCCCTGCTGGGAGACTCACCCACCAGGCCAGGTGTGCGACCCAGGTCGACCAACAGATTAGTCCGGCAGTGGCTGGGAAACTGTGGTAGACAACCTAAAAAAGGGTGTCAATGAGCTTCACCCTCTAAAGACCATTATCAACTCTCTCTTTTTTTTAGGGGAGAGGGAATATGGCTCCAAAGTTTGAAATTTGTGGAGAGGGAGGGGGGATTCGAACCCGGGTTGTGAGCGGGGATGACCATTGCCTAGTCCAACTGGACTACACCCAATGCTCAAAAATAATAAATATTTTGTTGTTGACAGGATTCGAACCCATTATGAACTCTTGCATTCAACTGCAAAGTTCATTCGCTGATTGCAACATTATGCACATCTACAGAGAGATAAATAAAGATTGCTGATAGCCTTGCTAAGTACAGCCTAGAGGGTGATTTGGGTGTGCATTTCTTGGACCAGCCTCCCATGCATGTTACTCAAGCTTTACTAGATGATCTATGTGATTTCCCTTATTTTAGAAATGTTCCTCATTTGTAAGTTTTCTTTTGTCTTGTGCTGGGCTGGAGGATGCTCCCTTAAGTTTCTGAAACTCAAAATAATAGTTAGAAAAAGTGAAAAAATAAAAATGGTTGGGGTGAGAGAGGCTCGAACTCTCGACCTCAGGATCACTCAGAAGCTATGAGACCTACGCGCTAGCCAACTGCGCCACCACCCCATGTTGTTAGTGGTTTATGACAACTATATATATAAATAGATAGATTAATCATAGGTGGGTCCTCAAGCTTTCTTTTAGAACATTCGAAGATGCGGATTTGTCATGGGAATGTTTTCAATTATTAGCTTTCTGCATCTCCAACATCACTGAACGTGCCCTTCTGCAACTGAAAATGCTTTTGACCAGCCAATGGAATTTCAAAGGACCCATATATATGGTACTAATATATGCACTTTGAAAAATTATTAAATTCATCTTCTTATGTATTTTGATTTTATTCCCTTTATTCAAAGCCTTTGAAAATAAATTTGAAAATCAATAAAGTGATACAACAATATTTAACAAGTCGGATGGATTAACATTTGATACTTGATGAGTTGTCACATTATTCAAATATATTATCTCTATTGAAAAATTTAATCGATCGATGAGCATAAATATCATTACCACTTCAGTTTCTTGGCCAATCAAGCATATATAGGAGATGGGATTAATTTGGTGAGAATGTTGTCCAAAAAAAGAAAAAGTTTGTAGTAAGATTCATGTTGCAAGCTTGTGAAAGAGAATCAAAATCAAAGATCATGAGGGTCCTGGACCCCCAAGTCAACATTCAACATCTGGTGTAGATAAGGCACACGTGCATGGGTCCTATATATTATCACTGGTTGCTGTCTCGCACCAACTCACCACAGGGTTGGAACTCGGTACTTGAAGCTTGGATTGGAAAAATGGAGATCTTTTATTTTGGACCATAGACAGAGGAGAGAATGCAAGCGAACCCCAGAGAAAAAGGTGGCTTCAGGTTCATAACATGGATGATAGGGTCGAGGGGTGGTGGGTGTTAAGACTTTAGGGATGGTGTAGGTCAAAATTCTGAAGCACACAAACTTCAAAAAGAATTTACATGATAATTAAACTCTCTAATTCTGAAATCATTAGCATTTCACTCTTTTTGGTTACACCCTCAGAATCATTCAAGCAAATAAATTAGGGTCCTTGACCCATAAGGATTAATTTAGTTTTTTTTTTAGAGGAAAACAAACTTTATTCCTTAGGAAAATAGATTACAAATATGAGACTGACTATATCTAGTCTCAAACACATCAGAGGAAGGTTAAGTGCTACTCATATCCCTAACAGAACCAAACGTTAAAGGCATATCATCCAAGATGACAGACATAAACCAAGGAGGCTCAACCTCTAACCAAGAAAATCGCCCTTGATCACGAGCTACATTGATGGCAACTGAGTGAGCAGCCTTATTTCCATCTCGCAACACATGATGAATAAAAGAAATTTGCAACAAAAGCATCAATTGACGAATCTTCCACCACCACACCTTCAATATTAAGACACTGCTCACCATCATTCGATCACCAACCGCACAGCCTCAAGGCTATCAGATTCAACTTCCACTCCAACACTTCTCCTTTCCAACACCATCTCTAGGCCTAATTTAATAGCTAATAATTCATTAAGGCAAACAGTACCTTTTTGAGAGTAGGCCTTCCCCACCGCAGCAACTAAAACACCATATTCATCCCGCAAGACTGCACCTCCACCATACTGCCCAAGCCGTTCATTGAATGCACCATCACAGTTTAATTTTAGCATACCTGTCACAGGTGCCCGCCATCGACAAGACCTCCTATCTTTCTGTGATTTCCTTTGCAAGCAATTCCCTTCTTTCCTCTTAGCTTGGACCTCAAGAAGACTTAATTGATAATTAAAACCTTGCTCAAACACGATATTTGATGGCAGCACCGCATTACCATGATAAGCATTGTTCCTCTCCCTCCAATTCATCCATAACAAAACTACGTACCAAGAGTTGAAGCTCCTCCTCCGATAAATTCTTCATAGCAAACTCCGAGAACATAGCAAAAGAAGCTAGTAAACTGAGTCGATGCCAAAACAGAATAAAACCTCAACCTTTCCAACACCGCAACACATTGAACACAATTCCGGCCAGGTTGCATGTAAGATTGATTCCCTAGCTTGTTGGCACCGAAAACATATAGCTGAAGA
This sequence comes from Rubus idaeus, assembly GCA_030142095.1. Taxonomy (NCBI): domain Eukaryota; kingdom Viridiplantae; phylum Streptophyta; class Magnoliopsida; order Rosales; family Rosaceae; genus Rubus; species Rubus idaeus. The sequence goes on from CM057966.1 coordinate 29,043,152, forward strand.
AGAAATTCTTTTCCAATGCAATGCCTCCATACACGGTATAAAACCCATAGACCCTCTCCACATAAAATGCAATAAACTAGGAGGCACTTTTAGCTTCCACAAATGCTTCCAGTAGTTCATTTCAACAGGAACATGATCAACCACCCCTCCCAAGTCCTAACACCTGACACTTATCCTTCATGGCTAACCAATAACCACTTTTAACAGAATATCGACCATTCCGATTATAATGCCAAACCAAGATGTCTTGAGCTTGTGACACCACCAAAGGAATATTCAATATAGCTACTTTTTCTTCCTCATCAAAGAGCTCATTCAACACACTCTCATTCCAACCCCCTGAAGCAGTAATGAGATCTGAAACCGGAAAGTCCCCCCTTGATCCTGGACGTCCAGACACCAAAAAACCCTCCACATTAGGGATCCAAGGATCTTGAAAAGCACGAACTCTTCTTCCATTGCTGATTCTCCAACGTAGACCCTTTCGCAACAACTCACGGCCCCATAAAAAGGACTTCCAAAGATAAGAGATAAGCAAATTATCCTAATATTAAAATTAAACAAAAAAAAAAACTATTTTTCATGTTGTTTTATTACTCGAACTGGTTGCAAAGACTTCAAAGCTTTAAATTCCCTCATCACTTAACCCAAAGGCTTATTTGAAGCTTTGCGCGCTTTGGTGTTTCAAGTCCTACTGCGAATCTGGGCTTTACTAGCTTCAGTGCTTGACAATAACCCGTGCCGGTTATATATAACTTCTTTCAAAACACATTGTGAGATGAAGGTTATAAATAAGTAACCAATGCACTCGATCAGTAGCGTGTTGCTAATGGCAAGGATCTGATCAGTTTAAGATTCTGAACAAATAAACAGAACAAACTCCTTTTGGCGATGAGCCATGTTTTCTTGGTCTAGTCATCTGGTAATGTTTCTTCAGCTGTTATCGATCAACTCAGACATTGTGGTGTTCTTGATCGATCATCGCTTGTACATGGAAACATCCCTAGCTAGCTATTATCCTTCGTGGTCGGTCATGTCCAGTTCATATTGATCATTTTGTTTCCATATATCTTAGTCAAAAACTCCAATGCCACCCATCATTGCAGAGGAACATAATAATTGTAGTGTTTAATTGTTATCCAAGCGCCCTACACTCGTCGATCACTCTTCATTAATTTCATCTAAGCAACCAAGGATATGTATCCACAAACTTTGTTTGCAGAAACCTAGTAATCGTTACCCGCAAACCACGTACGCTTCATTGATTTGGTCATCCTCACTATATATTAAGCTAAATCAACAAACTCAAACTGGGTTTGATCGAAAAGTCTCTCGATCGGCATTACAGCAACTGTGTTCGCTAAACTGTCAAGTGCTCTTTAATTTTTGGCATTTCCTAAACGATGCAGAAACCAACTGCCCCACATCTCTCCAGCAATCATACATAGTCAAGTGTCAAAGTATCTCACTAAATCAACATAGTCAAGACTCAAGACACACTGCAAGTGCAACTCAAAGCCAGGAACATCAGACTTAACTGAGTCAGTCGATTTAGACATTCTATCACCCCTTAGTTTGTAAACACATGCAGAATATGGCTATGGTAAATATGCATGATTAGCAAAGGTCTTGAAAATGATCGATTGGAATCTGCGAATGAACAAAGTTTCAGACCCTAATCAAAATTTCCCAATTTTTTTAGTTCGCGTCTATTTGAGAAGCTAGTGAAACTTCAAGAAAGGAAATAGTTGTTTTCTATGATTCACGATCGACATCCATTGGATGATAGAATAAGAGGCAAGAATAAAGAACATCAAACGCCGCCGCTGTTCATAGAGAGGCTTGTTTGGTAGCTTGGGACAATGTTAAGTTGATACATGTTTGCTTCCTTCTCTACAAGTCTTTGGAAGATTAATTAATTAAGGACGCCTGTGACCAAGTGATAAGGGGCCTAGGACTAATTAATTAAGAGTCTGAGACGTTTCAAAAACTGGCTGATCATGGCAAAAGGGAAAGTGATTTCTTGTCCCATCAAATATCAACCTCTCATGGATTATCGACAAGGATAAGGTGTATAAAAATTCCCAATTGAATTTAGTGTACCATATATATGAAGATTACAAAGGACAAGAAAACTATATCCACAACTTAAACCTGAGATTTGAGAAGTCCATAACAGTCCAGCGTCCCTTTCAAAAGGAACCTTCTTTTGTGTTGCTTAGACTTACAGATAGATATCCAAAACGAAAAACTCTAGACAACCAAATTCTGGAAAATCAATATCCAGTTGAATATCAGATTATAATCGAAGTGACACATTCTGATCAAGAAATTCACATTTCATCGATTCCATATATATTGAACAACAAGAGAAGTGTAAAAATGGGGAGGAAAACAAAGAATGAGAAAGAGGAAAAACTATTTATCATATCTGCAAGCATTAGATAGAGAAAAACTACTATCTAATGGATATGCAGAAACAATCACCACCCACATTACAAAATCATGCAAAAAAAGTAAAAATTACCCAAAAAAGAAGACACATTTGGTGACCAACATGAATCTTGCACAAACCTCAATCACCAATTTGAGCACCAAATTAAAACTACAGAAGTCTATATACCAATCCAATGCTTTGAGTTAACATGCAGAACCCAAATTCTTACTTGAAATCATTATTAGGGCATTCCCTTGCCAAATGCCCTTCCTCACCACAGTTATAACAACCACCACCACGGCCACGGCCACGGCCACCATAGCCTCGACCTCCACCTCGACCACCGCCGCCAAATCTCCGACCCCCGCCTCCGCCCTCGTAACAGTCCCTCGCCAAATGCCCAATTCCGCCGCAATTGTAGCACTCCCAGCCTCCGCCGCCTGCCGCCACCATAACCGCCGCGGCCGCCGTAACCGTCACCCCTCCCGCCGCCTCTGGCTACACTATATTCTCCGGGGCCACCGCCAAACCTTCCATAACCACCACGACCTCCGCCCCTCCCGCCGCCGCGGCCAAGTCCTCGGTCGAAGCCGCGGGGACGGCGGGATCGGGTGAGATTGACGACGTCAATGGCTTTGGTGCGGCCATCTTCGCCGAATTCGACTAGGAACTCGACGGCCTGGCCCTCCGAGAGGGTGCGGAAGCCGTCGGACTGGATCGAGGTCTGGTGGACGAAGAGATCTTCGCCGCCGTCTTCCGGGGCTATGAAGCCGAACCCCTTCTGCGCGCTGAACCACTTGACGGTGCCCGTGGATCTCGCGGTCTCGGCGGCCATGAAAGAAAGATCTAGAAGCTTCCTCCTTTCTTCTGTTTTTTCAGTTATTGGCGGGGGACTGAAATAACTGTCGCCCTGTAACTGAAACAGAGTAGTCAGTCCGTGCTTGGTTTTTGCTGCTTTTTCATGGTGGAAGGAAGTTGCTGTGGGACCCATCGGCTCTCCTGATCCAAAGGTTGTGGATTATTGAGTTTATCCGATTATCCTTTGGACGCTTCGCACGTCAGCTCGCCAATTTGGCTCCAACAAAACCCCAAATGCAGACTCACTCCATTAGTCCATTACATTTTTTATTTTTTATTTTAACGAAAAGTTTAGGGAAGGAAGAGGCTATCCGAACACCCACAGCCACAGTATGCCCTAAACTCAAATGCATACCTTTAACAAAATTTGAGTCTGCATTAAACAACAACACAAAAGAAAATACACAAAAACTGAATTGCTTGACAAAAAAAAGTTGTTCAAACGTGCCCGTAAAAAAGTAGTCAACTCATGCATGTGACCTCCGTGGATGGAAGGATGGTTCTTAAAATTTGTGGCATGGATAACTCACATTCACATAGTCGAACATCTTTTCCAAGTCAAATCAATGAGTTTCATATACGACACGACGCATATTATAAAATCTCAATCCTTGCACCAAATCAAATCTTCACACGATGGAGTTTTATAACTAACATAAAAATTACAGTTTCCATGAACCCTTTTCTATAGCAAAGTCCCCCATAGAACAAAAGGGGTGTTTGGGTAAAGAATTCGTTGATAATGTCAATAGAAAATGTTTTAGCTTATATAAAATAGAAAAAAAAAATAAAAAAAAGTTGTTTTAATAAAATGATAAATTTTCTATGAATCCTTGAATTTTAATGGTTTTAAAGTATGAATATGTTATTTTTTAATCTTTATCCAAAAAAAAACAATAAAAAAGAAGAAATTTATAGTCAATCAAATTGGCCAATCCAACCAAAAACTCCCAGATATGCCCAAAAATCCGTCCGTCATTGAAAAGTCACGGAATTTGGCCCCTAAAACAAAATAAAATCAAGTACAAAGTCATTCATGTTTGCCAGAAATCGGAAATCCCAGAAACCCATTTCCCTATTCTCTGTTCGCTAGCTCAGGGATTCAAAACCCTGTCTTCCCTTCTCTGTTTTCCAACTTTTCATTCCCAAAGTCATCGTCTTTTGTTCATTTATCTTTAAACTTCGTCCATTGCCGCCATCCTCAGATAGAAGCTCGCAGACCCTTTTTGAATCAGGTACTTAATAAATTAACCTGCACTTGTTGCTCTTTGTTTTTAAAGCAAATCGTATTCTAATCTTAGAAGCTGTGTGTGGTTTTGGCTTCTCTTCATGTTTCTATTTTTGCCATCTTTATTACTGTTCACCTCATAAGCCTCATTAGATTTATGTGTTTTATTTTAATACGTTTCTCATGCTTGAAGTTGTGTTCGAGGAATCTGGAACTGTGTGAAAAATCTGGGTACTGAAAAGTGTCACTTTTGGTGCATAAAGAAATAGTTCACAACCAATCAATTGAAATTCTTTTGCTTTTCAAGTTTTAGTGGAGGGCACACGTGTTTAAAGAAATAAGATTCGACTGCACTTTTGACTCTTAAATAGGATGAACTGTTCCTGAGGGCACACGTCTTTAAAAGAAATAAGATTCATTTGAAAAGAAGCGATAATTTTGAAACTGCACTTTGTGACTCTTAAATAGGATGAATCTGTTCCTGAATAAGGTCCTGTTTGAGTTTGATGTGGGAACCAACTCTATATTGGGTCCCAACTCATTCTAGTTTTTACCCAATAGAGGTATAAAGCGAAAACATTTAACCTCAGAAATTATGAAACCCCTTTTGGACTTAATTGTTCCCATTTTCTTGCTCAATAACACAACATGTAGATTTCATTTGGTTCTAAATAGAGTAACTCTGTGAAGTTTAATATGTCCAGAGATTTTCTAAACACGATAAAATGAGAGTTGATTTTGATCTGGGAATGGTTTTGTCATCTTCAGTGTGTGGGACCCAGTAATTCGTTTGAAGAACATGTTCTGATTTGTTTGGTTCCTAGATTAACTTTTGATTCGATTGCCCAAAAAAAAAGATTTAACTTTGATTCCATTAGTTGGTAGGACTTGTATTGGACTTTCTCTGTGATAAGAGAAAGAGAACTGAATTATAGCAATTTAAAGGCTTCAACTGTCATAGGATGATAAGAAGGTATTGCTGAATAGATGATCACATTATTGTTTAATGTATGGTAATCAAGGTTATGTAGTGTAACTGTACTGCTTGAGTGCTTATAAATAGCTTTCATCTCTAGCCTTCAACATAAACCAACTCACAAGTTGTATGAGAAAATGATTTAACCTGTTATCTCCTTAGTCATTTGTAACTGTTCTGCTTCAGTACTTGTAACTAGGGCCTCTTTGCTTGTATGGATTAATATTTCAGACTATCACGTTTGTGTATTTTCTTATTTGATGCAAGTACCTGGTGAATAAACTTTTTGTGTAGACTTCTCCGATTGTTAAAAAAATCAATGACATCATTGAATAGTTCTAATATCCTAATAAACAAAGTAGCTAATATTATATGCACGGATTTGTTTAGGGATACTGGTTGTATTATTGTTGGATTCTGTGGACATCTTGAAGGATCGGTTTGGCTCTTTCTTCCCCTCATGAGCCTGCTTTGAAATGCTATCAAGGAAATTCATATGGATTTTTGATTTATTTATTTATTTCTTAGATTTGACTTCTTATAAGTTCAAGATGTTTGATTATCTTTAAAAAGTAGAGTAGGTGGAAAATTTGGCATTTGCTTACAAAGTACAAACTATGACATTTCAAAATTAGCAGCAGCAGTTGCATCATTTTCTCTACCACGTCTGTTTTTCTCTTTTCGTTTCTCTTTTTCTGAATCAACAATCTCATTTTTATTTTTGGCAATTACATTCTGATTTTACTATTGTTACTCTTGAAGTCACCCCAAGAGGAATAAATTAAGCCTGAGGTAATGGAGGGAGCAGGGTTCTGTGTTAGTGACCCTGAGCCCAGACGAAGTGAATCAAGCAGTGCCACTTCTTTATCAAGAAGGCATTCTTTGAGTTTATCAGGTGCTCAGCCTTCTCAAATGGATGATGACCTTGAAAATGAGTGTGTGTCCGAGGCGGGAGATATTGGGGATCGGGCTCTTCAAAGCAACAGGAACAGTTTCAGTGGCAGCTTCAACTACTTGTCTGCAGAGGATATTGTATTGCCGTCCTATGGCTTTTGGTGTCGTGATCGTGCTGCATCCAGTGTAATCCCCACTGTGTCGCCTTTGCCAGAGGAAATCTTATCTCTTTCCACTGATGTGGCAGTACGCGATGAGGATAAAAAGCAAGTGAGCTTTCGGTTAATATCTTTCTCATTGCATATAGTCTTTCTTAGGTCCTTGAACATGGATAGGATGCGTGTCTATTGATCATTAAAGCAAGAAAGATAAACATGTTTAGTTTGCTTTGCAAGATCATGCTAGTAACTTCAAATTATTGTTTTTTCATACGCAGGAAAATTCAAATAAGTTGCCAAAGTGGTTGGAGTATGGTTCATGTATGACTCATTTAGCCTTTTTTGGTATTCTTGGGGTATGTACTTAACTTCTGTTTCCTGTTTATATTCCAAAGTGCGTTTTGGTTTGAATTCTAATATTCATCGAATTTGTAGCTGTTGTGGCATTCTTTAAAAAAAAAATGGATCTTCTGATACATGTGCGACTATTTGCACTGACCACATTTATTCCGTCCTGTATACTGGAACTAAATCTTATCATGCATGAAAACTTTTTGTTCTTGCTAAAAGGAGCTTTTGGTAGAAAGACTGTCTACAAAAATTTTGGATTTCTGTTTCTGTTGACAAGAATGAATATTCCATTATAATATCTTGTTATATATTTCATATGAGGAAACTTCCTTGCCAAATCGATTATTTGACATGCTACATAATGCAGGTCTTAACGAGATATCTACTGCAAAAATTGTTTGCCCCCGGAGCTGCTGGTGTGACAAGTGACCACACAATTCTCTACCTTGATCTTCCTTCTAATATGGTCTCTCTCTCTCTCTCTCTCTCTCTCTCTCTCTCTCTCTCTCTCTCTCTAAATTCTCTACCTTGTCCATAAGATTCTTTATTACAAGTATTAGGAGGAACTTATATTTCACATGGTTTAAACAAGTTTTCCAGGACCTTTGTTTCATTTGACTTGCATATCTTAGGGTATTGATATGGATAGTGCTGGATGATGTTCCAATGCGTATTTTTCCTAATGCAATTTTGTAGGTTGGTTCTTTCTTGATGGGATGGTGGGGTGTTGTTTTCAAAGCAGATATATCGTATGTGTCAGATTTTTTGGCCATTGGATTGACAACTGGTTACCTGGGAAGCCTTACAACTTTCAGCGGTTGGAACCAGAAAATGCTTGAACTCAGTGTTGAAGGCCATTGGGTTTTTGCTCTGCTTGGTTTTTTAATAGGTAAGATACCAAATTATTAAGAATATGCTACAGTAGACATGTAGCACGTTTGAATTTCATTTGTATCTGGCTGGATTCCTTCTTTGAGCCTACTTGCAACTTATTTATGGACAAACCCCAACCCCATTCTAGCTCAACTCACTTGGCTAATATGAGCTTGTTTTTTATGTAATTGGTGTCAGGTTTATTTCTTGCGGCATACTCTATCATTTTTGGGATAGAGACAGCTAGGGGTTTTAGGCAGTTTCTTAAAAGGTGTTCAGGGTCTGGCAGTGCTAGCTCTAGAAAGACCTGGAGGGTTGACAGCTACAAGCGTCACTTGGCAATTTTGGCAGTGTTTCTGCTGATGCTAGGTTGTCTATGGAGTGTGAGTGGAATCTTGGTGGCGCACGAGTTCCGCAGCGACAGCAGTGAGACACATCTTTGGTTGGCCTGCATCGTTGGACCTCTAGGTGTGTGGATCAGGTGGTTCTTAGCCCGACTCAATGGACGTGGATTGGGGAAGACAGGGTTGTTGAAATGGGTTCCATTTGGTACTCTTATTGCGAATGTTTCTGCAGCTTGTATCATGGCAGCACTTGCTACTGTGAAGAAAGAGGTAAGTTTGTGTAATCTGAGGTCTGTTGAGACCTGCACCATGACTATATCCTCATCTTTAGTTTTTGTTATTCTCTCATACTTGAAAAGCTGATAGTTTCACACATCTTTAATTGTTTCGTTATAGACTACTCACAAAGTCATTAGCAATGGTGATTTTTCTTAGTTTGTAATCTTTTGTTTGTCGTTTTAGGGTCCTTCTAAGATCCACTAAGAGAACATACTTTTCTGTTACCTAGCATAGTCCCAAAGACCCAAACCATGAACTTCATTATTGCGGATTGATCTTCCTTTTTCATATGCTTCGGATTCATAATTGGTATCATGCTCCATGACATGGTCTTCTCAAAGCTAGTGACTGAGATTTGTTCTGTTTGTGTTGTGTAGGTGAATAGCAAGACTTGCGACATTATTGCAACAGGCATACAGTTCGGATTCTTGGGTTGCCTGAGTACTGTTTCTACGTTCATTTCCGAGTTCAACGCAATGAGAGAAAGTAAACACCCCTGGAGAGCATACGCATACGCCATGGTCACGATGTGCACCTCGTTTGGTTTGGGGACCCTGATATATTCTCTACCAGTTTGGGTAAAGGGATACAAATAGAACATGTTCAGGCTAGCCTCCTCATGTTTCTTCTTTTATTGTGCCTTGATATCACGCCAGGGTTTAATCTATCCAATTCAGCACCAGAAAACCGTTGTGCTGACGGATACAACAGTTGTGTTTTCATATACTGAGGAAACTGTCAAGAAATAGATATAGGATTACATTGTTGCTAACTTCTCCAATCCGGAGGAAATACATAGAAGTACAATAGACTATTAAACAATCTTATCAGACAACTATCACTAGGACTCAAACAAACGGAGACTACTCATGAATGACCCCCACTCCAACAATATCAACAAGACATAAAGACATCCTTTATATGTCTTCTTAATCATTCTTTTCAGTTCACATGTGCTCAGTTAACAGAAACAAGCTAGTGTAATTCAGAAATCTAGCTACTGTAATATATATAGTTCTTTAATTTTCACTTGATAGCTTCAGAATTTGCTTTTCGATCAAAGTATAATAGCAGTGAATTGCATAGACAAATCTAGCTACTAAGACGTACGATACAAAAAAAAAATATTCAGGATCGATGTAAACAAGATGGTAGCAGAACCATCGAGCAGGTGGTACAATAACCCCGGACAACACCTAAATTAAGAAGTTCCAGAAATGATGAACACTACTCCCGGATTGAATATGCTAAATCAAGTAAACTCACTCATTTCTCCACCTAACAAGGATAGGAGATTCAATAAGTGCAAGTCACCACATTAATGCATTCGAAATATATGAAAAATCTTATTATAGATAATGACATTCATGGTCACAATCTCACAACTTGACTAAAAAGACAACTTTAACAGAATCACTCAGCTCAGTTTCAACTAACCACTAATTAAGACAACATCACAAAAGATCGAAAGACATAGTTATACATTGATAGATATATTTTGAGCTGAGTCACCCCACTGCAGTACGTAATTACATTACTGGGGAATCTTGTTGAGCTTGTTGTAAACATACTCGCTATACTTCTTGGTCTTGTATTTGGGTGGATTCTCCTTATCATTGACGAGCTTTGGGTGAGGCCCTATTTCAAGGTCTTCTGGAGGTTCCAGAAACACTGGCCAAGAGATTCTCGTCTGGTCTTTGCTCACTGTGGTTCTGTGCAGCACAGCCTTGTACTTCCCATTGCTCATTATCTACCACACCAAAATCAATCAATTAACTGTGTTTTTTTCTTCTTCTCGATGAGACTATTTTCTCAAATCAAGGTTTAATTAAACCGAGTGATCGAGATAAGTTAGAGAGGTATGTACTTACCTCCATTTGATCACCAATGTGGATGACCAGGGCATTAGGGATATACCTAACATCGTACCACTGGCCATCTCTGCAAGCTTGGAGGCCCTGAACGTTGTTTGGTACGAGAATGGTGAGGGCGGACATGTCAGTATGAGCCACCACACCAAGAGCAAGATCGGGGCGGGGACATGGCGGGTAATAATTGATTTTGAGAAGGTACACCAAATCATCACCACCGACTGCCTTCTTCAGGTCTTGTGCTTCAAGCCCTAACCCTAAGGACAAGAGCTTAAACAGCTTCTCCACTACCTTGTGAAGATTCTTTGCATAGTCCTCATTAGCCTCCCTGCATTCACACAAATTCATTTCATACAAAAACAAAATTTCAAATCAGTAGCTCGTCAATATATCAACCCACGAGTAATTGTGTTAGACAAATCATCTAATGTTACGACAAGTGTGTGACAACTAACAAGTCAAACACTCCCAAGATAACCGATCAAATCTGGTGCTGACATCTACTGCTTACTCCCTCCTAAAAGAGGTCTAGGAATTCAATGCGATTTTAATGAATACTAGAAATTGCCACCCCACTCATGGGTGCAAGAATAGGTAGTTACGGAATTCTACTTTTAGATAATAAGAGTATGTAGGTACTTTATTATTCCCATGAGTTTAATAGTAGTAATTTTACTTTTATGTAGTTTTTTATATTCCGAACGTCAATACATATATCATATTTGAGGGAGTCGAACTTATGATTTTTTTTTTTGACAAATTTGGTGTTAAATTACTACACCAATCACCTTAAATCAGTAATTCTAATCTTGATAGTAGATCGATCAAATATCATCTAAAAAGTTTTACACCCTCTATCATTTTTATGTTTGTTTTTTTATGCAAGCCTCCATTATTATTAATGGCTTTCTATTCTTTTTAACAAATTCAAGATGATTGTGGGCATATCTAGCTATCTACACCTGAAACAGTATTTAGACTAGAGTGGTGACAAGACCAATGACCAATCAGATCTCATACTCGTACCTTACCCTATAATTCAATAAGGTTTTAATTAATGAGAATATACCAAACACTCACTCCATACTAGTGAAATTCTGCCGTACCCCCGAACATGAAGTGTTCGGACACATGGCAGCTCCTAAGCCCTTGAATGTATCGATCATCTGCCTCACCCATCCCCTGCCTTGAGCACTGTAGATGCACCCTTCATACTATACTAGGATACAATCAAATTAAGAAGGCCTCATTTGCAGAGACTAGTACCTACTTATTACTGCAATGAGTAAGTGATACATGACAAGTTGACAACAACTACTACACAAGTACAGTAGTAAAAGCAAAAAATAACCTGGATTTAACACCTGCTTAGCATTACGAATAACTACTTGCATACAAATTTTTCACTTCGGAATGGGAGTTCTTATAGATATTAGTAGTAGAAATTTTATTTTTCCTTGCTTTTTCTTGTGTACTTAAACCGCAAAACTTACCTAAAATTAGCTAGGCATGCAACCAACCACGTGGATCTAAAAGCCTTGCCACTGGCAGACCGATACGAACTGGGTTCATCAATCAACACTCTGAAAGTGATAGCTGCCCAACTAGCTAGTAATATATACCGTGATATTATTAGATACATCTACCCGTGAAAGAGCTGCCTATACGACAGTCTGCACTAAGAGCATCAGTAGTGAACACTCATTTTTTGACTTAAATTTAGGTTTAAATTGACTAAAATAGTTATATGAGTCCATCTCAATAGTGTAAAACATGACTTATTTTTTTAGATGTCATAGTGGTGCATGACTATCAATTTTGAACTCATATTTGGATCTCAAATAGAATTCATATTTGAGTCTTAAATATGAATCATCATCATTGTACATGGCACAAATTTAAGTGTAATATGAGTCATCATTTCTCTTTTGGTTTACACATAGGGGTTCCGCGAAAATGAAACCTATATTTGAGTCCAACTTTTGAATCTCCTGCAATTATAAATTTTGATCTCTCTGACGCAATGTATGTGCTTTTGGACTCAAATTTAAGTTTTGAACCTACATTTGGGTCACCACAGTAAATGTTCTAAAGAATTTCTCAGTAAGCCCTAACTAGAACAGTCCCCTTATGACTCTCATCCACATGAAGATCGTAATTAAACTCGATCGATCAATATAATCTCTCGAGGTTTTAACTCTCGATATGTCGTTTAGCATTTGACACTTCCCGTTTTGGCTTTTTGGGTCGTTCATGATTTGATTTTAACACTAGATTATAATTTAAAGACTCTGTACGACGCACGTACATGCCATCTTCATATTAATCTTTTTCACTATACAAGCAAAACTCCGACCAAAAAAAAATTATACAAGTACAACTATAGTAAATTGGAGGGAAATTCTCTAGTGAAGACCAAACAATGAGGACTTATTAAAGATTTTCAAACTCAATCGTTGGATGAGTTTTTAATGAGTTTTTTAAATATCAACTAACATTTAAAATACTCATCTACCGGTTGAGTTTGAAAATTCTCAACAAGTTCTCATTGTTTGGTCCTCGCTAAAGCCTCTCCCGTAAATTGGATAGGGACATTTACATTGCATACAAAAGCTATAAAAACAATTTTCTTTGTACCGTCAATTATCAATTAGACATGACCCTAGCCTATTTTCGCAGGTGAGACAAACTGACAAAGGCAATGAACCACGTAGGGCCTCTCACATTTCCGAGTCTAATTAATGCCCTAATTTGGTATCAAACCCTAAATTATTTTTTGTCCGTTCATCTCCTTTGCAAGGACAAACCCTAATTAGTTTAGATAATCATAAATAAAGTGTTCTAATCTAACTCTAAGTTAAAATTCAAAATGACTCAACCTTACGTACGGGATAAAGGCAAGCATGGAAAAAATTCTAAAGAAATTTTACTACAATTTTCATTTTGTAAAACTCATTAAGGGGTTTCAAAATCTCACAACATGACAAGAAGATATTACCTGAAACACATCTACGTAATTGAAAAATGTAAATTTTGAAGTTGGGTCATGGGTCAAATGCATTTTTAGCTCATGTGTTTTGGTTTGCAATTTTGGTCTTTTAGTCGATATGTATTTTCTATTTTGCAATTTTAGTCCAAATTTTTACAATCTTAATTTACAGTTTTGGTTAGTTTCGTTAATTTGACATTAAAGTGATTTTAATAAATGGTCAATTTTGTAGGGGCTAAAATTATAAAATATTAAAAACACAGGGATTAAAATTGCAATATCATCAAAACTGCAGGGAGCAAAAACACAATTGTCTCTTAAATCTTGTATTGTAAGATAAATAAAAATGCAAAGAATCACCGACCTAACAAAAAACGTAACTTCATAGTTACATATATCAACTACATTACTGATCGACCAGATCCTTCACAAGTGTAGTTTAACTTTTGCCACTCTTAATAAATGTAGCTTTTACCTTTCGTCAGATTTTCAATGAATTGAACGCAGTTTAAGTTTTATTGAAAACGTAATATATAATCAGTAAATTAATATGATCCAGATGTATCAATATTAATTACTCAAGAAAAAAAAAAGAGTTAAAATTGTTTCTTAATTTCACAGAAAAACAGATCGAAACGAACAAAAAGAAGGGTTTCTAACCTGTAAGAAGCTGGGTTCTTAGGCCAAAAACGGTAGTTAATGGCAGAAGGTGGCCATACCCTATGGAACAAATGGTCCACCCACCCTTTCTTGCCTTCCAACTCCTTCTGTAAAAATGTCCCATATCCTTCCACGGACTTTGAGTTGGGATCTTTTGCGTAAACCTCTTTCTCCTCCTGCGGAAGTTCGAAGAACTCTTTTCCGACCGCCTGCAACTTGGCTATGGCCTCGTTGGAAATGTCATGGTTCACGATTTGGTACATCCCCCAGTCGGTGCTGGCTGCGAAGATTTGTGCGAGGAGCTTTTCCTCATCAGGGTCGCTGAAGTCAATGGTGGGGCACTCAAGGACGGTGCCGGGGACGGTGGTGATTCCCGGTTGCTCATTCTCTGACCTAATGAACTCGGCCGGGATTGTGTCCTTCAAAGTTGAAGAAGAAATGTCTTGCACTCTCTCAACCCCCATTTTTATTTTTTCTGAAAACCAGAGAGGGAAAAAAACGGTGGTGTAAAATGTGAAATATATGGCCGGGTTTGTTAATTGTTTTGAGCTTCTTGATTGTGTGTTCTTGGCATGAAGCTACGAAGCCATGATGAATGGTATTTATATTCGTGGCAACGTAGCATTGAATTGGGTAAGTAAGATTTTAGGGTGGTGCATGTAGGGGACGTGGCTCATTCCTTTTCGCTAAATAGTCCTAACCGCCCCTCTTTTTCATGGCATAAAAAAAATGTAAAATAAAACCTCTTCCCCAACTCCTAAGAAAAACCTATTTAACTCAACGTTGCTAAAATATCATTAACTCTAAACCCTACATTTTTTCCAGGATAAAAAAAATGTTTCTTTGCAAACTAATTAAGGATCGATTTAGATAGCTATATCATTTTCAATCTAAAATGATTAGTGTAGTGGTTTGACAATAAAGTTGTCTCAGGAAAGATCATGAGTTCGACTCCTCTCGAATACCAAGTTGGAGTGGGGTGTGTGTAAAATGGAGATTTCAATTCGTTTGATATGACAGTAAAACAGAAAAGATACCACCATACAAACGTATCACAATAGACCGAAGACGAGGAGAAACTGGACTAGCCGCATGACGAACAAAGTGAGACAATCGAAAAATTAAGCAATTATCACATTTTAGGTCCTTAATTAAGCGATGTACATGAAAAAAAAAAACGTAAAAATCAAATAGCCTTCTTTTGAGAAAGCAAATTGAGATGCTTTGCATGTGCTAGTGGGTCATTTGGAAAGAAGGAAATAACATTGTCTGAGATGGTGGAACATTGTCTGAGATGGTGGAACTTTTCATCCCATTCATATGGCTAGCTGGGCTTCTTTGAAACTTGAGGAATATCAAAAGTTCCATCATCCAAGAGCTAAAAAACAGATTAGGCCTCCTTCCCATTGGGAAAACCCCAAAGTGGATATATGAAATTCAATATTGGTAGTCTCTTTTGGAGAGTGTCTTGTATCCACCAAACTACATATGTACTTGAGTGATCCAACGGTTAATATGTAAAGGTGGGAGATCCAACGGTGTACATGCATATGGTATGTGTGGTTGGATGAAGAATTAGCCGATCCAACGGCTAAAAACACCCAAGTACATATGTACTTTGGTGGATACAAGAATTTTCGGTCTCTTTTGTGCTAATCAGGAGCAGGGGGCATTGGTGTTGCTGTTCGAAATGATTTGGGGCATTGCATGGTTGCTCTGTCTCGTCATTTGGAACATGCATGCTCTGCTATCCATGTTGTTGTTGAAGCTTGCGGAGCTGGGATTTTAATTGCCATACATCATAAGTGGGATGATCTCATTTTGGAGACCGATTGTGCTATGATTGTTACTGCATTGGCTAGTGCAGCTGATGATCTCTCTCAGATCAGTCGAATTATAGAGGATTGTAGAGTGTATTTGCACTCCTTTAATTCTATTGTGATTCGACATATCTACCATGAAACAAACGGTGTTGCCTAATGATTGACACACGTTGTTAATTTTTCTCATTCTGATAATTTTTGGATAGAGGATACACCTTCTATTATTAAAAATATTTTTTATAACGATGGTTGTTTTTATACCGGAGGTTTAAGCATGACATCCCCCTAAATATACAATTGGCCTCGGCTTTCTAATTAATTCTTATTTTTTTCCCTCGAAAAAGCTATTGGAGACTTGGAGTATTGATATATAGATATGTCCTCTATTTTTTTTGTATAATTGAGTTATTAATTAAGCATGCCATATATAGAAGCGTGAATACAAATTTAATTTTGACCAAATTGACAAGTCCACTAGAATTTGCAAGTAATGAAAAGCTAGCCTTTAGTTTTTGGAAATTGAAAAGCTAGCCTTAGATTTGGTTTGGTTGTCAGACATCTAAAGTATGCCAGAGACATCGAAAGGATAAGGATTCTAAGGTCTGCGAAGCCAATAAATTAATAAGGACAAGGTAATGATCAACATACGGCATGCATTTACTAAATATCTTCATGACCCATTTTTACTCCAGACTCGAGCAATTACTACACAAAATATCTGGGTTAGTTTGGCAAAAATTTCATGCATTACTGAATTTACTGGGCACGTGTAGTGTACCAACATATCACATCTGAAACGGTGGTTAAACCTACCTAGCTTCGACTCTGACATTGGATCAATAAGTAGAAAATTTGGTGGATAATTAAGGCTATGGAATACAGTAAAATTAACCTCCAACATTTTTATTCTTATTTTCCGAAAGAAAAACGAGACATGAGATTAAAAGAAAGGAAACGACCACAAGGGAGCGGGGGGACCAAACTAACCAAAATTTAAGCCCTTGGGGTTATCCCAAGGGGTGAGTAGGGCTTGAAAATTAAGTTATGACTAAGTTATGTCCGGAGTTTGATACCCCTTCAATATAACAATAAAATGTTCTCCTAAAAAACAAACAATAACAAGAACCAAAATTCAAAATATTTAAAAAAATAATCGAGGAAAACTTATACAGTCCGTATTACAATGTGAAGCTAAATTAAGAATTTTGTAAACCAACACGAATTTTAATTAGTATATAAATTGGTGCAATCACTAACGAAAGACTTCATTCATATTTCAAATGGTACTTAAATGTATTATTTATCTTATTCATGGTACCTGAAACGAGGTTGTTGAATCAAACTCGCATCGGACGAGATGATGACAACACCTGTAGTAGTTGTCGTTGGAAACCAAGCCCATGATGGCTAGGTGTAAGGGAGAGCGATGCTCTCATGGCGACTAGGTTATTTAACTTTGCTCTCTTTATGTTCTAAAACTACCATTTGAGAATACAATTTAGTTCTTATGAACCGTTGCTCATACGGTGCTCATATGGTCATACCCCATGCTGGGCTCTCTTTTCCTACCAAAGCGGCAAAGCCATACTTCCTCAGTAGTTCCTCTTCCTATTCTACCACTATAATACTTCCCAGTTTGGCCATTAACGATTCCAAAAAACTTTCTGATTCAAACACTCCGCATCCGAATTCTCTGTATGTAGCCAATGGCCGAGTCAGTAGGTTGGGTTAGGAGGATTTGGAGAGGAACCTATAGGGTTGGGTTAGGGATCTGAACAAGAAAGTATAACAAGGGAATGGGCTTTAGTAAAAGAATGTTAACTGGTTGACAAAATTGTATACGAGAGCAAATTTGAGACTTGGAACTAATACCGACAGCATTTAATAAACAAGTGTAAGAGGAGAAATGAAGGGTGAAAATCACTCATAGTAAATCCTCATTTTGATTGCAAATGGTTATGTCAAACGAGTACTAAATGAGACCCAACATTAACATCAATAAACGTCCGAAAGTTGACACCTTCATATACTTGAAAGGATCATCACAACTATTTTACACATTTTATACAGCTAAACACCCACATGAATTACTTGAACAAAAGCTTTCAGAGGAAAAATGTGTCCATTATTGCAGATATAGGTTTTCTCTTCCATGTTCCATGTCTTCTTATATGATGCACCTACATTCACATACTAAACCATTTCCAAACATTTCAAGGCACAATCCAATATATACTCTTCCGCCGTTTAACCACAGCAGGAACCGCAGGCAGGTAAAGAACCTGGGTGGTGAGCAGTAAGATAGCAATTTTAATAAGCAACTCTAAAAAGCAAACTAATTAGAATAATCAAACATATGAAGCAGAAGAGTGAACTTACTATGGTCGATTCCGCGAACATTGTCAAGTCCACGAGGTGGCCCACGTGGACCACCACCATATGGTCCCCCTCCAGGTCCTCCGGGTCCACCACCATCCCATTTCTTGCTAGCACCAGATCCTTTTCTGTAAGCATCCGACTTTTCCATCTGAGGCATGAAAGTATTGTATAAGTTTCTTGAAGAGAATTCATTTGATATCTCCAGAAGTAAGCCATATATGAACAGAAGAGAACAAGGTCATCATTACCGAGAACATTGTAGCAAAAAACACGCCTATGAAGTTGACAATGGCCCAGAAGAAGTCTGTTATCGTCTTGAGTCGCCAAATGGATCTTTTGGATTTCACAACCCCTGAAGGCAAAGAAGACATGAGAAAATTCATTGAGGTCCAAAAGCACAAGGCATAAAAGCCATTTCCCAACATCTTGCATTTTTTATAAATATTGCGCAAGTTCCACCAAGTACATCAAAAGAAATTCAATCCAGACCAGATAAATAGCACACTTTTGCACATCTACAACCAAGCACAACCTGGTATAAGGATTTAAGCTACAGCCAAGTCCATGTGGAATACTCAACCATACTGCTGAAGCTAGTTAAGCTTACAGACAAGCCAAGTTGTGGAATAATCAACCCTAATGAAATAGAGGAGAACCCGAAAGCACACACCACACAATAAAACAGAATACCCTCCTCAACCAGCCCCGAGATATAAATACAAAGAACATCCTAAGTAGATAAGGAGGAATATAAACAAGTGATGGGGAAGAAAGAAATGTAGAGAAAACACGCAGGTAAAATTGCATTCCCAGAGAGTGAGAGAAAAAAATTTAGCCCCTCAATAGAGCTTTCACCTAGTTCGTCACATTTTTCACATTTAATATAAAATCTTGATTCATGCAAATATTACCAAAATCTAGCACAAGGTTTTAAAGCTACAAATTCCCCTAGCTCGCAACTCAAGTTGCAGAACCTCTCATATTGAGCCAAGCTCAGTGAAGTCATGGAAAGCTAGAGACTTCAAAATAAACAAAGAAATAAAAAAGAAAGAAAGAGAGGATAGAATACCCTAAAAAAAAACATTTTCCAATGTATCATCACAAGATAGCTGCCAAATAGCCAGTCCCAACTCCGCTTGACCTAGCCTCTCATTTATATATAGAAGACAAGAGAAGTGACACAAAAGCACTGCCAATGAAATACAACCCCAAGTAAAAGTCAAAAACATATGTATGGCATCACCTAGCCTCTCATTCATATTTTAGACACAGAAGCATTGCCTAACACATGCAATCCTAAAAGAAAGTACAAACATAATGCAGCCAAGAAAAAGTTGTCACAAAAATATTCATCCAAAATAAGCAGTGTTGCTCTCTAGGTCAAATTTTAGCAAGCCAAGATACATAAACTTCAAGCTGAGTTCTGGAGAAGGAAGAGGACAAGGCAGAAGAAAAGACATCACAAGCCAGAAAAGAACCGCATAGCAAAAATTCAAGAAACAAAGAAGTAAATGAGCAACAAGGTTTTTTGCCAAAACTAATATAAAAAGAAAATAGTATTCATTGGGGAACACATAAGCATTATATTAAGTGAATGCTGCTAACCAGCCATCGATTCCCAACTTGACTTCGCCTAGCTTCTTGTGAAGCACAAATGCAACAGAAACCTAATCCAAACACAAGGGTGCCCAAACCACAAATATCAAGCACTTTGGAACATATATACCTGACATCTAGTTGCAGCATCCTTCACTGTGAAACAAATTTTCAGTCCCAACAACACAACACAAAAAACATAAAAATAATAATAATATATATATGTAAAGATAGAAAGAAATGAGAAAACGGTAGAAAAATCATGTAAACTTTTAGAAACAAAACGCTCATTTCCTAATTCAGCTTCGCTTAGCATCAGACTGTTCAGGCATTATTCGTATTTGAATCACACAACTCACAAAAGCATAGCCAAAGAAACAAGGAGAAACCATAAAAATCACACACTGCAGCAGACATGTATTCTTCATGCTGCACAAGCTGTAGCCTGTAAAGCTCTCTAGTTAGCCAATGAGCTGCAGGGCATCTCATTGCTATCTAATCTAGCGTAAATGTTGAAACAAGGACGCACAAAATTATTAGAAACTTTGAAAACCACAGAACTTGGAAGCCTTATTGAGCCTAAAAGGACACAAATTTCATTTCCGAAAACCTCAACAATCGCAGTTCCTAATCTAACAAAATAATTTTGGAAATCAACAATTCCTAATAATTTTGGAAAACAAGGCATTAATCCAGAAATCCACAATCCAATATAATATTTTCGAGAGGGAGGACACATAATTCAGAGTTAGACTGATAATCAAACCCTAATCTGAAAGACATGAATAGACAATTAGATCCTACCAAACAAAATCAAGCCCTAGCTTCTGAAAGAAATTCAATCGCCCCACATTTAAAACATAGTTTTGAGAAAGAGAGATAGAGTACCTCGCTCGACGTACGCCATGGGAGATGGAGATGAGAGTCCAAACTCAGAAGTCTTCCTTCCAAAAGCTCTTGCCAGAATTATAATATATACTTCCACCGTCAACCAATTTTACGCGTCATCTTAATTTTCATTGGGTCAATTTTTAATGTGTTTCCTACGTGTCATCCTTTTATTCGTCGACGATCGCGCGTAAATTAACGACCGCCGGTATAACTTAGAAAGAAAAAGAGATGGTCCGAGTGATGGGCTCTGCTCCGGCCCATGTCACTTTGGGCTCTCATATCTCTTCAAGTCCATGCCATGTTTTGGGCCTCCTTCCAGGTGCTTGAGATTGGCGGAGAGTAAATAATCTTTGAGGGAAAATCCACCATTACATTAACACGTTTGTCACGAAAGTGTAAAATTAATTAAAAATTGCCCCCAACCTCACTTTTGTTTTAAGAGGTTCCCACCAACCTAGCTATCTCAGTTGAGTTGGTGTTCCGAACCCTCAAATTCAAAAGCGTGAGAGAATTAAAATGCACCAAACACAAGTATAATTTGCAGCTAGCTACCCATCCCCCTGCATACGTGAATACACAAGGGGATCCTGATCAAAAAAGGTACTACTTAGTACTTACCATGTACGTTGCCCTTGTCTGGGGTTAGTCCAATGAAGAACCAAAAGAGTCGAGGATAAATTTTATCGAAATAAAATCAAAGGAAATGAAATAGAATTAATTCGAGTGGCTGAATCTCTACCTTTGAGTGCGGTTTGAACTATTGATTTACGTAAGGCTGAAGATTCCCTCATAATTCCATGGCCAAGACCAAATGTGATATACGAATAATTCTTCCAAGTAGTCATAAAATAATGTAGCGTAACGTAGTATATATGGTGATGCAAATACACTCGTCTTCAACCTATACATAAATTCGTCTGTGGAATGGTAGGTGGGTCATCAAAGCACAGGTGCACGTTTTTTATCGCTGAACCTGCTCTTCTAAACGTTTTGCCACAAGAATTTACTCACGATCATACAATTTAACCATTATATATAAGGCACCGTTCACATATAGGCACACCATTCCCATATAAGGCACCGTTCACATAAAGGCACCATTCCTCAAAAATTAATGGAGGTAGTGAGGGTTCAGGCGTTGGCCTTGGGCGGGCTGAACGAGCTCCCGGCCAAGTTCATCCGGCCCGCCCACGAGCAGCCCAAGAACAGCAAGGCCTTGGAGGGAGTCAGCGTGCCGGTGATCTCCCTGGCTCAGCCACACGACGTGGTCGTGAAGGAAGTTGCCGAGGCAGCTGCTGAATGGGGCTTCTTTCTCCTCACTGACCATGGCATACCGGCTTCTTTGATACAAGAGTTACAGAAGGTCGGAAATGAGTTCTTCATGCTGCCACAGGAGGAAAAAGAGGCCTACGCAAACGACCCAGCTAGTGGCAAATTTGATGGTTACGGGACTAAGATGACAAAGAACCATGATGACAAGGTTGAGTGGATCGACTATTTCTTTCACCTCACTGCTCCTCCATCGAAGATCAACTATGATATCTGGCCTAAGAATCCTCCTTCCTACAGGTAACCTAGCTCATAGAGAGATAGAGACCCACATCAGTTTCATTTTCTTACCATTAATTTGTGTGACGCATGCAGGGAAGTCAATGAGAAATACAACAGTGAAATGCTGAGAGTAACAGACAAGCTATTGGAGCTGCTTTCAGAGGGTTTAGGGTTGGATAAGAAGGTACTGAAATCCCATGTGGGAGGTGAACAGGTGGAGTTGGAAATGAAGATAAACATGTACCCGCCATGCCCACAGCCCCAACTAGCCCTTGGAGTTGAGGCTCACACCGACATGTCCGCCCTCACCTTACTGGTATCGAACGATGTTCCTGGCCTTCAGCTGTGGAAAGATGAAAACTGGGTTGCTGTGAATTACCTCCCAAACGCAGTCTTTGTTCACATGGGTGATCAGATGGAGGTCTTGAGCAACGGCAAGTTCAAGAGTGTTCTTCACAGGAGCTTGGTGAACAAGGAACGCTTGCGCATGTCGTGGGCTATGTTCATTGCGCCGCCACATGAGGCTGTGATTGGGCCTCTGCCGGAGATTGTCAACGACCAAAACCCTGCCAAATACTCCACCAAAACATATGCTGAATACCGATACCGCAAATTCAACTCTATCCCACAATAGAGGGGTGGTTTAATTGCACTACTGTTGCTTATCGGAATTCATTCAAAATAATTTCTTCACAAGATTCATGTGTCCTGCTGTCTGTCCAAGTATGCAGACTCTCTATCCAAGGTGGTTAATGTAGTGGTTTGACACTAAGGTTGGCCTAGGAGAGATCTGGATTCGACTTCCCTAAGATATCAATGTGTGTGTCTCTGCGCTTTGTACTTGCATTCGATGATGGTCTTCAGAATACCAAGTCGGTTCAAAGTTGTTATCAATCTTTGTTGTATTAATGTTCCTCGAATGATTATTCCTATTATGAATTGTTTCAAAACTTGGTTATCACTATTAAAACATATGCAAGAAAACTATCAATAACTAATGGCAAAGGAAGACAGAGGATTAAATTATGTGCTGGGATCCCTAGCTAACAAGTCACAATCAGACCTTGCAACAACAAGGCTTAAAGCTTTGCAGAAGTTCTTTGCCGAACCTCAATAGCCCATCTTTCCATATCCTCACATGCTTCCCATACTTTGCTTTCTGTTTCCCAGTCCCATATGTCTTTGAATATAGAGTCTGTACCTCCTGCATTACATTTACCGCGCCAAATAAGCGTTAACCAAAGATATTGATTATCATACAGTTTACCCCAGATCCAGAGGAAACAAGTTTGTTTTCTAAAATAATTGTATATTAGAAGGGATACAAATGAGTTTCAGAAAGTCACTACTGAGATAAACTACAAAGATCACATACCTACTGGGAGAAAGGCAATAGATGCTTCTGCCTCATTAACATGCAGAGGAAGAGATTGTTTCACAACTAAAAGTGCTGTTTCAATGTCAAGAAAGCCTACTTCCACCATCCTCTTCAAAACTCTGGCTTGGAACGTTTTTCCCCTGTGACAGAGTAAAGTATTCTTTGAAAATTAGTTTATTTAATTTGAAAATAAGACTGAAACTAGATACTGGAGTACATGCAAATCACTAAAATCAAAACTCATAGCACAAATGAACAGAGGAATTTATTCCAACAACTATATATAGCACTGACAAACCTAGAAGCATCCCTGAGTGGCGATCGAAGTTCTGGGGCAGGTATTAGCCCAGCGAGCATTGCAGACTCCCCCAAACTTAGAAGAGATGGATGCTTCCCAAAATAAAATTTTGATGCTGATTCAATCCCATAAATTCCATGTCCCCAATATATCTGCCATACACACTTCTGTTATATATGTATCCAGTCATGAATGTAACCAAGGCCAGTGAAACATTTCAACTTGTATCTTCTCATGCTCCATAACAATTATATGCATAAAAATTACTAATGATGTGTTTTGTACATTCGCAATTAGTAATCCCTGAACATGTAGAGTCGTACAGATCGACCCTCTTCCTTTGCACACCAGGTAGAGGTAGTTCTAACTTCTAAGGATATACAACACCAGGTAGAGGTAAATTTGAACACAATTAATGAGAAAAAACATCAAAGAAAATCTTGTAATTTGTATAATCTTGTTACAAATACTATATATCAGACAAAATAAGTACACTGATCTGATAATTGAGAAGTATACTTCACCTTGCTCATATAGCAGCTCAATATTTCCCCTTTTAACAATGTCCTTTCCAACGCTAGTGACAGCAAAGCCTCAACCATTTTTCTTGAGAGTGTGCGTTCATTTTTCAGGAAAATATTTTTCACCAGCTGCCATGTGCGATTAAAACAATAAGAGTGAACCAAATCATTTGTTGAGTAGGTTAACAAAGAAAAGAAATTTACATATATTAATGAAACTGAATAGTGAATACTCAAACAAAAAATATACTCCTATTAGCTAAGAAGGTTACTGAATGGAAAAGATATGGAAAGGAAACCCGTTTACACGATATCAATGTAAAAAAAGTTGAGAGCACTTTGTACTTTCTTACTGGCATGCATAGACAACATATCTCAAGCACAGTATTTGTTTAGCAAACAAAGAGGTAAAAAAACGCAAGTGTGGGGAAATATATATCACTGTATAGCATAAATTTCATATTGTATATATAGCACACAGATAATTGTCAAATGTTCTTATATGATAACATTGCTAGCTAGAATTTAAAAGGACAATGAACATCTCAGGATCCCCAGATACCGCCCTCAAAGAAACACCATACCCACATCAGTAACACTGGAAACTATTATGATAACATATATGGCAAGTAATGCAAAGGCGACCTGTAAGTTCCAGACCAATTATGTATTATTACTTACTCAAAAACTCTGTATAAATTACAGCCATGCAGCATACCTTAAGCCTTGTGGAAAGATGTAAGATTATACAGTAGAGTACTCCAATACAGTGTGAAAATAATTTAAATCCAACATCAAATTCATCCACAATTAACTATACACAAGATACTCAACTACGTAACACTATCTTGGGCCTGAAACCTCCTGTGAGGAGACATAAGAAAAGCAAGTTCGTGAGCCAATTGTTGTCTGTGTAGGAAAAGAATTTGATTCCTGATACAGCACTCGATCATTTCGCTCAGTTGCGTCTTCTATCATAGATGCCTCAGTGAATCGACGTCCAATAAAGCGCAAGAAATTCAAGGATTCAAAATTTGGCTGACTTGAAGGGATGCCACCTTCCAGCATGCCTACAATAGTATTCATATTTGGCCTGAGTGCTGGTTCCTCCTGAACACAACACAATGCGATACGCACGAATTTCTCCACCTCTTCCTTTGTCACCCGTCCCTCCAGTCTTGGGTCAACAAGCTCCAAGTACCTCCTTTGCTCATGCATCTCCAGTGCAAACAATGGAAAATAAACAAGTCCTGACCCCGATGACGATGAAGACCGACCACCACCGCTGCTACTGTCATTCATGTTATGGCTTTGTAGTCGTAATGTATTTTTCCTTCCACTGACAAGTTCTAGAAGTACCATTCCAAAACTATAGACATCAGTTTTTTCTGAGATTGCAGAGTTAGTTAGCCATTCTGGTGCAAGATAGCCACGTGTGCCTCTCATAGTTGTAAATAGACTGGATTGTTCAGGACTGAGGAGCTTTGAAAGGCCAAAATCTGAAAGCTTTGCCTGAAAATGATCCTGCAAGAGAATGTTCTCCGGCTTGACATCGCAATGGATAATCTTCTGATCACAACCACTGTGCAAGTATGCTAGCCCACGCGCTGTCCCTAGGGCTATATCAAGCCTCTCTTGCCATTCTATGACTGGTCCACTACCAAAAAGTGTTCGGTCAAGCGAGCCACGATTCATATACTCATAAACCAAAAGGCGTTGTCTCCCCTGGGCGCAAAAGCCTTTTAATTTGACCAAATTGGCATGGTGAATATTACCAATCACTGCAATCTCAGTGCAGAAATCTTTTTTCCCTTGAACACCTAGATTTGTTATCTTCTTTACAGCTACAACAGTTTTATCAGGTAATACACCCTTATAGACAACACCAAACCCACCAGAACCAATCAGGGTCTTAAAATCATCTGTAGCCACTTCAAGCTCTTCATAGTCAAACCTCTTGGGTAAGCCAGGGATGTAGAAGGCATCCATATCTCCTGAAGAATGTGAATCGACAAGCCCTAATTTTATCTCTTTTAACTTTGACTGCCTCCGTCTTCCCAACAAAAGGAAACCTAGAGCTGCCAACAGAGAGAACCCAGTAAATGGCAAAAGCACCAGAGCAGCTACAGGAAAGTTTCTTTTTCCAGAACTCGGATTATTACTGTTATTTAGGTCCGTTGGGGTAGACCCAACAAGAGCTTTGATGTAACCCAATGGATCATTTATATCAGCATTAGCATTTGAAATAATGGACCCCAACTCATCTTCAAGCACATAGCAAGAACCAGACGAATTTTGATAGAAAACTCCCAAGCAAGAGCAGTTGCTAGAGCAGAGATCTTGACAGATGGACAAATTAACACCGTATTTTGCTGGCTCAGAGAAAAGAATGGAAAAATAGTCCACACCAGAGCCAAGCTTGACATATGAAAAGGCTGTTGAATTCAGCTGACTGCCGTTATTGGTTGAGTTACAGGGCAATGGCAAAGAATAAGGACTATTTGGCAGGCAACCACCTTCATCTTGGGAACTTACATGGAAAGTTGGCGGACAAGATGAACAGGTAGTAGGATATCCAGAGCCAGTACATAAACCAACTCTGCCACAAGAGAATGGAATTCTACAACCATCAACTGGCCCCACAAATTCCTGGTTCCAGCTCGTACCAGAAAAGCTGCTGACAATAAACTTTCCAGAGTAATCCAACTTGGCAATTCGAAAGTTAGAAGGTGTCAGGAGAACCTGAATCACGACCACTGTTCCATTACGACCAAGCAGATGAAGACCTGTGCGGTTAATAGCCATGTATTCCGCTATATAATTTGAGTTCTTATAAGCCTCTGTATCCATTGACAATTTCCAATATGTCTGTTCACGCCACTGCAGTATTGCATCAGAAGCACTTATAATGAGACTGTAATCACCGGTTGAAATAGTTGATACAGCACTGGAACTGGACAGAAATGACCCGACTGATAACTGTTGTCCAATCACAATTGTGTCTGTTGGGTAGTGAAAACTTTCCCAAAGAGAACCATTGAATTCATCGAGAAGGATAAGATTACCGAGTTCAGTCAGCAATAAACCATACACCGATGACTTCAATGGTGGAGTTGACCAAACAAGACTGCCATCCATACCTGAAATGCTAATTCCTTTAACCGTGAGATTCATTTCACCAGAACTCGAGATGGAAGCATCGCGATTGGCAGACCAGATGATGGTGTTGGATGCCACATGAATGATGCACAAGTAGAAGTTGGATGTTTGTCCACCGGGATTGATCATGGCAGCCTTAAATGTTCCATTTCGAGAGGACAAGAAGGTACCAGTGTTATCGATGAATTCATAGTGTGAAGCAGAGAAAGGCGGGTATATGACCTCTATGAAAGAAATACCAGAGACAACAACAAAGAGTAAGAAAAAAGCTGGGATGAATAAGAAGGATCCCATGCAGGGGTTCTGAAAGAAGGCAGAACAAAAACAAGTGAAGGGTTTGAGGAAGGGGTGTATTTTTGAGGCTAAAAGTCGTATGCTCTGGTTATCTTCAATTCTTGTCCCCAATTCGGCTTCTGGGTTTCACATTGGCGTTGACTCTCTCTCTCTCTCTCTCTCTCTCTCTCTCTCTCACATAGGTGTACAAAGTAGACGTAAAGGTTTATTCGGTGCTTACATCAGCTGGGTTATACAATTCACAGAAATCTCAGTGGAGGTCAAACCTGAGAAAGTCTTTATCCAAGCGAAGAAGATTGGTGTATAGTTGCTACAGCTCACAATTATCATTCCAATTCTATATATTGTATACCCTTTGAAAAAACCAAATGCATGAGGCATGCTTCTAAGATGTGAATACTTAACTACCAGTGTGACCAGAAAGCCAAATTTTTTATTCCGACATTATTGTCTCAGTAGAATACTTCTTTTCCAGATAATCTATTCTCAATCATTGATCATACTTCTGTAAAATATACCTTCCCCAAACTTCATTTCAAAAGCAACAAACTTTAAAAGAAAAAAGAGCCATTTTCGTAAACAGAAGTGTACTAGCATACAAAAGGACTACTCGTTTGGGCAAAACATCAAACACATGGTGTGCGTAAATGGATAGCCAGAAATGTAATGTACCTGTTGTGTGATCGTGCTTCCACCACCAAGAGCCGAAAACGACACCACTGCGCGAGCAATCCCAACTGGGTCCATCCCAAAATGCCAAAAGAACCTTCTGTCCTCATAAGCAACAATGGCTCGCCACACGTGTGAAGGATAGCTGCTGGTTTTGGCTTCGGCTTCCGAAGCAAAAGCCACGAGACCGTGCCACCGGCGAGGAAATTCTGGCAATAGGACGCCGGAGAAGAGCCTGAGGCAAAGAAGGACCAAAGAGAATGCGAAGAGGATGAGCATTTCGGGAACGAGTTGGGTTTTGGGGTAGAGTTGTGTGATGGCGGGGAGAGCGAGTGGACTCGTCCGCACAGTGAGTTTGAGCGAGTTGGAAATTGTAGAGTGAAGTAAGGGAGAAGTGGGTTTTTGTTGGATTGGTCTGTTGGACGATTGATCTTGATCAATTGGAATGGTTTTGTTGAGATTACAAGACGATGAGTGGTGATCAAATTCATGCTCATGTCAATCGGTTTGGGTATTGTTCTCATTGCATCATTTCGTAACTTCTATTTTTAGTGCGAGTATTTTGGCGGGATTTTTTATTTTTTTTTCAAATCAATGGCGAGATTCAGAGTCCTATTTTCATTGAAATGATGCAGATGAAGATGAACAAATGCAGTGTATCTTGCCAGTTAATATTAGGTCATCTGTTATCATCTCATAAATTATTTTATATCAATATGACAACACGTTTTGAGCTTACCCTTTAATTTAATACCATTGATGGTTGGCAATTGCATCTCTCCAGTCTCCCATAGCCACCGAGCTAAGTGTCCCTAAACTATACGTAATGACATTAATCAAATACAAGGAGAAGTCCCAATTCAACCCTGGCTGCCATGCATGTGTATCCCTGGAGATTCACCGTCTTTAAAATGATTCCGATCTCCATCAAATCCGGGTGACAAGCCATTCATCCCACACCACTTAATTTGCTGGCCCAATGATAATTAATTAGTTCCAATATTATGTGTCACGGTTTGAGTTATGCTAATCAAATTCTCTATTATTGATTTCTACATGTAATTAAACCTTAAACTCTAAACGAAGAACTATGTGAACACAAACCCGACTTCATAAGCATTGACCTTCCACGGATGGGTTTGGATTTCACCTCTTGCTTGGGGTCAAATGACACATGTCTACCAAAAGCCAATTGTCAAACTTTGCAAAGCTTGGGTTTGTTACCGTACTACTGCATAGTTTTGGCTAGGTGCGCCTCATTTCCCACCAAAATTTGCAGACATTCAATGGTGGACGAAATGGGCAATACTGGTGTGGCCATACATTATTTATGAGAGCCATCACTGTTGTTGGGTACAAGTTTGAACTGGTGGTGCAGCAAATTTGAAGGCAAATGCATCCAACTAGTTCAATTCTGTAGCTCGACATTTGACCAATGCTTGTTCAACTCTCACCGCTCTCTTAGTTTTTAATAATTAACTCTAATTTTGCGATCCACCAAGAACCCTTAAATCCAAACTCTTACCGCAAGTCGTCGAGCACCAATTAGTCAAGTCTCAAGAATTTACACTGTCCAATATACATAAGAAATTTGGTTAAGTTAATCAGCTTGTCATGTTGGACCAATTAAAAACTAAAATATGCTATAAACTACTGTTAATCAGTTACCGACTAGGCGACCTTTTCATATCAACACTGGAGCTTAAATCTATTTTCAAAACAATCAAACCTGTCAAAATCGGCCTAACAAGACAAGAGGGAATGTATATAAAAGATTAAAGGGAGTTTAAATCTATTTTCAAACCTGTCAAATACAAATTAGTGTACGTAACGATGGGAAATAATGCATCATTATATGCTAAAAAATTTGGACTGCGACTTTGATCACAACATTGTGATGTGCTAGTCTACTTGGTACACTTGGCCAATTGTTCAGATTAGCCACACTGTCAAGGAAGAGGTCGCTTGGGCAACTATTCTATCAGCATTCTCATGCGCTATAGGAATGTTTCAACCAAAAATATTATAAGAAAAGCACAACAGAAGAGAACATTTCTGCTGATTTGAATTTGAACATCCGTATCCCCTTCTTCAAGTAAAGAGACTGATCAAAGTTTCTGTACGGAGGGAAGAATTGTATGTATGATCTTTGCCATTTTAAAACAAATAAAAATAAGGGAAGACTTTGTATGATCATTGACATTATAAAGCAAGAAAAACGTGTATCAAGGATATTGGGCTAGACTTCAACCCAAACCCTCAAAAACACAAACTTAGATATACTTGTTATGAATAGAAGATTTCCAAAACCCACGCATATGCAATTATAAAGTACTGATGATCGCATAAAACAAAGTTTAGAACAATTGTACAAAGACTATTGCATCAGTAAAAACCTTGTCAACATTGAACTTACCTGAAGTTCAGAGATCAAGTGTAAAGCATCATTTGCAATAGTGTTTTAACAATGTCTCTTTACTTTAAAAATAGCAATCTTACTTTATATGCACTATGGAGCTCCAGACTCTTAGTTGAACACTTGAACCTTGTGAATTACATACGAAAAATAAAAATAAAAACCTTTCCAACTCTCTGACCAGGGAAATGGACCTTGCTTCAACTTCAGTCAGTTTAAGAATTTCAATTCCCCAATATTGTTCATCCAACACTAGACTTTATATTTTAGTTGTTCAGTAGACCGCTTAATCATTCCTATTAACTTAAAAAAGGGCTTTTTGAAAACAAATACCTATTGAGGACAAGCCTTAGCAATGCCAGAGTACAGCACACCTTTCATTTGGATTACAAAGGGTACTCCAACTAGTGCTCTGAACCTAACTATTGAATTTATAGCGATTAACAATTACTTCAATTTGATGACATCAAGATCCATGCAGGTGGAAGAGCAACTTAGTGAGCACCCTAATACCCTTCCTCAACATTCCATGACCAATTGGTACGTAAAAATACCAGATTTGAAAATCTTATTGTGATCAACTAACACACCCGGTTTCAATTGCTAAGCTTAGTATGACTTCACTATCAGAGAGCTACAGCATAACTGAGGTTTCATGCCAGCAGCAGATTATTTCAAATGCAAGACAATGCTAGAACACATGGACCATAATTGACAAACTAAAAAAAAACAACAAAAAACAAACATAACATAGAACACAAAGAAATCGGTAAACAGATAAATGGTAGACTGCAACCAATAAAGAGACTCAACCATGTCACAGCTCAAATGTAACAGAACAGAACCAAAATTCAAGTCATCCAAAAAACTCAACCATATAAGTTAAAGCATCCAATCTAACTGGATGAATTATCTAATCTCAATAGACATGTCTAAATAAAGAGTAAAAAAAAATGCAAACAAAACTCTCCCCTTGTTGCATCATTGTTCTCCTCAGCACCTTAACGATTGGCCTTGGCAACTCTTTCGATCTCGTCCTTCTTCTTAATAGCATAGCTGCACACAAGACACCCATCATGAGCATAAGCCACAAACCAAGCAAAAGCATAACAAACCAATCAGACTAAAGCATGCCCAAAAATCGAAAAACAAAACAAAAAAGAACAGCCCGTGTTCAGTACCTGTTAGAGGACCCTTTGGCTGCATTGATCAGCTCATCAGCCAAGCACTCTGCAATAGTCTTGATGTTTCTGAAAGCCGACTCGCGAGCCCCAGTTGTCAACAGATAGATGGCCTGATTGACACGTCTGAGTGGTGAAATATCAACAGCCTGACGCCTCACAACACCTGCAGACCCAATTCGGGTTGCATCCTCACGAGGACCACTGATTGCCCAACAAAGCCAATACATAAAAGCAGCATCAGGCAATGTAACGCTAACATGTTATGAGCACGAATAATATACCATCATATTGGAAAACCATACACACCTGTTAACAACAGCGTCCACAATGACTTGAATTGGGTTGAGGTCAGTGAGCAAGTGGATGATTTCCATTGCGTGCCTGACAATCCTAACAGCCATGAGCTTCTTCCCGTTGTTTCGTCCGTGCATCATCAGAGAGTTTGTGAGCCTCTCAACGATTGGGCACTGGGCCTTTCTGAATCGCTTCACTGAGTACCTCCCAGCAGTGTGGGGCACATAAGTGGCGTGTTTCGCTTGTGAGACGCCGATGTAATCTTGCAGGGAGATGTCACCCACCTGAAAACAAATCCGAACGGGCATTTTATCAAACAGGTTCAAGGCATATGGAACTGATCAAATTAGTTAGGATGAAAGCGTTTGTAAGTACCTGGACGTCGTCGAAACTCCAGCGGTTAAAGAGCTTCACGTCGTTGTGAGGCAAAATTTGTTCTTGGGAAATAGGAGCTGAATCAACGGCGGCAGCCATGGTTGAGAGGATTGCAGAAGCAGGTGCTTAACTCAAGAGAGAATTTAGAGCTACAGCGGCTGGGACAAATGAAAGCGTGACCTAGGGTTTCAAATACAGGGAGTGATGGGCAATTTGGTTGGTTGGGCTAAAAATTTTGGCCGGATTGAAACTTTTACTGAGCCCAGTTGTGATAAAATGACCCAATTGAAATCAGGGACGGTGTTTTTCATTTTTTTTCTTTAAATATGAGAGATATTTGGACTAGTTTTGGTAATTATTTGATTTATTTTAAGGTAAAAAATCACAAATGGATGTTGATATTTGACCCATTTGATACTTAACTTGCCAAATTTTCAAAATACTACTTTAGTCACTCACATCCTACATCATCTTAGACTTTAATATCTACCGTTAGCTTCACTGTCAAAATCTCGTATACTATATATTCTCAAAAGTATTTCCATCAAATTGGGTTTTTCTTGTTAACACATTAATTTATTAAATATTTTTTATTTATTTATTTTGAACGATCACAATTATAAAGGAGACGCATTTAGCATTTATGTATTTTGCATAAAGAATTGTGTGCTCTCAATTCTTATGTAATAAACATTAAAAAACTAGGAAATAAATAGATATGACTTGATAGTGAGAAAATATGAGAAGCGAATGAGTGGGTGGACAAAATTTCCCTCTTTGAAAATATGATAAGCAAATGAGTGAGTATACACTTTGTGACGTTAAAAAGATGATAGTAGTTATGATGGAGAAAAAAGTATTTTCTCACTTTTTTCCAACCTTTTCAAACCCCCTTTCAAATTCCCTTTTTTTTCAAAACCCCAACAACAAAAGCCCACCAAGCTCGCAAAGCACACAAAGCTCGTCCAACCAATAACCCAACACAATAAAGCCCAAAACCCAAAACTGTCAACAACAAAAGCTCTTCAACCAAAGCTTGTCCAAACAATAATCTTCAACCAAACTCTCAAAGCTCAAAACTAATGTTAAAAACATTAAAACACTTCAAAAATAAAACCCACGACAATAAAGCTCGTCAATAATAAATACGAATTAAACAAAAAAATAAATCGTGGTATGTATTTTGAAAAAAATTAATGTCGATAAAAAGGTTAAAGTCTAAGTGCTTATTTGGAAAAAAATTTGTGGCCTTTTGAAGAATTGTCCCCAATTGTTAGGTAAAAAGTAGGGGTGTGATAGTATGGGTAGTGAGATATTTTGATTTGTTATTTTTTATTTTACTTTATTATCTTTTATGAATAAATTGCCCCCTCCCTCCTCCCCTCGCCCCCCCCCCCCGCCCCCCCGCCGGGGCGGTCGCGCCCAACGCCAACCTTACCCAACCCCCAGGGTGTTTTCCGGCCCCCCCCCCCCCCTTCTACTCCCGCCGGGGCCCCTGGCCGGGGCCCCCGGGCCCGCGCCCCCCGGGGGGGGGGCCCGTTTGTTGCCCCGTTTTCAACCTGGAATTCGGCCCGTCGGCCCAACCCCCCCCGACTCTCTGGCCTCCCGTTTGCCCGGCTTTGACCCCCCGGCGTCCGGTTGCCTGGCCCTTAGGATGGTTACCCCAACTACTAAAGCGGTTACGCCCGGACCGTATGGGGACCCCCCCCCGCGGGGCCGCCCAGGGCCCGAAACCCAGCTTGGGCACCTGGTAGTTTGCGAGGTTCGCCAAGATTAAGCGCCCTGAAGGCAAGGGCGCGGGGGCCCCGCGCCCCGGGGCCCGGTCCGTCCGGTGGTGTCCCTTATACCTCATCTGGAGATCCCTTCGAGTCTATTGGGTCGTCTGGCAGTTTGCAATACATGGTTGTAATTGCATGACTGCGTCGAGTTGGGTTAAAGCTTTGGAGCATGAAGCTAGTTTTCCAAGTTTATCACGCGTTGCCGCTGTTCGTCTGGTTTAAGTCAGTGCCTTGAAGTAAAGCCTGGCTATATCTTTAACAAAATCCGAGTGTTTTCTAGCCTCGATTTTAAGATGGCTCCTTCCTTTGTGAATTGATGTATCACTCCTCTGCCCAAAGGGAATAGAACTCTATCGAGCTTTAAAGATATATATAAACCCATGGATACCTGAAACCGATGGAATGTGATAGAATTCTTGCATTACCTTTAATGATGCGAAAGTTCTTAGGGAAGTGTGTTCTCAGTAGTTGTACTCATCCTATACAGAGGAAGGGGTACTTCTCGGTGGGCGTGCTGTGGAGGAGTTGAGAACGTGGGTTTCTTGGTTTTGTTGTTGGATCGTTGGGTTGTTGGGTAGTTATTTTACGTGTGTTTCTTGTTGTTGTTGTTTTGTTATAGGTATTTAATAAAATCTTAAATCGTTCGAATTTTTACATTAAATTGATAAAGATGGTTTATTCCCTATGGGGCTGGGGGGGTGTTGTCTTGTATGTAAATGTGAAGTGGTGTGTGCTCTTTTCCTTGCAAGGTTATTTTTGTGTTTTGTTACTTGGCAAGGTTTTTAACGAGAGTGTGGGGGGAGTGTTTAAGGATACGTTTTGTGTGTGTTGTCACTAGGAGTATCTAGTTAGGATTGTATAAGGAATGTAATT
The DNA here is from genome assembly GCA_030142095.1 of Rubus idaeus. NCBI lineage: Eukaryota > Viridiplantae > Streptophyta > Magnoliopsida > Rosales > Rosaceae > Rubus > Rubus idaeus. Next base: position 29,078,549 of record CM057966.1, read on the forward strand.
GAATAGGAATTATTCATATGGATTGTATCTTGTATTCCTCATATAAAGCTATTCTAATAAAAAGTTATTATTCATGTGCATTTATTTGTCTCTTTACTTTTCCGTTATTTACAAAATATCTAATTTTTTAATATAAAATGGTATATAGTAATATAGGTCAAAAAAGTTAGTCATGGTTTACATCTTTTATTCTCTTAAATATAGTATAGATGATGAATTAGAATAAAAAAGTTCTCATTTTAATTGGAATATCAGTTGGTTTTCAAGGGTTTTGAGTTGGCTGAACGATCAACGATTGGAACTGTTCTTTCTTTGGTTCTTTGGTCCTTCGAGTCGGGTTTGTGTGTTGTCTTTTCCTTGCGGTGAGCTATGGTGGTTGGTGAAGGGATCTGGATTGTAGTGGAATGCTTGGTGATTCTTGCGGGTTTTGGGTTTTAAGGGAGGTGGTGGTATTGAGTGGTCGAAGGGGATATGTGGTGGTTTAAAGGGTGGGTGGGGATCGATTTGGATTGGGATGGTATGTGAAAGGAGGTGGTGGATGTTTCCAGCTGCCTAGGATGGGGGCTAGATAGTCGGATGTTTGGTGGAGGGAGGTGGTGGATGATCATCGGCGATTGGGTTGATTCCTTGTTTTTCGGGTGGACGATGGTTGTTGGTGTTCGGCACTTTGAGGGTGTGATGGGACCAAAACTTCCTGCCGCAAGCTCAATTCTGGGAGTATCGTGAGATTGGAATCGGCGTTTTTTTGGGAGTGGAAGGCGATTTGCGGTAGCTCACGTTGTATCTTTTTTAGGTTTTTGTTTCTTAGTTTGTTTAGGTTGAATATGTCCCTACTCTATTGAGCTATGGTTTGGGTGTTATGGTCTTAATGCGGTGCCATTGTTATGGTGTTATTTCTGGGGACTATTTGTTTTATTTCTTGGTATTTTTTTGGTGTCAATGTAATGGGGGTGCTCTTGCACGTGGTCTGGCTGTTTTAGGATACGGTGCGGAAGGGAGTAAATTTCTTCTTGAGGTTGGCTTTGAGGACATGTCTTGACTCTTGGGATGGTTGGTTATGTGGTTAGAGGTTGGGCCTTCTTGGCTCATGTTAATTGTCTTGGACAATAGTCCTGTAACCGTGGTTTGTACGTACTAGGGATGGTGGTGGTCTGACTACTGTTTTGCCATTCTATTCTCTGTACTGTTGCTTGTGATTAATGAAGGTTTTATTTCTTCTAAAAAAAAGATGATGAATTAGAATAAAAAAATAAAAATTACCCACCTATTGTTCCTCTCAAGAATCTTATTTGCTACCAAACTCCTTTCTACTCCGAAGTAGGTGAAGTTTTTTTTTATCACCAATAGTATATGAACACTAACTACATTTCTATGCACAACTTTCGAATGACAATTGATTTTATTTTTAGGATCTATTAGTTACTAAACATTTTAATGGGAAGATTATGTTTAATTCCTTCCTATTACGATGCTTGTTCTTCTCATTTCTTCTTGTAATACATTGCTTGAGATATTGGAGAAATCTAAAAGGGTTATTTAAATCAATTAGAAAATGAACCAATACTTAAGAGGGTCAAAATTGAAAAGTTTGATGACATTGTGAGTCAAAACAAGCCCTTGGAGCCGAGAGTTGGGGAAGGAGCAACATCGATCCATCCTTTCTTCTAGAGGCGTTCATTTCAGTCTAACTTCGTAGAAGCTAAAATTGCATAGGCAAAATGGAAGCATCTCGAACTAGGGTTTCAAATAGAACGACTAGGGTTTCAAAAAGAAGGTGTAGAGCCACTTGGTTGGGCTAAAATTGTTGCCAAACTTAAACCTTTTTTAATTCAAAAATAATACTACAATTCATTTTTTGTCACTTGTCCTCTTGTTTTTATCAAAATTCAGCATTAATTTTCAGTATATATTTTTTTTAATATTTTAAAACCTAAAAATAAGATACAAAATTGAGCTTATTCAAGTAAGACACGCCTGAGTTTGGATTGAGCAATTTGTCTTTGTTATTTTTCTCTTCAAAAATGACTTTGGTTTAACTTCGAGTTTGACTGTATAAAAGAGAAAAAATAATAATAATAATTAACCGCTAATATCTCCACTACTATACTAGAGACATAAAAAGACAGTAAGAAAAGTATATTCTTTCCTAATACCTCTTATGTTTGATCAATCATGTCAAAGAAGCCATTATTATGGCTTGACAAGTATTCTTTCAACCATGTACGTCATTGATGTAATTGCTAAAAGAGGCTAATGGCCAGCTCTGAGCCTCAGCATATATCCATAGCACACGCAGTGCAGCATGGTCTGATGCATACACACTTCCTCGAAAAGAAGAAAAGTGGAACTACAACTCCATCAAGATAAGGAGCTTGCATCAATGAAAGCTAGCTAGGCATAAATGGAGGACACAATACAGTCAAATCTGTATCATAGATCGATAGATCATCCCACTCGATCTCCACTGTAAAAGCTAAAAAGATTATGCTTAATCTGTTGTAAAGGAGTACTGTATACTTAACACCAGAACGATTGCACCCTCTGTTGATTCTGTTGCTCAACTAATAAAACTAAAAAATTTCGCCATCGATCATGTTTGCTTATCGGGGAAGAGTGAAACAACTAGCTAGCTAGCTAGCTCCAAAGCAACCTTCAGCAACCAAATAATGTTTCTTAATAAATTTCAATTCGAGGACTGCTCAAGAACATGGTGGTCATTAACAACTAAGATGAGTAGATGACTAGTCTAATATCCTAGATTGGCTAGATGAAATCCAATGCAAGATCGTACGAGCATCGAAAGTGCTTATTTTTAAAAATAAAAAAAAAAAAAAAAAAAAATATAGGGGAAAAATTTTTTTTTTTTTTTTTTTTTTTTTTATTGCACAAATGTAAAAATGTTTTGGTTTTTGGGGTTATTGGGCTCAACGATTTAAACAATACAAATTTTTTTTGGCAACATATTGGCCATCGAAATTGAGTTTTTGCTTGATTTGGTGAATTGTGCCAAATCGAGAAAAACTTCTTTATCATATTATTTAAAATTTTCAAGATCGGTTTGCATGAGTGTTCAAAATTATTTTAGAGGCTCGATAAAATCCAACATGAAATCTTATGAGCACCAAAAGTGTTATTTTTTGTCAAATTAAAAGAAAACAAATTTAGTAACACCTACTTGTTTTTCAAATTATTTTTTTAAAACTTTAACAAATGTAAAATGATTTTAATTGTGGGTCTCTTAAATTTAATGAATTAAACAACATAAAAGAACTTTCAAAATACATTGGTCATCAAAATCAAATTTTTACCTGATTCGGTGAATTGTGCTGAATTTGAAGAAAACTTTCTTATTATATATAGCATATGTTTGGTATTAATCCCCCAAAATAAATATATAAATAGATATTTTTTTATAAATTATTATTATTATATTTTGATCCGAGTCATCCACAGAAGTAAAACTGTGCAAGAACCATTTTCTAAGGGGCAACAAATAATAAAAAAGAAAGAAAGCGAGAAAGTGAAGAAAAAGAAAAGCCAAAGCGAAGAAAAGAAGAGGGAGAGTCGGATAGATAGAGAAAGTAAGAAAAGGGAAAGACAAAGGAATCGAAGGTCGGCGCCGACCAATCACCACGTCCTTTTCCCTCTTCCCCACCTCCTTCCTGTCTTCCACCACCACCAAACTCTCTCTCTCTCTCTCTCTCTCTCTCTCTCACTCACTATTCCCCCCCACTCTTATAAAACCCTAACTCCCTCTCCCCCTCTGTTTTTTTCTTGATTCTTCCTCCCCCTTTTTCCATTTTTTTTTGTTCTGTTTCATTCTTTCGTTTTTAACTTGTTTAATTCCTCTCTCTCTCTCTCGGTTTCTTCCGTATATTTTTTACCAATCGGAAGACGCCTCAATTATACCCCAAAGATCTGAATTCCGTCTTTTATCTCTACTAATTTTCCTTCCGATCATTTGCTTAATTTCTTTCTCTTCGGTGTGTCTGTTAAAATTATGAAAGCCGCGGTTGTAGAAGCTGTGGTTGACAGGGTTGAAGATGGCGATAAGGAGAAGAAGAAGAGACGACCACGTCGGCGACCTAAACAAAACTCCGCCGCATCAGGTAAATCACAATCTCCATTGCTAAGTACACAGTTTTTTTTTTAATTACTGGTTTTGCAACTACAAACTGAGTTTTTACTTAATTTAGACAAAAAGGTGATTTCTGGGTGTTGGTAATTTTTTTTTCTATATATGCTTTGGTTAGTAATTGGTGCTGAGCAATATAAATTCGAGTTAATGTCTGGGATTTTCCTGTGCATGGCAAGCTAATCACTATCTGATTGGATAACTTGGACCTTGATATAGATAATAACTAGTGCCCTTTTGGAATACTATTAGTTTTGTAGAAAAACATGTTTCTTATCTAGTTATATCAATTTTTATCACGGTCATTATGCTGAACAAGTCACATAGGGAGCTCAATAGTGATTTTCTTCTTTGTTGAATTGTTGCTATGGGTTTGCCTTTTCTTCTCTTATCCTTTCTAATACGGTGTTTCTTATGCTCGTTAATTTCCATAATTTGATTTGTTCTTTTTTACTATCTGTTAGCAGTATCATGTAGTTCAGTAAATGAGTTACATGGTGAAGCGTCCGAGTGCTTAGGAAATGGAACAACCGCTAATTATGTAACGACATCCTTGAAGCAACATCACTCAGACATGAGTCCCCCACATGACCATGGATTGACCAAAGCGTCTAACTTGGCTTTCAGTTCTTTGCCAACGATGCACATTGTTCAACCCCGTGATGGGCAAAGTCCCGAAAATCAACATTTTCTCCCATCTGGTTTTAATGGAAGAATGTTTGAAAAATCTTGTCCGGAACCAACTGTCTGTGGAGGGTCGCCTGGAATCTCTGCAAACAAGGGTTTCCCTCCTCAGCACATCGAGGGCTATTCTGAAAGAAAGTATTTTAATCCACACTGGTCCATGGAGGATGTTAATGACGCTCTAGAGGTTTGTTAATGGGGATTTGATGTATGTTATGTGCTGTTTACTTATTTTGCATGTGCCTGTACAAAGTTGTATAAATCTGTTGCTGAAGAAAGTAATTATCATGATTCATTTCTTATCATATTTTCAGAAAGGTGTTGCTTTTAAAGCCCTGTTTCGCGTCAACGCACACAACAGAATTGAGGTTTGTAATATTTTCCTATAAGTTTATATATGGATATATAGTTTGGCCTATGATATCTTTAAGCTCCTTCTTCATAACTTTCTGGGTAGATAATGTGTACTGTGTTCTTTGCTGGTAGGCCTATTGCAAAATTGATGGACTGCCTACCGATGTTCTCATTGGTGGGCTTGCTGAGCAGAATAGAGCTGTAAGTCTGGAGTTATTTTCAAATTTACTGTGCATACTTGTGTTAGTTGCCTGTTCATACAGTCTGCATTATTTATTTGATGGAAAGCTTTTTGCACAGTAGTCTATTAGTCTGACATACCTGCAAGTTCTTGTTTATAATGTCACGCATATGGAGACCTTAATGTATGTGCTTATCATACCAAGTTTTTTTTGCTGGAATTCGTTTCATAATTTCTCTCTATTCACTTCTTCTTTGTGTAGGTTGAAGGAGACATTGTTGCGATTAAGATTGATCCATTACCATCATGGGCCAGGATGAAGGGGTCTGCTGGCACTTGTAAGGGTTCTGCACCAGTGGAGGATCTTAATTTAAATCTTGAAGATAATGCAGTTGGTTATAATTGCAAAGGTAAAGCTAAGGTAGATGAGGATTGTGAGTATGGTAGTCGCAGTTGTCTGCTTCCTGAGAGGGGATCACATCCTGAGGAAAGCACTTCTTTGCATGACTCTACTCAGTCAGGGTCAATTGGACAATCTAGTTTTGATTATGTTGCTGGAAAGTACCCGTTGGCTTCAAATTCTTCACAAGCAGGTTCTTTTAGTGAGCAGAATGTAGTTAAAACTCCAGTCGAGAGGATGTGTGCCATCATCAGTTCATTCCCTTCAAAACGACCAACCGGAAAGGTTGTTGCTATTATTGAAAGTTCTCAACGTCGAAATGCTGTTATAGGTTATTTAAATGTTAAGAAGTGGATTTCTTACAGGGAATGTTGGAGAAAAGACATGAAAAAGAACAAAAGTTTGTCATACTCTAACCATGAGTACATCCAGATGACACCAACTGACCCAAGATTTCCAAAAATGGTGGTCCTTGTGAGAAACCTGCCTGATTCAATCAAGAAAAGATTGGAGAACGGTGATGAAACAATTGAAAAAGAGTTGTTTGCTGCACGAGTTGATGAATGGGGTGAAGAAAGTCCTGCTCCACAAGCCTTAATATTGCATGCTTTTGGACATGGAAGTGAAGTACAGCCTCACATTGAAGCAATATTATTCGAAAATGCGATTAATTCATCTGAATTTTCCCCAGAATCACTTTCCTGCCTTCCTCCTCTCCCATGGGAGGTGCCTCGGGAGGAATTCAAAACTAGAAAGGATCTTCGAAATTTGTGTATATTCACCATTGATCCTTCCACTGCCACCGATCTGGACGATGCTCTCTCAGTTGAGAATTTTTCCAATGGTATTTTCAGAGTTGGTATCCACATTGCTGATGCGTCATATTTTGTGTTACCTGACACACCCTTAGATGACGAAGCTCAATCTAGATCAACAAGTGTGTATATGACACAGCGCAAAGTTCCAATGTTACCCCCTTTGCTTTCAGAGAATATTGGTTCGCTTAACCCAGGAGTAGAGAGACTTGCATTTTCCATTTTCTTGGACATCAATCATACTGGGGATGTTGTTGATCAATGGATTGGCCGCACTGTGATAAGATCGTGTTGCAAGCTTTCTTATGAGCTTGCTCAGGATATAATTGATGGCAAATTTAACTCTGAAAGTTTTGGAACTTTCAAAGATGGTTGTCCTCTGGTACATGGCCATTTTGAATGGTTGGATGTAATTAGATCCGTTAAAAACCTCTATGAAATTTCCAAAACTTTGAATGAGAGGAGGTTTAGTGATGGTGCCCTTCAGCTTGAGAGCTCCAAAGTTGTTATTCTGTTTGATGAATATGGAGATCCATATGATAGTTTGTTTTCTGAAAGGAATGAATCAAATTCTCTTGTTGAGGAGTTTATGCTTTTAGCAAACAGGACAGTGGCTGAAGTCATATCTAGAGCTTTCCCTGACAGTGCACTACTAAGGAGGCACCCGGAGCCTAATATGCGCAAACTCAAGGAATTTGAAGCATTTTGTTGTAAGCATGGTTTAGAGTTGGATACTTCTTCTTCTGGTCATTTTCAACAATCACTGGAGAGAATCAGGGAAAAGCTCAAGGATGATTCTGTTCTCTTTAAGATTCTCATGAATTATGCCGCAAAACCTATGCAATTGGCTACTTATTTTTGTAGCGGGGAATTGAAAGACAAAGAAAATGATTGGGGTCACTACGGACTGGCTGTTCCTATTTATACTCATTTCACTTCACCACTACGCCGGTATCCTGATATTGTAGTGCATCGCATCCTAGCTGCAGCTATAGAGGCTGAGGAGTTATATTTGGAACATCAGAGAATGTTGAATAACTTTGACAAGGGAGACAGATTAAAAATGAGATGTTTCACTGGTGTTCATTTTGACAAGGATGCTGCTGAATCTAGGGAAAGTCAGGAAGCATTATCAGCTGCAGCAATAAAGCATAGAGTTCCCACATCAGAGTCGCTTGCTGATGTTGCTGCTTATTGCAATGATAGAAAGCTGGCCAGTAGACATGTCAAGGATGCTTGTGATAAGCTGCACATATGGTCACTGCTGAAGAAAAAGGAGGTAAGATATCTTATTTTTGGTCTTCATTTTGACATTAGTTGGTACCTTGACCTATGGTCTTATTACAGTGCACCGTGCGACTGAAGGTCTGAAGGTGATGCTAGTTTTGTTAATGCTTGTGTACTAATAGTATGTGAATTGGTCCTTTGTTTTTTCTTTTTTTGAAGGATGAGGGGTTATAATTATACTAAAACTCTATGAAATTGTTTGTCCCCCTCCCCAAACCAATGCACACTTGTTCAGAATTTAAAAAAAAAACATTCGATCCATTTCTTCATTATCGGTGTATTTAGCTGGAGGACAAGTTGGTAATAGTTTTCACCTTTCATTTTCATGACCAGCGTATCTAATTATGGTTCTGTAATTTGATGAGCCAAGATGGTTAAAGAGACTCATTTTACTTAGCAATCTTGATCTTGATCTTATCTTTGTGATAGAGCTAGATGGTTTGAAACAGAGGTAGTCATATAATTGCATTGGTAGTGCTCTAGTTTTGCAATTTTGATGTTCAGTATTTGGTCTGTGCTTAATGGTTGGGTTGTCTTTTTATGGTGCAGGTTCTATTATCAGAAGCAAGAGTAATGGGTCTGGGACCTAGATTCATGTCCATTTATATCCACAAGCTTGCTGTAAGTAGCTTTCTAGTGTGGGATATGTTGACTGAAGTATAGCAATCGCCCATGCAATTAACTGTTATACCTATGTTATTTCAGGTTGAACGTCGAATTAATTATGATGAAGTTGAAGGCTTGATGGTAGAATGGCTTGATGCTACATCCACATTGGTGCTTTCTTTATGTGCTGACAGGCGCTCATTCAGGAGAGGTGGTCCTGGTAAATGGAGGGCACTTGAAGATGCCGCGTTGGTTGTTGCTCCGTATGACCTCAAAGCTGAACTTGGTGGAGATGGAAAGAGTTCTAATGAGTCCACTTCCAATGGCATCTCTTTGAATGATGAAATCGAGCCTATGGTATTTCCCCTTACAGTGGGTCTTCTTTCAACGATTCCTGTAGTACTTCATGCAGTTGGTGGGGATGATGGACCCGTTGATATCGGGGCAAGGCTGTACATGAGTTCATACCTCTGCTAGATTGGGGGCCTTGAATTTGTTGCCTGTTTCAGATGAATGGTACATTTTGAGTGATAACGCAGCTTTCGAGGAGGTGTTTTGAATGGGGTTGATATACTTATTGCAGTTGAATGGAACTTATGAAGATCAAAGGATGACAGAGCTTTGTTAGGGCAATGGACAGGTTCTGTAGATACGAAATTAGTGTATAGTCTGAAAATAGAGTTTTAGATGAAAAAATAAAAAATAAATTACGGTTTTTAGATCTGCTGATGCTGTATGGATTTGTTTTATGGTGAAACATTTTGGTTGGAGAGGTGTAGATAAGGGTGGGGGTGTGGTTGTGGCACTGGCGGAAAGCGGCCGTTTTTGACAAAGCTGCTTTTGTTGCTGGAATAGGCCCCTGTTTTTGTTGGCCAGTTCCATCCGTGTTAAAACTTGGTTAATATGTGCTCGTGTGTGGCGCTAAAACACCGAGTTTCTTGGGCAAAAATTTGTGATGTAATTTTCTGTTTTGTTATTCCTGGATTGCAGCCCAATAATGTTTTTGGCTTTGGGTGGCCAGGATTAGTGGTTATGATTTGATATGTTTGTTTCAGGCATTAGATATGTGTTAGTCTCAAAGTCCGTTATAGATGACTAAATGAGTGACTGGCTATACCTATACCTATACCCAGTTGAATTACATTACATGTTATGTTCCTCTTTGTGTTTTAATGAAAGCGAAACTTCAGTGAATTACTGCTTGATTTACATGTATGTCCCTGTTCATGAATGATTTTCCGAACAAGTATGTAATGTTATAAGTTCTAATAATGGTGTAAAAAATCCAATTGTATCATTTGAGATGCGAGATGGAGACGAGGACAAAAGGGTAATTTCAGTGCAAAAAAATGTTATCGTTTTCTTTTCCTGCTTAATTCTAGACTCTAGAGTTATTCAAACTAAGTTGAGATGGACGATGGCGCAGGCAGAGTGAATTTTCGCGGCAAAGCTTGAAAAGAGAAGATGACGTCAGCTATCGGATGGTACGGACCGCTAATCGACCTGTCGAAAGCGGCGCTTCACATCGGCGACTTCGTTCAGCTGGTCGTCTTCATCCACCGAATCACTCCTCTTCAGGTAGGCCTCTCTTTTCTGCGCGTAGTATTTATCTTTTCCTTTTCTTTTCTTTTTTTCAAATTAATTGTTAAAAATTAATGGGGGATTTCGTATTTCAAAGTATAAATCACCAAACGGTGGAGAGGTAATCCGCACCGACATCCAGGTCGGCGATGAAACGAGGCCATTCTTCTCCGTATCCCTGTGGCAAAAGCAAATGGGATCCATGGCCGTCTACGGCGACGTCGTTTTGTTGCAAAGTGAGCAAGCTGCCTACTCTAGTTTACTCATTTTGCTGTTATTTTCACTCAAATTTAATCTTTTGGTTAATTAATTGATTCAGATGTGAAGATAACAAAATATCGTGACGTCATTGAAGCTACAACCGTCGTCCATTCATCCTTACGCTGCCTACTCCACCCTTATGAATCCATTGTTACCAAAGGTAAGAAAGATGCACTGGGAGTTAGTTATCATTTACCCTCATTTGAAGAATTGGGTGAATATGCTTTTGGTTTGGTGTAACGTTCTACACGTACACATCAATTTTTTGGCTATTATTTCCATATGGCGAATGGTTGTGATTGACAGTATGATAACATAACATGTCATATTGTTACGAGAAACATTAATCTTTACTAGCTCGTAAATTTGATGGTACAAAATTGTGTGTTGTAATGTTTAGGTGTTGATGCGTTGGTAGAGGAGTGTCGAGTTGGGATAGCTGCAAAGGAGAAGCTAAGAAAGGTAGTGGAATGGGTGAAGAAGAGCAACACTCTTCAGTTCCATGGCTGTCAACTGCAGCAGCAGCAGAGGCAATTCCCAAGAAACTGGAAGCTTCCGGAAGAGAGTAAACAGACTAAGGCTTGTTACTCGCTTTCACAGTTATCACATCTGACCGATTCTTGCAAGGCAGTCTTTTATGCCTCGGTCGCTGAAATTTTTATGCCACCTGCTGAATTGGACTCTTCATGTGACAAGGAAGACATGTTTGTTAGTAGGAGGTTGTATAAACAAGGAGATAATGGTTTGGCAAGAGATGTTATTTGTACAGGTTGCCAGATATGTGGTTCCCCTTTGGAGTCGAACAGGTATGGATCGGAGCATCGGATATAGCTTATGTTTTGTTACCATGGCACTATGGCAGTGTCTGCTTATGATGACTGAATGTGAATGTTGAATGCTTTGGTGTTTTTCATTGCAGTGAGAACACGTCTAAGCAAAATGCAGCTGCACTTTACTGTTTGAAAAGTTTGAACCGCCTTCATGTTATAAGCCTCATCTACAGGCCCTTCATGGTATGGATTTGTTTTCCCACTGATTTAACCTCTGGAGTTGTACCTTTTTTGTATCTGAACGACATTTTGTTTTTCCTACAATGGATCAGTTGATGGCACATACATGAAACCCATGTCAATTCCTACGTTCTTTCTGCATAGTTTAGATTGCTTTCCTATATTTCTTGTACATATGTTATAACATTTTTGATCTCTTGATCCAACTGCAGTTATATGTATGGGATGATTCGGATTACGCCCCACTCCTAGTCAAAAACAAAGCTGCAGAACTCTTGTTTGGGAACATTAAGGCTGAAACGGTCTATTCATGCTACAAGGAAAAACCACATGATGGACAAGTTAATTTCAAAGACCCCGACACAGAAACTCATCCAAGTGCAAAACCAACCTCGCAACCTAAAGCTGCTGATGGAGGAGTTCTGGCTTCTTGTTCATCAGCTGTAGACAAGAAGAGCTTGGAATGGAAGGGAAAACAAGGTTTTCAGAGGAACATGGACTTCTATAGGATTTGGTTAATTCTTCTGAAAACTATGCTGCAGCAAGGAAAGAACAGCCCTTTGAAATTCGAAGTCAATGTAAATGCTAGTTTGGAGAAGGAAAATGGGAGGTTTGAAATGGTTTCTGTGCAGTTGCCATGCTTAAGAACTAGGCGATCTCCAGACCATATTCGAAGTTAATTTAGCATTAAGGGATTCTTTTTTCTTGCTAATGATTTGTCATACAAGTTTAAAATTTACTGCGAAAGAACTTGACAAGCAAATTGCATCTAGGTACTTCCAAGAAAATTGACGACAAAGGGAAACATAAATCTCAGCTTGGAATGAACTCTTGTAAGTTACAAGCAATGAAGATCAAATGAAGTTATAAGATTTAGTGTGATTATTAACCCATGCAAAAGTGAACGCAGAATTCAAACAACAGTCATTCAGAAAAGTATTCAGCTTTTACAGTAAAAAATCTGACAGCAGTCAAAACATGTGGCATATTGCTTCATATTATCAAGTAGAAGACTCGGATCCGGTTTCGGAAAAAGAAGAAAACTCGGCTCCGGTCTCGGACAAAGAAGCATTGGTTGCAGAATTTTGGGCTTCTAATAGCTTCGCTTGGCGTTCAGCGTGTTCTCTTTCACACTGGGTGATCCCTATAATGATGTCAAGCATGGTACCAGTTGTGCCAAAGAACACAAGTGGCCCTAAAGATTTCCTTTTTATCCCCACCGGAATTGCTAGCAAAGCCCCTGCTACTGAGAATACCCAAGTGCCCAATGCGCTGCAGATAAATCATGGTCAATAACACTTATTTAGGTAAGAAGCAGAGCAGAATAAGCTAAAAAATGGGAGAGATTGTAAGATTCTATGTCTGATCCCAAAAAGAGCATTATAGCTAGTGTCTTGTATAATGAACTTGACTAGCTGTGTTGAAGTTAGTTGGTGTACCGATTAAGCCAAATGATCTTCAGAATGTATTGTACTCCATAAATCTTATTAGTAAGTATTTATAATTAAAAACTTTTGTAAGAGCTAATGAAAATGTCAACTCAGTTTCATACTTTCATCTTTCATGAAAAATCATAGATGATGATGATCAGACGCACCAACATCTGGAAGATTATAATAATGTGCAACAAAACAGCACATTAGCTACGGACATGGAGCCCAAAGACTGGATATTGATGCACACAATCACGAAAACAGTTCACAATATCGACGCAAAGTTTCAGTAGATTGGTCTAAATCTTCCCAGCTTTGCATATAGGTCACTTGTGTCAAAACGATATCTGCCTGATCTAGAAGTATCCTGGTTTATAACAAAAGCTTACAGATCAATGGACGATTTGTGATCTTCGAGGTCCCGAAAAGTTTGTTAACCTTTCAACATCAATTTATATGATATTCTTTTTGACAAGTGACCACCAATATGTGAAGCATTATAATGACTAAACTGTGGTCTGTGGAACAGTTAAAAGAGTATCTGAACAACAAGGAAAACCTTCTTCTGTCATCCCTGATCCATTACATTACTAGAATCTATAACCAAGTATAATTTTGTCACACACTCCTCTCATTCAATCTAATTTTAAATTTTCTAAGAACCAGAAAAGAAAAAAAAAGCCACAATTCATAAGCTTCCAATGCATTCTTAATGTTACAGCAAGAATAGAAAGAAACTAACAATCAGTGCTGTAACTGCAGTTCTAAAATGGCCAAACTTCAAATCTAAAAGATAGATGAAAGGACAACTTTGCTGCCCAAATTTGAAGACCAGAAAAGATTATAAAGAAAGAAAGAAAGAAAGATTGAACTGACTTGGCAACTGTGCAATCCTCAAGCTGCTTAACCTCTTGGCCTCCCATTCCTCTAATTTAGCTCCAACTGTGCTTAGGAGTAGCAATCCTCTTCAGCCCTGTTTACCCCAATTTGATACATAGAAAGATTGATTATGATTACACCAAATTCTGTGGAAGAGTTTGAGTTTGGAAATTTACAAAATTGAGATGGAAGAAATCGGTGATCAACAAAACCCTAAGAAACCATGAAAGCCTAAGCAAAAGAATAGTTCGGAAAATGAAGGTAACCTGATCAGACACACGCCGAGAAGACGATGCCTTCAGCTCCTCACTCAAAAGAGTAAACTTGATTTCGTGCCCTGAGCCCCGACCCCTTTCATTTTGTGAGTCGGTCGGGTCGGGTCGGGTCTTTTTAAAGAAAAAAAAAAAGCCCAAACTGGGGGGATCATATAAAGTTTGTTGCTTTCTCGTTATAGAAGCGAAATCAAAGGGAGGGATGATGAAAGGTGTAGGAGGACCGCTTCTGTGCATAGGCGATCTGCTGAGCGATGTGGGAGAATCAGATGCTTCATCACCACCACAACAACATGAACCCTCTGTTTCTGCTACTATTTCCAGCTCAACTCAGAGTCTGGACCTCACCAAGTTCTTCCAGGTTTTCCTTATTTCACAGTCCCAGTTGCCATTGATTCTTGTTCTGTGAATCCTCTTAAGAATTTAGTGGGTATTTCCCATTTGTGTTTGGAAAATTGAATACCCATTAGTAAAAGGAAAAGTAATTTAGAGTTTTAGACTTGTGCTGTTCATGTAACAAATTATAGAATCCGCTTCAATAGGCAGATGGATAAAGGTGCAAAATTATTATATGGGAATTGGGCCTTTGAATACCAGCACTGGGAAACTTGGGTTCATCTTACAAATGTATTACATTATTTGATTTTGTTGTGAAGGTTTTGCTAAAAAGAGAAAAGGTTTCTTGTTTTTGATAAATGGGATCACATTCTCTTACATTAATGTAAGTGTGAGTGTTCCTTACTTCATGTACCATCTTTTCTTCAGGAGAACTATGAGCAGCTGAATGAGGCGCTTGCCGGTACAGACCACTCATGGGCAGGTCTTACTTTAGAGGTGATGAAATATCTTTTGAGGATTTAAATGTGAAATGTCATACATTATTTGATCCTGTATTGGATGATTAGTGCATTCTATAACTCACATCGTGGCACATGCATCTTTGTGTCTAAATATTAAGGCATTGTACCCTCCTACATCCTCAAACTGTTCTTGAAAGGTTGTTTACTTAAGGAAAGATAATTCCAATGATTAGTTGGATGACAGATGCATATTTTTTTTCTATTGAAGTTTTCACTACTGTGTCTTGTAGATTACTTTTGGTTGAGCAATTTCATTTTTGCTTGATTTTGGTAGCATTGCCTGGACAATAATTGATTTCTTTACAGTTATCATTCTCAATTTCACATTATTAGACAGATCCCGAATAAATTCTTATGACCTAGAAGCAAATAACTTAATAAAAGGCATAAGTGACAAAACAATATATTAAAAACGATGCATGCACTTTCTATCTCTTTTCTACATCATGGCTAGAAGATGACCAAAGAAATAAAATCCTCATAGTCTATTCGGCAATTACTCATCCGCATTGTATAGAAAAAAAATTTAGAAGACAACATAGTATTGTGGGGGCTTGTAGTTCTGGTGGTTAAGAGAAGCCTACTCCCGAGGTCCCGAGTTACGATCCTTCTGTTGTTTCATAAAAGAAAGGAAAACAACATTTTAATTTCCATTTGGTGCATGGTGAGTGATGTATAAAGTGGACAAATTTCAAAAAGCATTAGTGGTTTTATCATTTGTGAAGGTAACTATAAAGTGCTGTGCAGGGTAAGAAATCACAAACACTCAGACTTTGGATGCATATATAGATTCTGATTTGATTTTTAATTATTCCAGCTATGCGGTGCTCTGGAAACTGCAAACAAGTTAGTTCAGTCAACCAACTCAAATGTCACATTATTGTCGGAGAAGGTTGGAGATCTTGAGAGAGTTATCAAAAGGGCAGATTCTGCCATAGCAGCAGCAAGGGTCGTCCATGGCTCACTTAACAAAAAGGAAGGGTCACTTATTGGCAATCAAAATGTCAACTGATCTATGTTTCACTGGTTCGAGATCAGTAATTTGATTCAGAGGAAAAAGTGAAAATACCAACTCTGAAAATTGCGAGGCTCCCTCCATTATTGGAATATTGACTTTTCGAATTTTTGTTAATATAATGTAAAAGATAGTTACTCAAGATGCAAAGTTTCTTTGTTGCTTGAGTCTAGACTCTAGACTGCTTTCCTGTGACATTTTGGTCCGACTGTCTTTTAGTTATTAAATACCCTTCTGATCTAGTGAGGCTAAATGGCAGGTCAAGAAGAGCAAGCACGATTTAAGCCCAGTCTTTGATTTATCATTTGTACAGCAAAATGAGATTTTGGTTATCTAAAGGAGTAAGAAAGTAAACCGGTGTTATGAAATAATGAACTATACACCTTTTATGAATAAATGAACGGAGCTCCATCTTGCTTATTCTGAGATTGACTTGTATAACTGGGGATTCTGGTTTCTACAGTTTACGATCTTTTCAAACATAGAAACCTGTTAACTATGGCAACTTTGTTTAGAATGTTTTCCGTCGTTTTTTCCTCGATAAGATTTAGAATTGTTTCTAGGATAGAGTAGTCATGAACTCATGACCTCACTAGCTTAGGAAGTTGATGCAATCAACTGATAACTAAAATAAATAAATAAATAAATAAAAAGGGTTCTTTTTTGTGTCTTTAAGGCACATAAGCTATTATGGGCTATTGCGTCATGGCATCTCCTTCTCATAACGAAGAAATGCCATAAGCTGTTATTCTTTCTCATGAATAATGTTATGTAATGTGGTGGCCCAAGTCCATTTGGACAGTTTAAAGCTCGACCATCGGGAGAGGGGGTTGAGAAGAGCTTGCTGTAGCTGAACCTATATAGGATATTGGATCTCGAATAAAATCCAACTGCAGGTCCATTTATAGGTATATATATATATATATATATATATATATATATATACACAGTCCTTCCGTAAAATAAAATACGAACACTCATCGTCGGAGTGCAAATTAATGATCAAAACCGTCTATATTTTAGGTCATCCTTCAAGGATCATTTTGATATAAAAACATTTCAAATTGGAAATTATTTAGCCATTTGATTACCACATTACATTCAATCTGATTGGATCGTATTCCGTAAACTATACAACGAAGAGATGACCAAAAATCTCCATTGGGATTTATTTCAAAGATAATTCTTGAAAATAAATCTAAATGATGAACGGTTCGGATGATTATTTGATCTTAAGTTCGGTCGTGCATATGTCAGTTTACGGACGGCGAAATACTGTATTCACATGCGCACGTGCATGTAAAATAAAATATTAAAAACGATGAAATGTGGTAATCAAATGGCTAAATAATTTGAAATTTGAAAAAAAAAATATATCAAAATGATCCTTGAAGGATGACCTAAAATATAAACGGTTTTGATCATTAGTTTGAATGTTCGCATTTTAATGACGTGTGAATGTTCGCATATTATATATATATATATATATATATATATATATATATATATATATTGATAGACAATCACGTACCATTTATAGGTTTGTAGCTCTTATGTAAGGTAATCATTCATTCATGTGCATGTTTTATTGTATCATCAGCGGCCCAGTCATAGGGCGCTGACCCAGCTGAGGCAATGTTCAAGCAAAGAGACACTGCTACCAGCTAGGGTGCTAACTTAAGACTAGAGTTCTTTGTTTAAGATTAGAAGCTTGTTTTTTTTTTTAAGGAAATTTCCTTTTTAAATGGAGGGTGAGATGCGTATCCTGATTGGTACCAACTATAGCGTCACTCACTTGCAAGATCAACCATGGCATCACCAGATGAAGAAGACAACACTATCAACTACCCTCCATTTGGTCTGTAATATCAAAGTGGTGCAATTTGCATCTTCTTAAATAATAAGGTCACTGTCTTTCGTCCCCTAAAAAACTCCCCAATTGGTAACTTTCAAATCCTGTTAGAAACTAATTTAAAATCTTAACATAAATAATTACCGGAATAATTACATGATTCTTGCCAAATAAGACAATTAAGTACCCATCAGGGCTATCACTAGCTACCTTAAATATCAGTGTTTATTTGAGTTAAAGTATCTCAAGGACTCAAGCTGTAACATCACTGCCTCCGAAACTTAACTTTCATCGCTCTTGTTCATCTGCATCGATGAAATTGTAAACACAAGAAGTGGGCGTGACATGGGATAAAGGTTGCTCTCCACGTGGAAGACATCCATACACTCTCCTAGATCTTAGACTTGGTTGGGCTTGTTTCCAACCTAAGCTCTACATGCCTCATATATTTTAATAGACATTTGTTCTTGGTCTACTGGGTCTCAGTTATGCAGCTCAAAATTGCTCCAAGACAAGGTGTCAACCTAGTTAATACATAGGACCAGCAAGTTCCTCTTTCGCATATATATACCGGTAAGATTGTGATGCTGTTGAAATGTCCTGTTCATCTTCATGTATTGCTGAAATTTGAAAGACATGCACTATAGGCCAAAGTGGTTTTGGTTTTGGTTAACTACCACTTAAACTATAACAGGAATCTACCTACATTATGAAATTTCCCAAGGTTATAGACTCACACTAAGCATCTTTATAGTGGTGGTTGCCAAATTAAGTAGTAGGGTTACTGGTCATTTTAAAAAAGATGAGATTAGAAAAAGAAGAAGAAGAAGATAAGTTTGAGCCCTAAATTTCAAACTATTTGCTTGGCATAACAAGTCCAGTGGTACAGTAGTGCCATTGCTTTCAATGCATTGTATATGATACTCTGAAGGATCCACCCACATCTACATTTGTTGACATGTTATGCATTAATTGATAATAAAAGGTTGACTTGTAAAATATGCAAATATGAAATTGATTATAGCTAATTAACCCTGCATTTAAATCTCATTCTTATCTTTCGTACAGACATACAAAAGGCAAGCGTTTAATTACTCCAACTGTTTGGAGTTGATCTTGTATATGTCTTTAGCCATTCGACTTAGTAAGAGCCATTTTCCTTTTTCCATTTATTTTTCAAGTTCATCTAAGCTGTGATCAGTTTACTGGGTGTCTGTGTGTCTATATATAATAGGATTCCCCTCAGGTGCATTAACATACTAATACTCTACTTTTCATAGTGTTAAACTAGTTAGCTCAATGCAATACTGACCGAAAATCAATATATTAGTGCATTAATGTACTGCAAACATTCGCTCGTTATATATATTGAAGCTCTCGAGATCCGTATGTTCAATCTTAGACCTTATGTAGAATGATCTAGATGAGGAAAATAATTTATATAATTATTTCTGCCTTTGATTTCTTCGTAAAAAATAATAAATAAATATCATAGCTTTCTTATATCCAATAGTTGGATTTCAATTCGTTGATTTCACAGCAAAGTGTCTAATGGCAAAGACAATGAGAAAAACAAAGGAGTGGGAGTTGCCGAGTTCCATATTGTCATCTTTCATTACGTCCAATAACCACAGAATGTTGCTCCAAATATTTGTCATCTGTGTTTTCCTAGTGATTGAATCATTTATAATTTCTTTTATATTTATTGCAACAGTCACAGATCATCAGTTCCAGAAATTAAATAAGAGTCACATATCTATCGATCTGTCATCGTTTTATATAATCTATCAAGCTTAAAAAAATTCTATGAGAATAAAGAGAAACTCAAAACAAACAAACAAACAAACACACCCTGAAAATAGATTAAAAGAAAAGAGATTAGCACCCTGCAATATAAATTTTTTTTTGGTAACCCTGCAAACTTAACCCAACAAAAGACAGAAGCAAACAAATCAGAGCAAAAATATACAGGTCCTTTCAACTCCTTGTTTTAGAAAGAGGAATTGTTGGAAAAAAATTGTATTTGACAATCGTTATGAAGTTCAAACTGTCGGTAATAACAAATTAATGTTGTAAATTATATACTTTGAGTACGTAACTACGGTTTAGGACATTTCACTAGACTTATGATTGGACTAGATTGCTATGAGTTCCCTAAGTACATTAATGTACCGATAGTTCAATAATATATAAATCTCAATAAGAATGGTAGAAAACTCCATACCTCCGGTGAGCTAACATACGACTATATACCAGTATCAAAGTGTAGGCGGTTAGTCTAACACAATCAAAGTGTATCCCACATTAAAAATGGAAAGCGCCAAGGAACGTTTCATTAAAACTTTAGACAAAAATTAAGAATATATATTTATAAAGTCTCAAGTCCCTTTACTCATTTGCAATTAATTAATTTTGGTTAAATGCTCTTCATGAAATTAGAGCACATCTTCCTATAATCATGGTAGTTATATATAAACTATATATACACGTATGAAGACTGTGTTAGCTCTATGTCTCTCAATATATATATATATATATATATATATGTTTTTAATATGTTAGGATCAACTTGCTTTACAAGTGAGGGGGGCCGGTGGTGGGTTTGTGAAGCCCTTACTTAACAATCTTTAACAACTTTTACTATCTTGGGACAGGTGCTTTACAAGTGAGGGCGCACGTCCGCATTGAAACTAAAATGCAAAACATCGGTCCGATTGCGAATGCAAACTATTAATCAAAACCGGGTCCCGGTCTATATTTTAGGTCATCATTCAAGCCGATCATTTTGATATATAAAAAAAATAAATCGGAAATTCTCTCTCCCTCTCTTACTTTCACGTGCTCCCGCAGCTCCCCTACAATTTGTTTAAAATTCTTTTCTTTCAACCTTATTTCTCTTTCTTCTCTTTTTTTGTATTTTTCTTAAACTCTAGCGAACTGACAACCAAACAATCTCCGATTTGGCTTATTTTTTGCAAGGATAATCCTCTCTTCAAAATAAATCTAAACGATGATCGCTCTCTGATGATCCTGGAGTTATGTTGTCAATTGGTCGAGATCACCATGGCATGTCTCGCATTTTAGTTTCACCATCGGACGTGAACCAACCCCACCCGCATGTCAAATCTTCACTTCCTTTCTCATCATATCGATATATATCATATACCCCAGCTATATGTTTTTTATCAAAAAAAAATAATATCTTAGAATCAACTTGCTGTTACAAGTGAGGGAGGCCAGGTGAGTGGGGAGTGTTCTATGAGTAGAAAAGGAAAGCCCGAACAACTGAACAAAGGACTCTTTAACAACTTTTACTGATCTGGAAATTGTCAGGCCCGGCCCGAATTAATGAGTGCCGGTCTGGTCCCGGTCCTATGAATTTCAGTGTGGCCTACCCATCCTCATAACCCGAGTTCGAAGCCCCCCCTCCCCACAATTTCGAACTTTGGAACCCCAAATCCCCCTCCCCTAAAAAATAAAAAAAAAATAAAAAAAATCTTTTAACAACTTTAGAGTCATCATTGCCACACACATATGATGTTAATCACGCTGCTTGTGTAGTTGTGTTCTTCCTGTATGGTTTCACTATTTGCTTGTTGTCAACTTTTGACCTAAAACTAATGAGCTATTTTAGAGAAGGGAAACGATGAATGTGGTAATCCAGTTGCTAAATAATTTCCAAATTGAATTTTTTTTTTATCAAAATGATCCTTGAAGGATGTCCTAAAATATAGACGGTTTTGATCATTAGTTTGCACTCGCAATGAGGATGTTCGCATTTTACTTTACGTGCGCATGTAAAGGGGACTATATATATATATATATATCTCGTTTTTGTGCAATTGAAAACTTGCAACAGATCGACTAAGATTCTCATCTCTCACTTGGTATATGTATACTAGTGGATACCTAACATACATTTAACATTTTAATGGCAGTTGACAATCAATAACTATATATGTTTAAGAAATTCAAATGGGATTATCATGAACTCTATATTTTAGTACTTAATATTTTTCTTTTTCTACAAAGTGAGCCTTGACTTGGATTATGAATGTTAATCATGATTAGCTTATCTCAATCGAATATTAGTCCGACATATGGCAGATATCGAAGCACATTATAACGTAATTATTAAAAAAAAAACCCGATAAATGAGAATAGAAAGTTCAAGGTTGATTAATACATAACCCCCATAGACTAGGAAATATATTTTGATGTATGCACGTACCCAATTAAGTCAAGCTAGCCATTTAAGAGACAGGAAGACTTAAGACATTAGAATATATATCACTCCTCCTTCTATGCTGGATCTTTTTGAAACCCCGGCCTCTATATGAAAATAAAACGATGTGGGATTTATTCCCAACTTTCAAAAGTCTTATTACTGGTATACATAATACATGGATAATTGGATATAATACCTAATGGATATGATGATCATCATCAAAATGTGTATATATATTAGTTTTCTGCATCAAACCTAAACACTAATTCTTATAGTCTAAAGTCGATCAGATCACTTCAAAACCACAACTTGTAATGCATATAGAAAAGAGCAGCTGATACCTTAACGTTATGTACGTTCTATTGTTAATACCAAGATATTGTTGTACAGCATGTACTTCAAACCATGAAACGATCACAGAGCTAGGTTGTCTTTGACAATGGAGCTAAAATATGGTTGAACGTTCATTTTCAGTTGGTCATGCACTCTTGAAATTATAAGTATTATGAATTTTGTGAGAAAAAGTTTTATACATAGAGTAATCAAATTTTAAGTACAAAATTACTAGGAACAAGTTTTTTTTTTGGATAAAATGTGATAATCTATATTAATTATGAAAAATAGTACAACTGATAGATGTATAAATTACATCAAAATTAAAAATAACAAAAGCAATACTAGAAGCAACTTGATGCATATTTCACGTAAACATATACGCCGACCATGCATATTCCTCTCATGTAACTCTTACATATGTTTGATGCACTACATTGTGATAAATTTTGTACACACAAAGATGAAAGTTTCACGTAAAATTAATGCAACAATAGGTTCCATCGATTATTTATTTTTGTTAAGAGTGATAAACTTGATGTTGAATAATCTTCACTTGTTGGGTAAAGCCCTATGATAAATCAGGTAGAAGGGTACGTAGTTAGGGCGTTGATTTGGGAACTCCTTAATTACTCAGACTTCTTTAATTTTCTTATCGTTTGATTACAACTTTAGTCATTGTAGCTTGTTAGATTTTTAATTGTGGTTCTTGTAGTTCTAATTTTGGCAAACAAGGTTTTGTAGTTTTGTTGAGTTTCCGATCAGCTCCAGTATGTTAAAACGCCATGGACACTATCTTTAATTAAATAACCACAAATCTGAAAATGGATTAACTTTACTTTGATTAAAGCTTAGTACTTAGCTAGGTTAGGAACAATTGTTATCTAGTATTAAGCTCAACATCATCAAATTGGACTTCAAACCAAAATGTGTGAGGTTATATTGAAGTCGATTGCAAGCTTAACTAAACTAGTGGAATTTTAAAAATAATAAGAACAAAGTGGAAAGCCGGCCAAACAACACAACTAGCTAGTAATATCATTTGTTTATCAGCAAGAAAACTAATTAATTGAGGTACCATATATATCTAGCTCCACTCTTCCTCTCCCTAGGGACGCATCATCCATGGCGTAGATGAGGTTATAAACTTCTGAGAATGAAGAACTGTTTTTAATTTGTTCAAATAGGCTAGGGTTTCAGTAATCAATAGCTGGCCTAAAAAGATATATGTAGAAATGTAGAATACCACGTTAGTGGGTCAAGTTCATTTTTGTGATTATGTCATTCATATACTTTTGTTAAATGTATACATGAAACCCCACATCGTAATTTACAACTATAAACTAATAGAGATCAAGCGGGAAACAAAAATAATAAAAGACTTCTCATGTATCAGTTTAACTCATAAACTAATATTACAAAGTACGTATACGTCAATTTTTTTATTGGTTGAGTAATTTAATATCACAATAATCACAAACACAGACAAGGAGTAAAACAACAAGTTCAAGTTCCCGAATGTGAGAATGTCGTATTGCAATTTAGTCTCACCAGTTTGCTAGTGTTGCGCTGATGATCTGTTGGTTGTTCGAGAAACGTACAGTACCCTAATCATGACTCACTGATTCCATCATTGAAAAATAATAATTAGAACCCGTGATTAACCTAATCACAAGTTGATCATAGCTTAATATATATACCCTCTGTTCAGAGTTTGGTTTTCAGCTAGCTAGCTAGCTGGCTATGATCCCATTGGTACATTTCACTATTTCAGTACCATGATCTTTGATTTTCTATTCCAAACCTTTGTTTACTTGGAACCCCGGGCCCCCCGGAGGGGGGGGGGGGGAATTTTATCCCTCGTAGGTGATGGGAGGAAGATGAAAGGGAATGGGGGGGAGGGGTTTGTTTTAAAAGAGAAAGAAAATATTTTTTTTTATTAATAATAAAATTATTATTTAAAAAAAAAAGGGGGGGGGGGAAAAAAAAAAAAAAAACCGAACCTGAACTGAAACTAATTGAAGGACCAATAATATATAATAATAATAAAAACAGAGTTTAAGATAGTAATTAAATCACACTTCTCACCAAAAGTTAAGAATCCAAACTTGAAAACGCTAGCAACCTTCGCTAATCTCTTACAAACTTCTTCTTCAACCTAGCTTCTTCAATATTCGACTCATCTTTTTCTACTATATATAAATTGAGTTGAAGCGATTTGCATTGTAATGCACACACATCATATGATTTGAATTGATCGATAATTTTTGCACTTCTTCTTTTTGACAATTTCTACTCTTGCTCTTTATTTTCAAAAATATGTGAAAAGGCATTAAAATATATAAAAGACAGTTAAATGTAAAATATGTCGAAAAAGCTAGGAGTATAAAAACCAGAGAAATTCTAGAATGCCCCGAACATGCCATGTTCGGAGGGTCACATTCAATATCCACCATTAAATGTGGTAAATACACATCCTACCCATGCAATCCCCCCTGCAAATGCACCTCATCACTCTTCAAGTGGCCTAAAAATCAGCCCTTAACTTTTTTATCATAAAGGAACGTATCCCCATACATTACAAGCATATGAAACACTAGAAACATATGCAGATATATTTAGAGTCCTAAAAGGTTGACCTGAAAATAGAGGGTCATGTCCCAATTGGTCAGATTTTGCCACCTCTAGTAAAAAATAAAAGTTAAATGGTTAATTTATGAACATGCTATGCATACCGTCGTACTAGAGTTGCTTCGTTGTATAAAAATATTTTAATGAAGACTGAAGAGGGAATCTCATGCCACTGAGAATCTTCATTAATATATCTAATTACTAGGTATATACGAGTGCATATTTCATCCATGAATTTTTAATTAAGGGAGTTGACAATAATTAAGTTCAAAAGCCAATAGATAATTCCGTATACATCCATAATTTTGTGGGACGGGGCCAATAATAGAGTTATAGAGGTGCTTTGACTTGGATTAATATATATATGGCTTTTCACACTGTTGCTCTCGTCACCTTACCATCCCATTCTGCATATAAAAATCAGTAACATATTTTAAAAAATATGTTAGCTGCTTTATATGAAAGGAAATGAAAAAGCTAACCTTAAATCCCAATTGCATTGCCAGTCAATATCAATGATAGACATAAACGAATGACCAGAAATCTTGCTACGTAAGGTACATATCATGAACAAATCTCATACATTAGGGTAATGATTCTATTCAAATGTATGAAATATTATGTTCATTAATCAGACTGTCAATTTGAGTGATACATCTAAGTACAAATTTACGCTACATAATGGTCTAGGTTATCAATTTACAATGTAACATTTTGCAAAAAAAAAATCTCAATGTATTTAGAATTTACATAGGTGGGGAAGCTAGGGTTTTGGTAGTTGGTGAAGTGGGCTTTATTGAATTCGGCTGCAAATTAATACATTTTAATCGGAGTTATGAAGTTATAATGGTAAATTATAACAAGGTCTATTGCAACAAAAGCTACATTATATTCAAAATAGAACACCAATGACTCAATTAGAAGATCATTCATCCTATTGGTATTAATTGTAGTTAATTTAACACAATGGATATTGTCTTTTTTTTTAGGATAATTTTTAGGTTCACCCTGTGTGAACTCACCCATTCACCCCCTCTTATGTTAGCCAATCATTCTTTGACATATGTATTCTTATTAATAATATAAAAACTTTATGAATTATTTATACAATAAAAACAAATTAAAAAAATGTATTAATAACATTTTTTTTATTTTTTAATAAAAATATATGAGTTGTAACTGCCCCTCGAGAACATTAAGAAGTGTTTGCCCTCCCCAATCCACTCATCCAATTATTTTAGGTACTCTCTTTGAGCATGTGGATTTGAATAGACTTTGCTCTCTAAAACAATAACAATTTTTGCTCTCTCATTTTCTTTGCCCACCTTTCTTCTAACCATCTAGTTATATTTAGGTCACAACTTTGGATTTAATAAAGTGACAATGATAAAGATATAAGTGTAGAGTATGTGTGAAACTAGAAATACTAAATTAGTTACAACTTACAAGTACCAATCGATAATTACTAGCCTTTAGATATACACTTGCCAGTTGCCACATTGCTTGGTAAAATGATATACTTAATTAACATAGCCAACCATGCAAACGAGTATACGAGTCTTATGCCAATTTTCAACCCTTTTCTTAAAAAAAATTTGTTATATGACCTGGCTCTAACAATGCACCAATATTATTTCAAACTTGGATATTCTCAACGGGTTTGCTTTCAACAATTGGCCACACAATTATCATTGATGCAAGTAAAATTTAGGTTGACGATAAATTATTTGGTTCACCAGATGCATCATTTGGTGATACTTGATAATGTGTTCAACTTAAAATGTGGCCAGCGTTGAGAACTTGGAGTTATTTTAATTATTAAAGTGTGAATTTATGACTTTGTTATTTATCTTAAATTCTAAATCCTAAATTCTTTTTAGCTAAAAATAAAGAAACCCTAAGCCCTACATATAATAAAATAAAAAATGAAAACAATAATCATTTGTCAAGCTACAATTCCTTGCAATATCCAAATATATAGTGTATCTGATAAACAAAATAGTTACTCCCGATATAGATTAATAGGTGACAATCATGCACCTACGTATGACCACACTTGTTAATTTAACCTGAACTTAATTACAATATATAGTATTCACATACATCAACAAATCAACAAGTGAGAATTGCAAACGGATGGTTTTTTCTATTCTCAAATGTCGGATAATCTTAGATAAAGAAAAAATGTTGAATGATCACTTGTATATGTGAAAGGTTTTCTTTCACATCTTGGAGATAATTAATCTGTAATTTAAAATAAAAGAAGACCACGAAATTTTATTTTTCTAAAAAAAAAAAACTATATATCGATCTCATTGACATATCTCTGCCGTCCAAATAGGAGTATTAATGCTATAGCGTCTCCGACTAACGCTCCTGCTTCTCTTTCTGAAACATGCCGGCCGGGATTAAAATAGTGTTGGTAGCCATTAGCTAATCAAGCACCTAAAATCAATAGTCTTTAGAATAATATTGAGTTTTTTTAACCCGTAATTTCTGCCCATTTGGGTATAGTTAGTCCTAGCTAGGTTTATACAATCCTTCCTTCTACTTCTGGAAATGTCACTGTCTCTGTCAAAGGATCGGATTGATTAATGCCAAGCTGACTTTAGCTGTTTATTGCTAACCCAATCATCTACTATAATACTGGCCGTACGTCGATCAAATTAATTAATTTTTTTTGGCCAAGGATCAAATTAATTAATTAACTCTATCATGATATTATCATTTTGATTGGTTGTTGCTTTCCATTATCAAAACATAAAACCGAAGCCTAGGTTTTTCATTACTCTTTCTTTTCTTTTAAAGAATTTTTTTTTGTTAATTGTACGTTGGTAGATCAAGAAAAAAAAAAATCTTTCATTCTATCATCTACGTTGGTAGAGAATTGAATGAATCTTTGTGTGTACGAATTTTTATAAGACTAAATTCGATTTTTTTCTGAAATAAAAAATTACTCTAAAGTAAATGGAAAATTTTTCCAAAAAAATGTCCTTAACGATAAGGTTATTTCTGCAACCATTATGCCTAAAATTAAAAGTCATTCACTTTTCTTATGCTTATGTGATTACAATTATTGTTGATATGTACATAATGTGTGCAATAAATTTCTCGATTCATTGTAAAGATTTTTACTAGAGTATTTTTTGTCTACTTAATTGATTTTCTAATGATGAGACAAATAATGCATGTTTACTATATTATTCTTCACTTTAATAATCTTGAATACAAATGAGTAAGTAAACATGATTATTTTTTACTCATGTCATGAGCATAGAAATCTAAAAACTACATATTTGTTAGTAAAATTATTGTCTCGCATCAAATATTTTTGACAAATAACATTTTTTTTGTTTAACTCAGGTCACAATCCTAAAACTTTATTTACTAATAAATCAAACATCTAAATAATTCTAGGCAAATCCCTCGTCTCGATCTCTACTTTTTTTTTTGTCTCTACTTTTTGCTAGTCACATTACTAAATATTCACCATAATTTACCATGCAATTTTAAAGCTATTTATAGATCTGAAGATGTCTCTTGGCTAGCTTCAAGTTTTTTATGCCTAGTTAAAAGTGTATGTTAAACTTCAAACCACCAAATTAATCTTAATTTTAAGTTCTACCACTCCTACATGTTACTAAGTTTTACTGTTGGAGTGTGTCCTTTGATAGTTTAACAGTACGTATATACTATACTTCACACACCATATATAATCAATGCATGCCTTTTCGTTTCACTTTTTTTGCCATCATATATAATTATATTTTTGGCCAAGTGCCATCATCATATATAATTAAACTACACATTTTGAAGTCTATATATATATAAGAATGCTATGTCAAATTAGTAACATAATTAACTTTTTAATTACAACTATTCCCTTATTTCGTGGTTACCATCACATATCATTATCAATCGGTGCAACGTGACTGTTTTTTTTTTAAAGATAAAAAGGTGGGGGGGGGGGTGGCTACACCACCATCTTTAGAGCAAAGCCTACACACAAGGTCTCGCGGGTTTTTGGTTTTAAAAAAAATGTTTGTTGGGGGGGGGGGGGGGAGGGGGGGGAGCCCCCAGAGAAAGGGTTTTGCACATACATATATACATAAATTTATGGGTAATCACTAATCACTTGGAAAAAAAAGAATATATGCATGATCGATTACCCTTAAAATAAAAGTCAAGGACGTCTCTAATATGAGGTATAACTTCATCGAACAGGCACTTTGATCCTTAAATATAAATAAAAGGACAGTAACCTCATGATCGATCAAACGCTCTATGCCATGTTGAGAGACATACATTTCGTGTAAAATTCTCCTAGGGCAACTCTTTGTCTTATTTTTTTGGTGAGTAACAATTAATGTATAATTAAGCAAATATCATCCCTAGCTAATAAAGAGATGTGACGCCAACGGCATAAATGTATATAATTTTATCGTTCTGTGATTTGTGTAAATTTGTGTGGCCCCCATGACTCCCGACTCTACTTATCATAGAATATACACTTGCATGATGATTTGTTATAGTATCAAACTCTTAATTTGAATTATAAATGAAAAAGTATTTTATGTAATTAGTGATTTAAATTGACAATGTGACAAGATAATATTTCCAATCATAGACTATTTTGTACATTCACAAAAGAGTGGTTGAAATTTAGATAAGATAAATTTTTAATAACAACGTTGGTGGCTAAATCGGTAAAATAATATAAGTGTCACAACTAAAATTAATTGATAATTGTTAGAGAGGCTCATACCCTTATAAACTATATTGCCCAATCCTATACCTTAGATGTGAATCAAGTAATTTTAGCCCCCAACCACGTACTTTTGACCTAGCTTGATGCACTGGTGAAGCCCTTGGCGTGATCCAACTCCCACACAAAGACATTGTCAAAGCAAAATTGGCAAATGAAAGTGAAAGGAAGTGAAAACTTAGAGGGTCGATCAGTGGGTGGCAGATCAACTAATCAAACTTGAAGAACCCTCTCCATCTCTTTGATTAATTCAAATTAAGAAACGTTAACCCACGTACGTACATCCCAATCTCACTCTCACTCTCACTCTAAAAAAACTGATGAAGAAGTAAGTTGAAACGAGCCGGTCAAGCCGGCAAGGTGTTGTGACGTGTCCAGGGGCAGTCAAACTCACCATGAGAAATTTTTTGAACTCTTTGCAGAAGCTTAATCGTAAGTGCCAGAGACAAAGGGGTCTCTTTACTCCGTCAGAGTAAGTATATATGTTGTTGTTGTATGCATGCCGTTAAAGCTTTGTCCAAAATCCCTTTTCAGCAACGGAGCTTTCACTTTGATGATTTCTACGCCAATTTAAGTGGTCGCTTTCCTAGAGTAATTGGATGTCGGGATGGAGTTTGATTAATTTCCTCTTCAGCACTTGTTTATCCCCATATCTCCAATTGTTTCCATTGTGCCCTTTCTATTTCCACTACTTCCCCAATATTTCATCGATTGTTGCGGAGCTAGAACACTCGAATTTGCTAGATACATAAGCATCGACTCGGATGTGTGATTGTACATATGAAAATGAGAATGCTTACATGCACCATTCGGATCTTTCAACGTACAGTTACGTTTATTTATTTATTTTCACTTTAATTAGCAGTTGAAAATCCAAAGCACGGTAAGTGCTTGTATTCATAACGTCATTTTAATTACTTCAATATGTGATATTTATACAAGAAATAAATGAGTAGAAATATAAAAACAATGACAACATAGAACCTATATAAATCCGAAATAAACATTTCCTACCCGATCGATGC
The DNA here is from genome assembly GCA_030142095.1 of Rubus idaeus. Lineage (NCBI taxonomy): Eukaryota > Viridiplantae > Streptophyta > Magnoliopsida > Rosales > Rosaceae > Rubus > Rubus idaeus. Next base: position 29,109,156 of record CM057966.1, read on the forward strand.
AAAAAGAAGTCCTGAAATATTCAGCTTCGTGGAACTGTGGAAGTGGAAAGCACATGCAAAAGAGTATATAATCTGGCAGAAAATATATTTTTGTTCACTAGCAGAACAATATGTCTTCCTTGTTTACGTGTGGCTCTGTCGTCGAAGTTTGAACTTTGAAGCAAAAAAATGTTCTCATTTCTCACATATAATTTATACTAGGTAGCTAGACTCTATTGACCAAACATATATAATACTCTCGTGTACACGTTTTTGGTATTGCTTGGATAATAAAATTAAGAATTAGATTCTTGTAAAAAATAAATTAAAATGTTAAAGTTTTCTTTTATTAATGGAAGGAACTTACAAAATATGAGAGATAGATGGAAAATAAGAGTAATTAAAATTAAGAAACACTATTGAAAATACAGAGAAACACTATTACAAAAGCCTAAAATTTGCATGCACGTATGAATTTTTTTTTTCAGATAATTAAACACTATTAATGCATGGGTCATAGTGAGATGAAAGTAAAGGATTGAGTGTGTAGTAATTAAGTTAATAACTAATCTACTAATTACTTCATCAAAATCAAATCAAATAATATATCATCATTATTTTGAAGTTTAATTCACTAGAGACAGCATTTATTTCAGTACGTAAACCCTTCTACTTGAATTATAATAATTTGACCTTTGCCAACCTTTTTCTAAAAACGTATATACTTCGATCGATAGAAGAGTATGCATACACAAAATCATGTGTTGGCCACACGCATTCAGTAAATTGGGGAGGAGTCAATTGCTTCACACCACTAATGATTCTTGAGTTATTTCCGCAGCCAAGTGAAATTAAGTAAAAGGTAAATAAATAATTAACCAACCAAAATATCTTCACTGATACTAATTACTAATTACGTCCACTAGACATTCACTTTCACATGTTGTACAACATGTTTGACTGAAAATGATCGCACCCTAAACTCCAACTCTTCAGTTACCTATTTGTAACTAAAACACCAACCTGAAATTTAAACAACTACTGTACCTCTCATTAATTGCTTAATCAAATTAATTATTACCAGCATTATTTTTAATCTGTTGGTTTTTCTGAGGCTCGTTTAGGCTGCTAGTCCTATCTGCCTATGCATGAAGTAAAAGAAAGAAAGGGTTCCCATTTAATTAATCAAACTAATTAGGCTCTTTCAAAATATCTTAAAACCTAGGGGTGTGAGTGGAAATTAACTTAAAACATATATTAAGAATATAAATAATGAAGTATGATTAAGACCCGGAGTGTATAAAACCCAACTCATCATCAGTAGTTGATCCCATCTAAGTTGATTAACTCCTAATTAAATCTTCTGCAACCTCAACTGTCTCTTGCTCCAGCTCCTTCTCTACCATTACCGAATAATATTTCTAAACACCACCTCAAAAATTACTAAACCCACCCCCAAAACCGCATGACAGAGTTACTCATGCTAAGCTCAGCTATGGAGCTTGAGCTCGTCCTCGACCTCGACCTCTCCGGCTGCAGCACCGAAACTACAAGTACGACGAATACGGCCATTTCTGCTGACCAGTGGTACGACTGGTCTCCAGTCGTCGACTGGGAGGCTCTCGATCCTACTGACCAGCTCGCCGGCGGTGGCGACTTCCACGAGCTGATCGAATCGATGATGGAGGACGGTGGCGAGATGGACTCGCCGTCGCCTCCGATTGAGGAAGCGTCCAACTCGTGTTACACCACGACGTCGTCACAGTCGACCGACGTGATGATGCTCGAGGAAGGCGCAGCATCCAACGGCGAGGATTCGAAGGGGCTAAGATTGGTCCATCTCTTGATGGCGGCGGCGGAGGCGCTGACCGGCGCCAACAAGAGCCGAGATCTGGCTCGTGTGATATTGGTTCGGCTCAAGGAGTTGGTGTCCCCAACTGACGGTACTAACATGGAGAGGCTGGCGGCGTATTTTACCGAGGCACTTCAGGGTTTGCTAGAAGGCGCCGGGGGTGTCAACCACTCCAAGCATTTGATCGGAAATGGGTCTCACCGCGATCAAGGTCACCATCCGATGGACGTGATCGCTGCGTTTCAGCTGCTCCAGGACATGTCGCCTTATGTCAAGTTTGGGCACTTCACAGCCAATCAGGCGATTTTGGAGGCTGTGGCCCACGATAGGAGGGTCCACATAGTGGACTATGACATCATGGAGGGAATCCAATGGGCCTCCTTGATGCAGGCCTTGGTTGCAAAGAAAGATGGCCCACCGACCCCACATCTGAGGATCACTGCTTTGTCGAGAGGCGGATGCGGCCGGAGATCGATCGGGACCGTCCAAGAGACAGGTCGCCGTCTAACAGCGTTCGCCACATCGATTGGTCAACCGTTTTCGTTTCATCAATGTAGGTTGGACTCGGACGAGACATTTCGACCTTCCGCTGTAAAGTTGGTTAAGGGCGAGGCCTTGGTGATTAATTGCATGCTAAACCTTCCACACTTTAGTTATCGATCCCCCGATTCGATTTCTTCGTTTTTATCTGGGGCAAAGACCCTAAACCCGAGATTGGTTACCCTGGTTGAAGAAGAAGTTCGTCCCGCGGGGGATGGAGGCTTCGTGGCCCGCTTCATGGACTCATTATATCATTATTCCGCTGTCTACGACTCGCTCGAGGCCGGATTTCCAATGCAGAGCCGAGCTCGAGCATTAGTGGAGAGAGTGTTCTTGGGCCCCCGAATAGCAGGGTCATTGTCCCGAATCTACCGGGCCCGCGGAGAGGTAGGTTGCTCGTGGTGGGAAGGGTTAGGGGCGGTAGGGTTTAAGCCAATGCCGGTAAGCTTTGCCAATCATTGTCAAGCAAAGCTTTTGTTGGGTCTATTTAACGATGGTTACAGGGTGGAGGAGGTGGCAAATCATAGGTTGGTTTTAGGTTGGAAATCACGCTGTTTACTATCAGCTTCCATTTGGACTTCGCCCCCAGAATCTGATTTTGTAAACTAGCTTCGTCGAGTTTCACTATTTGCCTTCGATCTCTGTCCCTTTTCCTCTTCTCGATCACCTATCTCTTTTTTTTTGGTCCAGTTAGTTCTTAGACTCCAACGTCCCAGAACATGGCTTTTCAGTTTGCAACTTATCAGAGGATTTTGAAGCAATTGTTGGTCAAAATTGTAACCAGACACAATTTTGGGATTTCGTTTCAAGCCGATGGAGTTGAGCTCTTTTAAGTGTATCTACTTCTTGCCAAAAAAAAAAAATGTGTCTACTTCTTGCCAAAAAAAGTGTAATTCTAAAAAAAAAAAAAAAATGTGTGTCTACTTCATTTTATATAGGACTTTTAAAGTTTCAAGAAAAGGGTGTGAATCTCTCCAGAATGAATAATTTCTCGAATAACAGTTTTTTTTTTGAACAATAATCTCAAGAATGTTTGTAAATATAAATAAATGAAGTTACCCAAGCTTGTACCTTAATCTCAAAAATGTACTTGTAGATAAGGTATGCTTCCCAATTAACTTAATTGCTAATTTGCTATACAAGTACAGTTTTTGCGAGCTATAAGCGCATTTTATATTCAAACTAGCTAGCATTAGTAAAAAATTGCCAAAAGAAAAAACTAGCTAAAGCATCATAGATATTTTGATGAATCGTCATGTTGTGGTCAGTTGTTTACACGCCTCTGAATTGTTATATCACTCGAAAAAGAAAAATTACGTAACAAGTAACAACATATGTATATATATTCTCTTAGTCTTGCAAACAAGGTTATTCAAACTTTCCTTCTATATTATATCACTTCATGGGGTTTAATTTCCTATTCAATTCTTGTCTCTTTTACCATTGACTTAAGACGCTTCTCTATTTTCACTTTCACCACCAGAGCCATCCTCATTTTTGTTTTCACTTTCATTATTGGTTTAGACTTCAACAAAATCCAATAGTGTTAGCAAAATTAAAGAACAACCTCCCTACTTCCTTTTTGGAGGGAGATTAGGTGTTTGTGCATATCCTCACTGTGTAATTAATCGATCATAAACTCACTTTTTTATTATTAATTTTTTTTTTTAATTGAGGTTTGAAGTTAAGTCAAATTGCAACTTCAATGGTTATGGAATGTAATGCAATCTAATATATTCATATGCCAACAAAGGTTCATAAGAGTTAACCCTTCATCAATAAAATCAATGAAGGTCCTCCCTCACAAATATGAATGGGGGGTAAAGCACAAATGCATATAGGAATTCATTCATAAAGCCAAGTTGATTAATGGATCAATTTCCGTATCCTAGCCATGCAATGGTTCTAGGACCGAGTCCCTCTAAGTTATTGTTGTGCCATGCAATGGTTCACAACAACTCCTAATCCAATTTAACATTCAAGCTAATCGAATTAAGGCATAAAGTACCAAGACCAAGGAAATCAAACAAGAAAAATTCATCACACTTGTTGTCCATTGTCTTTGAGAAAATGGAGGGACTAACTTCACACTCTCAAATCAAAGTAGATTAAACACATGCTTTAGAATTAGTCAAATCCCTAGACATGCATATAACACATAATAAAATAGGCAACAAGCATACCCAATTACCAACCAACATGTATATATATAATAATCATTCAATCCATCAATCAATGGACTGGGGCACACAACCCTAGTCCCTAATCCTAACAACTACTCACATATACTTAGAATTTACATCAATAATCTCAAGATTAACAAGATAAGAAATATATGAAAGTAAATAGAGATAGAGAAATGCTCAATGAAGATAGTGGCCCCTGTCACCAAGACTTGAAGCAAGCTCCTCATGGCCTCCTCTTCTTCTCCTAGCTTCTTCTTGTCCAAATCTCCAAAGATCTTGATCTTCTTGATGTCTCCAAGCTCATGTGGGGGATTAATACATGAGTCTTTCAACATGTGTGAATTTGATTGTTTATCCATCGATATGGATCTTCTTCAGTTTTCCTCGGGCCAAGCGATTCACCGTCGAGCGCGCAAATTCAATCTGATCCATCGGTTGCTTTAGGGTAGATAGGAACCACCGGTGCGTTTGGCCTTGACAGATCGAACCAATAGGAACCATATGTTGCTTCAGCGAAACTGGAAGATCGAACCTCAGGGCCTTGATGTTTGGCTGAAGCTAATTCGATTGCCAGATGGAAAAATTTCTATGGTAAGTTTAAGTTGAGAAGATGAGTCCCAACTAGGATCACTCAGAGAAACTGAGGCCACATGAAGGCTTTTGGACTGAAAAGTTCTTGTGAGATTGTCCTTGAGAGCTTTGAAATAATTCAAGTTTCCCAAGTTTGAGAAAGAAACAAATATGAAGACTAGAGTCTGTGTGTAAGGATATACACATTTACAATCGGGGGAAGCAACCTGGCTGGAACTACAGGCAGTACAGTTACTTATTACTGGAAGAACAAGCATACATTAATTGGGAAACATAACACCAATAAACCCCAGAAATAGAAAATTAGACATTATAGAAAAATTATGTTCAATACAATCCATGAGTTGATCATGCGTATCCTCTAAATAGAAAAAGACTCCGCTCACGTACATTGAAGTGTATAATTTTATGTGTTATCATGTTATACTCGCCGAAATTTCTATCATTAAAAGAAAGAGGATGCCTGAATGATTCACTGAATGATGAATCATTCTTTTTTTCATGTTTAAGGTTTAATTAAGAAGCTCTCTTAAACTCGAGAACATATAAATTTTGACAAGACAAAGATTTGAACATGTATAAATATATGCAACAACCCAATAAATTAATTACAGTTGAAATCAAATTCTATATCTATATAATTAAATCAAAGTTCTAGTTGCAGGATTCATAGTATGTAACACACAGTTAGAATTAACAGGCTGTTGGTTGTTGATACATATCCATCTCCTCCATGTGTAAGCCATCCTTAATTATGGGACAATATAATTAATCACGTAGGCAAAGGGATTATTCCTTAGAATATGCATTTAACAACAGATTACAGTTTTGTATTTTCGCTAATCTAAGTTGGTACATGACAAAAATAGCTTGAGATTCTCTCTTTCCCCAACTTAATTAACAACACTAATTTTATATCAACATAATACTTAAGCATGTTGTGTGACGTCGTCAAAAATGGTTCTGTCGACAACTGCTCAGTGCCCTCGGAGGCTCGGACATATTTGCAACCGCAATTTCAATAGATTAATAACAATTAGGGTATATTCTAAAAAAAAAAAAACAATTAGGGACATTTAGGGTATATTAAATAAAATAACTTTGCAATTAACTTTATATATGTATCAAGAAGGGAGAGATTTTTCTAAGGGGACCCTTTTTTAAAAGGAAAAAAAAAGTTAATTACAAAGTTAATCAGAACCAAATGGGAACACTCTATTTTTACCTCCTTTTTAATACTGTAACAAACTTTGTAATCACATGGGAACACTCTATTATTTCGACCATGATGTAGTCGGAAGACTTCCGACTGAGCAAACAGAGGGGGTGGTACTGTGATAATCATATTTGATCTATGTACCTATTAATTGATTACGTACCAAAATTTTGTCAATTTTCTTTTCAACTTTCACATTAGGGGAGTGAAAATGACAAAATCAAAGGTGCTTTGGCAAGTACCACATCGATACCTACCTAACTTGATCTAACACAATTTGTTCCATAGGTTTTTTAATCGAGATCTAATTAGGATCGGCGTGTTGAACCATTTTCCGGCATCAACAATAACTACTCATCAACTTCTTGTAAAAGAGGTGTCTGCTCAGTAACAATGAACTAAATTTGTTAGAACCTACACTCTGTTGAGTTACCTATCTCTTCTTCTAGGAGTTCCAGAGTTCCAGAGTACTCAAATCTGTCATGCAATAGCCAAGTCTCCTTCTCTAATCTGTCTTGTACCTCACAACACCTATATATTCACATTTTCCAAACATGTCAAAGCAGTTCAATCAAATTACTTAGTGTTACTATAATAAGGGCTGGACCAAGTTTTCATGCCTTAACACTTTGGGCCTGTTAAAAACTTATATAAAGGTCTGTTCTGGACCCAATTAATTTAAGGCCAAATTATCTGTCTTCCAAGTATCTAACTATTTCTTAATTCTACTAGTCAATATCATCAAGCATCTAGCATTCTAGCTTCTGTTGATGTGATATATGACTATATGAGATATGAACCTAACTTTTTGTAAGAATATGAAAAAAGGGAGTCAATATTGCTTTGAAGAATTGTAGTATTTGTTTAAAGAGCATTGACATTTTGCTTAGACCAAGCTATATGCTAGTTTAGATTACATGGGTCATGTTATGTATAAACTAGTCATTTCTATACTAAAGCAAAGACCCAATATTACATGTTGGGTTTTAAGCTAAAACAAAAAAAAACAAAAAAAATCATAATGGGCCCATTAACTTATAGAAGTGGCATGAAACCAAATCCTTCTTAGCAAAACCAAAATAATCTCCCAAAACAATAGTCCTCCACTCCTCCCTTCCTTCAGCAGCCACCGACTATAAAACCTTTTCCACTTTGGTTGTCCTTGTGGATTTGTCATGTGGATTCAATGTACCTGGCCATCCCATGAAATGCGATTGGGTTCTTCAACATTGCTAACCTTCTCCAAAAATTTGTACAAAGACTTCAACTTTATTAGGACTAGAACAACAACAGTCTGCCCGTCTTTCTCAGCCACCATGTCCACTGTTTCGACAGAAAAGGATGTCGCTTCGGGTCAAGCCGAGTCGACCCAGAAGCCATTACAGGTATGCCCACTTGGGATTGATCCAATTTGTACTTGATTTGTATATGGGTGTGTTTTAATGGAATTGGAGGTTGGGGATTTTAGCTATTTGGTAATTCAGATTGCATGGGATCTCTGGTAAAGTTCAGAATTGTGCTTGCAATTTGTTCTTAGTCTAGATAGGGAATTTTTTTTAGGTTACCACTGTTCTGCAATATGTTACTAAACTTTTGTTTTTGTGGTGTTAAATATTTTTATAAGAAATACAGATGAAGTGAGACTATTGAAGAAAACCTACCTAGAACTCAAAGTGTTATGACTTGACAACCTATCTAATCATTTCTATGTAACTTAGTTCCTGCTGAAGCAAGATCATAATTTAATAACTATGTAACCCCTATGCAACTACACAATGTAAATTTATGATAGTATGAGTCTTGCCATTGTTGAATGATTAGTAGTGGTGCATAATACCATTTGCATACGTTGTCAAATATCTCGTGTAGCAACCTCACTCGATCTCGGGTCTCCTTTGTGATTCTTGGTTGGCATTTTTCCAAGGCAAGCACCATTCTCCATTATAGCCTCTTATCTGTCAGTTCAAGGAGTCCCCCATTTAGAACAAGAAATTGACTTTTGAAATGAATTAGGGAATACAAGAGCCAACCAAGTATGCCTCCGAGAGACTGAAGACTTGTCATTTCCGGCCAAGTTCAACCCCTCGTGGTTGAATTACCTTCAATATTTGTCCCATGAGAGTCCCAACAAAATGCGTTGAGGCTATAGTAAACAGACTTGAAAGTTCTATGTTTCAAACTAGTGATCCACTAATTAGAGTTATGGGGCTGTCATTCTGGGTTCCAACTACATTCTAATACAGCATATTTGGTATTAGAAGGTGGAATTCCTAGTGTCCTAATTGGTTATTTTGTAACCTAGTAGTGAGTCATATTTTCTTTTGTTTCTTCTAATAGAATATTTCCCATTTCCTTTTCCCCCACCTTATCAACTTCAGATTCGTGTATAAATATGTTCTGCATCAACAATTCATTCAATTGTTGCTTTTTGAATCAGTATACTCGATATATGGCTGTTTTCAAAAACTATTGACAGCCTAATCAATTAGCTGAAGGTTAATGGTGCCAATATCATGGGGGAAAGTGATATTGAACTGAGATGAATTGGTGATTATAACTCCTACCGTGTGATTTATGATGTTGCGTGTTTCATAACATATTCATCTCTGTTTGAGCTACATGTGAAGATACCTCTCCCTTCAAGCTTCAATTGATCTACAGTTGGAGGATTTAAAGTGATGCATCAACACTTGTATGTCAGGTGGCAAAGCGCTTGGAAAAATTCAAGACGACAATCTTCACACAAATGAGTAATCTTGCCATTAAACACGGAGCAATAAACCTTGGGCAAGGTTTCCCCAACTTTGATGGTCCCGAGTTTGTAAAGGAAGCTGCAATTCAGGCCGTGATTGATGGGAAGAATCAATATGCTCGTGGATATGGGGTTCCAGACTTAAACAATGCCATTGCTGAGCGATTCAAGAAAGACACTGGACTTCTTGTGGACCCTGAGAAAGAAATAACTGTTACGTCTGGGTGCACAGAGGCAATTGCAGCAACCATGTTGGGGTTGATAAATCCTGGTGATGAGGTTATCCTCTTTGCTCCTTTTTATGATTCTTATGAGGCCACCCTCTCCATGGCTGGTGCTAAAGTAAGAGGTATCACACTACGCCCTCCAGAGTTTGCTGTCCCCATTGATGAGCTCAAGTCTGCAATCTCAAAGAATACTCGCGCAATTCTTATAAATACTCCGCATAATCCTACTGGAAAGATGTTCACTCGAGGGGAACTTGACACTATTGCATCTCTCTGCATTGAAAATGATGTGCTGGTGTTCACTGACGAAGTTTATGATAAGTTGGCTTTTGAAATGGATCACATTTCTATGGCCTCTCTTCCTGGAATGTACGAGCGTACAGTAACCCTGAATTCCTTGGGGAAAACATTCTCGCTGACTGGGTGGAAGATTGGTTGGGCTATAGCACCCCCCCACCTGACATGGGGAGTGCGGCAGGCACACGCTTTTCTCACTTTTGCTACCTCCACTCCAATGCAGTGGGCTGCTGCAACAGCTCTCAGAGCCCCAGACTCCTACTTTGTGGAGCTGAAAAGAGATTACTTGGCAAAGAAGGAAATTTTGGTGGAGGGATTGAAGGCTGTCGGTTTCAAAGTGTATCCGTCCAGCGGAACCTACTTTGTGGTTGTAGATCACACTCCTTTCGGGTTGCCAAATGATGTTGCATTTTGTGAGTATCTGATCAAGGAAGTTGGGGTGGTGGCAATCCCTACCAGTGTGTTTTATTTGAACCCAGAAGAAGGAAAGAATCTAGTCAGATTTACATTCTGCAAAGATGAGGGAACTCTTAGGGCTGCAGTCGATCGGATGAAGGAGAAGTTGAAAAATTAATTCCAAATGTGTGGTTAGAATAAGTTAAAGTACTATTAGCCTTCTTTATTTGAGTTGGCAAGGTCATATTTCTGACCTGCAATTGAAGGTGTGTTTTGTAGACTTCTAATTTATAAGATTGTGTAGCTATTCCAGAGTTTTACTGGTGTGTGATTAATAAAATTCTTTCAACTATAAAGGCTTGTGATAAGGGACACACGAGTGATAAGAAAATCCTATATCTTCTAAAACTTTACTGGAATTTATATATCTCACCTTTTCCTATTAACGAGTTCACTCTCTTCTTCTTCTTTTTAAAGAGAAACTGCAAAATTTATTCACAAGAGCACAGTAGCTCAAATACAATTCTCTAGAGGGCTCTTCCAAATGTTGCTTAAATTATAAGATCAAATGTGACATCCGGAAACATACTAAATTTTGTCAACACCATTTTTTCTTAAAAATTTATGTGTCATAATCTCACCATTGGTAATGCATAATTTGTAGAAGTGCTTAAAAATCGGATTTTGAAAAATCGTAAAAAAAAAATCGGATCAAATTGTTTGCGTTTTATCAGTTTGAGAAGTGCTTAAAAATAATGATTTGAAGATTTTGACGAGAAAATAAGAACATGAGATTTTGACAAAAAATCGTGGGTTGTAGTCCCACAATTTTGGGTGAGAAACAAAGACACGTAAATTTTATTTTTTTAGAGAAATTTTTGTCCAAGTGCAAGTGAAAGGAGAAGAATAATGTAATTTATGCCCATAAAAAAATTCAGAATTTTTTCGGCACATAAGTATATTTTTTATTTTCAAATATTGAAAAAATTGGGAAAATCATTTGAAAAAAAAAAAGATTTTCAAATTCCATCACTTGGAATAACTTCTAAAAATAATGCTCTATAATTGGTAAGATTAATAGAATGGGCTTTTAAGTATTGGCTTTTAAGTGGATTATCAAGCTAATTAATGGGCTTATAAATGGTGAGATTTCTAAAAATATAGCTACTATGCATCGACTATTGGCTTTTAAGTGGCTTATCAAGCTAATTACAGAATTTGTTGGAATAGAATGGGAGAAATGCAAAGGATGAATAAAGAAATTCTTTGTTCAACTTGTGCACTCTCATTAGAGCAATTCTGGAATATACCAGGGTTTATTTTACACCCTCTGACGTGGCAACGCTGTGGCACAACCTCAGCCACTCAGTTGATTTTGGATATTATTTAATTAGAAAAACCAAACTGGCGGAGGTTTGGTCTTTGACCGTAGACAATAGCATTACAATTAAGGATAATTCTTAGGTTCACCCGCCCCCTACTTAAAATAGTTTCACTTTATAATTTCATAATCTAACCGTTTATATCATAAATTATCTTTCTTAGATCACCTTTGCAAAAAATCAATCGAATTAGTGATCGTTTGTTCACTCAAATTAATGAAGCAAATGAACGATTCTGACAACAATTACTACTACTATTATGATGACCGAATATTTATTTTATATGAATGAGTAATCAAAACATCTCCGATTCAATTAAATTTTTGCAGAGGTGATCTACAAATGATAATTTATGACATGAACGGAGTTAAGTTTGGTCCAGTTCACGGTGAACCTAAGAACTATCCTACAATTAATAGACCCAAAATCTGGGTATTCATTTGATTATGGTTATTCATTTGGGATAAGGTTTGCAGAAATCATGTGGAGGAAGGAGATGAATACCCTTTCTCGATCAGCAGAAATCATGCTGAGAAGTGAGAAGACCCTGCAGAAAATGTTTGCACACTAGGTATTACATCTAGCAAGAGCGGTGATCGATCACAATTAGGTAGGAAGTATTTCATCTGATATTTCATTATGTTACATGACCCTGCAGAAAGTATTTCATCATGTTTGAAGTGTCAAACATTGCTCATCTGGTGTTGAATGGAATCTCCTCTATTTCTATGGCAAAAGAGAGAAGCTTTGAAATTGTGAATTAACCTTTATTTAGAAATATTCTTAGGAATATTCTTCGATCTCATTATATATACTTGCTAAGTTGCTAAGCACCCGCAACTGAGACGAATTCTTCATTCGAGTTGTACTAGGATTCCTTTCCTAAAATCCTTTGGTTTTTTGCTTCCCCCAAAATCCTATAAATTAATCACAAACCTACGTACAAATAATCGGAATGTGAGATCGATCGAGAGAGAAAATCAAAACCTCAGCCATGGCGAAGGACCAGGACCAGCCGCAAATGGAAGTTCTCACAATGCTTGATGCAGCCAAAACACAATACTACCACTTGAGGGCGGTGGTGATCTCCGGCATGGGATTCTTCACCGATGCCTACGACCTTTTCTGCATCTCCCTCGTCACCAAACTCCTCGGCCGCATCTACTACACTGTCCCGGGATCCCCTAAACCCGGCAGCCTCCCACCCAACGTCGCCGCCGCCGTCAACGGAGTCGCCCTCTGTGGAACCCTAGCCGGCCAGCTCTTCTTCGGCTGGCTCGGCGACAAACTCGGCCGCAAACGCGTCTACGGCATAACCCTAATGCTCATGGTGGGCTGCTCCATCTGCTCCGGCCTCTCCTTCGGCAGCTCTCCCACCTCCGTCATGTCCACACTTTGCTTCTTCCGCTTCTGGCTCGGCTTCGGCATCGGCGGAGACTACCCGCTCTCCGCCACCATCATGGCAGAATACTCCAACAAAAAGACCCGCGGCGCGTTTATCGCTGCGGTTTTCGCCATGCAAGGGTTTGGGATTTTGGCGGGAGGAACGGTGGCTATCATTGTTTCCGCTATCTTCCGCGCGCTTCACCCCGCTCAACCCTACTCGGTGGAGCCCACCGGGTCGATCCCTGCTGCGGCCGACTACGTCTGGAGGATCATCCTCATGTTCGGAGCCCTCCCGGCGGTGCTGACCTATTACTGGCGAACTAAAATGCCGGAAACCCCTCGCTACACTGCGTTGGTGGCCAAGGACGGAGCCAAAGCTTGTGAAGATATGTCCAAAGTCCTAAACGTGGAGATCAAAGAGCAACACGTAGTAGTGCAAAGAAAGAAGTTTGGTCTGTGGTCCAAAGAGTTTATGAGGCGACATGGGAAACATTTGTTAGGCACAGCCACCTGTTGGTTCTTGCTAGACATTGCTTACTACAGCCAGAACCTTTTTCAGAAGGACATTTTCAGCGCTGTTGGTTGGTTGCCCTCTGCAAAGTCCATGAGTGCCCTAGACGAGCTTTTCAAGATTGCTAGGGCGCAGACCTTAATTGCGCTATGTGGAACTGTCCCCGGGTATTGGGTCACCGTGTTTCTGATTGATCGTATGGGTAGATTCGCGATCCAGCTGATTGGCTTCTTTTTCATGACGGTTTTCATGTTTCTTTTGGCAATTCCGTACCAGCATTGGACTAGACCGGAGAACAACGTTTGGTTTATTGTGATCTATGGGCTGACGTTTTTCTTTGCCAATTTCGGACCTAATAGCACCACATTTGTTGTGCCGGCCGAGATTTTCCCAGCCCGGTTTCGGTCCACTTGTCACGGGGTTTCCGCGGCTGCCGGGAAGGCAGGAGCGATTATTGGGGCGTTTGGGTTTTTGTATGCGTCGCAGAATCAAGACAAGTCCAAGGCTGATGCAGGGTTTCCGGCTGGAATCGGAATGCGTAATTCTCTCATGGTGCTTGGAGTGATCAATGTCATAGGGTTGCTCTTTACGTTCTTGGTTCCTGAATCCAAGGGAAAATCCCTTGAGGAGATGTCAAGGGAGAATGAAGAAGAAGAAGAAGAAGAAGAAGAAGGTGATAACCGAAGGAAAGTTGAGGATCTTGTATAGGATTAGTTGTTATGTTGTTTGAGATTTAATTTTGTTCTGGGTTAAAGTTTTCCTTTAATTTTCGAGTTTTAATGATGTTGAGGTTAGAATTCAGAATTAGTTAATTAGAGTCTAGCTTTAGAATTCATTCGATGCAAATGCAAACTGAATTAGTTATTCCAATCTATTCCTTTGCTTTAAGGAAAACCGAATTTGATATATAATTTTTTTTTTTTTTGGAATTATTTGATAACTCTAAGTTCTTCATCATAGATGGCCCAAAGGAAGGACTGACTTATAGCTGTATTTGAGTGGCACAACTTGGGCTTGTGTTGTCGTGTGCACTGGCCCATTGTACATGGGCGCAATTGTTGGAAGTCATGCATTCTTGCATGAAGACCGATATATATATATATATATATATTTCGCGCGCGGAAAAATGGAGTAAACATGGAATGGTTTTGAAAGATGGAGTTGGTCGTGTGTGAATTGAGATAAGGTGAATGATAAATGGGATCAAATGATAATTTAATTGAATATCAAAAGATGAAGGTAAAAATAGGGTGTAGGGGTTTGGGGGAAGAGATGTATATATATATATAGAATCTTTCTCCACTACATAGAACTATGTACTTTTAAAGTACATAGTTCTAATGTCAGCCGTCGAATCTCTTTAAATGATCGATCGACGGTTTGTATTAGAACTATGTACTTTAAAAGTGCATAGTCCTATGTAGTGGAGAAGGCGATATATATATATATATATATTATTATTATTGAATGCCAATATAATTAAATAATGGTTAATAGTAGAAATCATTTAGCCTAAAACTTCCAAAAGTACGAATGGTAGATGAGTTAAAAACTTCAAAAAATAAAAAAATAACAAAGAAAGGGTTTTGCTAGTTGGGACTTGGAATTTGACTCCTTTTAATTGTATCGAAAAATATTATTGTAACACATTATAATTTTTAGAGTAGTGTTTTAGAAGACTAGAACTAATATGTTTGTTTCATTTGAAGCTAACCACACTCTAAACTCTTAGATTCATCTAATGATTTTTAAATTATTTTTAAAAAATACAAATATTATACCAAAACCTAAAACCCTAAACCCTAAATTCTAACCCCTACACCCCAAATCCTAAATCCTAAATCCTAACCCTTAAACCCTAAACCCTAAAGCTACCCTAACCCCAAACCCAACACCTACGTTTGAAGTTTGAGATTTGAGGTTTAAGGGTTATGGGTTAGAGTTTAGGGTATCATCTAATGATGAACTTCAAAAACCTTATTGATCAGTTTTTGTGTAGCTGAAAACTGGATGAATTAAATTTTGTGTTTAAATTAGTTCAACCGAGTACCATATATAGCAATTAATATTTTCCAACAATACTCGAGCTAAACAATTAACCCCTAAAAGCATTGGGGATCTGAATTATTTCGATCAACCTACCACCATCAAGGGCATCAAGCTAGCTAGCAAGATTCAAGCTGGGGGCTGGTGGCCGGTCCATGCAGTTGTGCTGGGTTCGTATAGATGATCGATCAGGTGTTGAGTTTAGGTTAGTTTGAACCTTATTATATATTACAGGCTTTCTGAGCTGTGACACATGCGTCCTCCTCTTGTAGATAGAAAAAGGTTCAATAATTAAAACTAGCTTCAACCTATGGCAAACTGGCAAAGCAAATATATATATGTTATGTGAGAGTACGGAAAAACATCTATAGGTCCCTGCTGCCTGCCTTAAAACTTTGCAAATGGACCACCACAGTCGAGCTGGGCAACTTAAACCTATCCATAACACCCATTTACATCCAATAAGGCAATAACCATACGTCTGTTTTCCTCATTTGGATTTATAGCTACGTACAGCTGTAGAAATTAATATGATATATACTTGGAGGCAACTTAATTGGAAATTAGAACACAACAGATATGGGAATTAAAGAATAAGAACCCTAGCTATTACATATTTGAACTCAATAATTTCCTTACTAATTATGAAATGAATCTAAGCGGCAAACTCGGTCATAGCTAGGTCCAGATGTTAGATATTTCTTCTTTTACAGAACTCTATATGATGCATACAGTTTGTAGAGGATCCTAATTAATCCTAGCTAATATATGCAGCTATAATATATATATATATACAATTATATATATGTTATATCTTGTTTTTTGGTCGAATATATGTTATATCATCTTGTAGAACAATTTTTGTGGTGGTATTGAGCTGCAGAGCCTCAGACCCATCCTTGAAAGCCAGCTAAAAAATTATGATGGCAACTTTGTATATATTCAGAAGATGGAAATAATTATATGTATATAAAATAAAGGAATTATGGATTAATGGGACCTCTTGATCAATTTTTCCAGGATTATTAAGGTCCTACAGAACCATGATGAATGATACTGTAGACCTATTTGTTTAAGGATTGAGACACTAGCTACTCTTTCATCATTGGACAAATATCCTTTTTCTGTATATTAATTATTAACGAAAATATTGTTCAATCACTTCAATATCACGCCACGCCCAATTTGATTAAATCCTTTTCAAGCTAGAGGACCAAAATCAGTGTATCTCTTTTGGATTTAATTTGAAGTATTTTTTTTCGGATTTCTGTCAGATGGTGATAGTTTGATAGAGGAGTACTGTATATATAAGGATCGATTAGGGCCAAACTAAGCCGCCATTTAATCACCCATCATTTATATATATATATCATCCTGATGAGATTTGATGAGTGGGACGGATATTTCTCCCAAGACTGAGAGGTGCTTATAAATTAGTATTATGCAACATTTATTGGGTTTAAATTAATATCAAGGCGTGGTGTTGTCATGCATGATGATCATGATATAGCATAATTTCTGCTTTTCTAAATTTTTGGGCCGAGTTAATTATTACATCTACTTCGTTTTGAAATTAAAAAGCGCAATCACATTTTTTGTAACTAAATTTTGATCATCAAAAGTGTTAATATTAGGTTTATTTATATGTACGTATAACAACATTTTAATTTTGAAGATTAGAGATCGACCATATCCAATATTGGCACTTAATTAATCTGTGATTTTTGTATCATTAAGTGCTTAACTTTTTAAGATTTCGTTTGGTTTGGTGCACTAGTACGTCCTATATTATTGGTTGGCCGGCAAATGCCTTAAGTGTTTGTTTTGTGGTTTTAAAGATATTGAAAGTGATTTCCAATTTATATTTGCATGACTCACACTTCTAGAATATAATGTAATCTTCACATAAAAATTGAGATACCCATGATAAGGGAATGAAAAGAGCACGAAAGCCCTCTTTATTTGCAAAACTCATGACCATGGAATTGGAATTTACCATTTCTTCTTAATTGAACAAAAGATTGAGGATCCCATTTTAAATAGACATCACAAACTTGTTTGTGAAGTAAAGATCTTTGAATAAAGAAACCTATTATGTATAAGATATAGACTATATAGTTATGTGATTTAACTTAAAATAATTAATATGTCAGTTAAATTACTTTCAACTAGACGGTAAATACTTATTAATTAAGGTTTCTCCCTAATAAATACTATAATAATACCTCATAAACTTTAAATTTAACCGTTAAATGAGTATTTTAAATATTGACTAATATTTTATACAACTCACTCTCAATAGTTGATTTAAAAGTTTTTATGACTTATGAGTATTTATTTTAAGGTCTTCTGGAGATTCACTCGTCCTAACTTAACGTATGTTTTATTAAACACACTTATTGTCATTCAATTCAAATAGTACAGAGATAGAGAAGCATATGTGTGGCTGATTTTTTTATTTTTATTTTTTTGTGGCTAATACATATGTGGCTGATTAAACATCCACTTGTTCTTCTTATTATTTGTACAATATTGAACTACAATTCACAAACGTAATTTGACTATGTGTTACGTACACATCACAGATAAGATAACTACCATTAACTACGTACGTAATTAATATCTATGCCCAGATTACATCCTGACCGTACATCTAATTACCGTGACAACAATTAATTGATTTTATTTCGATGCTAACTTTGTTGTGGTGCAGGTAGCCTACAAATTTTGACAAAGAATTCTCTTCTTGATTATTACACAAAAGCAAAAGATAAATATTTCAAAGAATGTTGCTTTCATAAATTAAACTAACAACAATTTTCTACTTTGTCAAATTTGTCAAATTTGTGGGAAACAACTTGAAAAAAAAAAGTTCATATGTGGAGCAATAAAAATTTGATACAAATTGCTTGAAAAATATCACAAAGATATGGGAAATTAGGCCTAATAACTTTTAGTTCCCTTTCTATTCTTTAAATTTTTGTTTATTATCTATTCATTTCTAGTATTTAGGTTGACATGAGTAACGTCATGATCCATTTTGTTGTTTCGTTTTATATGTCCAAATTCATTGGTTTGAATTCAGCACATTACTTCCTATTTTTATACACAATGGTGTATTTTTAGGGTAAAAACCCAATATAGTACCCAAACTATGGAGAAAAGTATTTTTTGGTACCTACAAATTTTTTTTTACCAAAAATGGTACCTGACCTATTGTACAATTACCCAAAATGGTACCTCCGTAGTTAAGTCAGGTACCATTTTGGGTAATGACTCAATAGTTCAGGTACCATTTTGGGTAATTATCAATAGTTCATGTACCATTTTGAGTTACGGAGGTACCATTTTAGGTAAATGTACAATAGTTCAGGTACTATTTTGGGTAAAAAAAAATTATAGGTACCAAAAAAGGTTTTTCGCAATAGTTTGGGTATTATATTGGGTTTTTACCCGTATTTTTATTTGCTTACATACTTGGAACAACCATAGTCATTTTCCAACTGTTTTGTTGTTTGTTTGATTTTATGGGCAATACGCTATCATGAGATTCATACGTAATATGTCAAGTCGAAACATGACAATTGATTGTGTTTAACATTATCTTTCTTCTCAGTTGGTGTATGTGTGTGCGCTTTTGATTTTATTGCGTTATTGAATGACTCTTATCAAATGCCTTATGGCCATTTGTTGTTGAATCGTTGGCCGATAGCCCAATCATGATTTCAGGATAAAAATTGGCTATTACGAGATACTATTCGGTTTAACCATTGTTTTAGGATAAGAGGTTCCAATTGTTAAGTCTTTTATTAACTTTGATATATAGAGTTTTAGTTGTCGTACATATCATCATAAATTATTTCTTCTATAAAAGAAAATAAAAGGAAAAAAGTGACATTAAGCAAAATATACTATCTTTTAAACATTTGAACATAAAATTTTCTACAACTCCCTCCTTCGCCGAATTCGGATTAAAAGAACTTTGAATGTACATCAACAAAGTACATGTATAAGGTAAACTCAAGTGTGAACTTGCAATTCATTTATTCTCCATATTTGCCAAATTTTCTCAATTATTGATAAGAATTGGGCAAAATGAAAAGTGAAAAGAACAAAATGTTAGAACCTTGAACCTAATTTAAACCCTTTAAACTCACAATGAGAGCTTCTTTACCAAATTTTACACTTGCATTATAGTCATAGGGTGATAAATGAGGTATAAAGTAGATGTAAAATACTAAAATTGGGATAACTTAGGTAGAGATATTTAAGGTATAGAATAAGAAGCATAGACATGAGGGGATTGAGATCCTCTCCGCACCCCTATCTATCTCTTATTTCCCCACCAAGAGATCTGGGCCGTCTATTTCGAAATGGACGGCCACGATCTCTTGCACTTTTCCTAAACTCCATACCCCACCTCAAAAGTATAAACAATCTTGGTCCTTCATTTCGAAATGGACGGACAAGATCTCTTAGTGAGGCAATCTCTCTCCTCTTGGTGAGGAGAGGATCCGAGTCCGGCATGAAGTGACAAACTAGACAGAGTCCTTGGGAATTTTCCAAAGGATCCATAAAAACCCAATTTCCTAAAACTTGGGTGGGCCCACCTCATTTGCAATTTGCATTTGCATGGTTAATTATCTTTTGCTTGTGAGCTGTGAAAACCTGTGACACAGATATCACAATTAATTACTTTCTTTTTTTATGCAGTAGTAACTTTCACTTAATTAAAGGCTCAAAGCCCTTAAAAGTTACAAGCATTAGTTTAAGACCGTGGTCCTGCGTAACAGGGAAGTATTGCTATGTAAGATGATGATGTGGCACTATCACGTGCCGGCCTGCACAGTAAAGCGAAAAGGGGCCGAAGCCGAATCTAGATCCGACGACCAGATCTTCCCGTCTGGAGCGGGCTCATACCGTTTTAATCCAACCGTAGAATAAATCTGACGGCGTATGTTGAATATGACTCCCCCTCTCTCTCTCAAAGCATAAATAAAATCAAAGCCGAAAGGCCGGTCCAGTTCTCCAGACAATTAAACAAACGCCAGACTCACTCTCTCTTCTCTGTAAATCTCCAGAGCGTTTAGTTCAGTTAGTTTGTTGCTAACTTGCGCCGGGTTGGGGGTCAGCCCAGGTTAACGTGCGCCGGGAGTTGTGCCTTGTGTGCGGTGCGTGAGATGTCGCCGGTGGCCTCGAGACCAACAACGTTTGTGATAACCATTTCGCGGTACAGGGGGTGGTGCGTTTAGGGAGAGATTCGATCGGACGGTTGCGGTTGAGTCAGTCAGACAGAGGAGTTACAAAATGGACGGTCAGAAAAGCCAGGCGAAGCTTACGAGGACCCAGTCGTCGCTTCTGCGTTCCTCCCCCACTATCCGATCCTCCATTCACAGCCTTCACAGCATGTCTTCGGTCACCGAGGAGGACGTTATCACCGCCCAGCAACAGTACGACGAGGAAGAACAGAAGCCCAAGAATAGCAACAGCAAGTTGCTACCCCTCCGGTCCGGTTCGACTCCGAGAACCGGTTCGAACCGGATCAACAACCAATTCCTTGCCATGGCCTCTCTCACTCTCTTCACCCTCTTCAGCTTCTTCGGGTTCTTCTTCTTCTTCTACCTCAGGAGAGAGGAGATTCCGACTTCCGAGAACCTATTGCTGGCTCTGGTCTTCGTCGCGGTCACGCTTTTCTTGGCCAACAAGAACAAGGGCCTGATCCACCACAGCGTCTCCGTCATCAAACACTCGTGGGACGAGAAATCGAAGCGGTTCCGAATCTGCAAGACCCACAGCAGCAGCAACAAGCCCGTCCAGTGGTTCATCGGGTCCGACCCGAACCCGAACAAGACCCGAAAGGAGCACAAAATCATCCGCGAAGGGGTCGAGTTCTACAGCAATGGCGATTTCTACGAGGGCGAGTTTCACAAGGGGAAGAGTAATGGGAGCGGGGTTTACAATTACTTTGTGAATGGGAGGTACGAGGGCGATTGGATCGATGCCAAGTATGATGGGTATGGAATTGAGAGCTGGGCTAGAGGTAGTAGATACAAGGGTCAATATAGACAAGGATCCAGGCATGGTTATGGAGTTTATAGATTTTACACTGGGGACTCTTACTCAGGGGAGTGGTGTAATGGGCAGAGTCATGGTGTGGGAGTACAGACTTGCTCTGATGGTAGCTGTTATGCTGGTGAATTCAAGTATGGAGCTAAGCATGGACTTGGGTGCTACCATTTTAGGTGAGTTCTTGTTTCTCAATTGGGTTTAACTTTTATTTGGGATTTACTAATTTTGGGTTTGCTTTTTTTATTGTGCTACAGTTAAAGATTCAATCTTTTTCGATTTTGAATATGCAGTGTTGGGTGTTAAGGTGTGTGAGTGGATTTTTTAAGCTTCAGTTGTTTAATTTGCTTGGTTTCTGGAGTTTGTTTCGACCTGTATTCTTGTGGGGTTACTGTTCATGATTAATAAAACAGTGGAATTTATTTCTGGTTGGCTATTAAGTCATCTTGAGGAACAATTCTTGAAGGTTTCTCTTTTGGAATTAGGGTTGCCTTGATGGTTTTCTGCTTGTAGATTAGTATGTCAAGAGTTTGACTTTCTTGGCCAACTTTTTGAGATTTATTTCTTTATGTTCTAGGTGTTTATTGCTGAGTAGTTGGGGGTTGATGTTATTGCTTTTTCTTCCTGCCATGCAATTCAACTCTGTACTTGAGTTGTCTGACATTGCTGAATCCAAATTTGACTGATAGCATGATTGGTTTCTGGGTTGAATTTACCTGATCATGTTGGTAAATTTGATTTTGTTGCAGAAATGGAGATAGATATGCAGGCGAGTATTTTGGAGACAAAATCCATGGATTTGGTATCTATCACTTTGCTAATGGTCATTGTTATGAAGGGTCATGGCATGAAGGCCGCAAGCAAGGCTATGGCGTGTATGCCTTCCGGAGTGGCGACTCAAGATGTGGTGTATGGGATGGTGGCACCCTTAAGCACCCTCTTCTGCCGCTAACTGATGCAGTTGTCCGAGCAGTTCAGGTATGTTACCGTCTAATTCAATCCAGTGCTTATCATATTTTCAATCTACGATCCCTTGTAGCTCATTCTTTTCTTGTTCTTAAATTGCAGGCTGCTAGGAGAGCAGCACAGAATGCTGCTAACCTCCGGCGGGTGGATGAACAGGTGAACAAGGCGGTCATGGCTGCAAATAGAGCTGCCACTGCTGCCAGAGTTGCTGCTGTCAAAGCGGTTCAAAACCGAATGGATGGCAAATTTTGTGATACTAATGTCTAAAAGAGTACTACTTTTCTTTTTTTGGGTAGTGTAAATTTTACTAATTCTAAGTGCTCTGGAAATGTCAACCCGGCGAGCACAAGCTCATCGGAGGTTGAGAGCGAGAGAGCAATATGTTTGAGGCTTCGATCATCACACTGTAACTTGTACATACACCATGTATATCAATGGAAGATGAAATTTCAGAGAATTTTGGTTGTTCCTTACTTTCTTTTGTTGTCTACTTGAAATCAGTGATTTTGTGGGTGGAGTTGGTATGCACGAAGTTTCATTATTGTGTTCTAGACTCTGCAATAATGAGATCAAAGGTTTGATCCCAGTTTGTCCCTTTACTATGTGGCACCATCATCGTTATCATTATATGATCAACAAAACCAGAAACCCACAGCTAAAGTCATGGCGTCTTTTTTTTTTTAGCAATAAAGTCATGGCCTTTAAAGAATGCCAATTGATACCCTGAAATCTTCTCATCTTCAAAAAGGAAAAATCCTATCTTCATTTTGCGGAGCCTTGCAAGAATTGGAATGTTAAGCTTGCCCCCACTGCCATTCTTTGTTCGGATTATGGGTTTGTACATGTTTGCTCCCAAACAAAGAAGTGTCCGACCAATTCATGCCATCAGCATATGACAGAAAATGTCAATAGAAGATGGGAAAGAACGATCTCTCTAAAGGTACCATTACTGATAGCACTATTCCCTCCCACTATGCCAACACCACCCCACATGATATAGCCAAAAAAAAGTGACCATTACTCAAATACCCATCGATCTTTTTAGTTATAAAACTATATAGGAATATAAATACTATCTCAAACAATGTGACAAATAGGTCAGTCCAATATTTGAATCGGCCAGACCTTGTTATATTGTTATAGTGGAGAGAGTTTTGAATGTACCGAAGTGCATATGTAATGGGGCGATCCAACGGCTAACATGCAGGGATAAACGATTCAATGGTGTGCATGCAAATAATGTGTGTGGTAGGATAAAGAATTGGCCGATCCAACGGATAAAATTATTTAAGTGCATATACATTTCGGTGTATGCCAGAATTTTCGATTATAGAGGAGACATAATTTACACAATGCCGATAAGCCCAA
The DNA here is from genome assembly GCA_030142095.1 of Rubus idaeus. Classification (NCBI taxonomy): domain Eukaryota; kingdom Viridiplantae; phylum Streptophyta; class Magnoliopsida; order Rosales; family Rosaceae; genus Rubus; species Rubus idaeus. The sequence continues at coordinate 29,132,917 of CM057966.1, forward strand.
CATTCATTTTCACTAAACTATAGTAATACTAAGCAACCATGTGAGCCTGTGAGGTCCTCCTCATCCAATAGGATAATGTTAGAGATTTGAGTATATTTTCTTTAACAAAAATAGCACATCATGTGGAATGGTGGGTGGGGTTCTTGTCCGCCCCCCTACAAATCTTCCAACTTTTATTGCTTGCTGGATCCACAATCTCTGTTGCATCCAATTTTTAAATCATGAAAAACCCAGAAGAAGAACTTTCTCTGTTCCTTTTGATTTTTTTTTTTTTTTTTTGTATTTTTGAAATCATAGTATATGGGATTCTCTTTGTTTAATTTCGGTCACAAGGGTAATAATACCCCTAAGATTCAAAAGCTAGCCTTCCCAGTTTAAATTTTCTAACAACTCCCACATGCAATTTCACAAAAGGAGTGTACTACAAGAAAAAAGGTACTGCTATTTGCCAAAAAAAAAAAAAAAGGTACTGCTGGACTAAGCATTTTCAAGGGGAGGTTAAATTATTTATTATTGTTACAATCTTTGACCAAAATACTATATGTAGGTTTTGATTCAAATTAAAATTAAAATTAAGGGGGACTACATCAGCCCTGACCTAGCCTTGGGTCAGTTGTCCCTAACATACATGCTATACTAGTCTGATTTCATTAATGGTGGGGATTTGGGAATGGTGAGATGTTAATTAATTTGTTGGGTTATAGATGTCTTGAAGCATGTCCTTTCCATTAGTATAATAGACTGCCCATTTGGCCTGTCATTATTTTGGTTAGACAATTTCAAGTTTCCTTCTTTTGGTTTGCTTGGGAGGGTTCAATGTCTGACCACTATGGCAAGATATTGAATTATTATATGATGATATATACATCTAGGTCTTTGTTCTTCCTTCATTTGAATCACTATTCTAGACTTTTAGTTCTACTCAATTTTTTTTGGGGTGAATCCCCATTTAATGTTTTGCTCATAACTAGATATAAGGGAGACAAGATAGGTAGTGGGCAGTGGGTAGTTCTACCCATAATCAAATCACAGAAAACCAAAAAGAGAAAATTCCCTAGTATTTGAGTCGTCGACTGTGATCAAGTTTTCTAAAGCTGCATTCGTGGAATTGGAATGATTCAATTCTTCAAGTCGAAGGAAAAACAAACGAGAGAATTGGAGTATTTCTCATATAACTCGTTTTGTTATTTCTAAAACTAAACTTTTTAAACATGAGAATTTGTTTTCCCCTCATTTCCGAACCCCTAATTTGTAATCAAATCGAGACTTGATTGCTTGAATATTATTTCTCTCTACAATGGTGGATGAGAGGTTTTAAATTTAAATCCCCCTACCTAAAATAAAATATAAAAAAAAACATTCGTCACCAAACAATTAAACTACAAAGCTCATTTCCAAACCTCTAACTTCATGCAAAATAAATTAGACTAATTCACTAATAATTTTTATCTTCTTCCATTTCTTTATTTTACTCTAGTTTAATACGATCGACATGGTTCAAGTGTTGTGTTTTTTTTTAATCTCACAAAACAGTATGTAGTTATATGTTTAAGTTTTGTACGTTCAAAGGACATGGACTGAAATCTACACAACTTGCTAGCTCAAGATTATATATATATATATATATATCGGTCTCTCGCTCTAAGCATTGAGTAATGTTCATGGCAATGTATACTTACTTCATGAATAGTTAAATATGAAATGTTAAGTACTGTTCAGTGATTTTCGATCGATCAGATTGTGTATATATTGTAATTAAATAGACAAAGATTGGAAAGCATGTTTGGCTCATGCATTGATTATCTATTATCAATTTATCACACTGACCATTCTTCAATGTCTATGTCCCATGACCCATGGATGTTATGATTTCTTTGCTTGTTTACAATTTTATAAAACAGAAAAATCTTCATCATAAATTCCTTATAGCAAATTTCAATCATCTGATAGTGAATTTTTCATGGGAATTGTATCTTTGATTTGGTAAAATATCAATCATCTGATAGTGAATTTTGCATGTATTTGTATTATATGAATCCTATTTGTATTATATAAATCCGTTACGTATAAAATTAACTTTTCTCAGCAAATTACGAAAGATGAATATAAAAAATTAAGTTCATGTTAAATGATGCGTATTACCTCAACTCGTCCAACAACATATGTTGAGAAAAGTATGATCCACCATCACATCTTTATGGCATACCTAAATTTGTTTGCAATACAAAATCCATACGTACCCCAGAGATAAGATTTGTGGGCATAACATTGTGCAAGAGAAGCACTATTAATTCTGATTTCATCGACATGGAATAGCAATCTAGGAAGCTTCATTGTGTCACATTCAGTGAACTAATTTTGCAAACAAACCTAGCTAGCTTTTTCCACCTGCCCTAAGCCTCCACTTCTTTGCCTCCTCACTAGGCCTAAACGACATTTCCCAAATCGATGTACAATCCAATATGTGACATGTCCCATAGTCAATGGTAAGTGTTTGCAATCACAAGAGAAAAACAACCAACTATAAAACAATTCATATTAGATTCTCCTTTATTGTTGATCCAATTCGATCACACCAGGCAATCAGGCATGATGTAGTGTAACCTGGATCTTGATTTTGTACAAGGACATTTCAATAATGGAGTGGCCAGCTGTGGTTTTATTCCAAAGAATGAATGCAAAAATTAACGTATTATTTCCTCTAGCTAACAGCATCTTTAATAGGTTTAATTACACAAATCTATTTTTCAAATTGAACTTAATTTGGTAAGCTACGTATAGTTAAATATTGAATAATATATGCTACTTTTACAAAGATTTACTTAAAATTTTTACTTACAAATTAAGTGATAGAATGACTTAAAAACATCTAAATCTACCTACAATTAAGTGTAATTTACATGCATATGTGATTTACTTATTAGTGTCTTATATTCAGCGAGAAAATGAGTTGTTAAGAATATATAGTCCCTAACTTTAAGTCAGTATTGGAGCACATCAGTGAGAACAAAGTTAGTGCCAAAAATCAACAATGCATTTATAGTCCGTAACTTTGCTTTGCGCAAAAGATGGAAGCAACTTTGATTAAAGATCTGTTTGGTGATTAGTTTTGGCAAGTCCATTTTAAGCACTTGGATTTTAACTAGCACTGAGAAAAGTCCTTTTCTGTTTCCAATTTTCTCTTTACCATATCCAAATCTTGATGTGCAGCTTAACGCTTTAAGAACTTGGGAACATGAGGACGCAATTAGAAGAAATTTTCTCCTTCAATAAAGGAAAACCATATTTCATACTTTTGTAACTTTGTGCGCGATTTATTTTCAAATAGAGTACAATGTCCCTTTTTACAAATCTGAGATCACAAATGCTCGATCTATACAAACGACTAATGACAAAAGCTTCTATTATTTTACTCTTAGTAATCCTGGCTTGTGTCTTTCTTTCCCTCCCTAACTATTCAAGACCAGTACCCCAAAATTATGAAAAGATGAACACCAAAGAAGCTTTAAAATTGACATCCACAAAAAGTAAGCTCGCTCTTTTTATGTAATTAGTTATTTCTCCTCTCAATCACAATTTTACACTTGGTCAAAAAAAAAAATCACAATTTTACACTTCTTCAATTGTTTTTTATTTTATAATTTCTTCTTGTTTTAGAGAAATTTTCATGACGTGTCAAACCGTGTAGGGCAGCAAATTATCCGGCATCGCAGGATTTTGGCACGGATGAGGGTGCTTTTATGAATTTACTTTCGCCAGCAAATAAAAAACACATATCAATCGTCTCATTAGCGTAATTTTTTTTATATGTTCATACCAATCATCTTCGAAATTCATAGTCATTTGCGATAAATCATGGTAGTATTTTTTTTATCGAAGTATCTGATGTGTTATGTTGTTAGATTAACAATAAAAACCACCCAAGTTAGTCATATTTCACTTAATGATTCTAATTGACAATATTATAAACAACCGAAAGAAGGGAAAAACAAGTCAATAATATTTACAGATCAAAGTCAGTCGAGAGAGACAGATCGATGTGATGAACTCATCAAAGGATGACCTAGCCAGAATTGTTGTGCTATCTTGAGTTGCCTTCAAAGTTTAAACACCAAAAGGTGCAGCTAACCAGATTTGAAAATTAACTTCCCAGCAGTCGCAGAAAAACAAATTTGACTGTGAAATTTCACTAGTAATTTGTTGCACTTAATTTAATGCTCTACACCATAAAAAGGAAGGTGCATGTCCTTTTGAAGCCAAAGGTGATGTACACACTGTTCTTCCTTATGAGAGCAATCATGGAGCTGGTTTTGGACGGTTTCAAAGTCACCGGCCTTCTCTTTATTGACCTTTGTTGCCATTTCTTTATTTGGATCCAGTTTAAACTCCCTCTGACTCTGATCTCTATCAAAGACTGAATGTACGTCCAAGTTACATAAACCATTTTAGAAATATTTTCTCTGGATTACAAGAAACTATGATTGTGATTTGTGATTATAATTAAATAGAAATTAATTGATATCCTGGGGTAGAGGTAGAACAACAATGGAGAGAAGTTTAACCACAATTTTTTTTCCTTTTCCACACATCAACAAAGTAATTGAACAATGCGTATGAGTGTATGACGAAATTTTAGTTCGAAGCGAATGAATACATACCAAATAAACTCACATATAAATATATAATATAGTTCTTGACACTAATATAATGGTCACTAATTATCTCATTGAAACAATTAAGAAAATAATGAATTAATTGGAAGATCCATAACTAGTATCTCATCAAAACGCCACGAAGGCGAAATAATTCCTTTCTTCCTACAGCAGGAGCATGCAGAAGGTGTGGTAGTGTAGGAATTGGCGTCGGCCACCAAGGGCTCACAACTAATGGGACAAAGTAATCATGATCAACATCATGCTGTGTACTCTTTTCTTCAGTATTTAGCCACCTTCTTGAAGCCATGTCATGTCGTAGCTGAAAATGTCTGTACCAATACTTAGATACAAGCTATCCTCCTTATTTGGGTCAAAATCTAGTAGCTTAACCCTCGATGATGATTGACTGTCATTGCCCGGAAACAGTTCATTGTCCAGTGGATAAGCCCTCTTCTGCTTCACACACAATTTACCAACTCCTTCTTTTTTCAACTCCCAAACGAAGAGGGTATTGGTATAACGGTCAAAGTTCCACATCGATGGAGACCCTCCTTCATCATACACACCTAGGCACCCAAATCTCATACCTAGGGATCCCTCTAAACATGTTTTGTTGATCTTAATCTGCCCCAACAAATTCCCAGAAACAACATTCATATTTGAAGGGATCCAACCGAATAAGAAAGCTTGCACGAGCTTCGCGATTGCTCTTCCAATACAGCCTTCCATCGTGAGCATAACTAACATTCCAATCAATATCGTCAACCCTAAAGCCTCTTGGGGATGACACAACCGACTCTCTCCACTCACCGGTCTCGGAAGAGAAGATCTCCACCTTGAAATCATACTTGACGGGAGGATGATCATGTTCATGTTCAGGAGGTGGAATTCTCACAACCGCACACGTACCAGTTGGACCGTTGATCATGAATCCTACTGGTATTGTCTCGTATTGATCGAGCTAGGGTGGGAGGAAGAGCAACACATTGCCCGGTGTACGGATTTCAGATGTAGTAATACCGTTGAAAATACTCGCTTGTGGTGCACAAAACCAAATCATTATGCGTCGCTATCACAATTGGCTATTTGGCTGGACTGCTGCTTTCAAACCGCAGAGACTCCTGAGCTGTTTGAACATGGGAAGCATGTATGGCCCAGCTCGCATAGGAAGGAAAGCTCGTCCTTTGTTGTCTATCAGAGTAAATTGTATCGGCGTTACCTTATCATTTTGCAGACATCGAAAGCGGATATAAGGCTTGGAGATTAGACTGCGCCATCGTTTGCACACAAGCTTGCATTCAACAACAAGTTTAACGTCGGAAACTTGACAACGAGATTCTCTTTTGGCCGGAAATCGACAGATAATATCAGCCAATATTAGGTCTGGGAGATCGTTGATATTGGTAGCTAGTATTATTCATGACTGTTAATGTACTTCTCCAAGGCTAGGAACTACGGACATGAATATGGGGGATCGAAGAAGTTCTTGTTATTCTCCCTTTAGAGAGGCTATAATATAGGATTGGAATTCATGTACGATAGGGAAGTTATACAGAATTCGAATTCATGTACAATTAATAAGTAAACTAAACCTTTTTCCTTAATTATTACACAAGGAAATCTACTTCTGCAATCACTCGGAAAAGAACCAACTGACATGGACATATATCTAGGGTTTTGAATCCAAACGCGGCAGAAGATAAATGTGCTAGTTTCCTATGATACACATGAAATACTTGGGCGCATCCAAATGGGACTTCTAGTCTATTCTTTGTTGAGATAGGTTAAGTTGAAATTAGACCCTAATTTCGGGTTAGCAACTTCCAAATGCAAACTCCTTAATGATCAAGCTAAATATTAAATCCTTGCTTAATTGGAAAATAAGGACCCCAAACATTTGAAAGAAAAAAAAGGTCGAAGGTCAAAGAAGCTTTATTTAAAGATTGACAGCAAGAGGAAGCAAGAAAAAAAAACTTGTCCTCATACACCGAATTAAGGAAGGAAAAGCAAGTTAAAATTAAAGAATGAGAGTCAGTCAGATAGATAGAGATCGACAGATAGAGAATTAGAGATGTGATGAACTCATCCATGGATGACCTAGCTAATACTTAATTAATGAGCTAGCGGTCCCCATAAACACTCACCACCTAACCAATTTTGACTTAATTTGAAATGTCGCGGCCTGTGTAAACTTGATTAAATGGTAGACACATTATGAAAGGAAGGTGGGTACGTATATGCTTTTGAAGTTTTGAAGGCAAAAGGTGATCGATCAATAATCCTTATTAGCAATTATGGAACTTGTTGTGAGCGGTTCAACTCACCTAATTCATATCCTTTTTATGGACCTTAATGCACATAATATACACACTGCCTAGCTTTCTTTGTTTGGATCCAGTTTTTAACTCCCTAGCCTCAGACTTGCGTCACATTGCACATGAATTTCGAAGAAAAATTGAAGTTGTAAAATATTTAGAGCCTCCTTTCCCGAATGCCATAGAAAAAAATATTTACATTGCACTACGTTTTAGAGATTCTTTGCCTTGGTGTTAAAAAGAAATCAAGTTGTACCACGTTTTGAGTACCGAACGTAGAAGGTTTGATATTACAATTTCAAGAAGAAAAAAATTAAACAATCTTTGCCGACAAATAATTCGTCGGAAAATATGTTCTACATTTTAACTTTATTATTGTTTAAACGAATTCCTTTCTTTCATTAACATTGGCCGCTCTCTGGTCTCAGCGTACGAAACCTCATTTGCATGGCATGCCTGAGACCAAAGCTCACTCATCCTTTTCTTCGCTCCAACGAAACAGTCTGAACCCATAAAGCAATAATAATGTTTTTAGAGATGTTGGCAGAGAAATCAAGTAAGAAAGAAAGAGCAGCTAGCTAGGGATTACTTTGTGTACCCCAAAAGCCATTCTTTGTTTTCACTTGCATTAAAATCTTGCTCACGTACTCATGCATATATTAACAAGTAAAAACCAACCAGCTCCGAGAATTTCCATTTTCAAATTAAGTTCCAAACATGTCTCTGAGCCCGCCACGTCGCGCCATACCAATCTACCAGCTCTACTGGTGCTACCAATGCCAACGGACGGTCAGGATCGCCTCCCCCGCCAACCCATCAGACCCAGTTGTCTGCCCGCGCTGTTTCGGGCAGTTCCTCTCCGAAATGGACATGACAATCCGGCCCAGACTTTTCATGGACTACACTAACGACTTCGATGCCTCCCCAGAAGCGCGTTTGCTAGAAGCGCTTTCCCTCATGCTCGACCCGCCCATCCGGCTATTCGACCCGGAACCCGAAACCGGACGTTCCCGGCCAAGCAGGCGTAGAAGGAATCGCAGCTTCGACGATGACATAGAGCGCGGGGACCCGACCCACCCGGGACTGGGTACCCGACACCGACCCAGGACTTGGATTTTAGTCAGACCCATCAACGGTGATCCAGTGGGACCCGATCCCGGGTCATCAGTACCACGAGGAGCGGAGCCGGGAAACTACTTTTTCGGGTCGGGGCTGCAGGGGCTCATTGAAGAGCTGACGCAAAACGACAGACCCGGACCTCCTCCGGTACCGGAACCGGCGATCAACTCAATCCCGACTGTGAAGATCAGCGAGGCCCATTTGAGCAACGACCCGAACTGCCCGATTTGCATGGACGAGTTTAAGGTCGGCGGAGAGGCGAGGGAGCTGCCGTGCAAGCATATATACCACGGCGATTGCATTGTTCCGTGGCTGAGGCTTCATAATTCTTGCCCGGTTTGCCGGGTCGAAATTCCGGTTTCTACTGATGAGGAGTCGGAGGGTTCGAACAGCAGTGGAGTGAGAAGGGGCCGGCGGGGAATGAGGTGGAATTTCGGGTCTTTGTGGCCTTTTCGGGGAAGATATCGCCGGATTGAACCGCGGGGTGATAATGATGATCCTCATAGTGCTACTTCTAGAGTTGGTTAGTAGTGTTAATTCATTCACTTGAAAGTTTCAAAATTACATAATGAAATGAAATTATGGATTATAATATGTGTGTAGTTCAAAAGTATTGTATATACCTCTAATTTAATGAATGAATGCTTCTCATTTCATAATGAGGAGGACATGGATGTGTTGGTGTAGAATACAGGAAACTTGTCTTGCAAGAAAAGAATTTTTTTTGAAGGGATTGCTAAATTCCTTCTTTAAGGAAGCCTATTACGTTTCCAAATTCTCAAACTCTAGTTTTACATGTTCAATCTTCATACTGAAATTTTGAAAATGTTCTTGTAGCTAACCCATGGTGGCGTTCTTGCTCGATTCTTTAGCCGTCGCATATTGCTTCGGTAAGTACTTTTAATGCATTTCCCATTGTCATGTTGCAGGGAATTGATCACTTCAACAATGATCAGGTACATTACATTTCGATCTTCATATGCTTCTAGTTCTACACTAAAGTTTTACTTTTACATCCACACATTAACCACTAATGACCCTTTTCTGCAGGAGCAAGCTGGTCCATAGATCACATCGCAGCAGTTAGCCCAAACAATGTGTCCCTTCACTAAAATATCCAGCCTGTTTCTAATGTTATTCATTTGCTATTATTGTGAATGACTATGGACATTCATGTTTAGATGTACACAAGCACTTTGTATAAATACATTCATACTTAAGAGTTAACTATGGACATATTTAGATGTACACAAGCAATATGTATAATACATTCATGCTTTACAAGCACAAAAGTTAAAACAGTTAATCCATCTAATGAACAGAAGTATTATTTTTTTTTTCAAATGACGAATCGGAGAGAGGTTTAGATGTTTATAACTACTCTAGCAAATGTATAAGAGAATTTCAAGTATAGCATATAGCAAAAAATTGATCAGCAATCGAAAGGAACAGAGGACAGTTTGATTCTGCACTACATCTCCAGGGAGAAAGGGAAGAACCCATCAATATGTACGCTTTGGATGATGGTTAACTCCAGCATGAAATCCTTCTGTATATGCAGTGTTTTTGAATATCATCTGCAACAAAGATGATCACATTACTCTGAACTCTAATCAATGTTTAAAAATTTCTCAGAATTCGCTGTACTCTATAGATAAAGAGCCATTCCCCAGCATGAAAGCTATGTGTTCCCAACACTAATAGCTTCTTAATTACAGAAAATAAAACATTCCACCGTCAAAGCAAAACACTTACGATCGTGCTGTGCAGTTCTGCAGCCAGACGGCTTTTGATTTTCTTTGATAACACTTCTCCCAGCTCTTCTCCATGCTCCTTAAAGTTCTCCTCTGTAATCTGTATGATTTGATTCCAGTGAGCCTAACAAAGAAGTGCTGCTGAAGTTGAAAATAGAAAAAAACAGAGTAATCTTCTAACCTCTTTCAGCAATAAAGAAGATGTTGTGTCCAGTAAATCGTCAACCATTTTCCCAACATCTGTTATGTTGGCTGGTCTGTCCTGGGTATTTTTAGCATTACTGGATGGCTTAGAAGTGCTTGCTGCATCATGAAAGAACATTTTACTGGTTAACATGAATAACAAGAATGGAAGTCTTTCGTTACATACCCACACTCCCACACAAGAGAAAATAGACTAAAAACAAAAGTACAAAACTATACTAATGAGTATAAGACATCAAACAATAAAGTTCTTATCATTAGTCAAATATACTATAAAAACGACACACAAGTCCAAAATGACAAGGGACAGAAATCTCTATATCGAGATACAAGTCTCTAGACCAAAGACTCACAGGGAAATTCGAGTTCAAAACTAAAAAGAAATGCAATCAAATTTACTATGACAAATTGGGTTTGATTGAATTAGATCTCTTGATTTATTTGAACATCTATAAAAGAACATCTTAATATACTTTCTGTTTACAATCATAGCAAACTTTTGACCTCTCAAAAGAATTTGGCCCTCCTTTTTTTTTTTTTTTTTTGCTTACATAGGATTTGAACCTAAGACTCTACCACTACTGCTAAGGAGAATTGATTTTGTAAGTTGACTCCCATTTAACAATGAATCGCATTTACACATGATAGTACCTGTACTTGTTTTTGACTTGTTACCCGCAGAAACTTTATTTTCTGTAAGACCTTTTGAGGAAGCTGCTGTTTCCGGGGGATCTGGCAATACTAGGGAACTAGATGGAACAAGATATGCAAGATCAGGAGGTTGGTCCTTCCCAACCGATGGGTTAGCCTGCAAGAAAACAATTAGGATAGATGGAATGATGTAATATTCATTAAAGAATACTGACAATTGTATTCTAATTACCTCCAAGTCAACATATGAGGGGTCTCTCTCAATTGACTTAAGAAACTTGTCAAGACCATTGGTGTTTAGGGCTGGGAACAGAAAAATATGTAATGGATTAGGGTTAAACATATCAAAGATAAAATAAAATCAAGAATTCATAATGATTGCAGTGCCTGACAAATGACACATTTTGAAAAATAAGATGTGGAAGCTCGAGCAAATGATACTAGAAGATTGCAAAATTATTGACAAAATAGCAATAATAACCATGTTAAGACATAATGACATCATGAGAGACTTTAGAGTTGAGGCAATTGAAAGTAGTGTTCCTTGCATAGACAATTGAAAGTAGTGGTTCCAGCTAATTACCAGCAATTAACTTAAAACATTATGCTCACACAACATCGGTACATCCACGAGAAGTTACATTCCATGTAAGATGATAAATATTGTAGCCATGTATGAGGTTTGAAAAGTGAAAAAAATGAATATCCAAACAGTATTTTATTGTTGAACGAGTCTTCTGTATAATAAGAACCCACAACTAATTTTTTTCAACAGAACTAAAATATACACAGAGAAAATAAGAAAATAGGACTCTTGAATACATCATTTCCACTCATCGAAACCCATATTACTTACAGATTGACATGTCATTCGATAATGGGTGAAAGAAGCAAAACTCCTGACTTTTAAACCTTTGATCCAACAGCAGAGAGACATTACTTCAAGAAAGAAAGGAAGACAAAGCATAAGAGAATTGACAATGAAAAAAAATACAAGAACAGGTAAACTATGATCATGCACAGCCTAATTAGCATGAACTCAGCTAGAAAGATAACTGTTTCCACCACCTAAAATGGTATGAATGATCATCAAGTATAAAATCAAAACCATGTCATAGTTATGACTTTTATTCAGTAAAGTTGTTGACTAAATGTAAATTGGATTGCTATGTAGGGAAGGCGATATCAATCACATGGTAATAAGTAACTGGTTGTAAACCATTAAAAAAAATGTACATTACTTTAAGTTCATGGCCAAGAGTAGTAACACATCAATGTACAATCATGAAGAGAAACAAGATATTTCAATATCTTAATGAAAATGAAAGACAAATACCGTGCAGATTCATTCACCAGTGATAAAGGAGTAACACAACCCAGTGGGACCTGGCAAATAAAATGCAAGAAACAGCATCAGAAAGGAGATTACAAAAATGCACACATATATACATATGACAATTTTCAGAGGCATAATTTCTTTTGTTTATTAAAAAGATGTATAAAATATCCTTTTTAGTTTGTTTGAATTGACAGTAAACAGCATAGTGAATATTAGCATATGCCAACCTTAAGTATTTCTCCTAGTGCTTCTTCAGGAGCCATTCTCAAGCCACCTTTTCCCAAACCAAGCCTCACAGACAGAACTGCTCAGCTTTCAAGTAACAAATAAAGATAATTAATATCCAGACATGCTCCAAAATCCAAACGGTACATAAGCAAGAATTATTTACATGACAGCTCAGAAACTACTAGCTTGTGACATCTAAAACACTCATACACCATCACATTAAAGAACGATTGGAATCAGGAATAGGCGCATACCTTTCAGATCAACTTTAGTATCGGCCAAAGCGGAAACAACATAGAACCTACTCTTCTTGTCCTGCATTTATAAAATAAAAGGAGGTGCTAAGCCACTCTGTGCACAATGTAGAAACAAAAAACTTGCGAAATTAACTATTATGCAATGGGAACGCTGTAAGTTGGAAAGCCATACCTTCAAGAATAAATTTTTACTTATTCCACCTCCCAGATGTCCAATATATTTCGCCTGATAGAAAAATCATATTCTTGCCTCAGATTATCTAAACATTCATCCCATTAAAAAAAAAAACTACAAGAAAACTTCTTCTTTTTTTCCCCTCCTTTTCTCAATGTCTTTACCTGAGCGTCAACTGTCAAAACAACAGGATGATCATACTGGGAAAAATCAATCTGAAGCTCCTGAAAAACCAACAGCACAGGTTAGTTCCGGGAAAACTACTCAGTAAAATAGCTTTTCCTTCGCAATCTGAACCAAATGCAACTCTAATTTTCCAATATGCAAGTCAAAATAGTTCGAATATGTATACATTTATATAGATACACACATGTGTATGCAATTGCTCCATCGAGCATCAAGGACAGAAACTCTTCTAATCGACCTGGGACATTGAAATTCTAGCGCAAACAAAGAATTCCCAGATCAAATTTATAGCTCAGTACACAGAAATACACAAGCCAGAGAGAGATAGAGGTAAAACCTTTAAACGGGCGAGCAACTGTTCCTTGGAAAGACCCATATTTGCTTCGCTGTTTTCGCGGAGCGGAAGGCAAATACTGAAAGAGTTATGGAGGACGGCGGTGAGAAACTAGTAAATGCGTCCTCCACTCGGAATGGGTTGTCAGGATTAATCGTATGGGTTATCGGGTTGGATCACGGATGAGATTTTAGGCCCGATAGACTTACGTATAGACTACTTGCAAGTTGCAACTTATTATTTATCTTACCTTTTTAATTTATCCACAACACTAGGAAATCTCTAAACAAAATAAATAAAAAGATTTGGTATTTTCGATAAAAAAAAATTGGTAAAATATACAGTAATTTTTAGAAGGTGTTCTAATTAACAAAACTCGAAAAACTTGAGTTGTTTTATGAATTTTCTAGTTTTTCGAATTTGAAAAATTGTAAAATAAGATTTTGAGGGTGAAAATTATAAATTATGGTTTGAGGGTGGTAAGATTTTTGTACGAAAATAAGAACATATAATTTTTGGCAAAAATCGTGTGTTATAGTCCCCAGTTTTGGGTGAAAAACCATATTTTTGAAAATAAAAAAAATTGGGGTTATTTTCTACAGTGTTAAAACTTCATTCTTAAGTGAAACCTCATGGTTGGACTGCCAAAATTGGCCACGGTTAGCCTCGCTTGCGTGGTCACCTTTGGCCTTGTTCGGGTGGACTCATTTGGCCTTGTTTGGGTGACCTCATTTAGCCTCACTTGGCCTGCTTGGTTGGCCTTCTATGGCGTCTCTTAGGTGGCCTTCTTTGGCCTCACTTGGCAAGCCTTATTTGTTCTCGCCTGGCTAGCCTTCTTTGACCTCACTTGGGTGGCCTCGCTTGGCTGGCCTCGCTTGGGTAGACTTCTATGGTCTCGCTTGGCTAGCCTTCTATGGCCTCGCTTGTTTGGCCTCCTCTAGCCTCGCTTAGCTGTCCTTTTTTTTTTTGAATTTTCTAGTTTTCCAAATTTTAAAAATCATCAAAAATAAAACGAGTCAAAATTTTTGCATTCCGTCAGTTCGAGAAATTCTAACAAATTATAATTTAAGAGTGGTAAAATATTAGTATGAAAATAAGAACATGTAATTTTTTGCAAAAATCATGTGCTATATTCCATAGTTTTAGGTGAAAAATCATGATTTTGAAAAGAAAAAAAATTGGAGAAAAATTGGAGTTATTTTCCACAGGTTAAAACATCATTCTTGAGTGAAACCTCGTAGTTGAACCGTCAAAATTGGCCACAGTTAGTCTTGCTTGGGTAGCCAGCTTTGGCCTCACTTGGGTGACCTCCTTTAGTCTCGTTTGGGTGGCATACTTTAGCATCGCCTGACCTCACTTGACAGACCTCTCTTGGTTGGCCTTTTATGACATCCTTTATACACAAGGATTGGTTCGTATAACTTTGGGCTTGTGGATGACCTAGGGCCGCATATTGAAGCCTCGATCCGGCCCAGCCCCTAAATTGCGTTAAAATTTTAGGTCCCGCCTGGCTCGACCCTAAGTCATAAAATTTAGGGTTATGACGACCCTTAAGTTGACCCATGTGGATAGTTTAAGAAATTGTTACGTGTGCTCCACGTCACTAAATATAACTCATCCACGTATATGGCTGGAGAAATCATCCTTGCAAATTGTGATTAGGAATTGTTCAAATTGTAAATGTGTCGGAACTCTAAAGTCCATTAATACACAAGAAGTATGATCTATTTTTAGTTTTGATTTAAAAAAAAAAAGTCTTCTGAGAGAGAGAGATGGTGTTTACCTAGACGTAGAGAAGAATGGTCGAAGTGTTTGTATATCATTATATTCACTTCTTGTGTGGTAAAAATTTAAAAGAGTAAAAGACAAACTAACATGTGACGAAGTAGAAATTTGTTGACTTTTAATAAATACAACTAATTTTGTTCAAAATAAATAAATAAATAAAACTAAAGACCCATTCGGATCCGCACCGAGAAAGTAACCCGACCCGAGCGTTAGGCTTTATATACCTCTCCCAGAATTCAAATCTAAGCCAAGGGAGAGCCAAAACAGACTCTCAGACTCTCAGACTCTCTCTCCCTCACTCTCTCTAGTTTGAAATTTTTTTCTTTCAGCAAAAATCAGAAGCTTCGTTTTGGAATCGAAGAAAGATACGATGCAAGTCGCGAATCCTCTTCCATGTATGTTTCGCGATTTCAAATTCTTATTTGCTTGCTCTGTGTTTTAGACTTTTAGCTCATCCTTGTAAATCGATTCCTATGATCGAATTCTGGCTTAAATTTTTTGAAAATATGATTAAATTCTCTGATATTGCTTTCCATATGTTCGATTTCGAGGATTACTCAGTTTATGTGAGCTTTGGATCTAAATTTAACCGAAGACTATAGTGTGATTTAATGCATGTTTGATTTTTCGATTTGAGATCTTACAAATTCATTGTCTCTGGATATTTGTGTATTAGATTTGGAGGTTTTTCATGAAATACAACATTTGAAATCTGTGATTTAATTTCAAAAAGAAAAAAAATATCAACTCTGTCTAGATGTTTGGCTTGGAAGAAGTGACGGATATTCAAATCTCTTAATCGTTATCGTAGTACTTGAATTTATTAGTATATTTGTTCATGAATTCGATTGTTGTTTGCTACTGCAGATCTCCCCGCGGAAATCACATGTCCAGACACTGGAGCTACAATTCACAGTCACCGAGTGTCTGAAGTTGATAATGTAATTGAGCCTTGAAATCGATCAGTTATTGCTGATTAAATGTTTTTGTGCATGTTTTTGGTTATGATGTTGATTTTTGGTTAATTTTGATACAGAGGACATACTCTAAGTTCCGTTCGGACTATGATCTGGACACAGAAAAGTTGATTGGTAATCAAATAACAAGGAAGTTTTTGTTTTTTGATTATCTCTTACAATAAAACTGAAATTTCCTATTTTTACCGGTATGCATTTCAAGGAATTGGAGCATTCGGTGTTGTAGTTGGATGTAAGAGCCGCATGGATGAACAAATATATGCCATCAAGAAAATATCAGTTGGTTCCAGGGACGCAAGTGATGGATTTGGCAGCTATAAAGACCTCTTAAGGTAACAAGATTAAGTTACATTTTGAGTTGCTATGTAATTTGAATTGAATTATGAGGTAACAAGATTAAGTTACAATTTGAGTTGCTATGTAATTTGAATTGAATTATGATTTACATGGAGTGCACATTTGAGTGTGTAGGGAGTCCATTATTTTAGCCTCATTCGATCACCCTGCCGTGGTTCGATATCACTCGGTAATTTGCAACCTTTGACCTTTTTGTAATTTGTATTCTTTATTTATGAATAATCTCTCAAATCACCAATTGTTTTTCCATTTTCTGGTTCAGACCTGGATTGAGTCCACCTTTGTTGGCAATACTGGAAATGATCCAGAAATTATCACAAAGAAACCATGCCTCTACATACAACAGCAGCTATGTGACAGGTAATCATTTGAAGTGATTCACTATAATAACAAGTAATAGATGGTTCAATCTGAAGGTGCAGTTGACTGCATTTTTATATTGAAATTTAAATATAATTGAGGAGTTAACACTATTGTTGTCATGCTACAGCACCTTACAGCAAAAGATGGAGGAAACAAAACTCACAAAGGAGGAACGTGCATACATTTTCTCACAGGTCGCGTCTGGCCTAGAACACATCCACAAGCACAGTATTATGCATGGCGACATTGGCAAAGCAAATATTTTTTTTTGCAAGGACCAGCCAAAGATTGGAGACTTTGGACTCTGTGAGTTAACTATTGGCATTGCACTCTAGAACTAAGAGTTACCTAGTAGTTTAACTAGCCAAGTCTGTTTGAGTCCTAACTGACACTTCTTTATGTTCTGCAGCCCGGATCATCGGTGAGGGTGATGATGTGATCAATTTAGGATCCCACCCACCTTACTACACCGCACCTGATAAACGTGTCAATGCAAAAGCAGATGTGTTCAGTTTGGGTATTCTGCTGGTGGAGTTGCTACTCAACATTACAACAGCTCAAGAAGCATCACATGTTTTCACTAAGCTGAAACAAGAAGAACCAGAGTTTCCTCACTACTGGTCTAATGGCCTATTGAAGACCTTGGTGACAAATATGCTAAAAAAGAATACATCAGATAGACCTTCATCATCAGATATCGTGCAAGACCTAACAGAGATACAAAAGGCTATTCACAACTTTGATTTTTAAAGCAACAACAGGTATTGGAATTTGAAACATGACAATCTAAGAGATACTCTTCAATGCTAAGTGCATGTCATTTCAGCTATGATAACTGTAAATCTCAACTTCATTCCTTTAAGGCTATAACGCAAATAATTGGCTTTGTATGGTATGCCGTGGGCATGTGATACATGATATTCTGAGAGAAATTAAAGATGATCAAAAGAGATACTATGATTAAATTCTAAAATGAAAGCATTAGCAATTTCTGATGGTTGATCTATTCAGACATCTGCAGTAGTTTTAAGTTTATAAAATGGTTTTTCTGTTTCCTTATGGTAGCAGTAGCATGAAAGTAAGAAGTATTTTCATCTCTTAAGGAAAATCTAGTAAAATCAGAGAAGACAATGTTTATAGATCTCTGTGCCCAATAAACTTCTAGTAAAATCAGAGAAGACAATGTTTTATATAGAGTTCTTTCACCTAAATGTAAATTTATGTCATTTAGATTTCATTTGCAAAGAGCATTGGTATCCTTGACTTCCTAAATGTGATGAAACGAATTTATATTTT
This sequence comes from Rubus idaeus, assembly GCA_030142095.1. Classification (NCBI taxonomy): domain Eukaryota; kingdom Viridiplantae; phylum Streptophyta; class Magnoliopsida; order Rosales; family Rosaceae; genus Rubus; species Rubus idaeus. The sequence continues at coordinate 29,150,915 of CM057966.1, forward strand.
CTCTTGTTCCATCCTTCAAGGTCAAAGGTTAAGTTCCCAATATTACCAAGTAATTAATGAATAGGATGACCTAGATAATTATAAATCCAAGCAGTTTTTACAATGTTATGAACATTGTGTTGTTTTAACCAAAATGCTTTAAATCTAAAAGGTTTATTAGTATGAAATACAACTGGACTGTGATCAGAGCCACAAATCAAGAAAAACATATGGAAATGCCTGCAGCATTGCAGAATTAAAAAATGCACGATCCAATTTTGCACAAATTCTATTACCTGGTTCTTGATTGTTGTCCAAGTATATGAACAGCCTTTGTAGGTACCTCTCATTCCTGAAGAAGAAATAAAAGAATGAAAATTAATTATGGCCCCAGCTCCATGATTAAGAGCCTCCAATATGTTCAGTAAAATGCAATTGAAGTCACCAATAAGTAAAATAGGATTGGTATTATCAATGTAAGGAAGCAAGAACTGCCATAAAGCAGATTGAAGATCCCTTCGTGGGTAGGCATATATAAAACAAACCGTGAAGATATTATTTTGAATGGATTTGACCTGGACAAGCATAAACTCCTGACAGTAAACCTTATTGATATCAAGATTACAAAAGTTCCAATAAAGCATGATCCCACTAGCTAAACACATAGGTGGAGCGTCATGAAACACATCCAACCCTACAGGTTTCATCTTTTGTTCAAAATTAGTTGGTATGCTTTTGGTTTCCTAAAAGCAAACAATGTCGGGGAATGGAATTTCTTCAGCCATTCCAAAATCAGGCCGGGCAATTCCAAGACATTATCTTCACATTTCAGATTCTCTGTTAGACTACCCAGCAGGGCATGTAGGACTTTTCATTAGCTTATCTAAGCCATGAGGCAGAAATTCAGCAGCTGCTGTACTACAGTGTATAATCAAACCAAGACGAGCACATACACAGAAAGCTTAAGAAAAACAATGTTAGGGGCATAGGCTACTGCAAATGTCAGTTGCAGTCCTTATTTGCTTCTGCAGCAAAAACAAAAGGGTAAAGTTCAAAGTAATTGATAGTGTAAAAGTCAAATTTTTTGGAAAGTTTTCATCCAAGAGGACTTTTAAAGACACTCGGTAATGGTCAGAGACAGAGGATGCAGAGGAATGAAGAAACTATATTGGAAAAGTTGCTGGTTTTTTAAAATGTCAACTTTGAAGATGTAAAAAGCATAAGCAGCAGGTACCCATGATGATGAACTGTTGATGGTAGGATTTAGAACCCAATGAGCCCAGAATGACTCATGTTACTAATTTGCTCATGTGGATGCTTTCAATTCCGACTACCTTTATTATGTTTTTCAAGTAATGGTCTTATCTTACCCTATAGGTATATTTAATCTTATGAGAGGGTTTTGCTTAATTTTTCTCCTACTTATAATTCAAAACTGACATAATGCTGTGTGTGGAATCATACTGTTAGACTGTTTATATTCTTATTTTCCAAGTCACAATGATGAGTTCTTATTAAGCTTTCAATTCTCATGCTTTTAATATCCTCCATTATCTCCTCCTTTTCTATCCCAAAGGGTGGTTTAAGATACAATGTGAGCCTCCTAACAGGTTGTGCTACTAGAAATTTTATTAATTCAGTATTCTGAAGTCTAAAATGCTTTGACCTACCATGCTATAGGGTAAAATATAGTGAGCATACAACAAGCCAAACAATATATTTCAGTTTTACGTGTCAGGGCAATCGAAAGTGAATTTATAAAGTACGTGGTCACCTATTCTAGGGAGCAGTAGCATTGCAATTAAATGTAAGTTGAATTTTTTGAAGAAAAAAAATAAAAAATTTCTTTATCACTAAGCAGAGTGGAGGTGATAATTTATCATCAGAAATGGAAAAGAAGAAACCACTTACCATCCAAAAATGCTTCAACGACCTGACCTCATCTCTTGCTACATTCAATGCTCTGAACAGTATAGCTATGTTTTGTGACTTCTTTGGGTTGATCCATGAAAAATAAATGCAGTACGCCGTCTTCATCCACAAAATCAGGCAGGGCAATTCCACAACTTTATCTACATGTTTGAGGTTTCCAGTTAGAAGGCTCATAGGATTTTCACTAGTTCATCTAAGCTACGAGGCACAACTTCAGCAGCAGCTGTATAGGAAAAACGCATGAATATGATAAATAATAACTGAATCCATGGAGAAGGAAGGAGAAAGGGTCCATCTTTCCTTAAACTTATTGAAGAAATCCCTAAATTTAGGCTATTTAATTCAGGTAGAAATACAATTGATTTCTTATTGAGGACAAGGTTTTTCAATCCCACGTGCTGATACAGTCTTTTTGTGAGCTAGCGTTGGTTTAGTTAGCTGCACTTGCAGAACTGAAAAGTACTCTAATTTGTAATTTAAAGAGAACTTAGGAGATCTAGCAGTATGATTGTTGATGAAAGGCATAATCTGATCAATCCTCCACATCCTAGTTTCTCCATCAATTAGGGAGAGAACTAGGTGGAACAACACCAGTAGGAACTATTGGACCCGAGTTAGGTTATGGTACCCAATCATCTTCCCGTTGCAAACTTGCCATTTGGAGCCGAATTTGATTATATCTCTAGCCTGAAGCAGACTAGCTCATGCCCAAGAAGCTCTATGGCCCTTCTCAGCTTGTTGAAAATCACAGTGAGTGAGGGAAATACCTTGCTTTTAAAGCTTGGACCCAAAAAGAGTCAGGATTTTGTATGATCCTCCAACACTATTTAGCTAGTAGGGAAATATTAAAAGCTTTTACTACTCTTATATTGGTAACACTGACGGGGAGGATGACTATATAGTTGGATCAGGGTATCATTGGTACCATAGTATAAAATGCACACGACTACCAAACAATTAACATTCATCGCACAGAGTTTTATAGCTACTGGAAATTGACATGGAAGATTGACACACACTCGCAAAGGTATCAGATTTTGTTCGAAGATTACTGACCCACTTTGCAAAATCTACTCAGGAAAAGCTATGGGGAGTGATTTGGACCATCACCACTCACCATTCACACACTTGCAATGCCTCCTTGTGCTTGGGTGAATGGTGAGTGGTCACTGGGTTATAAAGTTGGAAAAGAAAACATTACTACAATCGAAAAACTGAGATTCCATTTATGATAATAAGGAGAAAATAATTACCTCTGTTAAGATTTTTGGAGCGGCATCTGATTGGCTGCGGATCTGAAGCTGGAACGCATTGTCATCATCATCTTGGAGAGTCAAGATTGAGTCTTTGGAGCTTATCAATGGAGGGAGGGCCAATGATGCCTTGCATTTTATTCAGTTGTTCGGTTGTTCCATGTCTGAACTAGGTTTGTTCAAGGAACAGAACTTAACTCTCTTGTTTCTTGTTCTGGGCCCTTTTCTTGGGCCTCTCTTTGGGCTAGTTTGCCATCACGTTGTAACATGTAAACCGTATGTTGATCATATCCAATGGACAACTTGAACAAAATAAACCTTGTTCCTACCCTAAGCCCAAGTACCAATATTCCATGGACAACTTCCAATATCCAATCCTACAAACCTATTTAATAATAATATTTATAGGTTTGTTTGATATTGCTTTATAAAAATTCAAAAACGTTTTTTAAAATAATTTTAAAAATTATTATAAATATTAAAATTTGGAAGAAAAAAAATGTCTTAAAGAAGTTTGAGAAGCACTTGAAAGTGTCTCTTTATATAAAAACACTTTTAATAAATTTGAAAAGCGTTTTTAAACTTTTCAAAAGCATTTCCAAACAGGTCCTATATCATTAGGCCTCTATATGTCTCGCTCTCAAAGAAATTAGAATTAGAATGCTAGTCCTAAAGGAATTAGAATTAAATTAGAATCCTACTAGTTGACCAAAGAAAAAAAATCCTAGTCCTACTAAGAAGGGATTCTATGGGAACCTTCCTATATATCCAACCGTAGTAAATAAACCTAGTTATATAATCTGGGGCCACTGTGGCTCTGTCCCTCTCTCGTCCTTCTGTTATTTTTGTACGTAATTGCTTTTCTATATATTATCACAATTGAATTGCGAATGGGGAATTTATGCGAGGATTTGTGGGTTGAGATTTTGGGTAGACTATCATCGGAGAAGGACTTGGTGCCATGCATGAGTGTGTCCAAGTTATGGCACCGAATAACATCAGATCTTTGGGTCCGAAGATTTTGGGTGCAGTCCCCTCCTTTGGGTCTATATTGCCGCACCATCCGGTCTCCTTTGAGTCCTTTCATGCTCACGCTGGTGGACAAGGAGCCATCTTATTTGCCTCGGATGAACTATATCTCTCTCTATAATTATCATATCATGGAAGATAACCAGGAAAGCACTAGCGCTTTTCATGTCTGTAAATTATTTAATGGCTCACGTGAACATTTTAGTTGCTATAAGAGAATGTGGCAATCATATCGACATTATGAACCCGATGACGATGATCATGATGAGTATCTACACGGTTGCAATGGGTTACTTCTGTTATTGAAGTCGGGAACTTATCAGTTTTATGTGTGCAACCCCATCACCGCACAACAAGTTCCCGTACCCAAAGCCTGTGTCCACCAAAACCATAAGCAGCATTTTTGTGCTGCCTTGGCTTTTGACCCTTCCGAATCACCTCATCACTACAGAGTTGTGAGGATTGATTACTCTGAATCCACTTCAAACTCAGCCCTACTTGATATCTTTTCGTCTGAATACGGACAGTGGGTTCGACATAGGTTGCAACTTGACCCAGGTTTTACTGAGGGGTTCAAAGAGTTAAAGTTGTGCAGACAATTTTTTTACTTGCGGGGCAAGTTATTCAGCATAGCCATGTCATGGAAGATTTTATGCATTGACCTTAAAACTGTTGAAGCTTGTGCCCTTGACCTTCCTGTCCAGGAGGCCGATAAGACGGGAGCCATGGGATGTCTTGGGGTGTCGATGGACCTTCTCTGCTATTTAAAGCGTATGCCTGGTATTTCCAGTGAGTTTTACGACTTGGTAGTCTGGTACTATGATGATCGTAGTGAATGGACTCTCAAATATAGGGTTTCTTGCTGCTTGTTGGGATATTCAATATATTATCAAGGCTATGACTATGATGATACCGTGGAGCCTTATGCAATAAGTCCAAGTTCTGATGTATTGTTCTATGGCACTCCCAACCTGATTAGTTGCTACCACCTCAAAAGCAAAAAGTCCAAGCTCGTGTTTCTACCACCTTGCTCTAAAATAGCACCAGATAATTTCTGGATATTGCGGGCTTGTTTTGTACCTTTCTACCAGTTGGGAAACAAAAATAGCGGCTCCACTCCTGCCTTGTAAGTTTGAATACCTCTCTATATCTTTCACTTTTCATGTGTTGTTCGTTGTCATTCACGTTAACAAGCTTGCTGATTTTTCAACTTAATAACTCTTCTAGGATTAAACATACCGTCATCATCTAGATCCATAAGAAAACCCTTATTAAAAAATATCAATTCAAACCTTTTATTTGAGAGTAAGAAAACCATAATGTTTCTTCGAAAGAATTCATGTCATCGATTTGTTTTGATATGCAAACACTTTTTTATATTACTATGTTGAAGTACGTCATCATCTTTCCGGACATTGTACGCGTACTTGTATGCATCATTTTATTGATGAACATATAGTATGTATTATATTATTTCTCTAAAATTAATTGACCTTAATTTATACATATTTTTCCTATTGAACAGAGCAATGGTTTCGGAGGGCATAAATAAGATCTCAACTGCAGAAGCAACATGTGAAGAAAACAAAGATGATGACAAAGTTGAAGTGATAAACGTTAAATTATGTGATCATCGGAAAAAGCCGTTGCCGCCGTTGATTTATCCTAGCGAAATTAATGAAATTCATTTGGAGTTTAATTGTCCCCGCCCTTCAATTTGCAATGAAGAATGAAATGCTTTTAGAGTACATTAGTTGTGGAGGTGTTTTGTTATTTAATAAAGAAGAAATTACCTTTTGTCCCTCTTTTCGTTCGACACTTTTGTCCTTGAACTTTGAAAAATGTTACTTTCGTCCCATAATTTAAAATTTAAAAAAAAAATTCGCTTCACTCACATTCTCTATTATGCTCATAAGATAGCAAAACCGCTAGGAGCTCATGGGCTCCTAATGTATTAAAATATTTTTTATTTATACATATTTATTCATTCTTGAATTCTATTCACAAGACTACAATTTAACTAAACTTAAAGAAAAATATTGAGCATACAAACTTGAAGACATTCCACATACAATGACCTGCTATAAAATCTAATGCATATCAGAAATTAATTGACTCCATTGTTAGCTAATTAGCCTTCTACATATAACACACGATTTTTGGCCAACATCGTATTTTCTTATTTTCAAACCAAAGTCTTTCCACTTTCTAGTCATGATTTTTAAGGACTTCTCGAGTTGACAGAACGCTAAAATATTAGCTCGTTTATTTTTTACGATTTTCCAAAGTCGGGAAACTATAAAATTCATACAAAATAAACGATCATAGATTTTTAAGCAAAGTCAGTTGGAACAACTTTTAAAAACATGTTTTACCAATGATGAATGTTTGAGAAATTTTTCTTTTTTTTCTCGAAACCATGGTTTTTCACCCAAAACCGTGGATTATATAACTCACGATTTTTGGCCAAAATCGCATGTTCTTATTTTCATATCAAAATCTTCTCACACTCAAATCATGATTTTTAAGAACTTCTCGAGTTGACAGAACACAAAAATATTAACTCGTTTATTTTTTACGATTTTCCAAAGTTGGAAAATTAGAAAACACTTAAAAAATAAACGATTCGAGATTTTCGAGCAAAGTCAGTTTGAACTCATTAAAAAAAACAAATTTTACCAATGGTAAATTTTTTAATTTTTGCCGAAACCATGGTTTTTCACCCAAAACCGTGCGTTATAAGCTCACGATTTTTAGCCAAAATTCTCAAATAATGATTTTTAAAAAACTTCTTAAGTTGACATAACACAAAAATATTGGTTAGTTTATTTTTTAAGATTTTTTAAAGTTGAAAATCTTGAAAAATCATAAAAAAAATAAACAATTAGAGCCTTTCGAGCAAAGTCAGTTGGAACAGTTTAAGAAAAAACATGTCTTATGAATAGTTAATTTTTTATTTTCAAAACCATGGTTTTCACCAATATAATACACGATTTATGAACAATTAGCATTTTCTTATTTTCAAACAAAAATCTTCTCACCTTCAAATATTGATTTTTAAGGACTTCCCGAGTTGACAGAACGCAAAAATATTTGCTCGTTTATTTTTTACGATTTTCTAAATTTGGAAAACTAGAAAATTCTTAAAAAAATAACGATTCTAGATATTCGAACAATCTCAGTTGGAAAACCTTTTAAAAAATATGTTCTACCAATTACAAATTTCTTAGAATTTATTTTTGCCGAAACCATGGTTTTTTACCCAAAAATTATGGGTTATAAATCACGATTTTTTGTCAAAATTTCATATTCTTAATTTCGCAGCAAAATCTTTCTCCACTGAAAATCATGATTTTTAAGAACTTCTCGAGTTGACAAAACAAAAAAAAATTGGCTAGTTTATTTTTTACGATTTTCCAAAGTTTGAAACTAGAAAACTCATAAAAAATAAACGATATGTGATTTTAGAGCAAAATCAGTTGGAAGACCTTTTAAAAAACATGTTTTACTAATAATGAATTTTTGAGAAATTTTAATTTTATTTCTTGAAACCATGATTTTTTGGAAAAAAAACCGTGGGATAAAACACACTATTGTTGGCCAAAATCACTTATTTTTATTTTCGAACCAAAATCTCTTTACACTTAAATCATGATTTTTAAGGACTTCTTTAGTTGACAAAACACAAAAAAAATGGCTCATTGTTGAAGGAAAACATTATTGTGTGCCTTGTCAAACTAGGACTCTTAGTATAGGTTATCCTTCTAGAATATGGATTAGATATTTCCTACATCAATATGGATTGTATCATGTATTCCTCTATATATAGAGGTCCTTTATTCATTAATAAAGTTGATCCTATTCTGAGCATTCTCTACTATTCTCTTGTTATTTACGTTTCCCTTAAACACGTTATCAGCACGAGCCCTAACCCTAGCTACAAAACCAAAAATCCAAAAACAGTTTTTCGTGAATAGTAACGCCGTGAACAGTACCACCGTGAATAGTACCTCGTGAATAGTGCCACCGAAAATCAAGAATTCAAGAATTCAAGACTCTTCTCCGATCAAGAAAACCAAGTAAGTATTTTCTAAAAGTTCCTGCTTTTGATGCGGTTGTGCTTTTCTCGGGGATTTAAAAACTTCCCTTCTTCTACATCCCGACCCCTCTTATGGCGTGGGACTTTCTTGGTGAAAATATATGAGCAAAAAGACAACAAGCTATACCTACTTCGAAAGATTATGAGAAGTATTAGGGGAGTGATCGAGCTTTATATCGCTTGCGATATATGTAAGTCATGAGCACCCCTAATGTTATCATTCTTTAGTAAAAGTTAAAGAGATTTAATGAATCGTGGGAATTCATAATATATGCTATGATAAAGTAATTTCATGAGCATCCAAGAAAATCTTTGTGATAAAGAAAGTTCACAAAGGCATCGAATTCGACCAATTTTTGGTCATGGCTTATTCATTACTAGACTCACCTACGTAGGTGTGATTTAGGTGAGGGATTGGAATCAGTGGTATTGAGAGAGCTTTGCTCCACCGACATTCCTTTTCTTATCCGGCCATGCCTACGTGGAGCTATCGAACGGTTTAAGCTATGATCATATCCATCTTGGTCTTGTTCTAATCCGGAAAATACTTGGAAATCTTATTTAGTGTTCGTGGATGTCTTTTATGACTGCGAAACTAATGTATCTTCTTATTTGTCTATTTCAGGATGCCTGAAACGCAAAAGCTCGAATTCGACATCCTTAATCCAAATGGAACCGAGTATCACTGATGGGTGACGGATGTTGAAACTACATTCATTGGAAAAGAGCTTATTTCCACAATTCGTGCTCCAGATGTGAACACGAAAGCTCCACCTGCGTCTGCCCAAGCCCAAGCATTGATGTTTCTAAGGCGCCATATGGCCCCTTCCCTAAGATGGGAATATATGCAAGTTAAGGATCCATATGAACTATGGACTGCTCTCCATGGGAGATTCGGAAACATCCAGGATACACTACTTCCTGATTTGAAGGTCAAGTGGAACGACATCCGCTTTCTCGACTTCAAAACCGTAGCAGAATTTAATTCTGAGATGCTACGTCTACGGGCTATGCTTCAATTTTGTAAGGTGACTCTTACCGAAGCAGATTTGATAGAGAAGACCCTCTCTACCTTCCCCGCATCGGCACTCATCCTCTCAAAGCAATATAGGATGGAATATAATGCCAAGCGGATTACTACGTTCAATCAGCTAATCAATCTTCTACAAGTAGCTGAGAAGCATGACACGATCATGTTGAACAATAACTCGCGGCCTGTCGGAACAAAGAGAGTTCCAGAAACACATTATGGAAAATTGGCCAAGAGTGGACGAAACCCTAATGCAAAGGGCAACGCTAATGGACGACTTGGTCCATATAATCGTCCTAACATGGAAGGTAATCGCAACACCGTTGCACAAAACCGTGGAAACTTTGCACCACGTGGAAGAGGGCAAGGAGGACGTAGCATGGGCCATGATGGCCATGCCAACGTTGGCCAAGGATGGCGCGGCAACAAGGTGTACAACCGTACACAAAATAATCCTCCAAAGGCACAAGTTGCTAGACGCAACGATGAGGCAGGTGATGCTAACGAGCTATGCTACCGATGTGGATCGAATGATCATTGGTTTAAACAATGCAAGGCAAGTAATAGGTTGGCTGAGGATTACAAAAAGTATTGTGAATCCCGAGAGCAAGAAGCCTATTATGGAGAAGATACCGGAGATGAGAAGGACGTCAATCTCACAATTGCAGATTTTAAAGTCGACCAAAGTAATGAGAAGACTTTAGAAGTTCCAGACTTCAATTAAATTGCAATTGTTTTTCCAAGTCTATTATGTAAAGGCTTTTGATGCCTTATTTCAATTGAGATTTGTCATAGTTATTTTGGATTAGAATCTTCTGGACAAGACCTCGATGTAATCGTTGGCACATGATTAATAAATTTCGAATTTTCTTCAGAGAATGGCAAGTATTCTTCGAAATTTTATTTATGTCATAGACATATTTTTCGAATTTTCTCTAAGTACTGAGCAAATTTCGAATTTCTCCTCAATGTAATGAAGGATATTAGTGTCAACGGTTATTATTGGAAAACGTATTGTAAGAATGGACAAAAATACTTATGTATTATTTCTAATGGTTGCGGAAGAAAGCGCATCTTAGAAAAACTTATGTGTCGATTTTGTGGGTTATACTTAACCACTATTCATATCATTGAATCCAACAAAGTTTTAGAGATGATCTCTTGGATTCTGACACATATAGGCTTTGACACGACTACTTGGGACATCCACGTCGTGATATGATGATCCGTATATTGAAAACCTCACACGGACATCCTTTTTATCGAGCTAATCGAAGCATGAATCAAAGGTTGATTCAAGGAGATGAGACAGCTATGAGAAAGTACAAAAATGCCGCTGTCCGACGCCAGTCGACCGGTCGAACCAAACTTGTCGACCGGTCGAACTACCTACTGGAATCGTCGATGCATACATCGACCGGTCGAAGTCCATATGTCGACCGGTCGAACATGCTACTGGAATCAATACCCCGTACGTCGACCGGTCGAACCATCATCGCCGACCGGTCGAACCCCCCTGACGTGAGAAAAGTTTCACGGTCCAATATTGAACGGGATTTCTCCTATGCTTCTTTCGCCTTTATGGCCAATGGCTCATTCTGCAAAGCCTGTTCCTTGAGCAAATTAGGATCGAGACCATCCTATGCTAAGGACATAAAAGAAATTATTTCATTCTTACATCGTATCCAAGGAAATATTTGTAGACTCATCCACTCATATTGCAGACTTTTGAGATTTTTATGATTTTGGTGGATGCATCGACATACTGGTCACATGTCGCTTAATTGTCCACACGCAATGCTGCAAAACTTCTAGCACAGTTATACGCTTAAGGACTCACCACCCAGATCGATCATCCTATTATGTCAAATATGTCTTGACAATGCTAGAGAGTTTACATCACAGAAGTTTGATGATTATTGCATTGAGATTAAAGTAAATATCTCATAAGCATAAACAAAAATGGTCTTGGACATTGGTTATGCGCACCAATCTCCCATTATCTGCTTGGGGTTATGCAATATCGCATGCAGCTTTACTTATTCGTTTTCAGACCCACCATCAATCAACCGTTTTATGCGTACCAGATGGTAACTGGATATGAGCAGGATGTCTCACTTTTTACGCATATTTAATTGCGCGGTTTATGTGCCAATTGCGCCCAGAGCGCACTACAATTGGGTCTTCCAAAACGTTTAAGTATTTATGTTGGTAAAGCATCTCCAACTATTGTCCGCCATTTGATCCTTGACAGGCGATCTCTTTATTGTCACTTTGATGAGACAGTCTTCCCGTCGTTAGGGGGAGATAAGAACAAGTATGTTCAACAGGAACGACAGGAATTGTCGTGGTCTGTCCCCACTCTGTCTCATCTTGATCCCCAACTCGCACAACGTGTTAGTAACATGCGTAGTATACTCAATATTCAGAACGTAGTAGATTCGATGCCTAATGCGTTTTCTGATATTGATAAAGTGACGAGATCACATACACCAGCTGCACACATGCCTGCAAGGTTGGATATCTCCTAAAGTAAGAGGAGATATGACACCACTACACCAGTCTCTGGTGATCATGGTGTCGCAACCACACATAGTGGAAGTGTGGTTGAGGCCGTGGTTCCCTAAAGGAAGAGGGTGATACCACTTGGTTCGATGGATACTCACCAAAGGAAGGAAGTGAGTTTGGCACAACCTAATCCATTCATCATCAATATCGAAACCCGTCTCATGAGATTATCTCTGATTATGTCCATGAATCAATATTGGGGGACACCTCAATGATTGAACCAATTTCAGAGAATAATAAAATCTCGATAAATGCATGCATGCTTGAGATGACATTATTTGATGATGTATTGCTCAAGAGATTATAGAGCACGATGACATCGAACCACGCTCTGTTGAAAAATATCAACGTAGAGCATACTGGCCTAAATGGAAAGATGCAATCTCAATTGAACTAGTTTCACTAACAAAGCAAAAAGGTATTTGGGTACGTAGTGCTAACGTCCCCAAGTGTAAAGCCTATTGGACATAAATAAGTCTTTGTTAGAAAGCGTAAAGAGAAGAAAGAAGTCTTGAGATATAAGACTCGCCTCGTGGCGCAAGGTTTCTCACAAATGCTCTGGGATTGACTACGAGAAGATGTATTCTCTCGTAAGGAATAATATTACATTCCGCTACCTTGTCAGTTTGGTAGTTTCCACAAATAACTTGACATGCAGCTTATAAATGTGGTTACAGCATATCTCTATGGGGATCTAGATTCAGAGATATATATGAAGGTGCCTGATGGACTTCAATTACCCAAATCAAGTGACTCTAAACCACGGAGTGCGTTTTCGATAAGATTAAAATGCTCACTTTATGTGACTACTTGATTGGGAAGGGATATATAAATAATGGTTTATGCCCATGCGTGTTTATTAAGAGAACAAGTTCCGGATTTGCAATTATTATTGTCTATGTTGATGACATGAATTTAATTGGCACTCTCGAAGAACTGAGAGATACTGCTGCATATTTGAAATCCGAATTTGAGATGAAAGATCTTGGGAAAACTCGGTTTCTAGGCCTTGTGCTAGAGCATCGAGATAGTGAAATATTAATCCACCATTCGGCTTGTGTCCACAAGATGTTAATGAGATTTAACATGGACAAAGTACATCCATCTTAGCACTCCCATGATCAATCGGACCCTAGATCAAAGGAATGATCAATTTCGTCTAAAGGATGATGACGAATAAATTCTAAGGGCCGCAGTGTTATATCTAAGTGCAATAGGCGCATTATTGTACTTAAGCTCAATGCACTAGACATCTCTTTTGTTGTGAACTTGTTAGCTAGATTTAGCTATGCGCCCACGCAACGCCATTGAGTGGCATAAAGACAATATTTCGATACCTTAAGGGTACAATCGATTTGGGCTTGTTTTATCCCTACAGAGAGAAAAGAGGGATTGAAAAAGGAACTTCAAACCTCTAAGGCACCATGTCCGAATGGACATCGACCACGACGGTCGACCGGTCGAAGTATGACGGTCGACCGGTCGAACTGCGGACAGAACCGCTATACTCCCTACACCAAAATTCTTGTGATGTTTTGGTTGGTTTTTGCTAATATCGGGTACCTCTCTGACCCGCACAATGGTTGTTCCCAAATTGGTTATGTCTTTACCATGGGTAACACGGCGATATCTTGGAGGTCCACCAAGCAAACGTTAGTTGCTACTTCCTCGAATCATGCAGAGATAATTGTTCTACATGAAATTGTTAATGTGTATGGTTGAGGTCTATTATTACACATATTCGAGGAATAAGTGGTTTGAGGTTCACCACTTAGGAACCTACTTGCATTTATGAGGATAATGCTACTTGCATCGAGATGATGAAGCAAGGTTTCATTAAAGGGGACAATACCAAGTATACATCGCCTAAGTATTTTTATAATCAGCAACTACAGACTCTCCTCAAAGATTCAAGTGAATCAAGTTAGATCCGAGGAGAATGTGGCAGATTTATTTACTAAGTGTTTGCCTAAGTCCACGTTTGAAAAACATGTTAAAAGCATTGGTATGCTTAAAGTTATCTGAGATCCCATGATTGTAGGAATCAGGGGGAGGTGCAGACTTGAGGGGGAGTCTGGCACATACATGTCATTTTCAAATGTGAAGGGTGCGTTGTACTCTTTTTCCCTTCGACCAAGTTTATTTTTTCCCACTGGGTTTTATTGTTTCTTGGCAAGGTTTTTAACGAGACAACATGGAAAGCACCACCTAGTTGTGACCGGCACAAGGGGGAGTGTTGAAGGAAAACATTATTGTGTGCCTTGTCAAACTAGGACTCTTAATATAGGTTATCCTTCTAGAATATGGATTAGATATTTCCTACATCAATATGGATTGTATCATGTATTCCTCTATATATAGAGGCCCTTTATTCATTAATAAAGTTGATCCTATTCTGAGCATTCTCTACTATTCTCTTGTTATTTACGTTTCCCTTAAACACTCATTTATTTTTTATGATTTTTCAAAGTTGAAAAACTAGAAAATTCTTGAAAAATAAGCGATTCAAAATTTTTGAGCAAAATTAGTTGGTTTACCGTTTAAAAAACATGTTTTACTAATTATGAATTTTTTAGAATTGTTTTTTGTCGAAACTATGATTTTTTACCCAAAATCGTGGGTTTATAACACTCGATTTTTGGCCAAAATCGCTTATTTTTATTTTCGCACAAAAATCTTTCCACAATTAAATCACGATTTTCAAGGACTTTTCAAGTTGTCATAACGCAAAAATATTAGCTTGTTTATTTTTTTAAGATTTTTCAAAGTCGGAAAACTAGAAAATTCTTAAAAAAATAAACGATTCGAGATTTTTAAGCAAAGTTAGTTGGAGCACCTTTTAATAAAAATGTTATGTTTATTGTAAATTTTTGAGAAATTTTTTTTTTTGCCTAAACCATGGTTTTTCACTCAAAAGTCCAAAACCGTGGGTTATAACATACAATTTTTGGCCAAAATTGCTTATTTTTATTTTCACACAAAATTCTACCCACACTCAAATCACAATATTTAAAGACTTATCGAGTTGACATAACGCAAAAATATTGACTCGTTTATTTTTTACGATTTTTTTAAGTTGGTATTGTTTGACACATTTGGAGGTGTCATGGCATGCGAAAACATATCAAATATTGTCAACACTATTTTTCTTCAAATTTGCCTATACCAAAATCTCACCATTTGTAAAACATATTTTTTTAAGGTTTTCGAAATGACGGAACTCGAAAAGTTAGAGTCGTTTATGTTTTATGAATTTTATAATTTTCCGAATTTAAAATATAATAAAATATAATAAAATATAAACGATTAAAATTTTTCGATCTCCATCAGTTGGGAAACCTTCTAGAAAAAATATGTTTGACCAATGGTGAGATTTTGGTACAGATAAAGTTAAAAAAAATGGGGGTTGGCATGGTTTGACACGTGTGGAGGTATCATGGCATGCCAAAATATGTCAAACCTTTTTAACACCATTTTTTCTTCAAAATTGTCTATGCCAAAATCTCACAATTGGAAAAAAAAATTAGAAGGTAACCAATTGACGGAATTCAAAAAGTTTGAATCGTTTATGATTTATAAATTTTGTACTTTTTCAACTTTGGAAAATTGTAACCGAGTCGAGATTTTCAAGTTTCATCGGTTTGAATTTTTTAACAACGGTGAAATTTTGGCATGGACAAAGTACCAAAAAATGGGGGGTTGACATGGTTTGACACATTTGGATGTGTCGTGGCATGTCAAACATTGTCAACATCATAAACTAACAATATTGAGAGATTCTTTCGATTTTCTGATTTATTGAATGATTAATTAGAAAATACAAAGTATTTATTGAACGAACATCGTGACCTAAAAGTACATTATTTTGAATTTCAATCCTTTACGAGCCTTTGTGCCGGTCTGAATTTCAATCATTTTTGAACAGTTTTTAACATTAATTTCAATCATTTTTGAACACTCGCCAGAATTAATTCACAACCCCACACTTCGTCCTAATCTGTCCCGATGTGCCAGTGAGGACGCCAATTGCTCCCATCCTCTTCATAGACTGACCAAACTCTGTGAGGAAGTCATTTGCCTTGAGCAATTTCTGGACAGCATTGCTTGCAACTTTGTTTGTTAGAAGAGCAGCGTCAGATTGGAAGAGACCCTTTTTCTGCCTAAGGTTTGTGTAGTAGTGAATGTCAAAGTTTTGGAAGCTTCCTGGGTCTATTTCTACAACTGTGGTTCTGTCACTGGGGCCTTGGCATTGAGTCTTCAATAGGGCAGCATATGTGGAATCCAAAGACGGGTCTTGATCTCCTTTTCCGGTGAAGTTGTACAGCCGGTTGCTGAATAAATTGCAATGCCCAACACCAATGCTGTGTCCACCTACATTAATTCGTAACATACTTATGTACGTGTTACAACTTTGTATATATAAACATCGGACATGTTATGTTTTGTCATACTGAATCGAAATCACATATTCAAACATGATTTCGCTTCAAATTAAAAGTTTAAAATATAACATAGTAGACTATTAATTAATTTGGGTTGGAACGTACAAGCTATATGTAAAGATATATATACCTGACAGTACCACAAGATCTTCCACAGTGAGACCTCTACTCGAGAAGCTTTGTTTGAGTTGGGTGAAGTTGAAGAAAGGTGTTGGAAGGTTGCGTAAGACCTCATTTGCTATTGAAACAGTGCCATCTCTTCTACCGGTAAGCACCTCCCATTGCGACTTCTTAAACTGAAATATTATGTATAACAGATACGAGTCACAAAATAAATGACGCGCGTGTATATATATATATATATATATATATATATAGAGAGAGAGAGAGAGAGAGAGAGAGAGAGAGAGAGAGAGAGAGAGTCGAACTTTATGACTAAATTTATCCCCCACACAGAGAACTGCATGCCTTGAAGTGTTTGATTAACTTACTTGGAATGAAATAGAATCCCTAGTTGCCAATGCCAGAATATCAGCACAAGATACAACTCCTGGGCATGCCTTCTCCACCAGTTGTTTTATATCATCAATAACATCAAAACCCTCCAAAGAAGAGTTTGGGATCGCGTCCCTCTCTGCAGTGTTACTTGCTGTTGAGTTCAACAAAACCGAGGCATCGCATCCCTGCATAAACGGACCAAAAAATGTATATATTATTGTATACAATCAACGATACAAATGAACGAACAGTTTGATCGATAGCATAACATGTTAATTACTAGCTAGTTAGATGGCTCCAGACCAAAAAAAATATTTAGATCGCTTACCCTAACGAAACAGTCATGGAAATGCATCCTCAGTAACTTGCTGGCAAGTTGCGATTGGCGGAGACGTGGTTCCACGTGGCATTCTGGACAATCTGCTCTGCTAGAGGACATGTTTTTTTGTAGAATCCTTTTCTCAGGCTACCTCCTAAACAACCTCCCAGATTAATGCAACAAACTATACACACCAAAAGAATCAGATTGATGCTCATGGTTTTCATTTTCAGAATCCTAATTTGTATAGAGCCAAATTAGTTTAGTTCCTTTCACCAAAGAAAATAGCTGTGTACTACTCGTATTGTTTCTAATGCAAAACAGTAATATGCAATTCCCACATCACAGATTGATCCTTTTATACTGGCTCGACCTCGATCGATGGGCATCACGTACCTTCCATGCAATTAAGCAATGGATAACTCATATAAGTTCCATTGATCAAGTCTACCCTAGCTAGCTAATTAATAACCTGGATTCAAAATGCTATATATTATTATTTATTAGTACTAGGAAAAATTAAACCTAGTTGCATTGTAAAATCTTATGAACATGCTCCACCAACTTCACCAGTTTGCATGAATATATAATACTGCTGTAGGAATCGGAAAGTTGATGGAATAATTAATTAATTAACCATATTTTGATATTTAATTTTTTTTCCGTGATTCGTGATTACGCTAACTTTAAGATTGACCTTATGTGCATTTATAGTTTTATACAAACTAATGTTTGGTTGGTCAAACATTTTGTCTGCTTAATTAGGAATTAGGCTGACTTGTTAAACAGTTCTATCTGTGTCTTGAGCTAGATTTTTTCAAACGAATTAATTGTCTAATCCTCAACGGCATGTAAACACCGCGGTTCAAAGCTATTATCGCTTCAAAGTCACTCCATGCACACATGCACACACACACATATATGTATATATATCAGTCCCCTTCATATGTGCACGTCTATACGTAAAATAAAATGCGAACATCCTCATACCGACTAATTGACAACATAACTCAATCATCGGAACCGTTCATCGTTTAAATTTATTTTCAAGAATTATCCTTGCAAAAAATCAGCCGAATTGGAGATTGTTTGGTTATCTGTTCATTGTATAGTTTACAGAAAAATACAGTCCGTCAAATAAGGTTGAAACGATGAATGTGGTAATCAAATGGCTAAATAATTTCCAATTTGAATTTTTTTAATCAAAATGATCCTTGAATGATGACCTAAAATATAGACGGTTTTGATCATTAGTTTGCACTCGCAATGAAAATGTTCGCATTTTACTTTACGTACGGACGTCCGCATGTGAATGAGACTATATATATACAGTCCCCTTCACATGCGCACGTCCGCACGTAAAATAAAATGTGAACATCCCCATTGCGAGTGTAAACTGATGATCAAAACCGTCTATATTTTAGGTCATCCTTCAAGGATCATTTTGATATAAAAAAAATCAAATTAGAAATTATTTAGCCATTTGAATATCACATTCATCGTTTCAACCTTATCTGACAGATTATATTTGTCTGTAAACTATACAACGAACAGATGACCAAACAATCTCCAATTCGGCTGATTTTTTGCAAGGATAATTCTTGAAAATAAATCTAAATGATGAACGGTTCCGATGATTGAGTTATGTTGTTAATTGGTTGTGATGCATATGTTCGCATTTTACTTTACGTGCGGACGTCCGTATGTGAAAATGACTATATATATATATGTTGAGTAAAGAAACAGTTTTCCTAGCTATGTATCTAGTTGAAGCTTATCGATCAAGTTTTAATTTTTAACTTGCTGAAAGTCAGAACTTAATCTCGATTAAAGCCTAATTACAATCCGTAAAATTTATTAGGGTAACTTGTGTCATCTAAGGTAGTTTGCAGTTAATTAAATTTCCTTTTGATATTTGATATTAGAAATGGGGAAATTTGAAATGGGAAAAATAATTAAAAAAAAAATTTAACTTTAAAATAAAAAAAAAATTAATAGTTAGAAAAAAATTGAAATTTTTAATTTTTTGCAGTTAATTAGAAGTCAATTCCTTTTAATGGGTGCTTAGGACTTTAGTGAATTTCAATAACTATGAGCTGGAGTAATTAGTAGGGATTTTAACGCGTTAATGAGCTGTATGATACTAGAAAGTGATACTAAGCAAGCAAGCTATATAGCCATCAGCCATGTGAGTGTGGTTGACAAATTGTCCTTTGAATCCATGAAAGAAGGAACTACGAAGTATAGGTTGACACTTGACAGTTTCTCCCAATCTTAATTAGCAACTTAATTAAGCTAGAGATGCTAAGGTTGGGCCTGGACAATAAGCTTGCATATATGGTTATGTTAATGGCTTAAGGCAACTCAGTGGGCAAAAGCATATGTACTTGATCATTAGAACGAAAAAATATAGTCCAAAAAACAGCCCCAATTAAGTTTAGAGAGTAGCCCCCTTTTCGAAAAGGACCCGAAATTATCTGTTTACGCAGTGTTTGTTAACTCAAATTCGACTCAAACCCGATTATGTTCAACTTAAAATCTACTAAGTTTGTATTACATTTGAGTCGTGTTATTAGTGTGTTAAAAATTGTCATCCCCTACTCATTGCTACTTCAATTTATTTAATGAAAATAGCTAAGTTAAAACATCTGGTGACCTAATCACAGTAAAACTATCTTCGGACAAGATGAGGATGCAAGCATAGAAGAAGAATCAAATACTCAAAAAAACTGCAACCCAAATCTGAAGTTAAAATATAATGTAATGAATAATCTTAATTCAACTCATTATAACAAGACATTGTTGTAATTAACAATCATCAATCTGCCTTGATTTTGTCCTAATGAGGCCAAGCCTAAATCATTGAGCTCATGGCCAATGTTGGATCTGATCAACTCAACATGCATCTGAGTCTACATATTGAGAATCAGTGCATCACCCTCTTCATTTTATCAAATACCATATTATATCAAAGTTGTTAAAGCCAATCAGCAAAACAATTAAAAAAGAATTCCCAAATTTTGAAAACCAAATAATAGAATCCACATATAATCAAACAAATCAATCCCACAAAAAAAAATCTCATTATAATGTTAATCCAATATCCCTTGTCTTTGAATTCCAAACCATGATTAATCATTATAATAACCCATTAGCATAGTTCCAAAGGGATAATACAATACTGAATATATAGTACACCAAATACAACAAAACTTGCTTACCAAGCATTAAACCTCGTAATATCACCAAAATTAGGGCAATAATATAGATTATAGGAACATGGAAATTTGGGATTAGTTGAACCCTTTGAGCTGAGATCACATGCTGTGTCTTCAATTGTAGGAATTTAGAGAATTGTCATTTAGGGGTGTCATGTGCTAAAAAATTAATAAAAATGAGTACCTTGAAGGGAAATCCAATGTTGGCTCTTCTGAGGGCCCAAAGTGCCCATATTTCTCATTAAAGGAGGTCGTTAACCAAAACACATAGGTTTCCAAAATGGGCATGGCCCAGAGAGAAAATGGTGAAGATTGAAGAAGACCAAATACAGAGTAAAGGGAAGCAAATGAGAATGGGACCCCATGCCATGCTCTCAGAGTCTCATCCATTGCTCCTTTGCGGACAGATCATGTGCATTCTTGGCTAGAACAACTTCTTCAAACACTTGACCAGATTCAAACACTTGCTCACAAACTGTCAAATTCATTGATTCTTCTGTAAAAAGTACCTGATTAGATAATTCATTTCTTTGGTTTTGACACAGAAAACAAAAGCAAAGGAATATCTCATTTTTGGTGAGTAATGTTCTGTTCGAAGCTCGATATCCTCGATAAATCGATGACATGTTAATAGAATGCATGTCAATCTAAACTACATGTTTTCATACAATTTGATATTATGATCAATAAGTAACTTTGAAGATCACAGGAATACTGAATTACTGATCATCATATTATTTGCATGTAAATATCATGCTCATGTTTAGTCTGGAAATTGGGTTGAAGGGTTTTAGTTTCTCTGTTTCGAGTATCTTTTTCATATGAAGAAGGGTTTCGTTTCTCTAAATTTGTGCTTGATTACCAAATATAGGAAGAGAATTTTTCTTTTCGATTCTCAAGCCTCTAGCACCAAATGAGACCTGAAGGTTCACACTACAAGACCTATTGCAGGTGCAGCTGGTGTAAGTCTTACTAACATTTTTTCTGATTGGGTCTAATGCAAGTCTGTGTTCCCTCTTTCGTCAAAATTGATATTCCCAAGGAAGAAAAAAAAAAAAAGGAAAATATTGTTCCTTGAGATGAAAACAATTTCAGATGGTTTCAAGTTTCCACAACCCTCCTCATGTTCCTCCTGGTCTTTGTTCCAAGTGAGATAGGCATCTCTGACACATCCCATACACAATTAGTGAGAGTCTCCACTCTTCACATGAGACAAGAGGCATACATAACATGGGAGGAGATGGATGAAATTGTTGAAAAAAAATTCCCCATTTCTCTTATTCAATTACAATGTAAGACCATATATTAATAACATTGCATAATATTACACACTTTTCGCATTTAACAATACATATCAATAATACTAGAAACCCACATGAGATAAGAGTCCAAAAAGATGTCTCTTAATCTCAAAGTGAATTTCTTCACCTATCTCTCAATAATATAGAATGTAAAACAAATTTGGGTCACTGTCAGTAATATCTTCAAGCAATTTGCTGAAGATGATTGAATGAATATGAATTGGATTAAAAGAATAATATGATCATGGTGCTGCTGCTAGCTGCACGCCAAGTGTTCGATGATTTGCCTTAGCAGAAGCTCCACAAACGAATATCAGTTTCTTCATAAAAGTCATAGTTCATAGGTGGATCCAACAAGGCACCATTGAATATGTCATCAAAGTTGTTCCATGATTCCATGGGGCACATTGGTACTTCATAATCTACCTGATGATGATGATCATAAGTAGCAGGAGTATAGGGCCCAAAGGAGCCCATCAGTGAGGACATGTCATCATCAACTAGATTAATGGACGGTGAGGATGATGACATTGATGGGGATGAGACCACTGATGAAGATGAAGAAGAGGGATCATGAGGAGGTGGTGATGGTGGAGATGAGGCTGTTGTGGTGGTGGCATTGTCATGGTTAAAACTATTAGCAGCAGCTGCAGCCACTCTTTGAATGGACTTGGGGGACATCATGGTATTTTCATGAGGAACAAACTGTGAGGAGGCACTGACTGGGAAGTTGAGATTGGCTGAGGAGCCTTTGAGGCACAAGAGAGCAGCATCATAGGCTCTGGCTGCTGCTTCTGCTGTGGAGTATGAGCCTAGCCATATTCTGGTCTTCTGGTTTGGGGCTCTAATCTCCGAAACCCAGGAGCCCCAGCTCCTCATCCTCACTCCCTTGTACTTCTTCTTCTTGTCCCTTGATGTTGTTTTCGACGATGGCATTAATGGTTTCGATGGTGTCTCAGAAGGCAGCTGAATCCTCTGCTCTGTCTTCACCATAGCTAATGGAGAGAATCACAAATATGCTTTGATGAATAATGGGTGGTGTTGATCTGTTGAAGAAGCCTTGAAGCCTTGTTGGTGTGTGTGGTTGTGTGCCTTTGATCTCTAGGTAGGTAACTTCTCTGGTTGTTCTTGTGTGCAAGTGAAGAAATGAATGAGATTAATTGGGAACTCAATATGATGGAGAAAGGGTTGCTATTTATAGATGGTTTCAGCTAACAAACAGCTAGCCAGCAGATCTCTCTAGTCCTATAGTCAATAAAAAACAGTATGGCTATCGAAGTACTTATGGATTATTAAATTGGGTGCATGACAGATATTTTCAAGTTTGCATAAATAGAAAATGGGTAGCAATTTTATAAAACAAGAAAAATGGATATCCTTGAAGTTACTTTTCTGTCCTGTTACAGTCAAAATTCTTCAAGTATGTTAGCAATATCTTAATGAGGGAAAAAAAGAAAGAAAAAACTTTGCAAAGGAATTAATCGGCATAATTAAACAACTACAACTTAAATTGTTAAACAATCGGTCAAAAATGTATATTAAGCTAACGAAATCAACCTCCTCAGTCTAAAAATGTAATCTCTTTTACCATATTTTTAAATGAAGATTGTTTCGTAGAGATAAAATGCAGTCTCTTAGATACCTTTTCAATTGGGTGACAGTTGCATAACTGAAAGTAACAAGCAATCGACTAAAAAGTGTAAATCTCTTGATTGTCAACCGAATATTGCAACATGGGATCTATATGGCTCCAATCAGAGATCATGACCAGCATGGAAAGTTATATTTATCATAGTAAATTATTACTAGCTATGTACGTTCTAGAGTTTTTGACTTAGACAACAAGTCACTGAAACCACCTCCCCAGTTGACACCCAACAAAATAATATAAACTAACACAAAAAAGAAACCAAGAGGACAAATGGGTAACTTTGCCTCCATATATAGATATATTTCATATCCATTTTTGGGCTATTATATTTTTTTTAAAGAGTGATGTTATTGCTTATGAAATTGATGCTACAATAATGCAGGAGTAGAGATAGCATTCCAAAGTCTAAAGGCAACTTCCAGGATCTGCAGGGTCATAAACCTTTCACAAACCAAACGAAAACAACACAAAACTCAAAATTAACGCGCAGTCTACAGTAAGCCAAAAATATTGCATGTGTAATATATACTCACAGCTGGACATTGTCTGTCTCGCAACTCTAAAACCGCGTCTCATCTTCTTCTTCTTCTCTCAGGCAAATTATCAAACAGATGGTGGGCATCACTAGCACACACACACTCTCTCTCTAGAAAGTACAAGTTTAAGTGCAATTGAATAATGCTAAAGTCTCAACTGTTTGATGGGAAATCTTGGGTTGCTTACGCTTGCATGTCTTGACTTTAGTTCTAGCTGTTGTTTTCTCAAGTTCGATGTGGGATGATGGATTCTCTTTGGTACGCTACTTCTTTTTACTTTGAGCAAATGCCAGCACACGCATGCATGGTGCATAGCGTGGAGTGAAGGTGTAGTTAACACGCTCTTTTTTGAAAACAAAGTTGGACCCTAGCTAGTTTTCTCACTTCATACTTTGAAATGGCCAAGACCCAAGTGATGCAACATGCACACAGTTTATATTTATCAACTTAATTTCCAGCAAACCTGCCGCCATTGTTAAGTAATAACCAACGACGCCTTTGAATTTGTAAAAATAAAAAAATAAAACCCTTAATTTTCATCATGTGTAAGTAAAAATATATTGTCCAGAGCATTGAAGTAAAAATCCAATATATCAGGGGGCAGTATCGTTATGATAAGCTAGGGTGTTAACCCCAAGCTAATATTATCTAGATAGCTATGTGAACAAGGGTTTGCAACTTTTTCCATACCCCCAACCTGTCCATGTGATCAAAGACTAGCTACTTGGAAAACCTATATATCCAGCTGCTTTTCTCATATGCAGAAGCAGCAGAAAGTTATTGCCCCGACCTGCAAATTTATCATCTCTGACCACACATTCATTTCTTCTCAACTAGTATTTAATTTAATCCCCAGATTCTCAAATTTCTCGGAGAATTTTCTTCATTCAAATGTGAATTATCATCACATTTGAAATAAAATATAAACACACACACACAGAAAGAGAGCCTTATTTGCTTTATTGAATGTTGAGCAGAGAATTGGTTTGCCCAATGATAATACATGTGTGTGAAAAGAATAGTGTCGTCAATCCGTACAAGTCCCTCTCCCTCCTCCCTCCTTCCTTGCCCAGTTTCCAGTTTTTTTTTTTTTGAGTCTTTCACACACTTAATTACTTAAACATAATCATGCATGTTAGCGTAAAAGGCATCTTCTTCTTTCTTAAAATAGTACAGCAGCATTGTTTTATTTATATAGAAGAATTAATCACAAAATTAATATATGTTTTTCGATATATTTGTATCAGGTGGCTGACAGTATGATTCGTGACGAAATAATGTAGAATTTTTTAAGACCACTCTCACATGCTAAGCCACACTCTAACCCTTTTTTAATTTTCCATTTGTCAGAAATCCTGGAAACGAAACTAGACTTATTCGTTTTATACTTTTATGGAAACTATAAGGAAATTTCATTATATATTCCATGACCTAATTTGCTTGACCTTCTACAACTTCCACCTCAAGCTTTCACCTTATCGATCACATGGTAATTAGCATGTATATATGAATGTCATTCAAATGGTAAATTTATTTGACTTTATGAATGCCTCTGTTCTCAAATTAAGTACCAAATGTGCTGGTGATGAGAACGCAAAAACTAGAACTGGGTCTTCTTTATATAAATATTCTATGAACTCCTAAGTAGGCACAGCATGCTAATCAGCCTGTTTGTTTATCATTAAGAATATAATTTGACCATCTCATTCATTCCCACAAGTGGTTTTGGGAACTGAGAAATAAAAAATATTTTTTGTTCTCAGTCAAAAACACAAAATGGGTGTATCACTGTATCAGAATTCAGAAGTAAAAGGCCTCTCTTACTTGGAAGCTGCCTTGATGTGAAACCAAAGACTGATATTAATTGCGTTGGTCTGGATGTGAGTTGTATTCATCATCATCAACGATGTGACTTCAAAATAAGCATGCACGGATAATCAAATACACATCACTTTCCAATTCAATTTTTCCATCCTGCATGGGTTCATTTTTCTAGGGTCATTAAGTATCAGTAAATTTATATTGGAACTTCAACTTTGACAGTTTGACCCCCAAAGAAAAACGGAGCACATTTTTTATTTTTAGTCAATTGTGGTAAACAAAATAGAGAAACACAAGAAAACTAATCAACATCATAGGCTTCAACTGTTTGTGATGCAGACGATTCCCAAAAGCTAAAGTTACGTAGTCAATAATCTATATTAAAATAACTAATACTCTCTCTCTCTCTCTCACACACACAGCCAATCTTGATCACTATGTTGGTTAACATGATAAACGATAAAGAGAGTGTTAGCTAGGGTTTCAAATTCACAACCTCTTGACCAATACTAAAGTTCTGATTTCATGTAAAACAAGCGATGAAAACTTAACCGTTTAAGTTTTCGATCAACAATGTATATCAAACTCAACTAAATTATTCTACTTCTACGTCCAATCATGCACATCAAGGAAGATTCGTTGCTACTTCTCATGTCTTAATTATCTATCCTATATTTAAAAAGTAGTATCCACAGAACTGATTCTGTATCTCTTAACTGGCAAGCACCGTACCAGTGAGCTTTGTCCTTCCGTACCAATGCACATCAGTAGGTGCAAGGGACACATCGAATTGAATAATCAAGTCCGGATTAAATGGATGCAGGTCGAGCCCCGAGGAGGTAGGGACCAATTTGGTTTCATGAGGTACCAAAGAAACCAATTAATATAACTTGGTTTAGTATATGAATTTATAATGATGGAGAAAGAATGGAAGAGATTGGGTTTTGATGAGGAGGGAGGGAGGGAGGATATGGGCGAAAGTGCAGTGAAGCAGCTTGCTAGGGTTTCGAAGGTGGGAGTGTGTTGGATAATGAAGAGGCAAGATCCATGTGGGTACGTAAGGTCTATATACTATGATATGATATGAAATGAATAAGAATCAAATCTCTTCTTTTCTATTCATAGAAACTTCCCGGAAAAAGTTCATGGTATCAAGCAAAGAAAGAAAAAAGAACAATATCCAAAATCATTGCTGTGAATTGATGTTTGGTGGCATGATATGTATGCCTGTTTTTGAGGGTGGGACGAACTTGTTGACCTAAATAGTGAATAATATTACAGCTAGCATATGAGTTATAACCTTGATGAGGAATGTGTAACCGTGTAGGTGTTATCACACAAATGTCGTGTTTATGTGCAAGTGTTATCTTGACATACATTGTTGAGACTAGTTCATAACAAACTTAAAAACTTTTTGGGACGGGTGGTTGTTTAACACGTTCCTTAGCATGGTTTGCGAGTTCGAAACCTCTCAATCCCCTTATTTGTTGGGTCGGAAGTACGTGCAGAATGGGGCTGCACTACCAATATGTTATTTTCTCTCTATGTGCATCTCTCCACCCGTGCATAATGGGGACTGTTCGTGTAGTGTAGAAGAGTGTGTTAGTTTGATAATCTCAGGAAGGGTTGACTAGTTTATAATAACACATATATTGCATCTTCAAGTGGCTTTAACTTCTGAGCATGGATGAGACTATAACCTAAATTCTAGATATAGATTCTCTTCATTACACAAATGTTAACCGGATAAATTATACATAGTGAGCTCACTTTGATCTGATCCAAGAAAGACAAGTGCTTGCTTAAAATAGCCATTCACCAAACTAACCATTCACAGTACTGCTAAACTCCGAGTCCTTGTATCCCTAGTTTGAGTTATCTGCTTACACAAATACCTGATATACATTACGATTATTCATCAAGTTAAATTGGAGACACATACTACTTCCTCATACTCAGTCTCAGAGGGGGGAAACTAAAGCAGAGAGATGGACGATGAGCAA
This sequence comes from Rubus idaeus, assembly GCA_030142095.1. Lineage (NCBI taxonomy): Eukaryota > Viridiplantae > Streptophyta > Magnoliopsida > Rosales > Rosaceae > Rubus > Rubus idaeus. The sequence continues at coordinate 29,178,594 of CM057966.1, forward strand.
ATATTGCAGTTAGGTGTCATTCAAGCTTATTAGGTGGCAGTGGATGTATGCAATTCCAAGTTGCAGTGTGGTGCATTATTGTGGAAGCTGATACCCTAACTTGAGCAAGGTGGGCTTGCAATTGCATATCCCTGATAAAAGCATGGGGTAGCTACTCTAAGACATGGCAGGAATCGATGTGTAATCATCTTCCACAGCAATGTTTTCGTGTCGGTGAGGAAGATTTCTATAGCTATCTAATACTACAATTGAAAGTCTTTAATCAATCGTTTTTCCACATAATGGGGCTGGCATGAAGGTGATCCATTCAAATTTAGTTAGATATATAGGTATTTCTGTTGATTTTGAAACAAGTGCATGACTATAACCTATGTGCCTATCTTGTAATCTATTCATTTATGATTCCTCAAATTCAAAATCATATGCATGATCATTACAAGGAATGTACAGTAATGTCACTACAGTAAGGCAGTCACAATAACAACAACAAAAGGTCCAGTGCAAATGTGCAACTAGCCCCCGATCCTGGATTTTTCTTCCGTGCGGACAATTTATTAAATACGTACAAAGCTTAATGGGGGCCAATTTATGAATATGTGTAAAAGTGTTGAAACGTATTAAACCAAACCTTAAACTTTTCGCCAGCCCCTGCCCTAAATCTTCCCGAGTAAGTGCAACACGACCAGTAATATTGAGCATCACTGCTACGATGTGAAGTTCAGCAAATAATGAGTGTCTGAACTTAATACTGATAGCGTCTACGGTGTTCCTCCCTCAAAGGAACTCAAAGCACTGATTATAGATTCATATACTTTGATGCCTTTCAAGAATATAGTATCTTTTAAGAACTGCAAAAGAGAGATAAGGGAGTCAGGAAAAGAATTCGATAGTAACTGAACATTAAAAAGACTGGTAACATGTCGAACCTCATTATGTTCATGCAGTAAGATGGGAGTATTTGTCATTGGGGAGAAACCGAGAGTAGGAATGCCCTGCTGTCTCATGAACCGTGCATCGGTGGTTGTCGCCAAGATTTCAGGCTTTGCAAGTTTCCCTCCAGCTGCTGCGATAGCTTGTTTGAAAACAGACCACCATGGATTGGAATCATCGGTTGGTGTCATTAAAGGGCGACCCATATAGTCTCTAGTGGGTCCATTCTCAATCAGCTGCAATATAAAGGAAACGAAGTCATGAGCCCTTTCTCACTTATACTCCCTTTGGTTGCAGAGAAGACAGAGGAAATGAAGATGATATCCATAATTTTTAAAAAAAATTAACAGTATAGTGGAGCATATAAATCTGGTATCCTATGAGATCTGATAAAAAGGATGGGATCTGATAATAAGGACAACTGAAATCACATATCCAGATTGTGAGCACTGCATACACTGAGCCATCTTTGAAGCTGATCCAAGAAAGGCAGGAGATTTTGGTAGAAAGACAATTGCTTGCTCAAACGGGCACTGTCACGCCATACCATGCTTGCTCAGATAAGCCCTGAAAAGCTGTACTATTGGCATGCATTACAATGAATGGATAATTGGGATTTGAACCAGCCAGCGCAAGCCATTTGTTGTTCTTCCAAACCGTTAACCACCTTTTATAATTTGATGTCTAACTTTTTTAATACCATGTGAAAGACCTGAGCCATGGTTGTTCACTATCACTAATTGATGAACCAGGCTTAAATTACTTGAATTGCACAGCCAACGAATGGTTTAAAGGTGTAGAGGAAAAAGAAATGAACAAGGCATAAAATAAAGCAATGCCCCTACTGCACCTTCATTTCAGAGACCACAAAGTTCTGAACAGCCAAGTTTGGATAGAGCTTTTATCCTAGAAGTGTAACCCACTTACCCACATAAAATTAATTTAATCTGGACAAACTAAGTTTCTTGAATACGAGTTGAAAAGTACCTTGGTACATAAGCCAAGTACCCAGTATTCTGGTATCAGCCACCTTGCTAATAGTGACTCTTCAATGGCCACCACCAACTTCTAACGTCAATGAAATATAGAGGATATGCGATGCAAATGTCGGGTATTCATGACGTCAAAGAAAGCCTACATTACCTAATCTCAGTCTTATACGCTTCACACTATACTTAATGAACTAAAACATTGAATCCATGACCAACATCAATGAAGTACATCAGTGGAAAGAAGCACAGCCAAATGTACCTGGTAAGTCAAATTCCTGGCTTCCGGCGCCCATTCCTCAACAATTCTCTTTCTAACAAGATCAGGGTCTACAGTAGCCGGAATTCTTATATTAAACCCTGCTTCAGCCTCAGAAGGTTGCATATTCATCGCAAATCCCTACATACACAAACAATCAAACACTTTGTGATCAACAATTTCAACACCATTTACATACACAACAATAATCACTAAGCTAACAAAACCATATAACTCACATCACCAGAAACAATCCCCGATTTCAAATAAACCGGATTCACCGAAATAACCTCCGATTTGACAGCATTCCCGGCCTTGACCTCATCGAACTGAGTCTCCCTAAACCGAGTCATGAGCTCAATGCTCTTCATCAAATTCTCCATTGCACTATTATCGAACATTCTAGAACCATGGCCCGGCATTCCCTTAGCCTTAACGATCAAATTCCACGGCGTCCGGTCGGCGTAAAAGACCCTAAACTCGTCGCCGGGATTGGCCTGGCCTTCATCCAGCACAAACCCGACCTTCAATTCCTTAAATTCTTCAGATACAGCGAACTTGGCCGCGCCGTCCATTCCACCGATCTCCTCGTCCGGCACGTAGGACACGTGGACGGTGCGGATCGGATTGAAGTTGGAAGCTTTGAGGTTCCGGATGGCTTCGAGGTACTGGATTGCGATGCACTTGTCGTCTTGGGCTCCGCGGGCGAAGATGTCGCCTTCGGGCGTGCGGTGGGCCGAGAAAGGCGGGTGGGCCCATTTGGAGGGCTCGGCTGGGACGGAGTCAAGGTGGGAGTTGAGGAGGAGGGAAGGGAGAGTCGGGTCGGATCCGGGCCAGGTGAGGAGGAGGAGGGGTTTATTGGGGGCGAAGTGGAGGGTCCGGGATTGGAGGCCGATGGATTGGGCTTGGGATTTGAGGTAGGAAACGGCGGCGTAGTAGTCCGGGTTCGGGTGGGCTGTTTTGATCCGGAGGTAGTTCTGGAAGCGAGTGACGGGAGTGTCTGGTTCTGATTCTTGGGACTCTGGGTTGGCGAGAAGGATGGTGAGTGAGAGGAGGGCAGTGACTGTGAAGGAGATGAAGGAGTTGGACATGGCGGGCTACTGAGTAACCACCACTTCAATTCGGTTATTCAGCCCTATACTCCTATCACTCTATCAGAGTATCAGTAGCGTACTACGGTACTAGCGTTGAGTAGTTGGGAGAGATGTCATTTCACGCCTAGATGGGCTCATCGAATCGTGGGCTAGTTGAGCTGACATATCCGGAATGGGGTCCGGCCCGCTAGAAGAGAGCCTCATAGCCTAATACATTTTTCGCTGTTAGAAGATCAGAGAAATGTGCCCTCTGCACATTTTGCTGAGGATTCAGAAACATGGCTATTGCAGCATCGACAATGGCACTGGCAAGACCAACCTCGAATGCTTTGCTAACAACACACAGGGCAGCCAGGTGGGTCTTCACTCCCTTTGCTGTTTCTTATTCATCTTCGTCTTCTTCAAAATCTTCAAGAGCACTCATTCTCTACTCCAATCCCGGCTGCTGTTTGTGCGATGGCCTCAAAGAAAAGCTTCAGGCCGCTTTCTTACTCTCCGGCCCCGATTCCCTTCACGATGTCGATTTACAGGTATCCCGCCCGATTTTTGTTATGTTTCAATTTCAAAGCTTCAAGCTTCAAGCTTTAAGCTTTCTCTCCGTTTTTAGTGAAGTTTGTTGTATTGGGTTTTATTCAGATAAGGGATATAACAAGCAATCCAGAGTGGGAAAGAGCTTACCAGTATGAGATACCTGTGTTGGCCAGAGTGCTATCTGATGGCACTGAGGTTAGTTTCAACTTCCATTTCTGTAATGTACTGGTTTTGCATTTGGGAAAGTTTTCAATTTGAGTAATTTACGGCTCTAGTGTACTGTATTTTCAAATAGAATACTGTGAAATTTCATATGTTAAGGAGCGTCATTGAACTTAAACAGATTCTGAGCTTTGTCATTGCACTCCTGATCATTCTGTCATCCGGAAGTTCATGTGCGATTTTGGGACTCTAAAATGAGTTTAAGAATAACAATAACTTCTAGTTATCAGAAGTTAACATCCATGGTTATCATCTATCACAACCTTAATTTGGTTGGTATCATTGAACTAGTATTCCTGCAATAACCATCCAATTAGTTGAGATAAGGCCATAATGATGTTCCAATTTGAACCAAGAAACTGCAAGATGGAATACTCACAGAAGACCTAAACTTGCGACCAAGTTTTGAGTAAGAATCATTTATAGCACATGTCCGTAGTCCAATTCAGCAAGGTCTTGCCTCACCCAGTATCACTAGGAATGCTAGTTGGGCAAGCTATCCTGCCAAAACCAAGCCCAGATTGGACCTTTGTTGGAATTTTACAACATTGTGGTGAGTTTGGTTTAAATAATCCCTGCCAGAATTAGTTTGGGCTGAAGAGGGGATGAATACCTGCGGGCAAGCCTAATCTATAACCCAACATGTCTTCTAGTTCCAAACCCAAATGGTATTTCTTATATTATACTCCATTCATTTGTATATAAAATCATATTGAAACAATGATTCTATGCATTTTTTTTTGTTATTTGACTTATAAATGATCCTTGTTCATTTTATCTCATTTATAATACAATGAAAAGTTTTCAAGCTATAAATACAAAATCTCTTTTGATAATTGATAGTGCTACGTTTATTGGATTGATCATATCCTTTGTATTAAATTTTGCTCTGTTACTAGTTTCCCATTTGATATTTTTTATTGACGGTGATTGGTTAGTTGAATCTTTTGAATGGAATCTATTTTATTGGTGGAGTCGAATCTTTGAAAAGAATCCATTCTATGAGTGGGCTCATAATGCAGACAATTGAGAGACAATAAAAAAGCCATCAAAATGAGATGATGTTAGTCTCTGGATGTTGGCATTGAATGGTTCTGATTTGATGAATCATAATAAAATAGATCTTAAGTATCCTAGGACTTACAAATTTGTAGAAATCACAGTAAAGACTACATGCCATTAAATTATACTGTAATGTTACCAAGTGAACAATGTCCTATGGAAATCAATTGCGTCATGACTTCTGACTGTTAACACTGATCTAGTTCTAATAATTGAGGCGAAGTCTTCAATGAGTTGAGTTGGGTTAATGTTAAGCTGAGTAGTGGGTAAATGTAAACGCTACCTATGATTCTATCTTTTTGTTCTGGAACATGGATTAATTAACCGGTTTGGTTAATCATTGCATTCAATTACAGCAGATTAATTAGATGCTGAAACCAGTTATCCTTTGTTAAGACTAAATAGCAAAGGCTTTATATTACCTGAATAATATAAATGTTCCATTATCCTTTAATATTTGGCTTACGTTTGAATCAAGGTGTTTATGCCCTTACCTTTCCATCTTAGTCATAGGTGGTGCCCCAAAACTACGTATTACCTTCTCTGATTAATTCTAATGGGATCCTTTTTGAATTCCATGCTTCTTCATTTTTTGCTTTTTTGCTTTTTTGCTTTTCTCCTGCTGCTGTGACCCATCTTGTGTGGACTGGACACATACTGATTAAGATTATTATTTGCATATCCAATGTTTAAGATTATTATTTGTTTTTTTCCATGATTAATTTTTATAATATCCAATGTTTAAGATTTTTATAATATCCATGATTAATTTTTCCAGTCGTGCATCTCTAATTGAGTTTGCTTTTTTCCCTGTGCATGATTGCGAGGATATGGATTTAGTTGCTAGTCTATTTTTAAAATATGCTTTGTTGCATTGCCAAGTATCAAGAAAACATTTTGCATTGCGTTAGATGATGGAATTATAGTTCCATATATACTCAAATCAACAGCCAACTTGAAAAACTGGAGTTTGTGGATTATAGATAATATAAGACTTGCACACTGCATTCCTGACCCTGCAATTTGATTACATTTTATAAAACATTCTTTTAGCATAGACTGAAAGAATTCAGAATATTATTGTTTTCGTGGGTCACATTTGTAGTTTCATCTGATGCAAATATCAATGTCTGGTCCAGGAAACTCTACCTAGATTATCTCCTCGTCTTGGAGTGGAAATGGTCCAGAAGAAAATAGCTGCAGCCTTGAAACATTAGTGGGTTCTGGATCCCCTTGTAATCAAAGTTGAGTATTCTTCTCTGTAATTTAGGTCTTGAATTGTAAGACGGTATTCTTTAGATCAACTTTGTAGCCAACAGTTTTATTGAGTGGTAAGACAAATTTTGTGGACTTGTTTTCCTGATGCCTTTTGTTTACTTTACATTGAAAGGAGTCTTTTCAACGAAAAATCTGGATGAACTGCCATCACTGAGTATGCAAGACAAACACTTTTCCTAAAGATACAGAGTCTAAAAGACCTTAAACTTTGTTGAAGCAGACGGCTCTGTAGTTATGGTGGTGTGGCTGGCATGATAATACGTACCAATTATAGGACTTCCTTGCGTGCCCCATTTTGCATTCGAAATTAAAGAAAACAACTCTTTAACAACAATTTTCCTACTTAATTTGATCTAACACTTCTTAGCATTATTGAAAAACTACAATACATATAAAGTTTTCTCCACTTTAGTCTGCTCTTGCTAGCTTTCTCGTAAGAAGACAGATTTTCAACACTTTATTTTTCCTTGATATGTCATTTGTATATAATTTGTATCTTTTTCTACAACATTACAAGGATCATCTCGTCATCATCTTCGATCACCTATCCAATTTAAAGTTCATTCTTTTTCAGTGGATAATTAAAGATAGAATTGCAGTACATACCACTCCAATAATTTGACATACAAAACTTGCAAAGAAAGAGGACTTTTTCTTGAAAAAAGTTGTAGCTAAAATTTTTGGTAAGTGTTTATCCTCAAAAGCTTCATTACTTGTTCTGCTTGTGCATGCATGTATTGTCATAATTTGTATCATTTGTATATATTTTACTTTTTGCCATAAGCTATTGATTTACAGAAATCGAACAGATTTGATTGTAACCAATGCAAAGTTTCTACTATGAATAATCAATAATGGTACTAGTGCCCAATTGGTTTGGCTTGTTGTAGCAAAATAGCAATATATTTATACAGAGGAAGAACAAGGAAGCAATCATCGATTTCATATATTGCATATATATTAGCAGCTGATCGTTCAACGCTACGTTGCCATTAGCACTTCAAAAAGATGAGGGAACAAAGGGGGTTGATTACACGCAAAGGTACACTTTCTTGTGTATTATGCAGGCCAGGAAGGTTGCATGGTTTTAAATCAGTTCACCTTCAAAAGAATCAAAACCAAAAGTAATGGAAGCTGATATTTCTTTGACCAAGTACTTTTTCATGAACACTGTCTGGTTGTAATGTATGCTTTCTTTTATCACTCACTTTTTCTTGAAGTTGATGAGGATGATTGCCTGATTGGTTGATCTCAATAATTCACTAGTTGATTAGCTATAGCCAGAGGGATCTATGATTCTATTGCATATAGTCTAAGATTCCTATTCCTCCTTTCTCCCTTTCTCCCTTTCTCTTTAGAAATGATAGGGTCGATTTAGTTTTCTCCCTTTTAAGTTATTGCACACTAATTTGACCAGGAATCTGCCAAACAATTCGTTAGATGCATCCATCGGTCCATCCTACCTTTGTAAAAAGCATAAATTTGAGTGCATTCATCAGAAATTGAGTTAGTGTGCGTACTTGATTTGTTTATCAAATTTTGTTACACCAAATAATGTTTAAAAGTTAGATTTGTTCAAATATAAGCTCATTTCGAATCGATTTTCACAAATCCATAAGATATATATATATATATAAGTACTTTCTGACATATTAGCTAGCAATTTTCTCCAACAAAATGTTTGTAGAGGCACATTTCCCTTGGTCTGGAAAAAAAAAGTGTCAATTAGAAATTATAAGGTCGGATCAAGTCGTATACTCGTATGACATGCATGCATTAATGCATATAGATGAGTTGTCATGGGAAGGAACCAAAGGAAGAAAAGTGGCAATAACAAAATGTCAAAATCAAATTCTCTTTGCATAAAATTTGATAAATTACAAAAATGTTAATTTGCCAAGTTTATTAACAAAGAAAGTCAAGTGAAATGATTATCTCAACAAAACATGTCAACTAGAAGTCTAGAATGTTACCGACGGTCATTAGCATTCATAAGATGCTCTTGACATTCACCAATATTCTCTCCTCTTATAAGTTGAGATAAATGCATTTCAAATGCTGCAGATGTGTTTTGTACTTCGAGTAAAGTTATTATATATTAACATTTCTCATACATAATGTGGATATAAAGTCCTTATTAAGGTAAATAAGATTTTTCATTAGAGTAAATTAGGTTCTCATTTGAATAATTAAGTCTTAAAAGTTGTCATTATAATACTTTACAACTTAACGACACATGTTACAATTTCGACAACTCATGTGGTAACTACGAAAAAGTCATCGTTAAAGTAAATAAAGTCATCACATGAGTCAATAGGTGCTCATTTGAGTAAATAAGTCCTAAAAATGATAATTATACGTATGTCGTATGTTAACATATTGTAGAATTTTTCTTATTATACACTACAATATTGCACGATATCTACTAAAAATATTATTGACTGACATTAATATTCTGCCCAAGAAAAAAGGGTGTGTGTTCCCGTATGTGTTTGGATCAAATGAGCTTATGTAGAAAGACCAACCATTTTAATCTCTTTAATTTGAAGTTATGAAGGGATTTGTTTTGCCCAACTCCCTTTTTTATAACAAGGCAGAACACCCTGCATAAAGAAAATGTTCCCATGCCATCTTTGCCAAACAAAAGCCTCATCATAAACAAAAACAATGGAGTTCTCTCTAATTGTTAGATATAAGTTCACTAGAAAGTGTAAATGATTAAATAACTGGTCCTTTTTTATAACTATATAAAATGATGAATTATTCCCAATAATGATAATTTTAGAAGCTTAATTGATTAATGAAGGAGCATGCATTAGAGAGCTGTCCTAATCATGCTTGCTGAATGGGAAGCAACTACATATTAATTGTGTGCACAGAGAATTCATATATATGAAGATCTATGGCTTCTTTTCAGAATCATCAATTGGAAAAACTTATATAAAATTAAGTTAGCTGCATATTATTGTCCAAATCATAGTTTAAAGTTTTAAACCCATACGTAGAGGTGTACTCTATCCCAAACTTACATTATCTTGATCCATTTTTAGCAAAACCGTGTCATAGTAAATTGACTACTGTAGTGTCGTGCTAGGTACGTACTAAGAATTGCAGCCACATGATATATGGTAATTGGTTTCCTTTCCCTTTACATTATAAAAACGAAAGTAAAACGAACAATTAATATACGACGTCGTGCGAGTTAGTAACTCCAGTAGCAGAGAGTAGAATTTATTACACCTGCATTTAGGGTTCGATTTCGGATCCCACTTTTCTTACCAAATCAACGATGCATTCGTAACAAGAAATTTGTCATTGTAGTCGTCAAACCCTACACCCATCCAATCACATCAAGTAGATGTCTCCTGAATATTGTTGTGACCAAATTGAGTCGTTGAGATCATGTGAAACTCCCATATTTGTGTAACTATATACTGGCTATTGCATGTTGAACGGTTGAAAACCAATCAACAAGCAGAGCACATGAATCAACAACATGGTTTGTTTGGGTTAGTTTGGGCTGCGCTGCAGTTCCTAGTTAAGAAATGAGCAAGAAAAATTCCACCTGAAAAAAGCCACTGCTGTATACGTTTGCTGAACCATACAAGGAAAAAAGAAAATCCTAAAAGCAAGCACAACAGCTACGTATACGTTTGCTGATTAATGACCAAAGCAAGCACAAACTAACAACTGCATATATTATTCTCTTTAACGATCTCTATTGCAAGAAGATAAGCTTTTTCTTGAAGTGGGTTTTATCTTATCTTACTTAATCTTTAGCTTTCCTTGATCCCTATATATAAGAAAGCTATTGCATTGCACCTCTCAATTAGTTTCATCCCCAAACAGTACTAGCCAGCACTTCCAATATCTCTGATCACGTACCCTCACACTTCACTGTCTCAGAGACACAGAAAATGTCGAGTAATATGTGGAAGAAGGCGAAACCCTATTTGCTAACAATAGGTTTACAATTTGGAAGTGCAGGGATGTACATCATAAGCACCGTGACTCTCAACCATGGCATGAACCGATATGTTCTTATCGTCTATCGCAATGCTATTGCAGCTCTTGTCCTCGCTCCTTTTGCTTTGGTGCTTGAAAGGTACCTACGTATATACATACTCTAATTCTAAAAATGATTGCTTAGCTTTAGTCATTTTAATTGTATTTAATCAACTAATTTCCATTTGTTTTCACAGGAAAACCAGGCCGAAAATGACAATTTCCATCTTTTTGCACATAATGGTGCTGGGATTTCTGGAGTAAACATCTATCGATCACTTGCATGCAAATTAATTTTACCGATCCCCATCTTCTCATATATAAAAGTGCCCCCCAAAAATAACTTTTGTTGGACTAAGAGTATGTGATGAGTAAATACGTACGGTAGAAATGGTTTTACTGTATGCAGTAAGTTCATAACTAAAAGGAGTAAATAGAAATAAGAGATTGAAGGACAATTAGAAAGATATTAACACATGAACTTTGTGTGCAGGCCGGTCCTTGATCAGGGCTTTGCTTACCTAGGAATGAATTATACTTCGGCATCATTTACTTCTGCCATCATGAATGCCGTTCCCTCTGTTACCTTTGTAATTTCGGTCATTTTTCGGTAAGAATTATCAATAATCGTCCATCTCTATCATGTATGAATGGATAATTCTTATATTTAAATTGGTTTTTGGTCTGTTAAGTTGTTAGACTATATCAACCTGAACTGACAACCGATACCAAAAAAAAAAAAGCTTTTATTGGCATGGGATGATTAATTAGAAAATGTAATGAATCAGTAACAAAAATCTTTACTTTTACACGTCCGAACATGGAAGAACTAGTTCAATTGGATCATACCATACTTTTCTTTTCATGTTCTGAATAAGTGGATAAGCATAAAATAATCGTGACATCACTTAATTCCAATAAGCAGAAAATAATTAATTAGACATTTTATTCCAAAAGTAGTGTGTTTGCTATTTGGCATGCAGTAGCATAACTGCATAAGGCATCTAATTAATTTAGTCGTTTTCTAGACAATTGTAAGAGAACTTAATCCAATATTTTTAGCTAATTAATTATATTTATATTTATACTGAACTGAATCCAATAATTTTTAAAACATCCACAATTAGGTTCTACTTCGTAATTCTAGTGAAAACCACGTAAATACTTGTCTTTTTCACAGGGACCCCTATCTTTTCCAAAAGTCCCCTAGCTATTATGACCTGGGTCATTAATGCTTAATAGTTACAAAATTAAGTTAATTAATTTTGATCATATAATGTGCAACAGAATAGAGCATGTAAACATTAAGGAGGTACGAAGGCAAGCGAAGGTGATAGGAACCGTAGTAACCTTTGGTGGAGCTGTGCTGATGGCAATGTACAAAGGCCCTGCCATTAACTTAGTTGGCTCACATGATACTGGCAGCAACCATGAAAGTAGCAGCCACACCTCCAACACACACTGGGCAATGGGGACGCTTTTTATCCTCATAGGTTGTGTTGCTTGGTCCTGCTTCTACGTGTTACAAGTAAGTAAGCTCGGTGTTCTTTAAACACTTAAGCGGTTAGGATATGAGCTAACAATTATTATATAAATATTAATCGAGCAATATCCATGCAGTCTGTAACACTGAAGAAATACCCAGCAAACATCTCTCTTTCCTGCTTGATATGCTTGATGGGCGCGATGCAAGGTTCAGCAGTAGCGTTTGTTGCAGAGCGCCATCCTAGTGCATGGGCAGTCGGCTGGGATTCGAGGCTCCTAGCCCCTCTCTATACGGTTAGTGACAGTGAGTATAGAATCTCACAAAAAAACGTTATGACATCTTCGCCTGTCATTAATTAATTTCTTCTTTATTTGAAAATTAACATGTATTTTTATATGATCCAGGGAATAGTTAGCTCTGGAATTACATATTACGTGCAAGGATTGGTAATGAAAACTAGAGGCCCAGTATTCGTAACAGCTTTTAACCCTCTCTGCATGATCCTCGTCGCTGTTCTGGCTTCGTTCATTCTAGCAGAGAAACTTCACCTGGGCAGGTAAAAAACACACATCCAGTTAAATATCATATATCACCCCTCATCAAGTTGACTTTTATGATGGATAATGGATTATACATTGTGAAAGTTTTGATGATGTTGCACATCCTGTGACGTACATCACTAATCAATCTACTTAAGCTCTAAGCATTGGTATTATCTTATCTTAAGAATCTCTTTCTCAATATGTGCTTTGCATATTTATTAATTTAGCTAATGTTGACACACAGTATCATCGGAGGCTTTATCATCGCCATCGGCCTTTATGCTGTGGTGTGGGGTAAAAGCAAGGACTATAGTTCTAGCCCAATCAGTCCCACTGATCTCAAGGATGACGATGAAGCTCACAAATTACCAATTACTACTGCAACCAGTGGGACTAAATTGAACATTGACAAAAGTAGCAGCAACCAGCCAGCAGAGATGCACTATATGACGGTCCAAAAATAATGCTTCCCATTAGCAAAGCCTTGCTCTTCTTTCCGGCCAGCTCTACCTATCAATAGTTGTGACATGATGAACTGTTATCCATCAACAAGTCAGAATAAGAATATAATAATATATGCCGTGGTTTTTTTTTTCCCTATGTATATATGCATATATAGCTAATTAGCTATGCTGCACAATGTTCTGCAGTCGGGTCTATATCTTTTTTTCTTTCGAATTTTTGTCAATGGAAAATTAGTCATATTTATCTTTGGATGTACAATAAATCGGTCTTGTTCGATATATGTATTACATTTTCATCTAGTCACATTATTGGCCTATCTATTACAAAATTAGGGTTTGCTTAATTTGCATTCAAGTGTGGACCTGATCTTATACATAAGTACCCCCACCGTACCCTTTGCATTATGATTAATGGATTGCAAATCAAGACGAATGATGATCGAGTTGCAATCATAATAATTAAAAACCAGAAAAGTAGATGAGATTAACATTTCAAATAGTGTATCTTGTCAACTTTAGGTGAAGGTATTCTAAATCCCCAAGCAAAGTAAGGCATGTATATATCGATCTCTTTACACTGGGACTACTATGTCTAACTAAGGAATAAACTCTATATCAACTATATATATATATATCAGACCTAATTAAAAAAAAAGTATCAACTATCAACATCGTACGTACGTGCCCATGCCACGCAAGAATAATTTGATTTGAAAAAAATGTCTCTCTTTAATTAATCTCTTATTCTGGAGAAATTCTGCCGTTTATGGTTAAAATATATATTCTTTTACAATTTACATCCCACAATTCATAACTTATTCGGGAGAATATGAATAAAAGCCTTTGCAAGAAGGCCAAAAATAGAGAAAAAATCTGCATGCACATGCATAGTGATTGTACTTAAAGATTTGATGAGATGACCCAAGTGAATTACTATTTTTCCTTTCTTTATCTTGACAAGATTTGAACCCCTTGCTTATATTTCAAATTTTTTTTTGGTTACAAGCATATATTTCAATTCATCTGTACTAGTAGATTTATAGCCCCACACTTAGGGCGTAAAACATTAACATTTCAGCACAGTGTCCGGCCACTTTAACAATTTCATGATTCGAATGCGAAGGGAGGATTCTCAATTTAGACTTTGAACCACTTAACCACTTGCAGTGGTTAATTAACTCATGACTTATGTTAATCGTAATCTATTTTGATATAATTAGCCATCATCATCGGATCGAAGTCTGCTGTTATCGCAATGGGACAATTTTTAACCTTGTCTACCACCATTAGAGTTAAAACACAACTACACCACCAAACAACACTACAAAAAGTCGGCCAATGAATTTCTTCTCCATTTTTTTTTTCTCAATTTGCAATAATTTGTAGCCACATAAAAAATCTCTTTTCAGAGACAGTATCAAAGATTGTAAGGTGGGATTCCACCAAACCCTGATTTAATTTCTTTTTATTGGAATCCAAACACGAAACCACAAACTTTATACGTTTGGACTCTGTCGCCCCAAGTGTACGTTCTTTACACATCCAGAAAAATAAAATTACTACTGTCTTTCTATATATTGGACACAATTGCTCTCTCTTTTTTTTTGGCAAATTTTGGATCATGAACTTATGGTGCATCATTTTGATTGATGCCGACGTAAGAAAATCTTATCAATTGAAGTATCTCAATTATGAGCTAGCTAGAATGATTGTACGTTATTGCATGAATATGTAGGCCGGCCGGCCGGAAGCATATTTAACAAATTGCAGAAAGAAGAATTTAGCATAAAATGATCGATATGACACCCTAACATGGATCATTTTTGTTAGATGTAATTAACATTTTCTAAATTCTTGCAAAGCCACAAATTAATGGATTCGGAAAAGAAATGGCATTAACGTACAACAATGTGGGAATAAAATAGAAATTTCAAGAAGCGATGGCTTAAATTAGTTAAAATGTGATTTATGTGGTATATTTGCACTAAATTAATCGTGCATATGGAAGAGTAAGCCAAAATATTTCACTGTGAAAGGTTTTGCGATTATATATATGCCTTAATTTCCGTCCTTAATTATAGAGTTAAAGAATCACTAGTGGCTTGCTCATTGGCAAAGTTGTATTAAACTAGCATGCGTGATTACTTAAAGCCTATCTATGAGCTATGAAATTAACCTAAGCTATCTAACCGTGTTTTTTATATATTTTGGTGCTAGCTTTACACATAATTACTATGATAAACATGCATGTCAGGGCACTGATTAATGTAAATTAAAGACCTTGAAAAAATTAAGTTAACCTAGCCTCCTTTTAAACCTTATTTGTTTCTACCAAGTAAGATAGCATTCGGGGTGGACATTCCGGCACCGATAAACTGAAACCTCGAGCTCTTATCAATTTATGTTCAGTTCGGGACTTCGGGTTGGTTGGCGGTTAGGCTTCCCTTAACACCAACAGATCCGAAGAACTAAGCAAGTGAAGTAATGCCGAATGATATTACCAAATATAGGCCAAATTCAGCCAGATTTGAGCAAGTTTAGCCTATACCTAGCAGGATCTCGGCCAAACCTACCCAATTTTGGTAAGATTTGTGGGATTTTGGGTCCATGTACATCAACATCGGGTAACCAACATCATCGGTGTTGGTTCCTGAAATGCTGAAACCGAACTAATCAATTCGGTGGCCGGTTACTTTCAAAACATCGAAAACATACGCATGGGAGTCCAGCCCTAAGTACAATATATGCATATGAAAAATACCGATCATATGAACACATTATATATATATATGTATATATATGTAATAAAACATTCGGTATTTCGGGGATTATTGTTTATGTTAAACGCACTGATAAGTGCGAAAGACCTTGACACGTGAATCGCACTAATGAAATGATGAATGAGGTCATAATAAAACTGAAATTGGTCACATGAAGAGTCCCCAACCTGAACAGTGATGGAGTTAAACTCGATCGGCCCTATATGTCTTAAAAGTGGTATCCACTCTTCATAGCACCCAACTCTGCCCAAACACCACATATAACCCTTGCATGAATCATGCTAAAGCACTCAGCCTAAATTTCATTTGGTGGTCAATGAATCAAATCCCCACTTCCCTATAAAATAAATTAAATAAAGAAAAGGGAGAGCATTATTTTCATAGAGATCCACTTAATTACTCCTCTAATCTTCTTCCCCCTCTCTATCTCTCTCTTAATCTTTTTTGTTTTTGTTCGATTCTCTCTCTATCTCATGCCTTTGTAAAGTGAGCTAGTATTATTTGTATTTGCTTAAGTTTTTGGTAAATGGATAAGAGAATCATATCCAAGAGTGACACAAAGAGAGAGAGTGAGTGGATTTGGACATGTACGTATGGTTTTGAAATATTGGCAGGGCAACTGTACGTCTCTCTATTTTAGCTTTTTATGCTTATAAGAGGGGCATTTCTCATTTTAGTGTTGCCAAGCAGCCTAAGCTAGCTCATTATACAAGTAGTAACTTCAATATTTGAGCTATAGTGTGAGTACTAAGGTAGCTAGAGAGAGTAACGTAGTGCTGGTACTCACACTAGAGAGAGATCAAAATGGGAGACCAAAGTCCATCTGGAACTAAGTTGAGTGTGTTTCTCAAGAAGATCAAACCTTATTTGGCTATGGTCTCCCTGCAATTTGGGTATGCAGGCATGTACATCATCAGCATGGTCTCGTTTAAGCATGGCATGAGTAACTACGTCCTGTCGGTGTACCGTCATGTTGTTGCCTTCTGTGTCATTGCACCCTTCGCTTTGGTTCTCGAAAGGTTTGAATATTTTCTTACAGACATTCTTAACATATATATTAGGTTGTCATACTACCAAATTTTTATCGTACATATAAGCAATTAAATAATGTTGGTACGAGATGTTAAATTAACAAGGGAATTTTTTTTTTGTTAGAACTAATTAATTAACCTTCTTTTGCACTAGCAACTAATTTGATTGCATTGTTTTTAACTCTTTTTACAGGAAAATAAGGCCAAGAATGACTCTCCCCATATTCCTCAGAATATTGTTGCTTGGTTTTCTCGAGTAATGATCTAAGACGCTTCATTTTTCTCTTTTCATTGTCCTTTTATTTTAAACAAATAAAAGTTGGCAATAAGAGGTTGGAAGTAATTAGCTCCATGCAATGAATTAATTCCCATATACATATATAAAATGTTAATGATGATATCATTGGATTACAGGCCAGTTCTTGACCAGAACTTATACTTTCTGGGAATGAAGTACACCTCAGCAACATTTGCATCTGCAACTGTTAATGTCCTTCCTGCCATTACCTTCATACTTGCACTTTGCTTCAGGTATAAATTTAAGTTAATAATCCTTTTAGATTCTTGATGATCAGCATGCATATTGTATAGTGCTTTAGTGCGCTTATGCATGCAAATGAAAAGGTTAATGTATGCTTAGAAGCCAACACATCGGAAAGCACTACAGAATTAAATTGGGCAGAAATACTATGTCCAATCACATCATGCTCTAGATTTTCTGTTTTTCTTTTCCTTCCTTTTTTTTTCCTTTTTTAAACATGGTCGACATCATGGAGAGAAAGATAAGTGAATATTGTAACAAAAAAGAGAGAAGATATATAAGTGAATATTCTCTATTAATTTCTGTAGAAATATGACGTAAACGTTCCTAGCTAAACATTTTTTTTCTTTTTAAACATGGTCTAGCTCCTTTTAAAAATTATCAATCACAATTGAGTAAACCTAGCTAAACTTTTTATTTTTTGTTTTGGCCTAGGATGATTTTTTTTTATAAACTAAAATAAAAATATTAAAAAAAGAATTAACTCCTTATATCAAATCCATGAGGAGGATCAAAGTACCTAATCGTCTGAAATATCTGAATGACATAAGATGCTGGTTCGATCTCATTCCAATGTTAATTATGACATCAATAAATTTATCTTTTAGTCTGGTCCTAATGATATCGTTCATTATTTGATTAATCATTAGGTTAGAGACTGTGAACGTTAAGAAGGTACACAGCTTAGCCAAGGTCATGGGAACGGTGATCACCGTGTCCGGAGCAATGATCATGACTTTGTACAAAGGCCCCATTGTCGATATCGTACGGGGACACGCAAACAGCACCCAAAGTAGCAGCGCCGAGTCGAGCGGTCAGCATTGGGTTCTTGGTCCCTTGATGCTCATAGCCAGCTGCGGTGGTTGGGCAAGTTTCTTCATCGTACAAGTGAGTCATTTATTTACGTTTAAATTGATAGTCTGAGTACATAACATGTTATACGTGCCGGATAATATCTAACGGTTTGTAATTGTTAATTGTTTTCAGTCATTTACGCTGAAGAAGTACCCAGCACAGTTGTCCCTCACAGCTTGGATATGCGCGATGGGTGTGTTGGAAGGTGGCGTAGTGACACTCGTGATGGAACGCAAAATGAGTGTGTGGGTTATAGGCTGGGACTCGAGGCTTCTTGCTTCTGTTTACTCTGTGAGTGGCATACAATTCCTCCCAATTTAATTAGAAGAGCCTAATTAATTGCAAGCACCAATTAAATTGACACGTACAATACTTGATTTTGTGACTATTAGGGGGTGATTTGTTCTGGACTTGCATATTACGTGCAAGGAGTTGTCAATAGAGAACGAGGCCCTGTTTTTGTGACATCTTTCAGCCCTCTTTGCATGATCATCACCGCCATCCTGGGTGCTATCGTTTTAGCAGAGCAAGTTCACCTCGGAAGGTATGAACTCTTTAGATCAACCCAAAACTCTGTTTATCAAATGATGTGTCACTACACATATACACGAATATCAGCTGCATGTAAACATACGAGGACAATCACATATATTAACGGCTGATCGGCTGAGATTTTGGGGGTCCTAACCAAACAAAGGAAGTGGAATTCGGCCCTTATATTATTCATCAATCTTAATTATGGGATATGTCTAATTTAATGATGATGATTTTTGTTATTAGGCTTTTTCAGGCCAAAAAAAAAACCTCAAAAATATTAATTGGAGCCCATGTTCTTGTGAATATGAAGTTGTGGTTTGCAGAGCAAGGATCATGTTCTTGTACTTATTGTTAGTTGTCTCCCTTGTGCTTTGTTTCAGTATATTGGGTGCTATCCTCATTGTGTTCGGACTCTACACCGTGGTTTGGGGCAAAAGCAAAGATCCTCTGGCGTTGGACGAGCCGTTGAAAGATGAGAAAGCTGTTAACCACGAACTGCCAATCACTGCTGCCAATAATAGCATCAACGGACGTACCTGATCAGAAGCTTCCATTTCCAAGATTCGAATCAGAAGCACAGGAATATATCTAGGAAGATATATATGCGTGTGTTCTGATTCGAGATTCCTAGCTAGCTAGCACCGAGTCATCTTGCATTACTTACAAAAAGGCCATGGAAGATTATGTCCAAATTAATCTTTCTGGGATTGAACTTCCTTATGTCAGATTGCACTTAACTACATGCATGTAATTTTGACTTTTTGAGAATGAATTATGTAATATCACTTATGTTTGTCTGCGTTTTTCCTCTCTAGCAATATATTCTTTATCTTTTGTCTTGTTCTTTGTTCTTTCCTTTTTATTGTTCTGATTGAACGAATTGCATGTGCTTAATTCGTGCGTAGGTATAAATATATATATCTACCTGAAAAGCTACGTACTCTCCATTGTGCTAAGAATTTTGTTTCACATCGATCCCAGAATAATATTGGCTGCATGCCTAATTGCTTAGACCCCACGTCCAAGAGAATGTCTAGAAGTATTGAACCAGTGGCAGAAGAACATATGTGTCCATGGGGCAAAACCCCCCCACAATATATAGCATTTCTGGCCGGCCAAGTCGCGTAATTGTAGTTTCAAGTCATTTCTACGATTTATCATAAATTCGCAGAACATATAATTAAGATGCGAAACTCCTTCACGTCTTACCAGAAAACAATTGGGAGAACTTGCCTACTCTCACCCTCTTCTGAATCTGCCTTATTAATTTGTATACGACCAATTATAAATTCAAAGATGACTTGATTTGGCTGAGATTTTGGGATTTATTAGCTAAAATATACTACTACAAAAATTCATTTGGATTTAGGGACAGAAATTTATTCCCCACATTATATTATATATAAAGGTGGCATGGGGACGTACTGATCCGTATACATACTTGCAAATGTATTCCTTCCAACAAGGACAATATTTGGTTGGAAGAAAATCTATTCATGATATATACAACTTCATAGAAAAATGGAAATTTGAAAAATAAGACGGATTTATTGTCTCATTAGATCAATGGAAACTCCTATAGAGAATATATACCATTGTTGGATTTGTGGTTGCATTAGTCCCTACTGGCTATTGAAACAAATATCAGTCCATTTACACCACAAAGGGGACTCTTAATTTAAAGAAGCTAGTTGCATGTTTTGTAGATTTATATAGCTAGCTCGAATCTTCCCAATACATGCATTGTGGCCCGTTTTGTTGATAACGATGGAGAATATATAGAGGGTGTTGCAATCTGAGATTTTTAGTCTTTTTCTTTTCTCTATTTTTGCACATTTCGAGTTATAATCTATTACTTGTGAATTAAAAATGTGGCGACATATGTAAATTAATGATAAAAGGATGATGCAATAATATTGTTGGACAAGTGGTGGTTGGTGCGGCAGCAATGGTGACAACTGAGAGGTGGTGGGATCTACGTGTTTGCTTATATATATGCATAATGGCAATTAGCAACGCCATCATTGATATATATAGTTGATCGATCGAAGGGTACTGCTCATATATGGTGGTGGTGGTGGTGGTGGTGGTGGTGGTGGTGGTGGTGGTAGTGGTGGTGGGGTTAGCTGCACCTCATAGTACGTACGTGGCAGCAATGTCCAGAATATATAGTAGGTTGTCCGGCGGCTGTTGTTTTGACAATGATAGGTCTAAATATATAACACCACGTGGTAGTACTGGTAATGGTGGTAGTTACTGTAGAGAGACTAGGCAACTAGGCAAGGGTGATAGTTACTGTACAGAGAATAGGCAATGGTGGTGGTGGTTAATTGTGGCGATATAATGTTGCCTGTTGGTTGGCAATGACAAGGCCGTGTAGTACGGCGGTGCAGACTAATTAAAAACGATGGCAATTAGCCAGCAATCCCAGTAAAGGTGGACCGGTGGCGGTGCTGATGGTGGCAATGGGTACGTTAGGTTAGAGTCACTAGCCTTACAAATTAGTGCAACTTAATTAGAGAATGAATCGGAATTAAAATCAAGAAAGAAATTAAAAGTTCTTAGAAAATATGATGCAAATTCCAATTGTTTTGTGCCAGCTATTTCACATCAAGGTCTTAGTATATGTGAAGGATGGTGAGGCAAGTTAAATATGAGAAGTATTTAGTTGTGTCAGATATTTTAGTTCACAAGATTTGCAATACGTACCTTATATATAGCAAAGAAGTCTTCACGAAAATATATATAATTTCAATGTACCTATGCCAAAAGTTGTGATTGATATAAAATAAATTTTTCATGATATTGGCAGTCTACGAACATGTGATAGCAGCTTATATATATATTAAGTTCGATATCAATTGTGTTTTAATTGAATGTATGCAACATTCAATTGAAAGTCAAATTCATCTTCCTAGAACGATTTGAAGTAAAAATAAATAAAAAATCAAATTCATCTCCTAATATTTCAACTATACAATTCTCTTTTCGAGATATTGAAAACAATTAAATATAACAATAACGAATAGCTATATTGTTGAACGAGAATGTTGTCGAGTCAGGATACAATATTAGTTATTCATTCGAAAGTATCATACCAGGTAGTAACGAAGTTGTGTTCGAATTTGTTAAACAGTGTGTTAAAGAAAAGTTAAGCATTTATTATGCTAGATAATTGAGGAAGAGAGCGCATTATTAATTGTATTAAGGGAGAAAAGTAGAAAGTTTATTCTTATCGGTTGGCATCAAAGAGAAATAAACTTTTCACTTGAATGATCCATATATATGAGATTCATGCAATTCACTCTTGTTATTATGCCAAATATTGAGAATAGTAAGCCTAATAGCAAATTAACTAAAAGATCCAAAAGCAAAATGAATCAAGCAAAGACTATATACAGTACTGGACCCTAAAAGCAAAATGCAAATGGAATCAACCAAGAATCCAAGACTATATACACTGGGCCAAAAAAATTGGATATTGGCCAATTACCCAGCCTTCCTAGGCATTCAACTTTGAAATTAGGGAGAAATCGTTTAGTTAATTTGCTATTAGGCCTAGCAAAGGCTCATCTACCCCAGCTACATCACCATTCACCAGAGTTCTAATCTTAGAATCAAGCAAGCATGCTTATACAGGGTGATAGGGATATGGCAATGGGGCAGGTTGGAAGCCCCGATTCTCGATAAAAATTCAATAGATCATTTTTTAATATTTTTAAAAACATAAGTTTACATTATATAAAATACAACTACAACAACAAAAAAATTTGTCTTCTCAATCTTACATAACAGAAAAAAAAAATTCAATAAAAAAAATTTAAACCACAAAAAAAACATGTTCACAAAAATATAAATTCTTTAATAAAAAAATAACTACTATTGGGGCGAGACGGTGAGTTTGGGATGAGGTTCACAATATCATCCTTGCTCCATCTCCGATTGTAAAAAATAGAAATTGGGGATCCCCATTCCTATTTCCAAATTTATCCCCATTAAGATTAGGGATACAATGGAGACCCACCTTGATGGGAATTTTTCCCATTCCTATGCTTATATTAAGGGAACAGATTAATCAAAGGTTCGTATACGCCTAGATATGATATTACGTCTCATATTGGTAATTTGGTATAGTAATGGAACTAAAGCGAAGTTAGTTCCATCATATAAACACTATAACATGTGTAATCTGTTCGTGATAGTAACATTACACACTTTAATTACCAGCTCTAATTAATTAGATCATGATTATGACTCACCAATGAGCAAGAATGATGTCGACGTACTATCTAAACAACTTATCTGGTAGCAAAACATTATTGGAAAAAGTCGATATACAATGATCTTGATCGATATACATTACTACGATATGAACTCGTTAATATAATCAACGTTAAGAATTAATGTCGAAAATTATTCTGACGTATTAGTACTGCAAATTTTCAAATATATCTTGGTGATCAAACCATTTCGACCAGTTATATAAGCCAACAGTTTGACATTGAGACATTTATATATACATTCCTTACCCATATGCTCATTTGGAAAACCACTAAGTTGCAAAGTAGAAGGGACACAACGTGATTGATGCCATAATTCTGTCTTCGTTAATTGGCTGGTTGCAGCTGGCTCCTTTTGAGCCACAATTGCAAGATCATCTTCAAGCTTCTTGAATCTTGATCGAGTTCCAGCTTTTTGATATTCTTAAGCTTTTTCCACAGTATCCATATCAAATATTAAAATGGAAAGATCGATAAGGTATCTTTCATATGTAATATGTATAGTGGAAGGATTATTTATCATTAATGTGTGGTGAATAATTTTGCCTTTTTCGTATTAATTATAAAAGAATTATATCATTTAGTACGTGGTCGGTAACCTAACCGAGTATGAATCCACTTATTGCAGAAATCAATTAGCTTGTACTCTAGTTATAATTTGTTGGTAATAGGCAAATATCACATATCTCCATATTGTTTAATCTATATATAGCAAGTGGATTACACGCTCAATGAAAAATCACAAGCTGCATATAATTAGCTGGCCTAATTATTTTAGAACAGAAATTTACTAATATAAGTATTCGATCCAGTCACTCTAATTATATATGTGTATGCATGACTAATCAAGCAACGCACGTCGTCATCATAAATTCATAATAATGTTTAGGGCCATATGAGCATCCATTAATCGATCAAGTAGAGATTGATGAATCTACTTTGAATGATGCTCAACTTGGCATGCAAATTGAGAGATCGAATGATGTTGATGATGTACTCCATGATACCTTGAATTCACCAAGTTGTCCAAGTCATATTGTTCAACATAAGTTTTGTTGGGGTGACTTGAAAAATGAGAAACCCATTGAGCATAATCTTTATGTTCGATCTGAGAGTAATTATGTTAGTTTTTGGTATAATGAGAGTGACACATCTTTGAAAAAAAACCAAGTCTTCTTCAAGCTATACCAAGACTCATCACACAAAATTGAAGGCCAATGAATGTCAACTTTGTTCGCATGATCTCTATCCTACTTGCAATCAAACGTCAACTATGCGTCTTAATTTTTTATTCAATTGGCTCTTATTTTGCATTTTTAATATTTTTCTTCTCTCTAAGGGGTTTTAGCTTCATGTTCCCTCCCCCCCCTGCGCTCCCCCAGTTCTCTTTTTTCTTTCAATAAATAAATTTTTAGCCCAAAAAAAAAATCATAATAATAAAGGTTTTTTTTTCCGCTGAAACGGATAATAATAAAGGTTAGAGCTTTGGAACTTCTGATGTAGAAAGTATGTACGTATCATATAGGAACTTCCTCTATTAATTTTTGGTGTTGTACATTTTTGTGCTTGTGTTTAAAACTTTTCCATTTCAAACTTCCATATTTGTGAATGATAAATTATAAATATCAACACTACATTCATGAATTATAAATATCAAACCCTAAAACTCGATTGTACTTGAAATTGATTAATTTGAACATAATTAAGCACACAAACGCAATGATCTTATTCGATCAAGCTAGAAAACAACTACCCTAGTACCCAATGTACGTAAGAACTTAAAATTCCTCAATCTTTTCTTTGTGTACTTTATTAACTTGATTCACATACAATTCTATCTAACTAATTAATCTGCGTACCCACAAACCCTAACTCACTAAGGAGGTTCCATCTTATTTTATAAAAGTGCGAAATTTTGATTTTCAGCCGTTATATTAGATCATTTAAACGGATCGAATGACTGATATCAAAATTATGCACCTTATAAAAAAGAACTTTCTTACCTAATATTGGATGATATGGGTGTCCGGACGGATCATTGGGCGTCCGGACGGATTTTGAGATTACATATACTGGAGTTGTTATGGAGCTTGGCGACTGGTCGACACCTTATATACGACCGATCGACACCTTGGCGTCCGGACGGATACATTGGCGTCCGGACGGAACTGTCGATTTGAGCTACTGGAGTCGTTCTGGAGCTTGGCGACCGTGCCTGGATACAGGGAGTTCTCCAGTCTTCCTTCATGTTCTCCTTCCATTAATTGTGGGTGCAGTTGCCTTGGATTTTGTGTTGATTCAGATTCAAACTTAGTATTTGTATTAAGTGATGTTAGTAGTTGTTGTTGTTGGTTAAAAGTTAATGTTGTTTGTTGACTTATAGGGTTGTAATGTGTTTATATAAATGTGTAAGATATAATCTTTGAATAACAATGAAAATACAATGAAGAATTTCAACGAATTTCTTTATACTCCCCATTGAGATTCTTTACTCCCCATTCAGAAAATTCAACACCTAAAAATCATTTTATATATATAAGAGGAAAAGACAAAGGAGGCGCTCACCTAAGCAAACACTTAGTTCCATGATCCATCCATCACTTGCATGCTTCCACTTCTGCACTCATGAGAAGCAACACCACTTTCGCAAACAGTAATTAGAAATAGAGAGAAAGAAAGTTGCGCCGCGTAGACAAATTAAGAGAGATTAATTACATCATTTCTTAAGTTACTCAGATAATCAAATCCCACGTGTAATTAACTACGGCTTAACTTGTGTACATTTTAGGATACGAGAGCGATTCGGTGCTTATAAAAACCACGGAATGACGCCGACCTCATCCCTCATCCCTGCAACGTGGGAACATCCCCATCGCTCTTTCCCTTTACTTTTCCGCAGATCTGGCGACTCACTGCCTCAGGTGTTCCGTGTTCCGTACGATCTGATTCAGACTTTCAGTACAACTTACGTACACAAAGAGACTTCTGCAGCAGCCTGACCTAGCTAGCTAGTCAGCCTCCATGTCTGTTTCATTATTTGTCCGTACCATATAGATCATACCCACTTTGAGTGCCTCATATTCCATTTTTGTGAGGTAAGATCGCACCAACCTGAGTTCTAGCTTGTTGGGATCCAAGTACGAAAGCACCCAACACCCCCACATTTGTTATTTTGTTTGGTCATTGTTTCCCTCCCCATTTATTTTCTTCCATGCTAGTGAGCAATATGAGAGTTTTTGTTTAGGAGAAACCACACACTCGCCCACTCATCCACCCACCCACCCACGACAGTAAAAGGATGAGTATACGTAATACTAGAAACTCTGATGTTTTAGGTTCCGATTCGTAGGAATATGATATTTAAACTTCTCAAATTTACTTAATACGTGAAGTTGGTTTACAGCTAATTATCGTAAGTTTTGTATGCATTTAGTTTCGAGTTGAAAGGAGTCGTTAGAATTATGTAATATTTTTTCAGAGTTTTGTTATTGTTATAAACTCAGTGATGCATGGGGACCTAAACAAATTAACCATCACGGTTGTGACTTTTAGTAAGGAGAAAAAAATCAACGAGAGAACATATTACCGATATATATCTAGTGAAGAACTATCATTACATATAATTTCTGTACAAGCAGGCCTGCATCATCGATCAAATAACCAGAAAGAAATACCAATTGATGTGGGATAATGGGATTTTTTATCATGATATATATAGTGTTATACCTCTTTTGTTGAATTATTTACCCTTAGCGATATAGATGCTATTTATATATATAGCATATATCAAAATTGCACTAGACATGTCTTATCATTCATTTAAGGCCATGTATTCAAATTAAGGGCTCATAGCTATATGCTTGTCAAAGGATGAATAGGAAGCACACACAACCCGTACGTACTATTGCCAAGAAGGAAGCTAACTTTGCATTTTCAATGATGGAAGACATTGGATATGATGTAATCGATCTTAATGAGATTAAGACCATATTTTCTAGTGAAGAACCAAAAGTGCATTACATACATCACAAGATATATAATCTAGATAGATCTCTTGGTTAATGCAGAAAACAGTAGTTGATTAATTTATAGGCATCATGTACAGTCAGTCCTCCACTGAGCATACCGAGTTACACATTCACACTTACATGCATATCTACGTTTAACTCCCAATAAACATTACACAGTGAGTCCCTCTTGGCCATGTATTTCCAGTGGTGGCCACTCTTAATAGCACCTGCAGTATCCATATAAACACCACCCAGTCACCCAGTCACCCACACACATAAGCCCTCTGCATACATCATCATGCAAAAGAGCACTTATTCTATATTTCAATTGACGTGTCAATGAATCGCCCACTTATAATTCCCAAGAAACAAATGAAAAGCAAAGTAATGACAAATCCATGCATATGCCAATCTATACTCATGAATCGCATTGTGAATGTTGACAATGGTAGTATTCTTAGTTGTAACATCAAGCTAGCCCATCAAACCTAAATTAATTGAACGTATCAGATACGTAAGACAATGTTATTGTTCAAATTGAAGTGATTTATACCTGTTAATTAATTAATCATATTTATTTTCTCAATAGTATTGGTTCATTGAGATCTGAATTCATCTAAATTAATTTTAGAGCAAAATGTTGTATATAAGTGGACACGTACAATTGAAACATATATCGCCTATAAAGTCACATACACTTATAAATTCACCACAGATTGATTTGAGTTGATCAGGCATGGTGATCTTAATCAAAACCCTACCTCCCATGGATTGAGGAAGTGAAACCCAAGTTGATAACGTAGGCAACCTTTTTCAGTTGAGTATCCAAATAATTGCTTATTGTCAGGTGGCTCCCAATGAAAAGCTAGAGGCCTTACTTTTCGTAGGAATCCACATAAGAATCTACAAGCTAGGATTGTAATTGCTTGGAATAGTGTTGTTTAATATTGTAAATGGATAAGATAATCCAAGATGAGTATTAATGCCTGTATATGCAAAAAGCAGAAACATGCAGTTACCTAATCCTTAATTGCTTTCTCTTAATTAATTTTTTCTTCTTCTGCTTTTTGGGGCTATAAGAAGGCCCTTTCTCATTTTAGTGTAGGCAAGCATAGACCGAGCAGTAGTAACTTGTTTGAGAGATAACACTTTGAGCTAGCTAGGTATAGCAAAAGAGAGGGTACTTTTGATCACATAGAGAGGATTTAAGATGGCAGGCAAAGGTTCATATGAAAGCGTGAGTCTATTTCTTAACAAGATAAAGCCTTACTTGGCTATGGTGTCCCTGCAATTTGGATATGCGGGGATGTACATTATCAGCATGGTAGGTTTAAAGCGTGGTATGAATCACTTTGTCCTCGCTACGTACAGGCATTTCATTGCCTTCGCTGTGATCGCACCCTTCGCACTTGTTCTTGAAAGGTTTGGCTCTCGCTTTTCTGTCCTCTCTCACATAGACATGCATGCATATCGCTTATTTAGGAAAACATTCTCTTACTAGATATCTGACATGTAATGTTACCATAATGTGAATTAATTAATGTTTTTGTTTCCTATTCTTTTAACAGGAAAATTAGGCCAAAACTGACTCTCCCGATCTTCCTAAGAATAATGGCGCTTGGTTTTCTCGAGTAAGTCGCCTTAAAGATTAAATACAGTACGTTGATCATATTCTTGTTTGAGTTTCATAGCATTAATTTGAGTTTATTACATGCAGGCCTGTGCTAGCTCAGAACTTATACTTCGTGGGAATGACATACACCTCAGCAACATTTGCATCTGCCACTGCAAATATCCTCCCTGCTATTACCTTCATTTTTGCACTTATTTTCAGGTAATTAAAAGATAATATACATATGATCACTATTTTTCATATTATATAGTTGGGGACTTTATTAATCGATCATCATGCATGTTATTCATATATAGGCTGGAGAAAATCAATTTGAAGAAGATACCTAGCGTGGCAAAGCTGATAGGAACTGTAATCACCGTCAGCGGCGCGATGCTCATGACGTTTTACAAAGGCCCGATCGTTGAATTCATAAGCGCACAAGCAAGCCACCATGCAACCACTGCTGGAGCCACCGACAAGCATTGGGTGCTCGGCACTGTCATGCTCCTTGCTCGTTGCTGCGGTTGGTCCGGTTTCTTCATTCTCCAAGTAAGTTACGCCTAGCCAGCTTGCTATAGGGTTTATTATTTACATACAAGATTTTTAAATTTTACAGTGTTTGTTATGTATGGTGGCTAATCGATTACTACATTACGTTGCGTTTCAGTCGTTTACGTTGAAGGTGTACCCGGCAGAACTCTCTCTCACTGCTTTGATATGCTTCATGGGTGCTTTGGAAGGTGCCGTAGCCACACTAGTCATCGAACACAACATGAGTGTTTGGGTTATAGGCTGGGACTCTAGGCTCCTTGCTGCTGCTTACTCTGTGAGTTACCACATTCTGAAGATCGAGACTAATAATTTAGTATGATGAAATATATAGGTGTCTGACACAATGAATCTTAATGGTGATTAGGGGATAGTTTGCTCTGGAATTGCATTTTATGTGCAAGGGATTGTGATGAAGGAACAAGGTCCAGTGTTTGTCACAGCTTTCAGCCCACTGGCCATGATCATCACCGCCGCTCTAGCCGCCATCATTTTAGCTGAGCAAGTCCGCCTCGGAAGGTATATATTTACGAATCACGTTAAAGATCAACTGCATCTCTGTTGGCTTATTTTTGGTGCAACTATATATATGATGTTCTTACGGTGCATTTTTTTGCTATTTTTCAGTGTAATTGGGACCATTCTCATAGTCATTGGCCTCTATGCTGTTGTGTGGGGCAAAAGTAAAGAACGTTCAACCTCATTGTTGAAAGATGTCAAAAGTATGGGTCATGAATTGCCAATCACTAACGGTACTACAAAATCATCACCGGATAGCAAGAACGATACTACTGGACCTGCAGAGAATGTTGTCAAAGTTCCAATTAACCCACAAGAATCATGAGATCGAAATAAATATCTCCATGATTCCAATTGGGGTTTACAATTTTCATATCACATATGTGTGATTGCCTTTTGTTTTTGTTTTGTTTTTTTTTTTGCTTTTGAATATATTACATATTGCAATTTAAGACATAACTCGGGTTTAAACACCTTTGTAACAACAATAGAATGTGGAGTTCCTATAAATCATCTCATCACAAGGGAGATGGCATTTTAATATATGTACTTTTTGACCATATATATTTTGAGAATGTGGGAAATATATGTAAACGCTATGTTTTGTTAAGTTTTTTGTTTATATTCTTCCTATATATATTTTTGTAATTTGTTATGATTGGTGAAACGTGTCCCGCTTTAATTTATAAAACAGTCCGATTTATTTTCTAATGTTTTAGTAAAATTCAATCAAAATTTTGTCAAAAATATGTGAAATGTATTATACCCCTGGTTTAGTTTTTTTTTTTTTAGTTTTTCTTTTCTTCTCTCTCTCCCCGACCCTCTCTTCCTCTCCTCCCCGCCGAAAAAAAAAAACTAAACATGATGGGTATAATGGACATTTATTTTGGAAAAATTGATGAAAAATAGATGAAAATAAAGTGGGAGTGTAAATAAAAGTGGGATAGGTAAAAAAATAGTCCTTTTATTAATTTGTTTCAATATAAAGCAAAAAAATCACAAACGATGAGAATTGTTATTTGAAGCCTACAAATACAATAACGAACTTTCAATGAACGATGAAAATAAGAAAAATATTAAAAAAATAACGAAAGGGTGAAGAAAATGTTTACAACAAAAGAGAGTGAAGAATTATCACAAGGGGTGAAAAAAAATTACAAATCAGATGAAGTTTCTATAAAAAGAAGGGATAATGATCACTTTGGTCACTGAACTTTGCCATATTTGACACTTTGGTCACTAAACTTTCGAAAATATCACTTTAGTCACTGAACTATTACACCGTTTATCACTTTAGTACTTCCGTTAGTTTTTTCTGTTCAACCTCTCTCCGTTAAATTCAGGAGTATTTTAGGGAAGTAAGACCAAAAAATTATTTTTGAACTTGCAGTTATTGCAAACATCTTTTAGAACTTCATATGCAGTGATTTTGTTCACATTTGTTAAAAATTGTTTGCATTCAAGATAGTGAATGTTCATCTCAAAATGCCCTAAACGGGTGGGTAGACAAAAATAGGTGAAATCCTCTTTGAGATTTTTGATTGCGTAGACAAAAAATGGATGAAATCCGAGGGAAATTTAGTCAAAAATGGAGGAAAATTTGGGTTGATGGAAAGTGAGTCAGAGAAATGATTTTTTGATCTTACATCCCTAAAATACCCCTGAATTTAACGGAGAGAGGTCGTTTTAACGGAAAAAACTAACAGATGTACTAAAGTGATAGACGGTGTAATAGTTAAGTGACTAAAGTGATATTTTCGAAAGTTCAATGACTATAGTGTCAAATCTGACAAAGTTCAGTGATCAACGTGATCATTCTTCCAAAAAAGAAAAACGAAAGGTTGAGGGGTGAATCAGAGAGCACTTCTCAGTTCTCACTTTAACCTATACTATATATACTTATTGTTAAAAAAAAACCCTATGCTATATACTTTGTGGGAATAACATGGCAATTTTCCATTGGAAGCTATAGACAAATAGATGTAGCAGTGTCCCTAGTAAACTAACAACTATGTCTCTCCCGTACTCCTAGTAATTGGGAATTTGGGATGCGATTGCGCTTATATCATTGAACCAAGTCACCAACACACTTCTCAAAAAAAAAAAAAAAAGTCACCAACACACGTTGTCCAAATAAAAAAATCACCAACATACTGTTGGGTCGATTCTCCTTCATCATCGCCCATCAGCTTTCCTACAGAGACTCACTACTGAAAAAGCTACAAGCTTTTGCGTCAAAATGGTGATGTGTGTATTTGGGTATGGCTCTCTTATATGGAAAGCCGGTTTTAACTTCGATGAGCGCCTTGTTGGTTTCATCAAAGGCTATCGCCGTGTCTTCTACCAAGGTCTGTATCTCCCCCTGACCCCCTCTGTGTTTGAGTTATGAATTCTTCAATATATTCCTGTTTGCTGATTTGGGTCTGTTCTTATTAGGCAGTACTGATCATAGAGGGACTCCTGAGTTTCCAGGAAGAACAGTGACATTGGAACCTGCAGAGGGGGAAGTCTGTGTAAGTGGTTTCAATATCTTCAATACCCACTTACAGATTCAATTTGGTGTTTTTCTATTAATCAAAAGCCAAAGATATGTATTATCCTACAAATTATA
Organism: Rubus idaeus; assembly: GCA_030142095.1. Taxonomy (NCBI): domain Eukaryota; kingdom Viridiplantae; phylum Streptophyta; class Magnoliopsida; order Rosales; family Rosaceae; genus Rubus; species Rubus idaeus. Next base: position 29,210,784 of record CM057966.1, read on the forward strand.
GCTTGTTTTGCATGTCTCCCAATTGATTATTGCGTAACTCAGCATCAAACATAATGTCATCTGTTTTTTTATAAGAAAGTTATGTTATTTCTTCAACACACTACCAATGATAGCCACTTCTAATTAATGCATGTATGTCACATTCAGTTTCTTGCATATCATCACATTATGTTCCTAGTTTCTTGTGGTGGTGTGATGACTTGTTGTGATTTTGAAATGATCAAATGAGACCGGCACACAACTTCAATGCTTCTTTTTATTTTGCGAGTTTAGTGGGGAGCTGCCTACAAGATCTCAAAGAAGGAAGATCAAGAAATTGCTTTAGAGGTAAACACTTATATCTTATCTTGACTGTGATCTAGTTCTTGTTTTCTAGTTATAATCTGCTGCTATCTTTGTGTTGTAAACTTGTTTTTGTGCTTGTGTGCCTGCATTTTCTTTACTAAAATTCTTCAAGGTTCAAATGCTTTACCTAATACCTATAAGTAACCAAGTTTAACAAAACCCACTTACATCTTAAACAGTACATATTGAGTCACATATTTGGTTGACATCCACGGCAACCTTAGAATTTAAATGACAACACAATCTGTGTCAAGATTACCTCTGTTACTTTGAAGCTCGAAAACATCAAATGGTCCAAATGTTGCATTGAACTATCAATTTGTCCTTGTTACTTGTTCTTTTGCTATTTCGTTTTGTGGGCTTTTGAGAATGCTGATAATTCACATCTCTTCGTTCCATCACTTTTTCAACTTACAAAATAGTATCTCCTTAACACAACTCGATTTTTATGGCATTATTACACAGCACTTAGAAGTGAGGGAGAAGCAGTATGACAAGAAGGCTTATCTTGATTTCTTTACCGTAAGTCTAATAGTTAAGAAGCCCTTTTGATCACTCAGTGTGTATTCTTGCATTTTTACCATTTATGTAAGTTGGGTTATTGAAATCTTTTCAGGAGCCAAGTGCTACGACTCCAGCTCTTTCAGGAGTAATGGTGTAAGCAGCGAAAGTCGCCAAGAACTTTAACATGTTAATTTGCTTTAATTGAACCATGTGGAAACTGACACTCTTACTATTTAGATACATTGCCTCTCCAGACAAAAAACTTAATGTGAATTATTTGGGCCCTGCATCCATTGAAGACATTGCCAAGTATGTATGTTTAATCTATCATGCCGTTATTTGGTTAAATTATTTAATCCGAGTACTCAGAACCTGAATGAAATATGGAACATATTGCTTCTCTAAACGGTAGCTTACGATTAGAAATTGAGACATGATTTGCTTGTTGAAAATCTGGATGATCAGATAACATCAATCTTATTTGGTTTACTGTGTCACCGAAGATTACTAATTAAGTAATCATCTTATGCCCAAGTCCTTAATTAGTTGCCAATCATAAACTAAACACTACCTACCATTGACTATAAGTCATCCTTTCCAATAGTTTGGTCTTCCCTTCACTCTGGAGTGTGAGCCTCAGATATTGAGTCATACAGTCATACTTGATATTCTTAGCCTTCCTTTTCTGCAGACAAATTGTTCAGGCTGAGGGCCCCTCAGGACCTAATAGAGAGTACCTTTTTAAACTCGAAGAGGCCCTTCTTCAATTTGGTGGTAAGGTTACTTTGGTGCCGCATGAATTTATCTTAGTTATGTATGCTACACTACTTGAAATAACTTTTCTCCTTTGATTTCTTCTTGCCACAGAATGCAAAGACAAACATGTATTTGATCTTGCAAACGAAGTGAGGCGCATCCTTTCAGAGAGGCAGCTCACTGCTTCATGAGGCCGGAAAAAATAGGGACAATGATTTTTACAGGCCATCCAGCACAGCAGCAATTGTTCATGTATGAGGGATAGAGAAGTGTAGTTAGAATCTTGGAGAAAACAACAAGTGGTTATGTAGCCTTTCGATTACTTATGGATGGTACTGTGACATTCATAAACCTCATTCTTAAACTCTTGTTCATGTTGAATTGTTATGCATGTAACAAGAGTCATCCCATTGGTACAAATTCTATGTTGCTGAGACTTATTTGCTTTTCGGTGTAGATTACTGGATATTTTGGTACTGAACTTTTTCCCCTGCACATTGCAAACTGAATTGTGTGCTCAAACCGTGTTGAACTTGAATCGCATCGAGCCACATTTACAGCCTCTTCCCGGATAGACTAATGTTGCTCACCAATTTGTTCCACTGGCTCATTTGCTCGTGGCATTCTCAATCCTTAAACACTGTTAGAGCCTAGAACTCGGACTAAATTTGCATCAAGTCCCATGCAGGACTAGCAATGTTCTGAAAGACAAAAGGAACGAATTAACTGGAAAGGGGCAGTGATTCCAATGGCATAGAAAACCCAAGTAATAATGAATCAGACGTCTTTTATTTCACATTAACTCAAGTCACATCGACCTTTCCGAACACCGAAAAATATAATATTACAAAAGTGATAGGCAGTGGCTTTAACCACCAAAGACAGCAATTTCCTGTCCATAGTTTTACAGCTGATCTAACTGAAAGTTGCCGGTGCAATATCACCGCTGCTATTTGGTCTCATACCCATAATAAGGCTATACTGACTCTACCTTGTACATCAATAGTTCAAAAACTAAAAATCTCCTTTGCTAGTATTCTGCAAATCTACTCCTTGAAAAATTTAATCACTATCATCATCTCCATCATCTGCATAAATAAAGGACATATTTTGTAAGATTCCAGTGATGTTAGCTAAAGGCAACTCAAAGACTAAAATCCGTTGACAGCATAGTAGTGTATAGATACCATAAGAATCTAAAACTGGTATTTACGGCATCGAAGCACATGATATGAACTAACACTTACCCTTATCACTATGGTTGTCATCGCTACTACTATTATCCTCGTCCTCAACCTCATCGTCTTCTTCATCATTGTCATCATCTGTATCTTCAGCATCAGAATCGCTATCGACGGGTATTTTGGGCTTGGGAGGAGGTACAAAGCTAGTTGTTGATCTTCTACGTGAACTCATTACAATATTACTCATGTCAATGCCCTCAAGCTCTTTTGCCTTCTCCTTTTTCTTTTTGACTTCCTTGATTTCTGAGATAAGATGTGCAATTGCAAGTATGTGCACGTCAGGACAGAGAACCACAATACCTAAGACCTTAAATTTTCCACGATACATAAAAAGTTTGATTATATGTGTTATATGCTATCAGTCCCTAATCCATGTCATCCCTATCCACAGATATTGATGGTATCAGTCCATAATCCATGTCATCACTATCCACAGATATTGATGGCATCTAAGGGGATTCATGTTGCCATGCATAAGAATATAAGAGGAAGAACCAATGATTATGATTTGGCCTTCTCAAATACTTCAAGGAACAGCATGCCACAACACCCATGTTAATCCCCTATCCGAAATTGCAATATGAACAGACGTAAACTGCCCGCTTCAATTATTTGGAATCCCCTTTTATAGCATCTGGTATGTCTAAACTAGATCAAATCATATGCACAGCTAATATTTCAAGGATAACCACTAAAGGCTACATTTCAATACTCACCTTTCTCAGTGGGACTTGAAGATAACCCTTCTCGACGGAGTATCTCCTCTAACTCCCTTATCAGGTGACCTTCACGTTCGTTCTCAGGCACCTGCTTGACTTTCTTGTAAATTGAGGGGGAAATGCTGTATAAGAGAAAATAAACATCAGAACGACAACAGTGAAAAAGATTCAGTTTCATAAGAAGTTAGTCAAAGGAGAAAAACCTCATTCCACATGCTTTGATAACTGATCTTAGATGCTCCACCCGTTTCCCATATACAGGTGTTGAAACCTCTTTCTTCTGCAATTTGATAAAAAGTATGATTTAATAAGAAAAACACAACGTACTTTTAACGGATAGAAATATGCAAAGTAACAACCTTCACAGGTTTTTCAGCAGATGATTGAGAATCTTCATCTTCAGAAACATTTCCACTGTCTTTTGCATCACTTTTGTCCTCTGAATCTGTTTCAGTAGACTTGATCCGCTTCTTTCCAGAGATGTTGGTCTCCTTTGCCAATCTTTTCCGTTTCTTGAGCCCGGAAGAAATCTGCCTCTTACCTTTTGTAACACTTTTTTTTCTAGGTTTTACTTCATCTTCTTCCTTGTCACTTTCACTACCTGCAGGACCAGAACTCTCTTCACTTATCTCCTCGGGAGATGTTTTTCTCTGAGGTTTCTTCTTAACATTTTTCTTGACATTTTTGACAGGTTCAGGAACTTCACAAGATTCTAGAACCTGTAAAAAAAAAATGTATCTAGACAATGACAAAAATGGTAAATGTACGGCAACTCCTGGCAGGAAAAAATTATCTTACCTCGTCTAATTGCTGATTTATAAATTTTTTATAGGGATCAAGGCTATATGTCTCAAGTTTAAGATCTTTCTCCAAAACTCGACGAAGTTCAGCCATAGTAAGCTTCCTGCAGAGAGCGAGGGAGAGATAAGTGACATGATCGTATAGATGCCGATGCAGATCAAAGCAAAAGGAGATGGAGCATACATAAAGAATTGGTATAGTAATGCAATAGAAATCACTAAATGATAATCAGTTTAGGAAACGTAGCGTACTCGGAATTAGCTTTGATATAAGAACCTCTTTTTCCAAGGGCTAACTTTATCATAGCCTCAGTTGGAGCCTTTTTTTTGTTGGTGCTTTTAGATCCCTCAGTTTTAGATTTGGCTGAGTCTTCTATCTTCTCCTCATCTGCTGAGCTAGATTCCTTCACATCTTTCTTCAACTCATGCCCTTCAGTAGATTCTGCTGCTTCCCCTTTCATGAGACTTTTTTCATCAGTCTGACCAGAACTCTTTGAGGTATTGTCATCACCAGCACCTTCTAAGCACTAGCATTTAGAATAGAATAAATACAATGAACAGTTAACAGGTTTGAATACGAAAAAAAAAAAAACATTTTGACTCCCATTAGAAAAAGGAGGAAAAAAAACTCTTAATAAGCATAAGGAACTTTTGGCAATGGTGATAGAATTGGCCCGTGGCATTTGAAGATGCTCATTTCATCATGGTAATGGTTAAACATCACTTGCCTAGAACTCTGCAACTTTCTTGGTCTCCTAGGTCAGCTTGTTGGAGCCTTATTAACAGTTGACTAGTTATAGGAACTCAACAGACAGCCACTATGTGTGTGTGCGTGTGTGTGTGTTTTTTTTTTCACAAGAACAACCATTATGCTGTTAAATCTGGTAAACATGCAGAACTCCAACCACACAATTAGTCTTCCCAACTCTCCTAAACTTTGCATTTCTTTTCAAAAGAAGGAAACTAATTTTCCTATGTTTTTTTACATTTTGACAGAAAAGCTGTGGGTCCCAAGTTTCTCATTAATCTCATCCTGCATATTGATAGAAATCTGTAGTGGAAAACCCCACAATCCTTGTAACTATTAACGCATGTTTCTTCTCAACCGTGGAAAACCCCTGGAAGAGTTAAACTCCCTGGTTCTCTCTCCCGGTCTCCCCCTTGAGGACTAGAAAGTATCTTATGTCTTTTTCGCAAAATAACGTTACCTGATAAAAACTAAGGAAAATATTCATACATGCAACTTTTTCTACTGACACAAGAAGAGATTTACATGAAAAACTGTACATAAAAACATTATTATTAAATCTCATAAAAAGGGAACAAAATTAAACTACTTGAAAGTCTCAAAACATATCAGGGTACTTGAAATAAAACAAAAAAGTAGTTGGATGTTATGGCTAAGTACAAGGCAGCAATAATTTCATGAGAAAAATGAGCTACAATCTTGAAAAAAAAAAATTACCTTCAACAAATGCTCCTTGACAAATCCTTTGTGCGCATCCAATGCAGATGGCTCCAAACCCAAGTCTTTCTCTAATACTCTTCGTACATTCACAAAGGTCAAAGAACTGCATTTTGAGAATATAATAAATTAATAACTCAACCTTGGACTGGTTCAGCATGTTCAAGCCCATAACCAACATTAAGAAGAATGTTTAATCTACATGCATCCATTTCAATTTTAATCGACATAAATAGTTGAACTGATTTCTAAAAGCATTTATACCATAACCATTAATCCTTTCGAGAAAGCCTAATGTTTGAGTTATGCATACCTAAAAGAAAATACCAAACACTAAATCCACCATTTGTCCTAATCTAAATGCATGTGCACTTCACTTCACTTTAATGTTTCAGTGGAACTGCAGAGCTTCTTGAGCTTCCCTTTAAAACCATTTCGATCAGCGGTAATCTTTCGGGGTTCCAAGAGTTTGGGTTTAAATGCAATAATGTACAAGCAAAATGAACCGTCTTTACCGTACATATTTAGGCTTGGAAGTGTTGAAAATTTTCATAATCACCATACTGGGAAATTGTTTGTAAGGATTCAAAGTTGGATTTTTCGATTTGGGCAGTGTAGAAAAGCGTGTCGCAGTGGTGGATTATGGTATACAGGTCAAAAATGTGTGCTTCGCTTCGCCTAACTGTGCAGAGTTGACCTAAACTAAGCACAAATGCACTCTTTTTACACTACAAAATGAACCGCATAGCGTTTAGAAAACACAGAAGCTGCAGAATCCCTAAACAAAACTGCACATACAAGTACTATGCACACAAAACACATTGAAAACAGTAAAGCATACACTTGGTACTCATAATTAAACCCTAAACACAAACAATTCAAGACTGCAGTACAGAATCCCAGGTTCTACTATCAAAACAAAAACAGTGACATTTCCATGAGCAAAGTGAAAGGGAAAGAGAGACTACTCTGATTGTTCCTTGAAGTGAGAGATGCGAGCGCGCATAGCATTCAATATCTGGGACTCGATATCGCTCGACTCCTGCTTCAAAGGAGCCTCGCTTTCTTCTACCACCTCCGCCATTCCACAATAACCTCTCTGTTCCTTTCTCTCTCGCTCTCTCTCTCTCTCTCTCTCTCTCTCTCAAGTCTCTGTGTGCGAGTGATTGAAGCTGCTTCGTCTTCCTGTGCTTTTTGAAAAGGAAGGGGGAGAGTCTGAAAAGGGCTTTTTGGAAGACGACACAGCACTTACGCAATAGGCGTCTTCGTTACGACGTCGTATGGAGAAGTTATTAAAACCCGCCAAGTTAGAGTAAATTGCTAGTTTGCCCCCAAATTTCCAGCGAAGACCATCCCCGATCGATAAGGCAGAGGGCGAGACAGCGCAGGTCCCGAATTCGAGAGCGCGCGATGGGTGGACCTGGAGCTATAGAGGTGGCCAAGACGGTGCTGGAGGTTGCTGACGTGGCGTGGAAGGCGATGGAGTGCGGCCACCACCACCTCCACCACGAACACGAACACGAGCACGAGCACGAGCACAACCACGAGGGCGCGATTTCGGACGAAGAATTGGAGGCTCTGCGAGCTGAGAATCGGCGACTGAGGAACTCGCTGGAGCAGAATCTGAAGCTGCTGGAGAACCTATCCGAGTCTCCTTCTCTATTGAACGATTGCCCTCCTGACGTAAGCAATTTCCGATTGATTTTTCAATACCCTTTCAATCCATTCGTATGAGAATTTTTTTGAAACTCTTAACTGAAACTGTGATGGTTTAGTTGTATGCCCGCCTTGTAACTGCGGTGAATTCTGGAAACTTCTTGACAAGAATTAGAGCTCTGCAGCAGAAATCTGCGGATGGCAATCACTTTCCTTTCAAGGTTGCCACAGGTATGTATAAGAAGCTATCTCAATTCCTATGTGCCTATGAAACCATGTTTGTTGCTTAGCATCCATTCTGTTTTTTTTTTAATCTGTGTTGGGGTTATTTAGGAAGTGATTTGGAGGCAGCTGAAATTCTCATCAATGTTGACCAGGAAGAACCCAGTTGGTGGGTATGGGTCACTGAAGATATGCTTCCTGGCAATGTCGAGGAAAGGAGTGGAATTGACAATGAAAGTTATGTAGTTGTTAGTGAGGAGCATGTGGTTGATGGTGTTGCAGATTTTATGGCCAAGTGTATTATGTCAAACCCTAAAGCTCGGGTATGTATCCACTCGAGCGTTTTGCTTGCTGTCTAGTTTTGTTCATTTTTGTCTCAGCTAATTTTGCGTCCTTGGAATTGCAGAATTTGACACCGGAGGAGTTGCAGAAAAGTAAGTTTCTTTGGAGACTCTTTCTGAATTAAACTGGCTCTGTGCTTGCAATTTCTTAACCCAAAATTGTTAATAGGTTATGTAACTTGTTCCCTTTGTCCTGTCGTAGTTTCTGAATTTGACATGTTTCTACATGGTCTCAACAACTTTTGTTTTGGTAATCCTATACCTTGTTTCGTAGATATGGGTATGCCAATTGGTTTGTGATGAGTCGTTATTGAGAGAATGAATAGGACTGATGTCAGATTTTATACTTGGACGATATGTGATCAAGTAAATGAAATTTCTCTTTCTTACTAGACATATGATGTCTCTAATCTAATGTGGTGATAACTTTGAAACTAGATATCATTTTTGAGTCTGATCTCTGCCATTTATGTTAATTCTTGGGCATGGGTTATGAAAATTTGGTACCTTTCTTCATGATTTCGTTGGCAGAAGAGAATGAGTCTATGTAACTCATCCTTGTGAATCTAATTTGCAGTTGTAGCAAAAGCAATGGGTGGTGTGAGCAAATTGGAGAAGGTTTTGGGTATTTGGCATGCTGGGAAGCTGTTTTATGCCCTGTCCACCTGGGGACTTGCTCTGGCCGGGTGAGCTTTTCTTGCCTACCTACTTAATAGTTACTATTGTGCTTAACATTGCGTTTAGCATTTGCTTGAGAATGTTAGCATCTACATTCCTTACACATTGTGGTTAGAGAGAGCATTTACATTTGCCTGGAATATTTCATAAGACATGTTTCCTAGTCACCTTCAAAATCTCATTTCCTACTAATTGGCGTTTAATGGTTTTTGCCCCCCGCTCAAGAATATAACAACAGATTAATTTTCATTGCAGGTTGTATAGGACCCGTGCCGTATTAAAAATTGCTGCAATGGGGGTGCATAGAACAAGTAAAGTGCTTATGAGGGCAATGTGAGGGTTCCCTTGCAACTGAATTGTACTATGTTTTATCCTTGGCACTTTGATTTGTGACTGGCTGGTTTATAAGAATTCCCATCTGATGTAAATAAATTGTAAATATCGCTTGCTCTTGTATTTGCAACATGATTGGTTTATGGAATTGAAATGTTTATTGATTCTACTTGGGGTATCCAGCGCCAATAATATATGTTCTCTGGAGATCCTAAAAGAGTGTTGAACTATTTGAGTGATGAATTGCAAGTGCTAGATATGAAAACAGAGAAGCAAATAAAGAAAAGATGTCAAATTTGGTACTAAAGAACAAAATAGTATTGGAATCAAAATAAATCTGTTTAATTGTGTAGATGCACTCTGTAATTCCTTTTCATTCCTTTTCATACAAGTCAAGTACAAAAAAATCATAAATAGGGCAATCTTGACTTTGATGGCCGGATTTCTTTTTGTCTCCAAAAAAATGCTCCACTCAGGCCTTGTGACAACTCTCAGAAATATCATCTCACTGCCGGTAAATGTGAACAAAGACGATTTGTGACAGCTCTCAGAATATCTCACTGCCCAGCAAATGTGAACAAAAACGATCAAGTAATAGACTTGTGATATCTCAGAGCTCACAAACGAAATTCATTTAAGATACCAGGAACGCTTTTGAATGCAAACATCAGGTGTCTGAAGCCTTTCTTTTTCTGTTGGTTGTTGAGGATTCTGCCTGGGCTTGACCAAATACTGACCTGCAAGATGCCCAAAGCAACAACTCAATCAAGAGAAAATGAACAGTTGTAACAGATTACAACTAAATCAATAAATTGCTGACTATACAAGAGAAACGTTCCGTTGCACATTGTCAACTGTGGCATTATGTAACGACTCTTATTTGACACTAAAAACAACCAAGTGAACATTAAGTAATGATTTTTCTATTATGGCATGAGTCCAGGTTTTGGTCAATCAAAAGTCATTACCAGCCTCAGAGACAAGCAGATCCCAAAACTAAGCACACCAGAGGAAAATCGGTTAAACAATTTAACTCCAATACTGTAGTGTACATAATGAGAAAGTAACTTACCCACAAGTTGAGCATTTCTTGTGATGCTTACAAAATATGGACAAGCACACAGAGCAAATGTAGCCCGTGTCTATTGTTTTTTTATGGCAAAAGCACCTGCAAAATTTATGCAATCAACACATAATACAAATAATATGTATTTTGAAATGACCCTTCTAAGTTGTAACTTTTTTTTTTATACATTTACCTAGATTGCATCTAATCAATAGGTACACCTAACTAATAGCTTGCACCAATTAAGAAAGGGAAATTAGATTTGGTAATTTCCTGTGTAAAAGAAGACTCAAAGTTTAAAGAACATTTTATGCCCTCTTAGCCAACAATAACATAAATGACAAAAATACAAAAACTCATTTTTCTAATAAATAACAATATTAATACAGAAGATGAACATCAGTAGTTTACTTACGAAGCACGAAAATCCACACCAGCAGACTTGGGAAGCTGTAAAAACGCTCGAGAATGCAAATCAGTGGCAAAAACTGTCTGCATATGAAAAATCACATTAGCCTCAAAAAAGGAAAATAGTGAATTAAACCGAAAATAGTGACATAAAAAAGGAAAAGTGGACAATAACTCAAAGAAACAGACAGAGACTGGAAAAGCAGATTATAACTAGTCTATAAAATAAAAAATTTATGCTTGTATACAGCAGAATGAGAGGAAGATATGAAGCACAGCAAACTTAAAAACACATCTTACATCACCCAATTAAGTTCTTAACCTACCGTTAGATATTGAAGCAGTCCATTTGGTTGTTGGGGCTTCAGATACACACCACCAGTAATGTATGAAGCCTGTCACTCATCAATCAGAACTCAGAAGCATTAAGAAAAACCAGCAGAAGAATAAACATAATGATGTATCAAAATCTGCAACAAATATTTATCACAGATACACAAATACCCTCTCTACCTGCTGTAAGAAGGCAGAGTTGTTAGATCCCATATAGCAAGAGTCTATAGGAACCTGCAAATGAAATAAATGACTGATATGTTAGACTGCTCCTAAGCTGCATATTCATGAACCAAATGTTGCTAGTAGTGGAGAAACTAAGAAGCATTAATATATTACAACTTTACGGCAAAATTTAGATTTCTGCAAACTAGAACAAAATTAACATTTTCATTTTGTCAAAGTGAAACCCCAAAAGATCACGCACGCATGCAGGCACACACACAGAGCAAATGGAATGCAAGGTCAGATGATTACTTGTTCAAACAGCTCCTGATAATCATTTTTGGTCCTCCAAACACGAGCAAATTTGGGTTTAAATTCATTTGATTGAATAAACCATCTTTTGAAAAATAAATTCAAAGATCATACACTGGAGTAAATAACAACTTTGCAACAGTGCATAGGAATGACCACTTATTGCTTGTTTCATTTCCAGAAAATTCATAAGAATGCCTTTAAAAGCCAAGTCTTGTAAATGTACTGAAAAAAAGGGTCAATATGGTAAAATATTTTACAGTGGGAAACAGAAAGTCCCTAAAACTCTGAATCACCTTCAGAGATGACCCAAAGAACCAACTGCAAATCACTAGAAAAAGGAACTTCAAAATATTAACCCAGCCACTTGCAACCTATAATTATTTCAAGTAGGGATTACTAAAAAATGATAAAGATTAAATGTATGACATAAATAATGTACCAAAAAAGAAAAACAAACAGAACCTATATGCTTTCAAGAAACAAGAAAAGGATGAAACGCATACCATAGAACGCTGTGCAGAAAATATTGCATTCATGATTGCAACATATCTGAAAGGGGCATTATAAGAAACATCTGATGTCAGAATTTCGATGGGAAATAAAATAGGCAATGCAAGAGATTGGAAAGAACATACTGCTCCGGTCCATCTGAGGATCCCTGCAAGCATAAAATCTGTCTCCCATATGTTAATTAGACAACTTATATGGTAAACAATTTGTGAAAGGAATGAAAATTGAAATAGAAAGGCAATGCCACAACATCCATTTTGCAAAGCAGACAAGTGAGATGGGTGAATACAATGTCAAACTTTGGATAATAAGAAAATATTCCACATTATCATAACTATCAACACCTAAGATAACCATAGATATGAAGTTAACATCTAATTAGGGAACAGCAAAGATAGTCTCATAATGCAGCTCTAATACCCAGAGAACAGATACAAGTTTCGTTAGACCTGATCCAACAAGAATTGCATACAATCCATGACTCTGTTAATAACAAGGCCACTTCCAAGAATGCCGATCACTTGCAACTAACTGCAGTACTGTATTATAACCTGTTGGACTAACAATTATAACTACCAGGCTTAATCTCCATTTTTTAAATTTCATTTACGAAACATGTTTCTTTACATTGTAGTACTGTTTTTGGGACCACAAAATAATTTCTTCGAGCAAAAAAAATGAGCTAGCACGTACATGGCATCAGCTCATAAATTGACATAAGCTCACTAGGACTACAATGAACAAATTACATTTAAAGTAAATCACTTGAAAAGTCTAACATGGCCATAGTAAAAGTACTGCCTGAAATACATGATCACTGTTTTGTTGGTAATAAGGTTACAGTGCCCCTCAACTGAAAAAGAGGTATTAAACAATAACGCTGCGTGGCTCTATAACAGATTTGCAAATCATCTAAACATGAACCATTGATCAGCTAGAGGAAGTTTACACACAAACTACAATTGTACTCACCCGGGGTTGAGGATGAAGCGGTCCTGATCGAAAAACCCTCTGTATATCTACTCATAGAATGTAGATAAGCAAACTTTCCATTGATACAATTAGAGTTCAAACAAAATAAAATAGCACTGTCCTCACTAGCTCAAACACAATTCCCATATTTGCAATAAGCATTACCAACTTTCAGGGCTACCATTACATCTAACACGGAACTCTAGTTGCATACTTATAATGCGCTTTCAACTGCCATAACAACACAATGAGGCATGCTCAATGAACCACCCGAGAGGGAAAAAATAGCAAGCATTGACATAAAGGATACAACATAGAGCCATTGACAATGACCCCGAAAGAAGCGAAGAAGGGATCCCTTCTCCTGAGCCTTCCTTGATCAATTGCTCGTCTTTGATCACAAATTCCTCCAGGTTCTGCAACAAGTTGGAGCAAAGCGCAGGCATTCTTCCTTGATCAGAGCCCTGGCTCGGAGCTGAAGAAGAATCGTAGATGTAACTGCAGGAATTGTACCCCGTAGCAATAACCACGATTTGGTTGAGTTGATTGAGTAGTAAAATCGAGTTCAAAAATGTAAGTACCTGCATAATCAAACGCATGAGGGATTTGAAAAAACACGTCGCCTTTGATTTAACAATGCATAAATTCATTAATCGGAACTCTGAGTTCTCTAATTCATTTAATTTCTGACATTTTACTCAGAAACCAAACAGAGGATTAGGGTTTAGTGATGAGAGGATGAGATTACATGGGAGAGAAACTTGGAGAATGGGAGAGAAGATGAGCTCCAGAAGAAAGGGTTCGTGTCTAACAAAACCATCAGAAGGCTGACGTCATCTGCATCAACACAATCGAAAGCTCAGAGGTTAACAATGGAATAATGCCTCTCTGAAAATTGAGCGAGCGAGTTAGCGAGTGAGAGAGAGAGACCAGCATAGAGCTTTGAAGGAGCCGAAGCCATTGCTGAGTTGCGTGCTTCTGTAACCCGTCCGAACAGTGATCACTGATGTTATCGGTACCGGAAAGTTCGTTTCGGCGATTGAGGACTTACAGGAGCGCGCCGTTTGTTAATTTTTGTGCTTGAGATACTGAGATTTCTCTTACCCATCAATATATGTAGAAAAGGAAAATACGTGTGATTTTAATTTCACATGGGAAAAGTTTTTTAATTTTTTTGTCCAGGAAAAATTGAATGGCAACGCACCCAAATAATCGTGTGTTTCAGACCCCAAAAAAAAAATCCCTATATTTATTTATCGATTTTTTTTTCTTAATTTTGCACTCTAATTTATGCACACACACAATGTCCTAAACTCTGATCACTTTTTCATGGATACATCATGTTTGAATTTGTCCGTAATTAAAAAAAATATTAAATTGATGGGTAGTGACACACTCACACGTACAACTCATCAATTAAATTTTTAAAAATTAAATTTTCATATCAAAAATATCAATTTACCTTCAATATGTATCGACTTGCTTTTGATCACTAATCACTTTTCGTTTTAAAAATGCGTTAAATCGTCTCAAATTTTCCGTCAAAATTTAGTTTTTTTTTTGTTACATTTTCTGTCAAAATTTAGTTTTTTCCCTCTCCCCCGCGTAACCCTCCTCTGCCAGTTGGTTGATGGGGCCGCTAAGGCGAGCTTGAGGAGGCTTAAGTCGCGACTTGGCTCAACGGGTCGATGAGGACGGTGGTGGGGAGAGGGACTCTCTGGTGAAGCAGAGAATCAGAGAAGCTTGTTAGCTTGAGATCGACAAACAAAAGAAGGAAAGGACGGGAAATTGAGGGGTCTGGCTCAAACAACACCAAGAAGCTGGGATCAATGGCTGTGAAGTTGGGTGTGCTCGGAGGTGAAGTGGTGAGTATGAACTGATGCAGTTGTCATTGAATTTGCTTGAATTGATGAGTTGATTGGGCATAAGGGATGAGGGCAATCCGAGAGACGAATGTCAATATGGGGATGTCGATCGTTGATTTCTTGATTGGTTGCTGAATTGGTGATGTAAGAAGTAGTTGTGAGATTGGTTGATGAAGTGTTTTCGGTGATGCTTGTGATTTTGTGCTTGCAGGTTTGATTTGGGAGAGAAAGGTTGTGAGTGGTAGAGAATATGAGGGACTGATTTGTTGTGAATTGATGGCAGGTTGTGATCTCCGAAATTGCAATTTGGTGCCCAAATCATTTGGGTGGGTGTTTTGGGGAGAAGGTGAATTGAAGCTGGTGATAGGTTCTGTAATTGATTGTGTGAGGAAGAGAAGGACTGAATTGGTGGTTGACACGGTGATGGGTGC
The DNA here is from genome assembly GCA_030142095.1 of Rubus idaeus. Taxonomy (NCBI): domain Eukaryota; kingdom Viridiplantae; phylum Streptophyta; class Magnoliopsida; order Rosales; family Rosaceae; genus Rubus; species Rubus idaeus. Next base: position 29,225,912 of record CM057966.1, read on the forward strand.
CAAGACTAGTTGCGTGTGGGCTTTGTGAGACCGGGTTTTGTGATTACAAATTGATGGATTTGCTTGTGATTGTGTTGGTGAGGTGAATGAGGTAGAGAGTAATTGAAAGGTGTTTGCAGGTGGCTTGTTGTTCTGGGTATGGTCTTTGAGATGTGAGGGAGCTGCGAATGAATGAGTGCAGGGAACGTTGGGAGTCTGTTTAAGAAGCAGAGATAGCCAGAAATCACCGGTATGAGATGGAGGAAAATGTAACGAAAAAAAACAAAACAAAATTATGACGGAAAATTTAACGAATTGTAACGGCATGTGTTATTTAAGATAAAAACGAAAAGTTCGGGTACTAGTTGTGATCAAAAATAAAGTTCAGGTACCATCCATATAATGAATGTAAAATTCAGGTACCATTTGTGATAATTTCCCTTCAATTTATCCCACTTCTAATCCAAAAACGAAAATGTACTTCCTTTTTTAAGTGCATGTGTGGCATTGTTTGATTAGTTGTCGGACAAATTTAGTGGTCCGCCCGTGACTGAAGACTTGATCATTGTTGTTTTAAGTTGGGCACTAATTAACAAATTTGTATATGTACTCTGTCAAAATTTTGAGCTTTGACAGAGTTGATAGATGCGTTTGTTCACCAAAAGAAGAAAAAGGTTCGATGCGTATGATAATGGTGGCTGGTTGATCGTTTGCTATAGCCTATGATCTTAAATATATTGCAATTTAAGACACTTGAAATGTTATTGTACTTCTGAGTAGTGATAGTGGTATTGGATTCTGAGGAGGTTTCTTGCTCCTACTACATGCATGGATGATTGAAAATCCCAGCACTACTAGTTAAGAAAGATATTAGATCAGGATTCATGAAATAAATACACAAAAGACAATATCTTAGAGCTCTGGAAATTGGAACAAGATAACAAGAATAGATTACAGAGATGGCAACTGCCCAAGTGCTCATACCTCACAGTGCATAATGTGGCAGCTGAGCAAAACAAAACCCATCAGAAAACTAAAGCCCCATGGTTTGCCACATCCACAAAATTAGTTTTGACAGTACAGATAAATAGAAGGCCTAAAATACTAAAGACAAGTTTGGACAGTTCAAATACTGAAGCAGAAAACCGGTGACAAGCACAAAACCATAACTATTATAAGAAGGCCATCATGAACTTGACATACAAGAGTAACAAAACTGCACTTGGGAAATTGGTCAATGGGTTAACCAAGGAGCAGGCAGCAGAAGTACTCCCGGCAGGGCCACCTATGGGAGCCAATCCTGGAAGTACACTGGATGTTGTTGAAGGCACCGTTGTGGATGGCACTGTTCCAGAGCCATCGGACTGGGGGGTGGGTGCAGGTGCGGGTGCAAATGTTGTATCCCGGATTACTGAAGTTGGTGGGGCTATCAGTGGCGGAAATTGTTGTGATCCTGCATAGTAGAATTTTGAAGTACATTTAAGAGTAATTACAGAGAAAATCCAAGCTCCATGAAGCTTTTCTTCATCTAAAGAATTCGCAATATAAACTGGAGGTGTCAATCTTCAAGTGAGTATTAATTTGGCCTAATCTTTATGTCGAAAGCAATATGCAACCTGCCTACATGCTTGAAAACACTGCAAACCAACTGTAAACATATGAAATGCATTCTACAGTACTATAAAGAAAAGAACAAGGGCAAAAACCAATTTTAAACAAAGAAAAACAATAAATCCTTCATTCTGTTTACGAAAATATGAGAATCATTGCAAATAGATACATTCCTATTTCATGGGAAATCCTACGATGCTATAACAAGCTCTACATGAACGTAATGTGTCTTCTAAGTGGGCAATTAAGCAGCACAATATATAAAGAGCATCTAAGATTTTACCTGGGCAGCGTGGCCGAAGAGATGTAGACAACCTGCATGGTGGGATGGAATCAGTTTGACATTCGAACAGAATACCATACAATTCAAAATGACCATAAGTAACAAGTACAATCAGAAGGGATAACATACACCGTGATTATGGAGCCATTCACAAAACCACCATAATTGCAAGAAGTGACATTGCAGCCAGCACTAGATTGCTGTACTGTAGTGTTCCCGACCATGAGGTTACTGTTTCTGCATTGCATGCTCGAACACGAAACTGCTAATGAAGCAGGCTCACAGTACAAACTGTAACAAAAGCACAACGAAGCTTGTTAATACAATATCCATTTGAGAAACAGATACAGAAGTAATCTCATTACTCACTTGAGACTCCCAGGACCACAACTGCATTGCAGGCAGTGACTTGCTGTAATGGCATAGCTCCCATTGGGCACAATTAAGCCGTAATCTGAAGCATAGCTAGGAAAGTTTGACGCACAAGCTGCAATTGAAGCAACATTTAGACATTGCCATGGCTACGTCATAAAGACTCATTCTTTAAAAACAAGATTAGTTACTAATCTCCACGACCCCCCACCCAAAAAGGAAAACTCAAATATCATGATATGCTCATTACTTTTGAACTTTGAACAGATTAAAAGATTAAAACCCATTAACATGCACAAACTTCATTATCTGTATATGTAGAACATTATAACAACCATGAGTGCACAAATTATAACCAAAACATGATCAAGTCGCAGCACTATCACTCACTAACTACTAAAAGACTACAATTACAGCTACACATTGCACAATACACAAGAACTCCAAATCATAATCAAATTAACATACTAAAATTGAACAAGAATTAACATAGAAAACCATATCCAATTATAGTTTCCAAAATCAAACACTTGGTACAATAAGCAAATTAGAAATTACCAGGCAATGGGACTGCAAGTATATCAGCAGCCTTAATAGCTGAGCTCCCCATGGCATTAACATTCATCAAATCAGTAAGTGTAGTCGTGTACCTCGCCGCAATCCCCGCCAGCGTGTCCTCCGGCTTCACCACGTACGACAAGTAAATCGCCGGCAACGAATTATCAGTGCCATTGAAGCAAGTACACGGCAGAGGCACCACAAGGGTCTGACCCACGTCGAGCACCGACGGGTCCGAAATGGAATTGGCCTCGCGAATCTGGTCGGCGGAGACCAATCCGGAGTATACGGAGTCGGCAATGGAGGCCAAGGTGTCGGAGGGTCGGGTCTTGTAGTGGGTCGAAACGGATTTGCGGATTCCGTCGACGCAGGCACAGCTGATTGGGATTTTGAGGAAGAGTTGCGAGGGGAGAATGTGGTTTTCAACGTCGGGGTACGAAATGTCGATGGCATTGGCGGTGAGGACAGCAATTGGGTCGACCTGGAAGAGCGAGGCTACTTCGGAGACCTTGAGCTCGGTGTAGACTGTGTAGCCGAGCAGTGCGTTGCACGAGTCCGAGTTGGAGCAGGGCTCGATTGTGGATTTTGAGGTCGCGAGAAGAAGTACATTGCTCAAGACTGAGAGGAAGATGAAGAACTGGGTTTTGCAAGAGGGTTTTTGACTCTGCATTTTGGGGTTTTATCTCTCCGCAATTGACAGCCCAAAAAGGAAAGATGGGTTTTTGCAAATGCCGTGTTATGAAGCTTTTACTCCCAGAAAGATGGGTTCTTTCACTCTGTAACTGAAAAAAAAAAAATTGGGGGTTTGCTCTGTTTTCTAAGATGGGTCTGCAATGTTTGTAGCTGAAGTCAAAATTGGCGGGTTTTAAATGCTTTGGAGCCGAAATTTCAAGGATGCTCAAATGGGGTTTCTTCTGCCCTCTGAGTTTAGGGTTTGGGTTTCTTGCTTTCTCTGAAGGGCTCAGAGAGATTGAGAAGGTAAAGTTGTTTTGAAAATGGAAGAGATGAGAGTAGAGACAATTGTTTTGTATAGAGTGGAGTGAACAGACACAGTCAGATTCTCGAGGTTGGAGTCTGAGACATAACTTTCTGGTGGACCAATTTAACCTCGTCAAACCAACCATTACCAACATTTGAAAGGTAATCTTGCCAGCTCATACGGCGTCGTTTGATGAGAGGAATAAGGAATTTGACGCATGTTGACCATATCTTGCTCCTACTATTTTCGCTACTGCATTATTCACGTCGCCTTTGGTCTGTGGCGATCGGGGGTCATTTGGTAATTCTGTGTTCTGCTTTTCAGATTATGGGCATCCAAGTGAGGCCCAGTGATTCAAATATTTGGAGGTTTTATCGTCTGCTTTTCGGGCATGCGGGAGAGAATTTCTGGTTTTCTTGCTAAGTTGGATTTGGAATGGTGAATACATTTTACGCGCAGTTCAGAAAGTGTAGACCACGCTAACAGCTTATTGGATGACGGAGCTTGCAGTCTGGAAATTTTTTACCCGTGGGTCGCAACCCGAACGGAGATGGGTCATGGGCCTTGAACCTGCTGTGCAATGGGGATGATGCTTCCATTGAGGAACCCATCAATTTTTCTTATGCCCATTTTGAATTCAAACCTACACAAAATGCTTATGCTAGTTAACCGAATCCATATGGTTTTTGTTTAATACTTTAGATTTTAGTGTTATATATCCGATACATTTCAATTATGTTACCTAGCGAAACCCGCCACCTCATGCATCCCTTTTTATTTGAGATTTTGAGAGGAGTTGGCTCTTTGGAGAGCACAATATGATTAAAGATGTCAATTATGTTCGGGGCGGGGTCGCCGTAGAGTAAGTTCAATTGGAAGCCTAAGCTAATACAAGTTACGGGCCGTGAAATAGCCTCATTGGGCGAGCATGCTTTGACTGTGTCTCGGAGCGTTAGAAATACCTACATTCGTATGTCATTGAGCATATCCTACGTTAGTCCGAAGACGTTGGTCTATTGTGAAATGTTCGGTTTTTCCTATTTTTCTATCCCTATCTTGTAAATACACGTTTGAACTAATTGTAATAATTGGAATTTAATCAAAATGATAAAATAGTTAATTATTGCCTAATTTGGAAAAGGTGAATTGGAAATTTAAATCTTGTTTTTTTTATTTGTAGTTAAATACAACTTTCCAACAAAGTTGACATGGATCGAAATTCACAGTCGATGTCTTAATTTCAAAAAATTTAAATCAAATCCCTAAGTCCATTACCGTTTTATCTAAAATGTTTGATATTATGAAAAATTTGAACAAACTCGAAAATGATAGTTCATAAGTAAGCCATTAAGTCGAATCATAATATGTCTTATTACTTCGTTTTCTAACACCCCCGCCCATTGAAATAGGACCAAGCAAGTAAGCACATTTGTTGGTACTAAGGGGACGTTTGGAAGACGTCCAAAATAGGCACAGGGTTTAAGTTTAGATCTCTAAAGAGCAACACAATAAATGTTAATTAGGAGTAAACAACGTTCTTATTGGACCAATTCGATCATGTCCTGTTTTAACCATTTCAAAAAGGCAAGAGTAACAAATTCTATGCGGTGCATAATGGCTCTGTGTGTAGATCAATGCATTATGTTTCAACATCAAAGTACTACAGGGCTAATGTAGATCAATGCATTGTATTTGTAAAATTACATTTGTTGTCGAATGCCCTCCGAATTGATGATTAACCCTTGTAATTATAAACATATCTCACCTTAGCTAGAATGTTGCAACTCCCAACAAATACAATTGTTTAAGTATTTTAGAGATTCGACCAATTTTATACGTCAATATACGCTTTGGCTTTGTATTAGTTTCACTAGGTGGTATCTCATTATAAAACATTACATGGAATGAAATACTAATGCTATACTATATTATGGTTAAAAGTTATCATAATCAAGAAATGTGTTCTCCTTGATCAGTTTAATTGGTCATCGATCCATATGGTTAAACAGCACATGACTCGTTTTTAGTTTTTTACTGAGATCTATCATTTTTGACCACATGAAGTCAATTATTAACAATTCAATGCGTAGGTTTTCATCACTTCAAAACAGTGATTGAAAATATTTGAAACAAAAACCTGGCCGGTAAAGAAAAACATTTAGGCGGTTAAATTGAAATAAATATAAAATACTCCCAAATCGAGTTTCACTCCTCCAAAGGCGGGAACAAATCTTCTTTCCCTCCATAATTTTTATTTTATTTTTCTCTCGCTCCCGTTTCCGTTACAGACCCAAACACTCTCTCTCTCAGACCAAACAAAAAAAAAAGTACAAAACTTTAGCTAGTCTTTCTCCAAAATCCCTAAAATCTCTGCAAAACCCCCAATTCCTCAACTGAATCAATCCATTCCAATTCCATGGATAATTTACCTCAGAAATCTCCGGCGACGCCGAAACGGCAGACCCGCCGGAGACTGGTTCAGTCGACGCTAATCCCGCAGAAGCCCCCGGAGCCCGTAGAGAACGGCGATCCGAAGAAGGAGAATGGCGAAGAGAAGAACGATCAGGACGAGGAGTTCTGCGGGAGTCAGAGCAAGAGGAAAAGGAAGCCGGCGGCGAAGAAAACGCCTCCGATTAAAGCCGCAAAGAAGGTGAATTATGAAGCTCGATTCATATAGTACATTAAGTAATTTGGTTAGTGATTATTATTATTATTATTATTGTATTTAATTAATGAAGTTGTTGGATTTTTTATCTTTGAAATTAGAATGGTAAGCGATCGGCGAATAGTACACCTACGAAGAAGAATGGAAAAGATGTGGAGGTTGAAGATACACCTCTGTTAATCCCTGATTTGAGATTAGAGGCTAAAATGAGAGCTGAGGTTAGTCATTGTGTTTTCTTTGAGGGGTGTGGTTTTATTGTTCTTTAGTATTCTTACATGTAATATGAGTGTGTGCAATATGTGCTAGCTACATTGTGCTTCAGGCTTTTATATAATTGTTTTGGCTAAGTCAGCACAGCTCAAATAACTGAATAAGCATCAAATCCCAATTTAATTAGCTAGATTTCTGATCATTATATTGCTTGTTAGATTTTATTAAAAAACAAAAAAGTAAACCATGGAGTGATTGTAAGTTTTTCTCATTAGCTTCGCTCTAAGTGTCTTTCTTATATGTTTTACCAGGAAATCTCACGGATCTGGATGAAGGAAGGAAGGCAATTACATCCCTTTTTCTCATGTTCAAAAGTGGGCAAGAAAAATCAGGAGTCAACTGAAGTCGAAGGCAGTTCAAGCTTCACGGGGAGTAAGGAAAAATATGTTACTTGTGCCCCAATTCATGTGTTTGAAAGCACTCAGGTATGGTTCTTTTGGTTTAGCCATGTATACATTGTATTACAATATTCAGTATCTAATGGCATGAGCTGTTGATAAATTTTAGTGTTTATCTTGCTCGCTGAGAATGAATCCAATCTGCTATGCTGCTATGCAGGACGATGCTGTGTTCCTTGATTGGAGAAACTGGACATTTTGTGAGGAAGGCAGTCTGACAAGTGGTCCTCATCTTGAATGCACGCCCTCCTCAATTTTTGAGGGCTCTGTTGAGTGCTTAAATTTTGACAAGGTTTCTATTGTTTCCGAACCCTGCAAATCATCAACTACTCAAAACACAGTATATTTAGACCAGTGTCGTATTCAACAAGAATGTGCTCATGAAACATCATCCATAATCCCGCATTTTTTAGTAAATGAGCAAGTGAGGTGCTATCGGCACTCAAAGGATGTAGAGGTACATATTTCACCATCCATGTGAATAATATTATTTAAGGAAGTCAGTTTCAACTCAATTAATTCCGACTTTTGTCAGGATTGTGAGATTGGTTTGTTTTCTGAGCTTGCTGGTTGCATGAAGAAGTCAGATATTGAGCAGCAGAATATATTTCTCGAGGAAAGGTTGAATGTTCTCTATGTGTATGGTCTTGGCATTTATGAATTTTAAGGCCAGTTGTTTAAACAAAGTATCTATATAATTACATGATGTATTAATGCTGCTTTTGTCCTTGACGAAAACCTGCTTGGTTAAAGATTGTTGATATCAATTCAAACCAATGCATTTTCCTAAGTTTTAAATTAGCCTATCTATATACGATGAGATCTTGTTCACTTTTTTATTTATAAATTTCAGGGGGGTGCCGAACAATCCTGGTTGCTGTGATCAGCCTGAGAATAGCTTATGGACATATAAGTACCAGCCAAAGAATGCTAGGGGGGTAAGAAATATGGGCTCCATATCTTCTTCGTATCAAAGTTGTGCATTTTACAGTATCTACCGTGAATTTCTATCCTTAAAGGTAGGTAAAGCATGCCTTTTCCCCCTTCCGTGCACTGATTTATCTCTGTACTTTCTTCTTTCGATGACTTCATCATGCAGGTATGTGGTAATAGTGAATCTGTGAGGTTTCTGAGTGAGTGGCTACATTCTTGGTATGAAAGAGATCTTCAAACCAGTGCAGATCCCACTGGTAGTGGCAATGGTGACTGGCAATGCAATGATTATAGGTGCACTCAAAGTGACTCAGAAAGTGAAGATGATGAGGCCTTGAAGAAAAAGAATGTTCTGTTAGTTACAGGGCCAACTGGGGTATTACTAAATATGTTTATCTAGTTGATATTTCTGTTCATGATTTTGTGCCTGAAAGTATCCAAAACTTGTGTTTGAAATTATATGTTTTTGTTTATGTGTTGTCAATCCTTATGGCATGTTGGTGTTGCGTACTAGAATCTTTAATCCCAATCTTTGTTTCACGTTTACCCTCAATATATAGGAATTTTTGCCATCCGGTGACTACCTTCAGGCATAAAACTTGTTCGGCACACATAAATATAAATTCAATGCTGATGCTTTTGGTTCATTCTTTTTTGGTTAAAGTATGCCTCTCATCTTGCAGAGTGGAAAGTCTGCAGCTATTTATGCTTGTGCAGAAGAACAAGGGATTAAGGTTTTGGAGGTAATGAAAATTAAATATGCATGTATGATCATGCAGTTTCCCATTGTTGGTGAATGTCATTAATTTATCCTTACACATGTTCAACTTTTGACAAGATTTGATTTGTGAACAATAATTACATTGATTAAAAGAGAAAGAGAGAAGAAAGTTGTAACATGGTACACATGGTACTGATACGAGGAAAATTATAACATATTGCCATGTCACCCTATGGAACTGTTTATCTACTCTGCTGAAAGTTACAATCGTTCGTATCACTTCCAAGATATCACTGTCATGTTGGACCATGAAATGTTAGTTTTATGGTTGTTGAGATCCATATTCATAGACAAATTATTAAGTATTGCACCTTTGGATAAGCTATGACTACAAGTTTGGGCTGAGATATAAAGTCATCCTCTACCTCATGTCTTTTTCTTTGTAGTGAAGTAGTCATCTTTAGATCTAGAAATATACCCAGAAGTTAGGTTGTCGGACGTAGGAACAATGTGAAAAAGACGCTTGTCATTGGGTTGTTCTATGCTTAAGTTAAACCTTAGCTTTTGGTTCAAACTCCAAAAAATGGAATGAGGCTCCTGATTGATGCACAGGGGATTCAAGGCAATCACTAAAATGTTTCATCCTGTCATTACAACATATTTCTTTTTAATAATACATGCAACTTTGGGTATATAGTCATACTTATATTAATAACTCTTACGTAATTTAAGACCATCTCCCTGCATTTTGATAGTTTTGACTATGCAATTGATTTTCTGATATCTTGTCTAATCAGCTCAGTGCATCAGAGTGTCGGAATGGAGCTCATGTAAAACAGAGGTTTGGAGAGGCTTTCAAATCTCGCCATTTTCAAAGGTATGCCTTATTTATCTTTCAGAAGTATTGGTTTAATCCTCATTTCACTGCCATGAGCTGGGTGATTCCCTTTAGAAGCTTTATTTGAGCATGTCCACATTGATCTCTATGTTTCTTCTGTTCAAGCAAGTTTACATCTAAAACATTACATGACCTCAGTTTTAACAATTCTGGGTCAAATGGTCCCAAAGCAATAAGACTATTCCCCTGATGCTTATATTGTAAAAGGTTGCCTGTCCTTGATTATGTGTGAATGGACCATTTAAGTCAGATATGCTTGTCTGGCTCATCCAAAGCTACTAAATGCCAGAGATGAGATTAATGAACTGCATCTCTATGATCAGTGGCCAAGACAATACTTCACAATAATTTAATTTGTGAAATAGAGCTTCTACCAGAGAGGACTAATATCACCTTTCTAGGTAAAAGACTTTAACATGTAAATTTTATTGGTTATGTGCTATGAGATCCTTCACTGCAATTGTTGTAGGAAAGGCATGACGATAGAAATGCTTAAGTGGTCCTTTTTTAGTACTGTAGTAGTGAACACCCAGTAGAAGGTGGTTACAACTGTAGAAATGCTTAAGTGGTCTTTCAAATAATTTTTCTGAGAGTATTTACTGTGAGTCTTTGACTCATCAGTGGTTGAGTCTTTCATATTTCCAAAACTAGCTTCTTTTTTATTGTCTCTTCTCCAATGTTATATTGCATATACGAATGGATCTCTTCTGAATATAAGATATTATTTATTTTTATATATGTATATGTTCGTTTTATTCAGAAAGCAAGTTCTTGTGTTTGAAACTTTTGCTTGTAAATCATGTTGTTAGTTGGTCTTGACCATTATTTATTTATGAACTAATGATTTGAACAGTATAAGTTAATATATTTTCCCCTTTGTTATTTATCAACTGTTTATTTCTTTCAGATCAGTGGCCAATGCTGTTGGTTCACAGAACAAGCTTATCATGAAGTCTCGCTTTGTTGAGGCTATTGGTACGACAGGCCAAGAGTTGGATGACGATGATGTTGTTGAACTGATACCCATATCAGATGAAGAATGCCATGATGCTACTGGAACCTCTGTAACATTCTCCGTCAAGGAGGATCGTTGCAAAGATAAACTTGTTATACTTTTTGAGGATGTAGACATTACTTTTCTTGAAGATCGTGGTTTTATTGCAGCAATACAGCAGATAGCTAAAACAGCGAATGGGCCCATAATATTGACCAGCAATAGTAAGAGGTTTACTGGCTAAAATAGCTGTACTCCTTAAACTTTTGTGTTTTGAAGTGTGCTGGGGCTTATTATAATTGTGGAACATTGTAGGTCCAAAACCTGACCTGCCAGACAGTTTTGATAGATTACAAGTGCATTTCATGTTGCCATCATCAGCAGAGCTGTATTCCCATGCATATATGGTATGTACTTATGGTGAATCATTTTCTGGCTAACTTTCCCATTGGCTACACTTAAAACTATATGTTCTTAAGCTCATTCTTTGATTGTTCTGCAGGTTTGTGCTGCAGAGAGAGCCAGCATACAGCCTTATTTACTTGAGCGATTTATAGAATGTTGTGGAGGAGATATTCGGAAAATTATTATGCATCTTCAGTTCTGGTGCCAGGGTAGAAGTTTTAGAAAAGGTTAGTTGGAGAACACATGCATGCATGTTAGTTGTGTATAGATCTATACGAATTATTCTATTAAGACTCTGGAATTCTGTGCATAGCCAGGTGAGTCAGACCCCATGAATTTAATAAATTTTGTTTACTCTTTAAACTGTTTCACTTGAAAAATGATTTCATGTCATATGTCATCAAATGCTTTTGGGAACTTACTCAAACGCGTTTAATTGTTTGCTTCTTTTACATGAGAGCCTCTAATTGAAGTATGTTGTTTTTGGTGTTTCCTATTTGCTATCATCCTTTCTACCACTTTTATTAGGAATATTTATTTTAAACATCCATTGTTTTCCTATAACAAAATTAGTCATAAATTTGACTATGCAGATACAAAAATGATGCGAGAGACATATGGTTCACTGTTATTTGATGTTGAGGCTGGTCATCAGATGCTGCCAAAATTATTACCCTGGGATTTACCTTCTCAGTTATCTGATATAGTAGAGAAAGAGATAACCAAGTCATTATCCATGATGGAAGAAGGTTCAAGCCCAATGGAGATGGATGATAATACAGAAGTGCAATGTAGTTTGGACATGGCTTATAGTGAAATGGATAATATAGAGGCCAAGAAGTTAGCAATGCTGAGCAGGAATGGCTATCCTCATGAGTGCAGTGAATATACAACAACTGATACTGCTCCTGAATTTTCTAACGATTCAGGTACCCCATTTCCTTTCCCCCGGCGACATGTTCGGAGGATGCATGGTGTTGTATTGTCTTCTGATTCTGAAGATGAGTTTATGAAGAATGAATATCCTACAGTAACAGATGAAGATACTAACCCTGAAGTCCTTGGAGTTGACTCACTATCAGAGACGCTACTTTTTCCTGGAGTAATGAATATAGATGGAGGACTTTATGACGGTTTAACTGCAGATGAATTTCACATAAGTGAGACGTGCAACTTTGCTGATATATCATGTGTGCCAGAATCATCTTTTGTTCCCGAAACTGAAATGGATAATGAAACAGATTTCTTATCTCAAACAATGTCTTCTGGCCACTTTGCTACCGCTATAAAGGAAGTATTTTTGGGCGACGAATTACCTGTTGAAGACAACAATGGAATAGATTTGTTATCTCAAACAGTGTCTTATGGCCATTTTGCTAATACCATGAATGATGTACGTTTGGACGAAGAATTACTTGTTGAAGACAACAATCTCGATCAACTTAAATCAGGATTACGGATAAATTTTGACAAGGTGGGAACTAATTGTGATGCAATTCTAGAATATTCTCATCAGGAGTTGGAAGATTCTCAAAGTGAACATGGGCAGACTGTTGCAAGAGCTTCTCAATTGATGGACGAATGTAGCCGCATGGATTTTAATAAAGGCTCCAAGTTTATACAGGAGCAAAAAATTTCGGCGGTCAGCAATCTTGTACAAGATTCATGGAACAAACTTCGTGGATGGCGCAATGATCTAAGGCAGTATGTTGCATTAGAACAAGAGGCCTCTCCGATTGTTATGCTTTCTTATAGAATGAGCAATTTGATCTCAGAAACTGACATGTTGTTTTCTAAATGCCAACCACTAATGAGTGTAAGTGTTGTTATTTTTGTGTTGGATATTAGAGGTCGTTTTGCATTATGTGTATTTTAGTTCATGATGACAATTAGATACTTTTGCAGGATTCTGAGGAACCATCAATGATCTCCTTGGAGCAGTCGGATTCATACAGCTGGTGCGATGAGCGGTTGCTGTTGGCATCCACAATTGCCCAGCATGGATTTTGCTTCTATGCAAAAGGCATTTCTTCAGTGGGATCAAACGTAGGTTGTGTGAGGAGGGTGGATATGGATATAGCCTCAGAGATGTTGGCTAACACAACTAATATGATGGCCTTAGGTAAGTTAATTGGACAGGGTAGGAGGACAAGTAAGACATCATATGCTGGAAGTAATTCAGAGATGACCCTGCCAAATGTGATAACCAGGTATTGTTTCATTGCTGGGAAAATAATATAAGAGAATCAATTTTTCAATCGTAAAAATGTTTTTTTTTTAATTATTATTATTTAAATACTAGTCAAGGATGTTCAGCAGTCGCCTATTCATCCTCTGGAATGAATTTGGAATTCATAGTTTCATACTTTGTATTTGTTCGCCTTTACATCAGTATTGCCCGGGTTTAATGGGCTTCTTTTGTCTCCATTTTCTATTGAAATGAAGTCTCGTGTTTTGACAATTTTTTGACATAATGAAGCATTTTGCAAATTATGCTACCCAAGTCCTTATTGTGTGTACTGAACCAAGGAGTCTTTATCATCTTATTGATCCTTGCTTCAGATCCAAAACTTATAGTTGTTAAAACCAAGCAGCCTTATGAGTCATCTATCTGACTTGTTCGAACCAAAAATTTTGTTTCCAATGTAGCAATAATTATTAATTACAAACATTTGTCTCTTAACTCAATTTAGATATATGTTAATAACCTATTTACTCCTTGTGTCTGCAATGCAGTGAAATCAAGTCATGTGTATTTGATGCAATCCAGTCAATTGTACCTTCCAGATTCAACTTGACATTGAGAGGCAGTACATACCTCGAGTACCTTTCATCTCTTCGCCACATTTCAAGATCAGAAGCTTCTCGTTTGTCAAAAGGTGTTGAGATGACCACAAGAAGAAGAAGGTAACGAACTACTGCTGTCAAATTGGTTTCTTGCAGCCTTTCAGTCAAATCCCTTGCATAGTTGATATAGTAGCATAATTTTCTAATGCAGGAGGAGGGTTGCTCCACATTACTTGAGCACTGGTGCAAGGATGTTGTCTCCTGAACACTTATCATTGCTAGATCAGCCTAACTTATGTGGGAAGACCACCGCCTCTTCCAATTAACTTGATGCTATTCAGATAGAACACTAACCTAATGTTACAGTAACTTCCCAATCCCAATAAGTTGCAGTCATTGGCCCAACAAGGTTGCTCCAGAAAAACCTGAAAAGTATCACTCGGCTTGAATTTCACTTGCAGGAGAGGTGAGTGTTTTCATGGGCAAAACCCCCCATGATTCCTTCGCATTTTTTTTGGTTACCTCTATGATTCCTTCTCATTGTAAAGCTTATAGTGATTTGTTTTTGCTCTTGTCTGGAGCTCATAGTTATTCTTTATTAGTATTTAATACTAGTATATATTTAAGTGAAAAAGTAAGAGCAAAATTTTAACCAGACGTTCAGTGGCACTTCATATATGCACGAGTCAGTTTGCTGTTTATAAATCAAGTACTATTTATCCAAACTTAGCCATGGGTTATTGGGTTTTGGTCTTTTCCAACAACAAAAAAACATGGGGCTTTGGGCCGAATAGCTGTTTGCCTATATCAACAGTAGGGGGGTTAATAATTGATGGAATGTTTATACAGAGCCAAAAATTAGGTGATTCCCATTTCTTTTATTGGAGCATTTTATGTCGATTCAATGAACTAGTGAATGAAAGATGTTGGGTAGGAGCAGTAGTTGAACTATAGGTGCAACATGCTTGTTCATCTGTTCATATCAACTCTATTTAGCCTTTTCATTTCTTCTCATTCCCTTAATTACCTAGCAACCAAATCGAGGATTAATTGAATTACTCAACGAGAAAATGGGTCCTCAAAACCAGCACTTGAAAGTTGGAACAGCACCAAAAACCATAAACAAAATTTGATAAACGAATGTTAGATACTTGGACTAACCCAAAAATTAAGCATAGAAAATTAGATTAAGAACATGGGCCACCGGCTCCGCAGTAGATTTACGTTATGTGTTTGGAATTTTTTATACGACTTTCACGAAATGCAAGGAGGCTGTTGCTGAATGCTAATTCGTCTCTATTCTACGTTTAAAGATTCAAGAGAGTGGAACAAAGATTCACTGTTTTTTATTTTGGGTGTTCATACAAACAAGTTTTTCTTGCTTGAAAGATAATGTAATGTTGCACAAGATGGTCATTTTTAATTACTTTCTAACAAAAACATGTTGGATAGGGTTGCAATTTGCACTATAATCTTCTAAAGTATTTGATTTCGAACGGAATAACCTAAAATTAAAATGTCAATTCTCCATCGAGCAAGAATAGCTCTAGAGTATTTGATAGCGAAGGTGATGATGATGGTAACTTGTGAAGAGAGAACAGTGTATGGGATCGGCGAGTTGCCCGGGAGCAATTATTTGAAACTTGAAAGTACCTCTGCTGCTTCTGATTTCCTTCCAAATAAACCCAATTTACGAGGGGACTCTATTTTCCATTTTCACCTCACTTTTGGGTCAGAAAAAGGGGACCCCAGTTCTGACATTTCTTAAACTCGCTTATTTCATCATTGAATTGATCGATCGAATAGAAACAAAAAAACAAAATTATTTTTCACTATAAAATTGATGCTATTATAGGCTGTCTGCAGTCAGTCCAGCATAACGTGCAGTATTTTCCTTTCTTTTGCTGAATGATTATGATCACAGTGACGAGGGGACCCTGTGAACCCAGAACCAGAACCAGAAGCAGAAGCAAAACCAGAACAGTACCCTATTTGCTTTTTGGTAAGAAGCTACTATATTTCAGTTTACTGTTTCATAAATCATAACAGCATCACTCTTGCGAAGTTCGATCGAATGGCCCCAATTAGGGTTGCTGAACAAGAGCGAGCAACAACATTATTGATCAAATGATCTGCAGAGGAACAAAGTGTTATAGGTTGCGCCATGCACAGCAACTTGTTTTGCTTATAATCTTGTCTTATTCCCTTAGTGAACCTCGTCAACATCTTTAATTTGCGTTTAAATTTAAGCATTTTAACAAATACCTCGCTTCATGTTGTTAAGGAGAAGATATTGAGCATTTTAGTGGATTAGTAAAGCTTTAGTTGAGGCAATTGCCTTCATTAGACTTGGGAAATATTTCATATATCGATCATGTTGGCAAGTTGAGGGTTTAGTAAATGATTCTCAATTATAACAAGGGAGTCTCAAAATTATAAGAGAATGATCACTTAAAGAAGAATGATTCATGTCTATTATATTTCACTCCCTAACATATATGTTCTAAGCCATAAGAAATATAAATGAAGTCGAAAAGGCTTAATTGCTAGCATTCCTCTAATTGCTAGCATTCCTCTAATTGCTATGTGACTTGCTTTACTACCTAGATGGCTAGATGTATGCATACTACCAAATTTGCATAGATATTTAATTAGATGGGGCATTCCCAGTGCTGAGTGCAATTAAATGTGACATTAACTTATCAGCTGAAGACATTAATTGGATGGTTATACACGAAAACAAAAGTAATGTAATCCTATACGGCTATACCTTCCGTTCAATATTTTATGGATTACAATGAACTAGAAAATGAAACATGGGTGAGCAAGGACAGAAGTTGAAGTTAAATGCAGTTCAGTTGAGCACATTAATGGGGGAGCTTATACAATGACAAAGTTATTTAATCCCAACCCCTTCAATGAACCAGAAAAAAAAAGAAGACAGGGGCTGAAGTTAAATGCTCTGTGAAGATATGATTTTTTTCCCATTTTTATCAACGGGTAATTTTGGACAACACAAAAGAAAGACGAGGGACAATGATTGATCTATCTTACTATATCTAAGTTTCAAATTAAGTTGTTATTTAGTTTGTGAATTAGAGCAAAATATAAAAACCAAATAAGTTTGAGATTTTAAGTTAGTTTTGAACCAAGTCCTTAGGTGTATATTGGCCCCAAAAAATGTCTCACACATTTGGTTTGAGTCAATCAAATGTAGAACTAGTGTCACACAAGATTCATTTGAAGCCTGTTCCTCGGTCAAAAACTATTTAGTTATACATTTATATTGTTATGGTAAGGTTCAAAAATCCACAAATAGTAAATAGTATTTTGGGTTCAACTGCTCAAGTGTTCAGTAGGTATACGAGGCGGTTGATGCAGTGGTTTAACATCAAAGTTGTTCAAGGAGATATCCTGGATTCGACTTTTCTTAGATACCTGGATGGGGGTGAGGGTGTGTGTGTAAAAAAAAAGTGTTCAACAGGTCTAATTCTCCTTTCATATCTACAAATCAATTTGTGGTTCTCTACACAAACAAAATTGTAATGTTAAAAAAAAAACACAAACAAAATTGTCACTCAAATTTAGTCAAACCAAATCATAACTAGTTTCCCAAAACAAAACAAATCTTCTAGTTGTTTAAAGCATTAAGCTGGCGCCCATGTGAGACACTCACTTCAACTCATCCAACCAGTTCACCACCTCAAGCAATAAACTTGTTTAATGAATTAAAAAAATATAATCCATACTTCCATAGTCACAAATAAGTTTTTTCCCTCTCATTGTGTCATAAAAATTCATATTACATGTTCTAACCCTTGATAAAATCACTTACTCTTCCTTAAAAACAGTGACTAGTCCCACAACATCTTACTTTGTACATCTTCCACTTTCTCATTTGGAAATGGGGAAGACATTGGTTTGGTCATCATCCAAAAAAGGCAGGGGGGGGGGGGGGGGGGGGGGGGGGAGAGAGAGAGAGAGAGAGAGAGAGAGAGAGAGAGAGAAAAAAATTCAAGGGTGTGGACTGTGGAGTCTGAAACTCTGGACAATAGTATGCACCTTGTGACATGCAATGACAATATTATTCCAATAAATTGTGATTCCTATAGTTTATTTTGTGATCATATAAATGCCATGATTCATATCACATACAAAATTCAGAGAAGAGATAGGAAAATGACCTGAAAAAGAATCTGAAATAGATATTATGTAAGAGAGAGGAGTATAGTACAGAGAATCCCTCCTTTCATCATCACATATCAAACAAAAACCAACCATGATTGTTTTCACCGCATCTCTTCAGAGAAAAGTCACTGCCAAAAGTGATTCCCGTGACACCACTTTAACCTGCACAGAGATAAAATCTTGGCTTTGCATCATCAGTCCTCTTTTTAACCCCATCCCCTCACTCTCTCTCTGTCCATTATAATAACCAAGAACCCATCAATACCTAAACCTCTCTCTCTCTCTCTCTCTCTCTCTCTCTCTCTCTCTCTCTCTCTCAGTGTAGACTGTGTAGTAGCACACGTACTAGAACTAGCTAGTGGGCTCATTAATTCTTGATCTTGTAGAGGAGAAGAGGGAAGCATAAAATGCCACCTTCAAGTTCTTTTTTGAGGCAAATGAGTGTTAGGGAGGCTTGGAAATCAACTTCAAGGAGGTGGGGAGGAGGGAATAGCAATTCTTGTGGTGGGAACAGTGGTGGTGCTACTCCACACTCCGAGGGAAGCTTCAAAAAGCAAATGGAAGGGTTTACCAACATGTATGGTGGTGGTGGTTATGGTGAGAATGCAACAATGAGGAAGAGAGTGATGGTTGTGGTGGATGACTCATCACATTCCAAACATGCAATGATGTGGGCTCTCACTCATATTGCCAACAAGGGTGATTTGCTCACTCTTCTTCACATCATGCCTTCTAGCTCACACAGGGACTCATCTTCTGGTTCTCCTTACCTTGCAAACTCTCTTGGGTCTCTTTGCAAGGCTTGCAAGCCTGAGGTTTGTTAATTTCTTCATGTTATTTTTTCTAATTATTAGTTCCCAAGAAAGATCTTCTCCAAGGCTCAAATGGGTCTCTGTGGATCTCCATTTGATAGATCCCATAAGTTGTCAAAGATTTGGGGTGTGCTAGCTCATCTTGTTTGATAGATCCCAACTGATCTTTGTTTCTCTTTTTACCTTTCAATGCTGTTCTTTTTCGGTCCAACCTTTCTTTCCCTCTTGATAGCTTATTTGCTTCTTTAATTTGGTTTTTTATCTTTAAAATCTTTACTATTTCTTATTTTCTTTTACCATTTTCTTATTTGTCTTTCTCTTCTTTGGATGGAGAAGGGTAATGATTTTCTCGGAGACAGTAGGCTACTTTATTTTTCTTTTTCCAGTGAGAAGTGACTTATCGGTTGTTGCTTACTTGCTTTGCCTTTTCCCAGAAAAAGAGAGGGGACATGGGTTCTGTACTTCTGTGTTGTATCTATTTGTTAGATTATTTATTTTATCTAGTCATGTGCTTAATAATATTTTTATCTTTGGGGGAATATTCAGGTTGAAGTTGAAGCGCTTGTGATCCAAGGACCAAGACTAGCCACAGTGATAAGCCAAGTGAAGAAGCTAGAGGTATCAGTCCTAGTTCTGGGTCAGAAGAAAGCCTCTCCCCTAATGAGCTGGTAATTTACCTTATCAATACCCTTCTCAGGAATCTCAAACTTTTTGATCCTGATCTCTGTTAATATTTAATACTGGGTTCTTTGCCATTTATGTCAGCTTGTATGGAACAAGCAGAACTGAGGAGTTTGTGGAACATTGCATCAACAATGCAGAGTGCTTGACTATTGGAGTGAGGAAGCAAAGCAAAGGTGTAGGTGGCTACCTCATCAACACTAGGTGGCAGAAGGATTTCTGGCTCTTGGCTTAGTTTAGTTCCCCAATAAGGGATCTCTCTCTCATATCACAGCAGATGGTGGTCTAATAAGTAATTAAGTATACATTAATTAGCTTGTAATCTCTAGCCTAACTGCTAACTAGAACCACTTGGTGATCTTTCTTTGTATTAATGAAATGATCAGTCTCTTCTCTCTTCATTAATATTGGCTCTCTTGAATTATTGGAACGTCCAACCTTTAAAAGCCTTTTGTTTATTTAACCACCCCTTCAACCAGATCTAGATCCTATAAATGCATGACTGACAGTGTTATCAAAGCTCCATTTCCAAAGGTCAACTTCACCATCAGAAATTTATAAAGAGGCTCTGGTAGTTTAGTTTTATGAGGGGAGAAGATTAGAAGTCAGAGTGGTCCATCTCACAAGTTGAATGCTGCAACAGCAAACTACTTTGGGACACGACCCATGGTCCAATGGCAAGGTGCGTTTGGAAATGCTACAAAAATTGATATATTTACTCATAAGAAGCTTAAGGTGCTCTTAGTTTGGCAAGGGGGAAAATAACATATATTAAAAATTTGTAGTTAAAACGAAGATTACACATCAAAGAAGTGAATAGTAAGTTTTGTGTACTCATTTTCCTATAAATAATTTCCCGACTGCCAAGAGCCTCGTTCATGACTTGAACCATTAGACCTTGTCATCTAACTTATCATTTACAAGAGGGAGCAGCTCCATACGACCCCGCGGAGTCCTGGGTGTTCGAGGAGTTCCAGGCGGCTGTTGGGAGAGCAGGTGCCTCACGTACCCATAGAATGTACACCCAACGAGGGTTACTCCACATCCAACAGCGTTCATACCAGAAATTGGGTTTCGGAATACCATCCATGAAACAAGGACAGCAACGGCAACCTGTAGGCAGAGTCCATTAAATAAGAAAATGCGACTGATGACAACATATTTTAGTATGGCCCAAAAGGGTTATAGCTAGATAGACTGTAATTCAAGCTTTTAGGAAAACAAATGAAAATAAATCGGTACAACCCTTTTGCGCCCCTTAGGCAAAAGGATGATAGCTAGAGAGTTTTCAATAGTTGCATACAGCAAAGGAAAATAAAACAAATAAAAATAAATCGGTATGTGTGATGTGTATCGTATACTAGGCATGACCTTCGCAAAAAAAAAGTTGAATACTGTTTGGAGCATTATGAAACAGGATGAAACTTATGCGTACAAGACAAGGAATGTATCATTTATGAACCCAAAAATAATTACTTGGCCACAAAGTTGACAGATATCTATATTACTGAACCAACATTGCAAGGTAAGTGATCATGAATAATAATTACCTTGAGGTTTCCAGCAACATTGAATGTTACAGCAGTTGTGGAATGAATCACATAGAAAATGGAGAAGTTGAGACAAAATGCCAGTACCCCAGAGCTGAAAATGATGGTGAGGGATGGAACAAGGGTCTCATGGGTGTGAAGCCATTCAAAAACTCCATTACCTTCGAGTAGCGCAGCAGGTACTGCCAAGATCATGGTCGCAAAAGGTGCCATGTAGTACACCGTGTTTATGCTAAATTGTATAACCAAAATATAATAGACAAACAAGTATTAGCATGAATCGCGAATAATACAGATAAAACTGGAACAGTGAAAAAAAAAAAAGGGAAAAAAAAGGCATTGTTAAGTTGAGTTATAAAGGAAGTAAGAACTACAAAAAGAGAGCCACTAAGGCTACAAGCCACATGACAGATTTCCAAGCAGAAAAGTTAGTAAAACAAATACATGCAAGGGTGTAGAAAGAAATTTGAACGTGGCAAAGAAAAGAGAAGAAAAATGCTTATGTTGATGCTCAAATTGCTGAAAAGATTGTAACAAAAAAAAAAATTCCTGAAAAGATAGAGAGTAAATAACAAAATCAGGGGTTGTCTACTTGTCTGCAGTGCAGACACAATCATCCGACCTTATTTTATTTCTCACAAGGATGTGAAGCCAAAACTTTTTGAAAATCCCATGACTTCTCAGCAATTTTAAGCTCATTATAGCCACAACACCCTACTAACTGTTTTCTCTACAAATTTCCAAATATTACAATATAACCTGCTTTCATTATAAGGCAAAGGAGCATTCAGAGACATAATTTTATATATTAAACCAATATGCATCTTATTTGGAAATTTTATAGAGCAAAAAAAAAGAGTAAATTGCGAAATGTAGTCCACAGATTGCTCATATCAGGTCTCTATCAGTTACAGGTCTGAGTCTATCAAGTTTCACGTGAGGTGAAACCCTCTCTCTCACTCAAGCACTCAAATGTATGCAGGGCACATAAAACGGAACCTAATTGCAAATTTATATTGTCAATATCACACATTCACACGGACATTAGAATGATAGTAGATATAGTAATTCTAAATAGCACCAAATCTGGACTTTCCACAACATAATCATGCATAACGCATCAGGCACAAGGCATCAGACATATAATATAGCCTGTGTGCTAAAAGAATAAAATGAGAAAAGTTGAGAAAATTCATGAAAAAAGGTGACAATGGGGAACAGTTGCAAAGTATAAGGAAAGAAACAACGAGGGAAGAGAAAAGCAATGAAATATAAGACACGATGATTTAAGCATTAAGAACAGAGAGACTACCTGTCAAACTTGTATCCATGCAACAAAGATTCTGCAAGGATAGTCTTCGTGGAAGTAGCCAGACAACCAAACAAGGCAGCACAAAAGCCAAGCATATTAAAACTAAGCTCTGTAACAGAAGTAAGAAGAATTCCTCCAACAATGGGTATCAAGGAAGCCCAAATTCGCCAGTCAAAGCTCTTCCTCCAAACCAGCCACTGCAAAAAAACTGTTCAAATCCTATGATCAGATGAAGCTGCAACACAGTATAACACTTTCAAGAGGGGTTATCTATATACAGTGTTAGCAATTTCTGGATCTGACCTGTGGTTGCAGGAGTGAATGACTTTATCGTCTGCATAAAAGAAACTGGAATGTAACGCAAGCTCACATTCCCCAACACTATGTTAATGCAGAACACAAATGACATAGGAAATATCCTTCTCCAGCGATCTTCAGGTTCAACTGTTATTAGTGGTTTAAGCTTCAACACCTTGATTACCATGTACGCTCCAATTGCCGAGCATATGAAATGCACACATGATACAGTCAAGGGAAACTTAAAATCCAGTTTCTGCCAAAAAGAAAATGCTTCAGAATTAGGAACACAGTGTTGACCAGCAAACAAACTTACAAGACTAATGTGAATTATACAATAGTCTTGGAGCAATGCTCCCTCAGAACACTAATGATGAGCCCTGTTATGGGGACACCTGATTCTGAAAGAAAGGTGTATTGCTCCCGGACTACTATACAATTCCTCTAAGACTGATAAGATATACCATTATTTGGTCCTAATGGCTAGGAAAATTAAATAATCAAGTAGCTATGAATGAAACACTGGTACACAGACATTCTAATGCAAAAGAACAACTTAAACCCAAAAAGTCCATTGATGCATATTCTTATCATGATAATTATAACCTTTGTCAATCAAGGCCTAGCCCAAACCACGTATTCACCCAATACCTCACATTTATCAAAAGTCATTAAGAAGACAATCCATTGGGGAAAAGAAACTTCCCCCTCATGAGGAAACATCAATTATATATCATCATAAGATTCCCCAAGTCTAACCTCTTTGTTTGAATATCTCCATAATCATCAACAAGCACAAAGAAAAACCTAGGTACCGCATTCTCCATATAAATGATTAAATTCAGAGCAAGATTCTCTCCCCAATAATATAGAATTGGGCCTAGGTACCAAGCTCATATGGACAAGCCATATGAATGACAATTAACAGGAGGAAAGATCAGGTCATGAATTCGACCCGGAAATGTGAACTTTGATGCCAATAACACATGAAGCAGGATTCTGGAGAGATGCACATATATCACCAGTAGGTCACCTGTTTAAGTTTCCTCCCTCACTCCTAAACTAAGACAATCAATTCTTCGACACTGAAAACAAACTTGCTACCAAAGCAAAGGCATTATATTACTGTATGTAGCGTTACTCTTCCTGTTATGTAAGACACCACAATTCAAGCAGCTCGAGGCCAGACAAAGACGCAACTACAGTGTCCAATTGGCCTCTAATATTAAACATGATATTCTGAAGAAACAGGATCACACTTTCATAAAAGAGAAACGGTAATTCCATAATCTAAAAGATAAATTAAGGCAGCAACAGAGGAGAATTAAACATTATGAAACACAGAAATCATGAAGAAGAAGAAGAAGAAAAGCGAAATTGAGCGCACCCAGTTGTCAGAATTTGGAAATAGAATGTAACATAAAGCAGAATTGAAGAAAGAGAAAGACCTGAAAGATCCACTTGTTCATGACGACGACGGTGACATTGAAGCCCCACCATTGAAGAACTGCCAGAAGAGATCTAATGACGGTCCACTGGCACAGCCGAGTCTCCTCCATCTCGGACCCAGATCACTCTAAGAGACCCAGATCACAAACAACCTCAATTCCCAAAAACCCAGAATGTAAATAAAAAACAAACAGAGTGAGTTCTAGGGAGCTAAAGAGAGAAGAACCCTAATAAGAAATAGCTCCGGACTCCTCCTTGTGTGATCTCTCTCTGAGTTTTAGTCCCATGTGATTTGTCCCGGAGCTTCCGTATTGTTATATGTTGTTCAGGTTCCTAAAACGTTTTTAACTCGCTCTCTTTTCTCTCTCTCTCTCACGCCATGAAAATGTTTATGCGCTTCTCTTCGTTACGGGAAGAGAGAGAGAGAGACTCCTCATCAGCTTTTTGTAGGCCAAGCCAAGCCGAGCGTGAAGCGAAGCGGCCCAAGTTTTCATTAATCGCTAAAAAGGTTTTTTCCAGGTTGTGGGTCCCACGTGCTCCTAGGTTTGGTTTGAGAGGGGGTCATTGGGTCAAGGCGGATCAGGAAATCGCAGCCATTCAATGAATATACTTTTCATTTTTATAAGTTTGGCATTGACCGGAATTTTTATCGTTCTTTTTTTTATCATTGTTAGGCCTTTGGACTTTTGTTTGATTTGATTAATTAGATTTTGCATCTTATGTAGGGGAGGGAGGACATAGACAGTTGGTTTTCTGATCAAAGACCTAATTAGTTAATTTGTGAATAGTACTCGTACGTACATTTTTTAAAATTATTTTTGAATTATATATTTTTAAAAATATCTGTTAAAATACACTTACTTTTGAACTAAACAGTATTATATATATATTAAATACGTTTTATTACGTGTTTTTATATTTTTTACTCATGTGATTAAACAAAAATGAATATAAATGAATATTTAAAAATAATTAATTAATTAATACCATGCCAAACCTTTCAACGTACTATTAAATAAAATTATTCGAATAATACCATATTAAGGATTGTAATTCTTTATTGATTAATAAAGTTTATGTTATTTAAAAAAAAAAACATATCGATAACTTACAAGCAAAACAAAACATAGACCGAACCTCCAACCTCATCTTATTATTTGTTTGCATATACTAAAATTTAACTCGCTTTTTACCCTATATTTGACAACAACAAAAAATCCCTAAATGATGATTTATTCAACTTACTCAAAGTATATATAGAGCTTATATGAATGTGCTTTTGCTATAAAAAAAAGGGAAATTGGACTAAAGTTTTTGTCTGTTTGGTACGCTAGCTTGGAAAATGCATTGTATTCTTTAATGGAAATGTGTTGCATTATAATCGAGAAAACTAAAACTTATGTGTCGACCCTCGGGTTTGCACATTACGTAGCTTATTTGTTTTGTAAGTGAGGGCTTGAAGATGATTATGAAGTTGTAATCCAGCACTTTGCCCCATGGTGTTTCTTGACCAGTTTTATAAATGAATTGTTACATTTGATCAAAAAAAAAATAATGAGTTTGAAGTTCAATTCTAACTTTGTAACATACTATAAGCAGACATTGATGATAATACTATGGTTTTACTAACATTATTATTTTTGTCTATAGCAGAAGAATATTACCATTCATATGAATTTTCTTAGTGTGCCCATAAAAAATCATCATCTCCATGTGTCGTTTGTCAAATTGCATGCAGTATGTTGGGAAGACTCAAGAGGGCACAAGTGCATATATGAAAAATCTGTTTCTGTTATGAGGTTGGTGTCGGCACGTATTTTGAAAATCGAGGTTACAATTATTAATATTATTAATCTTGGAAATATTGTTATGTGCGTGACTTAACCAATCTTATTTGGGTCAGTTCATGTCTAAACGGCTGCCACTGGGAGTTTAAATCTCAGTTTTCTATTTGCCCTGCTTCTGATGACGACTCATTAGAATGTTCCTTCTTCAAACATATATTTGATCCCAATTTAGTGTCAAGGGATTAAAAACAAATAATTAAACATGGTTACATCTACATGTCAACGAGAGCCGTAGAAAAGGAGTTGGGGGTTTTGATGTTTTTTTTCTTGTAATTAAGAAAAATTATCTCCCAAAACTTTGTCGAATATGTGGAGGTCGATATTGATGCAGCAAGCTAGCAGAGTTTTAGAAGTCTTAATATTATGTTTGGAGTGCAAAATTGTTTTCCATACATTGGTGAGTTATGGTCACGTAGAATGTCGATCATCTCATTCATTAGAGATTAGTCAAAATTTATGTAAATGATATTTTTATTCTTAACGTTTTCGTGACTTCTTCTTTCATTTGCTTGCTCGGGGTTTTGTATTCTTGAATTTTACAGTACAAGATGTTGGTAAGTCAAAAGTTAATTCACACGACAGAAGTTAGCAAACCTCATTCCTAAAGCCTCTTAGATTTAATGTATATATGCTTGCATTTGCTGTTACCCAAAGTCAAATAGCACAAAATAATATGCCAAAAAATATACTCCCGCATGAGTTGCAGGCTTGCAGCAGACCCACCTCGTTGTTTAGCCTCTAAACGACAACTTCCACCTCCCCTTTCTCATGTCTGCATCAAATTAAAGGACAAGTTCCACCTCTCTTTTGGTTTTATTTAAATTAGATCTTGAGTTTAAGAAATAGAGGAAGATTGATAATTCGAATCCAAACTCTCTTGTATACACCCTACTCTCAGCGTTACAGCCTAACATGTTATGTTATTGAATTAGTTTGCAATTGAGAAAAAATTTGAGAATAGTGCTCGTAACTCTCCTATATATTATCACATCAAAGTCTAACATATTATATTAATTATCGAGTCAAATAGATTTTGAAACGCTGCAGTTTCTTTTGTTCTAAGGAAAAACAGATTTTTTTTGAAGGGCTATAGAACTTGTTCCGGCACCATATGTGGATCATGATCATCACACATTTACAATATTCAGACGAAGAAGTTGAATAACAGGGAGCTAGCAACGTACTTTGGAGGCAGTTCTTGGGGTGCAGTGCAAGTCTATCAAGCACATGTACCTTAATTGCTTATGTGCGCAATAAGATAGCTAGCTCACGTACTCAAGGTCATGCTCGTGCATGCATGATCAATTTGAAAGAGTGACAAAGACTACATTGAAAGTGTAAACATACTACATCTTGTATCAACTGAATATGAAAGTTTGATCGAATATAGAACGTTTAAATTTACAATTCGCTTCAGGCACATTTTTTACCGTTGAACCAATAACCGCTTAGATTCCTAAATGATACAATGAAGTGCACCGTAACCAAACACCAAGAATTCAAGATCCATGCATATGATTGCAAATTTGATTCCAAATCCCTTGAAGACTTGAAGTTGAAGGTGGTAATTAACCATATATCGAAAGCTACTTGTCCATGGCTGTGTCAATTTGTCCTACTTCATAAAGCGTATATATACTCAACCTTCAACAACCAACAGCGCATGCGCTTTGAACCTTGAAAAGTGTTTTAACACTTTTGAAGTTTCCACGGCACACTTTACTGTCCCTGAAGCAATGAAATGAACGTGTTGTTTTGGACAGGTCATGACCCCTTTCTCGTGTTTCTACTGGTCTTTTGAAGCAAATTTGATCATTATGTAAGATCATTTCTGAGCGCATGTATTTTTATTAATTTTGTTTCTAAAGCTCCGAATCCTAAAATGTGAGGTTTTCGCTCTAATAGAGCATAGATCGAAGTGAGTGCCAACCAACCAAGACAATGATATATGCCTGTTCTCAAACTCATTTTGGAATATGCATTACATATGCTGTTTGTTGGATTATTGATTTATTGTAAGGACACTAAAACAAGAAAAACGAGCAATTTTGGATATGGGTTTTGGCCGGAATGCCCATCTCTTTCAATATGAAACATTGCTGGTTAGTAGCATCTCCGCATCATGGACCATTGAGGAGCTTCCAACTTTCCCCTATGTAATAAAGAGAGGGTTGGAAAATGACCAAATATGGGATCTGCTAATTGCAATATTGAATGCAATTCCCCAAATCTACACATGAAAACAACTTGTTCATTCCCTTCCCTCTCTACCGTTTATGTTTTCAATTGTTTTGGTGAGATGGCTACTTATGATTATTAAAAGTTAAGAAGGGGCCAAATTTCAAATGGCAAGTAGAGGTTGGATTGTCCTTGTCCATTTACTAATGTCAACGAATTGTATTTTGGCATAAGCTCTGGCCTCTGGCTATAGTGACATTGCACTTTCAGTCTTTCACAATCTTGAAAATGGTGCCACAGAAGCTGGGATATAATGAGTTTGCCTTGGATATCCAACAAAAGCTACAAAATGCTGTGAGCTTGGTAATTGTAAGAGGGAGTATTCTTTACTAACATAGTCGTTTTAAGAGTTTACTTCAATGTTAAAGCCTTGTAGGGTTTATGAATAAAATTCATAATGGCATACATTAGTTTGCTTGCACTACAATTCATTTCAACTTTGATGAAGCTTAATTTATCTCATTCGAAAGGGCCATAGATCCAGAACACAACAAAACAACCATGTAGCCTTGTTGCAAATGCCGCATCTAACTCATAAAAATGGGATCCTCATACACATAACAAAGATCACAATAGGCTAAACACTAGTTGAGCAGCTGCTCTTAGGCATTTTCACAAACACTTGGTGGGCAAAAGAAAACAAGGAACGAATTCGCCAGAGCAGGCACCACTCAGACCACAAATTTGGCGTTGGCAGATTTTGAATCCTCCTTCACAGCATTTCCTGCAAAACCCACAAAATTTAACCCAAATCAATCGGACCCTAAATCCAAATCCAAATGAGAGACAGAGTAAGCAGTGACCAGTGAGAGTACCAATTGGGGGAGTTGGGGCTTCACCGTAGATGGCTTTGAGTCTGGCGAGCGGGACCAAAGCCGAGTCTGTGGCAGCTTCGGCGTAGAGCTGTTGTTTCCAGTCCCACATGGTCTGCTTCGTGGCCTTGTTCGATTTGATGAGCGAGGCCTTCTCGGCCTCTAGAGCTTCGATTTCGTTTTGCTGCTTCACCGACCTTGCGCTCAGAGCAATGAACGACCCTACCAGGCACACGCTCACCACCGTGCTGTTGTTCGCCGCTCGCATTCCAGCGCTCACCAGCTTGTTCGCGACCTCCATTTTCGAAACCACAGAAGACAAGACCACGCTGATGCAGACTAAGGGGGATTGTTTAGTTTTTTTTTTGAGGGGTTAAAAAAATTTTGTTATTTATATTATTTTTTTTTTAAAAAAAAAAAATTTTTTTTTAAAAAAAAATAAAAAAATGACAAATGATCAAGATGCACAAGATGTGTGTGTGGGGGGGGGAGAGGATGAAAGAAAAAAAAAAAAAAAAACTTAACCAAAAAAATGTATTTCTTCTTCCACTTTTTTTTTTTTGCAATTTTATTTTGTGAGGAAATGACCATTATAATTTTAAAATACAGGCCTTGCCCGATCGTAACGAAGAAAAAAGAGTACCCCGAATTCTCAAATCTCAATTAACTACATCATCAGACAACATTAATTGGATATATTAAATATCATTAAAAGAAAAATATCAAACAAGTAAAACTAATCTAGATAACTCGAGTACACTTTGTTGGACATGGAATTTTTTTTTTTTAACAATGGAAAAAAAAACTTATTTAAAACGTACATAAAAATGTAGAGGGCGATGCTATTACTCTAAGAATGAAGCAATTGTGAAAATTCTCATATCCCAAATGCTAAGTGTCCAATGAGGATTGTCTTACAATTTCCTATATTCGTTTGTTGCATAAAACTCAACTATGTTTCAAAAGAAATCTAAAAACTTTGGACTCTACATAGATTATAGAAATATTTTAAAATCAATTTCAAGAGTTTTCACTTGAAATATTTTGACTTTATGACGAGAAATGTTATTGCCAACATGGACATATAATCAAATAGTTTTCACATATATACGACTCGATCATGAGATTTGATTATTATGTATATGATTGTTAGTGTTTATTGTAACACTTGTGACGTAGTTTGATTATGTGCACATTTTTATCGTCATAGTTATGTTTGAGGCAAATCTATTTATATTTGTCAAAAAATGGTTGAGTTATTAGATATTTTTATGATCAAAATTCATCTTTATATTACTTGCATTATGATAATTACTAATTTACCTAGTCAGAAAAAGCTAAGAGACGATGAAGCAACCAGAGAAAGAAAAAACATAAAAACGAAAGAAATGAGAGTGATTTTAATCAGGCACACACCGCCCAACCTTAAACCCTAAACCCAGTTTGCCTATTTCTACCAAGCCCAATTCATTTATAGAGCCTTTCCTCTTCCAAATCTGGCGCGTTCCTTCACGCGCACCAAAGGCGGGAGCCCCTCCGCTTAACGGAAGCCCACTCCCCATTCAAGAACCTTCTCTCACTGTTAACTCGCTCTCTCCTCCCACTGATAATTCGCTCTCTCCTCCTACTGAGACGCTTTTGATCAAATGCCCGTGCATAACCGCCAAAACCCCAATCCTCCACCGAATTAGGGTTTCTCTCCGAGTCACCGCTCCATCAATGGACGAGTCCGCGCTTCAACTCGTCGCCAAAATCGGCACCCAGCTCCGCCGTCAAACTCGCCCGAACAAGGACTTCATCGTCAAATCGCTCCGAGTTAGTGGATAGATCACTCGCTTTTGTATATCTGTGTAATTTGAATTGCTTAGTTCGCTAGCATAGGAACTTCAAATGATCGAGGTTTTGTTTGTGTGTATATGCTTGGGTTTGATAGGAAGCTGCAGTCGCTTTCGCAGAGCTAGAACAGCCTTCAGGCACCAAAAAGCTGGAAGCCACCAGAAAACTAGAAGCAGCTATAAAGCCTCTGAAGGAAACCATTGTTAATGGCTTGCTCCGGCATAAAGATAAGGATGTTAGGCTTCTAGTGGCCATCTGTGCCACTGAGATTATGCGACTCATGGCACCTGAGCCACCTTTTGAGGATAGAGATCTCAGAGTAAGTAGCTTCCCTATGTTCTTATTCTCTGCTATGTCTGTGCACTGATTTCGCTGTAGGCTCATCGTTGCAAGTTGTTTATACTGTTGTTACATTTTCAGGACGTGTTTAGACTTCTTGTGAGTGTGTTTGCGGAGCTAGATGATACCTCAAACTCGCTATTTTCGAAGAGGGCTAAGATAGTAGAGATTGTTGCAAAGTTGAAATGTTGTGTGATCATGTTGGATATTGACTGTAATGATGTCGTTCTCGACATGTTCAATACTTTCTTCTCCGTCGTGAGGTTAGGGTTCTCTCTCTGCATTTCTTGTATATAGCTCTTCTGGCGTTTATATATTACATTGTTCTTTATAGATAACCCTAGTGTTTATTTTTGATGGTTTGGGCTCTTCTTAGTTTGATAATTGAAGGAGTCGATACTTATTCTGTTACAATGTACAACTAGATATCTTCTCCAGCGGGATTATTATTTTCACTGGCATTCTTGTCCTGCAACGTAGATGGTTAAAACATGCTTTATTTTCATGTTTTACCAAGTTATATGTAATGGCATCAATAATAATGTTTTGCAATTTCTTTTCCCTGTAGAGATCATCATCAACAAACTTTGATCAAGGATATCTTGTCTATAATGGCTGAGATACTAAATGAGGAAGCTTCTCACCCTCTTTTGGATGTGTTGTTCCATAATCTTGTGAAGGAGGGAACGGTGAGTTTTAGATAATGAATGCTTCAAATCATCGAGACGTTCATTTGCATGATAAATTATGTGCCAGTTGAAAATTGTTATGGGTGTATATATATGTTCGATAGCTTATATTATCAAAATCTTGTCATTAGTGATGGGAAAATGTCCCATGGAGTATTTTGTGGTCAAATATATGATGTTACTTATGTTTTGTGGTAACAGCTGAGAAGGTGACATTCAAAATCATGGAGTTATGGATAAAGATGCAAATACAGTAAACAAGAAAAAACATGATACTGTTGTATGTCTTTTTTACAGGATACAGCCTCTGTTTCTTCTCAGCTTGCAGTTTCTGTGATCCAAACCTGTGCAGAGAAGCTAGAACCCTTAGTTTGTGGCTTTTTAACATCTTGTATTTTAGATAGAGATGCTGTGGGCAGTGAGCTCAAGGAATTTTACCATGAAATTATTTTCAAAATTTTTGAGTGTGCTCCTCAGATGCTTCTTACTGTCATCCCTAATTTAACTCAGGAGTTACTGGTATGTCTTCTTGTCTTAGTTTTTTTTTTTTTTTTTTTCCGATGTCATGTTTTCTCAGCTCCTCTCAGTTCATTTTGTTTTGGTTTATTCATTCACCCTCACGTCTTAGGCCATTATTTGATCTCTGCAAAGTTGTCTTTTGCTTCTTAGTTCTGTGCTTTTAAAGGAATTTTTATATGTATTTTGACTCTGATTACTTTTGTAGACTGATCAGGTCGATGTCCGAATAAAAGCTGTTAAACTAATTGGAAAACTCTTTACACTGCCTGAACACCATATTTCCCAAAAATATCATGACCTCTTCATAGAGTTTCTGAAAAGATTCTCGGATAAGTCTGTGGAAGTTAGAGTCAGTGCTCTACAATGCGCTAAAGTTTGCTACGTAACCAATCCCTCTGGGGAAGAATCACAAAAACTTCTTTGTAAGTTGAACATTTTTTTTTAATCTCCTGTATGACTGATTCAATAATTTTGAGAAGCTAATTTATTCCTCATTTGAGTAGCTTCCCTTGAAGGCCGATTACTAGATTTTGATGATAGAGTGAGAACACAGGCAGTAACTGTTACCTGTGATCTTGCTATGTCTAATCTGAGATATATTCCTCCCAAACTAATATCTCAAACCACTGAAAGACTTCGGGACAAGAAGGTATTTCTTAAAAAAAACAAAAAGTTTCGGCTTGCTAAATTATAGTTAGTCTTGCATTGGTAATATTGCTTGCTATATTTACAGATACCTATTAGAAAGATGGCTCTGCAAAAGTTGATGGAAGTCTACCGGTTTTACTGTATCAAATGTTCTGAAGGTTACATTGCAATAAGTGACCACTTTGAACAGATTCCATGTAAAATCTTGATGCTCTGCTATGATAAAGATTGTAAGGAGTTCAGGTCTGTTTGCTCTCATGTTATAGCTTCTCAAATTAAATGCAATGCTTTACGATGTTCTATTTGACTATACTCGTTGTAATTATTCTTCTACTTCAGGTCCCAAAATATGGAGCTCGTTCTTGCAGAAGATTTATTTCCTGCTGTTCTTTCGATGGAAGAAAGGACAAGGCACTGGATCCATTTGTTTTCAGTTTTCACCCCTCTTCAATTGAAGGCTTTGAATGCTATTTTGTCTCAGAAACAAAGGTATTATCACTAACTTGTTCTTGCTAGAATTGATGTGAAAATTCTGTTCCTTTACGAGGTGCAAATGTTTTATAGGTTGCAACGTGAGATGCAAACTTACTTAGAGATAAAAAAGAAAGAGAAGGTACATCCTTGAAATTTGCTTGCTAAGTATGGCTTATATCTAGTGAAATGCCTTCTGCACAATCTCAATGTTTTATTGTTGTTTTCTTTTCCTGAGTAGTTACTGCTTATGAGTTAAGAATTTAGAGTAGGTGCAAGTCCCTTTATGAAATTCAGGTTGCTTGAGGCTGAATTAATAAAATTGAAAAGTGAAAAGTCTTGGTAGCGCAACTTGTTCTTGAAAGCCTTTGTTGCTTATTCATAATCTTTAGGAATATAGGTGTTACAAGCAATTCGTCTTCCCTTTTAATATGGGTTTACCTTGCATAATCATCATTTCTTGTTTGGACTTGATTTAGGCATTTCTAGTGATCTGTATATATGTTGAAGTGTTCAATCCAGTAACATAGTAACCTGATTACTGTTGCAATTTCAACAAAGTTGTTCAGATTTTTAGAGGCTGAAAATGTCTATTTGCCTAATTTTGGAATTTGTTTTCTTCCATGAAGAATCATAAGCTGGTTAATCTTGTTACGCCTCCTTTTGAGCCCCATCACTGGACCTATTTTCCATAGCTTATGGCATACATTATTGTGAATGTTGCAACTGTTGCATGGTGTCTTTTGCTTTAGCTACACACTGGAATTTCTAGTATTAAATCTTCTATTTCGAGCTTGTTAGAATGCTGCTTACATTGTTCTAAAGGGTTCTGATATTCTGAATTTTCAATTTTTTTCTAAAAATTGGACTGAGTGTAGTTGGATGGCAGCTTTACATTCTTCTCTATACTTTAATGGTTTGAAATGTGAAATACTGGATTTTATGTTGCAGGGAAATGATCCAGAAGACATGCAGAACAGATATAAGATTTCGTTCTTGAAAATGGCAGTCTCTTTTCCAGACCCTTCCCAAGCAGAAGAATGCTTTCACAAATTGAACCAAATGAAAGTTAATAACATTTTTAATTCGCTCGCTTTATTATTGGATGAAAGTAGAGATGCCCGGACAACCAGAGTGCGTATGTTTTACCTCTACTTTTAATTAGTCTGTCCATGGGTTCCTATGTTCCTGTTTTAATCAGTTCCTTAATAACAATCCTTGCTTATTTAAGGCAATCTTTGGTTGCATTTAAAGATTTATACTGAGCAACAGTAGTCCTTAAAATTTCTGCTGTTCCATGCCTTGGAATTTCTAGGAGGAAAAGCTTAATAAACAAGTATATGAAACAAACAACTTCAACTTGTATCAAAAGCAGTTGGAAGTATTTGAATGGATGTTAAAAGGTTTAGGCCCGTGAGAAGTCTTGAGTTGAATAAAATGTGTTCAAGTGTCAACAACCATCTAATCTGTTAGCCTGAGCTTGTTGCTTTCTTTGAATAGTGCTATGATAATTGGTCTCTTTCTCGTCATATTTACAATTTTTTTTTATTGTTTTACTTGTGGGAGATCAAATATCCTTAAACGAATTAGTTCCTGTAATTTGATTCCTCACAATCTTGATGGGATTTGTTCTATTTTGTGGATGGTCAACTTGGATTTTGGTTTGGTTATTCATGTGATAGTTTCAAACAACAATATAATATGTTACCTTTCTCACTGTTCCTCTTTTAAATTTATGGTCCTGTGTACTTATTTATGGTTTTACTTACTTTCAGGACAAATTTCTGCATATCATTGGAGAGAAACATCAAAATTTTGAGTTTTTACAAACACTCTCCTCAAAATGCTCTTATAATATATTCAGCTCAGAACATGTTCGCTGTATTCTTGATATTCTTTCCAGTAACACTCTAGGAAACAAGCACCTGGAGGCTTCATGTGTCAGACTTCTTCTGGTAAGAAGGTTTCTTTTGCTATGTGGATCTGAATAGTGCTTTTCATCATAATAAAAATCTTTTAAAAGTGATGTTTTAAGTTATATTGAGTGCGTGCTCAAAAAGACAAAACTGAACATGCATGGGAATGGCCATGAGTGGTTTGTGTACTTGTGTTAGCACTTAACATTGGCCAAGAACATAACCATAGTTCTTAAACTTGGGGAGTGACCTCAAATTATCATTGTTGTTGTGGATACCAAGCATCAACATTGGCAAGTACAAGTAGGATGAACCTCAAAGGACTAAATTTTATAGTTAGCCAGGCCTTAGACTGCGTTTCAATTTACCCAAGACTGTATGTGCATTGCAAACTTTCATTGCTGAACAGCTTAAGAGCATGGAATATTGTTTAAAGCTGGGCTTAGAAAAGTTTTTAATCTTTCAGTTAAATTTAGTTTTCTATGTGTCATATAGAATAAGAGAAGATTGTCGAGAGTAAGATATAGGGCAACTCTTTGGGCCTCTGTTCGAAGGCTTTAAAAGACTACAGTCTTTCTTCTATTCTATTAGATCAGAAGGCTGCTGTAATCTAGGGCCTTAGTCTATGTAGGGGAATTGAGTGCTTTTCTAGCTTTGTTGTTACTGTTTTTTCCTTTGGAGCCTTATTTTGCAGCGGCTCCTATTTTGTGGACTCCTTGTCCACTTTCCCTTTGTTGTATCTTTCCTTTTTCTTCAATAAAATTTGTTTCTATTACAAAAACAATGTTAGAGGAGATAGTGAAAGGAGGATGACAAATTTGGATATTTGGATTGGTTGTGTGACCAAGTACTATGTTAGTGCCACTTGCATAGTAATAAAGAAGCATAATTGGTTACTGTAACTTTTTGATTGAAGGTTACATCCATTTTTTACCTGGTCAGGCAATTAGCAGCTTTTTCCCCACACTCCTGAGAGGTTCAGAAACACAATTGCAGATGTTATTACAGGGGAGCAACCCAATCAACTTATCATTGATTGAAGTGTTAGCCCAAGCTGGCAAGCATATATCAGTCAACCTCAGGTAATTTCTGCGGTCTTTTTATATTCTTGTATTGATACTTAAAGTTTTGAGCAGGATGGAGCTTAATGCTCCAATTGAGACTTTATTCATTACATTTTCACAGTTATGAAATTTCTTATGCGAAGTTGATCAATCTAGATGTTCCCTCTTTGTCAAAACTGTTGTTTTAGTAAATTAGAAAGAGCTTGTGCATGGGTGCACATAATCCCTGGAGTATATAAAGAGCAAGTGCATGCCATGTTTAAATGAATGATTTTTACTTCTCTAACATATCCATGGGTTAGAAAGTTTTGTCAATTTCCACTGGGGGTGCCTGGCAATTCCTTATAATGACAAAAAGTAACTCGTTGAATTGTTCAAATTAGGCCATTCCTTATAATATTGTTCTCTGTTTACACAGTACACATATACCTTTGGGAGCAGTTAACTGGTAATCTCTAAATAGATTTTTTTCTTCTCATTCTTTAACATGTCTTGAAAATAGAAAGGATTATTCTTGTATTAAATACAATCAAAAGTTGGGTTTGATTTATTTGATTGTGATCCCTGTACTTGTGCTCAAAGTAACTGAGATTAGGGTTAACAGTATTGCTAGCTTACTTTTTTCTATATCATTTTTTCTACATCTTGGGGGTCCTTTTGGGACTTCAATTGAAGTTCCTCCTTTTGTTTTACATAAAGCATTTTGTAATTGAAAGTCTAAACCTGTCTGTGAGTATGGTTTGAGTGTAGCTTAAACTTTTTCTTTCTTCTTTTTAGTGAAATCAAGCCCTTTTTGGAGAGGGTCTGTCTGGAGGGGACTCGTCCGCAGGCAAAATATGCTGTTTCAGCGATTGCTGCATTATTTGATACTTCTAAGCAATTATCAAGTCTATGCAAGGTATGCTAGAAATAGAAGTTGAAGTTTTACATTTGTTTTTAATTATGTTATCTTCAGCCTCACATAAACTAAGTGATGTAGATACAACATGTATGTATTGTTTGTGCTTTCATGTGCCTGCAAAACCTTTGCTAGTTATGTTGGGTACTAATCATATATCAACATGACAAAGGTTTACCCTAGTATTACAGATTATGGAATCAAATGTAAACAAAACAAAATTTATATGGATAAAGATTACTGTTGAAAATAAATTAAGGGATATGCCTTCTACCATCGTTGGGCTCTATGATTCAAAATTCCTGATCCACAGCCAATGTGTTTTGGTTATGCAGATTAGGATGCCCTGTTTAGGGTTTAAGGTTTTCTGTGAAGTATTCTTACCTCTATGTGTTAACTATTATGGTTGTCATTCCTGAATGGCGTTTACTATTAACCTGAAGTGACAATGTACTTGGGTTCATCACGTGCAGAAACTTGTGGAAGCTCTACATAGTGAGCAGAACATACCAACAGTGCTGCAGTCCTTGGGGTGTCTTGCACAACATTCTGTTTCAACATTCGAAAGTCAGGATGGAATGATCACTCCTTATATATATCAGAATATTTTCCAAGTAATTGACATCATCTATGACAAATATATATATATATACATATACATATGTATATATTTAACACTTTCTAATGTTGTTAAGTACCAGAATGTAGTAGATTTTGAATGTTTGTTTCATGCAGTATTTTAAGTTCTGTTGCTGAATTTTTATTTGCTTAAAGATGCTTGCGTAAAGTTGTTGGAATATATGTGAACTACTTTTGTGTAGGTGGACTCTTCAGATTCTAAGAATTCATTCAATGATGCGTCTGGTTGTAGCAATTCTTGCAAACTGAAGGTGTGTTCTTCATAGTTGCAATAAATTGTATGAGTTCTTAGTTCAGCTGTTAATGGTTTTTGCCATGAATGACCACATTTTCTGGTGTCCAGGGAATGTTTACTTTTATTGTACCGACTGATTCCTGCTGTCGTTCCATCTTATTTGAAAAAAGTTGAATAGAATAAGTGAAGTTATTTTGGAGTGTCATATGGTTAAAACAATTAAATTAATGTGAGATAACAAGTTTGTTACATATTTATGGCTAGTCTTTCCTTTTCATGGATTTTTGTATAAGCACCAACTATAGTTCAGCTGAGCTGCTGATTTAATAATTTGAGTTGCTTTGCATGACACATATGTTCTTATATAACCTTAAGCTTATACAGTTATTTTAGAGAGATATTACTATACCTTGAATGTGACAAAAAAGTATGTCATTTCTAACTTTTATTACCTAGGTGGTTGGCATAAGGGTGTTTGTTTTGTTTTTTGGTTTAATTTATTTGGCACTGGTATAGTTTGCAGGATTGCCTATAGGTAGCCTGAATCATTAGATTATGTTAATGAACAATTTAGAATTGTTGTTTGAGGCTGATGAGAAAGAAGATGATTGAATCTGAAGCAAGGAGCGATCAACATATTAATGATTTGAAATCTCCATTGATGATTATAAAACTTTGGATTTTAACTTTATAGGATTTGTTCCTTTATTGCAGATGTCTCCGTTGACCTTTCTGGTTTAATGGCTTATTTTACAGATATATGGGCTGAAAACACTTGTCAAGAGCTTCTTGCCACATGGTGGAACCCGCATCAAACGGCAAGTTAATGAACTGTGGGACATTTTTTCAACAATGTTGCAAAAGGGTGAAACTGTTGATGATATCACCTCATGGTATGATTTCTTATTTCCTTCATTAAATGAAAAACCAACAGTATATGAGTTAATACTTCAGCTTTCATATGGCGTTAGTTCTACATTCTGGTCAGCCAAGTGTTTTTCCAAAGATTTTGCAAATCTTGGAAGAGGGATGCTTTTGAACCTGTAATGAAACTTTCTAACTTCACACTGGAAAAGTATCTGTGGACTAGGGTTAAGTAGGAATAGTCAAGCCCTGGTTTGCTCCCATATGATCTAGGGTTCAAATCCCTTCACAGTGCTTACCTAGCTATTTGTTAGAGTTTCCCGTCTCCTAAAGATTAGGATTAAGCAGGAGACCCCAGTTTTGAGCACCGGTCTGCGAAGCTGGTGTGGGGGATATCTGGGTACCACAAAAGAAAAAGTATTTTTGAACATTTCATGAGTTGGTTTTACTTGTTGTGGATGCAGTGAAAGTGATAAGGCTTGTCAGCCTTGTATAAGATTAGCTGCTGCAAAGTCTGTTCTCCGGCTTTCTCGAAAATGGGATTTCCATATTTCTCCAAGGATATTTCGCCTTACAATTTCAATGGCAAAGGTAGGTCATTTTGTCTGTGCTTTGTATTCCTATGGTTCTTGGAACCACATTTTTCATGGTCATCCTTTCTTTGCCTCATCAAAATTTATGGTTCGGAATGGGAATAACATTCACTTTGAGAAGGCAATTCTGTTAGTGGATCTCCTTATTCATCAACTAAGGCTTCTATCAGACCAGATGAGCTGCACCCTATACTTTATATGTTCTTCTGTACATTCTTGTCTGCTTCCATTATATCTCTTAAATTGTCAGGTAAATAGTTTTCTCATGACACATTCCAGGATGACTCTCCTTTGGTTAGAAGATTGTTTCTGGATAAAACACACAAACTACTGAGGGGGCATGCTATACCTAGCAGATATGCATGTGCTTTTGCATTGGCCACCTCAGATTGCCTCAAGGATCTGCAAGATGATGTATACTACATTGCTACTTATTATTTGCCAATCATGTCTTGCTCTAGACTTCTATCAGATATTGTCTGCTGATACATTTCATTTTAGTCATTCAAATATATGACAGAATTTATCAAGGATTACAGTAGAGAAGCTCAAGCGCATCAAATATCTGGAGCACAAGAAGGATTAATGACTAGTTTTCCAGCATACATAGTGGTATTCTTGATCCATCTTCTCGCTCATGATAAAGGTTTCCCACATGAAGACTGTCAGGATGAAGAAATATATGCTCAGTTTTGCTAGTATGTATAACTTTATTGCATTGTAAATTGCCTTATACTGATTATAAATGCAGTTATGGTGATAATTTTTGGCTTATGATTCTTTTTGCAGTCCTCTGTTTGTTTTATTGCGGGATTTAGTCAATGCTAGTAATGTTGATGGACCCCGGGGTATTGTCAAGGATTCAGTCTTGTATTTAATCTTCATTTTCCGTGCAATTAAGAATGCTGAAGATGCTATTGATGTTGACAAAACTCCTGTGAGAATTTTCTCTAAGGAAATCGTTTCTTTAATTTTATATTTATTTTCACATTTATGGAAATTAGGTTCTTTTACAATGCAGAGGCTGCACCTTCTAGCAGACATTGGATACTCTTTCGTGACGTTAACAAATCATAATGGCCTCTCCTCATCAGATGGTCCTGGTCAAATTTTGCTACCTTCATCCTTATATAAAGTAAGCATTTCTAATAGAAGTAGTGAGCAATATTTCAGAAGCTATTAAAATTCCTTTCTTTACCTTTTAGCTGAATAAATATTTAGAAGTTTCAATCAAAAGAGGAATTCGGTTTATACTAAATCATTAAATGCTAACTTCTGATCGTGTTTTGGTTATTTGTTTTCTGCAGTCTAATTCAAGACGCCTTGCTCAATCATGTTTTGATGAGTACTTTGTCCGAAGAGTAGTTCACATATTTAAAGCTAATATCTCTTTGGTATGTATCT
The DNA here is from genome assembly GCA_030142095.1 of Rubus idaeus. Classification (NCBI taxonomy): domain Eukaryota; kingdom Viridiplantae; phylum Streptophyta; class Magnoliopsida; order Rosales; family Rosaceae; genus Rubus; species Rubus idaeus. The sequence goes on from CM057966.1 coordinate 29,267,066, forward strand.
CTAAGCTTCCTTTACTGCTTCAATTATATGCCCCAAGATTATGTCTTAATAATTTTTTTCTTTTACTTTTGTCTTGTTGGTAAATCTTTGCTTACATTTCAGCTTTCTAGTACTCTTCCTAAACTTGGGCAGAAGTGTCAAGAGAATAGCACAAATTCTAATGTTATCAAGGGTAACATAGGCATTAGTACAGGACATAGGCGAAAACGGGCTCTCTCTCCAAGTGTTTCCGGATCAGATGGAAATGGGGCATCCAAAAAGTCTGAGATTAGTCTGGGGAAAGAACTAGTTTCATCTTGTGATTCTGTAGCTACAAAATCTTCTCTCGATGATCAGAATGTGAAAAGAAAGAATTCTCCTCTGATGGAAAATGTTAATGTGAATAGGAGCATTGATGAGGAACATTCCAATCACCCAAGTACATACAAGGTAAATGAATTTGACTAATAAATGTGATTAGATTGAATTTTTTTCGTTTGTAATTATCAATCATGTTAGTTAAGCAACTATGTGAAATATATGTTGGAGCACAAGGTTCATTTGTATCTGTTGCTGCTTCATTGGTATTTGGTTATTGCACATGCAATGTCTTGTTTTTAGTCAGTTAAGCAGATTCTTTGTTTATATTTTACATATGTATTATCCTCGTCTCTCTCTCTTCTGCTTGACCTCAATTATTGTGACCCCATGCTTCTGCTCATTTCCCATCCAATTGGCCGATTACATGTAATAGTAGTGTGGATGTCCAGGTAGTATGCTTGGAAACTGATAGTGGGGAAACTTTAACTGATGGTTTGCTGGAGGAAAGGGTAAGAGAGAAATAATATGAATGCTTTGATTAGCTTGCACATGCCAACTCCATTTTAAAATTGCAATGTGTAACAAATGACTTGGATGAAAGTTCTATTTCTGCTTCAGTTTGAATCATAAACTAGCTGTCTAGAAGTGATTTAATTTTCCTTAAACCTAACTTTAACTAGTTCAAGTATCATCTACATCCAGAGTCTTATGCAATGTACCAACCAGCTTTCGTCGTCCTATTGTTGGAAGAGAACCCAAGTTGGACTACCCCTTCCCGGAGACCCGGATAAAGGAAAAATAAAGTTTAAATGCACCATTGACAGGAACTATCTATGTTGATTCTCCAAAGTATTTGAGTATAAGATGCACCAAATATTTACAATTATCAGTGGATACTAGATGCTTTGTTGATTGGTTATTTCCGTAACTTGCGTTCAAAATTTTGTTTTAAGCAAATATTTCATCATTGCAAGGTTTACCAATGCAAAACTTGATACTGATATTTCCACCAACACTGACTATTAGGTGCACCTGTTTGGCACTACTTATCAGAAAAGAAAACTATAAATAGTTTGATTAAAAATTGAAGTGCATAAAACAACTCAAGAGTACAGATACCATTTAGCATCATCATTAAACGATAACATAAAGTTACTGTGCCAATTTTTTGGGGGTGATTCTTCAAGTCTGAAATTGCACTCCAAGTTGTTTTGTACGGTACCAATGATTTTGTGGCTAACTCTGGTTGTTGGATGCAGCCGAAGCAGAACAAGAGGAAGAAAGCTTCTGTAGACACCTCAGTATCAGAAGTTCTTGATATGAATGACAATGCTGTAAGCCTTGCTTCTTTTTTCCTTGTTATCATAAATTTTCTTAATAACATTGGGGAACAAAAGAATCGAACTGAATCTCGTTTTTTTTGTACCAGCTCATGCTATTTTATATCACATTCACACATACTGTTTTTGTTTTCTAAATACAAGATCACTTGCTGCAAGTAGTTTGAAGTTAGAAAGAGAGACGCTTGATACTAATGGAGTTAAATATGGAACTGATTTTATGTGTTTGGACTATTATTTTTGTGTTTGTAGCAATGATTTTAAGTTTTGGATGATAGAAAATTGTGTTCAACCAAAAGAACTGCAAATCAGAGAATACAACCGGCAGCCATGAATTGTTAAACACCTTGCAAAGCTTATAATGAACAGTTTTCTATCTCCGTCTTTTATGATATTCTTTTAGTAACGTCCCACGCTGGGACTCATACCAGAGTTCAATATTTTCATACAACTTAATATATATATTAGGTGAACACTTTCCCATTTCTGATCATCACTGCACCAGTAATATATTTGGGTGTTTCAGTGTGTTTTTACTGATATAACATTGGTTATGCATTTTACAATTTTATTTGCTTATTTCAGGTGGCCAGAAGAACTCGACGACAAAAGAAATTAAAATACGTATAATACCATTTTCTTTGGAGTCTGATAATTTCATTGACGACTTCGAAGAATCTTTGGTGATTTTAGTCTGGTAGGACATTCTCACAGGTCATCCCAGAGTTTGCACTCTTTGCCTTCTGTAAGTAGTCAGTCGATGTCAATTTGTATATATCCTTCACAAGCAACTACAGAGTGCAGATCGGGTTTTGTGCATATGTTTATATTTTGAGTTTTCTGGCTAATGAAATTTGGTATCACGTAGAAATGAGGATGGATTCTTCTATTGCTAATTGAGAAGCACCTAGAACAACTCGAGCGTCCTAAACTAATTTTTGTGCAAGCCGTGGTGCCTCCCACATCTATGAATGTACTTTTTAACTAGTCTAAAGAGAATTTTTGGAGAGGATTTTATTGGGTGATCATTTTCTTTATTGGATGCACCTGAAAATGATGTTACTTATACTTTGTCCTTAACGTCTGTTATCTCACAATTTCTATTGTAATCATAGTACTAGTTTGCCCAGAATGTTGCCATGTTGGATGATGCAACTATGCAAGGAACCTGTTTCTTCTAGGACGTAGGCAAATGGTGGTCAAAACCATCCAACCTCCTCAAATAGTTATATTTCAAAGTTAAATGGTTAAAGTCCTGAAAGGAACTCATTTTCTTGGTGGACTATTGAGTCACTGCATGTGTCAATTTTTTTTTAATAATTAAAAATGGTATATTAATAGATTATCAATACATACCGTAAAATCTTAACACGAACTTAGATGTCAAATAATGAAAAGTAAGGTTTATTAAAAAAAAGAAAAGGAACTTGGGAAAATATGTCTTTCCGTTTACGTAAGAGAACAAGGTTTGAACTTTGAAGTATAATAATTCAAAGGCCTCTACGGATAATATTTGAACCCTTTTTGGTAGTGTTTTGAAGTTTGAACCCCTTTTTCGAACAAAACTCGAGCCTCCCAACAAATAGTGCAAGGACTCTCTCGAGTCATCGTGAATCAAGATGTATATTTTTTGTTGGCTAACACGAAATATATTTTACAAGCTAAAAATTTGTATCTTTTAAGTGGTTAATAATTTTTTTTTTCTTTCAAAAAAAAAAAAAAAGTGGTTAATATTTTAAATTCCTCAGGAAAAAAAAAACAATTTTATGCTATATGCTATACTAGAAATTACTGTATACATTTGCTAGAGAACATCTAAACATCTCTCCGATTCGTCATTTGAAAAAAGAAGAAGAAACTGTTAATACTCAGTTCATTAGATGGATTTCTAGTATTAAATCTTCAATTTCAAGCTTGTTAGAATGCTGCTTACATTGTTCCAAAGGGTTCTGATATTCTGAATTTCAAATTTTGCTATAATTTGGACAGAGTACAGTTTGAAAAGTGAAACACGGGATTTTATGTTCTTGAAAATGGCAGTCTCTTTTCCAGACGCTTCCCGAGCAGAAGAATGCTTGCACAAATTGAACTACATGAAAGTTAATAACATTTCTGTTTTTAATTAGTCTGCCCCATGGTTTCCCATGTTCCTGTTTTCATCAATTTCTTAATATTATTCCGTGCTTATTTAAGGCAATCTTTGGTTGCATTTAAAGATAAGAAATTATCACAAATATACTCGAACTTGAAATTTCAGCTGTTCCATGCCCTGAAATTTTTAGGAGGAAAAGCTTAATAAACAAGTATATGAAACAAACAACTTCAACTTGTGCCAAAAGCAGTTGGAAGTATTTGAATGGATGTTAAAAGGTTTAGGCCTGTGAGAAGTCTTGAGTTGAATAAAATTAGTTCAAGTGTCAGCGACCATCTAATTTTTTAGCTTGAGCTTGTTGCTTTCTTCGAATAGTGCCATGATAATTGTTCTTTGAAACTCAACATTCAATGTTTACCAGCCCTCATGTTTAAAATTCGTGGCTTGTAAACAATTAAATTAAATAGAATAGACTCCAAAAACCAAGTTAAAACATGTTTTCCTAATCCCTGAAGGGTAAAGACTTGTTCTCCACTCCTCCTTGTTGATTCAGGCCTAGCTTTTTGGATTTTTGATAGGAAAATTGAATACCTTGTCCTTTATAGAAAACATCCATCTTTTCCTAATCCCAGGTTGATAATGGTTCCTTCTTCTTGTTGATTGAAGGCTAGCTAGCTTGCTATAGGGAATCCTATATATATATATATACACACGTATAACACAACACCTTGACCCTCACTACAACTACTACAAATTTACTTTTTTTCTTTCTTTTTCTTTTTGGTTATTACTGATACTCCGTTGATCCCAATCGATATGGTTAGTTCAAGCACGGTCTCCACGGAGAGGCATTTTTTTCGTAGCAGAGTGATGCAAAGAGAATTAAGCGGTGATTATCTTGGTCAACCCCTCCAAACAAAATTCGAAGAAGACGGAATGGACCATATTCAGATGGTTCCTATCAGAGTAAGGTTGTTTAAGCAAATTCGAAGTAGAAGCCGCTTTTGGATTGGAGATGGTACTGAACCAATCTTGGTAGTTGAAAAAGTGGTTAATTGCAATCTCCCTCTTATCCAATCCCAGATGGAGCAGTCTGGGCCGTCTGGCTTCACCATTGCCACGAAAATCTCCGAAATAGGTGTCCCACAAGATGAGCTGCCAGCTATTATTGGAAAATTATATAGGGTGGTTAAAGTGGCTGTCCCCTGTGTGCCTATTTCTGTGATTATAGTGGACGTGACTGTGCACATTTCTATGGGCATTGTAGCGCCTGTTACTATGACCATAGGGAACTTCTTGGATGTGGAGATCATTGATTGGGATACTTGGGAAAGCTTGGAAACACGTGTACAGTCTCCCAAGTTTATTCCTGCAAGTAAATCATCCATCGAGGGTTTGGAGCAAATGAAACTTTACAGTTTTGAAGCTACTGTTAGACAGACAGAATGTGCTATCTGTAAGGAGGGCCTTGATCAGTTTGGTCTGGAAGAAGAAGAAAAGGAAGAAGAAGAAGAAGAAGGTATCGATCATCAGTCGATGATTACTTGTCTTCCTTGCTCCCACCTTTTTCATACAGATTGCATTGTCAAATGGCTAACGACACGTACATGTCACTTGTGTCCCATCTGCCGAAACCGAATGCCAACTGAGCATGTAAGCGAGCCATCGCCACCACAACTCCCAGAAGGGGGGATTCATTGGCCTATGCTGATCATCTCGTCTGCAGGCTATGTAATAACTATTGCATTTGTTTGCAGATTATTGAAGCATACTTAAGGATGGATTAAACTTATTGTTTGTCTGTAATGTTTTAAAACTAGTTTTGCTTGTGCGATTGGACAAGGATTTTATTTGTCAATTACTAGTTATGATTTGCTATTCTTGCTTACTGATATTATTGATTATGTCTGTGATTATGGAACCTATGGCTAGAAGCCACTCCGATGAAGATTATCTTCATTTTATCAACTTGTGCATATGGTAAAGAATTGGACGGTGAAGCAAAATCTAACATATGCTGGTGTGTTTGCTTACTAGTTCTGCATTGCTGCATTTCTTTAATTCATGTGTATGGATTGAGATTTTCTTCGTCTCAGTTAAGTAGAAAAGGTTGAAGTCTTGCATTTTGATTACTATGTTGTAATAATAAAAAAGCAAGAAATTACGCCACAATTGCTCTGATTTACGTCAATAAATTATGTGGTTTGTACATGATGATTTGTAAAGCACATATATACCAAGCAATGTGAGAGTGACCTCAAGAGCCCTTGGGTTAAAAGCTTGAGATCAAGAAAGCAAAGAAAAAGTGACTTGAGATTGGCATGGACTGGATTTCTCATAAACTTGTCGTGAAGAGTCACCATGGCATCTTAAGGCTTCCAAATTCCAGCCAACCGCCCAACCAGCCATATATGCTATAATTCCCTATTATCAACACGTTCTCTTTGAGGATTGAAATGGTGTGAGGGATGCTAGTTCGTATCTCCTTGTTGTATTCCTCTTAATATTAGTAATAATATTTGAGGGGTTATTGCCTTCTCTAATTTAAAAAAAATCATATAATTATAGCTTTGTATTTTGAATGAATAAAGGAATCACAATAACATAGCTGCTAAGCACATATAAGTTGTATGAAGATAACAATTTTGTGAATTTCTGGTATATGACTTTTTGATATAAATTATATCCAAGTAACAATTTTGTGAGTTTTTGATATATTACTAGGGAAAAACTCAAAGAGATTGGGTAGAAAATGTATTTGAAGTGGTAGTGGTGTCCTTGAGATATTTGAGAAAACTAAGTTGTTATAGTAAGCAGATATAAATTATATGCAACTCACTTATAATAAAATAGTAAGCAGATATAAAAAAAATAGTAAGCAGATATAAATTGTATGCAAGTAGCAATTTTGTTAACCACAAAATTTGTTTTTTGAAAATCATATGCTAATCAGTTTTTTATTTTCCAATATAGAACAAGAAGCGTGTTGGTTTCACCCCAGAAATTATTGCATCTAATACTGATTTAGGAGGGAGTGAGTCAAAATGACCTCCCACATCAATGCTGGAAACAAAAGCACCCAATTTCTTATTTTTAGCAGGCCTTTTGCATACCAGGCTTGACGAGGAATTTAGCTTAGGCATGGAAGAAGAGTTTAGAAATTCAAGTGTAATTTCACAGTGCAATCATATAATTTGATCTAATATTGTAATTGTACAGTGATTTTGGTTAATGATGAAGGTTTTCCATCTTTTGCTTATGTGTGTTCTGATTAAATTGTGTGGTCAACTTGCTCAATGGTAATGATTGGTCAAACTTTTGAGCTGTTTGTTTGGATTTTAATGACCACACAGCATGGAAGCTCAGGGACCTCGACTATGTTTTATGTTTAGTCAAACTTTTGACAGCACTTCTGTGATGATAATCTACAACTTAACTTGGTAATTGTGTTCCATTAGCAATTAGTATCATATGATGCACGGAAACGTCTAAAACATGCGTATCCCCGTTTCACAAAGTTTCGGAAACGGAAACGCATTGGAAACGCCCGGAAACGCTTTTCCAAATGATGACGTCATGGAAACGCAACGGAAACGTCAGTTTCCAATTTTGGAAACGCAAGTTTCCTATTATGGAAATGTTTTTGTAATTTATAGGGGAAACGCAGGGTAAAGAGGACTTTTTAACCCAAAAACAATGAAAAAAACATGATCTCTTTAGGTAATCATCACATACTTCTTCTTCTTCATCTCGTTCACGCAGCTTTAGAGGCTCAGCCGCTCAGACCACTTCCAAATATATAGTCTGGGTATGATTGTATGAATCATATTGTTCTGGGTGGGTATATTATTAAACTTATTTAAGCTATGTTGGTAACTTGGTATATTGTTTGATTGTTTAACTTATTTGTGAATCATACATTGGAACCGTATGATATATTGTTTGATTCTTGATTTATTTCACTTATTTGTGATTTTGGTATAATCTATTGTTCATTTGTTCATTTAATTGTTAATATTTTTGAAAATTGAATGACATTGATAAGAATTAAGAAATCAATTGTACTTGCGTTTATTTTTCAGGAATGAGTGATGTTGGTTCTCATCCGGGTAGTTTAGTGGCAGTATTAATGCTAGTAGTAATAATAATTCTACTGCAGCTGCTAATTCTGAAATTGAGAATAAAGATGAGAAAGCTCCATTGTGTTTTAGTTTGAGTATGAACATTTGTTTGAAAAAGTTATTTAATGATGTTTTATTTGGTATGTAGTAAATTTATTGAACAATTGTTAAGAATCTATAATGTAACTAATGTTTAATATTTTATTTTATAATTATTTATATATAATTATATATTATTTTATTCGTGTTTTTTTTTTTTTACGTCCAAGGTACCACAGAATTTTATAAGATTGTCCTTGGAATAACAAGTTTACTTTGGTATTCAATTTGTTTACGAGAGATTAGGCTTTTAGTGGCCATCTGTACCACTGAGATTATGCGACTCATGGCACCTGAGCCACCTTTTGAGGATAGAGATCTCAGAGTAAGTAGCTTCCCTATGTTCTTATTCTCCAAAATTCTCTTCTATGTTTGTGCACTGATTTCGCTGTATGCTCATCATTGCAAGTTGTTTATACTATTGTTTCATTTTCGATCAGGACGTGTTTAGACTTCTTGTGAGTGTGTTTGCGGAGCTAGATGCATGTGATACCTCAAACTCGCTATTTTCGAACAGGGCTACAGATAGTAGAGATTGTTGCAAAGTTGAAATGTTGTGTGATCATGTTGGATATTGACTGTAATGATGTAGTTCTCAACATGTTCAATACTTTCTTCTCCGTCGTGAGGTTAGGGTTCTCTCTCTGCGTTTCTTGTATATAGCTCTTCTGGCGTTTATATGTTATATTGTTCTTTATAGGTAACCCTATTGTTCATTTTTGATGGTTTGGGCTCTTCTTAGTTTGATAATTGAAGGAGTCAATACTTATTCTGTTACAATGTACAACTAGATATCATCTCCAGCGGAATTATTATCAGTGTCATTGACATGCTTGTCCTGCAAAGTAGATGGTTAAAACATGTTTTATTTTGATTAGGGATTTTCTCTCCAGGAAGAATCCCCCAACCCCTCCCCCCTCCGGAGAGTAAGCCGAGGAGACTCCGATCTTTATTTTCATGTTTTACAAAGTAATATGTAATGGCATCAATAATTAATAATGATTTGCAATGTCTTTTCCCTGTAGAGATCCTCATTAACAGAATTCGATCAAGGATATTTTGTCTATGTTGGCTGAGATACTAAATGAGAAAGCTTGTCACCCTCTTTTGGATGTGGTGTTCCATAATCTTGTGAAGGAGGGAACGGTGAGTTTTAGATAGTGTATGCTTCAAATTGTCTGCATAGACGTTCATTTGCATGATAAATTATGCATGTGCCAGTTGAAAATTGTTTTGGGTGTATATATTTGTTTGAATAAATTTTCAAAAAAAAAATAAAAAATTATAGATTTGTATTTTGAATGAATAAAAGAATCACAATAACATAGTTGCTAAGCACATATAAGTCGTATGACGGCAACAATTTTGTGAATTTCTGGTATATGACTTTTTGATAAAAAATTTATGCAAGTAATAATTTTGTGAGTTTTTGATATATTACTAGGGAAAAACTTGGGTAGAAAATGTATTTGAAGTGGTAGTGGTGTCCTTGAGATATTTGAGAAAACTAAGTTTTATAATAAAATAGTTGCTAAGCACATATAAATCGTATGCAACAATTTTTCTAACCACGTAATTTTTGTTTTTTGAAAATTAGATACTAATTAGTTTTTTGTTTTTCAATATAAAACAAGAAGTATGCTGGTTTCACTCAGAAAACTTAGCTTCTAATGTTGATTATGAAGGCAAGCATAGTAATTTTTCAACAAAAAGAGGAAGTGTTGTTGAGTCAAATGTCAAAGTGACCTCTCACATCAATGCTGGAAACAAAAGCTCTGACAAAAGCACCCAATTTCCTAGCATAATGGAGCTGTACAAGAATTAGGAAGGTCTGATGGCTTTGTCCACCGGAGCAAGAATTGTGCTTCGGAAGTGGGATTACTGAAGGTAGAGTGATAGTGTTTCATCAACTAGTTTAAGTGTTCAATTCAGTATAGTAAAATTACCCTAAACTTTTGAAATGACATTTCTAGTGATCTATATTGTTCAAGTGTTCAATTCAGTAAAGTAAGATGATACTGTTTTAATTTCATTAAGATTCATTCCTTTGATCCTCTATAAAAAAAAATTATCATTAAGAATCATAAGCTAGTTTTTTTTTTTTGGGAGGAAAAAAAAATTACAAGGAAATTTTTACACCCCCCACCCCAAACAACCCCAACCCGCACAGGGGGGGGGCCCCCCCACACACCACACCAAAGCCCCCCCCCCCCTCTCCTAGGATGAGGAAGAAGGGGAAGGGAATTTAAAAAACCCCCCCTAAGTTTTTCCCCCCCCCCAAAACCCCCTCTTCCCCCTCACAAAAAAAAAAGAAAAACCCCCCAAACAGAATCATAAGCTAGTTAATCATATAGAAGCTTTGTTTCTTGTAATTATTATAGATACTCAAATTCAAACACCATTGGTCATACATGGGGTATGTATTGGAGTTGTCAATGTATCGTGTCGTGTTGGGTTCGAGTCATGTCAAAGATTTTATCGTGTCAAAAAGACAAACCCAAACCCAACCCATTTATTAAACGGGTAACCCGTTAACAACCCGCCTAACTCGTTTAATAATTAGGTCGTGTCGTGTTGAGTTTAATGACCCATTTACACCATTTAACGGGTTAACATTGTGATTCATTTAACTAAAAAAAAGTATTAAAATCTTTAAAGTAATATACTAATACTACATAACTTCACTGTCATGGTGTCTTCACATCATAGGAAGAAAAAATAAATATACATGAATATGATTCATAAATAAAATATAAGTAGATAAACTGCTAACCCTAAAAGTAAAAAAAGACTTATTCAGCCATAATATATAATTAAAATTACTTACTTTTAATTGGTCGTGTACTCGGGTTATATATAACTCAACCCAACCTGTTTAATAAACGGGTTACACGGGTTTATTTCGTGTTGACGGGTTGACCCGCAAATGACTCGTTTTTTAATCGTGCGGGTTTCGAGTCATGTTATCGGGTCGTGTCGGAATTGACAACCCTAGTATGCATTGTTCAAGATCATTAATCATATGAAGGAACAATTCACTTGATATTTGAGTGAGAAGCTTTTGAGTGAGACAATTTTATCTTGTGGAACAACCCACTAATTGCGTCTAAATATTGAGGCCGTGAGAATATTTAAGGTATTTCACTTACATAAGATGTATGTTGAACATTGAGGAAAATTCTATAATATCCAAAGTACTAGTGTTTGGGCATGTCAGCAATAATCTGGATCGTTGGATATGTAAATCTCCATCTTGCCCCTTATAAGTGAAATCTTAAAAAATCTGAAACACCGATGTCCAAAACACTCGAGACATTTCGATTGGTGAGTCGTACATGCTACTTAACACAGCCGTCCCAAGCAAGATATTTTAATTCCAGAAATAGATATAAAATTTCCAAATTACCATAAGTGGAAAAACCTAAATATTTTATTTGAATGGTAAAAAAAACCTAAAATACTTTTTTTTGGCAAGTAATAAAAAAAAACACCTAAATTCTGATACACCACCAACCCCGGTCTAGGAATAGCAAAGCTCGCGTAGGCAAAGAGAGTCTCAACTCCCAAGTGTCAGTCGTGACCGCCGTGCTGGCTTAGCATGCTTACTTCTCTCCGTTGAGTCCATGTCTTCTCCGTTGAACACCGATTCTCCCGTCTCTCGCCGCATCGTCCGTTCCTTCTTGGATTTCCTCAACTCCGGTCTCCCCTCTCTCTCTATCTGTGTCGCACCTGTAATTTGATTATATACTGAAATTGTAATTAGGGTTTCCTGCTGCTTCATACTCCGTGGTATTCATATGAAATTGCAATTTCTTTTTTATTAGTTTGATTTTTTGGGTCTTAAGTTTCACAGGTGTTGTTCTTAGGCTGCATGTTCAGCTCTCTTTAGTGTTTCTCTTGGATTCAATACCATGAATGTGATTTGCTAATTGCTATTGTGGTTTTAGAATCACTCACTGACTCTAGTTTGTATTCATTGGGGCAGTTGAACCAGCTCCTGGTGTTAATGCTGAAGGTATTGAGATTGCAAGGGAATGTCTGGAAGAGGCTTTCAAGCTCAATACATCTCCGGCTGGTGATCGGATAAAACCTGATTCGTTAGTTGATATTTTTAGCTCACTGGAAAACAACAAGCTTCCGGAGAATAAATCCGATCATGGTCAGGGATCAACCTCAGTTGGTGCTCCTAGTTCATCAGCTGGTCAGGATACTGCCGCTGCCAATCTTTCCAAGGCATCAAAATCTCTGGTGCTTGCCCATTATCTTGTTCACTCATTTTAGAATTCATATGCAAATCAACATGGGTATAAATGCATTGGATGCAGCGTTTTTCAGTCATGTATATACCTCATGAAAATGTCAACTTGCTTACAATCTGATATTGGGAATTTAGGGAAAACTGGACCAAGGTAAAGGTGGGGGTTGGTAGGCCTTCTATTTTCTTTGAATGTAAGGAACTGAGGATGTGAAAGGATTATATAGGGGTAATACACATGCAGGAAAGAGAATAAAAAGATAGAGCTCGGATCTTTTTTTCTCCTTTTATTTATGCGAGTGACGGTTACAAAAAGCTCAAGAAGTTAATATTTAGAGATATAACTGCAATGAGTTCGAATTATCATAGCTTGGTAGTAAGATTTTTCTTTTTGGTAGTATTTGATCACAGTTTTGGTTGTGTCATTGCGGTGTTGAATCTTGAGTGGCTTTAAATAGGGCCTGCTTTAATTAAGTTTGGTAATCCAATAAAAGATTAGATATCAGAAAATCTCTATTGTTTCCTGATTCAGGATATATGCCTTTTATGTTCTTCTTGATGCTTCTGCCTTATTTTATTTGAAATTATTAGTTGAATGATGCTTCTACAGTTGCAGGCCTGCAGATATTTTTTAACAGTAATTTAGTTACTATGGGATTTGATTTTTAGTACTGAGTTTGACTCTATTTAATGTTTGAAATTGAATCAGGGTGAGGATTCGGCAAGTAAAAACCATGCATTAGGTATTATTCGTTGTCCTTTTGCTTCTTTTCTCCCCCTTCTTCTAGATTCATTTTTTTTCCTTCTTGTGTGCCCGTATCTTGTGAATTCATTTAATTAGTGTGGTTAATCTGTGTCCACTTTTGTAAATGAGTCTCATCACTGGGCGCATTCCCTTAATGAGAACATTATATGTTCATATGTTGTATCTGCAATGACTTGTAGCATCTGACCTTGCTTCTACTCCACTTGCTGTCAATGTTATTAAATGTACCATGTCTGATCCTTGAGGAAATGATGGATTTCCTTAAAAGAGAGAGTTTATTTTGGGTGTGTGTTTGTGTCATCATTGGGTGCATTCCCTTGATGGAAACGTTATATGTTGTATCTGCAACAACTTATAGCATCTTTAGAGACCTCACTTGTATTCCAGTTACTGTTGATGTTATTAAATGTACCCTGTGAGTGTGTGTTTGCAATGAAAAGGTCCTAATTTGGAGAAATTGGATCCTTAAGGAAATGATGGATTTCGTTACAAGAGGCAGTTTATTTTGGGTGTGTGTTCGACTGATGTCAAATTTATGGTTTTGACAATGATATCTAATCTAACCTGTAGAAAAGCTTGGAAAGGATAAAGTGAAAGGCTTGAAGTACAGACATATAAGTATATAACACAATTCATTGCAGTTACACCAAGGATAGGTTGGATTTATGATGTAGGAATTTCTTGTTATTAATAAATGGTAGTTTTTCATCCCTTCGGGGACATCCGATAAAATTGGAAATGGTAGGTTTCCAAAAGAGAAGAAAAAAAAGAAAGATATGAAACATTTCTATGTTCGTACTATATGGTGACCAACACTAATTCTTTTATTTACTTGAAAAGAAGATGGGGAACACCTGGATTTGTCAAAGAATTTTTATTGATTATTAATTTTATTTATCCTGTAATTGTGTAATACGACTTCTGTACAACTACCCTTGGCATTTTCAGTTGAATCACTTATTGAAAAATCTACGTTTTTTTTTTAAATGAGTTGGTTTATAAATGAAAATGTCCTCGTACGGAGATAATTGTCAAATAGGATTAGTATTAAATTGCATTAGAAGGATCTTACTCAAAGAAAACAAAACTTACTTTAGTCTAATTTGATATCAATTTTTAGAACTATTGATTTAATCTGCACATGAATGTCATATTTAAATTGAAGTGAAATGGCAATATACAATAAAATTCTTGCTGCATTTTGTACTTTAGTATTCTTGCAAATTGAATATGCTCTTGACAATCGTGTTATTGGCAGGGGAGTCTAAAGATGCTCTGTTTGGGCAATTCTTTTCTGCACTTGAGAGAACTCTTTATTTTAAGACCTTGCCTGATGGTAGTGATGACCCAGTGAGATTAGAGAACGCAACTCAATTATTCCATGACGCTTTAAATGTATGCTCTCTCTCTCTCTCTCTCTCTCTCACACACACACACACACACACACACACACACACACACCCCCGGCGGACACACACGTGCACCCACAAACACTTAGTTTTGTTGCTTGATCTCCATTACTATATATTGTACTCCGTAAGTTTTTTGTTCTTAGATGGAATGTTCTAATATGTTCATGCTACTGTTATACTTCTAAAAGCCTTCTTTTTAATATATGTTAATGTGCCCCCGCTTCAGGAGATGGAACAATCTGGATGTGAGGAATTCAGTCCTAAATACTTGGCTGAGACCTTGAAATCACAAGGTACTTAATGATCATATATGCCTTTGGTTAGGCTCTTAGTCTGCAGCCTTTGAACTACTTTTACAATGTCAAATTTCATTGAATTTGAGGAACTGACTTAATTCTGTTATGTGAATATCTTTTTGTTAGGTAATAGGGCCATGCAATCAAAGCTGTATGCCAAGGCAATTGAGTTGTATGACTGTGCTATTGCACTTTGTGAAAATAATGCTGTTTACCGTTGTAACAGGTACACAACCATCTTATCCTGAAACTTTTGGTATTACTAATTACTCATTAATAGTTTCTATTTTCTCAGTTTTCCCACAAGGGACTAAGAAAGATAAATTTGTGCATTAGCCTGAGATAAAGAACAAAGTTGCGACATGAGAAGATCCTCAATATATTCAGATTATATTCAATTCTAAAAAAATGGCACCTTACCATGCTAGTTTTCTTAATGACCAACCAGTGAGAAAATATTGTAACGTAGATCCTTAATACAAGCTCTAAAGGGAAGTGCCAAGTTTTTAATAGATTTTTGGAGTTTCCCACATTTAAGTTGTCCAAAACGATCATAAAAAACAAAGAAAGGTAAGAAAACTAGGACAATTTGGGAAAATTATTCTGCAGTGTTTGACTGTAAATCGGTATTATTTTAGTCAGCACTCTAGTAAAATGTTGAATAATTTTTTTCTGCTATATTATTGCTTTCTTGAAACTGCAAGGTTAATTAATATCTATGATGTACATACTTCAGGGCAGCTGCTTACACTCAGATACACAAATATGCTGAAGCAGTCAGAGATTGCCTTAAATCTATAGAGATCGACCCAAATTATAGCAAGGCATACAGTCGTCTGGGATTAGCTTATTATGCACTAGGGAACTACCGTGAGGCTATTGATAAAGGATTTAAGAAAGGTTAGTAAGGGAATCTCGTTTGAGCGCCATCCCGATGCCAAGCTTATATAGTGTACTAAAAAATGGAAAGCAAAATAGCAAATTTGTTGAGGATGGTAGTAGTCACCGTATTCATACCTAACTGGGGGATTTTACTCATGCAGCCTTGCAATTGGACCCGAATAATGAAGCTGTCAAAGAAAATATACGGGTTGGTTCTTGTGTTTTTTTCTTCTTCTTCTGAGAAAGGGTTCTTTGTACTTCTTTTATTTTTTTTCGACTACTTCTCTGATTGCTTTTGTTATCCTGAAATCAATAGGTGGCTGAGCTGAAATTGATAGAGCAGCAACAACGATCAGGATCTCATCAGGTAATACATCGATGTTAAGAAAAAGTGCCTGGCTATTAAAAGACAGGTCTAGAAAACTCTGTTGGGTTGGGATAGAAGGATTTTTTTTTTTAACTGGGATTATCTTTATGTCTGATTTCTTATTCAAAACAAAATAGTAAAAGGAAAAAATAGGCTGTCTTATATTTGTAAGATTTTTCATTAATGTGATAATTCAATGCAATTGCTCTGAGCATTATTATTAATTCGAACTTTTTTATATCCTTTCTGTCTGAAGACAGTTCTAAGCTAAACATAAAAGTCGACTACTCCACCACCAACATTAAGTATGACTGTTAAGACATGGTTCAATAATTTAGTGCATGTATTGGAGGTTGTACATTACAATTTGATATGCTGCTATTCTTCTAGTTTGCATAAATATTCTTTGTTATTGCGAGTAACCTTTTCTCCCTTGCCATGGTACAGAACACAAGTTCGTTTTCATTTAGTGGTAGCAACGGTTCAACTTCAGAACACGACAACCAGTCTACAGGTGGGTCAAGAAGCCATGGTGCACCACCTCCGTTTGGTTCAATGCCATTCAATACAGGTTCTGTTCCTGCTGATTTTGCAAATATGTTTATGAACATGGCTGCAAATGCATACCAAGGACAGCATTCTCAAGATAGCCAAGAAGATGACGGTAGCAGCAATGTCGATGGAGTTGATGAACCGGAAATAAGGGTTGGTGGCAGCATGAATGTTAATTTTGGAGAAATACCTGAGGAACTATCAGGAGCTTTGAGATCTATGATGCAAATGTTTTCTGGAGCAGCATCCCATGGAAATCCGCAAGATACTCCAAATGAAGGACCAAGACCAAACTGAACTAATGAAACATGTCCGGAACTGTAAAAGTTTCTCACCACCTTTGTGTATCGTAGTTTTTAGTTTTGCTTCTCCCTTGAAAATTTTCTTTTGGTCTTATACACAGGCATCAACCTCGAGAAATGAGAGTGAATAGCTAACTTTATAAATTAGAACTCAGTTACCTTTCTATCAAAAATTAATTTGTCTTACAAGAAGTTGCAGGATATTTGTTCCCTTTTTCCCTAGATTAGAAGAGATCGAACTATTAACACTTCAATTAACTCGTTTATCCACCTCGTTAACTAACATTTGGTTTAGTAGATAAGACGTTTCCTTCTAACTTTTGTCAGTAGAGGTCATAAGTTTGAATCCCTCAAAGGCTCTGTTATCAAATCATCATAATGTTCATATTAATTGTTTTTGTCATAGCTTCAACTTTATTTGTTCCTTGAGTTGATAAATTAATGCCTAATATACCGAGGCACCGACGTGTGTATACCTCTTTAGGCTGCCAATTTGGTGGCCTAATACCACTGTCGTTTACCGATGTTTTGTGGGCCAAAACATTGATGACAGAAAAGACAGCATTTTCATCTTTAGGGCCATATATAGTCCATATCGTACGGCCCATAATAGCCAAACCCGCGCCTTAAATTTTATAGCTGCCAAAAAAAAGAAGAAGAGAGAAGGAAACCACATTGCTCAGTTTCTCAGTCACAGTCTCTGAGTCTCCAACTCTCTTCTTCTCGATCTCTCCGTCTTCAGATTCTCGCCTCGCCATCCTTCGTCTCTACGCTATTAAAACGCCTCGTTTTGATCTCAATGCTCTCCGTGAAATTCAACACATCCTTTTATTAATCTCTAATTCATCGCTCGCATTCACTCTGCCAATGCTGTTGAGTTGGAGCTGAATTCGTATTCGTTTTCGCTCTCGCTTCTCCGCTTCGGCTTCAGCAAGGTAACTCCCAAAACGAAAAGCATGAATCTTTTTCTGTAATGCGTCTCTTTTCCTTTGCTGTTGCGTTTGAATTTTGGTCGTCAGCAATGAGCTGGGTTCGAGTTCATGCTTGCTTGCACAGAAAGAATGAAAATTGGAAGAAGAAAAAAAAAATACAAAATGGAGCTCACCTTTGAAGTTTCCAATATTTACTCACTAATGAATGACATGCAGTGAAGAATTTTTCTGTAACAATAGGATGCAAAGTTTGAATTCACCTCCTCACTGTTTTTATTATTGAGTATTGACTCAGTCATTTTATTATTAATTTGGATGCGTGATTGACATGGTATTTATCGTTGATTAAGTACTTGACTGGATATGGTTCCATTTTCAGGGTTGTGTTCATTTTGGGGAGATAGAGTTGTTGAAAGATGGTTCCGACCTATGTTGTTGGTGCTCTTGTTCCTTTTGTGCTAACTCTTATACTTCAGAAGTCCAAGAAAGGAAAGAAACGGGGTTTGCTTGTTGATGTTGGTGGGGAACCTGGCTATGCAATCCGAAGCCATCAGTTTAGTTCCCCAGTGGAGTCAGCTTGGGAAGGTATATCAACTCTTGCTGAACTTTTCGAGCAGTCGTGCAGGCGATTCCAAAATAATTGCTTTCTTGGAACCCGGACATTGATTGCAAGGGAGGTTGAAGTTACAAAGGATGGGAAGTCCTTCGAGAAGCTTCATTTGGGAGACTATGAATGGCTAACCTATGGGAAAGCATTTGAACTTGTCTCCAACTTTGCTTCTGGTTTATCTCAACTTGGTCATAAAAGGGAAGAACGAGTAGCAATCTTTGCTGACACCAGAGAAGAGTGGTTTATTGCATTGCAGGTGCTTATCTTATCTGATTCTTTTGAAATTTCTTGATATTTTCTTTTAGCTTAAATTAAACTTCCGGAGAGCTCATTTGTTGCACATATGGTGTGATTTTAGTTTTAGTTTACCTAAGCTATCATTGAAGTAGAGTTTTTAGACGGCAATATTTGTCAGCAAGAGATATTCCTTGATGCTTGCACGACACTATGTCACTTGGACTGTCTAGTCCCAATTAATTGTAACAAAGAAACAAATGGTTGATTCCTGAATTCTGATTATGTTTTCTTATTTCAGGGTTGTTTTAGGCGCAATGTCACCGTTGTTACCATATATGCATCTCTTGGGGAGGAGGCTCTATGTCACTCATTAAATGAGGTTCTCTCTCTCTCTCTCTCTCACTCAAATTTATGAACTTTTTGTCATTTGAGGTCCTGCGTACCTATATGATTTTTTTCTCAATCTCCTTTTAACTGGTAAAGAAGATATATAGCAGTTTGTTTCCAATTTTCAGATGTGATTTTCATTTACATCATCCAAAATGTTGCAGCCCAGTTGATGGGATTTTTCTCTGATTGAAAATGAATTGACGGAGTTGATATGTTAGTATTATATTAGATTTGAGGTTTTTCATTTGCTCTGACAGATTTTGTTCTCACAAGTCACTACATTTTATCTTTCTCCAGACAGAAGTTACAACTGTGATTTGTGGGCACAAAGAACTGGAGAAACTTGTAGCCATAAGTGGACAACTTGACACAGTGAAGAACATCATATGTATGGATGATGAGATCCCATCTAGTGCCTCATCTGTTGATAGCAGGTGGAGAATCACTTCATTCGCGGATGTTGAGAAACATGGACGAGAAAACCCTGTTGATCCTGACTTACCTCTTCCTGCAGATATTGCGGTCATTATGTATACTAGTGGAAGTACTGGATTGCCCAAGGTTTTTAGCTTCTCACATACCTTATTACTTTAGTTTACACTTGTTTCTTCTTTCACCTTTAATCGTTGATTATCAACTGGGAAGTTTATGACCACCGTGAAGGTCTGTATAACATTTATGTCAATACTATATACGTACCTCTATATGGTTGTGGTTCATTCTCGGGTCATATATGTAATTTTTATAATGATTTTTGGTTTAGAATTAGAGAAAAGTGCTTTTGTTCACTGATAAGTTTGCAACAAGGATGCTTATGTTGTTTAGTTTTAGCTTTACAGTTCTCTTTTATACTTGTTCTGAACCCCCATTGGCATCTAAATTATTGCATCTAAATTATTTTTCCAAATGATGATAGAGGTATTCAACAAAGACCATTAATCCACCACTTTGCAGGGCGTAATGATGACCCACGCTAATGTCCTAGCTGTTACTTCTGCTGTCATGACCATTGTTCCTGGCATTGGAACCAAGGATATCTATATGGCATATCTCCCCCTTGCTCATATCCTGGAATTAGCAGCAGAGGTATGGAGAATATGTAAGCTGGCTGGAGTGCATGGCCACTGTAATTTCATGAGCATTTTTTTAATTGATAATCATTGTCTTGTTCCTATAAAAAATATGATCTTTTTCTTGTTAAGTTCATATGTTTCTAAAAAAAAGTTCATATGTTTCTGCTGCTTGATTTAACAAATTTTATTATTTATCTTGAAGAATGTCATGGTTGCTGCGGGAACTGCTATAGGGTATGGATCTCCTTTGACTCTTACAGATACGTCAAGTAAAATAAAAAGGGGAACAAAGGGGGATGCAACTGCGCTGTTGCCAACTTTATTGACTGCTGTTCCTGCAATTCTTGATCGTGTTCGAGATGGGGTGCTCAATAAGGTAATTGAATCTTGTCATGCATATGATATATACATATGTAAATGCTTATGCAGATGCACGGCTACTTACAGATCATGTTGTGTGTGTGTGTGTGTAAGTCCTGGTTTTGAAATTGTGCCTATTTTGTCAACACTGCATCTTTATAATGCTTCAGGTAAATGCAAAGGGTGGGCTATCCAAGAGATTGTTTGACTTGGCGTATGCTCGTAGGTTGTCTGCTGTGAATGGCAGCTGGTTTGGAGCTTGGGGCCTGGAAAGGTTTCTGTGGGACTTTCTTGTGTTTAGAAAGGTCCGCGCAATTCTAGGAGGTCGCATCCGTTACATGCTCTCTGGTGGTGCTCCTCTTTCTGGTGATACTCAAAGATTCATAAACATCTGCATTGGGTTAGTACGCGCTTAGTACTTTTAACTCTGTTTAGTATGGTCCTATTGATTTTTAACTGCTCTTACACTTATTATTCATTATGGGCATGGTGTCCAGTTTTTTTGTTGTTCTTATTTCTCCCTCTATTCTCAAAATATCACTTTTATGATTTGATGGCTATTGTCTATTGACAGTACTTCAATTGGTCAAGGGTATGGTCTCACAGAAACTTGCGCTGGCGGAACATTCTCAGAGTTTGATGATACCTCTGTCGGTCGTGTTGGAGCTCCGCTTCCATGCTCATTTATCAAGGTAAGAGATGCTCATAGCCTCATAGGTAATTACATGTGCTTAACAGATAATTTTTTGGAGCAATTCGTCCTTTAGACTTGTTTGATACCCTAATCAACAGTTCGTGGTAGCATTTATTTTGTCTATCACTCTATTGTGTGAAAATCTATTTCAAGTTCATGTCTATCAATGAAAATAGCTCTTTACCCTGTTCCTGAGGCCTAAACGTGGTATGGTCTTTATTCATTTTTTTAATCTAATCTTCTGTATCCAGTTAATTGATTGGCCTGAAGGAGGATATCTGATTAGTGATTCCCCAATGCCTCGTGGAGAGATAGTCATTGGTGGTCCAAATGTTACAGTCGGTTATTTCAAAAATGAAGAAAAAACAAATGAATCATATAAGGTAGACATTTTGATATTGCTTACCTGCATAGTTTGGTTGGGACCACCCACAAAGACAAGTGTTCATTGTAGTCTTAACTTTTCTGACTCTTTTTTTTCGTGTGTGTGTGTGGGTAAAGGTTGACGAGAAAGGAATGAGGTGGTTCTATACGGGTGACATTGGGCAATTCCATGCTGATGGTTGCCTTGAGATAATTGACCGTAGGAAAGATATAGTTAAGCTTCAACATGGGGAGTATGTCTCCTTAGGAAAGGTACCAGTTTTGAAGATGCATGCAACTCTTCATTGCATTCCTTCTTCAGTGACTAATATTTCCTTTTACAGGTTGAGGCTGCTCTTTCAGTGAGCCGCTATATTGACAATATCATGGTGCATGCTGATCCTTTTCATAGTTACTGTGTGGCTCTTGTGGTGGCTTCTCGAACCACAGTGGAAGATTGGGCTGCAAAGCAAGGAATTTCTTTTAGTGATTTTTCAGACTTGTGTGAGAAAGAAGAAACGAAAAAAGAAGTGCAAGCGTCGCTGTTAAAGGTATGTTTATATTCTTGATAAATTTCCTTTACTTTGAGCTCAAAGATTCACCCCCTCCTCTAAAAAATGCTTTGAATTCGAAGGAGGGCACTCTTGTATGCGTTATGCATCTCATGTGCTCTCCTCATTTATCAGTGTACAAATTCTTTCCAGCAGCCCAAGATCTCTTTTCAAATTTTCATTTGGCCCTGTCTTGCTGAATTTGATCAATTACATCTTTTATAATACTGATTAGAATCATGAGTTTCTATGATCTAAGCTTAATACAGACTGAGATTGGCATTCGTTTCTTATAGTTTCTTCTGGCAGATTGATTATCTGAGTTTCGTTGCACAATATTTATTTATTACAAACAACAATGTGTTATTCTTGTTAGTCAGCCTTGCGTAATCGTTTATCATTTTTTATTGTTGAATTACGAATAACCTTCCAGTCAATCATATGAAGATTCCTTCTCGACTGTTAATTTGTTACTCGTTCATTCAGCTTCCTCTCCTTGTGCGGGCTTGGTGGGTGTTCTATACATTGTTTTGATCTGTTTTAAATATTTATATTCCAGGAAGCAAAGAAGGCGGGTTTGCAGAAGTTTGAGATCCCTGCAAAAATCAAATTGCTTTTCGAGCCATGGACTCCTGAAACTGGGCTGGTCACTGCAGCTCTCAAGCTCAAGAGAGATATCATTCGGAAGGCTTTCTCTGAAGACCTCTCCAAGTTATACGCTTGATGATTCTTCAGAAAATATGGGCCTGTTCTTCGTTGTCCAAAATCTTGATGGCCCTGCTAGACGGAACTTATTTCTCCTTTAAATTTTGCCTTTCTAGATGTAATGCGAGCCAAGGATTATTGCTAGGGAGAAGTCAGAGAGAAGAAAAATCAAGCATGCCTAGAGTTTAATATTGTAGCTTACTCCGAACAATAAAATAGTAGTTGTTTAATTATAATTATATTAGCTACTCGAGCAAAATGGTTAGCTTTTTGAATTGGTATTTTGAGCTTTTCTTTTCTTTGATTTACTGAATTAATGGATTCCAAAGCCTCCACATGGTACCAACTTCTGGTCATTTTTGAACTATAATCATTTTTTGATTGACTTGGGAATGGGTTCATGTACCAGCAGATCTCCTTAAATTTTGAAAAGTGCTGTTGATATTCGATTAGACTACACAGGAAGGGTGGAAAGAGATGGTGTCGAAGGGAGGGAGAGCTGTGAATCCTACAGCCAACTCTGGTCCACCGTCCATGATGGTATGATATGTTGTTATGAACCTGATTTGAAACTTCAGGCAACCCAACTGGACCGGAAGCATTACCATCCCCACAAGCCCTAGGCTCCCCATGTGCCCTTTGGTCTGTTTGTTTCCATCACCTTTTGAACTACCTTTTATCTTTCTCTTTATCATCTTCTATTTTCCCCACTGCGGTCACTCTTCCCCTTTTCCTCTCATTTCTTTCCGTCTCTCTCTAAATTGTGCCCTCAATTTTTGCATTGCCTTGAGATAACAATGGGATGATTAACTGAACTTTGATTTGATTGTTTTCATGATTTTTAAAGGGTGATTCAGAAAATTAACGGTTTCGTTTGTAGAACACTACACTGCATGATGAAAAAGTACAAGAATTTGTATAGTCCAGTCTAAATTGTTTGGGATCTAGGTGTGTGGTCTTTGCCTTTTGCCTTGAAAAACGATGGTGTGTGTTTTGCACTTACGGTTTGTTATTCCACATTTCTTTTGGTGAATTAAGTTTAATAAAACACTAAAAGGCAATCAAATGATACTCATAGTGCAAATAAACCAAAATGATAAAACCTTAGCCGCTTCTTCGAAATATTTTCAATCTCAAGAACACATTCATCTATTTGCATTTTTTTTTTGGACTAATATATACCTCATTTCTTGTGAGTGCAAGACTTCTTTTCTTCTCAATTTTTGACACCAACTATAACCGTTATTCCATAAATTAGGGTGACATGTTTCACCAAAGTTAATGAGAGACCATGTCATAATTTGCAAGAAACTAAAAATGTAACTTTTTTTTTTATCAGACAACCATCAATAACTTTCATAAAAGTACAAAAAAAGTTACAAGTAGGATTACAATATCACACAAGAGTCATAAATGCCTACTTTTAACTCAAAGTTAGATCAACTGACCTAACATCCATGTAACCACAATAGTGCAAAAAAAAAGGAGCTATAGATTCTTGTAACCATAATAATGCAAAATATAACCTTTCGGAGATTACGGGTGCATACAAAAATGTCACAAAACTTTTGGAAAGGAAAAAAGAACATTGTTTTTTTTTTTTTTGACAAAGTAAAAAAGAACATTGTTTGCTTTCACAAATTTGATGAACACTTCTTGCCTCATTGTCCAAGGAGTTTGCAACATCTAGGCCAACTATACTAGTGCCACAGCCCACAGCCCACAGTTATATTTGAAATTATCTTCTTGGAGAAATCTAGGAACCACATCTTTGTCCAAGACATGAAGAAAACCACAAGTTACAAGGCTCCCCTAAAGTCCCAAACACTTTGCATTCTCTCTATGCTTTAGTTTGTAGCGCCTGCCCTTTATAAAGGTTCCAAAAACAAGTGGGAGTCGCTTTTTTTGACTTAACCCACATGCATGCCCTTTTGAGTTTGGACTTTGGACAACTCCAACTCCAATATGATTTTAGATTGGCTTGGAAATTGGTTTGGTTTGTCAAATTTAGTGCATTAATTATTAAAGTCTTCATTATTTAGAGAAGTACAATATGTTTACTATTAGTAGTCATACTCGAATGGGAGAGTGTCTTGTATCCACCGAAGTACATATGTACTTGAGTGATCTAACGGCTGATATGTAAAAGTGGGAGATCCAACGGTGTGCATGCAGGGGGTATGTGTGGTTGGATGAAGAATTAGCCGATCCAACGGCTAAGAACATTCAAGTACATATGTACTTTGGTGGACACAAGAATTTTCGCTCGAATGGACCCCTGGGGCAGTTTTCATTATTTTCTTTTTCCTTCTACGAAGCAGAATTGTCTATCCTGCTAGAAGCCTAAAAAGTCTAGAATAATTAAGATCAGAAAATATGAAAATAGAAGCAGCAAAGATTATTAATGCTCTTAGTCTTAGGTCAAAAACAAACATGTACATATAGTTTTACTTTCACCAACTTGTTTAGTGATGGTTCCAAGTGGATAATGCATGGTGATTATTTTAGAAATTTGACTTTTATGCTCATTGAATTTGTATTTTTGTATTTCAATGTAATTTTGAGGGACTAAAAATTCAAAATTAAAAAATTTAAAAAAAAATAAATGTTCTTGACCCAAATAACCGACGGAAACGAAATGTCTATAATCATAACTTAACAATTTATTTGTTTTCCGTAAATTATTTAGTTCAATATCAAGCTTAGGTGTGCATTATCATTCACCGGTTCCTTAATCTATCTCAATGCAAAATTATGTAAACCCTTTCATGCATGTTTTGACCTAAGAGCTTGAATAATTGGCTACTTGTATTTTTATATTCTCTGATCTGAATTATTCTACACTTTATAGGCTCCTAGGAAGAAATTGGAATTGTATTTTTTTTTTGGCAAAAAGAAATTGAATTGTATTTAATGGTTGGATTTGACACTAACGGTTGAAGATTGAAATCAATCATTCAATAGCAATTAAAATCATCAATTTAATTAAAATCAATTAAAATCATCATCCATCAATTTAATTGTTTGTCTAGAAGGTAAAGGTAAACCTAAATAATTAAATATGATTTAATGATTTAGAACCTTCACCCTTTATTTGGTCAATGAAGCTTCTCCCATGTGTTGTTTACTTTTTGACTCTTACAGTTGGGAAATGGCCAAGTAAAACCAACTTCAGTAAAGGCTAATCCAATTCTTACCATTTTAGACTACTGCCCTAATTTTATTTTGTGGGCCCACCTCATGATCACCTCCGTCGATCTAAATGCTCCAAACTATAAATGCCTCCCACCATGTGTGTATTCACACAGACCCAACTCACTATTCTTCCTTTTGGTGACCTGAAAAGAAATTTGGGCAATTTTTCACTTCTTCTTCTTCACTTTTCTCCCCCAAGCTCAAGCTCTCAACCATGAACATGAACATGAACAATGGGTACAGAGAACCAGACAACTCGTTTTGCTATTTCCACCCCAAAGAGGTGGTTGTGGGGGTTTGTGCACTGTGCTTGACTGAGAGGCTGCTCATCTTGGCTGCGAGAAAAGGCCACCATAGAAGCACTCAGAGCTTCACTCGCAGAAAGCCACCCATTACTCTTCCAAAGATCTTTGCTTTCAGCTATTTCCTCAATCGGAAGTCAGATTACTTGGATCAAGAAGCTTCCACCAGCCAAGAAGGTAACTTTTTTTCATCTTTGCTCGTGGTAAATTTTTCGGGTTTTGTTAATTTGCAGATGTTAGTGGCCATAGAATGTTGTGTGATATGAATTGAGGATTTCTATGTGTTTTGGGGTTACTGTGTGAGTATGTTGTTTGTATGATTAAATCGCTTTATTGGGTAATAATGACAAAATTATGGTCAAAGTATAGGCTAATATAGAATTATATAATGGCAGATTGGAGACAAAAGTTTCAAGTTTCTTAATTACAGTGGTAATTCAACACCAATTACAAGATGGAAGTACAAGTTGTGATTTTAGGGACGGACTTGGATGAATTGGAAGCATTTTTTTTTTCTGGGTTAATGAAAAAGCCTAATCCTCCATGATTTACTAAGGATTTTGTTTCTAATGTTTATGAAGCGAAATATCCAAGTAAGTTCTGAATAAATCCCAAAAAGTAAAACCATGAAGCAGATCGTTTGACGAATTCCCAAAAAAGCTGCATCCTTTTGTGCCAAGCTTTGTGCTTCTGTTGTTTTTAAAAGTGAATTCCTGTGACTTTATTAGTTTTTTTGCAATTACATATGGTTCACTTCAAAATAAGCAAAAGGGCACCAAGCTCCTTCAAATCTATTTTATTATTATAAATCCTTTCTTTAGACATATCTCAAAGGTTCAACATTCTTCAATTATTTTAAGCAACTTAATTTGATTATTTAATAAATTAAAGAGCAACAGATAGTATGATCATTAGTTCATTACAGATTTCTTTATTTCTTTAGTTGTAACTTCCAATGTTTTTCTCTTTTCTCTCTTTGCTTGCACTCTACCCTTTGCTCTTTCCATACCAACTCTCTGTTCATAATAATGAAAGTGGTCATGACTGACTTAGTCGGTATGCTAATATTCACATAGTGGTAAGAGCAGTTGAGCTATCAGTCACCCATAAAAAAGAAACTAAAACCCAGAAGTCATTGTAAATCCATTTTGATATCCTAACTCTCTAAATTAATCCTGTTCTAAGAATATTATAACTATATACCAAGTATCAGTACTAAAGAATGTGCATGTCTTTGAATTGTCCTGAATCACAAATTCACAATGCAAATGGGTTTTGCAGACTCATTCATATCAATAAAGTTTGAAGAAAATGGAGTTGCCTCATGGGAGAAGAACAAGGTTTCCAAGGTCTCTTTAGACCATTGCAACATGCCCTGGAATCACAACTTCAGCAAAGACTCCAAGGAGGCCAAGGAGACCAAGAGTGTGATAGAGCATGGGAAATCTCATACACCACTTAGGTGGCGAAAGCGGATTGGACACCTCTTCCAGCTCAATAGATGGAAGAGGTCCAACAAGGGCGGTGTGTGCCATGTGAGCAACAAGGTAGAGGGAGTCAAGGTGAGGAAGGGCTGGATAAGAAGTCTGACAAAGAGGAGAGGGTCCATGGAATAAAGGGATTTGTACAGAAAGTGACACAAGTCTTCCCTCCACCATACTCATATGTGGGTAGAAGCTCAGTAAAGTCGTATATAATTGAGGGAGGTAGAGTCAAATTCTTTACTTTATCATTCCCTAAAAATGTGCTTTGTTTGCTTTCAACTCTTTAAGCTTCTTCTTTTCCTTTTGTTTCCTCCATTTCCTTAAACAGTACAGGCTGTAAAAGGGTTCTTGAGATATGCTTTGGTTTCACATTATGAAAGATAAATATTACTTTGTAATTGTTTTCCTCTCCATACCCAACATTGTAAAGCTAGACCCATGTTAGGTTCACAAAGTGGGAAACAATGGAGCAGAGGCCCCATTCTTGTGGTTTTGGAACTTGTCTATTATCTTGTTCCCTCCCATTAAGAAGCTCAAAATGGCACTGTAAGTCACCAATGATTATATACTATTAATAAGAATTCTTAACTTGAGCGTATTGATGTATATAGAATGTTGTTAATGAATCTCATTGAGTTATTCTCCCCATGTGCAAGTCATCATCCATGTGATGTACCTGGCAAGAGTGATTAGGTCAAATTTGGTTACTTGTCTCCTTCACTGGCGCAATTTGTCCCAAGTTCTGGCTTGCTCAAACCACCAAAGGACCCTTGATCTTTTCTTAGAGTCAGGACCACGGCGTAGGTTCTTTGGAAAAGTTTCTTATTTGGTGGATGAAAATGACAAGACTTGAATTTTTCACCCAACTTCATCAATGACTAGAGGTATAAAATGAGTCAGACTGATATGACACAGACATAATACGGTTTAGAATGAATCTGATACAATAAGACACGATCTATACTTTTGTCATACTAGGCACGATATGCTCAAATAAATTGTGCTTAACATGGACATGAACTAGGGTAGACATGATTAATTATTAATGACTGTCCATTTGGACTCCATTTACTTTTTTATGTGAATGAAAATAGATTAGAAGCTTCATCAAGGCCTATAATCGTCTGCAAATTGCATTCTTCCTCTTAAAAATCTGCCGATCCCAAGACATAATTATAGCTCATGAACCCCAACTTGCAACCAAAATTCATTGATTCTTGAAGCTATTCACTTGAGATTTGGAGAATTCTTTTTGCTTGCTTGTTTTGCAGTGGAAATTTTGTCCATAGAACTTGGGGCTTAGCATAATTCAGATGGTTCTAGTTATAAATTATAATACCACTCTTGTTCATCATTTTCCCTTTCGAATAGTCATATTTTGTGCTCATAATAAGTTTTTTTTTTCCTGGCCAATGCTCAATTGCTCATATGGCGTTTCTTAGCCATAAAAGTTCTGCTATTTTTCAGTTCTTGTTATGTATTATACATTTATATGTACTCTCAAATTCATGCTTGTCTTGCCAAGACTGGCAATGAAAAATGAGAGGCTGTAGTTTCTACTATGAAAAAAAAGGTAGAGAAAAAGTTAGGGGTTATTCACAAATGCATCAAATTTCAATAATTGAAGCTGTTGCGGAATTTTACAATATTCTGTCACTCTCAATGTGCTAACTAATTAATCCCAGTACTTGCACTCAAGAATACACAGTTGATCAATTGGTAAACTTTACATCTGGATTTCTCATGCATTTGAGCCACATATCAGCCATTACTCTTGATGAAATGCTCCATAACAAATCTTGACCTTTAGAAGTCACATTATGTTTGCCTTTCTTCACTGCTTTTGCCAATCCATAAGCCACCAGCCACTGCATTGCAGTTAGTCTCTGCTTCTCACTATCCCATGCATTTCTCTTAACCCCTCTTGACCTCACCTTTAATCCCCCAACATGCAAACTTGCCACTTTGAATCTCTTCTCCTCCTCATACTTGTCCACAGCAATGGTGTTATCGGCTCTTGTTGCGTAAATAAGAGCAATCAGTGGGCCTCCTACGGCCTCATACCGCCTTATCGGATCCCTCAGCTGCACAACCACTGCCAGTGTGATTGTCTCGGTATGATCACTGCCTAATAAATCATCTGCACTGACCAAGCTATGGTTTTTGATCCAATTCTCGAGTGACATAGAAGAAGCAAGCGGTTGATTTTTAAATTTTTCTCCAGTTGCTGTGGTGCCAATCATTGGTGAAACATCAAATGGGGCTTCTTCCTCAGCCATTTCAGCCTGAATTTTCAAAGCTTCAAGAGCCATGGCCTCAATTTTCTGCATAGAGAATGCAAGAATCTCCTCCGCTGTTAACGGGTTTTCATTCACATTCCAAATCCCTGTGGAAATCCTCTCTTTCCTACCGGCACTCATTGCATTTGCCATGTTTTTCACAGCAGCAATGGTCCGGGCAGCACTAGAGCTTGCGCCTTCTTTGTTCCTCCCTTGAATGATCGCGGAAGCAATGCCTTCGAAAGCTATCTGCTCTGCGGTTTTATCCATCAGGTCATCCATGCTCATCAAAGTCGAAATTTGGGAATTCAGTTCATCTAGTCCAATGGCTGCAATCCTTTGGAACAATTCGAATCCACTCATGGACTGATCGCATGGCAAAACAAATGGTTTAGATATTTGCATGGCAAGTTTCGGTGTATCTTTCCTTGCTACCACAGTATCCAGAGGATTCATGGCTGCCAAGTAACCTCCATCTCTGGTTTGAACCACACAGCCTAAGCTCTTTCCTAGATCCGGGAGGAAAACTTCGGATTCAGCCTCTGCAGAATCCTCAGCTCCTTCAAGCTGCAGTGGTGGAATATCGCTTTGGGGGAGCTTATACTCATTTATGATATCCTCGTCCTCAAGCATTTGAAGGAACTCCTTTGTAACTGTTTCTTCATCTGCATCCAATCTTTGTGATCCAATTTCTTCGTCTTTCGTGACAGTTTTTTCTTCCCCCATCATAGATTCAAGAGCTTTAATCTGCTGAGCAATCGAATCCAGCTCTGTCAATCTTGTCATATGCACTTGGTCTTGCACAATTTCCTTCACCACCTCGTTCGATGTTGCTGATTTTTCTTCAAGGGATATCTCTGATTGTCCTTCCCCATATTCCTCTTCCTTGTTTTGGAATTCAACTCCTTTATCTACTACTTCAAAGTCTGGGAGATCAAGATCCTCTACCTTTGGTACTTCTTGTTCTTTCGGCTTCTGAGCTGAAGAAGACGAAGAAGAAGATACTGGAACTGGGTTTGGCTCGTCTAGATTCAGCTCGTCGATTCCATGTAGATCATGAGCAGCTTGCCCTGTTTGTGAAGGAGTCCATGCTTCTCTGCTTGATAACTTTGGACTAGGCACACTAAAAGAAGTCTTTGACTGCTTCCTTGCGAAAGAAGACGAGAAAGTCTTGGTCTTGGCACTCTTCAAATCCTCGGCCTGACTATAGATTCCAACTCCTCCATCTTTCTCCATAATCTGAAACCCCAACTTCAGAACAAGCTCTCCACCTTTCGCCTTCCCTGACAAGCTGAAACTCATATCCCATTGGCGAATTCGTGTACCTTCATAACTCTTCTCAATGGACTCCTGAATCAGCTGACTCAAATCCACAGAACTTCTCCCAAAATCAAGCTCCTGGGCATCAACTGCAAACATGTATATCCAAAATGGCCGCGGCTCAAACTTCATCTGCTTCCCATGGCCAGAACTACAATAAACGTGACACTTAAAGAATAGGGTCTCTTCAAAATCAGCAGCTCCCTGCGAGACCCTTGATGGCATTGTTTGAACAGCTCCATCTCTGCTCTCCTTCTTCCTCACACAAATCGAAAGACGAAGGCCATTCATTGAAGCAGGGAGGCCTTGTGCAGTGACAACCTCAACCGAAAACAGGCAGCTAATCTTGTTCATTCCAATGTGGGATATAGCACGAATCGGCTTCCAATTCCAAATACCCTTTTTCTCTGTGGTGCTTGCTCTCTCCTCCACATTGCTCTTCAGCTCCAGCTGATTAGTACTCGTCCCCTTGCCTCGATCTTTGCGATCATTTTCGGTTGGACGTGAGCGCCAAGGAGACAAAGACATGCGCCTTCTGAGTGGTTTGGTGCTATTGGCTTTGATCTCCTCAACTTTAGCCGCGGCAGCAAGTTCATCTTTTGATGGGATTGAAGGAATTGAGGTTCGAGGAAGAGCGAGGGAGGCGGTTCTTCGAGTAGTGGTGGTGGCAGTGTGGGATTGGTAGAGTGACTCGCTGAGCGCTTCCAGCTCTTCCAGGAGCTGAGTGTTGGAATTCCTCCTGCCGCCGCCTGATGAATTCTCGGCTGCTTCCATTGTCGAAGAGATCGATAGTAGCAAAGTTTAGAGATTAACTAACTTGGTGCAATGGAAATTACATGCAGATTAGAAATGGAAGAGAATAAGATAAGAGGTTGATCATTTGGTAGAAAGTTTGTGAGGTGGAGAAACTGCCATGAGTAGGGTGGTTGATGTAGGTTCCAGAGCCAACGAATTTGTGTGAAGGATAAGAGGAAAACGTTTGTTTCTGATCTCCCTATCTCATTTCCTCATTGGTGAAAGAGACAGGATTGAAACAATAGGTATGGAACGTTGGTCCCCGGCCGAGAATTAAATGGTTTTGTTCTGGTACGTACGTTAAAATGTGAACAGTTTATTACTATGAAATTTCTTTTCTTTTGGCAATTATTACAATGAAATTTCTCATAAACCTTATTGCAGTGTTTGTTCTGCTATCTACCATCAGCCAGTTCCATCACTGTGAATCATGATGGCAATGGTTTTTGTTTGATTTGCAGTACGTGATGCCAATACAGGGAAGCTAGCAGTAAACCTAAGAACGATCGAGGGCCCAAAGCATTTGTTATTCTTGAAGTTTGGACGCGCGTGAAATTACAAGAATTAATATTCAGCCGGCCACAATTATTGTACAAGACAATTTATTTTTCTCGAAGTTGTTATCATTTGAAACTCCTGTGACATGCTTCTTTCAAGGGCAGAGGTGGATCTGAATATGCTCCAGTTGAAATTTGATCAAAAACAAATTTCGCAGCTGCCTCAGTGTAATGAATACCATCCCAGTTTACTCTAGCTGAGGGGTTTTTGCATGAACCAACAAATATTTGGCTTCCATTGACCATAATTGTTGCTCCACATCCAGCACTACCGTTATAGTTGTACTCACCACCATAACCACAACAAGCAACGAGGGGCAGCTCAAACCCTGAAAATTCGCCAGTAATTGATTGACACAAGTGAAAATAAATTTCAAAGTAATCAAATCTTGCCATGGGCGTCGGGTCAACCAATTGGAAGATGACTCCCCACAGGTTACGTTGGAGTTGATTTTGTGCTTGTGTTAAAATATGTCAGTGTAGGGTTTAAGAGTTTAACTGATCATGTACGTTTTGAGTTACATTTAATGCGTGACTCAAAAGAGTGTTAATGAGTTTCGTATTTTATATTGTGAAGCTAACTAAATAGTTCACTATATATAGGGTGAATTTAGACCAGACTCAATATCAACACAAAAAGAATTCATCAGAGGATTCGAATCCGTGAAACTAAAAATGTTTTGAGGATATTGATTATAATGCTTAAATATCGACTTACCATGTTTCTCGGGTTCCTTGAAAAGAGAGTATTTGACAGAGTAGACATCTACAGAAGTGAATGCAGCCAAAGGAAGATCCTTCCTAAGTTGAACTATGGCCTGCTTCAGCTCGTCGTTAAAATGCTGAGCTACTTCATTGTAAGCCTTTGCACATCCAACCTCATCCTTCTGAGTTGATGGGAAATTTGCCACAATGTAAGGGAGACAGCCGATTGGCCCCGTATTGTGGATCCAAAATGATCTTGCTCCCAAATCATATATTTTCTACATCATCACAGATTCAAGTACAATGAACACAAATCATTACAACGGATCGATGAATATATCGAATAAACTTCAACCCCACGCTTTTATTACATTGTTGGATTTGTTGCTTGTACGTTCTTTAAGAAACTTGAAATCAAACTCACGGCAAGAAATTAAATTTTGTGGGGTAAATCGACAAGTATTTATGTAAATGCTTTTCTTAAAGGGATGGGTTGGTAAATGCTAATTAATGATTACCTTAATATTTGTTGAGAAACCAGTGATTATATCAGGAACAGATGCATTGACTTCCTGTATAGTCATGTTACCGAAAAATCCCTCGCCAAGATCATTCTGACCGATGTCGAATGTGTATAAAGCTTTGGAAAAGTAGTCCTCTTTTGGCATTAAACTTGCAAATATTCCCCCTACAAAAGTAAACGTGGGATTTCGAGTAAAAATGGGATTCATCTTGATGAAGTGATGAGTAATGTGATTCCTAGATATCGACATTCTTCAGTATTAACTGTACCTCGATGCCTTATGAGCTGTGATCTGGACTTTAGTTGCAGGAACTGCCCGTATTGAATATCGAGGTAGAAGGGACTAAATCCACCGGCTGGTATAATAAGATCTGGGAGTCTGATAGTGGAAGCTGCAGTGGCAAAATTTGCACCGTGCGAGAAATTGGTCCCGAGGGAATCCAGATATGCACTTAGATAAGGGTGACCAAGACTCTGTGCTGTACCACAAAGGCACAAATCAATACAGTACTGCATAATACATCTCATTCTCTAAACAAGCATAATATAAATAGTACGTAAAACTGAAATGACAAAGTCTAATCATTGAGTAAACCCTTAATCTGTCCTATAATAAATCTAATGTAGGTACTAATTATTTTCTACATGTCCATATTATGGGAAGATCGAGCTAGACATTTAGTCCAAACTAGGAGCTGTGGATATACTCTACAACCATATCCCGTGATCTATTCCACCTACACGTACTTCCTCTCCTCATTGTTGATTAATTGGCTCCACTTTTGGTTTTTTGTTTTTGTTATGCACAGTATGCTGTTTTTTTTTTGTTTTGTGAACAGTGTCCTGGCCTTTGGGTTTGTTGGCTGGCTTTGGGTTTTTTGTATGAACAGTGGGCTGCATCAACATGCTATATGTATTCATTTGGTTGGCGGCAGGGAGAGGAGAGGAGAGGAGAGGAGAGACGGAAGAGAGAAAAAAAAGCCATGCAAGAGTTGTTTTCTGTTTAGCAAAAGAAGATAGCTGCTAAACCTTGTTCTTGTATTTGTTTTCTCTAGTAGAGTTTGTTCTCAAACTCTAGTTGTATTTCTCCTTTGATCATAGTGGAATATTTTTCCGGCTTCGAAAGTGGACGTAGCTCAATCACATCGATTGAGTGAACCACTATAAATATTGTGTTATTTTCTTTGTGATTGTTTTTCTTGTTTACCCAAATTAGCTCATATCAATATTGTGTTTGATTCTCTTTCGCACAACACTCATTACGTTTACAGTAGAAAAATAATAAAGAAATGAGTGTCTAGAAACCATCTCGGGCCTACCACTTTCTGTACCTTGATAATTCAAACTCGAAAAATAGCTACAATGATATATGTTTGAATTGTCAAACATGGAAGAACTCTCACTGAACCTTAATTTGCATATGATATCACCTATACATAATGAAGGCTGAAAAAACATACCGAGGAAGTCGATTATGAGTCTTCCATCTGAGAATCTTCCGACTGGCATATGAAAATAGGTCTCTCCATAAGGTGTGGTTGGTGGTAGAAGGGATGCCGCCAATCCACCAGTATCTGAATTCGAGTCTCCAAAGTTGAAGATTGCAGGAAACTCGCAGTCTTTCAAAGCCAAGGCAGGGATCACAGTACTACTGGTAATATGCAATATAAGCATATAGGAGCAGAACAGAGAAATGGTAACTCTAAGAGAGTACATAGTGAAGAAATACCAAAAAGATAGAGATGAGAACTAAACTGCATGTGTCTGTTTTATAGTGTAATGAACGGTGCAATCTACTTCCATTGGATTTAATTATGTCAAGGTCTTTGGAGTTTAGTCAAGATACATATTCAACCATCTTGAAATCTAGCAACAAGATCGATGGCGTGTTAAAAATTTGGGTAGATGCCATTTTTCCTCTTGCATCTTTGCGTACAAGATAAGTGAATAAATTGGGCAATGGCAGGAATTTTCTTTGTCCTTTTTATTATGAGAGGAAAAATGAGAGTTGAATTCTTATCATAAGTATTTAATAAGTGCTTTTAACACCCTTAGGCTAAATCCCCTAAACAGCTAGGATCATGACAACAATTAATATAGCCACAATTATTAAGAATTTTGGACCTGAAATTACAAGAATTAATTAATATTAATTGAGTCGGCCACAATTATTGTCCAAGACAATTTATTTTTCTCAAAGTTGTTGTCATTTGAAACTCCTGTGACATGCTTTTTTCAACGGCAGAGGTGGATCTGAATATGCTCCAGTTGAAATTTTATCAAAAACAAATTTCGCAGCTGCCTCAGTGTAATGAATACCATCCCAGTTTACTCTAGCTGAGGGGTTTTTGCATGAACCAACAAATATTTGGCTTCCATTGACCGTAATTGTTGCTCCACATCCAGCACCACCGTAGTTGTACTTACCACCATAGCCACAACAAGCAACAAGGGGCAGCTCAAACCCTGAAAAAAATCGCCAGTAATTGATTAACACAAGTGAAAATAAATTTCAAAATAATCAAATCTTGCCATGGGCGTCGTGTTAACCAATTGGAAGAGAAATCCACACGGGTTACTTTGGAGTTGATTTTATGCTTGTGTTAAAATATGTCATTCTAGGGTTTAAGTGTTTAACTGATCATGGACATTTTAAGTTACATTTAATGTGTGACTTAAAAGAATACGTGTTAATTAGTTCGCATTTTATGTTATGAAGCTAACAAACTAGTTCACTATATAGCGCTAGTATCGGGTTAATTTAGACCATAAACTCAATATCAACACATAAAGAATTCATCAGAGGATTTGAATTCGTGGAACTAACAATATTTTGAGGATATTATAATGCTTATATATCGACTTACCATGTTTCTCGGGTTCCTTGGAAAGAGAGTATTTGACAGAGTAGACATCTACATAAGTGAATGCAGCCAAAGGAAGATCCTTCCTAAGTTGAACTATGGCCTGCTTCAGCTCGTGGTTAAAATGCTGAGCTACTTCATTGTAAGCCTTTGCACAGCCAACCTCATCCTTCTGAGCAGATGGGAAATTTGCCACAATGTAAGGGAGACAGCCGATTGGCCCCGTATTGTGGATCCAAAATGATCTTGCTCCCAAATCATATATTTTCTACATCATCATATCACAGATTCAAGTACAATGAACACAAATCATTACAACGGATCGTTGAATATATCGAATAAACTTCAACCCCACTCTTTTATTACATTGTTGCTTGTTCTTTAAGAAACTTGAAATCAAACTCATGGCCTTTAATCAGGGAGAAATTAAATTTTGTGGGGTAAATCGACAAGTAAATGCTTTTCTTAAGGTTCATGATTACCTTAATATTTGTTGAGAAACCAGTGATTATATCAGGAACAGATGCATTGACTTCCTGTATAGTCATGTTACCAAAAAATCCCTCGCCAAGATCATTCTGACCGATGTCGAATGTGTATAAAGCTTTGGAAAAGTAGTCCTCTTTTGGCATTAAACTTGCAAATATTCCCCCTGAAAAAGTAAACGTGGGATTTCTAGTAAAAATGGAATTTATCTTGATGAAGTGATGAGTAATGTGATTCCTAGATATCGACATTCTTCGATCAGTATTGTACCTCGATGCCTTATGAGCTGTGATCTGGACTTTAGTTGCAAGAACTGCCCGTATTGAATATCGAGGTAGAAGGGACTAAATCCACCGGCTGGTAGAATAAGATGTGGGAGTCTGATAGTGGAAGCTGCAGTGGCAAAATTTGCACCGTGCGAGAAATTGGTCCCGAGGGAATCCAGATATGCGCTTAGATAAGGGTGACCAAGATTCTGTGCTGTACCACAAATCAATACAGTACTGCATAATACATCTCATTCTCTAAACAGGCATAATATAT
Source organism: Rubus idaeus (assembly GCA_030142095.1). Taxonomy (NCBI): domain Eukaryota; kingdom Viridiplantae; phylum Streptophyta; class Magnoliopsida; order Rosales; family Rosaceae; genus Rubus; species Rubus idaeus. The sequence goes on from CM057966.1 coordinate 29,304,818, forward strand.
TACGTAAAACTGAAATAATGAAGTCTAATCATTCAGTAAACCCTTAATCTGTCCTAAAGTAAATCTAATGTAGGTAGTATTTATTTTCGACATGTCCTTATTATGGGAAGATCGAGCTAGACATTTAGTCCAAACTAGGAGCTGTGGATATACGCTACAACCATATCCCGTGATCTATTCCACCTGCACGTACTTTCTCTCCTCATTATGTTTACAGTGGAAAAATCATAAAGAAATAAGTGTCTAGAAACCATCTCGGGCCTACCACTTTCTGTACCTTGATAATTCAAACTCAAAATTAAAACAGCTACAATGATATATGTTTGAATTGTCAAACATGGAAGAACTCTCACTGAACCTTAATTTGCATATGATATCACCTATACATAATGAAGGCTGAAAAAACATACCGAGGAAGTCGATTATGAGTCTTCCATCTGAGAATCTTCCGACTGGCATGTGAAAATACGTCTCTCCATAAGGTGCGGTTGGTGGAAAAAGGGATGCGGCGAATCCACCAGTATCTGAATTCGAGGCTCCAAAGTTGAAGATGGCAGGAAACTTGCAGTCTTTCAAAGCCAAGGCAGGGCTCACAGTACCACTGGTAATATGCAACACAAGCATATAGGAGAAGAACAGAGAAATGGTAACTCTAAGAGAGTACATAGTGGAGAAATACCAAAAAGATAGAGATGAGAACTAAACTGTGTCTGTTTTATAGTGTAATTAATGAACGATGCAATTTACTTCCATTGGATTTAATTATGTCAAGGTCTTTGGAGTTTAGTCAAGATACATATTTTTCAACCAAGTTGAAATCTAGCAACAAGATCGATGGCGTGTTAAAAATTTGGGTACGTAGATGCCATTTTTCAAAAATACCATTGTTCAAAAAACAAGATGCCATTTTTCCTCTTGCATGTAGATGCGTACAAGATAAGTGAATAAATTGGGCAATGGCAGGAATTTTTTTTGTCCTTTTTATTTTAATTTATGAGAGGAAAAATGAGAGTTGAATTCTTATCATGAGTATATAATAAGTGCTTTTAACACCCTTAGGCTAAATCCCCTAAAGGGCAATCCTAGAGGGCCTCATTAAGGCCTAATATGTGGAGGCATCAATCCTATGTGTCATGCCATGTCACATATAACAATTTATTTTTTAAAATCCATGTTAATATTTCAAATATGACAAAACCAATGTTGCCCTCTCAAATTTTGATTTAAATTTTATTTACATTATCAATTTAAAATAACTTTGCTAAAAAAATATAATTCTAAAATATAAATAGAATATAAATTTAAACCCTAAGATTCACCATACCCATAATTCCTAAACCCTAAAATCCGCCAAACTCATAATACGTAAATCCTAAACCTTAAAATCTACCATACCCCTAATCTCTCAACCCTAAAACCCACCATACCCCTATTTCTCAACTCTAAACCCTAATATCCACCATACCCCTAATCCTTCAACCCTAAAATGCCACAAAGCATTAATCAAAAACTTTAAACTCTAACTCTTCAACATAACCCTTAAACTGTAAATTCTAAACTCGTAACCTTAAATTCTAAACTCTATATTTTAAACGTAACCCCCCTAAAACCCTAGCTATAATAATTCATCAAGCTAGTTTTCCTAATTAATGATCATGCTTATATTGAGACATATTACTTGATATCTTCTCATTAATAACATATATATACACATTAAAGTACATAAAATTATATTGTAAAGATAATTAATGCAAAAGGTCAATCGATTGAAAAACGTATTAATTATATGTATTAATTGTACGTTTGGATTTTGATACGATTTGGATAATTAATTATGCACATAACCTTACAATTATAATCATACGATTAGGTTTATTTTTTTGAAAGGTACGATTAGGTTTATATATATGTAAAGATCTTCTAAAAAAAAAGCTTTATATGTAAAGATAATTAATTATCATTAAATATCATTAATTAAATATCATTAATTGATAAGTTTTAAAGTTGAATAAGTAATAGTCATTAGATCTAGGATGGGTATGATAGACTTTTGTTAAAATGATTTGTTAATTAGATAATGATGTGTATATGATGTGGCATGCCACATATGATTGAGGCCTCCACATCTTAGGCCTTAATGAGGCCAACAATCTTTTTCCATCCCCTAAACACCTTGGATCATGACAACAATTAATATTGCCACAATTATTAAGAATTTTGGACCTGAAATTACAAGAATTAATTAATATTGAGTTGGCCACAATTATTGTACAAGACAATTTATTTTTCTCAAAGTTTTTATCATTTGAAACTCCTGTGACATGCTTCTTTCAAGGGCAGAGGTGGATCTGAATATGCTCCAGTTGAAATTTTATCAAAAACATATTTCGCAGCTGCCTCAGTGTAATGAATACCATCCCAGTTTACTCTAGCTGAGGGGTTTTTGCATGAACCAACAAATATTTGGCTTCCATTGACCGTAATTGTTGCTCCACATCCAGCACCACCGTAGTTGTACTTACCACCATAGCCACAACAAGCAACGAGGGGCAGCTCAAACCCTGAAAAAATCGCCAGTAATTGATTAACACAAGTGAAAATAAATTTCACAATAATCAAATCTTGCCATGGGCGTTGTGTTAACCAATTGGAAGAGAAATCCACATGGGTTACTTTGGAGTTGATTTTGTGCTTGTGTTAAAATATGTCATTCTAGGGTTTAAGGGGGTTAACTGATCATGTACATTTTAAGTTATATTTAATATGCGACTTAAAAGAGTACGTGTTAATTAGTTCGCATTTTATATTATGAAGCTAACTAACTAGTTCACTATATAGCGCTAGTATTGTGTTAATTTAGACCAGACTCAATATCAACATATAACGAATTCATCAGAGGATTCGAATCCATGGAACTAACAATGTTTTAAGGATATTGTAATGGTTATATATCGACTTACCATGTTTCTCGGGTTCCTTGAAAAGAGAGTATTTGACAGAGTAGACATCTACAAAAGTGAATGCAGCCAAAGGAAGATCCTTCCTAAGTTGAACTATGGCCTGCTTCAGCTCGTGGTTAAAATGCTGAGCTACGTCATTGTAAGCCTTTGCACAGCCAACCTCATCCTTCTGAGCTGATGGGAAATTTACCACAATGTAAGGGAGACAGCCGATTGGCCCCGTATTGTGGATCCAAAATGATCTTGCTCCCAAATCATATATTTGCTACTCCATCACAGATTCAAGTACAATGAACACAAATCATTACAAGTTACAATGGATGAATATATCGAATAAACTTAAACCCCACGTTATTATTACATTGTTGCTTGTTCTTTAAGAAACTTGAAATCAAACTCATGGCCTTTAATCAGGGAAATTAAAGAAATTAAATTTTGTGGGGTAAATCGACAAGTACGTAAATGCTTTTCTTAAAGGAATTAATGGGTTGATAAATGCTAATGATTACCTTAATATTTGTTGAGAAACCAGTGATTATATCAGGAACAGATGCATTGACTTCCTGTATAGTCATGTTACCAAAAAATCCCTCGCCAAGATCATTCTGACCGATGTCGAATGTGTATAAAGCCTTGGAAAAGTAGTCCTCTTTTGGCATTAAACTTGCAAATATTCCCCCTACATAAGTAAACGTGGGATTTCGAGTAAAAATGGGATTCATCTTGATGAAGTGATGAGTAATGTGATTCCTAGATATCGACATTCTTCGATCAGTATTGTACCTCGATGCCTTATGAGCTGTGATCTGGACTTTAGTTGCAAGAACTGCCCGTATTGAATATTGAGGTAGAAGGGACTAAATCCACCGGCTGGTAGAACGAGTTCTGGGAGTCTGATAGTGGAAGCTGCAGTGGCAAAATTTGCACCGTGCGAGAAATTGGTCCCGAGAGAATCCAGATATGCACTTAGATAAGGGTGACCAAGACTCTGTGCTGTTCCAGTACCACAAATCAATACAGTACTGCATAATACATCTCATTCTCTAAACAGGCATAATATAGTACGTAAAACTGAAATGATGAAGTCTAATCATTGAGTAAACCCTTAATCTGTCCTATAATAAATCTAATGTAGGCACTAATTATTTTCTACATGTCCATATTATGGGAAGATCGAGCTAGACATTTAGTCCAAACTAGGAGCTGTGGATATACTCTACAACCATATCCCGTGATCTATTCCACCTCATTATGTTTACAGTGGAAAATCATAAAGAAATGAGTGTCTAGAAACCATCTCGGGCCTACCACTTTCTGTACCTTGATAATTCAAACTCGAAAAACAGCTACAATGATATATGTTTGAATTGTCAAACATGGAAGAACTCTCACTGAACCTTAATTTGCATATGATATCACCTATACATAATGAAGGCTAAAAAAACATACCGAGGAAGTCGATTATGAGTCTTCCATCTGAGACTCTTCCGGCTGGCATATGAAAATAGGTCTCTCCATAAGGTGTGGTTGGTGGACCAAGGGATGCGGCCAATCCACCAGTATCTGAATTCGAGTCTCCAAAGTTGAAGATGGCAGGAAACTCGCAGTCTTTCAAAGCCAAGGCAGGGCTCACAGTACTACTGGTAATATGCAATATAAGCATATAGGAGCAGAACAGAGAAATGACAACTCTAGGAGAGTACTTCATAGTGGAGAAATACCAAAAGATAGAGATCGATGAGAACTAAACTGCGTCTGTTTAATTTATAGTGTAATGAACCGTGGAATTTACTTCCATTGCATTTAATTATGTCAAGGTCTTTTGAGTTTAGTCAAGATACATATTTAACCATGTTGAAATCTAGTAACAAGATCCATGACGTGTGAAAAATATGAGTAGATGCCGTTTTCCTCACATAGATGTGACAAGATAAGTGATTAGATTGGGCAATGGAAGGAATTTTTTTTGTCCTTTTTATTTTAATTTATGAGAGGAAAAATGAGAGTTGAATTCTTATCATGAGTATATGGGTTTGTTTGAAATTGCTTCTGAAATACCTAAAAGCGGTTTTATCAAATTTGAAAAGCGTTTTTATATAAGAAAGCACTTGACCAGTACTTTGCAAAACCACTTCTAAGTGCTTCTAAAACTCACCTAAGATATATTTTATTTTATTTTTCAATTTTTTTTATATTTATAATTAATTTTTTTTATTTATTTCAAAAGTGCTTTTGGGTCTCCGAAAAGCAATCTCAAACAGGTCCTATATAACGTACATAAGTACTGCTTTTAACTAGTGTTCTAAAAATCTCCGCCTAGACCCGATTATTCCCTACCTAGGCGGAGGCCAACCGCCTCGATTAGTTGCAAATCCACCTAGGCGGGCAAAGACGTGGTTTAAAATATCAAACATTTTTTTACCTATGTTTTTAATCAATTATGATATTTTTTATATACTTCAATTTAGTATGTTTATATTTCTTAATACAAATATAATTTTTGTTTTAAGTAGACATTTATTTATTTTATTAATTATATGTTGTATAATGAAATTAAAATAAAATAAAAAACCGCCTAGGTGCCCGACTAATCTCCGCCTAGGCAATATGCCCCTTCCCGCACCCGACTAGTGCCTAGCAATTTTTAAAACATTGCTTTTAACACCCTTATAAGGCTAAATCCCCTAAATAGCTCGGATCATGACAACCTTGTATAACCTTAAGAAATTACATTGCCACATCATTTCTCAAAAAAAAAAATGTAGAAGAAGAAGTAGATGGAAGAACATGTTATGTAGTAAAACCGGCCTCCAAAAATTTTAACAAAAATTCAGTTACTTTTTCTTTATTATTTTATAATATTATATATATGTACCCCTTTTTTTTCCAAAAAAAATTTATTTTAAATTTTCCTTTAGGGAAAAAAAAGAAAAAAAATATTCATCTGCTAGCTAGGTCAACAGTCAAAACTCAAACCTTTACGTATACGTTGTGAGAATTAATGTAAGAATATTGCCCTTGCTAGAAGTCTAGAACATAAAGTTGGTGGTTTGTTCGAACAAGGCGGAAATAACAGTGCAGAGATTAGCTAGAATCCAACAAATAACGAGGTCAATGAAGTTTTGTGTACGTTAAAATGTGAACAGTTTATTACCACGAAATTTCTTTTTTTTTTGGACAATTATTACTATGAAATTTCTCATGAACCATATTGCCGTGTTTGTTCTGCTATTTACCATCAGCCAGTTCCATCACTGTGAATCATGATGGCAATGGTTTTTGTTTGATATGCACTTATGCAGTGATGCCAATACAGGGAAGCTATGAACCTAACAACCCACATGATCGATCGAGGCCCCGAAGCATTTGTTTAATAAAATAGGCAAAACATAAAGAAAATAAGAACAGGGGAAACAAAGACGAATATCAAAATCATGTGTGTATTGGGCCTTGCTTGTTATTCTTGAATTTTGGACCTGATATTACAACAATTAATATTGAGTCGGCCACAATTATTGTACAAGACGGTTTATTTTTCTCAAAGTTGTTATCATTTGAAACTCCTGTGACATGCTTCTTTTAAGGGCAGAGGTGGATCTGAATATGCTCCAGTTGAAATTTGGTCAAAAACAAATTTCGCAGCTGCCTCAGTGTAATGTCCACCATCCCAGATTGTTCTAGCTGAGGGGTTTTTGCATGAACCAACAAATATTTGGCTTCCATTGACTGTAATTGTTGCTCCACATTCAGCACTACTGTTATAGTTGTAGTTACCGCAACAAGCAACAAATGGGAGTTCAAACCCTGAAAAATTCGCCAGTAATTGATTAACACAAGTGAAAATAAATTTCAAATAATCAAATCTTGCCATGGGCATCGGGCGGTCAACCAATTGGAAAAGGATTCTCGATCCACCGGTCTTGTTGGAATTGATTTTGTGCTTGTGTTAATATATGTCATTCTAGAATTTAAGAGTTTAACTGATCATGTACGTTTTGAGTTACATATAATGTGGGAGTCAAAAGGGTGTTAATTAATTAGTTCACATTTTATATTATGAAGTTAACTAACTAGTTCACTCTATAGAACGTACTACTATCGATGTTAATTTAGACTATAGACTCAATTAATATCAACATGTACATAAAGAATTCATCAGAGGAATCGAATCCATTTGAGGATATTAATTATAATACTTAAATATCGACTTACCATATTTTTCGGGTTCCTTGAAAAAAGAGTATTTGACAGAGTAGACATCTACAAAAGTGAATGCAGCCAAAGGAAGATCCTTCCCAAGTTGAACTATGGCCTGCTTCAGCTCGTGGTTAAAATGCTGAGCTACTTCATTGTAAGCCTTTGCACAGCCAACCTCATCCTTCTGAGCTGATGGGAAATTTGCCACAATGTAAGGGAGACAGCCGATTGGCCCCGTATTGTGGATCCAAAATGATCTTGCTCCCAAATCATATATTTTCTACCTCATCACAGATTCAAGTACAATGTACTCAAATCATTAATTACAACGGATGAATATATCGAATAAACTTCAACCCCACGCTATTATTATATTGTTGCTTGTTCTTTAAGAAACTTGAAATTAAACTCATGGCCTTCAATCAGGGAAAGAAATTAAATTTTGTGGGGTAAATCGACAAGTAAATGCTTTTCTTAAAGGGGTGGGTTGGTAAATGCTAATGATTGCGTACCTTAATATTTGTTGAGAAACCAGTGATTATATCAGGAACAGATGCATTGAATTCCTGTATAGTCACGTTACCAAAAAATCCCTCGTTAAGATCATTTTGACCGATGTCGAATGTGAATAAAGCTTTGGAGAAATAGTCCTCTTTTGGCGTTGAACTTGCAAATATTCCCCCTATAAAAGTAAACGAGTGATTCGAGTAAAAATGGGATTCATACTCATGAAGTGATGAGTAATGTGATTCCTAGATATCGACATTCTTCAGTATTAACTGTACCTCGATGCCTTATGAGCTGTGATCTGGACTTTAGTTGCTGGAACTGTACGTATTGAATGTCGAGGTAGAAGGGACTATATCCCCCGGCTGCTGGTTTAATGAGATCAGGGAGTCTGATAGTCGAAGCTGCAGTGGCAAAATTTGCACCATGCGAGAAATTGGTCCCGAGGGAATCCAGATATGCGCTTAGATAAGGGTGACCAAGACTCTGTGCTGTACCACAAATCAATGCAGTACTGCATAATACATCTCATTCTCTAAACACGCATAATATAGTACGTAAAACTGAAATGATGAAGTACTCTAATCATTGAGTAAACCCTTGACCTGTCCTATAGTAAATCTAATGTAGGTAGTCAAATATTAGGGGAAGATCGAGCTAGACTTTTAGTCCAAACCAGGAGCTGTGCATATAGTGGTATACTCTTCAACCATATTCCGTGATATATTCTTCCACCTACCTACACTCTCTCCTCATTATGTTTACAAGTGGAAAAATCATCAAGAAATGAGTATCTAGAAAACCATCTTGGGCCTACCACGTACTTTGTGTACGAAGTTTGATGATTCAACCTCGAAAACAAAGAAGCAGCAGTAGGTATTTCCTTCTAGAATGATGTATGTTTGAATTGTCAAACGCGGAAGAACTCTCACTGAACCTTTGCATATGATATCACCTATACATGTTAATATATAATGAAACTAAAAAAACATACCGAGGAAGTCGATTATGAGTCTTCCATCTGAGAATCTTCCGACCGGCATATGAAAATAGGTCTCTCCATAAGGTGTGGTTAATGGAAGAAGCTGGGATGCGACCAATCCACCAGTATCTGAATTCGAGTCTCCGAAGTTGAAGATGGCCGGAAACTCGCAGTCTTTCAAAGCCAAGGCAGGGCTCACAGTACTACTGGTAATATGCAATATAAGGATATAGGAGCAGAACAGAGAAATGGTAACTCTAGGCGAGTACTTCATACTTCATAGTGGAGAAATACCAAAAAGATGGAGATGAGAACTAAACTGTCTGTTTTATAGTGTAATGAACAGTGCAATTTACTTCCATTGCAATTATTTATGTCAAGGTCTTTGGAGTCTAGGCATTAGTTAAGATATATATTCAACCATGTTGAAATCTGGCAACAAGATCGATGACGTGTAAAAATTTATGCGCGAGTAGATGCCGTTTTTCCTCTTGTAGATGTGTACCAAAAAAGAAGAAGCAAGATAAGTAATTAAATTGGGCAATGGCCAGATTTTTTTTGGTCCTTTTTATGTTAATTTATGAGAGGAAAAATGCGAGTTGAATTCTTATCATGAGTATAAGACTAAATCCCCTAAACAGCTCGGATCATGACAACCTTGTATAACCTTGAGAAATTACATTGCCACATCATTTCTCAAAAAAAAAGAAAAAAAAATGTAGACGAAGTAGATGGAAGAACATTTTTTGCAGTAAAACCTGCAAGAATTTGAACAGAGATTCGGTTGCTTTCTCGATCTGTATGATCTTAGAATCTTAGATGTACCGATTTTACATCCCAATGCCACTTGAGCTAATGCTTGTAGGTATACAAAGGAAAACTAGCATTCAGCTGCTAGCTAGGTCAAGAGCCAAAACTCAAACCTTTACCTTGTGAGAAAATGAAGAATATGTAAGACTATTGCTAGAACACAATGCCAAAAGCATGAACAAGGTTGGTAAAATAACAGTGCAGAGATTAGCTAGAATCCAACAAATAACGAGGCCAATGAAGCTGTGTGTTCTAACAAACTTTGCTCAATCATTCAAATCACTTCAAAATTCCACACCATAACTCTTCCAATACTGAAAATTGTTATATACAAGTTTCTAAATAAACAGGGGATAAGCAGAAAACAGATATAACCAATACAGAGAACACCCTTACACGGATTGTTGCAGAAGTAAATGTTTGACTGTAGCTGCAGATACTTCTTTAGCACGAGGGAAAATATAGAATAGGTTTGCTCATGAATGTCAATCTAAAAATGAAGGGACACATTCTTCAGAATTCGAAGGCTGCAAAGCACGAATTCTAACATCATATTTTCTGCATTTGGAAACTTGATGGCCTGAGGATGAAGAATCTGATCCATCTGAGACAAGTGGGTAAGAAGGTGAAGTATAATCATCATAAGCGTTTCCAATATGGTTACCACACTTGCGACAAAGAAGTTTAGTTCTCCGGCTGAACAAACCCCAAGAACGCTTAGAGAAATGGGGTTTACATTGAAGTTCATCAACCTGACTAAATCTGCTCTCATCAATGTAAAAGAATGATATGATCCCTCTCTTTATAGATTTCCCATACTTATTAGAGCCAATCAAAGATGTGTTCCGGTTGCTAGAGCTCAGGTTTAGCTCGTAGCCGCAAGTGCCACAGCTGCATGAATAAAAACCATTTTCATGTAATATGTTCTGTAAATTTACCCAAACTAAAAACAAAAAAATTGAGAATCACAGAGAGTTTGGAGAGACAAAGATAAATTTTATGTTCCTGTAACACACATCATACAATTTGTTACTCTTAGCACTCCTGACTATTTCAATTTTGTTATGAAAGATCTCTTTATTGGCTCAATCACTGAAATATGACTAAAAGAGACTGATGGAGACATTGTAATCTTAGTTTGCTTCATCAATAACTGCAAGACCTCACACTTATGATGTGGGAAACCTAATGAAAGTGCCTTCTAGTTTCATCACTTAATATAGTTTTATGGAAATATCAAGGAGGACCCTTTTCATAGATCTTAAAAAGCTTCCTCATTTGTTTAATCATCAAGGGTTTCTGGGCCCAAACAGCTTTAACATGGAATCTTATACCAGCAATCACAAATAGATCCCACAAATTCCTTCATTAACACCAATTAAAGCCACGAGATATCAAAGATTCAATTTTTACTTTCACATTATCAAGTAAAAAAAAAAAAAACAAATTTCAGAGCCAATTTTGTACACAAAAGGCTGATTTCAGAGAGAGAGAGATGGAACCTGTAATTGACATCTGCGCGAGAAGAAGAAGACAAGGAAGGATGGTAAGCTCCGTTGAGATAACTGCCTCTGAAAATCGTCGGATTCTCCATTATCTAGAATCAGCTCAAAATCAACGGCTGCGACGGTGGCGGAGATTTCTGAGAATTACACTATTTTTGCGTCGCGGTGGTGGATAAGTGGCCCGTAATGATGACGAACGTGTCCCGCCTAGTTCGGGTGGAGTTTAACCGCCAACACTTAGTCGCAGTTGAGCTGGATCTTTAAAACGACGCAGTTTCAGAGACGGAGAAAAAGGTGTCGCAGAAAAAAGAAGAAGAAGCTGAGAGAGAAAGAGAGAGGAGGAATCAAATTTGCAGGTAAACAGAGTGTGAGAATGCCGACCGAAAGCGCTCCCCTTTGGGCCAATGGCTTCTCTCTCTCCCCCCAGGAATTTTCTTGGTGCTGACGTGGAGTTTAACGGCAGCAAGGAACTAAGGAAGTGCTATTTTATTGTTATTGTTTATCGTCAGAAATAAATGAAAAATAATAATAATAATAATGACTTTACAATAAGATGATGGACCGACATCTTTATCTTTATTTAAATTGAGTTATCATATAGTTAACGTTATACGTGTCCTTATTAAAGTTTTGATGTAGATTTCTTATGTTGTTTGCCTGTTCATAATTTACCAAAAGAAAAAGATAATATATAAAGTCAATTACATATAAAAACAATATGGTATTGAATTACTAATTTCTTTAGCTTGCTTAATCAAAATTTCAACTAATTTCCCAAAACTTGGTAGAGCTGAAAATATTAGCACCTCTGCACCTTACTTATTTTTCGATACAAATCAAGTGTAATGTTGAAGATTATATTTTCAAGAATAAAAAATGTCGAAGACTATAAAAGTGAGTTCAAGCGTCGAACTCTAATCCGAATGTTGTGGCCATGTTCTCTACCCTTATATCCAAATTCATTTTTTTTTATTCCAATTGCAATTTATTTATTTATTTTACCATAGGAATTTGATATGATTAAAAACAAGAAGTCTGGAAAGCTAGTGCTAGGAATCTCTTGTTAAAGAGAAGAGTCCATCACACTTTGCCAGTTTGCCTTCTAGCTAACTAGATGCCCAAAACTTGTACACTTGATAAAAGAAAGAAGCTGGCTACTTTCCAAAATTCCAAGCCTGCTTTATTGCTGTGGAATTGGTTGCAGCAAGCTAAACTTCCACAGCACCAAGGGGAAGAAATTAATAGAAGATTGATGAGATAAAACTTAGACAAGGAAGAGATTGAGAAAATAGTATTATCTATCTCATACATGATTAAAATGTGATTCTTGTGAGCATAACAAAGTTCCTAATCTTCTTCATCTGTGATGAATTTACCGGTCCCCGGATTCACTGCAGCAAGGAAGAAGAAGACAACATTGAGCAACACAAGAGGTTCGATTTCATTGATGGGGACTCCGGTCTCAATGTTTAATTGGGCAAGAGCTCCCTTCCCTGTGATGATTTCTCCTATTAGAGAGAATGCAAATCCCAATTGAGCCAATCTTCCTACAAATAGCTCATTTGCCTTGGTGAATCCGAACAGAGGACCTGTGTTGGACACCAAAAACACTTCAGAAATTTTGCATGTCATGCCTACCCATATAACTAATACGTATGCTAATTGTGTTACATTGTCAAACCATCAATGTTGCCCCCATAGACTTTAACTTGGTAACAATATGAAAACATAATACGACACGTACATGAGACTTTAGCCTATATCCTAGGTTGAATGAAGTGGATTAACTTTTAATGAAGTACGAATTGGTTACCTCCTTCCTTGAGACCCAAGGCAGATTTTAATCCTTTGCCGGGAGGGATAACCGCCCCTTCAATTCCGGTGGCAGGGTCATCCACAAATTGACCACGGTCACCTAGAGCTCCTATGGCTCCAAGCAGGGTGAAAAGGATGAAAAAGAGAAGAAGTGGCTCGGCTTCATAGATGGGGACTCCAGTCTCCAAATTCAATTGTTGAAGAATTCCTTTTCCTGTAATTCCTTCTCCCAACAAGGATGCCTGCAATATATGATTGCAAAGGAAGGCAGGCTCATAACAAAAATTATGTAAATTGCATGACTACTCAAAATTCTCATTCCACAATCCTCATGACTGGTCCATTGTTCTCTAACAGTAAAAGAATAAGCCAAACACTTGTGAATACACAAAATTCGAGTGCTTCTAGTGTCACTCAAAGTATATGACATATCTGAATAAAAGAAATCAAAAACAGTGTGCGGGGTATCATGATAATTATATGAAGATTTAGTATACATTTAGAATGCATAGAACTTAGCGAGCTATGAACTTTTAAGTGAGATTAGATTATGGTGGATTAGGTTGAGGAAATAGAAGTAAGCTTGAAATTTTTCTTGAATTAGTTTGAATATTATTGAGATAATTTATGATATTTTCTGAGGTATTGGTGAAACCTAAATAATTTTATAAAGAAATGAGAAATTCTCGCTACAATGAAAATGAATCATGTAACAATGATTTTTTTGGCTTATTGAAGCCACAATATTTGGTGAGAGAAATTGTGGTCAGCAACCATTTCTCTCATTGTGGTTTGTTGCATAACTAAGAAACAGGCTAAACTAGAGATGAAATAATGGAGAATTGCATATGCTATCCATAAACTTAGTACTTATGATTAATCATGATCAAGTCTCAGTTTTCATAGCACTACCTTTGAAACAAAATAGTTTTATAATAGGTCTTAAAAAGGTTTAGATAAAGTCTGCTAAATCATCAAGGTAGTAACTGGCCAATTTTCGTAATTGAAAACCTGGGATGTATAACTAGATGTAGAATATCTTTAATTGGGTTTTACTATGTATGATCGATGAAAAAAGTGATAATCAATAGAACTAATTACTAATTAATGTTGCAACTGCTTTCTCACAGAGGGACATGCACATGACCAATTGTGTTTATAAGAAACAACTTATTTGTAAATGAAAAGTAAGAAGAAGAAGATTGTCTCACAGCAAAGCCAATCATGGCAACCCGACCCACGAAGAGCTCATTCTCCTTCGTAAAACCAATGCCTCCAGATGTTCCAAAGATACCAGATTCAACCTTTGGCTTCGGCGGTGCTACCTAATGAAATTTGTAATTTAAACAACACATAATGAAACCAAATCAAACAAATGCAGGTAATTATGTATTGGTTACAAAATGAAACAGAGAAAGCATATACTGTATCTAGTTTAAAGAAATGAAAACCTTCTTGACAGGGGCTTTGGTTTTTGATTTGAAGAGAGCAACAACAGCTGATGATGATCTAAACGAAGTGGTCGAAGAAGGGAGTGGTCTGAACACAAGCTGAGAGAATGGCTTGGGCCTAAGTCTCTGAACTTGTAGCTGAAGTAAAGGGTCTGATGACTTCAAATCCACCACATTAATTTTAGCCACACTGCTACTAGACATGAGCAACATGGTTTGAGCCATTGTTTCTCTTGGGTTTGAATTGCTGGTGCACAGAATATCTTTTATCACAATCCCAATTTAAGGAGGGAACTAGAGGTGTGTGTGAGACTTGTAGTGTTCGATCACATTGGAGAGATATGGATATGGTGTGTGAGCAACTGATGGGCAATTAGAGTGCCCACGTCTGTGTGTGTACTTTGTGATGTTGAAGATAATGTTGGAGACTTGGAGCCTACCTCTGTGTATAACATCAAATCGCATAAGAGCTTGCACACAACTGACACATGTAAAGTTTTAACTGGTCAAGTAAGACCAATTGCTAGTTTCAAAAGCTAGCTTCAGAACCATTACACAACACGGCATATATACCAGAAGATTCAATGTAATTGTTGCATAGTGTACTAGGAGTAATGTGATTCTAATATCAATTACATAATGTTTCATCTGGCCAAACATAATGGAGAACTCAGTTAAGTTGTCAACGCCAGCAGTAGTAAAAAGGTGGAAGCGAGAAATTGTCTTTGTGCGATAATTAATTTGCTCGTTAGTTTGTGAAATGCTTCTTTGAGAAATTTCATCAAATATTTATTGTGCGTCATGTCGTCTTATATATATATAAAAAAAAACTCAAAAAATATAAACGGACTTGCTTAAACAAAGTAATCCAATTTCGTGAAATTGAGCGCAGCAACTAGCTAGGCAGATTGTTTGGTAAACCAAAATTTAGGATGTCTCCCCAAGTCCCCATGCATTCAATGAATCTGGGAGTCTGACCAACTGACCAAGACCCTATTTTTTTTTGCCTGAATATATCATTGAACAACATATATGATACGAATATTTACAAAAAGACATGTCTTAACTTGGAAGTTTCTCTTGGGTCTCATTCACACCACACTGTATAAGTAAGTCCACACAAGTGTTGGAGATGTGAAGTTGTGAACCACACATGCACACACCCAGATTCAAAACAAGTCCTGCAAAAATACAAGTTGGTGCAAAAGTTAACAAACAGACAGATCATATTTGAAAACATAGAAGAACAAGCTTGAAGCATCTAGAATTCTACATAATTTCAATGTTTCTGTGGCACAATGTAAACCATTGTAATAATTTTGCAATATTATTAATGCATCAAATGTACACAAAATCGATGAGCAAGCCACGTAAACATTTTGTACACTTGTGACGAGCATTTTCTGTGGCATAAAATTAAGCATCTGCCAAAAATCATGCCCCGGTTCCAACCCGGCCAGTTTTTCTTCTTGGGCTTACTACTAGAACAAGGTAGGCTCCGAGCCCAGCTACTTAACACTGAGGGGTGCAGTTAGTTTACAATTTACATAAATCATGAAGCACGCATACGATAGGACGTTACTACTTTTACCTACTAACTAAACACAACCTAAAGTATTAATAACACATTCTTTCTTTCTATCTCTCTTTTTCTCTTTTTCTTTAATGTTTTTAGAGTGTGTTATTAACACTTGTGTTCATAACAACACCTTATAAGTACGTAGACTAACATTTGGTTGAATGGTAAAACATTTTTGTTTCTAACAAAATATTGATAAAGATTTTAAGTTCAACATGTTACGTTCTTGTTGAGCAAATTACAAAATAATTATAATATATTGACACGAAAAAAATCAGACATCTCCAAAGCCTGATGCCCGGCCTGTGCGGTGGCACTGCTTGAACCACCCTAGGGCTGCTTTGTTGTAATACTCATACATATCTTTTTTTGCTAATGCCGAGTATTAATATGTATTGCTGGTATTTTGCCATCCCTACTAGCTATTTGATAGTGTGTTAGACGTTAAGTTTTAGTGTTTTACTTCTAGGGTTGTAATTAACGATTTAGATGGGTTATGAATTAGTTCGTTTAATTTGTACTGTAACAGATCATGAGGTCAAATTCAATTTGACAAAGAAAAAAAAAGATGATGAACAAAAAGAAACCAAATTCATGCAATCAATTAAATACTTCCCACTCTGGGATATGGAGCCTGTTATCTTTATTTGGTATTCAGGTAACTCCTTTCAATGGGCTCGCTCTAGTTTTTCATTAGTGAGAATTAGTTGTATTAATTGCAGAGGATAAATCCAAACCTCTAGATATAGGTAATTAATTAGTTATGTGATACGAATGAAATAAAACGATACCACGAGAATTTTCCATTCACCACTGGACAAGATGCTCATGTTTTTGGGATACCATTAATGATATCCAGGCTAGGATTTATATGAACCCAGGTTTATCCAAAGGGTTTTTATCACCCACGGTGTCTGAACTTTCGTCCACCTGACTAATAGATGCCCAAACTTTTAAAACGATCACTGAGGTGTCCAGACTTTTAAAACAAGGACTTTGAGGTGTCTCCGTCTAAATTCTGTTAATTAAGAGGCTAAATTGGTAATTTCGCATTATTTTTTTTGTGAAATGACTTTTAAGGACTTGAGGTAAGTCAAAACCTAGATTAAAATTTTTGTCCAAGATAGGGTTTGAAACTTGGACCTCATACATACAACTTTTCAACCCAACCACCAATACACATATTCTCCTTGTTTAATAGTATGCAAACATAATATTTAATTATGTCTTACTCAATCCTAGCACATACACTTCCTCATTTAAATATTTAATTTATCTTTATCACTCTTCTTTTTTTAATATTTAATTCATCTCTCTATTTTTTCATTTATTTTCTTTCATTCTCCCCTTTAATATTTCTGTTATATATTTGATCCATCTCTTTCTTTAAATATTTCAATTAAATATTTAATCTATGTCTCTTTTATATATTTTTTTTTAAATTTACCAGCTTAGTTGAGCTTCTTTGACCTTTCAAATCAAATCTAAAAATATATAGATAGGAAATATTTTAGGTTAGATATATAGTTATGATGTCATCTCTGTGTTTCATATATTGATCTTAACAATGGTGATGATGCAAACAACAAAACTGAAATATTTAACCGAATTAAATATAGAGAGATGAATTAAATATTTAACTGAAATATTTAAAAAAAGAGATGGATCAAATATTTAACATAAATATTAAAAGGGGAGTATGAAAGAAAATAAATGAAAAAAATAGAGAGATAAATTAAATATTAAAAAAAGAAGAGGGATAAAGATAAATTAAATATTTAAATGAGGAAGTGTATGTGCTATGATCGAGTAAGATATAATTAAATATTATATTTGCATATTATTAAACAAAGAGAACATGTGTCTTGGTGGTTGGGTTGAAAAGTTGTATGTATAAGGTATAAGGTTCGAACTCTATCTTAGACAAAATTTGTAATCTAGGTTTTGACTTACCTGATTTTAAAGTCCTTAAAAGTCATTTCACAAAAAAATAATGCGAAATTACCAATTTAGCCTCTTAATTAACGGAATTTAGACGGAGGCACTTCAAAGTCATTGTTTTAGAAGTCTGGGTATCTATCAGTCTGGTGGGCGAAAGTCCAGGCACCGTGGGTGATAAAAACCCTTATCCAAAATATGACTCACACTAACAACGCCTGGATGAACAAATTAAAGATGCCTGCCAATCTGCCATTTATATATTCTCACCATTTCAAATCAAAAACTCTAATTTCCTGAGGTTCTAAAGTGTATTTACTTCACAATTAGTATCCAGCAAATTTTACATACATTAATTCAAATTCAAATGACATATGGAATGAAAAGTAATCTGTCCACGTTCCTTGCATGAAGACTTCTATGACAGACCTCACTTTCAATTTTTCAATATTAATTAATAAGACCTTAAAAAGTTATATTATGAAACTAATTAAGGAAAAGATGAAAAATGTATATATATATATATATAGGTTTATGTAGGACAAGTGAAAATAAATTATTTTTTCTTTTGCTTAAGCTAGCATGCGATGATCAACGTTTGTATACATTTTATGACACGTAATTTTTTTTTATTACCTAACGAAGAGGTTTGTTTCTGTTTACGTACACATAGTGACTAACGATCTTGTAAGATGAAAGATCATAAACCGTTATGTTTGTTAGATCATTAACTAGCCAGTAGGATATGTTAGGTCGTTAAACTGTTGATATGAAGATCGATGTACGTACATTCCATTTCCTTTGGCAGTCATTATATCAACAAGTACTATACCATGCAAATTTTCTAGTAAATTAATATGCATTTTATGATTGCCGGACGTAGCCGAAGAACTTTTTGCGTGCTAATCTTTTCTGTTTATTAAAATCTAATTTTCAAATTTAACCTGTCAAAAAGTTAAACAAAAATCGTAATTATTTCCTCTAAATTAACCCTAAAACTACATTAGAGAAATTAATTAATAACAAGTCTTATAAAAAGAATTCAAATCCAAATGAAAAGAAAGGAAACAACCTCACACCAAATGGAAGGTATGGATATGATACGACTGACAGTTTTTTTTTATCTGTTTCATTTTGGTCTAACAGCTTTATTAATTTTGACTAATATAAGGAGTGGAAACAAGTAAGATGAGGTAGCTAGCTATAGTCTCTTAATTCCCCTCCGACTCCAACTTTTAGATCTCTGGCTCCAACCAGTAAGTTTCTACCTTGCTTTCTCTATTTTTTTCATTATTGATTTGCATTTATAATCTAGGGTTTTCCAATCAAATTTGGGGTTGTTTCCATTAGTCACAGAGTTCATATGTATATATGTTTCATTAGTTTCAATATGCTTGAGTTAGACCAGGAGATAGATGGTCGACTATCAGATTAAACAGTTCTGTTTTATGTTTAACGTTTGGTTTTTGCATTCACAAATTCCCCACTTTATATATGCAGCTTTTTTATCACCCTTAATTCTACCTACTAATCAAGACAGCTAGGCTCAAGATCATAAGGAGGCTAAATGGCGGAACCAAAGGTTGAGGAAGACAATCATTTCGAGGAGGATCAAGATCGGATCAGTCAGCTGAACAACGAAATTATGATCCTCATTCTTTCCCTCTTGAGTCTTATGGAAGCAGGAAGAACTTGTGTCCTCTCAAAGAGGTGGACAAATTTGTGGAAGCATCTTAGATGTCTCCACATTGATTGTGAGGCTGCTTTCAAAAAATCAGAGACTCTATTAAGACATCTAGCTCACAAAACCGTCCCTTGGGTGAATCAAGTCTTGCAATTGCATCAAGGTTCGAGCGTAGATGAACTGAAAATTCGGTCTTGCCTGGTGGGCAAGGATGTTGATCAAGTCGACAATTGGGTCGAATTCGCAATGCAAAAGAGAGTTAAAAGGCTTGAGCTAGACCTGAAAGGAGATATATCCTATTATCATGATTTCAAGTATGTTTTCCCGGCAAAGCCATTTAAGTTCCTCGTACTCAACTCTCTTTGATCTACGTAAACGTAAGTTGTGAAGTCATGAAGCAGCTTCTATCCCATTGTCAACTTCTTGAACAGATATGTGTTTGTGGATCCACATATCTATATTCTTTCAGAGTAATGGACTCCCCAATCCGGTTGAAGTCCTTACAGATCAGCGAGTGCAACAAATTGGTGATGGTCAAGATTTCTGCTCCTAATCTGGTTTCCTTCACCTATGAAGGTGTAGGTCCATATAGATGTGGAATTTCTATGATACATGCACCGTCACTTGTGAAGGTTCATCTCGGAGAAGATTTCGAATGTATAACGAAATCATTTATGGCGATTAAAAATTATTTTTCTCAACTAGTGACTCTCAGCCTAGGCTTGAATCTGCACGAGGCTAGTACATATTTGAAACCATTCAACATTTATATCATATTTTTTTTGGCCAACACATTTATTTCATTTTTGTCTATATAGTTTTCGCCTGGTTTTCTATTAATTAATTAAGAAATATTTGTCAAATTTCTCAACTTTTAGATTTTGAAAAACAAAAAATTGAACTATAATTTGGGATGTTTGTCTGACATATTTTTTGATACATTTTTTTTTTTTTTGCAACAATTTTTTTTTTTACTACTATTTTTTTTTTTTAAGCGGCGATTGGAAAGAGCGAAGCTCTCCAACCCCCAATTTATTCAGGAAAAAAGAAAAAAAAAGTTACAACCAAATATGAGGAACAACACCACTCCTCAGGAACAAAGCAAAGAGACACAACCTCCATGCAATACAAAAGAAACACAGTTATAAAGGAAATTAACAAATTCGAAGATTTGGGAGACCATATTTATCGCGCCGTAAAAAAGGAAGAATGGAAGGAGGAGGATCATCCCACCAAGTCATGCCAGTCAAGGATAAACCAGTCTTAGCAAGAGTGTCAGCTACTTGATTACCCTCTCTAAAAATATGAGAAGACCGAAAATGCATTTGGGAGATGTGGTGCAAGCAATTATCCCATGCAACCCGTAAACGCCAAGGAACAAGGTGAGGATCACGCATATAATGAAGAACAAGAGTCGAGTCCACCTCAAGCCAAATGTGCTTCCAATCCCTAACCCAAGCTAACTCAATAGCTTGAATTACCGCCATGACTTCCGCCTCAACGGAGCTAGGAATATCCAGATTAGAAGCGAAGGATCCAAGGTACGAACCACGAAAATCCCGAAAAACACCACCATAACCAGCTTTACCGGAGACATGTTCCCACGCACCATCGGTGTTAATTTTCACCCAGCCAAAAATTGGAGGGTGCCAAATGACCTCAATAAAACGAGGAGCAGGACGAGTGCGACAAGAAACCCCATAATTCTTCAAAACCCGAAGCTCCTCCAGAGAATTGAACATGCAGCCCGTAGCCAATTTACTAGTAGCTTGAATATGGCCCAAAATCAAGATACGTAAAGAACCTACACCAATGAAACCATCCTCATGCTTTATTTTATTTCTTGCCTTCCAAATAAACCATAAAGTAGTGGTGAAGCAAAGCAACCAAAGCTCTTTAAGTTGATGACTACGACCAGCCAAACCAATGAATAACAAATCCATAATAGTCTGCGGCATATGACCCAACTCAAACCAAGTGATCCAGCCACCCCACAACGATGAAGTGTAAGAGCAAGATAAAAAAATATGAATCAATGACTCACCAGCCAAACCACAAAGGACACAACGAGAAGCCAATGTGATCCCACGTCGTTGCAACACATCCTCAGACAGGACCCTACCACGTAACACCTTCCATGAAAGAAGAGAGATACGAGGAGTAATATATTTAGACCAAATAAGCTTACCCCAGTCCGTGTTAGGAAGACATG
This sequence comes from Rubus idaeus, assembly GCA_030142095.1. Classification (NCBI taxonomy): domain Eukaryota; kingdom Viridiplantae; phylum Streptophyta; class Magnoliopsida; order Rosales; family Rosaceae; genus Rubus; species Rubus idaeus. Next base: position 29,326,458 of record CM057966.1, read on the forward strand.
GACGAAGAAAAGTGAAAGCCTCCTTAGCTGATAAATCACCCGACGAGGAAGAAACCCAAATCAGCTTGTCTGGTGTATTCGGTGATATAGCAATAGGAACTTTATCAATTAAATTGTGTTACACGAAAATTTAAGTTTCTCGATCATATATGATACATGTTATGCATGTTTTGTGTAATATTTTATCTTAACGATATATAGTGTCTAAATGATAATTGATATTAAGTTAAATAAAATCTTCAATATGGTAAGGGTAAAATTAATTTTTATTCAAGTGAGTCGTCCTAAAATTGATAATTGCAATATATGCCATACATGCATGTCGATTTTGTAGAAATCATTTTTGTCTTACCATTAATTTTATTTTTCAGAGAACAATTAAGCTCCCAGAATTCCCAGAATTCACTAATCTCAGAGACTTATCGCTAACGGTAGTCATCCGAAGTAATGGGCAAAGCCTCCTGAATTTGACATCCTTAATAGAGCGGTCTCCTTTCTTACATAGTTTTACATTCCAGGTAATTAAATCAATTAATTCTCAATATATCTCACAATCAGTTCTTTAGAAATGAACGAGGAAATTAATGAAACTTCCTACGTTACCCTGTTTAATTTACATGAAAATGAGGAAGATTGATATATACATACATGTGCTTGGGGTACTGCCTCGATCTTGCAGATAATATGGAAATATTTTATGCCGAATTTTACGAGAAACATGCTCAACATTAATGAAAGTCCTCACGTATGCCTTAAGGTGGTCAAATTTTCTGGGTTTATTGGGCTGGAGTCGGTTATCGACACCGAGCTGGCCATGTATCTGATTCAGAATGCTGTTGTTCTTGACAAGCTTATTCTTGATATTGAAAAGGAAGCTAACCAACCACGGTATGCAGTATCGGATCCTGAAACAATAGCCAAGAAATTGGAGGCAAGAAGTGTTTCTGCAAGGTTTGTCGGGACCTGACAGAGGTACGAAGTATCTGACGAGATGCTGGTTGACTCGGGTCAATGGTCGAGTTCCTGAAAGAAGACACAAGAGTTGGACTGGGCTGGCCAGTCTTTACTCCTCCGAAGGTTAAGTCAGTCTTTAGGAAGGGATTTAAGCAGAGTAACGGTAGGTGAAGAAGTTAATGCTTACCTTTGTCGAAGGAGTAAATGCCGTTTATATAGGAGAATAGGAGAGGTTCTCCTAGTTTGTTTCCGATGTGGGACTTATATGCTGATCCGGGCATATAAGTATTGTAGAGCAAAGTACTTTGGAGCATCGTTGAGACTAGCCCCGAGTAAGGCGCGGCCTACTCTTGTGTCGGGGTAGTAGGCGCGAGTCCCGGCTGCATGTCGGGCCCGTGGCGGGGTCTACGCGGGGCCGAGTGGGTCCCTGGTGAGGTCTGTTTGTGCTTGAGGTAATGTAGTACGAACAAGTCCCCCAAGTTCCCGATCAAGAGTCCTTGGTTGGGGAATTAATCTCAAGTCATGCACATCGAGTGAAAACGGACCTTGCTCGGCCCTAGGAGTCCCCCAAGTCCCCGGCTAAGGAGTCTCGGATGGGATTTTTGAGCTAGGCAGTTGGACCCGTGAGTGTGCGACATTAGGTGTATGTCGGTTGAATAAGCTATGGAAGCTGTGTTTCAAGTGCTGCACGTCTGCAGATATTGAGTGTCGAGTGTCTCGGTTAATAGAGCCGAGTCGAGGGTCTTCGACCCGTGGAGCCAAGATTGTGCTCGAGGAGATGCTCGAGAGTCGATTCGTGGAACCGAGATTGTGCTCGAGGAGATGCTCGAGAGTCGATTCGTGGAACCGAGATTGTGCTCGAGGAGATGCTCGAGAGTCGATTCGTGGAACCGAGATTGTGCTCGAGGAGATGCTCGAGAGTCGATTCGTGGAACCGAGATTGTGCTCGAGGAGATGCTCGAGAGTCGATTCGTGGAACCGAGATTGTGGGGAAGCGTGAGGGTCGGATGACACGTGGTCATCGCTAAGTGGAGTGGCGTGCGGTGGGGTGGTTGCCTTGGTAACTGAAAAAGTTGTAATTAATGCGCAGAAGGGGAAAAGACGCGTCCTTTCAACTCGGGGTCAGTCTAGGGTTGCGTGGACACGTGTAAGCATCCTGTGACTTAGCGTCGGTTCGCTGCAACGGTTGAGATTGTTGAAGGATTTGATTTAAGGGGGAAACGGCCTCGGTTTCACACTTTACCAAAAAATTGCAAGTTGAGGAGCAATCGCGAGAGGGAGAGCGAGAGGAGGAAAAACACGGGCGAGGTTACGTCCGGCGATTGTTGAAGAATTTGAATTCCAGGTTGGTAATCTCGTTTCCGGTATCTTCTCTGTACGACTTGTGTACTTTCCGACTTGAAAGTAGTATAGCGGGTCGGTTCTGCGAAAATCGCATAGGGAAAGAGAAAGCTGGGTTTGAGTTTTTAGAGATTTTTGGTTTTTTCGGGTTAGAAAGGGGTCTGTTCATCTTTCGATCGAGTCTTTCTCGGGTTTAGGAAAAAGAGAAACGGTGAATTAAAATGTCCGAAGAGTTTGTCGAGATAACGAGTGAATCGGAGAGAGAGGAGATGATCGAAAAGGATGAGGAGTTGGAGCAAATTTTTCGGGAAATCGCAAGTGTGGAGACGCCTCGAGCGAAGGGGGGGCCGTTAAGCGGACAGCCATAGACGAGTACCGAAAAGGCCCGATGGGCACGAGCGGGCCAAGGAGAGGATGTCGAGTGGGGTTGGAGGCGGGCTCTTCGAGTAGAGGGTTGGATGTAGGGAGTAGTCCGGTCCCCCGAGTCGTGCCGGCCGGAAAGTGGAGGCTGGATGAGGGGGTATGGGTGGAGGAACCCGGTCGAAGCATGACGTCGAAGGAGATTCAGAAACTTCGGAAAGATTGGATCATCCCCGCGACAGTTATGCTCCGTCCACTCGGCGAGGATGAGTTAGCCACTCGGCCGCCTGCTGGCTGGGTGGCCGTGCACGAAAGTATGTTTAAGCATGGGTTCATACTACCCTTGCCCGGGTGGGTACAGTATGTCTTGTGTGCGTTAGGCTTAGCGCCCGGGCAAGTCGGTCCTAATGCATGGAGGCAGCTTCTCGGGATGTTCGTGCTGTGGCATCTTTCGGGGCATGGATGGCCCACGCACAACGAAGTGATGACGTGCTACTTGGCGAAGTATTCGTCGAAGAAGGGGTGCAGCGGGACAGTGAACTTGCACGCTCGGGCACTCGGGGCCATAGTCGATGACCTACCCACGTCGGCATCAAACTGGAGGTCGACCGTTTGTATGGCTGGTGGTGAGTGGGCAAACTCGGGTTTTGTGTCTCCCAGTCGAGTTCCTACCACTTTCCAACCCATAGGTCCGACACTTTACCGAAGTATTGTTTTGTCGACTTGTGTACTGTGGTCGACCAGTTTGCTTACATCTTTTTTTTTCTTTTTGCGGTGAACCGTAAGCCGAAGTTGACGATTAAAGAAAGAGCTCGGATTGAGCGAGTGTTGAAGGGTTGGGCGAAGGAGTGGGAGAGGAGCTCGTATCGGCTTATTCGGTTCCCGTTCTCGAGCACGTGGGTGTCGGTAGGATACCAAGTAAGTACTCGAGTGGCCCTTTTAGCCTGAATAACACTCGGATGACTAACACATCTGTTCTGTTCTTGCCAGAACTCGAGCTGCCAAAGGTTGTCCGGAAGAAGATGGACCCGTTTCCCAACGCCGAAGACGACTATGCCATTCTGGACGAGTTGTTAAAGGTGGGGGTGGAGACCCAGAAGTTGTCAGTGAGTCCGGTGACCCTGGAGGTGAAAAAGACCGACACGGTTGTGGACTTTCAGATGCCTCCTGAGAGCTACATCCTCCCAGATCAGGCGGAGGACCGGCCACTTGGTGAGATTTTGAGGGCGAAGAGGACGAGAGCCTCGGCCACCTCCGGCTCGGGTGTTACGCGTCCGCCGGTAAGCACGTGGGGGACGACGTGCCGCTCGGGGGGTCGGAGGAAAAGGCCGAGGAATGTGAATGTTGAGGGGAAGAAAGATGGTCCCGTGACATTTGAAGGGTTGGCCCCCCCCTCGGTGGAGATCCCGAAAGGGAAGCTGAGCCGTGTGCTCGAGGAAGGCGAGATGGTCGACGAGGGCTTCCTTCGCCGAATGGTTGCCGATTTGAAGGATGCCGGGGTGGACAAGCTGCTTGCCCAGGGTGCAACTCCCCGAGAGAATCGGGCCAAGATGCTTCAGCATCTGATGAGGGTATGTAATTTCTTATCTTTGGCGGCCTCGTGTTCCTTGCAATGTGTAACATGATGTGGGTTTTGTAGGGTGTGCACGCTCTCTACTTGGTGGACGAGGTCGAGAAGGATCCGGTCAGTCGGGAGCAGTTTGTGAAGGTGGAGAAGGCCTTCGAGGTTGCCGAGGCTGCTCGAAAGCGGGCGGTTGCTCTTCAAGAGAAGTATCGAGGCGAGAAGGTCGAGTTGGGCAAAAGCTCGATGCGGAAAAGAAGAAGGCCCGGTCTCTCCGGGACGAGAATGTGAAGCTTACCGACGAGGTGGCTCACTTGGCGGATGAAGTTACTCGGCGAAGGTGGTCGAGGAGACCGCGCGAGAGTTGTCCGCCGAGGTCGAGTCACCGCCGACGCAAGTTCTTGAGGTCGCCAAAGTTGCGGGCGAGCAGGCGGTGGAGGACTTCAAGAAGTCGGCCGAGTTTGCGATGTTCTTGAAAGAGCGGCATCGTAAGTCGGTGGCGGATAACGTCAAGCTCTACCGTGACCGAGGGTGGCTTAACCTCGAGAAGTTCAAGGCCGATCGAGAGGCGGATTTGGCGGCTGCACGGGCCGAGAGAGAAGAAACGGCGGTTCGAGCCGACAGGGTGCTACACGGGAAGCGGGAATGCTCGGGGAGCGGTATGAAGCGGTTCCGTGTAACGGGAGGAGCGGTCGAGTGACGATCGGGATCGTACCTCGAGTAGTGTGCCCGGGACCCCGGCATGTCGGGGTCCGAGAATGTGTAGTTTGGTGTTTTTTTTGTGTAAGGACTACTGACCGTTTGGTCTTTTTGTTGTAGTCGGTTATGCGTATAGCAACTTTGTTTTAATGAAAGTGAAAGGAATTAAGTTTGTCCTTGTGTTGTTGGTCATGAGTGTCATGAGCATAAGAGTGGACAATAGTTTGAATAATTCCAATTTTCATTAAAAGGGATGAGTACAAAAGGTTGCTTGCTCGATCCACAAGGTGGAGTTCTCGAGACAAGATTCGTGCTGAGTTATCGAGGTTGGGGTGCACGAGTTAAGTAACACGTTAACGAGATAATAAGTGTGCTCGACCGCTTGGGTCACTTGTAATAGTAACGCAAGTGTTGCACGTTCCAAGGGTGGTGAGAGACTTGACCGTCTCTGTTTTTGATGTAGAATGTGTTGTCACCCGCCTTCTCGACTATTTCGTAAGGGCCTTCCCTACGTAGGTCGGAGTCGGTTGGGGGAGGGATGACTTCCTTCATGACCCGGTCGCCTAGTGTTAGTGGCCGGGCATGGACCACGGAGTTATAATATCGAGACACGCGTTGTTTATTGTCGAGGTTGCGTAGGTGAGCGGCTTCTTGCCGTTCCTCGAGTAAGTCGGTGTTGAGTGCGAGTCCCTCACGGTTGTGGATGGGATCGTAGTGGATGACCCGCTCGGTTGGGAATTTCGACTCGGCGGCATGGCGCTTCGTGCCGAAAGCCATGCAGAAGGGGGTTTCCTCATTGGCTTTCGTTGGAGTGGTTCGATAAGACCCGAGAGGACCTCGGGTAGCTTCTCGGCCCACGAAGCCTTGGGCATCGTCGAGTTTTTTCTTCGGTATTTTTTTTGATGATCTTGTTGATTGCTTCGACCTGTCCATTCGTTTGTGGGTGTGCCGGGGAGGCATAGAGAAGTCGAGTCCCGTATTTCTTTGGTGAAAGCGCGAATGTCATCATTGTCGAATTGGCCGCCGTTGTCGGTGACGATGGTCTGCAGGGTGCCGAAACGGCGGTAGATGTTCTTCCACAAGAAGTGCTCGATTTTGGCGGTGGTGATGACAGTGAGGGCCTCGGCCTCGACCCACTTAGTGTTGTAGTCGACTGCGATCACGATGTACTTGAACTGTCCTCTGGCAGTGGGGAGTTTCCCGATCAAGTCGAGTCCCCATTGTGCAAAGGGCCATGGGCTGATCATGATGGCAAGTTGTCGCTGCCGGTTGCCTAGGAATGTTGGCGTATTGTTGGCATTTGTGGCATGATGAAGCCATCTTGTGTGCGTCACGACCGAGTGTTGGCCAGAAGTACCCGTACCTGAGTGTTTTCTGGGCCAATGATCGTGCACCCGAGTGGTTGCCGCATATGCCGCCGTGTACGTCTTGAAGGACTTTCAAACCCTCCTCGGGGGTGATGCATATGAGGTTTGGCATGGATAGTCCCCGTCTATAGAGCCGGCTATCTCGGATGAGGTATCGGGCTGACTTAAGTGCCAGCCGGCGATATTCTACTCGATCGGTTGGGCCTGTTCCGCTAGTTAGGTACTCGAGTATCGGGTTCATCCATGTGTTCTGGATGGTGGTCGAGAAGACCTCTGAAAGTTTTTTGCTGATACTCGGGTGGGCTAGTACCTCGACTTTGGGCTGTCCTCGTGTAGAGTCGGGTGAGGCCGTGGCTAGACGTGCCAATGCGTCTGCTTTGGTGTTTTTCGCGCGAGGGATGCGAAGGATTGTTGGACTGTTGAAGTGTTGGAGCAAGATTTTTGCATACCCCGCATATGAACACAGTTGCGGCTCTTTGACCTGGAACTCACCCGTCACCTGTCCAACGACTAATTGTGAATCGCTGAAGACGTTCAGGTACTCGGCCCCCAGTTCCTTTGCAAGTTGTAGTCCTGCGATGAGTGCCTCGTACTCGGCAACGTTGTTGGAGGCTGGGAAGTCGAATTTGAGAGCGTACTCATAAGTTGACTCTTCTGGTGAGGTGATGATGATGCCGGCTCCACTGCTGCTTTTGTTGGATGAGCCATCGACATATAAGTTCCAGTCTCTGTTTATGGGCTCGACAGTGGTCGAGGTGTTGATTTCGACGGAGAGAGTCGTGTCTTCCGAAAGTGGAGTCATTTCGGAGATGAAGTCGGCTGCTGCCTGCCCTTTGATGGAGCTCCGAGATTTGTAGTGAATGTCGAACTCACCCAACTCGACTGCCCATTTTACCAATCGGCCCGATGTTTCGGGCTTCTGTAGTACCTGTCGTAGTGGTTGGTCGGTGAGCACGTGGATCGTGTGAGCTTGAAAGTAAGGTCGCAATCTCCTTGCCGAGATGATCAGGGCGAGTGCCAGCTTCTCGATGGATGGGTATCGTGTTTCTGAATCGATCAGGCCTTTGCTGGCATAATAGACGGGCAATTCGGTGGAGTTGTCTCGTCGAACGAGTGCAGAGCTTACGGCCGTGGTGGAGATACTCAGATAGACATACAAAATTTCCCCTGTGATCGGCTTAGATAGCAATGGGACAGACCCGAGATACGATTTTAGGTGCTGAAATGCGTGCTCGCATTTGGGTGACCAGTCGACTTTTTCCGCCTTCGAGGCTTTCAGTGTGGCAAAGAATGGTGCACACTTGTCGGTTAGACGGGATATGAATCGAGAGAGTGCTACCACTCGACCCGTAAGGCTCTGCACCTGGAGTTTTGTTTTGGGAGAGTCCATGTCGAGTATGGCCTGTACCTTCTCGGGGTTAGCCTCAATACCCCTGTTGCTGATGACAAAGCCGAGGAATTTGCCTGCCTCCACTCCGAAAATGCATTTCTCGGGATTTAGGCGCATGCCGTACTTGGTGAGGATCGAAAAGATGATCGACAGGTTGTGTACGTGGTCCTTTGTGGTGAGGCTCTTTACGAGCATGTCGTCGACATATACCTCCACGATCTTACCAATGTGCTCCTTAAACATGGCGTTGACCGGTCTTTGGTAAGTGGCCCCGGCATTCTTGAGGCCAAAGGGCATTACACGTAGTAGCGAGTATAATCCCTTATCGGTGGTGAAGGAGGTATGCTCCGATCCGTGGGTTCCATACTGTATTTGGTTGTACCGGAGTAGGCGTCCATGAAGCTCGGCGGCTTGTGTCCTGGCTCGTCGAGTCGACCGGTTGGTCTATACGGGGCAAAGGGAAGCTATCCTTTGGGCGTGCCTTGTTGAGGTGTGTGTAGTCGATGCACGTACGCCACTTGCCGTTTGGTTTTCGACCATGACGACATTGGAGAGCCGTGTGGGATAGTGTACCTCTCGAATGAACCCGATCTGTTGTAGCTTGGTGACCTCACTTTGGATTGCCGGTACTTTTCTTCGTCAAAGGCCCTTCGCTTCGTCGGACGGCAAAGCGAAGGATATAGGGTGAGCTTGTGAGATATGATGTCGGTTGAGATACCGGGCATGTCGGCGTATGACCATGCAAAGATGTGAGAGTTCGCGCGTAGGAACGCAATGAGGGCATCTCTTGTAGGTGGATCTAGTTGTGACCCGATTCGAACCCTTCGTCGGGGTGATCATCGGAGATTGCGACCTCGGTTATGTCGTCGAGGGCGGAGCCTTGAACGAGAGTAGGTCGTCACCTCTCGGGTCATCGGGGGTGTCTGTGGGGTAGGATGTTGTCTAGTGATAGAATCTCGGTGCGGCCCGGCCTCGGGCAAGTGTGGTAGAATAGCCGTCGTCGTGCGACCTCACGGTCCCCTCGAATGGTTCTTTGTCAGGTGGGGTGGGCAGCTTCGTGATGAGCATGTGGTATGCAATGATGCACTTGAGTCGACAAAGTGCCGGGCGGCCTAGTATAGCGTTGTAGGAGGAAGGGCAATCGACTACAATGAACTCGGTATCCGGTTGGGCACCTTGGGGGTGCGTTCCGAGGATTAGGGTGATGGTATCGGACCCCCGAGGGCTGTGTGATGTCACCGAGAAGCCGAGTAGGGGTTCGTGATCTGTATGAGCTTAGAGCTGTGACGCTCGAGCTGTTTGTAAGCGGGATGAAAAAGGACATTTCTTGCGGAACCCCCGTCAATGAGTACCGGGACATGTCGTCTTGTCCGATTCGGGCGATGATGAGGAATGGGTCTTCATGTGGTTGTTGCAGATGATTTTCTTCAGAGTCGTCGAAGGTTATCGGGGTCCACCCTGTGGAGTTGGTCGAGGAACTCCGGTAGTTGTGGATGTTGAACACCTCAGACCCCTGACCGGCACGGGTGCAACGCTTCTTTGATCGTTGGGAAGTAGGTCCAATCCTGGCGCCCCCGTCAATGGTGTTTATTCGGCCTCGTGGTTGTTGTACGAGGGCGACCTCATCCGCCTGTCGGGGACGGAACTGGGTGAGTTTGCCTTCTCTTTGAAGGGATTCGATCGCGTCCTTTAGGGCGATGCACGCGTTCGTGTTGTGGCCGCCATCGTCGTGGTATTTGCGTATTTGCCGTGTTCCGCGGTTTGGCCCTTGGGAACCTCCGTGGCGGAGGGCCGGGTATCTCGTTCTTGCACTGGTCCCGTATCTCCTCGTAAGAGGCGGTGAGGACGGTGAATGCGTATACCGAGATGATTGGGCGTGTGCCGGTAGGGCGTTGACGGTGGTACGTTACTCCTAACCCTACGATCGGGACCGGCACTTGGGTGGGATTTGTCCTTGACGCTCGAGCTGCTCGACACGGTGTCCTGTTGCCACTCGACCCTGTTGTGTGACGGAGGAGGATTACTCGATTGAGGTGGAGGTGTTGCTTTACGAACTGCGCCGGGTGGCCTCCGTAAGTGTCGAACTCGGCCGTGCGTGTCGGACGCGAAAGCCATAAGTTCGTCGTAGTCGCCGGTGGGCTGGCGTTGATTTCGTACAGGAAAGGGCCCTCTGCGCAGTCCGTGCTTGAAGGCGGGCGTCGCGAGTGTTTTGTCGAGATCTCGACAACGTGTTGTTGCCGACTTGCCACTTGTTGACGAAGTCCTTTAGCGTTTCGTCTTCACCCGTAGCACTTTGAAGAGTTGGGTTGTTGTATGGTATCCGTCGGTTCGGAGGATGAATCGAGCAGCGAATGTGTCACACGATTCGATGAATGAGCCTATGGAGTTGGGTTTGAGGTCGAAGAACCGGGTGAGTGCCTCACCGTGAGTGTCTCTGGAAGGCGTGGCATGACTCGGCTTGTGAGTAGCTTTTTCCGGCCACGATCGAGCGAAAGTTATCCATGTGAATGTAGGGGTCCGTCGTGCCATTGTACCGGTCAATCTTTAGTGACTTGCCCCCGCGTGGTCGAGTGGCATGTAGGATATTGGGTGTGAAGGGACTGGACGTTCCTGGAATCCGGCGGTCGTCACGTAATGCCGGCGTTAAGTCCTTCGGCCCGCTCATGCGTCCCTCGAGTCGTTCGATAGACCGACTAAGTTGTAGGATGAGGCTATGTGAGGCGGGTGTCTCGACAAGGGGTGTGGTGTCGACAACCCGTGTTGGAAGTGGTGGCGGGCCGTTTGCCTGGAGGGAAGATGGGTTCAGGTGTATCGGGATTTGGACAATGTTTGGGTCGGTCGAGGAAGTGCCGGCTGCTGTGAATAATTGTCTTTCTCTTGCTCGCGAGTGCTCTTTGGCCTGAGCCTCGAGTTCCTCACATCGGGCAAGGGCGACCATCATCCGGGCGTGTTCTCGCCGCTGTGTCTCGCGTAGCTCGGCGAGGTCCTTTCTCGTGAGGTCATTCATTGCCTCGTAGTCGAGTGGTCGACGTACGTCGGCCTCATCTCCCGCTCCCTGCGGTAGTCGTGGAGCCGGGAGTGTCGTATTGTAGTGTTACGGGACAGTTCTTGAGTGCTGGGGTCACTCGTGTCGTCGTTGGGGTAAGTCGCGATGGTGAGAAATGTGGTTTGAGTTATCCGGTTCCCACGGACGGCGCCAAATGTTTCTGCAAGGTTTGTCGGGACGACGGAGGTACGAAGTATACGACGAGATGCTGGTTGACTCGGGTCAATGGTCGAGTTCTGAAAGAAGACACAAGAGTTGGGCTCGGGCTGGCCGGTCTTTACTCCTCCGAAGGTTAAGTCGATCTTTAGGAAGGGATTTAAGCGAGTAACGGTAGGTGAAGAAGTTAATGCTTACCTTTGTCGAAGGAGTAAATGCCGTTTATATAGGAGAATAGGAGAGGTTCTCCTAGTTTGTTTCCGATGTGGGACTTATATGCTGATCGGGCATATAAGTATTGTAGAGCAAAGTACTTTGGAGCATCGTTGAGACTAGCCCCGAGTAAGGCGCGGCCTACTCTTGTGTCGGGGTAGTAGGCGCGAGTCCCGACTGCATGTCGGGCCCATGGCCGGGGTCTACGCAGGGCCGAGTGGGTCCCTGGTGAGGTCTGTTTGTGCTTGAGGTAATGTAGTACGAACAAGAAGAGACCATGCTTTGCAGCTTGGAGCACAACTCCCACCAGGGGCTGAACTAATTGTCATGTAATTAATTGCATTTGTTGGTGGCCGGTTATTAATTCCTATGTATTAATTTCTTTGGTTTTGCATCAATCATACAACTTGAAGTTCCTAGCGGAACAAATAATGTTAATTAGTACTATTTAATGACTTCATTATCCACTTTGAAAAGGGATTAGTACTTAAAGCACTTGTGTCTTCTTCCGAGTCCTTATTGTCTTGGGAATCCATCATGGGTTGAACCACCATCAAGTAGAATCCATCATGGGTTGAACCACCGACAAGTAGAACATCATATCCTACCGATATAAGTTGGCCGGTTTAGGCTTCTCCCTCTTTTTAACCCTAGCCTTTGTCTCTAGTTAATTTTGAAGGATATATACATTCGTACAGTTTACTGTGATTAATTAATTGCCTTCGAATTACTTACTGAAATGGCGAGAAAAGGGCGCCGAAACAAACATAAACTTTGCCAGAATAGAGACAATTATTTCCATGTAGATCGGATTAGTGAGCTGCCCGACGATGCTCTGATTAACATTCTGTCCCTGATGAGTAGCACTAGAGAAGCAGGTAGAACTTGTGTGCTCTCCAAGAGGTGGATACATTTGTGGAAACAAGTAACATGTGTCAACTTTGATGATACAGATGACAATGCATTATCCAAACCCCGTGAGTTCCCCGATAAACTTATGCAATCGCACCAGGGTTCAACCCTAGATGGATTCCGAATTCGCCATTGTGATACTACTCCCAACATCGACAACTGGATCGAATTCGCAATGCAAAAGAAAGTTCAAAAGCTTGAGGTACACCTCAAATATCCAGACTCAGAATATTGGTATGATCGCAAGCTTTATATCTTTCCGGAGACGCCATTCACAAGCCTCACACACCTGTCCCTGGAACATGTGAATATAACTGGTGAACTTGTTCAAAGCTTTCTATCCAACTGCCAGCTTCTTGAACACCTAAGTATTTCTCAATCGGAAGATTTAAAGAAGTTGAAAGTTTTCGGTCCATCGCTCCGATTGAAGTTCCTCCAGATAAGTGATTGTCCGGGACTAGACAAACTTAAGATTTCTGCTCCTAATCTTGTCTCACTTGTCTATCACAGAGTAGGTTGTGTGGGAAGAAAAATTGTTTTGAAAGATGCACCATCACTTGTCAAGGTCTCTCTAGCAGAAGTTTCTGAGTATATTGCCAGAGATTTTCAGTCGATTTCAGGTTGTTTTTCTCATCTTGAGACTCTCAGCCTGTGCATGAATATATCCGGCCGCGGGGTTAGTATCCGATCGAAATCATTCAATACCTACTTTATTAATACACTGTTTGCTCTCTCTCTCTCTCTCTCTGCTTTTGCTTTTACTCAACATTAAAATTTCAACTGTTTAGTTTCACTTTCAACACAATCCAACCTCTTACTTGGTTTAATTCTCAATTAAGAACATATCGGTCAGAGTAGATTAATTAATTGAAGTTATTTTCTCAATTAATTCTGTATATCTTTTTGTTTAACAATTAATTAGTCTCTAATTCTTTCAGATAAACATTATGCTCCCAGAATTTCCAGAACTAACTAGTCTCAAAGACTTGTCATTGAGTACAAGTGCCGCAGATAATGGGCAAAGCCTCATGAATTTGACTTCATTGATAGAGCGATCTCCTTTCTTACATAGACTAGCATTGCAGGTAAGTTTTTTTAACATAGCAATTGACAATTAAGTAGCATATATATATGCATGTTTGTTATTTATTTCATATATATATATATATATATACATATCATACACATTGATATGGTTTGGCCCTTTTGCAGTTAAAATGGGAATATCTGAGGCCGGCGCCGGCGGCGCGTACCAGGGATGTGCATAAGATTACTAAATGTCCTCATAAATGGCTTAAGGTGGTGAAATTTAGTGGGTTCAATGGGTTTGGCTCTATTTTAGATAACGAGTTGGCAATGTACATAATTGAAAATGCTGTGGTGCTTGAAAAGCTTATCGTTGATCTTAACAATGCTACTACTCGACGATCCCGGGCAAGAAAGCATGTTTCGCAGCTTCAAAGGCAACTACGACTAGGAGCTGAGCTGATTATCATATGATATATAATATTTGTTTTAATTAATTTGTTTCTTCTTTCTGCAACATATATATATATGTACTTTGAGGTCCTAGCTTTTAGTTAATTTGCAACATAGATCGAGAATGTACTATTTGGTTTGATACTCATATATATGATGTTTAAGGGGTAACTGATCGATTGGTTTTCACGAGGACAAGAATGGATCATTTTTATTTGAAATTAATTTGTTGCAATATCTTTGTTTGTTTGATTTTTTCTTGAACAATTGCAATATTATCTTTGTTTTCATGGGTTCTTGAGCTAGATTGAATTTATTGATCTCAATGGCAATATTTGCCGGAATTTTTATGTTGATTGTTGACAGCAGTAATGCACGGTGTATGTATTGTTATAAGGTTCGAATCATCAATTAGAATTCTATGTTTAGACTCATCAATTAGGTCACTTATGTTGTTGTCTGTACTACTCTTTTGTATGATGCTCATATTAAAGATGATAATTCTTTATTGATTAATAAAGTTTATATTTTTTTTTTCTTCAAACAAAAAAAAAATTGTGCAATTAAGCAATTTTTCTTTCCTTTGTTCGTGCAAACTTTTTTCCGACACCCAGTATTGTAGTTTGTTGGAATATCATTTTAAGAGCTCCGGATAGAAAATCCAATCCTCTATATCCATCTCTCTATTTTTTCATATTTTTATTATTTAAATAAAATAAACTTAATTTGGGAACTACCTTTGCCGACGAATATTTCGTCGGTAAAATATCGTCACCTAATATTTATTTATATTTATAAAAAAAACTTGAGAACCACTTGTGCCGACGAATATTTCGTCGGCAAAGAGTTATCACCCTATTTTAATTTTGTGTTTGCCGTTTTTAATTAAAAAAATGATTCGTGTGCTCGAATGTTAATGTCTTTTGTTTACTTTGGTATCCAACATTGCTACCAGCACCCACTCTTTAAATTCACATAATGATTTGAAAGTCATAGTTTGGTCAAAAGATTTTGTGCAGTAATAAGCAATTTTTTTCTTTGTTCATGCAAACTTTTTTCTGACACCCAATGTATATATATAATAATTTTTTGGAATATCATTTTAAGAGCACCAGATAGAAATCCAATCCTCTCTATCCATCTCTTTATTTTTCCATATTTTGTATTATTTAAATAAAATAAATTTAATTTAAGAACTACCTTTGCCGATGACTATTTCCTCGGTAAAAGGTTTATTTGTCTTTTTTAATTAAAAATATATTTTATGTGCTCGAACGTTAATACCTTTTGTTTCCTTTGGGATCTAATATTACTACCGGCACAATTCTCATAATGATTTGAAAATCATAGTTTGGTCATTATATTTTATGCAATGATAAGCAATTTTTCTTTCCTTTGTAGCTCATTGGAATATCGTTTGAAGAGCTCCGGATAGAAATCTAACCCTCTTTATTGGTCTCTCTATTTTTTTCGTATTTTTATTATTTAAATAAAATAAAATTAATTTAAAAAAAGTTTTTACTATTTACTTTCATTTTTTTAAAATTTTTTTAAGCTTAGTTTATAAAATTTTTTTTTTTGGTGTTTTTTTTTTTATAAATATTTGTGAGTTATTTTAAAAAAATTTTTAAAAAAAAAGACGAATGAACTTCGTACAAGAATTTGTGTAAATTAACATTGTGTTTATTACCTAGAAAAGATTTTTGTTTTCATTTTTTAAAATAAACTAAACTTGGGAACCACCTAAAGCTTTCACAAAAATTGAACCGCTGGATCACGAACTCATCCCTGATCTTGATAAAATTCAAAACATACCCAGAAGTCAAAGTCCACGATTGGCGCGTCTACACCATATCATTTCTCCACTAATGCCTGTGGCTGGCGTTTCACGTTTGTACCGGGACAAAACAATAAAGAACGAACAGTGTGGAAAAGCTGAGGCGACAAGAAACTAGGACCCAGCTTCTCTGCAACATAGAATATTGCAAAAATTTAATGGCTATTCAAAAATATTTAAAGCCAAATAAAAAGCCTCTGGGGAGCTTCAATAATCATTAATCAATCGCCATTATGGGCGGGAATAAGTGCATCTGCATTTCAAAATCCATAACCCAAATTGAGTAAAACAAATTTTGAATAAATGAAAAAGGCTGAGAAAGTGGAATTTTGAGGGTTTTTTTTCAGACGCTCTTGATCTTCTTCAGGACTTGGTATCCACAAACAAGCACATGCTCCTCTCCTTTTTTATTTATCTGGGTACCCAAAAAGGTAAAGTAGAAAACAAGAAATGGAAGAAACCCACATTATCTGCTACAACCTTTGAGTTGTTATCTGAGTGCTACTCACTGACATTCTGCAGATTTATTGAGCTTCTTCAGCTGTAATCTTAAATCTCACGTTTTGAACTTTCGCTTTCAATTATTTATTGCTGCCTCCCCAACTAATCTCTGGGTTGTTGTGGTCTCCAGTCAAAGGTATTTGATCTGGGTCTTGTTCCGTTTAATCTATTTTGGGCAGATATTAAGAAATTTTAAATCTTTTGAGTGTTTGAGTAAGTGAGGAGTGTTTAGTGTGTTTGTTCTTTGATGGGTTGCTCCTAAATTGGGGATTTTGTGTTGGGTATTTGGGATACTTTCGACCTTTGCAAGCTGAACTTTGCAACATTTCATCAATTTTTGATATGGGTAGCTTTGCTTTTGTGATTCAGAAAATGGGTCTTTAATGATTTGAACAACTTAATGGTATTTCCGAGTGTTCGATGTGATGCTGAGCTTCGAATCCCTTCATCTTCAGAGCGAAAGGCTGAGTCTGTGTTTGGGAATTGGGTGTGTTATTTGTGCTCTTTAGCTAACTGAGAGACCCATTTTGATTCTTATAATGATATTAGATTTCTTATTGGGGTTATATGGTTTTAAAGTGGATGTGAAGCAAAGCTGAGAGAATTGATAAGCAAAGTCTTCCTTTTTGTTTAAATGTTTGAGATTGCTGGAAAGAAAATGGCTTTCTGTTTTTAAAAGGCTTGGCTATGTTGGTTGGAGTTCCGTTATCCAGCAACAACAAATAATATTTTTTTTAATGTTTGATATCTATTTTATATGCTTTTCTTCTTTTTGTTTCCTGCAACTCTGAAGAGGATTTATGGTGGGTTTTTAATTCTTTTATAAGTAAAATTGTATATGTGTGCAGATGGATAGTCTGTGATGTGCTAGTTGGGGAGCTGGAAAGTAGAACATTAGATGGAGCGGAAGTGGTTGTGGAAGAAGAAGTCTTCGGAGAAGAGCTCCGGTGGCGAAACTGAGAGTTCTGGTTCGGTATCTTCTCATTCTGAGAGGTGCTCTGACGAACAGGTAGGTAGCCGAATCCTCACTACCACAAAATTTGAGTTCTGGAAAGCTTGCACATATTGTTTTCTTGGCATATAACCAAGTAACTAAAAGTGGGATTCCTCATATGAACTGCATCGCATAAATTAACTCGAAATCACCTAAACTGCATTCCTCACTGTATTGTTTTTATGCTTGGATTCTTTCCTTCCCTGTGGATTTTTCTCTTTGAATTTTGTATATTAGACAGTATACTATCATGTGCTATTACCAAAAATTTAGCCATCACGGTATCAACCTTCTATATGAAGTCTTGATTGTCTTGCTTTGCTTATGATTTTTTATGTTTTAAAGATTGAAGATGGCTTTTCAGTGAACCATCTTCTGTACATATATTTGTTGAAGGAATTCACTGTCTGTTATGCAAGTTTGCTTTTCCGTCCTGCATCTTTTTCTCATTTTGGTATTTTGTGACGGATTTAAATCTCCTAAAAGTCCTAAACATGTTTGAGATACACACCTAGGCTACTTAATTGCCTTGAATGAGTTGAACTTTATTTGAGATTGGGTTTTGGCTATAACTAAAGTTGCATGTCCTGTTTGAGTGACCCCTGATAATATCTAGTTATTTGGTCTTCTGGAAGTTTTGTCACCTATCTTCCCTTCTGGCCTGATTCTTTTTGACAAAGACTCTCTGAGTGAAAAACGCTTTCTTTGTTAACTGATCAACTTACGCAGAGAACTGATTAACTTATATCTACCTACCTAAAGTGAATTTACTACAGACTAACTGCAGCTCTAACTTAATCACGTGATATGGTATGGATGCCATCTCCTGAACCAAGAGGCATATACTTGATGTCAAATGAATTCTATAACAAATATGAAATAATAGTTTTTTGTTCTCTCTGTCTGGAATTTTTGGTACTCTTGAAGTTCTACTGTTTTTATAATGTTGCTGAACGCAAATGGCATAGACCACAAAGCGGGATGATTTATAAATTTGTGGTTTACCTGTTTGGAGGCTCCATGCGTTCCTTAGATAGATTCCTTCTAGAGCTTATGGACTGAACTGGCCATTTGGCACATGCATACAAACAGCATCAACTTTGATTTAACCTATAATAAGATTATAAGAATTTTAATAATTTTTTTTTTATGGTTCTTAACAAATAAACAAACACTTTCCTTTCCTCCTCTAATGATCTTTTGGTGACTTTACCACTTCTCAGTTAGGTGTTCTTTTCTTCATTAAAACTGATCTATGATGTTATACTTGTTTAACTTTCATCTTATTGCTCATCATATTGAAGCAGGAGGCACTTAAGGGTTCTCCTAATCATGATTCTCAATCACCTGAAGTCACATCAAAAGCTGTATCCAGTGGTGAAGATGTTAATGATAGTCTGAAGAGTCTGACAGAGAGATTATCAGCTGCTCTTGTGAATGTTAGTGCGAAAGAAGACTTGGTGAAGCAGCATTCCAAAGTTGCTGAAGAAGCTGTTGCAGGTAATAGTCTGTAGCAATATTTTGACTTTTGACATATAAAATATAGGCTCTACTTGTTTCTTTTTAAAATTTTAAGAAATGAAGAATAGCACTTTGGGACTGCTGTAGTCTTGTTTCGTGCATTAGGAAAATTTCATAAAGATTTGTGAAATACTAAGTGAATATTTGTACTCATAATGATTCCAAATTTCAGACCTGATGTGAAGTGGAAAGTCTGTTGGACAACCAAAAATTCTATATTCTAATTATTTCTACAATATTATTATTTTTACCTTTATATCCCAATTTTTTCATTGTAGGCTGGGAAAAGGCTGAAAATGAGGTGGCTAGCTTAAGGCTACAACTTGAAGCTGCAGTTAAGGAAAACTCAGCTCTGGAAGATCGGGTAAGCCATCTTGATGGAGCCCTCAAGGAATGTGTTAGGCAGCTTAGACAATCGAGAGAGGAGCAAGAGAAAAATATACATGAAGCTGTGGTGAAGAAAACCCGTGACTGGGAGGCCACCAAATTGAAGCTTGAAAGTCAGATTACTGAGCTCCAGAGAAAAGGAGAAGCTAATAGATCTGGAGTCTCAGCTTTTGTTGATCCTCACCTTTCACATAAGCTTGAATCTTTGGAAAAGGAAAACTCAGCCCTTAAGCTTGAGCTACTGTCTCAGGCAGAGGAGTTGGAAATCAGCACAATTGAGAGGGACTTGAGTACTCAAGCAGCTGAAACAGCCAGTAAGCAACATTTAGAGAGTATAAAAAAGGTTGCAAAGCTTGAAGCTGAATGCCGGAGGCTAAAAGCGGTGGCTTGCAAAACACCTTTGGTTAATGATCATAAATCCAGTGCTGCTTCCTCAATGTATGTGGACTCTTGCATGGATAGTCAATCGGACAGTGGGGAGCGGCTAAGCATGATGGAGATCGATTCCCAAAAGATGAATGGTTCAGATCCAAACAAGCGTGATCTTAGTGTCTCTGACTCATGGGCGTTGGCCCTGGTTGCGGAGTTTGATCAATTCAAGAATGAAAAGACAGTGAACAAAAATTTGCCTGCCTCTTCTGTTGAAATTGATCTCATGGATGATTTTCTTGAGATGGAACGACTTGCTGCATTTCCACAGCCTGAAAGTGGAACTGGTTGTCTGGAATCGGAAGCCATAGTAAATGACTCCAACAATGATGAAATTGCCTTGAGAGATGAACTTGAAGCTATGAGTCATCGGACAGCAGAATTGGAGTACAAGTTAGAAAAGTTGGAAGAAGAGAAAGCTGAACTAGAAGCCACGAGTCATCGGACAGCTGAATTGGAGTACAAGTTAGAAAAACTGGAAGTAGAGAAAGCTGAACTAGAAGCCATGAGTCATCGGACGGCCGATTTGGAGGACAAGTTAGAAAAGTTGGAAGTAGAAAAAGCAGAACTAAAAGACATGAGTTATCGGGCAGCTGAATTGGAGGACAAGTTAGAAAAGTTGGAAATGGAGAAAGAAAAGTTGGAAGTGGAGAAAGAAAAGTTGGAATTAGAGAAAGAAGAGCTAGAAGCCGTGAGTTATCGGGCAGCTGAATTGGAGGACAAGTTAGAAAATTTGGAAGGGGAGAAAGAAAATTTGGAAGTAGAGAAAGCTGAACTTGAAACTGTTTTAGCCAAAAGTAGAGAATGTTACGAGGCATCAGAATTTCAGCTTAGAAAAGCAGAAATGAAGTTGGAGGAGTTACAAAAGGAACTAAATGTTGCAAAAGAGTCAAAGGAGACAATTGAGTCTCAGCTCATTAGCATAGAAGCAGAGGCTCGGACCATGTCAGCTAAAGTTAACTCCTTAGAAACAGAGGTTCAGAGGGAGAGGGCTTTGTCGGCAGAAATTGCTGTGAAATGTCAATATTTAGAGGAGAAGCTATCAAGAAAGAATGAAGAAGTCGAGTTTCAGAAGACCGTTGGCTCAAATAGTGAATTGAAGATAAAGCAGGTTGGTGATCAAGGACTTCAACTATCTAGGTTACATGCATAGATTTTAATTATGCCAACCACTAATCTAGTGAAAAAAATAACAAAACAAAACAAAGTGCTACAAATTTAATGCTTTTAGACTAATGTGCCAGGAAGATATAGCTGTAGCTGCTGGAAAACTTGCTGAGTGCCAGAAAACGATAGCATCTCTGGGGAATCAACTGAAATCACTGGCAACACTTGAAGATTTCCTGATTGACAGTGCAAACATACCAGAGTTTTCTGCTGCGGCTTCACGGATTCCTAGAGCTGATGAACAGTGGAAGATGCATGCTAATGGGACGTTTTCACCTAAAAGAGATTCTGTGTCAAAACAAGCTGTTGAGAGTTCTGGACTTTCAATAAATAGGAATGATGATAATTCACCACCATCATCTTCATCTTCGTCATCCTCCTCTACTGTAGTGTCAACTCATGTCAGTTCTGAGAAGAACCGAAATGGGTTTGCAAAGTTTTTCTCTCGAACAAAGAGTGGGATACGACTAGAAATTTAGCCTAGATTATTTTTTGTGGTAAAATAGAACAAGAAATGTCATTGATTTCTGGGTTTGTATAACAGAGTATTGAGTGCTTCAGTACATTTGAAGAGTTGCTAATTAAATGCTGATTAATTGGCCCATTGGATCTTCAAAAGAACAGTGATTGATCCCTCTATGAATGTTAGTAGATTCAAACTTTCAGAATGACTACGGCTACAAAATCATAGAAATTGATAAAAAGTGATTGTGGCGTGAGGGCCTACTCCCGACAGCACGCTGAGGTAAAGTCCTCTTTGATCCGTGGGAAATGAGTTAGACGCCAAACTCCGAATGAGTTCGGAGCCAAACACAGTTCGAGTTTGAAGCCCAACTCCCCAATCGTTTAGCCAAATTTGTGGTTTGCTACCCACCCTTATCAAGTGGGGGCCCCTTCTAACCTGAGGGTTTAGGGCGTGCTTAGTGTGACTTCACCGAAGTGAACAAACCAAGACAACCAAACCTCATCGAGTTAAGCTTCACTCACACTCCAAACACTTTAATGCCCTATTTAGTTACAAACCTCCACGACAAGGCTCGGCAATAGAAAACATTGATATAAGTCCTTATAAATGTTTATAAAATACAATTTATTTTCGATGTGGGATTCTAATTACCAATTTTCCCACTAAGGCTCTAACTTGATTTAAAATTGTTTAACTACATTATCTGACTACTAAATTTAAAACATGGTACCGCCTCTCCCTTATCTTATGGGGATCATTACGTAGCAATAATCAAATAAAAACTTATTTGGCTTAAGGGACTCACAATAGTCCCCTTGTAAAGTTGAGGGACAAAAAAATGTATCTAATTCTTATTTCTAGTTATCAAAAATTCATATCAATGAATTAGGGGAAAAAAAAGTGTATCATGCTCCCATTTGTTAGTGAAAAAAATGAAATAAAAAAGGGGAATGCTAAGCTCAAACGCAGGGTTAAAAAAAAATCTGGTTGGGGTGAGAGAGGCTCGAACTCTCGACCTCAGGATCACTCAGAAGCTATGAGACCTACGCGCTAGCCAACTGCGCCACCACCCCTTGTTGAATAACATTTTAATTGAATTTTATATATACGTAAGTAGATGTCCAATTAAAAAATTAAAAAGGTCCTACCGGGAGTCGAACCCAGGTCGCTGGATTCAAAGTCCAGAGTGCTAACCACTACACCATAGAACCAAGCTGGTAGTTCATTCGCAATATTAATATATCTATTCTAAGATACTATTCAAATACAAGAACAAATAAAAAGTAGAGGATTTTTTTTTGTTTGGCAAATTAAATTTAGAGTTGAGGCAGCAGTGAACAAACAAACATATAAATGATATTCCTCTCGAAAAAACATATAAATGATATCATTAATTGGGAGGGTGCTCGGCAAGAAAGGGAAACAAATTGTACTTCATATGCTCACATAATTTACATTGTTAATTTCTCAATGAAAAACTCTCATTCTTTTCCAACAAAGACTTCTGTGCTAAAATCTATGAAAGAAACAACACCAATTAGAAGATTCGAAACTATATATTTTTGGCCCTTGCTTTGTCATTCTTGATGAGTATTAGTATACTGAGGATTCATCTCTCTCTTGCAAGCATGGAAGAGATCAACGCCGAGAAAAGTATTCAGCATGTTCATTCCAAACATTCCCAACAGCGCAAGTGGCAGCTCCACTCCCCTTCCAAATTTATGAGCATCTAAGATGAGCTTGGCGGTGATGAGAACATGAGACGCAACCCTTGCAAAAGTGAAAGTCACCCAATTCAAAATCCACTCTGCCTTGACAATGTTGCTCTTGGCGTCACGAACACCTGCCATTCGCCGGATTTTCCTCACATGCAGAAAGATAGAGTGCAGCTGCATCCTTAGGAATGTCAGAATCAGTTTCATATACAATTCACATGACTATCACATTAAGATTCTAAAACCTCCACATGATTATAGAATTTTCAACATTGATTTGAATTTGTTTGGTTAGCTAAAGTGATTGTTTTCGCGTAATCTTTTACGCCCATGGTTTGTTTACTAATGCTAAACACTTAAATCTGTTTCATTCCAAAGAACAAACTTTGAATCTAATAACTAAAATTTAGCACCAGTCATCAATAATTTAAACAAAGTAAGAAGACAGACTCTCAAGAGTTCTGCACTTATTCAGCTCAAACTAAAAGGACAAATAGAAGAAAATCACTGATTGCTGGCATTTACATCATCTCATTTGGAAATGGCTTAGTGAGAAATGACAGTGTCTATAAGACTAATAGAGACAAAATGACAAATGACCGTCATTCTTTTTTTTTTGGACAATACAAATGACCGTCATTTAGAACATTGGCAAAGGGTTCAGATTTAACAAAGAGTATGAAAGCTTGGGTCGAAATCTTTAATCTATATTACAACAACAGACATCAATTTGAGCTGATTTTCTAGTGTGAAGACACACGATAAGTTCATTGGTAAACCGACCAGTTCACAGGTATGGCTGATATGACGAAATACAGTGTTTCAATAAACCAAGCCGATCAGACTGACAGATCCAGATTTCTAAACACTGGAGTAGTACCAAACAAAGAAAAAGAAACAATTCACAAAGGAAAAGAGAATCATTAAGGAGAATGTAAAAAGTACCTCACAAATGAGAGTAAGAATAAGGTAATTGATGGTAACATTCCGATACAAAGCAAGTGTGAAGCAAATGAGGAGTAGCAGATGATGTGCTAGGATGGAAGGGATAAAACCACTATATAATCCATAATGCAGCATATCCCACTGATCATATGCAAAGTAACCGCATGAGAAGCACAAAGCTTGGTGTGCCCACGCCCAAGTACCTCCAAACAACTGTGAGTGCTCAAACATCCCACTCGACCCATTTAACCACTGATTAACCAATATGAATATCACTGCAGAAACAGGAAAATTTGAAGTTGCATCACATAACTGAACATTGAAATTAACAATAGAAGATATGCTCGACACAATGCCTGCGTTTTCCAAAAGAAAAAAGTCACTTGGCAATTTAGCCTAGCAGATTAACTGAGCATGTATGTCCAAGACCAAGATCATACATTTCAAAATTGCTCATATTCTATTAATATATCTTCATATCCTAACTTCTAAATTATGAGTACCAATTTTAAACTCAGACAGTCCACGTTGCATGGCATCAAGACTTGGATTCAGGATGAGGGAATTAGAAAAGCACAGACCTTGTAAATCTACATAGTATATATGCAATGATTATCATTTCAACACCGAACTGGGTATTTAAAGTTAAAAGAGCTAACAAAGCTAAAATGCTAATCGCAGCCGAAAATATTCAATTCTCTGAACTTTTAACACCAAACATATGTAATCTGAATCAAACACAGCATATCAAAAAGACCCATGAAGCATACTCAATAATCCATTAACAAGAAATGTCAAAAACAGAGAGAAAGCGGTGGAGAAACCTGAAGCGGAGGTAATGGAGGAGTGGAGGAGAGAGACGGAGGTGTTAACAAAGAGGGGGTCACGAGAGACGAAGCGGCGACTGACCCAGTTGGCCGATTGGTAAAAGCAACAGCCGGCGACTATATAAAGCAGCTCGGAGCGCCTATTGAACAGAATTTCGAACCAAACGGAGACGAACCAGAGCAGCAGAGTGGCCAAGAAGAAAGCCCCTGGCTTTTCCTGTGTTGGGGCTCTCGTCCTACCCAAACCCATTAATAAGTGCTAGTAATGGCCCTGCTTCTTCACTACTTCACTTCATCTCTGAGCTGCTGCTGCTGCACCGTAAAACCATAGAACGAGAGCTATGGAGATGTTTAGAAGAGGGTTCTTCATCATCATCGTCCGTACTGGTTATGTTACAAGTATGATGAGCAATTCCTTAAATTTAAGTAATGGGCAAATGGGGAGTCATAATTGGAGTTTGACTGGAGATTGCTTCCTTTGCCCGCAATCTTATCTTCGTGTATTGGGCTGTCGGTAAAGACCAATACTGGTCCGGGCTCAATCACAAAGCCCTCGATTTTATCCTAGCTTTCAGGTTTTGTTTTCACTGGGATGAGAACCCTTGTAACCCATACCGACTTCACCACCACCACTTGGTAAACATACTAGGACCGCCGCACCCACCCAACTTTACCTCTTATAGAATCACTTTTAATGCTTTGCTTAGTTATAAGTCTACCTACAAAGTTTAACAAAATAGAGGTACTTTCTTTAATTAGATGAAGAGATGAACTGATGAAGTGACTCATCCATTCGATTGTAAAAGATTTTGGGGATCTTTTGTCTTTTGTTGTACTCATCATTATTTAATGGCCTAACCTTTTCTTATTCTAGCTGTCAAAAATTAAATAACATCATTAAAAGCTAAACCTTTTAGCTAGCTTAGCATATGGGAGGGTACTAAAACTAATTAATTAGCTTGATACTTTAAATATAGTTTGGACTGTATTTAAGGTAACGTTTAAATATTATCGGTCTAAAAAATCAAACAAATTGTTAATAGATCTCATGAAATGAAACAAAATGAAAGCAAGTAAATGAACAATATATGCTAATTGATTTGTTTTGGATGTTCTAAGAAATACCTTCTTCTTCTTCTTCTTCTTCTTTTGAAAATGGTTCTTATTTCTTTTGAATTTTTATTTTTTATTTTTGATGTTTTCTTTTGGTAATGTGTTGTAGAACTTTGTTATGTGGTTTTCAACTATGAGTTCACAAACTCAAATTAAATCTATTAATTATTCCACACGATATAGTCACAAGAATAAGCTAAACTACATACACACGGATATTATATAGTGAATAGTGAGTCGCCTATCAACCCTTTTACTTTTCTTTCTTTAAAAAAAAAACATGTACATTATTTTTAATAGTGAGTCGACATACATAAGTGTGTTGTACAATAGTTTTCCATGTTCTGGCACTTGCCTTCCCCTAAATAGTCTCCTCCAAAAGTGTGATGATTCATGCTTTCCCAAAGATCAATCTAGCTTGTAACGTACAAGCCACCCTAGAGAATTCAAGTAGAAGAAGTTAAAGAACAAATACATAACACTAGGCACCACACACTAAGCAATCATTCACAACTATATCACACATCTTGATCAAAGTACTTATGCTTTATCATAGTGGATTAACGGATAAGATTACAACCCAAAACCCACAAAGGAAATCAATACCAACTAGCACACACCTCACAAATCCCACTTCAAAAATCTAAATGCAAAGACAAATGACTCAAAACGTGGATGGGTAAAGAGATAAATTGGCCGTCCGAGCTGGCAAGATAAGGGCCCCACTAATGCCAGATACTCCCAGAGAGAAGCAATGATCTTGTGGAAACACAGTGTGCCACGTGTGCAACAATCGCGACCACGTGGCATTCTATGGGAGGGGAATTGAGATCGCGGGTAACACCAGCCACTTATCAACAGAAATTTCAACGATAAACCTCCCTCACAAACATGACTCAACGTTTCTCTTTCTTTCTCTCTCTCCCACTCTCTGTGTTTCAATGAGTCTGTCAGCTTCAAACGCCATGAGCATAGTTGCCACAGCTGCAGCTCTATCTTTACCTATCTCTTTCTGTAGATCATCAAAGCTTACCACCAAGAAGGTACGAATATAGAGCTCACTTTTTTTTTCTGGGTATCTCTTAAATTTTGGAGACTTGTAATTAAAAAGGGTTGAAATGCGACTTGAATTATAAAGTAGTATGGTTCTTTGGTAGCTTGATTAAAAAATATATATTAACTTTTGGGATAGTTTCACCTTTAATTTAAGTGGGCACATATTAAATTTAGTTAACTGATTGATTGGTTAGCCTAACTGTGGACTGAAATCTATTGCTTAAGACCAAAAGATGTAAACTTTATGCTAATCATCAATATATGATGGTTCTTGCACTTGTTAACTCTTGAGGTAAAATCTTTTATCTTAGTTTTCCATGTCTGTAATTTATGTAGAAGCAACAGAGCTCAAGTTATTATGTTGGTGCTTAGGCTCTTGGGATTGTTGAATTTCAGGGTGTGAAAGGAGGATTTAGGGTATTTGCTGTGTTGGGAGAGGAATCTGGGGTAGATAAGAAGAATGCTTGGAGCTCACTCTTTGATGTGGAGGATCCAAGGCCTAAAAATCCAAAATTACAAGGGAAGGTCTTGAAGGCAACTCAGGCCTTGGAAGTTGCTATGTTTGATATACAATACTGTGATTGGCGGGCTCGACAAGATGTGCTAACAATCATGCTCCTCCATGAAAAGGTGACACTGCTGATCTGAGCAACTCTTCTATCTACATTTTACATTGACCGAATTACAAAGCCTTTTGTTTCACATTACTAGAGGCTCAGGAAATCTATTATTTGGTTGCAAATTCACCGTCTTTTAGGTTTAAATGTTTCATTGGGATTCTGAGTCTCAAATTTGGCCATGCAGGTTGTGGAAGTTCTAAATCCACTAGCCCGTGAGTACAAGTCTATTGGCACCATCAAGAAGGAGCTTGCAGAGTTGCAAGAAGAACTAGGACAGGCTCATAGAGAGGTCTGTAAAATTAACTCTCACAGGACAAAAAATGTTGTAACTTACGTACATAACTTGAAATCACCTTATTAATTCTAGACCGTCCAACCGACCAGATGCTTACGATTACATTTAATCATGAATTCCAACAGGTTCACATATCTGAAGCAAGGGTTGCTACTGCTTTAGATAAATTGGCATTCATGGAAGAATTGGTGAATGATAAGCTGTTACAAGACAGAAACACTACTGATGCTGAGCAAGCATCCCCTTCTCCCAGTACTTCTACACAATCTTTGGATGCTGTAAAAAGGAGGAGGTCTCGGAAAGGCTTGAATGTCTCGGGTCCAGTTCAAACCTACCATCCCCGATTAAAGAATTTTTGGTACCCTGTTGCCTTCTCGACTAACCTGAAGGACGATACCATGGTATGCTGTTCTCCAAAATCAAAACATTACAATTCATTTCTTGTGCATTAGCTGCTAAAATTAGTAGTGCGGAGAGAATAAAAAGAAAAAGAACATAAATATGAAGACAACCTTATGAATCTATTGACATTGAAGGTCCTCTTCATTAACAAAGAAAAATAAGTTTATGTTAGTGCCACACCATTTTTTTTGGCTATGTCATGAATTTAATCATTATGGAAATGTAACAGTATTAATGGATTACACTTCAATTGAGGAGTTTCCCTTTTAATCATTTGTGGATGTCTTCTAACAAGAGCATTATCACTTTTCCTTTTCAGGTTCCAATTGATTGTTTTGAGGAACCATGGGTTCTCTTTCGTGGAAAAGACGGGAAACCTGGATGTGTTCAGAATACCTGTGCACATAGAGCTTGCCCTCTTGACCTTGGTACAGTAAAAGACGGCCGTATTGCATGTCCATATCACGGTTAGTGCAGCCTTAAAAAGATAACCCTTTGCATGTTAATGACTAATATTCCAGTATTTGCTAACGAAAACATATGCAAGTATTATAAGAATCGCCAAGTTTGAAATTTTTGTGCTGGATGAATCTCAGGATGGGAATACTCAACTGATGGAAAATGTGAGAAGATGCCATCTACAAAATTACGCAATGTGAAGATTAAGTCATTGCCATGTTTTGAGCAGGATGGGATGTTATGGATTTGGCCTGGTGATGACCCTCCATCAGCCACTATTCCTTCTTTACAACCCCCTGCAGGGTTTCAAATCCATGCTGAGGTATGCTATAGATTAGTTCTTGATCCTTTCAGATCTTCTTAATGAAGCTTAGAGATTGCTTATTTATGTGCAAGTGTGTTCTAACATTTCTTCGATGTTTTCATTCGACAGCTGGTCATAGAACTTCCAGTGGAACATGGATTGCTTCTTGATAACCTTTTAGATCTTGCGCATGCTCCTTTCACTCATACATCCACCTTTGCCAAGGGATGGAGTGTTCCCAGGTTTGTTCCTATTTCGTTTAATGGACACAATCCATCTCTCTGTGTAAGTTCTTCATATCTCGGAGTTTTATCGGAACTTAATGTTGTGAATGATTTGATTTTTCAGCTTTGTGAAATTTTTGACACCTGCATCGGGCCTCCAAGGATATTGGGACCCATATCCTATAGATATGGAGTTTCGACCACCTTGTATGGTACTCTCCACCATCGGAATCTCAAAGCCGGGAAAACTGGAAGGCAAGAGTACAAAGCAATGCAGCACACATCTTCATCAACTTCATGTGTGCTTACCCTCCTCTAGAAACAAAACAAGGTTATTATACAGAATGTCACTGGATTTTGCGCCTGTACTGAAGCACATTCCTTTCATGCACGTTTTGTGGAGGCATTTTGCAGAACAGGTAAAGTTTGCATTCTTTGTGAGAGAATCATTCACTTCCTTGCCATCTTCCTCCGAGACGCAAAATCATTTTGTGCAATTTGACACAGGTTTTGAATGAGGATCTAAGGCTTGTCCTGGGCCAACAGGAGCGCATGAACTGCGGCGAGAATGTCTGGAGTTGCCCGGTTACTTACGACAAGCTAGGGGTGAGGTACAGGCTATGGAGAGAGGCCGTCGAACAAGGAATTAAGCAACTACCCTTCACAACCAAATCACTATAGATTCACATTCAAACACTGCCTTCTTTTTGATGATCCTCTGGAACCAATCAACCTGCAAGCTAGAGTGGTCTATTTTGCACAAACTTGCAAATAAACTGATCCACCAACAACTAACAAGGGCAGGCTGTTTGGCATTCCTTGGCTTGAAGCCTTGAATAAACTAATCCCAGAGCGACTCTGCGGCAACTGTTAATTGATCTGAGGCAAAGAAGAAAATGTCACCTGCATAGAAACCCCTTGTAAAGTTGAACAAACTGTACACCATTTCCATTTTTTTTTTCGTGTACAGTGTTCATATACCTTGTTATTCTTGCATGCCTTTGATGTTTCCCAGTCTTATAGGTGTGTTGCTCTTGTATCATAATATCTCTCTTCAATGAAATCCAATTATTTCATACTTTTTGTCCAATTCTTGTTACAACAAGAATCCAAAACGCAAGGAGCATTAAATTCATATTTATTTCAATTTACAAGGATGGACTAGTCTATAAACCACTCAAAAACCCTAATAAAATTGCATTTGGTTTCACATAGCGGAGCCACAGTAGGGGCAGAAGCTGAACTCAGACTCCACCCTCCGATCACAAAAACGACACCGCAGAGCCTCCGCCGTAGAATCAGCGTCGGAAGGCGGGAGAGAATAGGTCTGGGGGAAGAAGAGCTTGCAATTGTTACAGTGCATGACGGACTCTTTTCCGGGCCACCGCCATACGGGGATGAAGAAGATCTTCAGAACCTTCTCGTAGTCAACGAGATCACACGGCGACCTGCACGCTATGCACCTGCTCGCACCGGATTTCAGCACCTGCCGGACCTGCTGCTCTAGCCCTCCAGCAAAGAAGAAGAACATTTTTTTTTTATCTTTTCGCTTTTCCTTTGTTTCTTGGGTTTCTCTGGTATCGCCTACAAGTATTTGAAGCCAGATAGGAGAAGAAGCATTTTCTGGAGGTTTCGGTAGAGTTCTGGATTTCGAGCCGACTTCTATCTTTTAAGGTCCAAAACAAACACTACAGTCCAACCCAAAAAAAAATCCAAGCCTACCCAATTTGCTCCTCTATTAAACGAGAAATTTTTCGGTGTAACCATCACATTGTCACGTGACGTGACTAGACTACTATGGAAAAAAAAAATTATGATTGTAATACATGCTAGCAATTGTTTTATGGATTCATATGGGCTGTTCACTACATGCAGCCCAGTTCAAAGGAAGTACTCACTGATTTTGTGTAATTCAAAGGAAGGATGTGGAACTATATACAATATACTACACCTGCACATTCTTCAATCATTCTCTTTTTTTTAGACCAAAGAAAAAAACAATGTGCCGCTTTGGAATATATGCTCTAGTCAATGTTAGGTACTGCAGCATACATCAATGCTACAGATTGAACGTTCTTGATTTATTTGTAAGTTTTAGAACTGTTGCAGTTTCTTTGTTGGACCAAAAATCAAACAGCAAAACGAGATGATTGGGATTTTTTCCCTTCTCTTCTGCTGCTTCTATGGTCGACTGGACAAAGAATCATCAGATGAGCCCAACTTTGTCCATATATTTGTTTGCATCTAAAAGGGTAATGCACAAGTATATTTTCAGCTTCGTCTGCACTTCACAATCTATCTTAGACGTGCTCCTTTCGAATCTGATATGCTAAATTCTGTACCAACACAGAGTACAAGTAAGCAATCATTCCTTCGTAATAAAGAGCAAGAAAAGGTTGTTTCAGCTTAATGATAATGAATACAATGAAAATCAAACTGCAAACACATTAATCAAAGTACAAATTTGAGATTTGATGTATGCAGATAACAGTTTCATTCCCAGAAATTACTTATAGACGCACACATTACTACATTAGATATCAAATTTGATTTACCCTCGATCTACCAATGCCAGAATAATTTATTTGCACTCATAATGAAATTTATCTATTTTACTTTGTGTTTCGTTAAAGCGCAATGTCCAGGTTCTATCTGATCTTATTTTCTATTTGCCCTCCAATCCTACTCTTTACATCATTGAGCAGCAATAAATCACGGAGCAGTAATGTTGATATCAAAGAATGTATGCAATCCTAACTTTAAAATGGTTGAGCAACGAGCAACACAAGCCATCAAACTATTTGGATAAACAGAACTGTGGAAAGTTTACTGGAGAAGCTTAAATGAGTTCATTTTCCTTACCTGAATGGTGTTAATTTCTCTCCATCAGATATCTGTAGTACCTAACCTGTACATTTACTATTATGTTAATCTTCACTAACCAAGCAAAACCAATGAATGGCACAATGAAATCTCGTAATCATTTGGAACAATCAGTAGTTACAATGCACAATATAAAGCAGTTTTGCAATGTAAATGCTTCACTAAGAACCTAGAAGAGATTAAAAATATCAAACCAGATGATACATACACATACATACAAACACATAATATACATATGCGTACTTATAATGTATATTTACAGATATAAAAAACATCTATATAAACAGAAAACAACAGAAGCTCACATCATAAGGTTTATATGAGTACCATAAGGTGATCAATTCAAGCATGCCGAAACGATAACACTAATAATGCTTAGAGAAGTGGTCATACCTGCATAAGAACTCATTTTCAGCAATATCAAACACTAATTTCCGTAGTAGACGTGTAAGATCAAATGTAATGAAGCAACACCTAGCCTGTACATTCTCTGCTCCATCAAACTTTTCTATGCAGCCTACATGTCAATAAACACTCAACAAGTTAATGTAATCACATTAAACACTATTTCAGCAAAAATCCCAAAATGTCAAATAATTTTTTTATTTTTTTTACCTTTCGCAATTCGATACGATCCCAACTGGGATCATCCAATCCAATCAAGTTGGCATTGAGAATCGGCACAACGGGCACAAGTGACTCCTCTTGAGCCACTCAACAATGCAATCTTTATGATAAACATGGGAGCAGGGCATGCCTATAACCTCCAACCCAGTTGAGAACTCCTCCAAACAGATGCTACATTCATTCTTCACACTCAAATTCTCAACTTTCACCTTCTTCAATGCCGCAATAGACGACTTGGTCGCCGGGACCGGATTAAAAACCTGCCCAGATTCCCAAATAGCCCTCTCAATCTGGTCATGGTCATCATAGGGCGTAACAGCGACAACACCCAAATTCAAAGGGACCACTTTAGGCCTAGGGTCACCATTTTCAAGGTCAGTGGCAATCTCCAAAGCAAAGGAGTAAACTTCAGGGACCAAAGCCTCAATGAAGTCCAGGGACACACCAGTCCCAGAGAGAATGGTGTTGATGGTATCATGGGTATGTGTGAAGAGCACGTTACAGGGTACAAAGAAGGATTCTTCAATGGAGTTCAAGGGTATGAACAAATCTTGGGGGTAGTACAATTGAAGCTGATGGGTGAAGTGCAAGTGGAAGATGAAACAGTCGCTGGAGAGGAACTGGGTATTGGGCGAAGCATGGTTTTCTTCTTGGTAGATTGAGTATTGGTAAAGGGTCTCCATGGTCAGAGCAGAGAGAGCTTGTAAAAAATCAAAAGTGTGAAACTGTGAAAGGTTGTCTGCTAATTTTGGGAAATTTGATGCCTCTGTTTGGGAGGATTAGCAAGGTGAATTGTGTGAATTTATTTTGCTTAGTCCAGTCGGTTTGCTAGGCTACCCAGGTTTCCAAGTAACATTTACCTAATTAACAAAGTTGGCACCCAAATATAGCAAAAAAAACAAAAACCCAAAAGAAAAGAAAAAAAAATTTAGCACCTGAAAAAGATATGAACTTGGGCACCAAAGAAAAAAGATATAAACTTGGCCACTTGGGCACCAAATTCGATTGTGTGTTCGAGATCTATAATTTATTGCTTCTTGACCATGTGTGATGTGTCTAGTCATACCATTTGAATGTCCATTTTTGTTAATATGGAATTCCTATTTGATTCATTATTACAGTGTAATAAACTCAATTAGTTGTTATTTTGGTCACTAATTAAATAGTATAATAGAGGGTATGGTTGAAAATTCAGTGCGAGTATTATGGTGTATTGTGATTCTTATGGTGGTTAATTTTGATACTTGTAATCATATCGGAACGATCCTTGGCTTCTTAAATATATTTTTCATGTAGCAAATATTTCACATACATGTATTTTATGAAGCAAATATTATCATACAAGATATGTGGAGACCAAGAGAATTCCTGATATTCGCTGTGGTTATCTGGTTCGCGTCATCCTTGGTCTTGATTCAAATCACACTTTGAATAAATTGAATTCAACAGCAGTCCTTTTTGTATTTTCTTTGTGAAATTCTTTTCCTTTTCAACACAGGAAAGTTGTAGTCACAACATTCTATAAAACCTCTTTCAGAGTTCTCAGTTTCTCACAAAGCACAGTAACTACCATTCACCAAATAATAAAAAATTGTGAAGTTAACTACAACATCACAAATTCACAATTAGAGAACATGTTCACTTCCTTGAACGGTTGAACCAAAACAAGTTTCAAATAAGAAACTATATAAAAGCTGAAAATGCTTCCAAACCTGTAAACTCTCATGTATGTATATAACCAAAGGACCCACAAATCTATATACAAGTATCGATCAGTTGACTGCAATATGACAGTGAGAACTCCCAAAGTAAATTAGACAGGCTTCCAACTTGTAAGGACTTCTTGAAACATTTCGGTCATCAGTTCTCGGTCTGCATGCTTGAAAAAGCCATCTATCTCATGTCTAACATCATATATCTTGCCAAAACCAAACAAGTACAACAAACATCCTTTTTTCAGCTTCGGCAGCTGGTACAACCCGGCCTCTTGCAGCCTCTCGAGGACATTCCCGGAGTTAATATCTTCCATAAGGCTCTCCTCACAAGCATCTTTTAGGTCTGACATGTCATATTTGTTTGCCGCACCTAGAAGTGCCAACCGGTGCTTCCAGAAGTCCTCTTGTTTAATGGTTCCATACAGGTAACTGACAAGGGCTGTGCAAGATTCCAGTGACATGTCTTGTATGTCGATTGTGGAGGACATATTTTCTTTAAGGTCGTGATTGAACATGCTTTGGAACACAGGGGAATTTGCCGAAAGAATTGCTTTGTGAGCTTTTAAAGAACCTTCAGCAGTGTTGATGGAGACATCTGCATGGATGCCCTCATCAAGCATTCGAGAGAGGCATCGAAGAGTGCTTTGGGTTGACAAAGATTGCATCAATCCACCAGTAGGCCATACAGGAGTAGCCTCCCCACCCTGATTTAAACCAGAAAACATTAAAGGGGATCAGAGAGTGGTAAGTTCAAGGAAGAGTGGACATGAGTGCACTGAGTTATAATGTAAGAA
Organism: Rubus idaeus; assembly: GCA_030142095.1. Lineage (NCBI taxonomy): Eukaryota > Viridiplantae > Streptophyta > Magnoliopsida > Rosales > Rosaceae > Rubus > Rubus idaeus. Next base: position 29,361,217 of record CM057966.1, read on the forward strand.
ATCATGTTCTCAAATATATATTTTCTTTTGATACTGGTTTTTCTACATGTTACTGAATTGAAGGTAAAACAAACTGGAACTAGAATCATTAAGTTGTTAATTCTAAATTTCTATCATTAAAAGAAGATTTTGCAGTCCCCCGTCCACCAGAGAGAGAGAGAGAGAGAGAGAGAGAGTCAACATTGATCGAAATGCATTTTGTATTTGATACAATAGTTCATAAAACAAATACTTTTCAAACCAACAAAATAATTAAAGATAACTATGTAATGGAACTCACATTTATAGGGGATATCTTCAAGTCGAGAAACTCTACATCAATGATGAAGGGACCATTAAAGCTGGAATTAACAGGCCAGGCAAAGTCATCCATTGTGCGAAGCTGTCTTTCATGAACTGTACAAGAGGCAGTGCAGCATTACCGGAACAGAACTATAACTGTTTAATGCCTTGTATACTATTAGATATAAAATGGGGCATACTGGTAGCATGGTATGTGATCTTGACATGTCAAATACAGAATGCCTGTATTTGCATGTGTTCATCAAACCATGAACAAGCCATAAATAATTAAATACGATAAATCCATGATGAAGGCAATGAGTTAAAGGGCATGATAAATTCACTTTTAAGATGGTAATCAATGCGAAAAAATTCAGGAGAACTGTATGGAAAGTACAAGAGATATGAATAGAACTTTTACTACACTTGTGGATTGGTCAAAAAAAAATTCAAAAGAACACGGTACCAAGCTGCTGTCCTTCTAACCAAACAACCTGACACAATGGCTGTCACATATTAAAGCGAAGGTACAATTTTAAATCCACAGATACAGAGGAAGATGATGTTGCAAATTCCAGTTCTTCACTATCTGATATAACTCAATTCTGAAACAAAACAGAGTGGCACTGGGACAAAGCCATTACACAAATTATCCCAATAACAAAATAAAATCCAAAATTCCAAGAAAACAAATAAAAATAATCAGTTCTCACCAACCAAATTCTATCATTCATCTACCAATTTTCAAACATTAGAGAAACCACAACAAATCAAAGAAACTTATTCCTAATGTATCTGGGAAAATTACGAGTGAGAGATTCTTCCACAAAGACAAGTATTTCGATTGATAATTTAGTAAAGACAATTGGTACTTTCGATACATATAAATTCATAATCATCGTTGGACTTAATCAAAAGGTAAAATTTGATCACCAAAAACAAAATCAAAAGGTAAAAGGTGCGTGAATAGAAGATTAAGCATACCGGGGGAGATGTAAGGTTGGCGGCCATTGCCGGAGCTAGAAATTCTGAGAACAAAGCGAGCAAGAGGAGGTTGTTCTTTGGACAAGCGCGATTGCTCCGGAAACAAACGAATATACAGATAGCGATTCTTCTCTATAGAAAAGTGCCTGATTAACCAACGAAAAAGAATCAAACCCAATACCAAACAGACCAAGAAGGAATTAGGGAAAACTGAGAAAAGGAGTAGTGGGTAGTACCAATTCCAAATTCCGAGCTTGAAAGGCTCGGACTTTAAGTAAGAGCAAGGTCCGAAGGTCTCGATCCTCCATTGGGCTAATCTTGAGATGGTCTCTACTTTGGAATCCGCCATGGCCGAGCTTCTGACTCTCTCCGAGCACGGTGTTGCGTTTGCAGGTCTTATGCGACTCCTCACTGACTTGCTCTTTAAGCTTGATCAATCGTTGACACCTTTTCTTCTCCTTTTTCCTGGATAAAACGGTTTCTTAAAGGGTTTGGTAATATTTTATTTTATTTATTTATTTTATTTACTTAGGATTAGGTTATGGCCTTATGGGACATTAAAGTTGGGTTAAAAGTACTCCTTTTTTTTTTAGAAAAATATAAATTTTATTAATTAATACTCTTTGATTAAACTTTTTTCATTATATTGAAGGACATCGAATTCCTCATCTAATTTAATTCCTTATTTACTTCTTCATACTATTTGTTTATACTGTGCTACTTCCAATCAAATTTTTACAGACAACTTGAAGAATATACCAAAGTGTTTAATAATGCATAATTTGGATCAATATTTTCAAATCAAATTTTTACAGACAACTTGAAGAATATACCAAAGTGTTTAATAATGCATAATTTGGATCAATATTTTCAGAGTTTTTTAGATGACTTCATGATGTTGGTAATTTAAATCTTAATTGTCATACAGTCATAATTTCTTTTACATTATATGCAAAGATATCATGTGGTATATTGGTGATCATATTCCTTTTACTTTTCCCTTTTGGCTCAAAGATGTTTGTTTGTTTGTTTTTTTTTTCACAAAGTGTTGAACTTTTTATTGGAAAGGTCGGCCTATAACATTCCCCTCGAACTAAGGTTTATAAGCTACAATCCTGTTTTAATAAACTAGCTCGTGAAAAGGAACTAAGCCAATAAATATTATACAAGGATAAGTTTCATACTTGACTATAAAATCTATAAGCAAAAGTTAGGGTTACTTCCACCAGCTATTGGGGCCTCTTTTGGTGAAAGTAGCTTTTTTGTTGTAACATTATGTCATTATCAAACTTGATGTGCAAGTAAAGTTGTCCACGAGAACCGAACTTGGGACATAGACATGAACATAAGAGTAAAAGAACAAAAGAAAGAGCAAAAGGACTTTCATGAACAAAGGCTATTCGACCATGATTAAAGGTACACGTTTGATTGTCAATTCCAACAAAGACTGTATAGTCATTCATCACCCTAACTACAGCAACACTTTTTCCCACAATGTATGTGTAAACTTAGCACAAGAGGAAAAATAGCCCAAACATAGTATTTGTTTACAAAAGAGCCGTATTAGGCCTTTTAATTTTAAGTATCTTCGGTACACATTTGATAACGTTTTACAAATAATAAAAGAATATGTAAAAACTATTATATTTACAAAACATAATTGATTTGTTTTACATGTACTACCGAACGCATATTACACATTTTTTGGGTGTGTTATTAACAACTTCCTTTTTGTATTTGTAAACTGAAAAACTGTTCTGTACCGACATTAGAAACGGGTCGAATCCGGAGCCCAATCTGTCCGACTAAATTCACTGACGGGCCTGGGCCTGTTGATTTCATGCGGACTGAATCATAAAAGCCCAAATGGATGGAAGGAAGAAGCCCAGTAGAAATTAAATAACTGAAGAGAAAAATAAAAGAAGTTAGTTGCAAATAAAATTTAGCGCGAGCCGTGAGCCGTGAGCCACTCTAATCAAATATCAATCATTCCTTCTCCGATCCAACTCCCTATTAGTATTCTCTCTTAAAAATCCAGAGAGAGACAGATTTGATTACCCAGATTCACACACACACAGAGATGGCTTCTTCGACTTTTAGCGGCGATGAAACGGCTCCCTTCTTCGGCTTCCTCGGCGCCGCCGCAGCTCTCGTCTTCTCCTGTAAGTCGTCGTCGATCTCCGGTTTCTCGAATCTTTTCGATTTCAATTTGTCTTGCTTGATTTCCGATTCGAATTGTGATTTGCACAGGCATGGGTGCGGCCTATGGGACCGCCAAGAGCGGCGTGGGCGTGGCCTCGATGGGAGTGATGCGGCCGGAGCTGGTGATGAAATCGATCGTTCCGGTGGTTATGGCTGGAGTGCTTGGGATCTACGGGCTCATTATAGCTGTTATTATTAGCACCGGGATCAACCCCAAGGCCAAGTCTTATTACCTGTTTGATGGCTATGCTCACTTGTCCTCTGGCCTTGCTTGTGGCCTCGCTGGGCTTTCCGCCGGAATGGCCATCGGGATCGTCGGCGACGCCGGTGTCCGGTAATCTCTGAACTTTCTATAGTCATATGATTCATATGCTTGTGTATTAAGATGATCTAATTTATTTACCTGAAAATAAAAACATGTTGCAAGTTTTATGTAGTAGATACAACAGGAAAAAAAAACAACAACAACAACAACAACAATTTATATTTTATGGGCCAGTAGTCTATCAGTATAACTAAAAAGTATTTTGAGTAGTATTTGGTTGAGAATGCTCAAAGGAGAAGGCCCCAATTTCCTATTAATTGTATCAAAGAATTCGTTGATATGTAAGTCTTCTGCTAAGTGCAAACCTTTGGGGAGGAGATGCATTACTTTAGAGAGGCTGATCTTCTATATAGCAACGGCCCTACGGTAGTTTGATGAAGTATGGTATCAGGTTGAGTGTATGCTTTGATATAATTTGATGAATTCACATTCAGTTCCAAGGAAATACGAGTATTAAATTTTGCATTTTGATTTTGGGTTTTTGTCCAAGTGTAGAATTCTGTCTAGTTAAAGGTAGACAACTAGGTTTATGGAATTTGCTGGCTATCGAATTGCAAACATTGTGTTAAAATTCTCAAAACAATAGGTACAGAAGCTCCAGCAAAGAATGACACTTCTGGAAAGCATTCTTATTTTCATTAAATGTTGGTCATTATTTGGACTATTTGCTTCCAAGAACTTGGTTTCTTTTTTTTAGTTGTATTGTTTTTGAAGTTGGATCATGATTTATTTCTTTTCTCTTTCTCTTATCTCATGGGACTTACCACAGCCTTGTGGATACTACTACGATCACTGTTCTCATTACTTTTGTTGGATTATTTTCAGGGCTAATGCACAGCAGCCAAAGCTCTTTGTTGGCATGATCCTTATCCTCATCTTTGCCGAAGCTCTTGCTCTATACGGTCTCATTGTGGGGATTATCCTGTCATCCCGAGCAGGGCAGTCACGCGCAGACTAAGCAAGTCTACTTTGTTATTGCTCCTCTAGGTTCTTTGAAGAGCATATTGTTTCAGTGCCTTGACAATTCTGTTGCCCTCTATAAAGTTCGATTAAGTTTAGTTAGAACTATTATATTATTATTTGAGCGTCACTATGCTTGTAGTTATGAAGAAACATTTGTTCTGAATGTCATTTTTTTTCTCTTGCTCCAAAATAAGGACAGGTTAGTCAATGAGAACTTCACCCTACTGAAGGGTTTTGGTGTTTTCGTTATATTTGCTGTAAGTAGCTAATTGAATGAGCTAAGAAGCTGTATGCTTCTACGTACTAGTTATTTCCTTAAAGCATAGTTTATAGCAGAATGATCTTGGTAGCAATGCTCAAGTTCAATGGAGATGGAAGGGATTTGTTTTAACGTTTAATCAATTCCCAAAACCTTCTGCCATTATTTGCTTTGGGTCTCTAGGATATCTGTGATCGAGTTGAGCATGAAACCCATCCAGGACTGTTGTAGACTTGTAGTTATTGTTGGTACGATTTTGCTAATTGCGGCATTGCGCCATGCAATGCCTTCTTCTTCAATATTTCGAGGTCATTTTGGGTCCTGATCATCTTTTCTCCACCTCCAATTGAAAAATTAGCCACAATATTTCCGGATTTCACCGGAATATGATAAAATTTCCGTCACACCGACTGGAATATTAAATCTGAATCATGCTATTTTATCACGTGCCTACTTCGTGTCCACAAATACGGATCTTTCGATAGAGAGAGAGCAGAGTCAGAGCCGCGACACGAGAAGAAAGAGTGAAGATGGCTGCCACTAACGACGTCGCAGTGGGTGGTTCATCGGAGGCCGAGGGTCCAAAGATAGTGTGGAACGAAGCCAAGCAAAGGTTCGAGTCGGAGGACCAGAAAGCCTACATAGATTACGTGCTCAGAGAAAAGGGGAAAGTGATGGACTTGGTTCACACCTACGTCCCATCCTCCAAGAGAGGCTTGGGCTTGGCTTCCCATCTCTGCGTTGCCGCCTTCAACCACGCCAAAACCCACTCCATGTCCGTCATCCCCACCTGTTCTTACGTCTCTGTGAGAATCCATCCACTTCCCCTTTCTGGGTTTCTCTTAAATTCTCAGTTGTGTGGCTTTGATTTTGGGGTTTTTACAATCTGATTCTGGGTCTTGATGATTGGTTGTTCTCTTTGCTTTCATTATCTAGAAATGGTTTTACTCCTTCTGGGTGTGTGTTTATTTGCTCAATTGGGTACTGAGACTTGTTATTTATAGCAATTGGCATTCACAATTCACTTAAGAGGAAATGACAGAATTAGCTCTAATTGGTTGTTACCTATAGCAATAGAAAATGGGAACCAATGAAAGGTAAGGTTTGGTGATATTAGAGGCATATATTCATAGTGAGGTTGTAAAGATCAATGGAAATAGGAAGAGTGAGGAATTTGGTCAAAAGGTTTCTCTGTATATTTGGAAGCTTGAAACTAGTTGGGATGGTATACTTGGGTTTTCTGTTACTATTTGTTATGTTCTTGGCCTCATACTTCATACACCAAGTTTTGGGTTGTGACATATTTTTCTGTGTTTTGTGCTGGCAGGACACTTTTCTCCCGAAGAACCCGTCATGGAATTCTCTTTTGTACTCCCCCGATACGAAGTCTAGTATATGACTTCAAGTTGTGTAATTTACATACTCTTTTTTTTTTTTTTTTTAAGAAAAGTGTGTAATAAACTTGCTTCTAGTGAGAAATCACTGAAATGCTTGTAAGCTTTGGGATGTTCAGCTGGAAAAAATATTTCTATGCTTTCCTTTCTTATATGATGATGAATTGATGATGCTTGTTTGAGGCAACAGAAATAACAGTATTAGAGCATGGTTTTCTTATATCCCTGTTTGGAACTTGGTGTTGAGGCTTGTAGACTTGTAGTAGGTTCTAGAATGACTTGAGATGGAAGACAAAAATTGATTAGGCACAATTAATAAGAGCATATGCAGTCTATCTGGTATAAACTTCAAACAAAATCAAGTAAAATGTATCATTTACAAATACTTAACGTATTTATTGAATACATTATTGTATCAACAGATTACAACACAGTTCATATTCCACATTCTTTTTGGTACATACAATTGAAGCAAACAACAATGAATACCAGAAGCAAATAACCAGAGCACACGCTGATAAAGTGTTACATGGCTTCAAGTCAACATTGTAGAAACAAATAAATAAAAGAAATTGAAGGGTCCTATTAAAGGCTTAAGACTTAATACTGTGTATTTACAAAGAAGATTCTCTTTTTTAAGGTATCAACCGGGTACAAAATAATCCATCTTCTCCACAGGTAGATTCAGAAAGGATGTCTCCACCTACACCACAAAGAAAAAGTGAGAGCACCTATGATGCGGGAGCAATTCTTTGCTTCAGGCAAGGGATCGATAAAAGCTTTTCTTGACAAGAACAGAAGGAAATGTGCTGCATTCCTATTTAACTGCTTAAATTGATTTACCAATTAATCGCTAAAAAACACTACACAGCTTACATGAAATCTTGAGCAGAGATTTAGTTGCTGAAAGTAAAGTGAATATAGGGAACATATGTACCTCCTCAAACGGAACGAAGACAAAAGGTGTTAGACCCCTCTTGTGTGAGACAGCTGGCACATCTGGGTTGTGAGTCTCATCATCCTGCCATCCCTCAACCACCCCAAGAATATCCTCATCAGGGCCACGGACCTCAGTATCATTCACACCACTTGTTACAAGTGAGAGTAAATCCATCCGATTGTTTGCCCCTGTTGTTGTTCCTCTTAACCTATAAGAGAAATGGATGAGCAGGAAAAGATTACTTTCAAGTAGAAACCATACAGAAAAACATGACAACTCCATCTCAGCAGTCAGCACACGTCATTGCATTTCAAACCCCTGCATATTCAACAGAAAAGTCCCACCACCACAACTGCATCCTCTTCTGCCACTCGAACAGAATCTTTGTAATATGACAAGTGTGCCTTTATTAGATCAATTTCACTTTTCCCACAAAATTAGTTGTGTAACTGACTCCCTATCTCATTGGAAAATGAGAAAACAATGTTGCAGGTGCCCATCTGATTCAGCACGTTGACTATTCACATGCTACTATTGCACAGTACTCACTAAAAATCTTAATGAAGGATATTGAGGCAATGCAAGCTGTTACATTACCTTAGGCGGATTCTCAACACGGTCGGACGCATGCCTGGATATAAAACCGCAGCTTCAACCTGCAAGAAACAGTGATAGAAAATATTAAAGATGAAACTTAAACAATGCAGAAAAGTACTATAACATCTACATTTAGACGTAGGCATCCGACTAAAATTAATACCTGATGAGACACAATTTAATATAAGATGATCAAATTTTTTAAACTTACAGAATCGTTACAGATGAGAAGAAAATAACCTGACCTTATCATCTGACAATGTGTAATGGCCACTGAAGACAGAGTCAGCCTTGGCTGCACGGATGTTCATGATTTTTGCCACGTCTTTGAGTTTTAGAGATGAATTCTGACATGCAGAAAAGAGGGGGAAATAGTAACAATCAGAAAACAAAAAAATTACCGTTGATGTACTGAAATTAAGATGTAAAATTTCAGCAATTACAACCTTATACAGAAATCGGCCAGATGGAAAAAATCTCATGTAACGGTAGTAGCAGACCTGCAAAACAAGAACAGATGAGGTGACTACAAACTACTGGGAAAAATACTCACAAAGATGGGCACCTGCAACAGTAGAGAGAGGGACGGGGGAATGCAACCAAAACCCCCCAAACCAAATAAAATGGCAAAGAGCCAAAAGAGAAAGAAAGCAACACACGGGTAAGGCAGTTAAACTCCAACTAGGTTGCAAGTACATGGACCTTGTGAAAATCATGCCTTTACCAGGTAGTGAGGGTTGGATTATTATGGGAGGGGAGAGGTAAATTCTTTTCAGGCCATAGGACCGATGGGACTACAGTACACTTGAAAGAGGAAAAGAAAGCTATAAAGACAAAGGCAGAATAGAAAATTGAAAAAGCTCTGGAGTACTCGGTCCAATTAGCTAATTAACAGATGTACCAAGTAGAAATGAGATCTTAACCAAGGAGTACTTCTATCACAGTAATCTGAAACAAGTAGGTACTGCTTCACTTCTTCATTTTGGGATATCAGAGTTATCTTTCTAGAATATAAAACAGTAGTTCAACATATGCACAAACACAAATATATGAACACAGAAAGTACCTTTGTCCACTTGAAGAACATAAAACATACCATAAATAATCAATGTAATACTAGTTCCTTCAAGTTACATGTAGCTACAATATGAGTTTTGGTACTCCTGAATCTCACATTCTAGGGGACAATAAGAATTGCCTTGTAAAGGAAAAAGAAGAATCCGAGAAAGCAGTGATAATTAATATATTCTTAGTTTCTTACCAAGTGCACCGGGTTAGAGACCTTCCATTCTGCAACTCCAGTGCGAATATAGGTATTCCTACTCACATACAGACCTGAGATGTGAAAAACAGAAATAATTTTATAAAGGATGGCACATTGAGAGAAATATCAAGGGCATAAGGATACGAATAAGAATCAAAATAAACAGAAAGAAAAAACAAGGAAAGAAGATTAATCTTACCATCAGTGCGGACCCTTGGTCTTAGAAGCCACATTTTTCTCCATGAACTCTCATATTTTGCTTGTAAAATCTTATAGTTTTCAACCACTCCAGAAAGCTTAATAAATGGGAATTTAATATCAAAATCCAATATTTACATGCAGTAACATTTAACAGGACCAAACTCTAAAACCAACACCAATAATACCTGCCAAGCCTTTAAGCATGCATTGCGCCAAAACATAGGGTTACGAATAGTGTATCTCCATTTTCGACAAACACAAGATGCCCTTCCCATGTCATATGGAGTCATTCGTGCAAAGACCTGCATATGACGATTCATAACACCTCTCTATCAAGATTTTGTCATTTATATATTCTTATATGTTAACACTATACAGGTGAATCTATGCATTACTTATCTTTGCAATGAAAGACAAGTTGATTCTCATATTCTAATTCCCAGTGCTAATGATCCAGAATCGACATAATATTAATTCTCAAGCACTCTCTCAATGCTTCAAAATCAGGAATACATACTCCCAAAGTATGAAAAAGGAACTACAAAATCTATGGTTTTGACCTTCAGGGAAAAAAAATTTGAACCATTTAAGACGTCAGAATAATCAAGGTAAAACTACCATTTCCTTTAGTTACTTACAAGGGATTGTAATTTGTAAATTCCACGTCTTTTTTATTCATTCCGTTTTCTAACATTCTCATAGCAACCACGCATGAGATAAAAGGATTAAGAATGTAAATAATATTATTATAGCTACCAATGTCCCTTTAAGAGCAGCTATTTTTCCAGATGATACCTCAAAGAGCAGCTCATCGGGCAAGTACCGGTGTAACAGTGCTGGATCAACGTAAGCTTTTCTACTAGTACTTCCAAATGGTGCAACAGGTCTCACATTGATTCCATAAAGATCTGAAACACTCGAGTACATGAATGCGTCAGTTCAGAACTTTTAAATTGAAAGTGGCATGGAAGAAACATCAAAAAAGAAAACACAAGAACTTACCAAGCCACGGCCTTTTTGTCACATAGTGATGAACTGAATTCAACCGCAAAGCCGCTTCAAGTTCAGCTGGAACTTTGAAAGCAAAATCTGCAGGAGATAGTGAGATACCATTGCTTGGTCAAATCGAACTTTTACTTGTTTAGTTGGATTCAATATCTTCAAAATAAAACTCCCAAAAGGCCAAAATTCGTATCTTTGATCATTTATTCTCAATCCCTTAATAACCAAATGAGTTGGAACTCGGTTCCAACTCAAATTCGTTTTAAAACAAGGACACATACGAATCCATCTTCGACTATTAATCACTACCCAGAAGGTGAAACCTCAAAATTCACACACTTTTCAATAAACTAACAAAAGGGTTTCAACAAAATTCAAACTTAAACTCATATATCCTGCACAATTCTACAAAACTCTTTCAGCTCCAAAAACCGCGCGAAAAAATTTGGCAGCCCAGAAGTCCAATTCGAGATCAAAACTAGATCTTTAAGAGATTAATAAGTTACCTGAAGCCATTAGAATGATGGGTGCTTCTTCCTCGTAGACAAATGAAGCTTTTTCGTTTCGGTTATCTAGAGAAAATGAGGGAAAAACAGGAGGAAAACAGAGGACGAAGAAAAGAATGAGAGAGAGAGACTTATTAGCTGATATACGACAGTTTTTCTTTTTACCGACTTTAAAAAAAATTGACCCACTAAACGGCCCAAATTCTTTGGCGGATATGAATATGACCCGCTTCGTGGGTTATGTTCACTGATGACGAGAGCACCGATCTACTCACGTGACTTGTCACGTGTAATGTTTCGCTTATATTCACCATTACCAAAACTCCAAAAGTGCAAAAAGAAAATTCATCCAAGACTACCAGAACTAGGGTTTGGCTTCTCTCCCGGTGATCTTCAACCCCAGATTTCTGAAACAGAAGGCAAGTGAAAACGATGGTAAGTTTCTTGTTTTAATGTCGTACAGATTCGCATTATCTTCATTTCACTCAATAGGTACGTTCAATAGATGACGATGTAGGTGAGAAATTTTCTGATCAGTAATGAAATGAAGGTTGGATTTCTGTTTTGCTCATGGTAGAATATACTAATCGTATGAATTTTATGGATTTGAGATAAATATAGAGAGTAAAGTCTCTTTTTTTTTCTCAAATTAATCCAGCCTGATTGAAGTGTCAGACTTGGGGCTTAGAAAGCAGCTTGTTTTTGTAAATTGCTGTATGAAAAATTGGTGTGCTAGTTGTGATAATTGAGATTGAAACTTTGAAAACACTGTGATTGTGTTAGATTAATGTAATTTTTTTTTAATTGCTTGACTATCTCAGAAGGAATGTAAAAGACCCAAGTCCTGTTCGAATATGGAGATGGAGTTGGATAGAGTTAGCAACTTACCGAGTGATGTTACAGAAAAGATATTGTCACATTTGCCGATTAGGGATGCAGTGAGGACGAGTGTTTTGTCAAGTAAGTGGAGGTACAAATCGGCTATGCTACCACATCTGGTGTTTGATTGTAAGTGTACTCCGACTGCGAACTATACAGTGGAGAATATAGTTGATCATGTACTCTTGAGTCACATTGGCTCCATACACAAGTTCAAGCTTGCTCAAGAAGATTTATCCTTTAGAGATATTGATAGGTGGATTGTTCATCTCTCAAGAAACTCTGTCAAAGAGTTCATACTTTTAAATGGCCAAGACGATGATCCCTACTTGATGCCTTCATGTATGTTTGCATGTCAAGATTTGATACATTTAAAGTTACGTAATTGTATGCTAGGACCTCCGTCCACATTCAAAGGCTTCAAAAGTTTGAGAAGCCTTGCTATTGAAGATGTTTCCCTGTCCCAAGATGTGCTCGAAAGTATGATTTCTTCTTCTCAGCTGGAGAGTTTGAGTTTGAAGAACTGTAACGGTTTCCGCCACCTCAAGATTGATGCACCAAATCTCCAATCTCTTCTCTTTTTCGGTGTTTTGGAGGAAATTGAAATTTTGAATACCTTAAATCTTGTTGAGGGTTACATTTGTTTGCAAGATGTTATCCAAAGTCGCGGTCGTCGCAGATCTAGCAATGTGCTCAAGTTTTTTGCAAACATGCCCCATATTCAGAGGCTTTCCATCAGAGGCGACTTTACAAAGTATTTGGCTACCAGTTCCTTGCTGGAAAAGCTTCCTAAACCATGTTTTCATCTGCAATTTCTTGCTATAAGCATATGCTTCAATGATGTGGAGGATATTTTAACTACTCTTTGCCTTCTGAGAAGCTCCCCTGCTCTGGAGGAAGTAAAAATTTGGGCTCATCGTGGCCGACATTATCAGACTGTAGCGGGAAAAGTGAACTCCTGGGTTGATGAAGAAAATAACTGGAGTTGCTCATTCACTCGGCTGCAACGTGTGCAAATACACAGCTTCCCTGCTGTTGAGGCTGCACTAGATTTTGTCGAATTTCTGCTTTTAAGTTCGCCTGCGCTTCGGACGATGATTTTATATCATTACAAGGATGGTTCTGATCTAGCAAGAAAGTTGCTCAGGTTTAGGCGAGCATCAGTGAATTTAGAGATAATTCTAATTTGACAGCTGATTCATCAGTGTAGTGTATTCTGCTTTCAGCAATGTGACTTTGGTACAAGTCTTTATAATAATGCCCGTCTGTTTTTCATAACAATTTTCTTCCTGGCAGCAAGTATCTGTGACTGTGCTTATACAAGTTTGATGTTTTACGCCATTAAACTGTATGAAAACCAAACACAAGTAACAGTCACACCAAATTCACGGCCGACTAGACTAGTCGAATTTCAAATTAAAATTAATTAATGCTTTCAGAGACTAATGAGATACCTGAAGAAATTGCAGATGCTCCAAGAAAATTAAGGAGGGAGAGACAACTTAACTGATATAGCGACTTTACTATCACCCAAAACTACTGGGTCATGATGTGGCCCAATTTGGGACCCGAGTTCGTGGGTTCTGTTCATACTTGAAATCTGGTATGGGGGAGAGGGGCGCTACACATTGCCTTGATGCATATTTTCATGTCAAGATATGATTCATTTAAAGCTGAGTGGTTGTTTGCTAAAACCCCCGTCAACATTCAAAGGGTTCAGGATTTTGAAGAGCCTTGACATTCAGTATGTTAAGCTGGCCCAAGATGTGTTGGAAAATATGATTGTTTGTTGTCCTCTGCTTGAAAGATTGACCTTGAAGAGCTGTGACGGTGTCAGCAAAATCAACATTGATGCACCGAATCTCCGATTCCTTGACGTTCGAGGTGTTTATGAAGATGTTAGTATGGTGAATATGGTAAATCTTGCTGAAATTTCCATTGTGCTTTGCATGAAAGGGGCTCCTTGCAGTTCTAGCAAAGTGATCAAGTTTTTTGTTGACCTGCCTTGTATTCAGAACCTCCAAATTAACTGGAGCTTTTTGAAGTATTAGGCCGGTTGCGCCTTGCTAGAAAAGCTGCCTAAACCAACCATGTCTACAACATCTAAAATTTCTTGACATAAGCATACGCTTTAATGTTGTGGAAGATATTTTAACTGCTCTTTGCCTTCTGAGAAGCGCCCCTGCTCTAGAAAAACTAGAAATTTCTAAATTTGATGTCCCACCTAATCAATGTGATAACGTAGGAACGGTGAGCTCTTGTTTGGATGACAACCAGAGTTGCTCATTCACCCAACTGCGACACGTGGTAATCGAGATCTCTGGTCTTGAAGCTGAACTAGATTTTATCAGATTTCTGCTTTTAAGTTCACCTGAGCTTGAGACGATGACTGTTTATGTTGAGCCTGGGCAGCTTGATATGGATGTGGATGAATATTTTGACCTAGGAAACAAGTTGCTTCGTTTGAGGCTGCGGTTTTCAGCGAATGTGGAGATAATCTATTTGTAATTTAGTAGCTAATGGAATTTGCTTTCAGAAATGTCATTTTGGTACAAGTACAACCCTTTATGATTAGTTACTCAATATTAGGTTTTGAGTAAATTTGAAATTGCTCGAGCATTTTGCACTTTATTATGTTTATTCAAACTTGTTTAAACCAGGAGAAACAGAGGCATAAATCCTCCATACAACCAGAGTAACACAGCAACACACCCACAACAACCAAGCTCCTGAACTAACAACCAAAGCTGGTAGTGAACTCAGCCTACATCTAAACACATAAAAGAGGGCTCTTGATGCTCCAAGTTAAGTTGTTTAGATCATGGCTATAGCCAACAACTATTACAATACAAGCAGGTTCTCGGACTTGAACCGAGCTTATAAAGACCACACAGATCTAGGGATTTGCTCATTTGTGGAACTCCATAACCCAGCTGTTGTAAGCAGAGCAAACAATTTCCATTCGAGAAAATCCAGATTTCAGTGCTAAGGCCTCGTACTCTTTTTTGGTCCTCTCTTTCCCTCCTGGGTTCTGAGTAAACATCAATAAATCCTGCTCGCAGACAATGTCTGATGTAACGCTACAATCGGGTACTTCAGGAAGAATTGATTCCACAAAGATCACTTTTCCAGAGCTAGGGAGAGATTTACAGCAGTGCTTGAGAAGTGTCAAACAATGCTCATCGCTCCAATCATGAAGGATCCACTGCAATTTTCATCAACAAAACAACCACCAAAAAGCATATGAAACTATGTTTTGGGCAACAGAAAATTCTAGTATACAAAGACTACAGAAGATCCTTCTATTATTAGTGCATTTTAGTATGTAAGAAAAAGGCAATGGTTTAGGAGATATACAAATGGTAGATTAAAGCAAGAAATGCAAAGGCTACCTTCATGAATATAGCATCTCCTTCTGGAACACTTTTAAACATGTCTCCCCCAACATGCTCTACACCTACACGAAACCAAAACCTTTCGGTAAGCCATTTGGTCTGAGCACCAAGTCCATAAGAAACAAAAGTTGCAGTCAAGCATCAAACTATGCTCAATCCAATACCTGGATAAGAAGGAGCATCAGCTAAGACGTGAGGCAAATCGAAATTGATACCCTTAATATGGGGGTACTTGGTGGTGATGAGATTAAGAGTAACACCAATTCCACCCCCAACATCAACAAGCACATTAATTCCTTCAAACCCTTTATACACATCAAGTATCTTCTTCAAGATCAAGGTAGTGTGGTTTGACATGGCCTGGTTGAATACCCGATTGAACCTCTCATCTGTTTCTGGGTACTCAAATGCTGTCATACCATAGGCCCTGTTAAAGGGAATCCCTCCTTCTAATACAGCATCGTTCAAGTGGAACCTGAGTACAATTAGACATATTAAACATACAAAAATTCGACAGAGAACATTACGCCCATATTGCATTTTGTGGAGCATGTTCAAGGCACTAGCAACTGACCCAGAAGTTAGCTTGGAACTTACCAGCTTTCCATGAAAACCTTTTCATGGTGCAAAAGAAAGAGAGGACCAACGGACCCAGTTCCTCCATTTTGATCCTTGACAAGGAATTTGCATATGGGTCCTGCACCATACAACCTCTCGACCTGCCCATCTGGTCCGGTCCGGGCAGAGCATTTCAGTATAGAGTGGCTCGCCAAAAGCCTAAGCATCCGGTCCAGAACAACCGGGGCGTTGGAGTTGTTGATGGGGAGCTGAGCCGCAATGTCAGAAGGTGATAGACACGCGCCGTCGCCTGCGGCCCAGATAATGTCTATGACGTTGAGTTCAAGAGCTGACTTGAGAACCATCGGAAGGATCACGACATTGGCTAACCGTATGGCCAATTTGCCCAATTCTTCTTCGTCTTGTTGCTGAGGCATTGGGTTTGTGTGGGTTATCTCAGAACTTGTGCTACTCATTTTGTGAGAGGTGGTGGCTATCTCACTCGGTTCAAAACAACTGCCTTCTTAGTTCTTATCGATAGTGAACGGGGAAATTAAACAACTCCATTAACGAAAATTCTTGTATACTCCTAGGAGTACAAACTCCCCTTTGTTTTGAATGCCACGGCTAAATCACAGCCGCATACATCATCTGACCATTGGTTCCAAAAGTAACCCACATACTGACGGCACAGTGAGTAACTGACAGCCAAAAAAGCTGTTGGAAGAGATGAATTCCGGAACTGGTGCCCATTGATTGGGGAAGACGTCGGGCTGAGGTGATGGCGTCATGGCGAGGACTGAGGACGGAGACGGCGACACGGGTGCTCACGGCGAGATTGAGAGAAGGGACGAGCAGCGCACAACAGCGTCAGGGAGGTTGCGGCGTCGATCTGTCGTAATAGCCACGGTGGTGAGTGGATCGATGGCAGAGAGAGAAACGCCGGTCTCCTTTTTTTTCTTTTCCCTTGTTCCCCTTCTTTGTTTTCAAGTCAATTTCTTCTCCTCTGCCATTCTTTGGTTCTGGTTCCATCTTTTAATTTTCGCAGCTTACTTCCTCTCTCATCTTCATCTCTCTATTTTTCTTCTTGAGAAATCGTGCTCAGCTTGGGTCGAGAGGAGCGGGTTCGGCGAAGCAGCGTCGGCGATGTGGATGCCCAATTTCAGAAGCGATCTGGGTTAGGTGAAATGGCGCCGTGAGAGATGTGAGGTTGGCGACGGCGTTGACGGAGCAGATCGACCGAAGTTGTAACTCAGCCCTCGAATGGTAAACTGGCCGATGCGGTTTCAAAAAGGTTCAACTGACGGTGGCCGGATTGGTAACGTCTGCGTGGGTAGGACGCGCTGAACAGTACAGGCCATTAATGCATTTTAGTTTGACTCCCACTATCTCTCTCTCTCTCTCTCTCTCTCTCTCTCTAGACTAGTACTTGTTTGTAGTTTGGTACTGTAAAGTCTTTTTCTGTACGGTACAATAGACTTATAATCTTCGAAAAAGAGTGCTTCCTCCGTATTTGGAATAGTCATAATTGAGAAAAATAATTTGTATTTGAGGGCAAGATGCGAAAATTATGGACTATTGTTTAATCCAAGAGCAGATAATGTGCCCATCAGCTCATGTGCCGAAGGAGGAATTATTGCATGGTCCGACATCCTTTATAGCGTCCAGGTTGATCTCACCGTCGATTTAATATAAAATATTTATATATCTGTTTCTCAAATTTAATTTTATATTAAATTGACGACCGAGATCAACCGAAATAAAAGCACCATCAATAATTTCGCAAATGCCATGTTAGGAACATGACAGAATTTCCCTTCAAAAAGTGCCACAATAGACTTATCGAAAATATAAATAAAATGCCACAAGTAACATGATGTTGATTTTTTTTTGTTTCAAAAATAAACAAGGCTCAAAATGAGGTTTAAAAAAAATGAAAATTGTCAGATCACTTTTATTTTATATTTGGTGGCACATTGTCTTATCCTTCAAAATTCAGAATGTTTTGTGTGGATGAAATTGTTTGCATTTCCCTTTCCAACAAAAAAAAATTGTTTGCATTTGGCAAAACATCAAATTTTTCTTAGGTTTCAACAAGTTGGATTCAGGATGTAATATTGTAATCCCATCTAACTCTAGGAGTCTAGGTTGAATATTAGTTGTGCCAAAGCCCAAGATATTGAGGGCCCGTACTACAGCAACTGATTTTATTTTATGATAGAGATTAGAGGCATTCTAAGCCCTCTAAGGATAGCCGACACTTGTCTTTGGAGAGGACTAGAGGAGGCATGCAATTTCCCAAATTCTGAAATTAGGAAATATTATTCTCAGAATTTCTAACAATATTTTAAAAGCATCTCCAACAATTTTCTTATAATTTTATTAATTTATTTTTTCTAATTTAAAAAAAAAATCTTTTTTTTGCTCTAACAATTTCTTTATACTTATCCATATTTGAGATATAATGAGAAAAGAGAAAATAAAAATCTCTATATTTACAACAAATTCTAAAATTATTATAAAAAAAAAAACTTTTTTGAATTGTTGATGCTCTCCCCTCTTATCTCTCTCTGTATTTTTAAGATAAGTTGTTGGAAATGCTCCAACTCCAATGGAATTTGAGCCACTAGTCGAACACTACTCAAGAAGGCTCAAATGGTTATATTTCAAGAAATTTAAAAAGTGGGTTAAATTAATATTAATCTCTTAAAAATCCATGTTTGAGTTATTTTCATAAGTTACTATGAGTTAGATTCTATTAAAATAAAAAGGAAAAATGGGAGTATGAATAAAAAAATTTCTAGGTTATTCTTAATGCCTGCAAAGGATCACAAAACGCTTGTTGAAGCCTGTAACAGCTAGAAGGCCGGTTAGATAATTTTCTGGATTTTTACCAAAAAATAAAAAATAAGAAGAGGAAGATAATGTTTTTGATAACTTTTGGAGTTGTGCTGATCGATATCTGAGCCAGAGAAAGCTGTATGAGAGCCCAGAAATTAAAAGACTGATGGCTTCTGTAGGGCGCTGCTCCCCCATTGTCAGAAGCTTCTTAACTTGACCTGATGTAAAGGACAAGACCATTTTCCAAAACGTTTTTCAAATGCCCTTGCCTGACTCTAGGGTCACTATCAGACCATTAATTGTTATTTCGATCATTACCATAATTTTTTCCGACCGACCGAGAAAGACGTTGAAGTACTGGGTACGTACTTAATTAATTCAATTTGAGATCCTTGACATTCACGAATGGAGGATTCTTGGTGGAATTCGAATGAGATCGAAAATGCCAGACAGTCATAATAGTGGATCAAAGATGACTGTGAAAATGAAAGGCTTAATTTGAACAAGTCGATCGGTACGTCACGAATGGAGGGTCGACAGCGGGAAATGGTGATGATGATCGATGGTGGTCCAGTGACGAGGTGACGATGATACAACTCAAATCAGACCCAGTCATGCAAGCTTCTTTTTCTTAAATATATATAATATCCCACAATCCTTTTGTGCATTTGCTTCTAGTTGTATGAATCCACCGTTATTAGACTTGAAAATTTTCGTCATCTGCTGACTACATGCATATATATATTTTGGGCATGCATTAAATTAATCAGAATATATACATATGGGGTCTCGAGTTTCATATATATAGTTAATTTTACGTGTGGAAGTCCGTTTTGTATTAAAATGTAGACCTCATGTTCTCAACGTGTAAATTAATGATAAAAATAATTCATATTTTATGTCATTCTTTAAATATTATTTTGACAATATATAAGATTTTCATAAACGCACCGAATTTCACCGTCGACATATATCAACATCATTAGGTGCAATTCTTTTAATTATAAACCAATTGATGACTTCTAGCTTTTAGAGTTCACACATGACTACATGTAATTAATCTTCTAGACTTACGTACTTAATACACAATTCTTTTTCTTATGGAGCTTTTTTGATCAAAAACGTTTTTATGACACACTACGTCAACTTTAATTCATTAGATATGTACTCAAGTGTTTAATTCACCAAAAAACATATCTCAAGTATGTAAGCACTCGTCAAATGCTTCTTTTCGGTCTCAAAAATACTCATTGTCAAGTCCTTATAGTGGTTATGTAGCTCTAAAGAGTAAAAAGCTCTCTCTCTCTCTCTCTCTCTCTCTCTCTCTCTCTCTCTCTCTCTCTCTCTCTCTCTCTCTCTCTCTCTCTCTCTCTCTCTCTCTCTCTCTCTCTCTCTAAAAAAAACAAACTCCTAATAGTGAGCTTTTGTTGCGATGAGTAGTTAAATATGTTGATGAATATATGCATGCATATGTTGATGTTAGGAAAATAAGATGGATGGCGGGTCTAGTCTATTTCATTGAAAAGGTTTCTTGGCCTTATTCCCAACACAGGAATCTCATTCATGGTCTACAAAATCTTGTACGCCTCAAGAGGTAGGGCTACCTAGCTGTATATGTACATACATGCATATATGGCTGGTCGAATAATCAATGAACTTGGAATTAATCGAAACTCAATATTCATCACCATACGTACGTACATGCCTGGGAGCATAATTGATCCAAGCCCTCAAAATCAAGCTCTAGATAAGCTTCAATCACTTTCAAGTCATGCAAAGATCACAAAACTAATTATGTATCCAACTTGGTAAAGTCCTTGTTGCATGTGTTAATATCCCAATCAATTGATCAATTTTCAAACACTGGATTGTCTTACGTACATATGATTAGTTAATTCAACGAGTAGTGTTTCATTTCTTCTACCAGTAATCAACAAATTATATTCAAATATTGGTATGTTCGGTCTGAGAGCAATTCTATTAGTTTTTGGTATGATGAGGGTGATGCTTTTTTGGAAGATCAAAGTCTTTTTCAGGCTCTTCCAAAAATTCATAACAAAAAAATTGAAGGCTAATCAATATCAAACTAATTCGGAAAATTATTATCCTAAATGCAATCGGACGTCAAGTGTACATCTCAACCTTTGATTTAATTAGTTATGTTTTTTGTCCTCTTTCAATAAATGACTTTAGCCAAATATATATATATTATATATCATTAATCTTATCTTGTTGTCGCTGTTGTTTGTTTTTTAAAAGATTTTTTCATGAAGTCGAACAAAATAATTAATAGTTACTCTCTATTATTGGCCATCTCGATCGATCACTGATCATTCTCACGCATGTAGCTAGCAGGGCTTTTCCGAACTTATACTTACCAAACATGAAAATATAATTATAATTTGCTAATAATTAGATAATTAATGTCAGAACGTGAAATCATTAATTAATTAACGTTAATAGCTATTTATGTTTTAATTTATTTATTTTAATTAAGCAGAGAATTACGACATGCCCCTTATAATTAATTAAGTAGAAAAATTTGAGATCCACTCATCATCTGGAGTGGGCGGCTGAAACTTTGTACAACAGATCGATGTACGTCTCTATTGTTTTCATAATGAAAGTGAAAGCGAAACCAATAGTATATAAATAAAGTGGTGTGGCCGGAGCCCTGCAACATGTTTTCATAAACAAGTAAGAAGAAATATGATAACAGACTGAAAGTTCTAAGTCTATGCGAGCATGGAGCGAATGATTAGAAAAACCAAATAAAAGACTCAGTCCCAAAAAGAAAAAGAAACCCTAATTAGGGTCGGTGCATATACAAGGAGCGTATGTGATTGGATGAAGAGTTAACCGATCCAACATGTAAGACCAATTAAGTGCATATACACTAAAACATATATATAAATATAGGGTCTCGACCTCTCGATGATTGCCTCCTTTCGTTTTCGTGCATCCTAATTATTGGCCCGGTTGGATTAAATTTGTGAGCTGCCTCCTACGATCAAATGTATCCTAATAAATTTCAACGTACGAACAAACCTACTCCTTCGATTTTGCTTCGTACAAAGGCCAAATGAAAACTACTAGTGCAAGGAGCATGACTCAGTGATGACTGGCCATAAACAAAACCAACCTGGTCAGTGCATGCCACAAAATTGGAATATTATTATTAATTAACAAATTAATAAATTGTGGAATATGTGGTTTAGTTGGATACGTCGACGTACAAAACCTTATGATATGAAGAATGAAAAACGGTCTGCTCGTGTCATGACTCATGACATGGATAGTCGATCGAGTACTATCATTGAATTTTTCTTCTTTATTTTGTAGGCCTAGCATATATATGTACTACATATATTTCTGTATTAGCTGGACAGTGGACACTCCTTAATTGGTAGTATTGCAAACTTCAAAGTCAGTACTCACTGGTTATGGAAAACTTGGAAAACATATTCAAATCGATTCTATTTCTGTCACCACATGATCGGACCATCTATGAGATTAATAATTCGATTGTGAAAATAGAAACTAATAATGCTTGAGGTCCTACAAATTTCCATTTTTTAGCTCATATTTACCCACTAATTTAATTTTGGAGGTAGAACCAGTCAAAATTCATCCCCAAAGCCAGTCCAAAACTAATTTGTTATTAATGAAAGTAGAGCTTGTCTATTAAAACTGAATTTTTTTACATAAATAATCTTAAACGACATGTTTTTCGTGCAACAAATGTGGCGTTGCCCATTATTTGGCACACATTGCTAATTGTTCTTGAATTGATGACTTTTGGCTACACGAGACACTCTCTATTATTGATGATGTTCTCTATGAGGACTCTTATACTTCTACCTGAGGTTATGGTCTAATGTCCCTCTCGCGGTATATTTCGGTTATCTTATATTTTGAAAATCAGGTTTTAACTATCAAGGCCAATTGTGGCAGTTATACAATATTTCTTTAATAACATAAATTATAAAAAAAAACTACTATACAATCAACTTTTTTTTTCCTATGTGTACAATAACTGTTTCACTAAATGAGTAACATGCCGGAGATTGCCAGTATCTATTAATGTCAATCCGATTTTATGTTTTTCTTAATTTGCTTTTATCTGATGGGACATTTAGTTGTTAATTAGTCTCCATGATTTAATAAAAGGGAGAGTAGTGATTAGTCATGAGGGATGACGCATTAACAGCATCTTATCCAATGTGTCTTTGGAATTAGTGGTAAGCATTTCTCTTCCTACTAATTACTTCATTTGAAGGGTTTTTGTTATCGATGACTTAGATATTTTTACACATGCATGTTTTTTTTTATTACATACACATGCATGTTAGGCGTAGCCTATATGGCTTTATATATAAAAGAATCAGCAATTATATCCGTGATATTATTAGGCCTATTTATGTCCGGTTTAAGAAATTTGCTAAATCCTTTTGATGTAACGTTCGTCAAACTATTTTTATATTATTTTACTAATTATTTTTAAACCAAACTCAAAATTTCTTACTTATAAATAAAAAAATGATATCATTACATCAAATAATAATTAACACGTGGGTTAGTCATTTATTGCCTTCAGACATACTAGCAATGAAAAGCTAATATGAGAGCCTCCTTGCTCTCTCCCTAAACCTAGCCGTCTTGGCTTAGGTCTTTAGCGTCGGCGTTGGTCGCCGAAAGCAACTACAAGCACAGTCATTGCTTTGGCTGATGGGTGCCTCCTCAAACGTTCACGTTTCACTAGGTCGCTCTAGTGGCATCATCTCCATATGGTGTGTGGGTTGAGATCTGGTTCATTCAGATCCCCAACACCAAGGCTACAAGGTCCGAAGCTTATCGGAATGAGGGTATTGCTCCTCTGCTTTCTTCGGCGTTGATCCCGACAGGTGGCGACGATTGCGTTGTCTGGGGGAGGATGGAGGAGGGTCGGCTATGTTCTCTTGCTGGGTGGACTCGTTGGCGGCTCAGGCGGTCGAACCTTCTTTGCTGGGCAACGTCCTCTTCAATCAAGTATGGGTTGTTTGGTTTGGCTGGATTTGTTTGGATCCGAGATGAGGCACTTGTGCCTTATTATGGGTCTAAATTTGTCTAATGCTTAGGTCTAGATTTAGCCTATAGGAGAGAATGAGTTTCGTATGGTCATTTAGTTGACAACTTTTCAATTGTACCACAATTGCGTGCTCAGGCGATTGAAGAGTCACTAGTTTGATTAGGTGTTACTTGAGAGTCACTCTTTTGTAGGCTCGTTTTGAATAAACGAGCTACCATGATTCTTAATGAGTGTTTACTTATTAGTTTGCTATGTTCTTGGCTATCAGGTCCCGGGTACAAGGTCTAGAAAATTGATGTATGTGTCATTGACTCATTCTGGCTTTCGATATTAATGATATCTGATATTTTCTCAAAAAAAATTAATCTGATATTATGAATTCCTTGAGAATAATCTAATTACAATTTGTAAATTTTTACCTACATGAAAATGAGAAAGTTCATGAAGCGAAAGTATACTCAATTAGGAAGAGAATGATTAAGGATGAAATTAACTCCCCCATCAAAATTTAAATTTGTAACCGTTTTTGATTCCATGAGCTCGCATTTCTATTAGTGGTACCACAGATAACAAGAAGCATGTATACTATTGACCGTAATTTTATAAACTTGGAATTTATGCTTTGCTACTTTTTGTCATCTAGCTTGTGCAAGAAACATTTTGAAAATTCTTATTTTAATTATGTCCTGGACTTGAAGAACACATCAATTTCATGGCCGCTTAATTACAAAATGAAAAGTTAGTAGATTTTTTCACTAAGTTGCATGGAAGTACATATGTTATGTTACATGCGCGAAAAGCGTCTTGCACACACCGAAATGTATATACATTTGGACGATTCAACGGCTGACATGTAGGGGTGAGCGATCCAACGATATGCATGCAAAAAATGTATGTGGTTGGATAAAAAAATTGGCTAATCCAACGGTTGTATGCACTTTGGTATGTGAAATAATTTTCATTTATTTAGTTTATATAAAAGTTGCAATTTAGATTGGATTGCAAGTAGTTAAAAATCCAGGGCCAGGGAAACGAAATAGTGGAAAAGTGAAGTCAGTGTATCACACATAACCGGATCCCCAAAAACCGCTGAAACCCAGTTCCGGTACTTTCATTCGTATTCTCGACCACGTGCTCAAATTCCAGCCTCCCTCCTTTTATCCCCACGTGCTTTAAATTCCCCCTTCCCATAAGTCTCCTTCTTTCATAATTTGATTCTCTCTCTCTCTCTCTTTCACACACACAAACACACACACCATTATTTCCACAATCCCATACTCTTCTCTCTCTCAAAAAAATCTCTGAAAATGAATTCTAATAAAATAATACTAATCTCCGCCTTAATCCTCGCCTCCGTCATAACACCGGCGGAGCCTAGTTCCGGCGATCACAGCCGTCCGTTAGCGGAGCTCGAAGTGGACTGTTGCCTCAACTGCAAGCCAAGAACCGAATCAGCAGCTGGCAAAAATTGGAGCCGCTTCAACCATGCCCTAATCTCTCCCCAGACGTCGCCATCTACGAGCTGCGAGGTTTGGACGACGTCGTGTTCGGAGTCGGTGTTGAGCTTCGCCAAGCAGCCGGAAAACGTGGAGTGGTTGAAGACGATTAGGCGGAGGATCCACGAGCATCCTGAGCTCGCTTTCGAGGAGGTCGAGACCAGCCGGTTGGTTCGGGCCGAGTTGGACCGGATGGACATCGATTACCGGTTCCCTTTGGCAACCACCGGAATTCGGGCTTCGATCGGAACCGGCGGCCCGCCTTTTGTGGCCGTCAGAGCTGACATGGATGCTCTTCCAATTCAGGTACTTTTGCCTTAAATTAAACTTCAAGATGACTGTTGACTATTGTATAGCTTCAACTGTTCTCTCTCTTTTTCTTCCCAAAGAAAACAAAATTTAACCTAATTTTATTTTATTTTTTTATTTCGTAAGGAAATTTTCTTGAGAACTTTAAGATTGTTTGTGTATGAAATAGACTCACATTTGAATTCTTCATTCTTACACGGATATTTTTCAGTTCTAAGTTTAAATTATTTAGATTCTTCTCATTTTTCTGATATTTGATACGGAGATCAAAATTCTTAAAAATCTAACAAACGTCGTCTAGTCTAGCCATGGTATATAATTTTGTAATGATTGTACTTACTGACACATGTGTACTTGACTTGTGTGTTAACTGACACAAATTATTAGATACTTTAATTGTCACAAGTATATAGATCTCAAAGTAAGTCAAAAGAGAGAGTGATGTAAAATCGAGATTTAAGCGGAATATTGTACTTCGTTATATCGTTTCTTTAATATATTCCGTTGGGACCTCAAAAAATTTCGTAATTTGATTGTCTTGTTAACAAAATGTTGAAAATAGTTGCCCTAATCCCATTGTAGGAAGCTGTGGAATGGGAGCACAAGAGCAAAGTAGCAGGCAAAATGCATGCTTGTGGGCACGACGCACATGTGACTATGCTCTTAGGTGCTGCCAAAATCTTGAAGAGCCGTGAACACCTTTTAAAGGTTTGATAATTTTACCCAAATAATTTCTCAAATTCTTCATTACACTTCCAACTAAAAGTAGAACAGGAGGGTGTGGTGTGGGGTTTAAATTAAAAGCTTCTGATCCACTTCTGTGTAAAGCTTTTTTAGGTTAAAATTTAAATTAGTGTAGGACAAATGTGTGGCAGGTTTTGTCTTTTGCTTTTAACCTGAGTTATTTCTGGGCAGGAAAGCGGTAGTTGATGAGTTGGTTTTAAAAATGTGGTCATGATTCATGAACTACTCAGTCACGGTGCCCAAACACGGCTTTATTTATTTCACAACTTCACATGCATTCATGTTTCTTCACACGTGCTTTTTTCCAAAGTTGGTGTGTCGGTTCTTCCATTTTCCTCTCTCCCATTAGAAATGGAAATGACGCTATTTTTTATGCTCGAATATAAAGTGTTCGTGCCTTAGAGTTAATCCAAATGGTGAGAAAAATTGAGTTCGGATTAGAAAATGTCATACAGACCCTCAAAATGAGAGGTTAACCAACCATTAATGGTTGTTTGTCTTTGTAATTTGTACTCTCTACGACTCTACTTATACGAGATAGAACAGTACTTAACCTTTGCTTTTGTCTTATTAGAGTGGGTTCAAACGGGGCTAGGGGTGTTGGCCAAAAAAGAGGGTAAGGAATAATAATTAAATAATGTGTGTCTCTGTCTGTTCTTGCTTAAATCGATGGCTTTTCTAGGTGAGATGGGTCAAATGTAGGTTTCAACGAATCACATCCAAATTAAGACCAAAAACTGTTACAGATATTTATTTAGGAGTGCATTAATTTAATTTGTAAAATTATATATGGTCCATCATATCCCTAAACCCTAAGCTAAAGTTTGGTCAGAATTGATTGAACATGTGAACTCGAGCTATAGTATTGGGACCCTTCAGCCTCTAGTCTCTTTCCAGGTCTTTGTAATGTTTGATCTTACACTGTATTAGCCTTCCTTTATTTTAACGTGAAACTATTACACACTGCACTTTTACAGGGGACTGTAGTGTTGCTGTTTCAACCGGCGGAGGAAGCCGGAAATGGTGCAAAGCGAATGATTGGAGACGGGGCATTGGAAAATGTGGAGGCCATATTCGCAGCTCATGTATCCCACGAGCACCCCACAGGCATTATTGGGTCGAGGTCTGGTCCTTTGTTAGCTGGCTGCGGCTTCTTCCAAGCTGTTATTACCGGAAAGACTGGGAACGGCGAGAACCCACACCGCTCCGTCGACGCCGTTTTGGCAGCAGCCGCGGCAGTGATCAGCTTGCAGGGCATTGTGTCCCGCGAAGCAAACCCTCTGGACTCTCAGGTACGTAGCACTGCATTTCGTTTCGTTTCGATTTCTGTTTTGTACGTGTTATATATAGGGCCTACCTGCTTGACATTTTATCACACAGGTGGTGTCCGTGACTGCTTTTAATGGAGGTGACAAGCTTGACATGATACCTAACAGTGTGGTCCTTGGTGGTACTCTCAGGGCTTTCTCCAACACAAGCTTTTATCGACTTCTTCAAAGAATTGAAGAGGTACGTTTGTCATCAAACATGCACGTACATTCTCAAACCATCAACTCTGGTTCTAGCTAGCCTCACCATATATATACTCTCGTTGAGAGTAATGCACCTTAAAATTGAAACGGTCAAGGAAATATAATGTACATATCAAGCTAACAATTTTCTCACGTACAATCTTGTTAATTTATTAGCACGACAAGCAATAAGCTAAGTTTTCGAACTCTCTAGACTTCCTGGAACCAACTATCAGTCATAGTAGACAACGATTTAAGCTACAAGGATGCTAATTAAACAACCAAAAAAGTTAACCACGAATTGATTTCTGTGATGACAAACAGGTAATAGTGGAACAAGCAAGCGTTTACAGATGCTCAGCAACAGTGGACTTCTTTAGAGACAAGAACACCATATATCCCCCAACGGTGAACGATGAGAAAATGCACGAGCATGTGAGAAAAGTGGCCATGGATTTGTTGGGTCCGACAAAGTTCAGGGTGGTGCCACCAATGATGGGCGCTGAGGACTTCTCTTTCTACTCGGAGGTCATCCCTGCCGGTTTCTTCTACATTGGCATAAGGAACGAGACCTTGGGTTCCTTTCACACAGGTCATTCGCCTTATTTTTTCATTGATGAAGATGTTTTACCAATAGGGGCAGCAACTCATGCCACTATTGCAGAAAGATACCTCAACGAGCACAAGCACTAATTAATGCATCATGTTTATATTGCTTCAATTAAGTTTTCGTGTTAGGGTTAGGGGACGAGTACAGGGAAAAATTAGTCCCTTTAATTTATTGGTGTAAAGGATGTAGTTGAGCATTTCAGCTGGACGTGTACTACTCTGGTGTTGCAAGTAAGAGTAGCTTGTTTTCATAGGTAAGCAATAAACTTTCCTATTATTTTTCTTCTGTTTCATGGGAGGGAGAAGAGTCCAACTCTTACAAACACTATGAGAGGAGAATATCATCAGGACAGTAAACATCTCTCATTCAATCACATTTTTGTACTCAATTTTTATAACACAACCGACAACTAGTTGAACATTTCATTCCCAATTCATCTCAATTCTAAAGTTCTACAACGATATAGAAAACAAGCTCAAGAATTTCCCATGGCCTTTCCTCAAAACAATCTCCAAGTCTCACCTCTTCTCGCCGCATAAACTTCTGGCAGCTTGCAGGGCAAAATATGTTAGGATTATGTCAGCACCAGCCCTTCTTAGACACATCAACGATTCCAGCATAACCTTTTCTTCATCAATCATTTTGAGAGCACCACCAGCCTTGATCATTGAATACTCTCCAGAAACCTGATGTTACCGAAAATAAGATCCAAGTTTAGGAATTTGAAGCTCGATATGGGGTGTTTACAATGAACTAAGGAGGTGATTTTTTATTCACCTGATATGCGGCAATTGGCAAAGAAGAGTTATCCCGGAGTAATCGTATGACATCTAGATAGGGCATACCAGGTTTCACCTGTGAACCATTTGCACAGTTTTAGAACTAGAGTTCCTGTCATCAAGTATATATGCTAAAAGATCCAGAGAAAGCAATACTAACCAGGAGGATATCAGCTCCTTCAGACTCGTCTTCACCTGCCTCAATCAGAGCCTCTCTATAATTTGCTGGGTTCATCTGATAACTTTTTTTATGCAAGCCAGATTTATATGCCAAGTCAGCACCAGGCGCATTATATCAATCAAAAGTAGAATATGAACAACTACAATGAACTACATACGTTTTCTTGTCCCCAAAACGTGGATTTGAGTCCAGTGCTTCCCGAAATGGTCCGTAGAATGAACTTGCATACCTATTTACAACATAATAGAGATACACAACTGTGAGCAAAATGTATAATTTCAGTTAGATATATAAACTCAACAATAGAATGATTATTCTATGCTCTTAGCAAGTGCAACTTGATAAATTTATGTGAAAAATGACAGAAAGTGTGTATACGGTTGTGTGCACTTTAAAGAATAATGAAACTTTCACCAGTATCAAACTAGAAAATAATAAATTGTAACAGAAAATCAACTTACTTAGCTGTATAGGACATGATAGAAACATGCTCAAAACCTTCAGCATCAAGAGCAGTTCGAATAGCTCCTACACGGCCATCCATCATGTCACTGGGACTGACAACATCTGCTCCAGCTCGGGCCTATTGTTGAAAATAAACAGGCCAAAGAAAATCAAATTAAAGCAGTTCAGGACATAGCATTCCGTATTCTATAATAGATTTGACAATTGGAATTTATATGGGAGCTAATCCCCACAATTACCTGGGAAACAGCTTGTTTACATAATTGATGTACAGTCTCATCATTCATTATAACTCCTACAGCATCAAGAATAAGTATTGCAATTAGTAATACACATAATGTGTGTAGAAAAGAAATATAACCTCTTTCAGAAAGAGCCTGCTCATGGCATATGTGCCTTACCATCTTCTCTGACAATACCGTCATGCCCGTCAGAAGAATATGGATCTAAAGCAACGTCAGTGTAGATAATCTGATGAACACATCAACCAAAGATAACTATTGCTTCTACTGACCAAACACTGTAATGCACAAGCCAATTAACTTAGAGACTAAACGAAGTACATAGACTCACAAGATCAGGGTATTTGTCCTTGAGCAACCGAATTGTTCGAGGCACTAAACCACTATCGTTGTAGGCTTCATCACCTGTTGCATTCTAAAACACAACCACTTGTCATATTACACCATTCTACGGAACAGTAGAGAAAATGCACAAGAGTAAAAACCTTCAAAGCATCTGGAACTTTGGGAAAGAGCACAATACTGTTGACACCAACATCTCTAGCCTTCGCAACCTGCTCCAATCAATACTTATTCAGAACAACAATTCACAATCCATGGGCATGACCAGAGTTTAAAAATGTATATGATACACATTCACAAGAGCTCAAACAGAATCAGAGAGAGCTACTTCACCTCTTCCACAAGTCCATGTCTCCACCCAAGCCTATAACAACCAGGCATAGCTCCAATTGGCGTGTCTTCCTGACCTGCAAGAATTGCAAACCATCCAAATTGAGAAAAGTTTCAAACTTTTAAGCATATGAACATACAAAAACAATACACTAGAAAGCACCGACCTTCATGAATGAAAAGTGGGTACACAAAATTCGCAGGGGATAAGCTTGTTTCCTGAAACGCTGCTCTGAGCGCCGGTGACCTCCGGTTTCGACGAGGTCGGCGACTGAGCGGCTGTTACAGCAAAAAAAAACGACGAGACCCATCAAAAAACGACAATCCAATTCTGGCATTCGAGAATGAAATAGTGAAAAAGGGTCTCAGGCTATACTCACAAGCAAAGGCACCACGGGAGTGCCAGCTGGCGCGGCGGGCTTAGGCGGCGCCGGCGGAGCTTGTGGCACGTTTCCGGCAACGACGGCGGCCTCACACTCGGCATCGCTCAGTCGGGTCTTCCCAGCTGAGCCATCGCCGTCGGCGGCTCTCACAGTGAAGACGCGGGGTGGTCGTGGGTCGAACTGGGTTCGACCCGAATTGAGTTTGAGAGGTCTTGAGGGCCTGAAACCGACGTAATCCAGACCCTTGATCGGTCCCACATTAACGAACGTCGAAGCCATCAGAGCGAGAGTCTGTGATTGAATAGTTCGGTTGCCCAGAAATTCAAAGTCTTGAAAATGAAGTAGAAGACTTTATTGATAATTCGGACAGGAAAATCTTACCTTGGAAGCAAATGGAAGACGCAGACGTCAGGCTATCTTCAATGGCTAAGCCCACTCTGTTTTACTTTGAAAGGTCGTTGTTGATCGACCTGCCTTGTTTCTTATTGAACAAAATAATTTTTCACTTCAAGCGCGCTTGGTTAGTTGGTTACATTGTTCTTGGGCTCTCACTCATTTTGTTCCTGTTTTGTGTTTGAAGCCCATTCATAATTTTTCCAGAGATCAAATCGAATCGAATCGAATCACCTAGTACAATAAATAAATACAAGAATCCTAATCTTGTAAGGAGACAGATCCTCACATCAAACCCTAAACAGCAAGTGATTTGTTAATGAATAATGGACCTAACTGAACCCTTCAAATTGTAATCACTTTATTCATCTCAGTATTTGCTTTCTTGTGCGAATATGGTCTTGATTGTTTGTGGTTGAATAACACGTTTATGTGGATTTATGAAGGCTTAAAGTTTGGCTATGTCTTCTCCTTCCGCTTCCGGTGCGATTCACTTAAATTGGTGCATTGGTTTAAAATTTTGAGTCCATTAAATATGTTTTTTTGTTTTTTATGAGGAGAAGAAAAATTTACAAAGCAAAACCACAAGAACAACCCCCTCCAAACTGATCCAAATAGAACACAAATAGGGGTAAGCAATTAAACCAAACAAAAGTTAGTAGTAGAATCATCTAAATGAGCAAGCTTATTTGCCACAAAATAGCCCATAAAAAACAAGCCCATAAAATAAGTTGGTCATGTCGAAACTAGCCTAAACAATTTTTTGGGCTTGTTTTTTGTTCATATTTTGGGGTCTGAACTCTGAACATTGGTCAAGGTTTATTCTTGGGTGGTGGAGTTTTTGTTTTTGTTTCCCCTACATCAGAGAACCAAGTAAAAGCATATTCATACCGAAAAAAAAAAGCCAAATTGTAAATCATGCCCTTTAAGTATGATGAGCTGCCAAGAACAACGTGATCGCAACAACGTACTTGCATAATGTGCTATCCTATTCATTACAAACGTGATCTATATACTTTTTTTTGGTGCAAACGTGATCTATATACTTTGACACCTTGAAAGAAAATTATGATTCCATTGTCGAAAAAGAAAAAAAAATTATGATAAGAAAGGAATCATTTTATTGATTTGGTTGATGTGGTCCAAAACAAGAAACAACATACTTATATATATGCTTGTTTTTTGAACTGTACAGTGTGGTTTCAGCCTTGCGTTTACTGTGTGCCGCGTGGTTTGTTATTTGTCAAACCACGATATCTTATAGGATCATGCGTAACTTGCTAAAGCATATTTTTTGTCCCACAATCATACATACTTTGATTTGAACTAAAGTCAGTCAAGTCAGTCTTGCACAGCATTCATATCGATCCAATGCAGATTTTCTTTTCCACATTTCATGCATGGTTGTGATGGGAGGACTTTTATGACGTACACTTTGGACGATACAATCTCTAATTTAAATCTATAACTTCACTCGATGGGGTCCGGACGAAAAATAAGAAAGTTTTTGGGGGTTTAGGGAAAGTGTTAATAAACATTTTAAAAAATGAAAATATATACTTTTTCTATTCTTCTCGTCTCTCTTTACTTGAAATTGTTTTCTTTTCTTTTTATGGTTCTCCCCTCTTCTCTTCAATTTTTTTCTCTTTCTGATAGACTAGGTTGTGCACTCTCTCCTATTCGAGTGGGGAAGAAGGAAAGGGAGGGAAAAAAATCGAAGAAAAGAAAAGGAAGAAAAAAAAATAAGAAGAGTGGGGGATGATGAAAGGGAGAGAGAAGGGTGAGTATTATTTTTTATTATTTTTAAATAAGTTTATGTGAAAGTTGTCTTGGGTTTTGCGTGGGTGTGTGGGTAAATGTGGGTCGTACTGGGGTGGGGTTAAATAAGTGAATGTTTTCTACGGAGAGTGTGTGAAATTTGAGTTTTTAATTTGTTTAGGTGACTGACGAGAAAACTTTTACCGTCGACAATTCTTAGTGGATGTAGGACTTAAAACATAAATTTTTAATACATGCAATTTTCTTACGAATCATACGAATGAGTTGAACTATCATATTCTTTCGATCACTAAATTCAATTCAAATTTTAGTTATTATTCAATTTTGAAGAAACTATTAATGGTTTGTTCTACGATTAATCAAATGTACCATGAAAAGACAACATTATTTTGTCACACAATCTAACTAGATTATGTTGTTAAATTGTCATGGCAATCTAACATAACAAGATACTTAATTGTGTTGCAAAAGAAGATTAATTACCTATCGTTTAGGTAACAGTACTAACCCCATGATTCATTTATTCACTCCAACCAAAGCAAAAAGAACCTTCAATCAAGTATATATTGTTTGCTGTTGACCATGAACCAAGACAAAGGGTGGAGCCAAGCCAAGCCAAGTGAAAGTTTGTACAATGTAATGGACTTATGGTCCATCACTCCCTCCATCCCTATTCCCATATGAAATTGATTTCCCACAAAATCTAAAAACAAAAGTGAAAAGAATAATTCTGGGGACCCATTAGGAAGATCTAGTGAAATCTCATCTCACATGCATGGTTTTCTTCATGCATGACCTGATTAAGGAAAGCCATCAAAACATGGTCAAGAAGAAAGATATTCATGATTATTTCTAATGAGAATTATTATGATAGGTCCCATATTGCTTCTTCTTAGTCAAAGCAGCTGTGATATACAGTGCTCGATCAAATATATACATACCCATCCTTTTATGAACAGTCTGTGAGTCTGGGGAATAATAAGTGAAAAGAGATGCCCAACAAACACGCTTTGCTTTTGTATAAAGATTCTGAGATTTAGGATTGACTAAGTTCCAAGCTATATGAGGCTTAAAAAATAGTTGTTGAAATTAATTTACTGTGAAGAGATTTTGACAGCTTCTTATTATTAGTCTGCAGATTTCAAATCCAGAAGTTGTTGGGTGTGTCGTGTGTCATCGATCCTGCAGTGTTTTTGTTTTCAAAAGCAAAAAGAAAAAAAGACATCCATCTCCAACTAGATTTGGATGGATCATATATATAGATTTTGTTGAATATTCCTCGACATATATATAGTACCACAACCTGTATAGTACAAAACTGCATATTATGCGCTTCTATACATCCAAAACTACTGCATTTCAGATTTTTATTTGAATAATATTCTTGTCCAAATACAAATCATTGGTTTCCTAAATCACGTATCAAAGATGGTGTCTACGAAAAATCATTAAAAATTTGAAATTAATTGTTTGGTCATCATGAAAATGTTAATTATTGTCAAAATGGTTTACTTGTTGGATAAGTATGGATGACTAATCAATTTCCCGGAGTGACTCTTTGCCAACAGCTTGATGATTAGGTTGATTTTTTTTGTAGAAAATGTCTTCACACTGAGTGATCTAGAAAACGAACTGTTGGCATTATAACGCTAGCTGCAATAGTAAATATAAATGGAGATACCACAAAATTGAAACGAGTATGTACGTGTCCAATACTACTTGTCCAATACTACTCTTTGAGTGGTCACACCCTATTGTGATGCAGCCAAAAACGTATAAGAAGGTTACACATGGTGAAACCAAGACTTGGCAGACAAGCTTAGGTCCTACTCGATTGTGAAAAGGTTGAACATAATATATATATATATATATATATATATATATATATATATACCTCATTCACATGCGCACGTCCGCACGTAAAGTAAAATGCGAACATCTTTATACCAACTAATTGACAACATAACTCAATCATCGGAACCATTCATCGTTTAGATATATATATACATGCATTATCTGCTAATGAGCTCTTTACTTTTTTAAGTTAAAAGTTTTGATCTTAGCTGTCAAAGCAAATCATTTAAAACATATCTGACAGTTGAGTTTCACGTCTGTTTTGATCTGATAGCTGAGATCAAAACTCTTTAACATAAAAAAGTAAGGATTTTCTTACATGAGAATCATTCTATATGTATATAAAGGTCCTTACTTTATATGGTATAAAGTTTTGATTTCAGCCGTTAGATATGTTTAAATAATCTGATTTGACAAATGAAATAAAAAAAATTCACCTTATAAAGTAAGGATCTCCTTAATAGAGAAATTTTATATATAAATGATTCTTAGGCGCGGAGGTTTGTAACTTTTTAAGTTGTAAAATTTTGATCTCTTTGTCAGATTTTAATATGTTTAAATAATCAAATCTGACAGTTGAAATATAAAAATTGCGGATCTCCGCACCTGATGCGTTTAGATTAACAAAAAAATAATATATATATATATTCGAAAAATAAACCTTGTTGAGAGACTTGTGAGAGAAGGAGATTTGGACACCCTCGATGCGAACAGATTCGAATTTTGGAAGATTTTGCAAAAAATTGGACCCCCCACCCCGCGAGAAAAGAGATTATATTTGCAAGGCCCACATAAGATCTTCAATTTGCTGTCTGGCCCCTACCAACCATTAACCTTTTATTCATTTCATGTCCCCTCTCGCCTCACAGTCATTACATTAAAATCATTACTATTGTTCATTGCCCCTAATTACAATTTGCTTGTCATTTCTCATCAATCTAGGCATTCTTTACTCTTGAAAAAAAAAATCAAAAAAATCTAGGCATTCTTTAGGTTTTCTTTTGTTTAGGCATTCTTTTAAGGCCATAATGTCATTACTATGTCATTTCTTGACTGACATTATCTATAACAGTGTAACTACTTTCAAGTTTTAATATAATAGTGTATGAATGTAAAGTGTAGAGTATGTAATTGAACAACCTATATCTTTGTATACAATATAGAAAACAAAAAATAAAAAAAAGATGCCCCAAAAATATTGCAATAAAAAAAGTATGAACTTCAAACAAATGAACACTAAAAAATATCTCAAGCAATAACTCTATTAGCTAAGTGATTGAATGACATTGTCAATCAAATTAGTAATTTTTGTGGTCCCTTGTGCTTATCAATATTTGTCAAGAACTAGAGTAAGATCTTCCATTTTGGTTGTGTGAATCGACATCGACATGCTATATTTAATGTGTTGAAAACTATTCTTATGTAACACGTACATGTTAAAGCCGATCACACCATGTTTTACCTAGAAAATCCAATATGAGACATCCTATGGAATCGCTTATCTATTTTGCCCTTATAGTCGACTCTCATATACCGACTTTAAAAGCATATTAAACCTTTTACCATATTAATAAATTACTTAGGACAACTATTCTCTAGTTTTAAATGGTCACATATATTGTTCAATAATTCGTCCATGGCCGGTCCTTAGTTTGTAAACTAGAACGGGGGCTTGTCAATTTATATATACTAAATTTCATATTTTTTTTAATGTTATTTTAGAATATATCTTCTTAGTTAATAAGAAAATTTGTTAGGTTTAGTTTTGAATATTCAACTTAAAATTATTTGATAACGAGACAATAGACTCAATATCTTACATAATCTTTGATTGAAAATCTCGACAATTCTAATGTGAGGCATGCATTTCCATGGTTCCATTATATATTCATGCCGATTTGATCGACGCACATGCATTCCGTGAATCCCATATCCCATATATGCTACATTTCTAAAACAAATTAGGTAACTAGACTACTAAGCTAGCTAGGCCTTCAGGCAACTGTTACTCTGTTAGTTGAAAAATATATAGTTGATTCCAACACTTTGAATTAGCAAAAACCAACCACTTTTGTCCAAGTGATCCCTCACTAATCAAATCCAGTTTGCGCCCCAAAATCCTCCTTTTCATCATCATCATGACCAAATGGGGTTAGATTTAAAAGATCTCCGGCCGGATTTTCCTTAGCAATCAAACAAAATCCAAACAAAGAAAAAGAGATGGAGAATTAGAAAGTGAGCAACAAGATTTGAGTGGTTGTACCAACGCGGTGGAGTAGAGAATCTAGTGTGTGTGTGTGTGTGTGTGTGTGTGTGTGTGAGAGAGAGAGAGAGAGAGAGAGAGAGAGGAGAGAGAGAGAGAGAGAGAGAGAGAGAAAACACATGCATGAGTGCATGACACACATGAGAGATGACTCTCACACAACAAAACAACATCTTGAAAAAGAAATTTCGAAAAACACATTTTCATTTGGTTCATTGCCATGATATATTACCCACCTACTAAATAAGGAATAATATCACACCACCTCTCAATCCCTTTAGCTAGGCACGCCTCTCTCTCTCTCTCTCTGTGTCTGTCTCTCTCTCTCTCTCCCCTTTTCTCTCTTTGCAAAAATATAGATGGCTGGATAGCTAGCTAAGTCATTGATATATTCCAGGATTATATATACAGAAGCAGTAGCAGCCAAAGATTGTGTGTTCTCAGCCATTGAAAATATTCAAGAGGCTATCTAGCTAGGCTTCATTTTCAATATATCATCGATCAGCTTCTACTCTAAAAATGGAGGTCATGAAGTCAGCAGATGTTGCAGACTCCAAACAAGAACAAGAACAACATTTCCATGTTTTAGCTGTGGATGACAGTCTTATAGACAGGAAGCTATTGGAGAGGCTCCTTAAAGGTTCTTCATACAAAGGTATATACAGTTTTATATGTATATATATACATATATCATCAAGAAAATCTTGATTGTTTTCTTTGTTGATGTAATTTTTTGGATGTGATCGATATTTGCAACTGTTTTTTTATCTGGTTAGCTGTTTGTTAACGTTTTATTTTGATTATCTGTTTTTTAATACATTTTATTTATTTATTTTGTGGTAAGCAGTGACTTGTGTGGACTCTGGGGATGAAGCTCTTAAATATCTGGGTTTGCTTGATCATGATGACCTAAAACCTGCAGATTCATCTTCATCCACTTCCTCCAATCCTCCTCAGCACTCATCTGCAGAGCTAGAGGTGAGAGATTCTCTTACTCAACTTAAAATATCCTTTGAAATTTCTAATGATTTAAATCGTATCATAGGAATATATCAATCTCTGCTGCCTGGAATAATATACTTTTGCGAAAATTCCCTGGAAAAATAATATACTTGAGACTTTTTGGTCTCACAATATATGAATCTAAATATGAGATGGGGGTGATGGATGACCTATCATATGTAAAATGTGCACAGCGTAGTACTGAATTTGAATAGGGCTAAGCTTGAAAATGGCAATGGACCCAACTTTGCTTGATTCTGATATGACCTGCTTGTACCATAAATGCAAACATTGAAGCTCTACCCATGTTAGACAGTACGTTAGACTTATTACAGATCGAAATGATTCTATTCCATTCCAGTCCTTTTCCCTTTTTCTTTTTTTCTTTTTCTTTTTTGGAGAAGAGCAAGTAATTAAGTGATCGATGATGACACATTTTATAGAGGGAATTAGTTTGATGGGTTTTAGTATTATCGATCTTTTGGTACCAGGTTTTTGTCAGGTTTTGCCTCTCACACCTTCAAGGCTTAAACAGGAGCTGATGAATGGTTTTATATCTATTTAACCTAATTATGTGGTTAAGGCCGGTACTAATTATGTCTTAATTTGGATTAAATGCTGCAGGGTTCAAAAGTCATCAACTTGATCATGACAGACTACTGTATGCCCGGGATGAGCGGCTATGATTTGCTGAAACGGGTCAAGGTTAACCACTATAAACCGACATAATTAATTAATTACCATAATTTCATCCATATAATTCTTGTTTCTTTCTTAATTTGTTAGTGATTAATTGATTAACTAGACAATAGAATATTAATGACTGTTGTCATCAGTCACGTGACCCCTTGCTGGAAGGAAAAAAAGGGTTTGCATTTCACCATTTATATGCTTGTTTCTTTCTTAATTTGTTAGTGATTAATTGATTACCTAGACATTCCGTAAAAAATCGAAAAAAAAAAAAAAAAAAAAAACTCCTCTCAGCCGTCAATTTTTTTTTTCTCTCTCTCACCACTCTCTTCGCTCTGTGTCTGTCTCTTCCCCTCTCTTCTTCTGAGTTCTTCCCCTCTGTTCTTGCTTTTTTTTTTTGAAACCCCCTTCTTTCTTTTGTTTGTATGGACTCATTATCAATCATTCCAACAAATTAACAAAACTATTTTTTTTCTTCTTCTTCTCTCTCTCTTTCTCTCTCTCTCTCTCTCTCCCCGCCGTAACCATCTCTCCCCCCTCCCCCCCCCCCCCCTCCAATTTCTTCTCCGTTGTACCTGAATCTCTATTGGGGCGGCAATTTTTGGCCATTCCCGGCTTCCAAATCGTCACCTCCTTCCGAAACCCATCAGGCCCAGATGAAAATTTCAATGAATTTGTGAAAGTTTCCAACTTTAGGCGATTTGGGGCTCAGTGTTTGGGTGAGTGATAGAGGCCGAAGAACAGAGCTTTCTTATTTGGTCCCAGATGTGGAAAATTAAGCTATATGGGACCAAACTTATGGGCGAAGAGTCATTGGGAGGATTTTTTGACGGCAGGGAGGATTTT
Source organism: Rubus idaeus (assembly GCA_030142095.1). Taxonomy (NCBI): domain Eukaryota; kingdom Viridiplantae; phylum Streptophyta; class Magnoliopsida; order Rosales; family Rosaceae; genus Rubus; species Rubus idaeus. The sequence continues at coordinate 29,401,096 of CM057966.1, forward strand.
TGAGCTTTATGGTATACTTGTTCTCACTCTTCACTGGTTCATCGTTACGGGCAGTAGGGTCTTCATATGGGGACTAGTTGGAATGATTGATAATGAACAATACTAATAGTTTTGTTAATTTAATTGTTGGAATGATTGATAATGAGTCCATACAAACAAAAGAAAGAAGGGAGTATTCATAAATAAAAAGCAAGAACAGAGGGGAAGAACTCAGAAGGAGAGAGGGGAAGAGAACACACAGAGACGAAGAGAGTGGATGAGAGAGAGAGAGAGAGAGAGAGAAAAAAAATTGACGGCCGGGATGAGGTTTTTTTTTTTTTCAAAATTTTTCGATTTTTGACGGAATTAACGATAAAAAAGAGAATGTTCCTTCGAGAATCAGCATGTAAGGGATCTTCTTGGAAAGATATACCAGTCGTAGTCATGTCATCAGAGAATGTTCCTTCGAGAATCAGCATGTAAGTTTGTTCTCCGCTTACAATTGTTTCATAATTTTGTTATTCAAAATCCTTAAAAAGTTTAGTGGAGCGCAAATAACGCCATCATAATGGTGGTGTTATTTGAATTCCGCATTCATTTAAAAGAGTGCAAACTACGTTTTGCACGCCGATTGTTTTCCTAGCTAGGCAAGTTTCTTGCATCACATAACTGAAACGGAATGTGACTTCATACTGTAGGTGCTTGGAAGAAGGGGCGGAGGAGTTTCTTTTGAAGCCACTTCAGATATCAGATTTGAAGAAGCTTCAGCCTTACCTGCTGAAATCCCTTGACCAACATTCTTCTTGTGACAGCATCATCGACAGTAGTAACAATCTCGTAGTGGAGGAGATTCGCGATGGCCAACACAAGAGCGCTGATGAGATTAGCAAGGGTTGCATCATGAATAATACTAATGCCAGTAGTATGAGCAAGAGGAAGGCAGTACCTACTGAAACATCAGAGAGAATACCCAAAATGAAAGGTTTAGTTGTAGCATAGAGCATACATGTTCTACTAGCACTAGTGGTGTTGTTGGTGTTGATAGTTATATATATTAATATATATATGTATTGCGGGAGGTACATTAATTAATTGGAGACAAATTTTTATTCTGTAAATCATATCAGTCTCTCTAGCTATAAAGGGAGGCCATCTCTAAATAGTTTCTTGAATATCCTTGATTATCGATTTCAAGAAATCGTTTCTTCTTTTGATTCTTCTAATTCCTTTTCGCAAACTTCAGCTATCAGATTTGAAGAGCTTCAGCCTTTCCTGCTCAAATCCCTATATGACTAACACACTGACAATAACAGTCTCTTATTTCGAGCTGTGCTTGGATCGTAGCTACTAGTCGAAAAGAGTCCCGACTCCTACGGCTCAAGGCTTTCGGCTTTACACAGAATTTGTGGTTAATTTTTACGGTCAGTGTGACGAGCAAAACCGAGAGACAAATAGAGAAAGCTTGCTGTAGCTGAAATCAGGCCATTGCAACTCATGTTGGAAAACTATAAATTATGATAACTTCAAACACTTTGTAAATTAAACTGGTTCAAGGATCACTACATCAACAAAACTGCACACTATCACAACTACGCTATCCCCCTCGAACTATTGTAGCTGACGAAAAACACCTCCCAATTTATTCAGGTAAAGAAAAATAACACATCACTATAACTACTGGGTAGGAGGACATAGGGAGGTAGGTCAGACATTGGTTTTATGCTCTGCCAATCTCTCAAAGTCAGATTGTATCTGCCGCCATAATATCCAACTTGTTGCCTCAATGTCTGTTCTCCTTCAAAGGTTACCGTCCTCTTCAGAGCTCATCTTTCCCGGATTCTTGTTTCTCAGTTTTAGTCTCAGTTGTAGCCTCAGCTTTGTCCCGATTCTTTTCAATGAAAGCAATGAGGCTGTCCTTGGACCGGTCATCCTCATCATAGGGCAAGACCTTTCCACTTGCTGTCATGAAATACAAAGTTGGATAGTATTTCACATCGAACTCACTTGGGACATCATTTGTAGTAGCATCCTGGAAAGACGAGAAAGAAATGAATAACATCAAGAAAAACTCTTAACCATCTCAAAATTATAACATCTATTGAAACTGGAAAGAAACGCAAAGAAGGGCAGGAGGAGATAACGTGCAAACCAATTTAGACAGAAACTTATCCCAACAATTAGAGGAATGCACATTTCTTAGAACTCAAATGGTTTTGTAGCACATCTATGCATCAGAGATTGTAATTAAGGATCCCCATCTTTAATTTTCTATGTTCAAAATGATGATTATGGAAATAGCAGCAGGGTAGGGTGATAAATCTTACAAATTTTGCAATCACTACTTCAGGATCTTTTTCAAATGATACAGCAACTTCATCCAAGATTGGAGCAAGCTTCTTGCAGTGTCCACACCAAGGAGCATAAAACTCGAGCAGCACTGCAGAGCAAACAAAATCACATTATACATATCTCTAGCATAACAGAGAAACCAAGTATTAAGTTTGTTTGCTATAAGAAATGTATGGCTAAAACCAATCCCCCACTTCATATTTGTTTAATAAGTAAATCGTACCTGTTACACATCATAAAAAAAACATATGAAGAGTGGCGAGGAAACATCTATGATGCCAATCAGATGTAAGGTGTAATGAACTCTAAATCAATTATTGGATATTTATAAGACCTTGTACTGCTTAAACCAATTTTACTACTTTGATACTAATCCCCAAAATGCAACCATAGTTCATAGTCATATATGATCCTCAGGCACAGGTAGTCATATCGGTAGTGCAATCATTAAAGATTTAAAGGTAACTAAGAAAATCATATAATGAACACAAACCAAGAATACCAACGAGAAAATGAACCAACAGTTAAAAAAGAAAAACACTAGGAAATATAAGCACAAAAGTGTTGGTTTGCACACCATTTTTCCCAGATTTCAAAACTATGTCCTGGAGGCTATCAGCGACCACCACTTTTACAGGCTCATCGTTCTTCTCAGGGATAGGTTCAGACTTCTTGTATGGTGATACTTTCCCATCCTGCAAGTGTGTAATCAATCGGTCTCAACAGATATAAGCTAAAGAAGAAAAATTGGATAATTTATGATCATCACTTATAGGACAAGTGCATCACAGGACAGAAGTAGAAGCCTTACCTTGTATTCCTTCACCCAAACTGCAATATGATCTGGCTCCAAATGCGGTTTCAGAAACTTTTGTCCGGCATTGGTCTGTATGATGATGAGAGGCACTTGGTCTTCTTTAAGTCCAAAATACTGTTCATAAAAACAATAGAAGATTTAACATACCAATTAACCTATACCAAAAAAAGAGTCCGGAAACATGTTTACATTTGCAAACTATACATATATAGAAAGTCTAGCCGAGTAAAAAATTACCTGGAAGGCACCTTGACTAGCCTCAAGATCTCCAAGTAAAAAGCTTATGCCTTCTCCTTTGTATTTCTCAGCAACTTCACGATAATTTGATTTAAAAGCATCGGCAACATCACTGCTAAAGTTCAGAAACAACATGGCCTACAAAGTTCAAAACTGGAGTTAGAGGATTTCCATCCCTGTATCACATAGAATTAAGCATTGGGAAGAGAGAATAAATCACAAAGCTGTACAACTAAGCATCAGAGTTATGTTGGAGCTTTTTGTGGTTTAATTGAAATACATATGGAGCAACATTAATGTCAAGCATCGGATCCACTTGACATGAACAAATCCAAATTAAGAGCAGACGCAAAATGCAACTATTAAATGACAATTAGGCTTCAGTTATGTGAATATTAAGAGGCAAACATCAAAACCCCTTATTTACATTATTCCTGTCAGTTTGTTGTTCTGTTCTGTAAGACACTAGAGACTCAACACAGAGATGGGAATAAAATTTGGGTGACCTTGAATATACAACATCACATCATAATAAATTGAACCAGAACATATTAACCAACATCATAGACCAGGAATCACCAGCAGGCATCAGTTTAAGAGAAAGACGATTAAGTCATGCGAGATAATATACTATATACCTTATCATTTTGACCATTGAAGAACTTGATAACAAAAGGGTGGTTGTCTGGGTCATTGTTGAATTCTGTAACAACTGGCAAGCCAGATTCTTCAATGAGCTTCTCTAGAGCCTCTACATTAAATTCCTGAAAGCATGGTTACGTCATTATAATTTGTCACTGATATACATGTACATAAAAATATAGACATCCATATCTTGTCCTTAATACCCACCCCAAATATTATAATCTAGCAGAAAGTCTGTCATACCTTGAAATCAACAAAAAGTTCATCAAATGGCTTGAAAAGTCTAACTACTGGCCCAGTCACAGATGAATCACCACGGGGAAGGTGCTTTGCATCAAGAGTGTGTCCAAATTCATAATCAGAACGCAATTTCTGAGCTAGAGCCAAGAAGTTCTCATACTCCTCTCCAGAGAACTTCTGGAACACACCGACCTGAAAAGATATGAAAGAACAGTAATTATACCGACTGATAATCCTCGAGAAGACTAAATCCAATAAGGAAACAAAATCAGACAAGGAACACTTACAACAACTATCTTCTTTTCACCAACAAGAGTAGTTGCATCATCTGCACTCTTTATTTCAACAGAGGCTGGACCACTTTGTTTCTTCAAATAAGTAACAATACCATCAGCTTCACGAGGACCCTTGTATTCTTGAATACTCTTCCCACCATTTCTTAGAATCTTGATTGTGGGGAAACCCTTAACATCATATTCAGAAGCAATTCCTTTGTTTGCTTCCTCATTTGCATCTACTTTTGCTAGAATGACTGGTGGGTCATTACTGCTCAAGATAGATGCAGCTTTTTCATACTACACATCGCCAAAAAACAAAAGATAAAAAAAAATACTGTCAGATGATCACAAAAGAATCAGAAAAACGTAATTACTCAAAAGCCAAGCAACGTTTGTTGGAAATGAACATTTAACAATTTTGTACCTCTGGAGCCAGCTTCTTGCAGTGGCCACACCTATAAGAAAACAAAGAGATCAAAATTAAGACAGAATCAATAAACTCTAACACTGTTATCAACAATGTAAAGTACAAAACATATCAATCCATAACTCAAAATAATATGAATCTTTCTTCAGCACAAATAAGCACTTACACATGCATGTTGTTCATATTATGTTAGTTTGGTTCAAAAATTACGCAAAATAGACAATTAAAACGCTAATCAAGCTTGTAGATCATATTCGTCCACTGCATGCAGTAAGCAGACTTGACTTCAAAAATTCCAACCGTAAAAGCAAATCTAAATACGATTCACAAATTTTGATTATTCCAGAAAGGCAAGCCGGAAACATGAATTAAGCAAATTCTCCAGATCCACATACCGCCAAACAAAATTAACCGAAACCAGAGCAACAAAGATCGATCAAATCAAACGGAATCAACGATATTAAAAGAACGAGATGCGAATTTTTTTATACCATGGGGCGTAGAACTCGACGACGACGAAGTCGTGCTTGCTGACAGTGTCAGAGAAGTTGGAGCTGTCCAAAGTGAGCACGAACTCCTTCGATTCAGCCTCGTCGGCATGGATCCCACTGAAGCACAGAGCGATGAACAAGGAGAAGCAGAGCAAAACCCTAGATGATGACGCCATTGCCGCTGCTCTGTGGAGGTTCGTTTGGTCTATCAAAGTCTCTGAAAGTCTCTCCCTCTGGTTTGGGGGTTTTATGGGCGAGAGGAGAGTGTGAGAGATCGGGTTAGAGAGAGAACGAGACAAACATGGTAGTCACACGTGACAGTCTCGTGGACATTTACCGTTTAGTACTCGCGCGAGTATGTGGTGGGATAATACTCGCTGTACATGTCGTGGATTTTGGACGTGGAGGACTCTGATTGGGTTTGTCTCGTCACTGGTGTTTGCTAATTTGGAAGTGTCGAAGCAAAGTCGGCAAGTATATCCAATTTTTGACTCGCGCATTGGAACAGTATTGGAGTGTGGCTTTGGTGGTCCATGGCGTAGGTTACTGACAAAGATCAACCAATAAAAAGATGACCCGTCATTAAGCTCGACTTCGTGGCTGTTCATTCTGACTTTCTGAGGGTTTATGCCTTTATGGTCTGGTCCGTGGGCTCGTTTACTTAGGATCCATCCGTTTTTTTTTGTACTACGAAGATCCATATATGGTTTAAATGATAATAGATTTCTTTCGCTATTTTGCAAATTTTTTTGGACAATTCTTGCAATTTTTACGAAGATCCATAAAACGCTTCTTTTTTTATTTGGTATTAATTGTCGATTTCTCTCTATGATATTAATTTGTTCCAATTTCGGTCCCTAGCTATATAGGACTAATTTATCATTAAACCATTTGCTATAATATATATATTTAGTTGATATATATTAATTGAAAATTTGCTATTAATTAAAAATTCATTTGACTTAATTATTTATTTTATATTTATGAAAAACTATTGCATTTTCTTATTCACAATTTGAAGAAAAAGAAGAAGAAAAACAGTCTGTGTTTTTAATTATTGGTCAACACGTTCCTCAAAAGCCAATTTCATGACTTTTAGTAAATTTTTAATAATAATCAGAAAGAAATGGATGGTCGCAATCACAATATTGGAAAAAAAAATATCAATATTCATAAAGAAAAATAAACATGTACAAACATTTCATTGTAATGTAGTAATGTACTTGCTTCTAAAGAAACATAGGCTCTTAAAATTTTCATAGTGCCAAACTTTCAACTACAACCATTGCACCAACTGCGGACAAAGTGACAAACTGAGATATTTGGCGTTGGCTGTGAGCTGCGTAATGGTTAAGCTTGACCCCAGCGCCAAAATGCAACAACATAAATGAGTCAATTTTTCGGTATTCATCTGGTGTCATAAACATGGTCTTGAACATAAGCACAAAATCAACGTTAACAAATATTTTCATGAACATAAGCACAATATCAACGAAAAAGTTCATTATGCCGAAATCGAAATCAATTTGCAGTTTTAAGTTTTTAACTCAACACTGATAGCTGAAAACTCCATGAATGCTCAGATCTCCTAGTTCAAGTTCACAACTATAACGGCCTTCATCAATGCGCAAGTTAAGAAAAATCGCCAACGAAAGATGAACCAAGAATAAGACGGTAAAGGAAAGCAGAAAGCACCTTCATAATGGAATAGCTTTCATTCAAAATTTTCTAGTTTCTCTACTCCACCAACCTGATGAGTGATATCCCCCATCCACAAATTTCAATTACAGATCACAAAACAGCCACATAAAAACCAATCAACCAATGAATGAATTTTCGAATTTCTGTACAAAGTAGCTATCTGTTAGAGGGGTTGTTGGAGAACTAGATAACAAGTCAAAATGAGAAATGCATCAACTTCCAGGCAACCCAAGGGATTCTAATACCCAACTATTTCTTCTCTAAGCATCTTCTAAAACCTCTCTGTCATAAGCCTAAAATTCACTTCTATATGCAGTACCCTTTTCTCTTCTCAGCTAATCTACCATTTCTAAAAGTAGGCAAATCTAAACGAACTGACTATACATATAAATAAGGGGACAAGCTACTTCTCTATGAGCCTCCAGCATTTTGAACTCTGACTTGCTCATGAACCTTCAAAGCCTCTGACGTGAAACTTCCCAAAGCCTCGAAAATTGGGATCAAACCCGTCTGCAAACTATTGGAAGCTGCACTGTTAACCATTTTGATTGCCTCCTTATGCCTCGCTTTCTCCTCGGAAAATCTCTTCCTCATTGAATCCAAATCCACCGTTAAATCATCCAGAGCCGAAACTCCACTTTCGGAAGTAGTCTTTGAGCGAGTAGATTTGTCCGATGATGCTGCATGGCCATGCTCCCTTTTCATCCTCTCCATGCCCAATTTCTTACGACGGTTCTCTATATCCTTGGAGAGGTTTTCTGCTTTCATCCTTTGACGCTGCGCCTCATCCTGCCTTTCCCATAACTGGTGTAAGGTTGAAGCAAAATCATACATCGCATCTGCCACTGCTTGCTGTGAAATTCTTTCCATTGCCTGAAACCAATCATTGCAGATTACAAAAATAGGTGGAGCTCCCATCCGACTAGGAGAGAATGGGGCAACTCCATCAGTAGTTTCTTCAGGTTCAGTATTAATGCACCTTAAAAGCCACCCATTTAAGGACTCTACATAGGATTTCTGGGTGTTAACCCAATTGTTGAAGCTACTGCACCAACTCAGAAGCTCCATTTCAAGTTCAAGAGTAGCTTTCAAACCGGAATCTTTCCGGAGGCTGGCACTCACCTTAAGAGATCGAATTTTGCTCTCCATAATAGCTTGGAACTGTTTCTGGTGACATTTAAGCATGGATTTCCACATCCTTATCAATCTGCAGACAAACAGAGTTTACCATCAATAAAAGAATCCCACAAAATAAAAATATATATAATTATATATAAATGAAAACTAATATGAATTGAATGGTCTCTTTTCATCATTCCCCTGAACTTCATCATACAAAAGCAACTAAACACAGACCAGTTTAATGTCGCTGCAACTAAACAAAAACTGTTGTGGTTATCACTCAAAGCCTAAAGGGATCATGCATGGGAAAGTGACCCAATCAGCGCATCAAATCCACTAGGACAAGATTAAAGCAGGACCTAAGAGTGAATCATTTGCAAAAACATTGAGAATGTGGGACCCTGGAGGCTTATTATGAATCACTACCAGTTTATCCATTTACACTATTGAGACTAAACCCTAGCACAATCATCTCTTATATACAAATAACCCAAATTTAAAAAGCAATAAGTTCAAAGAAATTGAAGCATGACATATTGCTGACAATCTGCCATCCCTTTTAAATTATGGACTAATGCAGAAGTGACTGACAACCAAAGTAAAGATCATTTGCTAAGAAAAGAAGTCAAAGCGATTTGTTACCCATGAATCAATTCTGTGACTTGAGGCAGCAATTCTTCATCCCTCAACTTATGTATCCTGGTCGATATGGTATCAACAGCTCTGATACAAACATTAATTTTTGTTAGCAATTTCCGTACAGAAGCCTGTGTGGCATCAATCTTAGCAGACTCAGCTCCATGATCATCCAGTCTTTTCAATCTATTGCACTCCTTTTCATAGATACCCCGTAGCTTTTCTTCGTCCTAAAATGTTGAGCAGCAATATGTATTAAACAAATGTCAACAGGAGCAAGCATTAAGGCACTTGAAAAGTTAACAAAGTGATGACGGACACCGATATAGAAAAAGAATTTAAGAGTTGGAATGTCTAGATTAAATAAAGGAACGGTCCAGCAATCACTATTGAATCAAATACTCAATGAGAAGCAACCATTTTCAAAGTTCTCTTACCTTAACTTCCTTGTATAACTTTTTCTCCCATGCATGAAGTTTCTCCAAAGTCGATGAGAGGTTCCCAGACTTGAAATCTTTGTCAGGTTCTCCATGGTATGCTTTTGCCATCTTCATCTTCTTAGAAGATAATCTTATTGATGCCTTCGACGGAGGGTGTGAAGACAACATGGAAGGTGCCACAAGGTACATGATCCTGGAAAAGATCACTGCATAGAAATGCACAAGTTTTAATGAAACAGCAAGAATAACGCTTCTTCATGAAGATCATAATAAGAATCATTAAATAATAATGGAATATGTTATCAAAACAATGAGATTAATTTTTTTTTTTCAACTAACATCCAGATCTAAGTTAGAATCTGGAGCCATATAATTGTCAAAGCACACTTGTTGTGGCATAACACTATTTGCAAGGGAAGTAACACTTTGGCAGCATTAACAATCATAGACAATCTCTGGAAACTTTCAATCAATTGGACTAACATTTTGAAACTGCAACTCCACATGAATCCTCCAGAGATATACTTAATCCTGTTTGGCATTTATCTGCACCAAATTCAATCACTAATATCCGGCTTTGTGTGTTTTTGTAAACATGAACTAGGGTCAACATGTCAAAATTAAGGCTTTGGATTACGATGCCATATCTAATACTGAAGAAATGAATGAATACAGGGAACGAAATGCAAGAGAAAAATATTAATATTGTAAGCACAATGCTTTGTAAAGCTTCAAAACATTTGGACTCATCTAGCAAAAATGTGGAAACATCTTGTGAATCATATTGATCCTAATGTGGACTGTATTCTCTATTATTACGTATACTTTTTAGTTAGGAGATATCAAGTTCTAGATACAAAAAAGCTGGGGCACAGTGCAAAGCAGAGGCAATTCTTAAATTACACTCGCAACATCAGAAACAAAGTCATGAAGTATATGTATACAAGATAGCAGAAGAACCACTGAAGAAGAGGATGTATGATAAAGTACGAAGAGAAGTATAGGTTAGGCTTGTACCTTTAACAGCAGCAACTCTAGACTGATAAGGCAGCTTGCCCACCTCAAGCAACAGAGCAACCTCTTTCCCATAGCTAGAGGCAGTCTCAAACTCATCCCTGATTTCCTTCACAACCTCCTGAATGTCCCTTGTACCGTGGACGGACAATGTGGCCAGGCTACTCCCTTTAGAGGATCCAATATCCATCCCCGACGCCTCCCCAAACTCAAAGCTGACCCTCTTTTTCTTCACAATCTCTTCTTCGGAACTTTTCGACACATCTATATCAGGACTGCTCTTTATCTCTTTCTCGTGGACAGAGAGTTGTGAACTCTCACTGCTATGCAAGTGGACTGTCCCTGAACTTCCCTCACTGCTCGGCTGCTTCGGCACAGCCCTTGAAGTCCCTTCCCCGGAATTCTTTTGCAAATTTCTATGCCTAGAAGTCCCTTCACCGGAGTTTTTATTCCTATAAAAATCACTGTCCTCATTCGCCTTCTTCTTCTCCTTGCGAACCTCTTTCAACACTTCTTGCTCTTGCTCTGTTTCATCCTCCAAATCAGGAATCCCCTCTCTCTCCCTCACTTCTTTCGAGTCAGGACTACTCGCGGCGGAGCTACCATACCCGTACTTACTCCCCGGAAAGTAACTCGAGTAACCACTGTTATCATAACCATCGAACACATTGAAGATATCCCATGTGGAAGCTTTGGGCGGGGAAGGCGGCTCCGGTGGAGGACCCGACTGCTGCTGTGGGCCGGGCTGCCGATTGTATGGATCCTCTCTCATCGCCGGTGAACCCGTTGAGAACCCAAAAAACCCACCACCACCATACTGCTGTAAACCCGAATAGGTATCCGGCGAAGGGCCATTTTGGACCGGATATCGCTCCGGCTCTCCATAATAAAACGTCTGTGCCGGTGTCTCGGACCTTCTCATATAATACATATTCGAATTGGTAGGGTAATTTCCAAAGGACGAATTCGGAGCATAACCATAACCGGACGTATTTTGAGGGTAAACGAAGCCAGACGAATTCGGAGAGTAAGTGAAACCGGGACCAGAATCCGGAGAGTAAACAAAACCAGACGAATTTGGAGGTTGGTTATAAGGAGAAGACGGTACCTCTGGTTCTGGGCTGCTCTCGATGTGAACGTGACCCGAATCCAAATCACAATCCGAGTCGGATGATAAATGCAGGTGAGAGTCTTCAATGTCGTCAATACTATGCGAGAGTGACATCGAAGAAGACGAGGAGCTTTTGCCTTGGGGCTTCCTTTTCCCGGGTTTGCCTTCGTCAGAGGGCAACGTGAGAACCGGAGATCCCGGCGGCGAAGAAGACCCGCCGGCGCCACCGACGACGAGGTCCTCGTCCACGAATTTGCAAAGCGCGTCGCCGATTTGCTTGAGCGACTGAAAATAAGAAAGGTGGGCTGCGGCCAGGGCGTAGCGGCTGTCCGACGCCGTTTTGATGTATTCCTTGCGCTCCCTGCAGAGAGTGACCAACGGCAAGTCGTCTACCTTGGATCCACCGCAGCCCATATCATCCAGCAAATAACCCCTAAACAGAAGCCAAAATTACCAGCCAATGCCACTCCACCACCACCGCCTCTGCATTCACCACCAGTCCTAATCCTCATGGCCTCCCTGCCTGTCCGTACAAACGAAGCATGATATTTCTACCGGACACAAAACGACTTGTTGAGAGTTGAGACACCCAAATTGAATACACAATTCAAAACCCTAGATCACAAACTCAGAATTAGAGCACAGAGCAAAACATCAACAGCAGAACCTATAGGCTATAAAGCTACACAAAGACGAGTCAAAGTAGAAATATAATAAATGGTGTGCCAGTGAGTGAGTGAGATTTGTTGCATGAAAATGAGCGATAATGGAGCGAATCCTGACCGTTGGCATGGATGGGGATGAGTAATGACTGTCCATGCGAGCAGGGGACAGAGGCTCAGAGACACAGAACAATCATCTATATTTTTGAGTCTGTGAGATACAGAAATATATATATATATTATATTTTCGAATCAAATACTATTATATACCCAAAAACAAAATCGGGCATGGAGAAGCGTGAGGTTTATAGAGGAGGAGGAGGAGGAGGGGGTTTTGTTTATTCAGAATTTTCCAGAGTTTTGAATTTCAGAGTTTTGAGAAGAGAGAAGGGGGATGGTGTGAATCTGTGAATACAAGGGTCGTGGAACCCGCCACTGACAACAAACCTTGTCGTTATTAACATTTTCAGCCTCTAACTCTTACCGCTAAGAAAGGGGGTAAAAATTTCTGCCCTCTATTTTCTGACATAAAATGTCCCCTCTATATTTTTTTCTTCTTCTATCTAATCTTTTATTAATGGAAAAATCTCTAATTAATCAAAAGAAATAAATACATTCTTAAATATATATATATGAATCGAAATGACTGTATGTCTCATATAAAAGTGATGAATTTATTCTTAGATATCTAAGATATTATGAATAAATTCCTTCATAATATGATTTTTTTTTCTCATTCAAAATAAGTAAATATGTCATTAGTTGTTTTACATCTAAGATGTTAAATATTCGACATTTGAAATTACAACTCGTCTCATGATTTGAGTTATTTCTAAGAATTTCACGATCCGATGAAAAATACTTGATTTATTATAATACATTCCTAATTTCATTTGTGTGTTGGAATGAAGCACCAAGTATATCAGTTGTTTATAAAATCATCGTCGTCATGATATAAACATGTGAAAGAATACAAATTCATAATGAAAGCATACCCGAAGACCTCATAATATGCCCCGATCATAATATATAACTATTGGTTGATGTAGGCATGTAGTGAGGTTACGTAAGATAAAAGACTAAGCTATTGTCTTGATTCTCGAAAAAAAACAACTAGAATTCACTAGTAGATTAGGAATAACGCTAACAAATCAATGAAACCTATCAATCCGAATAACACTACTCAACACTAAAATTAAACAGCGCAATCGTGTCCTTGATGCTTTTTATTTAACACTAACATGTTATTGTCCGAATAAAAACTCAATCGGGCAAGAATACACAATCACATCAATAAAAAAAGTAAATCTTCAATTATAACAAAGAATCTTAAATGACAAAACAAAAAAGACGAACTAAAACTTAACTTGCAAGACAACTTATATTTTGAAGCATATTAAGCCCATGATGACCATAACCCATAAATGCATCGTTTATTAGTTACAAATTGGCATGATTTTTGCTTGGGGTCCATGAATTTTACCCTATAGGGGTAAAGTCCAACTTGGATATTAGGTCAAATTTTATGCAGGTCCACGCGACTAAAGCCAAAGAGAGCTGCTTGTTAATGGGGTCCTGTTTTCACACACAGATTTTCCTCCCCAAATATATGGACATTTTCTAATTTGACCTTGTTGGAGGTTGATTCATATTGGATTGGTCAAATATATTAGCGTGTTGTTTGTTTCTGTTTTGGTTGAAATTAGCAGTTAATCAGTTATATATACAATGCGCGAAGTGAATGGAGCTCGATCTTGTAAAACAAACGTCAACGAAGTGGTCGTGAATTGTTTTGGTTTGGTGAACCGATCGAATCTCTTTAATCATTTGCCACCATCACCATGACATGCCTAAAAGCTAAGAGTAAAGCACAAGCAAGGTGATTGGGCATACTCATTCTTCTACTAATTCCATTAAATCAGATTAGGAAGTATAATCATTATAGATTTGTGAAAATACATGTACCATTCCATATAGGTTTGTCCTATCTCAGTTGGTCGTGTACTCGTGTTTAGTAAAATATTTTAAAGGCCGAAAGAGGCAACAAAGTATCTTAAATAGACTCACAATACTAGAACATACGAGTGTGTTTTTTCTTTTTTCGAGAGGTATAATTTTTTCTTCATCAACATACCCAAAACCACGTCTTTTTGGACATCAACACTTGAAAAAAAAAAGAAGTTATAATTCTATGACAAAAAATTATTGAATTCACTAGCCTCGCTTAAATGATACGATAAATTCACACTGGGTTCCACACCCTATGCCTCCCACAGTCCCACAATAAGAGTCCCCAAAACTTGGCAAAAAAATAAACTTCTAGGCTTCTAGCAATAATTTTGTGGTTGGTCTTGGAAAGGGACATGAATAAAAGCCTAAAAGGGAGTTGTTTTGGAGTAGGGAGGTTGATGGAAAGGCCATAACTAATCCGGTTTTAGCTTAATTTTCTCCATCCAATTAAGCACACATAGAAAATTAACTTCTGTTTAAATTTTGTGATTTAAGTTGGGCTGGTTTAGATTTAAACCAACCACTTTGGGCTAACCTCCGCTATAATCCGCGCTTACAAACTCAAAACGGTGCTTTTATTTGGTGGGCCCACCTACCGTAGACATACCCAATACCCACCACTAGATTGGTCGACACTTTGCTTCGTTGGGCCCACCCACCAGGTAAAAGGTAGACTGCAGGCGAAACTCGGAGAGCGGGACCCATCAGATTCCCGCGTTAACTTTCTAACTTGTGCTGACATCTTCCCGCCAATTTCTCTCTCTCTTCCTCGATGGTACGGTTAAAACTGGGAACAAGACAAGAACGCAGGAGCTGTGTATTTTCTTAAGCTACATATAATCATGGGTCATTACATTTACATCAATGTGGTTTGACAAATATATGCTTCATCAAAAATACTAGCTTCAATCGTGTTATTTACTTATTTGTGAATAACAAAAAAAATATAAAAGCTTTTATTCACTTTATCATGAGACTTTTTTATTTATTTTGAAGGATATTTGTGATAATAAAAAATTAATGAAATTTTTTACACCAAATTATATGTTTGCTTAGTTTTATAGTATAGATAAATATCTCATTTGACTATTCGTTTATAAAACTCGTAAATACGTAAACTATATATATCATCCCAAAAATAGAAAATTCTATAATACTCAAAGCACTAGTGTTTGGGCATGTCAGCAATAATCTAGATCGTTTGATATGTAAATCTTTATCTTGCCCTTTATAAGTGAGGTCTTAAAAAATTCAAAACACCGGTGCCCAGAGCATTCAAGACGTTCCTCCCAAAAATGTAAAACTTTGTATTTCTCAAGTTAAACGATCGTAGTTTGTTATATAATTTTACGAGTGGGCTCGTACTTAATGACAATCTCTATGTTCATCGTGTAACAATACTACACTGAATCACTAGTTATTTACATAATATGAAATAAAAAATAACAATATGAGCATATCGATTTGGTTCGCTTTTCTTAGTACTTCTTTACTAACGGGCATATAAGAACGAATTAATACATTTAGATACTTGTGTAATTTGTGCGTTAACCCACAAATTACTCGACTAATTTGGACCCATATAAATCTGTTGTATTATGTATATGTATGTAGACATCGTATATTGAATGTACATATGTAGAAACTGATTCTTGTATGTACGTCTCTGAATAGCTTCTGTACTAGATATGGTAGCAGCCTTTTCAATCATGTTATGCAGAAAAAGGTTAAGCATGAAGGAGCACGTGTACCCCCGTACTCTGTGTAACAGCCAAGTAATTCTTGATAAAATGGTGACGCAAACTCCATAACTACGTGGGGACGTACTTTGACTTCAATGCCGGTGAACGACGGCGTGGGTCTCCCTGTGGACCTTTCGTACTCATGTCGTCTGACGGGGAACGACGTGCACATTGCCTCCGTTAATATGATGGCCCCGGCCCTACGCCGTCCCTAGCTATTCATTAATGCATGCAGCGCCACGTGTATTTCGAAAGGACCATTCCCGAAGGTCTTTGAATGGAAGTCTCCGGGAAATTCTGCCATACACCGGATACTTAGTGACAGCTCCTACACTCTTGGATGCATTCTCCACTCCACCCCCCTACAATTGTCTCCTTTTGCCCGAGCACTCTTCTACTCGGGCATTGAAGGTGCACCCGAAGTCTCTAGATTTTAAGCTCCATCTCTATGTAGCCACTATTAAGTAATAATTTCATTTTTGTTGTTGTAATTTTGTTCATGATTTCGATATTGATAATTTGATACCCATTATGGGGTTCTTGTTGTGGTTAAAGTCGTGTAATGCTGAGCTTAGTGCTTGTTTTTTAATGCATTCATTCTCGATCGATAACAAAAAAAGGAAGATGATTAATATTACTCAAATTGGATGAACTTTCTTTAGAATTGATCGAAATAACATTGTTTGTGATGGTATACTTTTGCCTTGCTTTATTTTCTGCATAAGGTTTCATTTGTGGTTAGGTGAGTAGGAGTTCAATTGTTTTTGCCCCCACTGTCCATTTGGCCATACGATTAGACTCATATGTAGCTTTTGTTTTGTTTAGATCTCGTCATGTTTGTTGGGATTGAGATAAAATTTTGAAAGTGACTGTGCATGGCCCTTATTATTTATATACTAACAAACTCAACTACGTACACTAATTATATAAGTAGAAAAAAAAGATGTGACATGTACACAATATATAAAAAAAAACACATAATTTTATATTAAACACGACGTTATATAAAATAATATTATTTAATATTTAAACTAGATAATTAATTCATTTGGACCGTATGAACGCCTTGCAAGTATATGAATGTCAAAGGCATGCATGCATAGAGATGGAGTTTTCCATCATTATCGTACTAACTAGTTATTTTTTAAGATTTTTTGTGTGGCTTGCATCATGATTCATGAATATTAATTCATTGGGCATATATGGATTGTCGCATCATCGTACGTTGTTGGTCGACATGTCGTTGTTGAGTAATTTTCAAATCACCATTAACGCGTTTAATTAGATACGTTTTGGACAAGAACAATGATTTGATTAGTCCCATGATCACTCTTGCCGTTTATCATAATATATGCAAATTGACCTTCACTAATCCTTGAAGGCTGGCTACCTTCCAGGAATTGAGGCTCATCTTTTATAATCTTGATAGTGTAATCATCAGTATTATATAAATAGTATAATTAATAAAATAAAATTTTGAGACATTTTATCGAATATATTATGCTGTTTCACTTATCCAAAGATACGTTTAAAGTTTAAACCCTAATTGACTCCATGAAAAAGATTTCCCATAAAGGAAAACTTGATGAGAAAAGAATACATACAAAGGGGAAGCAACTTTCAGATATCCAGGCTTTACTCAGAAAAGGGTGAAGAAGAGCAATGATCGCGTTCACTTGATTCAATTGGCATTATGGCATGTGCTTCCCATATGGGAGCTGAGCCCTGCAGAGCTATGATTTCTATCTTTGCTCTTTTTCCAGGGTTTAAAGCTTTAACAACTTTAATTAGTCCATGCCCATGTAGCTAGTCATTTTTCACCATTTACTTTTGACCACAGCAACACCATGCGTGATTTAACCTTTTCTGTCTAATATATTCAGAACGAATTTAACTTTCGGCTAATTATATATGCTGAATCCAAAGTTGAAAAATTCTCTGTGTTCTTCCAGCCCTTCAAAATCAAAACCATTTCTCCTCGTGTTTGGGTTTCAACTTTGACGTTAAAGCGAGGGTCCATTCATTTGTACGTGTTGGTTTGGTTCCGGGAAATTAAGGAGGCTTAAGCTTGGTATGAGTTTTAATTTCCATATTTGGCAAGTATAGCGAATCAAAGGGACAATCTGAAACCATATATATAGGCTCGTTAGATTTGTCATATGATAATCCTTTTTTTTTTTTTCAAAGCTCTTTCTTATATGTATAGATAGCATAGTATTTTATAACCAAACCAAAATCGTTCATTTTTTAAATCATCTTTTAAAAATCATTATTTCTTTCATAAAAAAAATCATTATTTCTAGTCAAAATATTTTTAATTTTAACTAATCGATCTTTTGCAAGTACAATCTTTAAAGAGTTTTAGTATATAAACGGTTCAATCAAGACGTACATTACACATTTGTAACAACGAATATATATAGAAAAAAGTACATAACTCAAACAATAAGTATGTCCAAATATATTGATTTAGATATGAGAATTTTTCTTTGCCGTTTTGCCTTTGCATTGCTTTACTCAGATATTGGGAAGTTGGGATTATAAAAGCCTAGCTTATTACTTTGTAATTTTTGATAATCAACAAAAATATTAATCATTACTCCAAAGACAATCAAGAACAACTAAATTCAACTACAATCTATACGATAATCATTAGGCAAATTAACCTGAATGTTATGTTCATGCTAAATTTTGAGTAAGAACCAATGTCGCATTGATGGCATCCCTAGCTTGTTCTATTGGCACCACAACAGTAGTACTCTTTTCAAGTTTGCTGACCAACGCCACTATATTTCTCGACGACTCCAACTCCTTGCTCAGATCACTTGCCGTTTTCTTTCTCAGTATACTCAACTGTCTCTGAAGAGAATGATTCAGTTCAAGAAGTTGGTTCATTTTTACATACTTATTGTTGTAGCTGCGGTCAACACGACCCAATAACAACTCGTTATTAACAAGCTCAAAACCCTTGTCCATTAGTGCTTTGAAATTCTCTACCTCCTCCTCCGCGAGATCTAATACCTTTCTCTTCTCAACGAAGGGTTTCAAGGACTCCAGTGTGGAGTTTAGATCTCCAAAGAGGGGTTTAAACATCTTACTGGTACTCTTTTCCTCCGCTTTTATAACAAAATCAAGCAACACTGGAAACCATGTAACTAACCCCTCTTCGGATTGCTTGAGAGGCAGCTCTACATTACTTGCTAATAAGAGCTTCTCCAAGGTCTCCACCAGATTTCTTGCCACTCTTTTAACCTCACCAGCCATATACCTGAGTTCGTGGAATTGGTTCTCGATCACTACACCTTCTTCATGTCGCCACAAGAATTCTAACAATCTTCTAAGATACCTATCCAATTCAACAAGTTGGTCGGCGTAATCTTCATCATTACTACACAAACAGTACTTCCACACGTTAATAAGCTTAGAGGACTTCGAGAACTTGCCAACCAGCTCTACGCCTTTATTCATCTGTACGATCAGCTTTTCCATTAGTTGTGGGTTTTGGAGAAGCTTACACTCTCCTATCTGTTTGATCCGCGGTTCTAGAAAGTCCAGTGTGCATTTGAAATTTTCGAGGAGGAGGGATTTGAACTTCGTAGCATTGCCTATCGCTTGCTTAACGGCATCATACAGATTAACAAAAACTTGTGCTAGACGAGCAGCCAACGCCATCTCCGTAGATTTGAAATTTTCGAGGAGGAGGGATTCGAACTTCGTAGTATTGCCTATTGCTTGCTTAAAGGCATCATACAGATTAACAAATACTTGTCCTAGATGAGCAGCCAACGCCATCTCTGTAAATTGTCTCAAGCTAAAGTACTAGTGCTGCTGCTACTCGATCCCTAATTATCTTCCCTTTTTTGTTGAACTTGACGAAGGGAAAACAACTTTCTATGACTTCTTCATCATGAAGATGAAGGTATTTATTTACAAACAATACATTGAATAATTTAGGTAGGTAAACTTTATAAGCCAAGTAGGATTAGTAAATAGAATAATGAAAACATAGTACTACTATAAAAACTTACCAAAACCATGTATCAGAAATGAGCACCTTACCCAGTAAATTTCTTTCTTCTTTGGTAGTAAATAGAAGGAAACGAGGAAAGTATTTAATGACTTTTCTTGCGAAGGAAGATAATTAAGGCGTGGAGCTCTTCCAATTTTTCACTTTTAAACTTTCCTTATCTTATTTCCTTACTGTTAAATTGAATCTTCAATGTAATTATGATATTAGAATCTGTGTTCAAACATTCAAGCTCAATCATTGAAGAGTTCCCCAGTATTCATGGAATGATTGCACTTTCTGTTTCCACAGAATCTGGGAAAGGAACAACACCAAACTGAAGCTTGAATACAATAATAGTGGTCGAATCATAGAACTGGAACCACTTGGCAAAAAACAGGCCCCCACTGCTATACACGAAAGATAGTCAGGTGAACTACAAAGATTGGTATGAATCAAGATGTGTTTGAGAAGCTTCTCCACCCAAAATCAAGATCAATCTAATAAAAATTATATCTCTAAATGTTGCAACAAAACGGAAACTAATCCAAAGCCTAATAGATGCCATGATCTGTTAGTAGTTAAAATGCAGCGCACACAGGTCACAGGGAGATCACAATCATATAGCAAACTGAACACATATATAGCCAGTTGGTCAAAAAGAACAAAATTAAGATCACCGAGCTGAGCAAACTGATATTGCTAATACAACATATGAGTTGTTTAAAGTCAGAATCATATATGCATAAACTAGAGTTCTCAGATAAAACTAAATCATCAGATACCCTTATCTAGTAGCCATGTATTGCTAACACAATGGTTTGTGCGGTTTAAACTAGGAAATCATAAAACTAGCTGGTAGTTTTCAGAGTTACATACAACTAATGATCACATACCCCTTTCGCTATATCTGTCGAAGAAAACAATATCTCCTTGATCACATCCCCAATTTGTTCCTCTGTGGTAATGAACCTTTATCTTGAGTTTCATTCTGCACTGCAAGATCCCTTTCAATTTCATCCAGCTTTGCATCTCTATTTCTCATCTTAGCCCACGCCTCCCTCAGATCACGTGACACCCTCTCCAAAAATTCTTCCAAAGCTATATGACCATCTACCCATCTTCGAAGAGATTGATTCAATCCGAGAAGTTGATTGATGTACTTAAACTTTGTGTTGTAGCTGGCCCATTCACCAACCTTGCAGCACTTTCCAACCATCTCTGCACCCTTCTCCATTTCCACCCTGAAATTTTCTAGTTCCTCCTTCGAGTGAGCCTCATCATTGCTCCGCGGTGGTTCATCCTGTCCTAAACGGTCAATTATAGCTCTAAGATCACCAAGTAGGGGTTTAAAAATGGCAGCACTTTTGTACTCCGCTAGTTCAATGTTACTGAACAGGATCCAATATGCATCTTGTAAAGCATCATCATCGTCGTCAATCGGATGGGCCTCTTCAATTTGCGAGGGCAGAATCCTATACCCTCTATCACTCCATTTAAACATGTCCATCAAGTGCCAGGAGAAAACTTCCTCCTGCTCCAACTTGTCCAAACATTTCTCTCTACCAAGCTGCTCTAACTTCTTAACTAAAACGGACTCTCTCTCACCCATTTTATCAAATATGTGGCGGACATTAAGGGCTCGAAATATCCAATCCCTAGCTTCGTTTATCCTGAGAATTTTTATCAGTCCACTAAAATATCTATCCACCCCAACAATTTGGTTAATGTAATCATCTATATACCAATAATTCCAGATATGAAAGTTGGAGACTTTACCGACTAGCCTTATGCTCTTGTTGATTTCTACAACCAGGGTTTTGTTTTCAGTGCCTGAGAGGTCCTTAAGTCCATTACGCTCTCCTCTGAACCAAGGTCGAAGTGGGTCCAGCGTGGATTTGAAATTTCCGATGAGGGATTTGAACCTGGTAGTTCTCTCCATGGCTTGCTCAACGCCCTTGTACAGAAGCTCAAATAACGGCCGGATTGCGGCGTTTCCGATCGACGCCACCGCCATCGTTAGATTAGACACCGAGAGATGGCAGAAAATCAGTTGTATTGGGTTCAATTTCAGAATACTTTCACTGGATATGATCTAGGGTTACCAATGAGGGGATAGGCAGAGTGAGAGTGGGTAGACAGTAGACTACACATGTTTTAATTACAATCGTACGATTGGCTGTCCAAAATCAATCCAACGGCTTCAAGTTTGCTTAAAGTTTTTTCAACACCCTTGTGGAACAAGATAGTAAACAGATTGTTAACAAACATGAGTCATGTCACCTACTCAAAAAAAATTTTACTCAATCATACTCAAGTATATTTGGATCTAATTTCAATAGTAGAGAATAATGAATCAAATAAATTCATTTGAACTGTCTAATTATTTTTCACAATTTGATTTAAATCCAAAACAGTTGAATACAATTGAGTAAGAAATCTATTGAGTAGGTGAACGAGACTGTTAACAAACATAGTATGATTGACTTTCTTGTGGAGTTTTGGGTCTGGGCCCTAATTTGTTAGGCTTGAATCTTGGGCTTTCAGTGTTGGGTCTTTCATGGTATCAGTATTTGAGTTGATTTTGATATGCTTTTCATTTTCATTTTTTACATTTTCTGAGCTAGAAAATGTGAGGTAATGGCTACTTTCCCTTTGCGTGTGTTATACCTTATACCTAGCTAAACGATGAATAAAAGATTTACTGATTTCCAACAAAGAAAACATTGTTACTTCAAAATTTGCTTTTAAAATTTATTTACAATCAAATTCAATTTGGTTGTAGTAGCAACGTTTTATGTTTCCTAGTTTAATCCTGACATCTTGTCTATATTTGATTAGAACTACTGTTCTTGATTGGATTACGTTTCTCGATCCTATATGGTATATATTAGTTTTCGATTTCGTTTATTTATGTGTATTCTCTACAAGTCACCTTTTAAAGATTGGTGCCATTAATCAGCTTGTTTAACTAGATATAGACGCTAGATCATCAAATGGCCGGAACAAGACCATCAGGTGGTAGTGGCGATTACAAGAACTTCAAACAAACCACCCGTGATCGATTATTGCATGAACTCCTCCGATCTTGCAAAACGGGGAGCTCCAAATTAACCCACAAAGTACTTATTATGGACGAACTCACAATGAAGATAATGTCAGGCGTGTGCAAATTCAATGACATTTATAATGAAGGTGTTTCATTGCTTGAACGCATAGAAAGGCCGAGGCTGCCACTTCGGTGGAGGGATGCAATATACTTCATCCAGCCTTCCAAAGAGAATGTCATCAAGTTGTTATCAGACATGTCCGGACGCGCGCCACTATACCGGAAGGCATTTGTTTTCTTCAGTTTACCTATTTCGAAAGAGTTGCTTAGTCTCATCGAAAAGGCCGATGAAGCTGTGCTGGCTCGATTATCCGCATTGAGAGAGATGAATTTGGAGTATGTTGCTGTAGACAGCCAGGGTTTTGTTACAAGCAGTGAGAATGGGAGGGATTTAGAGCAGCTTTGTGGTTCGGATGAGGAGGATTCAAGTGTAGCATGTTTGAAGGAGATGGCTGCTAGTGTTGCCACGGTTTTCGCTTCTTTAAGGGAATTTCCCATTGTGCGCTACCAAGCTGCCAAGCCTGCAGGGCTTGATGTCACAGGAATGACCACTTTTCGGGACTTAGTTCCGACAAAGCTTGCTGCTGGGATCTGGGATTGCCTCATGAAATATAAGGAAACAATCCCAAATTTGATCCCAGAGACAGAAACATGCGAGTTGCTTATCCTCGACGGATCTGTGGATCGGAGTGTGGGGGGTGAGATTCGGATGAAGTCTGGAAAATTAACACCGGATGAGTTGAAAGCTTTAAATAAGACGAGAGTGCTTGGGGAGGAGAAACCTGCAGCTGGAAAGGACTGTTCAAGTACATTGCTAGAGGAACTCATAGAAAGCCTTAGCAAAGGTAAACTGTCCGAGGAAGATTATCCATGTTTGAAGAAACAAGCTCGGTCAGTTCCTCATTCAGTGAGAACGCGACGAGCACAAACATGGTCCGATTCTGATTACGAGTGTAGTTTTGATTATGAAAACATGGGCCAACGCATATTTGTTGTTATAGCAGGTAGAGCTACCAGATCAGAGCTTAGGATTTGCCACAAGCTCACAGCGAAGTTCAAAAGGGAAGTTGTTCTAGGCTTCTCATCTCTTCTTGATCCTGCACCTCTTTATACGAAGATGAAAACGAGGGCAACAACACACGAGATCGATCTGAAGCTCAATGCAAGGAGATTACCATTTTTTTGACTTGTTACTCCAAGGTTGTGTGTGTTGAGAAAATTTTGAAAAGTAATCTGGATACTATTGCTAATGGAACACCATTACTAACTTGTGTACATTCTATACTAGTATTTTATATCAGAAGTTTGACCATAAAGAAAACCAATTCAAGGTCCCATAGGCCATAGCTGCCATGCTGCGTAGACATTAAAATCGAAGCCAACAGCTCCAAAGTTTGACCTATCATTAATCATTGAGCAAACTGAACACTCAAAAGATCAGCATAAACAAACTCATAGTGCTAACCCAATGACTGGATGCGCACAATCACAGAAATCATAGAACTATAGTTTTCAAAGATCAAACTACATCCTCCCATCCCTGGACCATTCAAACCATGCATGAATCAATTCTGTAGTCTGCAGAATGGAGACTTAGCAGTGGATTATTGTATTCCGAGCATTTTCTAACATTAAAACCAATGATTTCCAACCCTAGAAACCAGAAGGCAACAAGCAACAAATGAAGAAATATAAGAAAACCATGTTAGTACATTTACAATTACAGGATGAGACCCAGTACATAAAGTCAATTGTATAATGCTAACAAACAGTCCTATAATCATAGTCTTAGATGACGATGAAACTTAACATAAGAAGCTCTTCTTCTTCTTTTTTTATCTGAAGCCATCTGCATATACACAACTGAAATCCTAATGAAAAGGGTGTTCACAAGGGCAATAGGCAACAACAGAAGAAATCAATACCCTATGTGCAGAAGATGAATGTCCACTCCCAAATGTCACCTTGATCATGATGTGCCTGCAACTTCAGCTTGGTCCTGCACCCCCACACTGCCTTCGATCTCATTCACTGCCCTCTCCATTTTCCTCACCAAATCCAATGCCTTGGTAGCATTCTTCGCCATCTGCCATCTCAGAATACACACCTGTCTTTGCAGACACTGATTCAGCCCCAGTAGGCCATTGATGCACTCATACTTCTTTTTGCTGTAGCCCTCCCACTTTTTACCAACCCCGGCGCTCATCCGAACCATCTCTATCCCCTTCTCCATCTGCACTTTCAAATTCCTCAGCTCCTCCTTTGGGCGCTCCAACACCTTGTTGTGCTCTGCCATCTCTTCCACAAATGGCTGCAACGAGTAGAGTGTGTTTTCGATATCCGAAAACAGGTATCTAAACATCCTCGGCGCCTTGTCCTTGTCCTCCGCCTCTCTCACCGCATCAAACAGCTTCCGAAATACCAACAGCGCCGCTTGTTCCACACCCTCTTCCCCTTCGCGACTTGGCTGCTCCTCCGGCGCCGACTCTGTTTGGGGCGGCACCATTTCTGACTCCAAGGCCTTGTTATAAGC
The DNA here is from genome assembly GCA_030142095.1 of Rubus idaeus. Taxonomy (NCBI): domain Eukaryota; kingdom Viridiplantae; phylum Streptophyta; class Magnoliopsida; order Rosales; family Rosaceae; genus Rubus; species Rubus idaeus. The sequence continues at coordinate 29,426,645 of CM057966.1, forward strand.
ATCAAACATTCTCTGAAGCATTTCCTCGATCATGTGGTGGACATCTCGGTTTTGCTGCCTCACAACCCTAAACTCCCTCACCCAGGTCGTCTCCATCAGCCCTCTGAAATACCTATCCAACTCTAGAAGCTCCTCGGTGTAATCGTCCAGCCAGCAATAGTGCCAAGTTCGGAGCTTGGAGAATTTCCCAATTAGCTTTGATCCCGTCTGCAATTCGACAACCACAGATTCCATCATGTCTTCTTGGTCAGGGAAAATCTGATGCCCTTCTTGTACGGGTTGGATGATTCGCTCTTTCAGGGTATTGAGAGTGGACTGGAAAAAGCCCAGGAGGGTTTTGAGCTTTCTATTCTTCTCCATCGATTGGGTGACTTGATCGCAGAGTTCTTCAAAGACTGGACCGAGGGAAGCCGCTCCAATAGTCGCCACCGCCATGATTGGGGCGAGACTCAAAAGCCGAAAGATATCAGATGATTCAGAAACCCTAGTTTTCTCTTTGTATCGCTGCAATTTCTCAATTTGGGGAAGAACCGAAGAAGATAAAGAATTTCTGTTATTTCTTAATGAACCCGGTCAATATATGTACATCCCTTTTCTTTTGTAAAATATATATGACCGAAAGACGAAAATGATACATTCCGTTTCCGTCAGTCCAAAAAGAATCTTCCAGCTCCGTCTAGAAATTACTATATGTCCAAGTATGAAACTTTCGATGGTGTGAATGGGATCAACTATTTATTTTTGATAGATTACGTCTCCGTCTAGAATATTCCGTCTCCGTCTAGAAATTACTATATATCAAACATTCAAACTTTTGAAGGAGGACGAATATGACTTTTTTTTTTGTTCGACGGGGACGGAATATTCTAGACGTAACTTTGTAAGAGAGGAAGGAAGGTCTTATGTTTCATAGCATTTTCGTTATTTTTTTCACTTAGTTTTATTCACACATAAACTCTAAACTTTAAATATGTACTTATAAATTATAATTACGGTTGAAAACTAAATCATTCATAACGGAATATGAGTTATTTAAGACAACGTCACATATCAACCTATCTATTCTCATCATCATATTAAATTCACAAGTGCATAATTCGCTACTAATGGCATAAGACCTTTTAAAGATAAAACTTCCTAGAACAAGAACACACATCCTTTACTGTTGAACAATAATAATTCAGCCAGAAGAGCAAAAATAGCATCAACAGAAAAACTGCTCAAAAACTGATATTCATTCTACTAATGGAATCCAGCTCCTCTATTATCCTTCTGGCAAGAACCTCTTTCTCCGTCGCCTCCGTCGCCTTCACCCATCGCATTGTACATAACAGTCTTGCAAGAGAATGATTCAGTCCAAGTAGGTTGTTGATGCACTCGTACTTTCTCTTGTTGTAGCATTTCCACTTAGTGCCAACCCCGGCGCTCTCCCGAACTATCTTTACACCCTTCACCATCAGTCCTTTGAAATTCCTTAGTTCCTCCTCTGGGCCATCCAATGCTTCTTTAAATTCTTCCACCAATGGTTCCAAGTACACCAGTGTATGAAGAATATCCCCAAACAGGGATTTAAACATCACAGGCCTCCTCTTGTAATACACTATATCTTTGACCGCACCAAGCAATGTCCCAAACACCAACCGCGCCGGTCGTTCATCTCCTCCTTCCCGGGACTCCGCCACCGTCTCTGTCCCAAACGACACCCTTGCTGTCTCCAAAGCCTTACAAGCATCTGACATTATCTCAAGCATTTCATCGAACATGGGGTGGACTTTGAGGTTTATCGAGATCATCCACCTTTTGAGCTCCAACACATTACTGAAATCCCTCATCGACAACTTCTCCAGCAGCCTTCTGAGATACCTATCCAAATCTACAAGTTCTTGGGTGTGATTATCCATGAAGAAATAGTCCCGACATCGGAACTTGGAGAATTTGTGGATTATTAGCACAACTCCCTTGTGCAATTGTACACGCATAGTTTCAATTTCTTCATCAGGGAAAATCTGGTGACCTTCTTCTACAGGTTGGATGATTCGTTCTTTCACGGAGTTGAGCGTGCAATCGAAATAACCCAAGAGGGTTTTAAACTTGCTATTTTTCTCCATGGATTGGGTAACTTGATCGCAGAGTTCTTCAAAGACTGAACCAAGGGAAGCCGCTCCAATTGTTGCCACGGCCATGGTGAGAGATAGACTTGTTTCTTTTTTCTTTCTTAAAAAGTGATGTTAACAAATGAAAATACAGTGCCTTCCCTTATATAAAGCACTAATCCACAACCGACTAGGAATATAACAAGCGTAATAACGGACCTATTACTAATAGGAAAAGGAAACAATTTACCCATATGGAGGACAAGGAGTCATTTTTTTTGGGTCAAACTAGGAAACTTTTCTAATAAATTACTCAAACAAACGGGAAAGAAAAATCAGAAAAACTATGCTTGTGGCGTTGCTTCACCTTGCTCCTTTCGACTTGTTTCAAACCCCTCCACAAGTCGTTACTAGATCGCATGACATCCGAGGAGACCTTATATAGATTCCTTGGCATTTTCCTACTGTTGAAATGTTTTTCCACTAGATTTAAGATTTTTAAAAAAAATTATGTCATAAAGTTTTGGTTTTGCAAGAACTTATTTCTGCTTATATTCAAAGCTAAACCCTAAATATCTATTTGCTTATGATGCTGGTTAAAAATTACATCAATCAGAAAAATCACAACTTTCTCTGATGTTACCAAAAATGTGTGCAATCTGGGCAGTTGACACATTTGGAGCCATGTACATACATTTGGAACCATATACATACATTTGGAACCATATACATACATACACATATAAACTTACAGAAAATTCCTCACAGGTCAACAGCGATCAAAGTAAGTTTCAAACACCAAATAACGTTTTGAATTACTGATATTGTTTAAAATCATGGAGGAATTTTAGTAGACCGGATTAGTAGAATAAACCCACATAACCTTTGGGAAATCACCTCTATTAATATCAGTATGAAGTGTAAAATAACAATGTAATTCTCATTTATAAGAAACAAAAACCCTAAAATTAGTTTCCAAATAATGATGTCAAAATTGCCAAAACAGCAATCACGATGATGATATTTAGAAAATAGTTCGACTGTAGAGGCTTATCTGGGCTTCCACCAATAGCTTGATACTCTGCCCGGATCTTCTGCTTCATAGAGTCTGAGAGCTCTCTCTGCAATTCACATAGGTAATACTATTGAATTTTTATTCCTTTCTCCTTCATTTAAGACTTCCAACTATTACATGTGAGTTTGACAGGAATTGAAATAGCTTCATCTTGCATTATTAAAAGAGACGGCACATAAAACATGACTCTTTTTTAGTCCTGCAGAAAACCATGAAAATTAAGACCAAGAAAAATTTGTAAACAAACGTTTTCTCCCTTAATAGTCTTTAATGCGCAAAGATGCAAGGTGAGGATATGATACTTATTGACCAAAAAGAAATAAGGAGCTGTGAGTTTCATGTTTACAACCTTGCCAGAGGAGTATTTAGCTGCCACGAACTTTTCTGGTACAGGTAGTGAAGGACCATCATCAATCACAATTCCCTGATCACCAAATTTAACAACAGTCTAAGGTGAATAGGCAACCTGAAAGTAAAGGAACATTCATTCTATGTCTGTACAAATGGATTTTTGGGTGCCTTTTATGTAGCCGAATGGCAAGCCAGATAGGCCGATACCAAAAGGAACCAAAAGAAAAGTATTTGTGTGAGGAAAACAAGAACGGACTTCTACGGAAAAGAAAAAAGAAAAAGAGACAGATGGGACGACCCCATGGTGCTATCTATTAACTATTAAGCCAACAATGAAACTATAAACTAATTAGCAAATGACATGTCAGGTATTTGTCTTTTTAACAGAAACCAATGTGGGTCTAAAGCTTCCCTGGCTTAAGCATTAACATGGATGTGGCATTGTAGTAACTAAATTGGCTACAAGTAGTTCAATAAATTGAAAAAATAATAATAACAAAGACACATTATTGGAAGCTAACAAACCTCAGGAGGATGAAATTTGGCTCCTAGATTGCTAAGTTTAGCATGAGCTTCAGCATAGTCATTGAAGAAAGCTTCTTGATCTTCAGCATATTTCTCGGCAAAGACCTGAAAATTACGTCAAACTTCCACATAATTGCATCTGAAACTTAAACTGCCTCTCGCTCTATTTTATTTTGTCTTACCTTGAAAGATGGGTCTTCAAAAAGAGCAGCATCAGTTGGCAACACCAGTAGATCTTCATCTCTTTTTTCCTTGATATCCTGTATTGAACAGAAAAAATAAACAGAAGGAAAATCTACGACCAGTCCCAGAACTCCATCCAGCCTCCTCTTGGGTGCAGTGTCAAATCAACTGAATTTTCAGATTCAATACCTTGAAGTAGGAATTGTCAAACTTCAACCATTGTGCTGTCCAAGACTGTCCTCCTGCGGCACCTGGCCCATCTTTCTGTTATGAAAATAAATGCTAGTTAACTAAATAATTCTAGTATTGTAACTATTCTTCTTATTAGTAGTATATTCATCATAGCTGCTGTTACTAAAGAATACCCCTAAGCATATGGTCCATGATCCAAACTCCAAAGTATTGGATAATCAACAACTCGGCATATGGTATGTGATATTATCAAACTTCTCAAAGGTATTTTCATCTAGGGAACACTCTTTCCATACTAATTTAAAGTACAAACTAATCAAGTTCTACCTTAGAGGGTTCTTCAAATTAAATGCTTTCATAGCTCGGGCATGACTAAAGTAATCAAAAGTAACATTACAAATATTAATCAATTCTACATGCTCATAATCTGACTTCAAAATCTCACAACCCCATAAAAAAAAATGGCATGGAAAATATCTAACAAAAGCCACTACAAAGTTATTCATCAATGAACATGAGATGCTAATGCTAGTTCAATACCGTATACTTTGTCTCTGGCTTGCCCCAACCACTGCGTTCAGGTCTGGACCTCCCCAGAGTGTGTGCCCCAGATAATGCAACTATTTCCTACAGATAAAATAGCGTCATAAGCATATACTCCACATGCACAATATGACGTCCACAAAGTAGTAAACAGAACTTAAAGTCACCTTGTCATTTAATCCCATTCTGTAGAAAACCTCACGTAGATGATCAGCAGGTGAAGGGGGGCCAGCATCTAAACAAACATCACACAGTATCACAGATATTTCAAATTGGGTTAAGAGAATAAGCAAAAAGGATACTACATGGAGCACCAAATTAATTTCAAATTCCGTGTTTATCTAGACAGTGCATGTATTTGTTTACTCAATTCCCATATTAATATACACATTTTACTAACCAGGAAGCCTTCCTTCCTCTGGGCACTGCTCAGGTGCTGAGACATCAACTCTCCCATACTTCATAGGAATCTTTGGGCCCCCAGCCTCCTGAAAAATCCAGTCTGAGTATGGTCACTTAAATGAACTTATAAACTTAAAATGTTGTATATATGATTGATATGATGCTATGTGGAAGAGCAAGACTAACCTCCACAGCACTAGCACTGGCCAATTGGAACAAGTCTGCGTATGTGACACCAGAGTACTTGTCTTTGATAGGCTGAATAAGCTTCAACGCATTCACAAGACCTAAAATGGCAGCTTAAATTAAACAGCAAACAAGATTTCAAATGCTTAGGTTCAATTACTTGCAATTTTCTGTGGTTAATTAACCTGCATTAGCTGCGTGCTTAAGCTCAATCTCGAACCTCAAACTCCCATTAGCTCCACCTCTCTGTGGCCACTCCTCAATGTTCTTGTTGAAAGTACCAGAATCATGCCATCCCAACCGAACCTGCAACAACAAAAATCCGTCAGCTAAACTCAACTTTCCTCGACGATCGTCATCAGCAGATTAAAACGAGCAATCGCGATATTAATTACCAGAATTGGATGGCAGAATTTGGTCTTCAGGAGCTCCTTGATGTCTTCTTTCGCAAGCTTGAGCTGGTCGGGATCGGAAGCCAAGCACTTCGGAGCCGCGGCGGCGCCACTGAACCCCCGGCTGGAGGAACAAGCCGGCGGCGAGCCTTTGCGGTTGAGGAAGAGGTGGGAGATGAGCGGAGAGGAGCCGAGGCATTTGAGAGAGGAAGGAGAAGAGCGAGACAGAGAGAACGAAGTCCCGGCGGTGGGGAGGAGGCAGCGAGAAGTGGTAGCGGCGGCGCCGCCAAAAGCGACGGAGGCGGCCATGGTTGAAGTTGAAGGAGTGTGAATGTGAGAGTGGGGGAGTGTGGGAGTCGGTGGGAATGATAGGGAGAGAAGACGGTGATGATGTGCCATTTGGATCACACGATTCGCTGCGGCCTCTCCTTTCGTTTTGGATGGGCTTTAAGTAATTGAAGAGAGCCGGCCCAAATTGGTCCCATGGCTGCCACACGCTCTTTTCGTGTCTGTTTCTCTGTCCCATCCCAACGTCAAGAGTCGCCCGCAAATAAAGCAACAATAGTCAACAGTTTTGGTATTTTACCTAGTGTATATTTATACTATTTATGATGAGAATTTGCATTGCTGATTAAAACAAATTTTTTTTATCGAAGTAGTTATTCAATATTAAATAATTATATATATCATTTAATTGTTAAAAATAAAAGAGTCAAAACACAAACAAATAATTAGTAAAAAAAATATAAAAATATATAAATTCCCTTTAACTTCTTACTTCTACAACCAGTAACTACACACTTCCACATCCATATGGTGTGGACATTTTTTAGTATAGAATGTAAAAATTTAAGTTTTTGGTAAATATTTAAAAACTCAAGATGTATCCCTCCAAAATTATATTAACCAATATGTAAACTTAAATAAACTAAGGTGAAAACAGTAAATAGAATAATAAAGAAAATTAAAACCATATTTGTGAAGGTCTCACACCAACTTACGCATTTGCCTATTTATTAAATATATATTTAAAAAAATTAATTAATTACAAAACCGAATAGCAAGTAATACGAAAAAACTAAATAAACGAAAATGTTTCTCTCACGCACGAATGCCGCCTTCCATACGTGCCTAGTCTAAATTAAGATAGAATTACAAACAAAATGATGGTAAATTGGTAAGTAGCAACTTTGTATAGTAAAGTTTTTCTCGATGAAAATGGTGGTTTTAGTTTGAAAGTAGAGGTAAAATACTCTTCAATTCCCAACACATTAAGCAACGATAGTGTAATTTAGTGGTGCATAAATTTACAACGTTATGCATTAAGATTAATATTTGGTTGATATTATTAATGCAAAAATCGTTAATATTGTCTAATTGGCGGTGCAAAGTTGATTCAAACTTATGACTTAAATATTCATAGACAAAAAGATCATTTAGTGATTTTATTCCCTTATACACATCAAAGGGCTAGTATGTGTGTGTGTATATATATATATATATGGCTCCTCGTGACTTGATGGAATATGGAATATAGATCCCTTCTTCTTCGTCCTCGTTTTTCAATTATTCGAGCTATGATGCGAATGACTCATGAAAATAAAAAAAACTAGCTATAGCACTTGCACATATTAAAGAAACTTAATTAGCTAGGAATAGTGCAAATATATGTTAGGCACCGTTGCTCACAATGCTAGCTGCATGTGTACAATTAATTCTTATTGGCGTGCAATAACGCAGAGTGATAAAAACCGTGTCCATATACACACTACCAGCTGCTATCTAAATCTCGGACGATAATTAATTCTACAATGGCGACGGAGGAGGTGCAGAGGTTAATGTTCGGTTCAAAAGAGGCGTCGGCAATGGTGGGAAAGTTGAGGGCTAGTTACGGCTCTGGTAAGACGAGAAGCTACGAGTGGAGAGTGTCGCAGTTGAAGAAGCTCCAGAAAGTGACGGAATATCATGAACAAGAAATCATCGAGGCTCTTCGCTCCGACATCTCCAAACCCGAATTCGAATCCTACCTTCAAGAGGTTCCAACTCTATCTCTAACTTGCTCTTATACCAAATTGAAGTGTTTGCATATATGTTGACTGGATTGGCTGGTAAAAGCTAGCTCATCGGCACTCGCTACGTACGTACGCGTTGTTAAGAGGCTCGTTATAATAATACGTACATGAAGAGTATTTGATTGGAAAACATTACATCCTAGTGCAAAAATACATCGTATACTTGAATAAGCTAAAATACGATCACGTACTCACGTACATATATACGTGCAAAGTTATTAGCTAGGGATCGAGTGCATTATATTTCATCAAATTAACATGTTTACATATAGAATCAACTCTTGGTTCATTAACATTAATATTGTCACTTTATAGGTGTTACTCGTTGAATTGCTTGTGATCAATCATGTGAATCGTGAATTCGATCAAAGTTGAATATATAGATCCCTCAATTTTGTTTTGGATATATAGCCAGCTAGATCATAGACGTATAACACTCCCATTGTTATTTTGAGCCACCCACTCAACTAGCTTGCGTAAATGCGTGATCGAGTGAGCAACTGGCTTAATTAGCTAGCTTAAACTATAGCTAGACTTTGTTGTACCGGCAATTAATTGACATTAATCTCAACTCATATATATTCATGCATGAAGTTTGTTGTACAAGTTAGCTAGGCAAACGTGATTAGTACAACTGTAAAACTGCCAACACCAACTACCTACGTACGTAGGTAGCTTATTAGGAGTAGTACTCACTGTGTACCAGTCCCAACTGCATGCATCTTATACCATAGTCGTTTAATTCGGAACTGTTGAATATTGGAGTAATCATAGGGCAATCAAATGGCTCACAGTCAGAGGTGGAACTAGAATTTGTAATTTCGAGGGGTTGAGTCATAAGATATAAATTATTAATTATTTATATATCTTTTTGTTGAATTTTGTTTGTTTAACGAGTTATATTCTTCGTACTTTTGAACTATTTCTATCCATTTCGTTTTTATGGTTTCGTTACTTTGTTGTTTTGATTTTATTTATTTATTTGGTCGTATAGCTTCTTATTTGTGAATTGGGGGTCAATACATTAAATAGAGTTGCTTGTATGGCTGTATCATTTATATTACTAGCTAGCAGTTGAATAACTAGAATGAAGTTGTCAAAAACTTAGGGGGGTCCGGACCTCGTTGGGCCTGACAGTAGTTCCGCTCCGGCTCACAGCTAGCTAGAGCTCAAACGAGGCTTAATTTCAATACGTAAATGAATATCATTTTGGTCTTCGACATATATAATACAATGTGATCGATTACAGAAGGGAAGCGCAGTTTGAAGTTTATGTACGTACCTATGTTCAAAGTTTGAACGTGGCCTAAAAAAATATAATACAATGTATCGTAGAACCTTAAAAAAAAAAGGAAACATGCATGAATAAAGGAGTCTTTCTTTTTGTGTTAGCGAATCAACAAGTCGTTAACCTAATACTACTATATATATGTGTGTGTGTTTCACCAATCTCAAGTTCTAAACCAAGTTGGTGGAGATTACAAAGTTGGGCCAACCAATAACTTATGGGACGACTTTAATAATGGATTTAGATTTTCAAATAGTAAAGTATAATATTTGGATGTGGAAAGTACGTGGTTAGACTCAAGTATCCATAAAAATAACAAATGGTAAATTTTCACAACAAATATTCGTTAATTTGTTTTATTATCTGATAAAATTATATTTGTTTAATACAATTTTGGAATAACTAAACAATTTCAAATTTGATTGATTTATTTTCAAAAAGAATCTTTAATTTTTAAGAAAAAATATATATTTTTGTTACAAGAAGAAAATATGTTTAATATTATTGGGAGGTGACTATTTTCAAGTGATAATATTAAATGGTTTCTGTCTTTCTGATCCGAATTGTCCGCATGCAGAAAAGGACCAGTCCAGCTTCACACTCCTCTCCTTTCATTCCCGACCTCCTTCGAAGAAAACAAGAAGAAGCTAGATGAGTTTCATTAGGGTAATTTCATGAGGCAGCAGAAATAAAAAAACAAACGACTAATCAACTGTGAGGCCCATCTATGTCACCCCACCTAACTCTCAGAGAAAGGGAAAGTATTTTGAGCAAACGCACCAGACAAACAGAGACGCCCACCTCTTTCGTCACGCTCGTTTTGTTTATTATTGCGTGCATCCCACACCCATAATATATATCGTCATTGCCATCCTCTTTCAGTCATTCTATCTATATATATATATACACTGTCTGTCTGTTTGTTTGTGTAATCGATCCATCTGTACGTGCGTGTGATTATCGAAATGGCGACGGCGACAGCGACGGAGGAGGAGCGGCGGGTAGTGTTCGGTTCGAGGGAGGCGTCGGCGTTGGTGGAGGAGCTGAGGGCCAGTTTCGGGTCTGGTAAGACGAGAAGCTACGAGTGGAGAGTGTCGCAGCTGAAGAAGCTCGAGAAAGTTACCGAGTATCATGAAGCGGAGATCATCCAGGCTCTCAGCTCCGACCTCTCCAAACCCGAATTCGAATCCTTCGTTCAAGAGGTTCCAACCATTCTTTACTCATTCTTTCAATTATTGTTTGTTTTGTTTTTGGGTATTGGTGCTTTGGTTTATTGATCACGTGACGGATAAGATTCTGTTTTGCGCCGTCGTCGCACGACGTCGTATGAGGTTTAAATTGTGCGACTATGCTCTCATTTTCTTGTATCATGATGCTGTCACTGCTGTAGAAGTAAACCAAGGATTTGGGAATTATCTAGTGGAACTGATTCTGCATCTAATTTTTGTAGGTCTAGAAATAATGAGAAATTAGGGATATATTTGTTTACGTATGTATGTATGTATTTATATAAGACATTAAGATTGAGATTTGGTTCGTCAGCGTATCATATGGAGGCATGTTGCATTAATTGTACATAACTGAATTGTGAGTCATTACGTGTGTGCATGCTCACATTTATGGACTTAAAAGGGAGCAGTAATGGAGGTATTGGTAGCCTGCCCCTTTGCTCTTACACCCACACCACCATGTCACATAACCAATTGGCCAAGTCACTAAGGTCGAAAATTCTACCGTCATTCTAGAGTATTGAAATTCTAGAGCCGGGAATTGTTAAATTTCAAATTGTTTGCGGTGTGTCTCATTTAATGAGCTATTCCAATGGCTACGGACTCCGGAGCATTAGGTGGTGCGGAACTGCGGAAGCAGAATGGTGGAAAATTAATGTACCCTAATTTCCAAAATAAAAAAATAATTACTTCCCTAAGTGACCTAGTTTACTTCATACTAATTCTCTTGGTTGGATCCAAATACTATCCGGATACGGATCCCTCTGACCCAGGAGTCCGTGTCTCTCACAGTCACGAAATCTGTATGGGAATTGTTTTTGGCTTTCTTCACAAGTCAGAATTTCACACCTGGATACATATATATAGACGCATACGCAATCCCATTACGAGTCACCTTTTCTACTCTCGTTTGACACAAAACCCATAAGACTTTTCTTCTTCCACTACCTACTACTCCTTCTGTTTGAATGGCGGCGAAGGTAGTTCTCGACGGAGAAGCAGCGTCGGCGCTGGTGAAGGAGCTGAGAGGGACCTTTGCCTCTTCCAAGACTCGGAGCTATCAATGGAGAGTGTCGCAGCTCAAAGGCCTCCTCAAGCTCGCCACCGATCACGAGGCAGAGATCGTCGAGGCTCTAAACTCCGACCTCTCCAAGCCTGAATTCGAGTCCCTAATCTACGAGGTTCCCTAAACTTGCTCTCTTATAAACTATTTATAATCTCAAATTCTCAATACCAATATCTTAGTTCTTGAGTAATCATGAGTCTTGATTTTTCTTGATGAGCATCAAGCACTTAATGTATGGTACTATAATCATTGTTTGAGCCATAATATTCCAATTGGTGTTGATTAGGTAATTCGGTGACAAGTTCTTGTCACCAATAATTCTTTGCGGGTAAACTATTGGGCCCAAACTAGGTGCCTATGTTGCTCTAACAGAGCTTATTCCATTTATTCTTGATTCATATTGTTTGTGATTTGTTGCTTCTTTGTTTAGGTTCTTGTTTCGTTAACGAGGGGTCAAATACTGTACTGTTTTTGGAATAGTTTGTCAGATACTAGGCTCATCAAAATACTCACAGGAAGAATTTAACAAGTTGGTGGATCATGAGAGTAATTAATGACAACCCCACTTAGCTTCATGCAAAAGGCTAGCCTTAATAAAGATGGTACCTATGTGGCTTGTGAGTGTGATGACAAATGTGAATGCTCTCAACTTGAAATTTATTGCCCTTGAGAAAGCTATTTTTGATAAGGATGTAATGTATGCCCTCCATTTGAAGGCAGCAATTTTTCTTTTTCTTTTTTGGAGGGGGGAGGTCAAATTGGTCAGCAATAACTCTTGTAAGAGAAATTTTCAAGCCTGTTCTGGTGTCATAAATAATAAATATATATACACATATATTTAACACTTGGGTTTCATTTAGGTTCAATGTGAATAGTTGAGAATGGGAAAAGCCATGTGTGTCATTGTAAAGTAAAAAATGAACTTGCCATTGACAACCCGGTTCTGAGGAATTTTGGGTGCCAAGTCTAAATTTGTAGTCATCTTCTGTTATTTTAAGTTTTAAAAGTTGTTAGTCAGGACTTTGAATATAAAAATCTAACTACAATAAATATCTTGCACTGTTTTGAGTGTATAGTAGTTCTCCTGAATTGATTTGAGGAGAAGCTTAAAGTTTGGGGTCCTAAACATGGATGCAGTCACTCGGTTAACTTTAAACAAGTTTCTCAGTGAAGCTTTTGTCAATAGGACACCCTTCACAAAACCAACCTTTTGCTCTGTGCACTCATGACTATTGACATTTACAACCTGTAGTACATGGATATGTGAATATGTGCGACTCTTTTGGCTTTCCTATATATGTGAATTGCAAATTTGTTGAAAAAACCAGTTAGCTATTCATTATAGTCATTCAGTTTGGTAAAGGGGGTTTGTCTAATATATATATATTTTTTCTGTATAAAAGCTATATGACTGCTAATTTGATTCATATGGTATGTTGTGCAGATTGGCATGTTGAAGAGCTCGTGTAAATTAGCTATGAGACAGCTAAAATCTTGGATGACACCAGAAAAGGTATATTTGATCAGTAAGACTGTTTTAAATGGCATCTTTTAGTTGTCATATTGGCTTGACTGGCTTTGTTTGAGTTATGATTCAACATTTGCATTCAGACTTTTGTTTATGAGTAATATTTTACCTTTTGAACTGCAGGCTAAAACTTCAATAACCACATTCCCTTCATCAGCTGAAATAGTGTCTGAGCCTCTTGGTGTTGTACTAATAATTTCAGCATGGAATTATCCTTTCTGTACGTTAATATCCATCAAGTATCTTTATAATTAAGCACTGAGATCATGAATCTTACTCTCCAGTCCTATTTTCTGTTTCTGGTCAATAGTAACTGTTTAATATCTGTTTTCCAGTGTTGTCCCTTGATCCAGTTGTTGGAGCCATTGCAGCTGGTAATGCTGTGGTTCTAAAACCATCAGAACTTGCTCCAGCCACATCGTCATTGCTTGCTAAACTACTAGGAGAATATATGGATAGCTCCTCTGTGAGAGTTGTTGAGGGGGGTGTTGCTGAAACAACTGCACTATTAGAGCAAAAGTGGGACAAAATATGTTACACAGGTTGTTACTCCTTTTCCTCATTTTATAGTCAGATACTGAAATCCTTGAAGATTTTGATCAACTGATATTTCAAGATGTTACTAATGTTTTGTGATCTTCTTCTATGTGATATAAGATATAATAATATCTTGTAACAATGAAATAAAATTTTCTTTCGATGTTGAGAAAGGGAGAGAATGAAATGTTTAGCTCAAAATCAGAGGGTCTGTATGTGGCAGCTTTTATAGAGAGATGGCTTAAGAAGAAATATAAGGTCCTTGCTTTATCTAGTGACAGGGGTGCTTTGGTCTGTGAATAAACTTATAAGTAAAAGTGGCCTTAATTTTGTGGTTTGTCAAAGGAGGATGCCGAGTAAGATGAGAAGACCTTTGATGGATGTTCTGTTTAATGAATTGCAACCTTAATCTCATTGGATTTTTTTTTGGTATATCTGAATTGTGTTTGGCTATGCCTAATTTTCTTGATCAATTATATGTTTCTGCATGAGTTTTGAATTTTAATTTTACATCCGAAGTTGGTTTTATTTTTTATTATTATTGTTTTGTGCTTTTGGCACTGAAGTTGCATAGTGTCGTTTGTACTTCAAATTAAAGATTGATTGAACAACGCCTTATTTGCAGGCAACGGAAGAGTGGGACGGATAGTGATGGCTAGTGCTGCAAAGCACCTTACACCTGTCCTTCTGGAGCTTGGAGGAAAATCTCCTGTTGTTGTTGATTGTGGCATTAACTTACAAGTATATAGATCCTCTTTCTTGCATAACCTGAGTAACTTGTTATTACATTTTACTTGCTGCTTTAAATTGTGCTATGAGTTTCAGCTCCTGTCCTGTAGATCCTTCTCTTATTTTGTTTTTCCCAGGTTGCAAGTAGGCGGATAATTGTAGGAAAGTGGGGCTGTAATAATGGACAGGCTTGCATTTCCCCTGATTACATTTTGACAACAAAAGATTTTGCTCCTAAATTGGTAAGGTTACCCTCAGATTCCATTGGAGATCTGAAATTCGGAATTGTTTCTGTTTGTCTCATCTTCTCCAATTTTTATTGTTCTCAGGTGGATGCCCTGAAGCATGAATTGGATATCTTTTATGGGAAGGATCCACTACAATCAAAAGACTTGTCTCGAATTGTGAATTCTAATCACTATGCTCGCTTGACAAAGTTCTTGGATGAGGATAAGGTTTCTGGTAAGATCGTCCATGGTGGTGAAAGGGACAAAAGCAACCTGTAAGTTCTACTCTCTGATTGTTCTCTTGTTAGCTTCCTCTGGCTGCATTAGTCAATGGTTTGACATGACAATGTATCGTACATCATTACCCCCTTATGTTGATTGCAGGAGGATATCTCCCACCATCTTGCTCGATGTTCCACAAGACTCTCTGATAATGCAGGAAGAGATATTTGGTCCCTTGCTTCCCATTGTTACGGTAGGAACCAAAACTTCTGTTAGTAAGTTTTTTCTCAATGAAAGAATGCAGAAAAAAAATAATAGATATTGTAGTTGATTTAAATAGCTGTGAAATATTGTTCTACATGCTCCTCTGCACACTCTGAATCAGCTTGCTTGAATTGTGAACTAGTAACAGAGAATCTAACATGCTGTTCCTTTGGGATGATTGATTACAAAGGGAAAAATGTAGAGATACCTTCACCATATGTGAATAGAAGGTGGCAATATGTTTTAGAGATTTGATAGAAATAACTTGCCTTTTGTTTGTTGCAGGTTGACAAGGTGGAAGACAGTTTTGATTTGATAAACTCAGGATCAAAGCCCCTCGCTGCATATTTGTTCACCAACAACAAGAAGCTGAAGGATCAGTTCGTAAGGAGTGTCTCTGCAGGAGGTTTGGTTATCAATGACACTACCATACATGTAATAATTGTCTCTCAAACTTTCATCCATTCGTTATTGCGTATATATGGAATTTCCATTTGTCACATATTACATATATGTTTATATATCTGAACAAGTTACGAATCTAATTTAAATGTATTTGGTGGTGCAGCTTGCTGTTCCCTCCTTGCCATTTGGAGGAGTTGGCGAAAGTGGAATGGGTGCATACCATGGGAAATTCTCTTTTGAAGCTTTCAGCCATAAGAAAGCAGTTGTTTATCGAGGTTTTTCTGGAGATGCTTCTGTGAGGTACCCTCCATACACAAAGGGGAAGCTAAGTCTTCTGAAGGCTCTGGTTGGTGGTAGTATATTGGGCATAATCCGCGCTCTGTTTGGATGGTCTAAGGTTTAAAATAGGGCTCTGTTTGTCTGCTGGAGCCTGGATGTGATTTCTGCTTCCTTCGTACTGTGATTGTCTTCTCTGTATAATGTGGCAATTCGGTTCTGACTACTGTTTGAACTAGGTTTGGTTACAAATTACACAGGAAAGGTTGGGGTGAAAGATATAAAAGTAGTCGATAAATATTACAGATTTGTCAATATATGTTTTTTTTTTTTGGTAAAATATTTTGGTTTTGCTTAGATATAATGCGGTGTTCCATCTGGGCATCCATTGTATTCAATTCTAAAGCTCTAAACACTCTTTCGTATAGAAACATTAGGTTAGTGACCCTGCAATATACAAAGACCCCAATCTATTCTACCTATCTCTTACAATTAGGTATTGGGTTCTATCCATATTGTGCAATATATGAGAGCTTTTTACAGAAGCACTTTTTCAATTAAGGGTCCTCTAAAATGGTAAGAAGATCTGATCTTTGCTCTTGTGTTAGCGAAGTAGGAAACTCAACGAGGAACGTGACTTTGAGATTTCCTTTCTTCCCTCCCTCTTTCGAGATTGGCATACCTTGGTCTGGAATGGTTTTTTCGTATCCAGGGAATATGATATCTTCAATTGCCAATGTCATATTCTCTCCACCCAGAAGAGGAATTGAGATTGTGCAGCCAGTAAGGGCCTGTATCAATGGGATTTCAAGTGTCAACTCCAAGTCATCTCCTTCTCTTCCAAACAAAGGGTGTCTTTTCTCAGCAATCACGAAAATTATGTCAGCTGGGTACGCTCCAGGTCTCTCATTTCCCAATCCTTCAAATGTGATCTTTGTTCCTTTCTTCCATCCTGGCTTCACATTTATCGTTACCAATTCCTCTTCTTGAGCCATTTGCCTGCCATAAATAAAGAAAAAGAAATGTTAGATGATCGAATTGAGAGCTACGTACTGTGCATATTTCTATTAATTTCAAGGACATGCATGGTAATGAACCCACCCGGTGTCTTTGACAACAACCCTCGTAACCTTCATCTTCTTGTTGCATCCAAAGCACAACTCCTCCAAGGTGCACTCAAGCTGCCTCTCGATGGCCGGCGGTTTCAACATCCCGGATGAGTTGGAAAACATGATGGTGGTGCTCCTCCGGCTCTCGCATTTCGAGAGAGGCCCGCTTTTGGAGAGAGGCGTAGTACTGTCGAAGTCGGTAGAGCTTTTCGAATTCCTCCCTGATGAGGAGGTTTCCGGAGAGGCGGCCTTTTTCCGAGTCGGCGTAGTACTTGCTGATCGGGTACCACATCTCGTGAGATTATGACAAGACATGTTAAATAAACTATCGACGCTTGTGTGCTTGAAGAAGCTGCTTGAAGATCTAGGGCTACCGGCAGAATCATTTCGTTGCATTCCTTGGCTGTTGCATCTATAGCTTTGAAAATGAAGTCCATTCACACTTTTCTCATCGTTGCCCTCGTCCTGGTCAATGTACGTAAATCCTAAGATGATCAGTATATATATGGATGTGCATGCATGCATTCAAGATATACAAACATGTACGTACAAGAACTTTTTTTAATAGAATAACGTACACGAGCTAGCGATATCTTAACCTAACTCATTTCTCGATCCACACATATGATTATATGAACTTCGTTATTTAATTTATGGAATATGCATACATCGGATATGAATTATAAACGTATATATATTATATTATGCAAGTGTAATTATTTTCTAGGAAATTGGTCAAATTTATAGTTCTTGTTGTTTGTATGAGATATCGAAATTCTATCTCTTACAATCTGAAAGTACTCGATCTATCATTTTTGCAGTGCTAGATTGTTAATTTGGATCATAGATGAAATGGCCGGATTATTTAATATATAATTCAGATCAACAATCTAATTATTTAGCAAGGGTGAATTTCATCAAGGATGCAGTACACACACATATATATATATATATATAATTATATATGTGAAACCTAAACATTTCTTGCACAACAAGGATGCACGTACACATGTAATTTACCTCAACGGGTACATCGTTTTCTATAACCGGGCGGATTTTTTCATCTTCGGGAGTCGATTTCTTCTTATCGTTGCGCCATCTTCTGGTGATGGATCTATAAGCTGCTCTATAGAGGTTTCGAATGGAGGCTACACCGGATCGCATGGGTAAGAGCAGGCCACCGTGAAAGATAGCCAGAGTGGAAGAAGAAGAAACGAAGAAAACCAAGAGAGAGAAATTACAAGCAGAGTAATTAACTATATCCGCAAGAATTTTACTTTTTCTTTAGAGTAAATAGCAAAGATTTTTGTTTTTTTTGTTTCCCAAAATCTATATCCACAAGAACTAATGCCTGTTTTGCCAAATATATATGGAAGCGTTTTAGAAGGGCTTTCACTCAATTAGTTCAATCCGTTAATCAAAATGGACACATGCAGGGGTTTCTAGCTGTTTTACTTTTATTGTTATGGCCAATCATTCTAGCTAGACTAGTCCATCTTTAGCCATGTACAATGAAGAAGATGAATCAAATACATTGGCTTTCGTTATAATGGTTATTTCTATCAACGGGTATGATTTAAAATCAAGATTTCATTATTAACTCTTTTCTATTCAAAGTCTTATACGTAATAAAAACAACACTCATTTGGATATCTACATTATCTTTTATTAAATAATGAGACTCGATCTGCAATGGCCGTAAAACCACTCGTAGCTGCAGATTCAAAACACACATAATTGATTATTAACCGGTTATGAATTGATTACGAATATTTACGTACGTGACCCAATATTTGCAAAAGTAGAAATCAAAACCCCTTGAAATTTTCTTCTAAAGAAAAAAAAAACCCTTGAAATTTTAGGGTTTATGCCAAATATTTGGAAAAGTAGAAAGAAAAAAAAAATTACAAACAGGAATTTGAGTTGCTTTGCATTTGGTTGGGTTAAAACTTGTTTTACCTTAAAGAAATTTTGGAGCATTATATATTTTCAGGCGTCCGCACTCTGATGATTTGCTGATATTTTTGCTACGCTCCTCTAGTCGCCTCTCCTCCGACGTCGGCGGCGGCGAAGGAATACGGGTCTTCCAATCCGCACCGCCACCAGCAAATAAGCAAATTAAAAACAGGAAACACCGGTAACTAAAACCCATCTCATGCATATGCAATTGTTAATTTGTTTCCTGAGAGAGAAGGCATGTCATTGCTGTATGCCTATATGCGTGTATTCGCTGAGGGAAAGTTAACAGAAATATGAACTTCTGATAATTTCCTGAACACACAAGGATTCTGTTTAAGCTTTATTTAATATCAAGTATTTTCATAATGCACATTGCAGGTTTTATACAACATCTAACATCCATTCATTATGTGAGATATATAGGGAACGGAATTTAACTTGAATAAGCTCAAGCGGATGTCTACTGATTACAGAGATTGGAAGAAAGTAGCTATTGACTTGTAGAATTACGTGTCACGTACCTAGTTAACCATTTCTTTACTTTGCCTGTTTCAAATTGAATTTTTCATAAAGAGGGCATCAAAGTCGTGAATGAAGATGATGATATAAAGGGGCATTACGAATGTGCTAACAGTTAAGACTAAAACCGATGAGGATCAGTGGCCGAATTAATTGATTCATTTCAGACATAGAAAAGAAGACTCATCATGTTCAAAACCATCATTACATGTACAAGACGCGAATCCCAAACTTTTTCACCTTTATTTCGGGCTCTTCACCCCTATTCTCGAGGTATGCTGGGTACAAGTGAAAAGACGCCCGATTGACCTTGTTCAAAGGAATGCTCTTCCTGTTTCCTTCACGCCAAAATGTGTCCTTTTTAAAGAACGCCATCACATGATCCTTTGAAGTGAGACCAATTGAGATTTCAGCACCACAAAGTGGGGTTCGGAATTCGTATTGATAGCCTTCACCGTCGTTTTTGGTTTTGAAATTGCACTCACATACCAAATAAAAATAGGATTTCCGGGGGAATAAGCAGTCCAAATTTCCAGCAACAACAGCGGATATAGCGAAACCCAAGAACTGGTCTTGTGTTGTTGTTTCATGAAACCAATCCGGAGCCAGAGAAAACTTGATATTATTTATTTCACATCCCTCCCTTCGATAGCTGAACCATTCAGAAATTTCATTTCCCGGACAAATGGCAAATACTGCATCATGATCCTGTAAATTGAAGAATAATTAATTCACTCAAGATCGAAAAACTAGTAGCTAGCTGCACACTGCACCATCCAAAAGCTTAATTAAATATGAAGGCAGAGGGGAGGGAGAGAGAGAGAGAGAGAGAGAGAGAGAGAGAGAGAGAGAGACGTACACATTTAGATGATGATGCCATTCGCATAATTCTAAGTTGTGCATCACCCATTATGTTGCACCTTGCACTCTCATCCAATTC
Source organism: Rubus idaeus (assembly GCA_030142095.1). Taxonomy (NCBI): domain Eukaryota; kingdom Viridiplantae; phylum Streptophyta; class Magnoliopsida; order Rosales; family Rosaceae; genus Rubus; species Rubus idaeus. The sequence continues at coordinate 29,446,957 of CM057966.1, forward strand.
CAAGCATTCACTAAATCTAAGACTCTCTCCATCAAAACCAGGAGCCTTATATTGTTCTCGTTGTTGCATGAGTGCTCTCGCCGAACTTGCCACGCTCTTCAATGACGTGCATCCATCTGCCTCCAGAATTTCTAGCTGCCATGGGAGCTCTGGTATAACTTTAAGCTTCTTGCAATTCCTCAAGAGTAGCTTGCGCAGTCCTGAAGCATTTATTATACTTGAAGGTATGCTCTCAATCGCGGTTTCACTGAGATTTATATCTTCTAATGTGGATAAGCAAATAAGACTATCAGGGATGCTTTCTAATACACTGCAGAAACCGAGGTTTAGAGTTCTCAAAGAACACAAACGCCCCATTGGCAATGGAGGCAATCTTTTGAGTTTCTCACAGCCAAAGAGATTGAGAGTTTCAAGACGATTTGAATTGTAGATGCTATCTGGGACAGACTCAATGGTGGAACAACCGCGCAATATTAATTCTTTAAGCGCAATTCGATTTTGATCACCACCACACAAGTTCAGCTTACCAGTGCTGCCGCTTGGAAGATTCTTAAGGTCTTTACAGTAACCAAGATCCAATGTATGAAGATTTTCGTGAGACCAAATTGATGGTGATAGTTCTTCTATTGCAGTCCCACTCAAATTTAACACTTCCAGACTGCACGGTATCTCCCAAAAAATTTTAAGATTCGTGCACCCTTGTAGATGCAAACAAGTAAGACTTCCAAGATTTTGGAAATATGAAGGAACTTCAACCAAACTTGTACACCGACTGAGATCTATCCTTTCAATATTTGGACTACCAGAGAGATCTGGAACTTCAGTCAGGTGATAGGAATCACTAAGATTCAAGTGTCTTAAGCTCCCAAGATTCTGTAACAAATTAGTAAAAGAGAAATTAGAAGATAAGATTAACCTGAAGGTCCTGAATATCTTTCAACACTACATATCATATATTTAACACGTGAGAAAAGACGTCAAATTAATCCATACCTTGGCATTATTCCATAGTTGCTTAACTTGGCTATGGGGCAAATGAAGCTCAACAAGATTTTCTGGAGAATATTGTGATGGCAAAGATTTCAAAGGGTATCCATCCCAATAGAGATATCTAAGCTCTTCAGGAAGAGACTCAAGACCTCTAAGAAGGTATACTTTTTGGCACTCATTGAAAAGTTCATCATCATAGTCATGAACTTTTTCTCTTCCATTGTAACCAAAAAAGAAATTGTACAAGTCAGGCAATCTTAAGGAACCCCAAATCCTTGATTTGGCCAGGAAAGACTGAACTGCTTTGAGCACAGGAAGTGAAGAAAATGAGCTCAGTCGCTTCTTCTCAACATTGCATCTTCTTTGACGTATGCTTTCCTCACGCACTTCTTGTGGTTCATAAAATTTTAGCAACTTTAGGTTATGCATATTCTTGAAGTAATCAGGACTCAATTGTAGCTTTCGAATCTTAGACACCTCAAGAAATATGGCTTCAATTGATGAAGTTCCCTGCAAATCAAGAGCAAAGTGTAAATAGCATACAATATAGAATGCAACTTGAACTCAAAACAAAAATTTTAAATATCTGGAAATTGATCGAGCTTTCCTTGGTGTTTATTCTATCTTGTTCTAAAAGGTCAATGAATATGGCTCTTACAGTATTATTCTTCAATACGTGATAGATATCCTCAGCATTCCACAACCTTCTGCGTTCTCCAGGCTCTTCAATACCACCTTCAATTGCCCTTCCCATTTCTTGTAACAAATCATGCATCTCTAGGCGGTTGTGTTTGATTGATATAAGAGACCTATCAATGAGATCTCTAACTCCCCGCGAAGCAGAAAATCCATGGATTTCTAACTTTTTTTTTGCATCACATATATTCTCTCCTTTGAGAAAACATGCAATATCAAGAAATATCCCCTTCTCATTTTCTTCTAATCCATCATAACTTAGTCTCAACACATTCTGTATCTTAGAGTTGGGAAATTTTCTCAAATTGTTCAGTTCATCTTCCCAATCTTCTTTATTGCTGCAGTGAAGGAATGAAGAAGCCAAGACCTTAAGAGCTAATGGATTGCATCCAGCATAATTTACAACTTTTCTTGACAAGTTTGAATAATCTGCTATAGAAGAGTCATCTTCGAAAGCAAACGATTGAAAGAGCTGAAGAGCTTCATCAACATACAACCCATTCATCTCGTATATGTGATCTTCATGCACTCTTTTCTTCAATAGTCGCCTATTTCTCGTTGTTATCATGATCCTACTTCCATAGCCCAACTGAATTTGATCTCCAAGTAAAAATTCTAATTGATCAAAATCACTCACATCATCAAGAACTGCAAGGACCTTTGTACGGGAAAGCCTATCTATAATATAACTCGACCCTATAGATGGAGAGTCAATACTTAGACTTTCTTCCCCTAACAACTTACGAAGAAGTTTATTTCGCAAATGATTTAATCCATATTTTTCTGTTTCTTCCCTAATATTTTCTAGAAACAAACAAGCATCGAATTCAGATGAGTTTCGATGAAATACAGCATCAGCAAGGGTGGTCTTACCAATACCACCCATACCCCAAATACCTACTGTGCGAAAGCAAACATCTTGTGCATGAATGCATAATAACGATTCAATTTGCTGAATGCGGCTTTCCATCCCAACCAGGCCCTTCACAGCATATGACGAGTTACGATTCAATTTCGTTGAAATATCCTCGACAATTGTCTCAACTAGTTCAGATTCTAGCCTGACATATATGATCAAAATATATAACAAATCGAAGAGTTAGCAAGTATGTTTAACTACGTACTAATCTTCTCTGAATCAATTAAATTATAACTCGTAGAGTAATACAAAATGAAGTTACAAAGTTAATTACCAGATATTTTGTGAATGAACACCCGATAGATTGGCTGCTGTTGTCAAAGCATCCCTCCACTTGCGCACCATGTTGTCTTTGAATCTCTCTTCAAGAATTGCAAATGCATTTGCATAAGTCCCCTGCTGCCACCGTACATGTGATGGATCAATGTCATAGAAAACAGGTATAACAATCTGTCCATATGTTTCTCTGCATTTCAATATATGCACAAGTTCATCTAAGCACCAACTGGAAGAAGCGTAGTCTTTCGAGAAAATGATTACAGAGAGCTTGGATTGCTCAATTGCTGAGAATAGGGAAGGTCCAATTTCATCTCCTCTCACAAGTTTGTTATCTATGTAGGTATGGATTTTCTTCCGATCTAGAGCAGCATAGAGATGGCTGGTAAAATTATGGCGGGTGTCCCCACCTCTGAAACTAAGAAACACATCATACTTTTGTTGAGGGAGGACATCAGCACCGGCAGAAGCAGACATGTTCATAACCTGCAGATCTATAATCAGAAACATACAAATAAGGTTACTGACTGATAGAGATATTTGTAGAATATAAATCAGAGGATTATTAAGTTGGGTTCTAAAAATTCTTCAAGCTAGGGTAAGTCAATGGGATTACCTCTTTAATAAGAAACAACAAATTGCAGGAAGTTGAACCAACATGCAAGATCAATAAACAGCATGTTCCCGTTTCCAGAGAGACATCTCTTGGTGGTGAATTAGCAAGAGATGGAGAAGTTGCAGAGAGCCAATTTGCAACAGATCAGCTTTGATTTTACAAGAAAATAATTGATCAACCAAATAATAATGGGAGAGCAATAGTCAATGATGTCCGTGGTGGAGTCATGACTCGTGACATCAATTTCCTCATAGTTTCGAAGAAGCTCCCTAGACCCTACTCCCTAAACAATGTTTTTAACGGATTGTTAAAAAAAAAAAACAATATCTTTAACTATAACTAGGTTTTAACTTATAGTACGGAAGATCTTCTAAATATACTATAGACCAAAACATTTAGTTTATGTTTTTTTTCTTTTCGGTTACAAGGGGGCACAAAGGCCCAAAGCAAAAGGAAAAAGACTAAGCTTCAGAGAAGATACGAGGCCTAACATGGTCATCAATATCATCCAGCATAACCTGGACAGCGAAAACAGGGAGGGTAGGCAATCAACAGATGCCCAGCTCATTTCCCATACTGTTCTTGGAAATGAGAGTACCCAGAGGGTGCTGTGAATGAAGTTGATAAGGATGACAGAATCAGTTTCCACCTCTATATGGGTAATTTGAAGATCGGTAGCAATTTGGAGTCCAGTTGCAAGGCCCCAGGTTTCCACCTGCAAAACATCGCGCATACCAATATTTTTCATGAACCCATAGTGCCAATTGCCATTACTATGTCTTATTCCTGGAGCCATCAACGTTGAGTTTAAAGTAGCCAGTAGGGCACTAGGGCTTCACATCCTCTGTCCCCAATTTCATGCTACCTATCTCAGGTTATATATATATATATATATATATATATATATATATGTATTTAAGAGGCCGAAAAATTATCCATGTCTACCACTAAACAGTTCTTTTGGGTTTTGGAAAGTCTTAACAATTACCTGATATTTTTTTTTTTTTTTTTTTTTTGGTCAAAAGTAATAAATATATAAATTAAAGCAAGCTACAAAGCTATAGGTACAAAAGACCTAAGCAGATAGAGACACAAAGGTCCCAGCAAAAAGAGGCATAACAGCCTCAGCAATAACAGGCACACAGGCCCGAGCAATAACAGGCACACAGGCCCGAGCAAATACAGGCACGTAGGCCCGAGCATAAGAGAAAAATTAAGCCCATGATAGGCATAACCCAAAGCAAGTCAAAAAAACCCTAATTTTCTACACAGCCGCCACCAATAGCTCGACTCCAAGCCAGGAGAAAAATTCGCCGCAAAATCCATCATGCTCCCACCTGAGACAAAGCTGCCACCCATTGACCGAATCACGCCAGCTCCTACACCGGTTGGAACACACAAAGGGCACAAGAACGCCCGAGAAACACCATGAAACCAAGTAACCGAGGTGAGTGTGATTGACGATACAATCTGAACACTCCCTTTTACAGGGACAAAAATTCGCCAACGGGCGTAAGTTTGCCTATGGGTGGTGTAGGAGGAGGAAGACTTGGAGACAAGAGTAACTAGATCCATCCAAGGAAAGCAAAACCAGATCTGACGAATTACCTGATAATCTAATTTCTTTTCCGTAGGATTTCTAGTGCACAATTTCTTAATTATGTATTTCATGTTCCAACCCTGTGAAATCTCCTTTTTGTATTGTGTGAGCGACCTATCATATTGTATGGTGTTGGTATTCATAGTGTTAAATATCAACTAACATTTAAAATATTCATTTACCAGTTGAGTTTGAAAGTCTTCAACAAGTCCTTATTGTTTGGTCCTCACTAGAGCATCTCCCTTCATATATAATACCAAACAATATTCATGCTACCCATCTCAGAGTTTCATTGTGTTGCTTCATATTATCTAAAATGTCCAAGTAGGATGCCTCAGAATTAAGTTTGTAGCTGCCATGGGAGCTCTGGTATAACTTTAAGTTGTTTCAATTCCTCAACTCCTCGAGTGTAGCATTTATTATGAAAGCAACGGTCAATGGTCTTCATTTCCTCACAAGTTCGAAGAAGCTGTCTAGTTCATATTGGATGACTTTCTAGTCTACTAGCGTAAGGTGTATTTTTTTCTTATTTCGTTTTTTTTGGGGATTTAATGAAAATGTTAACATGTCATATCCGTAAAAAAATTTATCTAACAAGGAAAACTACTTATTTTTAAGTTAAATTATTCAACAATGATTTGAGCATATTCTAAAGTAGTTTTTGGTGTTGGTGATGCCAGTCGATCCTCGGACCAAATGGTGATCTTTACAAATAGTGCATAGGCCACCAGGCCAAGAAGTGACCGGCTATTCTAAAGTACAGTAGAACCTCTTTAAATTAATACTCGATAAATTAATATTCTCTTTTAAATAATAAAATTGTTCGGTCCCGACTCGGGACCAACGTGCTAAATTAATAATCTCGATAAAACGATAAGATAATACATTTTAAATATTTCCTTTGTATGTTATAGGTCACAAATATTTTATAAATTAATAATTGGCTAAAAAGTACATAATAAATAAATTATGAAGGTTTCTCAAAATATGAATAAATAGTAGTTTTTTTTAACTTCAAATATAATTGAATTTCATCTTTAATTGTTCGCAATGTGCCCAAAAGTCTTGGGGTTGCTTTCTCATATTGCAACAAGAAGTTTTAGAGTGTCATTGATGCTTTAAGTGCTTCTTTGCGTGACACCGGTACCAAAGGTTGTGTGTCATCATCAACTTCCGCTTCATCTTTAGAATGTTCTGCCATGTTGCCAACGATCTCATATACGCTCAAAACCTTTGTAGAAGATACATGTTTGCATCCAAAATATTTATCTTCTTTGTAGTACTTTGAATTTTAACTTGTCATATGATGTGATAAATCGAATTCATTGAACTTAATAAGTGAATAAATATAACATGTTTACTGTTAAGCAAAAAACTAAAAATATCTTTGTATATTAATAATTATTAATTTATCGATAAATTGATATCTCGCTAAATTAATAGAATTTAGGTGGTCCCAAGGCTATTAATTTAAAGAAGTTCTACTGTAGTTGATATATAAACAACACCTTTCAAAGGAAACAAATTATATTTTAAAAAATGTAAAAGAAAATTGTCCCTTTCTACTTCATTGTTGACTTGACTACTCCTCTATATGTTATCAATGTATGTAACACATTAGGTTGTTATTTGAAGCTGACTCACCCCCACAGTCATCCATAAAATTATAAAAAGTTAAAAACAAAGATTGTATTAAAAGAAAGGAATATAATAATTTCCATAAAATAGACTAAAAAGACTTCTTCAAAGTTAAACATTCAAGTTTGATTTTCTTTTTGTAATGCTGATGGAAGTTTTCTTTGATTTCTCATTGGATGACCAATACAAAAGTAACATTACTTCATTGGATGACCATATGACCCTTGCAAAACAATAATCCATATTAAAATGGAATGGGCAATTTCGACCTTCGCACTGCGTTGTCGACGCGTTCTCGCGCGAAGCTTCCAATTTCCAGTGACTTTCCTTCTAGAAAGCTGACGCCAGCGGACTCGTTTCACTGTTTCAGCTACAGCCTTTCCCAGTCCCACTGCCTTGTTTGATTTTCAGGGATTAAAAAGCCTTAAACCCTTTTTGGTTTTCCATCCAACCGCGAAATCTAAATTGCGACTCAGAAATGGCCGGCACTGATGAATCCAAACGGAGTAGAATATCATTGACGGCGTTGTTCGTTCTGGGTTTGTCTGCAACCTTTTTCTCATGCTGTTTCTCTGAAACCAGTCAGCTCCAGATCAATAAAAAGTCGACCCAGTTGGCTCACCTGGCTTCTTCTGCCGTTTTCCCTCTTCGGGGAAATGTTTACCCTCTTGGGTATGATTTTTCGCGCCTTTTGAATTGCTGCTGTCGATTTTTGATTATTTTTTTGACAATTGCATAATCAAATCTTTGTTGAATTTTTGTGATCGGTGACTGGGATGATTATGGGTTCGTGGAGCTGTTTCGGATTAAGCTTAATCATTGATATGTTCCTTAAACACTTTGTTAAAGTTGGATTTTTTGGAGGAGTTTCTTGACCCACCTGTCATGTCCAAGTGTTATGCTTTTCTTTCCTTTGCCTTTTCTTTTGATTTAGATTTTTGGGATTTTGGGTTTGCTTGTTTTTGATGAGCACTAGGCTCAATCTTTGTACGTGATTCGTTTAATGAACAGTTAGCTCTGTTTCTCTGCTTAACTTTTGTATGCCCCTTCCCTTTTTTATTGTCTGACTGGTTTGGTCACCTGAACTTTATCAGTCTCTCTCTCTCTTCTAGAAGTTTAATCTCTTGTAATGTATCTTCAAAAAGTTTAATCGTTCCTTGGTCACTTTAGAAAAGGTGCAGCACCCCTTTCTCTCTGCTTTTCTTTATATAAATTATTTTTCTTTTATTTTGAATTTCTGTTTGAAGTGTCATGTTTTTTCTTTTTTCTCCTTTCTAAGATTCAGTAGATGCTATTACTTGGTATACTGTCTGTTCTTTCTGCCTTTCCTTTTTTTTCTTTCCTCTTATTTGATGTGTGCCCTGTGGTGATGAAATTCTACAAGACTTGATTGTTATTTGACTCTGCAGGTACTACTCTGTGTCCGTCAGCATAGGCCATCCAGCCAAGCGTTTTGACATGGATATTGACACTGGCAGTGATCTCACTTGGGTACAATGTGATGCTCCCTGTACCGGCTGTACCAAGGTAAATCTTTTTTATACGTAGTGTGAGTGCTGTATCCCTGTATCAACATACTGATGACCATGTTCTCACCTAGTGCTTGTGTGTGTCTGCGTTTGTAGCCCCGCGAGCATCTTTATAAACCCAAAAACAATCTTGTCCAATGTGAAGACCCTCTTTGTGTGGCATTCCACTCACCGGCAAGTTACCCGTGCAACACCCCAACTGACCAATGCGACTATGAGGTTGAATATGCTGATCAAGGTTCATCTCTGGGTGTGCTGGTGAAGGATTACTTTCCCCTAAAATTCACCAATGGCTCTCAACTTGGCCCTCGTTTGGTCTTTGGGTGAGTTTTCAGTTGTTTGCTTTTCATATCCATTACCAGCATTATAGAAGTTTGATATTGCTCTTGCTATTTTTGAACCCATTCAATTATATAAACTTAGATGGTTAAGCTTAGGAATGCAAATAAACCAAATTTTATGTAATGGGTCAAGCTTGAGAAGAGAGATGATGACATGTTATGTTTATGACTTAAACCAAGCTGCCTGTTCACGTTCTAGTTCTGAGCTAAATCTTATAATGTTTTTTGTTGCTGTTGGCTGCAGGTGTGGTTATGATCAAAAACATTCTGGTCTAAGCACGCCTTCCACCACTGGAGTTCTTGGCCTTGGTGCTGGCAAAACCAGCATTGTGTCACAATTAAGTCGCCTGGGTTTAACGCGAAATGTGGTCGGTCACTGTCTAAGCGGGCAAGGAGGAGGGTTTCTATTCTTTGGGAATGATCTTGTCCCTCCTTCAGGAGTCATGTGGACTCCAAAGTCACGGAATTCGTTGGAGTGAGTAGTCCCCATTTATCCCATGTTCTTTCTAATTGAATAAATAAAAAGAAAAGAGTATTATGTCTAATTTGTATCCATCTTTGCCTATTTCATAGAAATCACTACTCATCTGGACCAGCAGAACTTGTCTTTAGTGGAAAGCCTACTGGTGTGAAGGGCCTTAACCTGATTTTTGACAGTGGGAGCTCCTACACTTACTTCAATTCCGAAGCTTATGAGGCATTAGTTAAACTGGTGAGAAGAAACAATTGCCAACCATTCTTCTTTATTTAATTGTTCATAACTTGCAGGGAAACTAACCATCAATTCATGTGTTCAGTTGAGAAATGATTTAAATGGAAAGGCTCTAAAGGACGCAACTGAAGACAAATCCCTGCCAATCTGCTGGAAAGGCAGCAAACCTTTCAAGTCTGTTCGTGACGCAAAGAACTATTTCAAATCCTTAGCACTGAGTTTTACTAATGTCAAGAATGTTCAGCTGCAAATATCACCTGAAGCTTATCTCATAGTTTCAGTAAGCACCCCCTATTTTATTTCTTAGTTGAGAGAAGAAAACTTCTGAATAGCATATCTAACAAGATCTTCATTTTCAGCAACATGGCAATGTGTGCTTGGGCATTTTGAATGGCTCTGAAGTAGGACTGGGAAATATGAACATCATAGGAGGTATACTAACAACAAAAACCCTCACTCAGTAATTTTTTTCCCCCCTCTTTTGTGGTCAAATTCTAATCTCTTTCTTGTTCTATCTACAGATATTACTATGCTTGATAAAATTTTGATATATGACAATGAAAACCAGCGAATTGGATGGGCTCCTGCAAATTGCAATAGGCTTTCCAAGTCCTGAACCTTACTCTTATAATAAATTTATTTTTCCTTTAATGTCTGATGAGGTTTCTCATTGGAAACTCTTTTTTCAGTGTAGATCGTGAATATTGTGAAGGTGTTTCTCAGCATTATGTAGACAATTTGGGTATCTCGGAAGAGCGTTGTCCCGCTTTTGCTTCTGATGATCTGTAAAGCTATATAAAGAGAAGTCTCCGGGGCCAAAGTAGTACAAAAAGTAAAAACAGAAATCTCTTTGTGGGATTATAGATACAAGGTTACATGTTACAACTTTTTGGTTGCATGAGTCTTACAATGGTTATTGTCTGTTACAAGCAGAAAATGCTCTTCCGTTGTAGAAGTTTTTTGGGCCTGAATGCCTGTTATAGAAGTTACAAGCTGGGAAATGTATTGGGTATATATCCCAATAGCAATAGATAATACATACATTCGATATATAAAATATTCTTGTGTTACAATCCCCATGATCCATTTCTGCTGCTAGTTAGTCGCATGAACTTCAAGTTACTAGACAATTGCATCTCCTAGAATATTGCTTCCTCGAGTTGTGAAAGAATTCGGTCGATCTGGTTACTGTTATCATTCTGTACAAAATACATTACACATTTGCTTACTACCTGCAAGTGCAAAAGTATATTCATCAGTACAATCTTCTATTTCATGCCGCTCTTATTCCATGGTTTTTACGCAAGGTATTCGAGCAAATGTCTAATGAGCAGTATAGCAGGGTGCATTTGCCAATGAAAGATAGAACAAAACTAACCCGAAATACTTGACTCCGTGAATCAGGGGATTCTGTTTGATAATTGAGCTCAGCTTGCTATAAGACACGATTTGCACACTGCATAATCAAAGTTAACGATTAGAAGCAAGTCCCATAAACATTGTCACAACGGAAAAAGAACAGGGGATCAACATCACACTACTTTGAGTCTTTGATACAAGCAACGGAAATAAATATATTCACAACTGGACATCATAACAGGCTAGCAATAATTGCATGAGTTGAAGAACTTAAGGTGTAAATGAAGAAAAAAGAAATGTAGATCATCTTCAAGCAACGAGGTTATCAAAGAAAACAGACAGAAGAATCACCTTTGCATGACAAATCTTCGTTATAGCCTCAACATGAAGGTTCTGCAACCCTTCAAGAGTGGTTACATCCAGACCGGCAACATCTTCACCCTGGAAATTAATAATCTTTTTAAAATCTTTATCCACGTTTCAATTACAGAGTTCCTTGCAAATGAACATTTAAATTTATATTGTGATAAAAAAATTATAAATACATTTTACAACTATGGTTAACAGTGTTAATAAAATACCCACATGGGGATCGTTCATGAATATACGGCAAACTAGCAAGGACTGTACTTTCCCCAGATTAATTAATAAAGAACATACCTTCAACCTAGAAATATAGGATTCTAGCTCTTTGCATCTTTTCCTTTCTTCCTGATAGCTGGCTCTTAAATCTTCTAATGTACCCATCTCATTCAAGTTTTCACTGATTTCATTGTCTTTAAACATAGCATACGAGTGATTATAAGATGGCATAAACCCATTTCTAACTCTGGTATGTGAACTTTCAGATTCAAGAACCCCTTGAAGTGACACATCCTCAGCATTAATACCAGACTTCCTCAATTTTGCAACCCGCACCCACATATTTGCCAGCTCATTTTCCAAGTCAACTTCACGTTGTTTCACATTCTCTAATGTTCTTCGTAAATCATCTTCTATCTGATCTCTCTCAGATAGTTCTTTTTCCAGAGCAGCTTCTCTTTGGCATCTTGCACTAAGTTCCTTCTGCAGCTCCTCAACCAAAACTACATCCTCTGACTTTTTAGGAAATCCATTAGCTCGAGCCCCATTTATGCTATTTTTCTTGAAATCATACGAAGTAGACCTCTGACAACAGTTTGATCGGCATTGAACCTCTTTTGCAGCAGCAAGGTCACCAGTCAGCTTGGCGTTTTCATAAGAAAGCTTGGTTACTTCTTCTGCCAAATTTCTAAGCTCAACTGCTGCAGCTGCAGCCAACTCTTTGGCATAGGAAGCTTCTTCTGAAAGTTTCAGATTCTGAACTTCAAGCCCTTCCTTTTCCTCAGACAGGATCACCTTCTCTTGCTTTAGATCTTCTATTTTTGAAGCCTAAGAAAACAAATTAAAATGCAATTGGTGATCAAATAGCAATATAGACATATCATCCATCAAGTAAAACTAAAAAGAACAAAAGGACAAAGGATATTGGGTTCCCAGAGCTGACGATGCCAGGAAAGAAGAGGAATAACCTGTGCATGGATCTGGGAATTAAAGTATGCATCTTTGTTGCACTCTTTGGAGTCCTCAAGGGAAAGGATTCTGTTTAGGCTCATCACACTGGTTGGTGTATTTTCATCGCCACAAGTTTCTTCATATGGAGCAATCCTATCTCTTTCATCATTGTTCTTTTGCACTTGATCTTTAGAACTAAGCTGTTGTCTTAGCAGCAGAATTGTCTCTTGCATTTCTGAGTTTTCTGAAATCTGTAAAAAGTGACAATGTAATAAAGAATCTAAAGAAAAAAAAATCAAGTACAAAAAAAGAGAGCATGCATCCTTATAATATTACCTTCATCTGTAGTTGCTCCTGAAGTATCCTATTGTCTGCTGTCTTGATCTGAATATCCCAGGACACAGTGATCAACTTAGTAAAATGGTTTTAGCATTTATTATCGAATTATCAAACTTGTCACGAAGATATAAGGATAACAAACCTCGAGTTCAAAAGTTTTCTCATTTAACTGAGTAGTAAGCTTGGACAAAGCCTACATGAGGATGGAGCAAACTGGTCAGAAAACATAATTAATGCATTACTAGAAAATTGGAAAACCAGCAATTGTTTATGAAGCATAATTTCAACTTTCAAGGAACCAAATAAATGACATTCAAAACAGGCAATAGAAACCCAAGACCAAAAAGGCCAAAACTCATCAAGTATTATGTAGATATGAGCGAATCATGTGAACTGTAGTTCTAGTCAGCAATAAAATGATACTGACTAAGGTCCGTAATCAGAGTTATTTGGGGTAAAAGTAGAGTGAACTTTTTTTTTCTTTTTCTATATAGATCCCTGATCTTAATCTTGTTATATTTAAATATGGAATATCCCTCAAGTAATGTGCTCGTTTTCTTGTTCTATTTAAATAGTTTAACCATGTGAAAGTAAAAGGACCAAAGGACTTTTACTTTTTTCTTTTCTTTTCTTTTTTAATGAGAAGAGACTTGAGAATCTTTAATTTTATAACAAAGTTCAATTATATAACAATCACTCGGAGTAAAATGTGAAACAGGAAGAATAACGTCTGTTTATCTTTAATTTTGTAGCCTTGATAAAAAAAAATCTTTAATTTTGTAGAGGACTAAAAAATTGTTTTTCGGATTATCATCTGTCAAACTAAATTTTACACATAGAAACATTATTTCATCCAGCTTCTCTTTAAATCCATCAGCATAAAGAACAAATAGTTACCTGAGACATTTCACTATTGTTTGACACACGTGGAGTCATCTCAAGTGATCCAATCATGCGTTGCTCTAGAACACGTATCTGAAACTTCTTTTCACTAATTTCATCCTTCAACTTTCGCATTTGTTCCTATTTTAACCAATATTACCATTAAAACATCACCACACGGATACCAATCAAATTTAGAAAAAGATTTAAATAGTTTTCTCACCCTAAGTTGTGAATCTTCAGGGTTGGTAGCTGCTTGCTCTGACAATCTTTTCAGAGAACTTGTACACAATGCCACCTCCCCAGCTAACATTTTCACTTGCTCACGATGGAGATCCATTTGATCTGTTATTGTGAATCCAGTCTGCAAAAAAAAAAAGTCATAGCGAATCCAGTTAACATTATATCTTCATGCTACACTGTAATACCTGCAAATGCTACATCCTAAAATATACATCAAGAAGCTAACCAACATAAACTATATTAGACTTATTAGTTCAACTGATGCAGGACCAACAGGAATATCTTTGATTGAACCCATTTACTAGGATTAGTTCCCCATGACATACCATTTTATGTATTTCTTAACTAATGTCTAATACACAAGTATGCATGCACAGGTCCTTTCTCATTATATTATTTACATTTTCTTTTATTCACTTGGATCATTATCTACATAAAGCAAACACTAAATATTAATGGATAGAATTCCACTTACTGGAGGCAAATGGCGACTACCAACTGCTGCACCAAACAAATCACCTGCTTGGGTTCTTTCGGGAAATGAGTCAATGATGGTATAATCATCTCCCATTCTACTGATAGACTTCCTTCGTCCATCCTTCAAATCATTGGAGTTGGCTCTACTTTGAGAAGATTTTGAACAAGGTGCTGGTGATCCACTAGTAGAAGAGCTCTCACTATCAGCACTTGGTGATAATCCCATGAGATGCTCAGGTTTCTGTCGAGAAAGTATTCGAGTTTGTCTAGGTGAGCGTTCAATTCATAGAATACTATGAATAAAAGTATCTTTCTCTTGCATAACTTAATGAATAACCATGTTTTAGTACTATATATTGACGGAGAGTGATGAACATATACACAGATAGTGCCCCAATTAACTAGCTTATAACTTTTGGGTGAAGAAATAACATGGCTTTACAAAAACTCTGAGCTTTCAACTTAATCATTTAACAACAATGCATCCTTTTCATGTCAAGCCCACAAATCTATATGAAGCTCAAATCAACAAGACAGGCTATAAATCTTCCAAATTTACAGCTGCTCCTAACATGAAAAGGATACATTCTATACATTAGCATACAAAAAACAAAAAAACAAAAAGGAAAAGATGAATTCTAGATGTTACCAAATCAAATTAGTGACAAAATTTCTTTAAAGAATTAGCTATGAATCAGCACTAGTTCACGGGCATAGATTAATAATATATCATTGATGGTCCATATGTTTTACCAAAAGCTCAGAGTAAAATTTGGCAAATCTACACAAAATTAAAGCAGAGTAAAGCAGACAAACAAAGTGTAGCTTGAAAGCAAGCATAAGGGGAAGGAGGGCTGTCATCACATCAACTAAGTCCTATATGATTTCCTTCTGAAACAAACTCCATAAATATATCAAAGCCATACTGAAGTCAGCACTAAAGGAATAAATGAGTACTTACTTTCAGTTTAAACCATCCAAACATTCCACGCCCTTTGTTTCTTTTGTAATCTTTGACCAACTCATCAAGATTAGTAACATCATCTCTTCCTTCCACTGAAAGCTCGGAAGCATAACTTTGAGCATCATCATCAACCACATATTCCCGTTTTTTATCAGGTAGATATGCAAGCTGCATAAAAAATGAGTCAATTGTTAACTTAATGAGGAAAATCATACCAGTGGTTTACAATTTCTAGTTTGAGAAATCCATATCATAAAACAGTTTCTCACTCAAAACACAGTTCAATGAATTTGCAATCCATCTTAACTGCTGAAATACTAAACCACACACCTCATCTTCCCCAAAAGAATGCCTCCGTCTATTGCTAGGTCGTTCAGATATGCTATGTGGGATAGTATTTTTCGTGGAGACCAAGATTAGTTTAGTTAATCGCTGTATTCTTCCCATTAAAGCTGCCTTGGCTTCTTCCTCCTCTTCCAGTCTCGACCGCAATCTCACCTGACCAGCTTCCAGCTTTTACCAAAAAAAAAATTATTAGAAGCAAACAACAGAGAAGAGACAAATGACATTGAAAGTAATGAAAATATAGTGGAAACTTGACTTGGTTTTACAGTATTTTTAGAGAGGAGAGATTATCATATTGTTGTAGCCCCCTCATATATTTTCATACATATATAACATTCTCCCCTTAACATCCTTAAACCTCAGATCAATAGGAAGGTTAGCTTGTCAAGCTGCGGTACTGTTTCTCAGCTGTTTGATCAAATATGAACAGCTGAAATACACAATGATAAGATGCATCTCAATGTATCCAAGCCCGTCTATATGAGATCTAATGATTATGAAATAGAAGAACACCACCTCATTCAACGTTTTGATTGAAGAACCTTAGGATAGATTTTTCATTGATTTCTAGTTTCTACACGAAAGCTTTAGCTACAGATAATTAAATATAGAGGGAAGTATGCTATTATTTATAAGTCCTCCCAGTGTAGCTGTACAAACCTGCAGCTTCAAATTAACCAGGTCTTCCTGAGTAGATGCAGGTACATTTGGATTCTCCATCATGCCACGTTTTAACTGCTGAAGTTCTTCCTTTAAACTGGTAATTTCCCTTTGATATTTTTTGATAAGAGACTTTTCATCGATAATCTGAAAGGAAACATCAAGAAAAAACAATTAGCTCTAGAAGAAACTACATTTGTAATTTCATACTAACACCACTTGATATAAAAATCAATCTGAGATTCACCTTATTTTGGGAAGCCTTTATTTCCACATACTTGCTCCGATGTGCAAACTTCAGTGTGTTGTGTGTCTCCTCAGTATTGCTAGACGCAGGGGTCAGAGTGCAAATGAGCTAAAATACCATAACACGAACATCCACCAGCATTATTACCACGTTAGTATTAGAAAGACACTTTACATGGAAACAAATTGATTAGTTGCATAGAGAAAATATGATCACATGAAGACAGAAAATCCGAATTGTACGGGACTTACAGATATACGGCCATGGCCACTAAGGGATGACTGCAACAAACGGGTGAGTTTTGAATCTCGATAGGGAATATGAGTTGCCTTCCCATCTGTCAATTTAGATATCACCTGCAACAAGAGACAATTACTAGATTGACAGAAAAAATTCAAATATGCTGAAAATTTCAAATATGCTGAAAATTTCAAATGAGAATACCTAATAACTAAATGCAACCACATAGGCACATGAAAAGTCATGAGCTCTAGATTGTGTGGTCAATCAGCTCTCCACTATCTTGCCATGATAAGCAATCAAAGAACCATGACCAAGATATCACGTTTTAAAGCCACATTTATACCCTTCAGTTATAAACTTGACAGGGATAAATGGTATTTGGGAAGAAAAAGAACATTGCAGAAATAACCAAGGGTAGATTTACGATTTTATGTTAATACTGTTGGTGGTATTGTATTTATTTCAACTAGCAGAAAGACCTAAAATAAGCATTATCTTACAGTGCCAAGCGTAAGTAAGCTTTTGTTGATGTATGAACCCTCCTTTCTCCTCAATCCGGTTGTTTCGGTTTTAGAACTTTCAGATCCTGCAAGATCAATTAAGTGCTGCCAAGGAAATTTGAATTATATAGGGTTCACCATCAGACACTAATGAAAACAAAATTAGAACTTGTAATTAAAAATCCACCAGACAGTTGGACCATATCGACTACACTACAGGACAACTTAAAACTTAAATTTCAAACATGGACAAGACATTACCAACTGGGACAAGGTGACATCTTCTTCTCCATTTTCACCTCGTGGACTGCTTTCAATAGTCTGATGAAGGTTATATATTAGCACAAGTGGAATACCAAGCAATACAATTGATACGTAACTTGGCACAATTTAATCTGAATGTAACAGAATTAATCCCCCCCCCCCCCAAAAAAAAAAAAAGTAGACTTCAATAAATTAAAGATACTAATGTTTTTAAATTAGTCCCCTTTAGTGTAATGTTTGAAAACAAAGGGTGAAAACCTAACAGAATGTGGGTGTGTAATACTCTAACAGAATAGAGTACCACTTTTATCACATAATAAAGATAGTTACCAATGTGAATATAGTGTGGCTGCGACTGCTTAGTAGATTGAAATTGTTAGAACCAACGTGCCTATGCTCTGCATATCAACAGAAAAAAAAAAGTTGAATATTAAAGGTGCTCAGCTACACAAGAGGTGGCTGGTAGATCTACAGAGAATAAAGGGGATGGGAGGCGAAAAGCAACAGCAAGAAATGGAAAGGAAATATAGTGTTCCCCTGTGATTTATGTATTCATAAGATTTGACTGGGACAGAAACATTAAACAGAGACAAACAAAATTTCCACCCAGAACATGTACATAAAAGTACTTGTTATCGTACCTTCTCCGGTTGCTATCAAGGAAAGAGCATGAGCAGGAGATAAAACAACTTCCTCTTTGATTCCTTCAACATAAGTTCCCTGCCCAAGAAAATAGAACTTTCAACTGAAAAGACTCACTCTATCTAAAGGGCATATTTTAGATGATTTCTAGAGTATGATTATGCAGGTGAAAATACTCCAAGTGACCAAAGACTATCTCAAGCATTTTTCGTTTATTATGGTAGTATATCCTTTTCCTCTTAGAGTCATACTCTAATCAATCCTATATGAACAACACTTCATGTCCATCAGTTTACAGAAAGAAACATAAATGCAGTAAATATAATTAGTAACAGGGTGAAACATCTTTCAAGAGTTATGTTTGACTGTGTGAGCAAGAAATATCAAGACCCAAGAATGGAGTCGCAATAAATTTATGATTATAAGCACCTGAGCATCCTCTCTTATTCGTAGGTTCTGTCCTGTTGGATCAAGTAAGTCGTTTATAACCTGTCAAACAAAATGATGAAAGGCAACAGAAGATGATAAATACAACAGCATTATAAAACTAACTTCATATTTGTTGACATTTGAACAAAAAAAGAACATTACATTTCTTTATCTTGTGTTAGTTAAATAAAAATAAACAGACACCAGCTCAGTGAGTGAAAGTGCAAGTGATGTGTAAAATTGGTCAATCATATGTACTACAAGGATACAAAAGGAAGAGATAAAATTGCTCAAAAGCTTTGGTCCCATCTTTTCAGGGAAGGTGGAAGGTCAAAAGCCTTGTGGAATTGCAGAGTCTTGGTGGTCATCTGGGTAATTTGGTTGGAAAAGAAACATTGGATTTTTGAGGAGCATAAAGAGATGGGGGTAAGGAGTTGTGTCAAAAAATTGTCTATAGGTCCTTGGTCCTCTTTCTGGGCTTTCTGCTTCTAAGGGTGAAAGTCTGTCTTCCATCTTGTGGAATTGGAAGAGAGCGATCAGCTAGTGTTTTCTAAGGTGCGTGCTTGGTATACCTATAACCTAATAAATACACACACACACACAACTATGAAAGCACTCCATCTGTAAGCTTCACATCGAGGATTTGAGATAAGACTAACCTCATTGTAAATTTCAAGATATGAAACACGAAGAAGAAACTCTCGCCCAGGTGTCTGACACAAGATAAAAAGGTTAAGTAAAAAAATAATTAAATAAATAAACATGGCAACCCATTTTAGGAAAGCATCCACTACCTCTTGTATAATTCCAAACACATCCTTCACTGCCAGTGGAATAACACCGGGTGACTTCTGCTCCCCCTGGATCACAAAATCAAACATACAAACATGTACTTCATAACTTGCTTGCAAACACTAAACAATAAGACACCCAATATCAATCACAGAAAGGTCCTAGCAGAAATTGAGCAAGAAACCAGAAGGGGGATATATTGCATTATGAAGAACTGAGGAAGAAAAAGAGATGGCAAATCAATTAGTTTCAAAGGAATCTCCCTTCACAGTGGTAAAATGTAAGGAAAGCACAACTAAGAAGGCTAAATGCTACTTATGAAATAGACCCTGTATCAACTAAATAGAGAAAATCTCGGCTCAAAAATGAAAACTGCATACTGTAGATATAATATCTAGACACTAAACTTACATGCATCGTATGCGTCTTTCCACTACTAGTAACACCATATGCAAATACAGTACCTGCACAGAAACAGAGCAATTTTAAGCCAGCAGAAAGTTGCAAGTAACCATACACGTACACCTTCAAATATATACATGTGTTTGTAATTTCGTATAGCCCAGAGGCATCAAAAAACAAATGACAATGCACAAAGTAACAATTATGTACAATGGTAATAAAAAATAGAGTAAATTATTTACCATTAATCCCTTCCATAACACCACTGACAACTTGCTGCGCAGCAATATCATAAACATGGCGTGTCGTTGTTGCTGGACCAAAAACCTTATCTGCAGCGCCCCACGTAAAATGAGCAGTCACAAAACCAACAACTCTAAGTCTCTAACCACGCTGACATAACTAAATAAATACAAAACCAATGCTAAAGTCCGTAATTTCAAAATGCAGCTTATGAGTGAAATGCTTTAGTCTATACAAGAACTGAAACAAGTTCATGGAGTAAATAAGCAACAAAACAACACTTGAATGACAAATACTAACCAAAGCCATAAGCAATGTTAGAATTGTACTCGTTCCTCACTGTATAATCCCCATCTGCATACCACGCTATCTCGTCCCCTTTGTTAATCTCCCGAGCACTGCCCAAAAGTCAAAACCCACATTTGAACCCAAAAAATAAAAATCAAAACTTTTTCACAAAAAGCAAGAACATCGGTGAGCGAGCTCCCAATCGCCAGCTCATACCTGAGGGGGCGAAACCTGACGGTGACGGTGACATTCTCCTTGGCCTTGGAAACATCGGGCTGTGAAGGCGGGCTTAAGGTGGCGGCGGAGGACGGCGGGATAGAGGGCTTGGACGGGGGTCGAGACGACGCCGTAGAGGAAGGTGTGGCGGGCCGCACCGGAGGCTTGGACGGCGCCGGAGACTTCCGCGACCGGAAGGGCGAGATTGACGATCTCTGCGACCTCGAGCTGGAGGTGCCGGAGAACATTGCTGGGCGGGTGGGTGGGACTTAGAGAGAGAAAATGGCGGTGGTAGAGACTAGAGAGAGAAAGCCGTCTGCGTCTGGGGTGTGCAGGTGCGAATGAAGCTGGTTTTGGTTTTGGGAGCTGCTGAGTCTTAAGTCCTCCCTCCAAAACAAAGCTTTGGACGTGTTATTGGTTCTTTGAAATTTTGGCTGCGCCTTGTTGGTTGCGTATTTCAATGCCTCAGAAATGTCGTAAACACCCCTCGTATGGTACTTTTGGCCTTTTTTATAAATATAAAATTCAGACGAATGTTGTGTTTTTTTTTTTTGGTTTGGCCTTGGGATAACCAATTATTGTACCATTTTTTTCTGTTTTTTTTTGTTTGTTAGGAAAATAAAATAAGAAAATTGCCATGTTAGTTAGACTGTCAATTTTATCAACTTCCTGTTTGCAGACCAGACATATGGATTTCTCTGGTTAACCAAGAATTTTCAACCATAAAAAAAAAATGGAGATATTTTTATCATATTCCGGGCTAAAATTTACTCTTTTATCGAATCCAACGATTATTGTAGACTCTAAAATATGGTTAAAACTTTCGCGAAAAATTGAGCTCACCTAGTTAAAGACATTTCGTTTTTTTAGGTTGAGTTCATTAAACATATTTCAAATTGGGCATGTATTCCTTGTCACTAGGGTATATGAAGGAATCTGATTTTGTTTTTTTTTCGGGGGACATAGTTTATGAAGGCATAACAACGACCATACTACTACTGGGCCTACTGTCATTAAAACCATGCCCTACGGAGAGAACAGAACTTAGGCTCCATTGTGTCAATTCAAAAATTCAAGTAAGTAACCATTTTGTTGCATTCTGGTTGAGCATTCATTAAACGCTTGGCTTCATATTTATAAAAAAAAAAGAGCCAAACAATACCGTGGAATCTTAGCAGGCATCTTTCAGAAATGTCTCCAAATACACATAACTTAGTTTGATGCAAACTTGTCTCAGTACAAGTGCAGAATCACATTACAGAAGACTCACAAACTAGTAATTGACTAGCTCTAGTTTCCACACCAGAGGCTGCTAGTAGTAAGCCCCAGCTGCCTTGATAACATGGAGTTGCACTACTCTTGGCTTGACAAACTCGAAGATGAGAGTGTCCCCGGGTGAAGCTATGCTTGCCTTGCAAATATCTGCCAAACCCGACCTCATCAGCACACGATCATCTGCCGCGCTACCACAGAGTTTAAGAGACCATGACATCCCAAATGTATCTTTAACTTTCACGGTCATCCCAGGCCTAAGACCTTCCGTTGTGGCTACTTCCTTTGTAATATACTACAATTCGGAAAAACATTGATATCCAGGGGAAAAATTAGACAAAGGAAACAAAATGATGAATGAATAAACATAAGAATCCATTCATGCTAAAGCTGAAACTGTTTTCAGTTAAATGATTCATATAAAGATACATTGTAGTTTAAGATTCTCAATCATTAACACGTAATGGATCTTTCAATATCAATTTTGTTGAAGACGTTTTTTGCATCAGCTTATACCATCACCACCTTAAGCGAAAGAAAAAGACGAAAGCTGCTATGCTCCAATCAAAAGAATGGAGAAACGTATTGGAAGATGTCTTTTACTATGGCTGTTTTGTTGGAATTATTTGCAATCAAAATAAGGAAAAGGTTCTTAACCAGAAACATAGTTGGCTTACGCATTGGGTGACCAAGTACTCACCAATTCGTACAATGTATCCTTCTTCAAAGTTTTAGCAACATAAGAATTCTCTGATTGGAATGGGATGATGGATCCGAGAGATGTTTCTTCTACATGATCAACTGCTGGTAAATTGAAATGCACTAAAACAACAAGTCATTGCAAAATAACACATAATCACAAACCTTCATAAGCTGATGAGAAGTGAAAAGGAGTACAACTTAGCAACTTACCCCTTCTTTTGTCAGCATGACTGTCACTTCTCCTTGGTAACTTATCCCTTCTTTTGTCAGCATTAGCATTACTCTCACTTCTCCTCTTAGCTGGTTTTACAATCTTCTCGCAGCAAGTTTTACCATATATTGTGACATCGAACATTGACACACCATCGTAACTGAAAGTGAGAAAATCCCCAACTTGTAGAGAATGATGCTTCACAAAACGCTCCCAACCCTTTTGGAAAAACAATCGATTGCCTCTCTTTTCCAAGTCCACGGCCCAACATTGTCCACTGGGGCCTTGAAGACCACATATGCGCAGTGAGCGTCTGAAGTTCTTGATAAATGCAGATGGTATACGCTACAAAAGTACCAGATTCTTAAAAAGCATTCATATGCTTAAGACCAAGCAATTCACATATCAACATCTAGCCCATGTTCTTAACCAAATAATTTAGCACAAAACTTTTTCTGACCCACAAAGTTCAGGAAAAACAAACGTGGGTGAAACTATAATTACTAGCAAACAAACGGAAAGTCTCCACAGACCAACCTCTCCATCTAGATGCAGGGTCTATTAATCACAAATTGATATGCGATACTCTAACACGAAGAAGGAATAAATAAATAAAATGTATTGTATATACTATATGTGCCTAACTGGCTATAAGTTGAATGTAAGTGTGAACAGTGTTGAAAAAATTGAATGGTTGACAAATTGAAATGGGCCATTTAAAAACAAATTAAGACTCCTCGAGAAAGAACTTGAATGGTTGCAGAGTGAGGTAGGTAGGCAAAATGTTTCTGGAACTAAACAGCATAGCCTATAGTTCCCAGCTAGTACTTATGGAATGAAAGCTCATGAGAATCAACATAAATGATGCATAAAATGAAGATCTTGTATGACAAAATACACTGTAGTAACAGATCTTCAGAAGAGAAGAAGATATCAGAAAGTTACCAGATCCTGAGAAAAATCACCCATAAGGGCCTTGAAAAATGCTGGTCTTTCTGCTGAATGCTGCATCTTCCGAGCCATTTGAAGCTGCTCGAGTCCAAATTTCACAAACGTTGAGTTCAAACAAAAAAGCAAAATATTTTCAATACTATAATTGAAAAGAAAAATAACAAGCTGATGAAGAAAATTGATGAGAGAAAGACCCAACCTTGAAGCTTGAAGAAGAACAAGAAATGCAGAACCAATTCCAAAGCATATAATGAGATTAAGATAGAAAAGTAGAAAAGCTATGACAAGGAATACAAAAGCTAAGAAAGAAGTGAGCACAAGGCCACAGTACACCAGCAAACCATTGACAAAGTCCAAGAGACCCAGAAGAGCTAGGCTGAACCCTTTAGAATCATATACCCAGAAAGTGAAATTCCCTTCTTGTCCAGCCATAATTGATGTCCTTTGCCATTCGCCAAAACCAGTCTGCAGTCTGCATTCATCATCTGAGTTCCGACTCTCAGCTCTCGTCACCTCTAATAATTGCATTGCAGACCTTTTCTTCTTGTGATACAAGGTTGCTCTGTTTTTCTTGTGCACAAAAAAAGGAAAGGGGGGCCTCTTCTTTCTTTGATTTTCTTAGGCCTCTGTGGTTGGGCCCCTTGCAAAAAATTGAACCTTTTTTCTTGGTTACACAAAAAATTGTATCTTTGAAAAGAAAAAAAAGGGAAAAGTAATTTTCTTTCTTATGTACAAAAAAAAAAAGAGGTAATAAAGGTAATTACTTTTTTGCTCTAAGAAGAGCTAATCCCGCCCTAAAAAACAATCAAGTTGGCGCCATTGTAGCGCTGAGATCACTGAAAACCTCGATTCTCGGTGAGAGAGAGAGAGAGAGAGAGCTAAACCAGTTGGGTGACCATGGCAGAGGTAATCACTCCCATGGACATCGACGGAGACGATAACAACCCTTCTCTGAAACCCAACAACAAGGGCAAGAACGTCGTCGTTTCCGGCCCCTCCCACGGCAGAGCCACTCCGTGGGTCGAGAAGTACCGCCCTCAGTCCCTCGCCGACGTCGCCGCTCACCGCGACATTGTCGACACCAGTAAGCAATTCCATCTCCCTACAATTAAAGATTTCACCTTTATGTATGTAATTTTTCAGGGGTTTTTCCCGAGGGTTTGTGTCTGCTATTTAGTTTTACTATATGATTTAGTGAAATGTTGAATTGTGGGAGCAAAAAGTTGTTTTATGTGTAATCTGCACCACTGGTTTCACTTTTAAATTCATCATCATTTCCACTAAAGGAGAGGTTAGGGTTTCTATATGAATTTTAGCTATGATTAGGATATGGGTAATGTTTATGCTTATAGTTTCCTCTGGTTGCTTATTTAATGAGCATTGTTTCTTGTGGTTGGGTTAAATAGTTGATAGGCTCACTAGTGAGAACAGATTGCCACACCTCCTACTTTATGGCCCTCCTGGCACTGGAAAAACTTCCACAATTCTTGCTGTTGCGCGCAAGCTGTATGGGGCACAATACCACAATATGATTCTCGAGTTGAATGCATCAGATGATAGGGGAATTGATGTTGTGAGGCAACAGATACAAGATTTTGCCAGCACACAGAGTTTCTCATTTGGGTATGCATATCACAGAAAAGGCCCTTTCCTTTTTTTGTGCTCTTTTTTTTTCCTTTTTTTCTTTGATCTTGGTAATTATCTAGGCATTTTGCTTTCTGGCTTAAAAGCACTGGATTGTAACTGATTAGCAACGGTTCAGGATTGACAACGCAAAGGCTTCTGTAAAGTTGATCTTACTGGATGAGGCAGATGCTATGACCAAGGATGCTCAATTTGCGTTGAGAAGAGGTATGAATTGTTTGTATGCACTCTATTTTATTAGGTCCAAGTTATTTCACTGAATCTCTTTCCATCCCTACTTTTGTTTTGGTGCAGTGATTGAGAAATACACAAAGAACACTAGGTTTTCACTAATCTGTAACCATGTCAACAAGATTATTCCAGCATTACAGTCAAGATGTACTCGTTTTCGATTTGCTCCACTTGATGCTTTTCATGTCACGGAGCGACTCAAACATGTTATAGAAGCTGAAGGGTAAGTACTGCTGTTTTCTTAACATTTTCCATTGAGGAAGTGGTGCAGGTTTTGCTAACGTGTGTGAATGTTGATATTTGATAAATTCTTTAACATCTATGCCTTGGACTAGGCTTGATGTGTCTGAGACTGGCTTAGCAGCAGTGGTACGGCTTAGCAATGGTGACATGAGAAAGGCTCTGAACATTTTGCAGGTTATAATACCTCTACTCAGATGTTTCTTGTTTGTGTATTTGTCTATTCTTCTTTCTCTTTTTACTTTTTTTTTTGTTGGGAGGCAAATATCTGTGTGTAGTCATGTATCAACTCAGAGACTTGCAAGTTAGAGAAATCACTGGGACAGATTGTTGCTCTTGTTTTTTTTTTTTTTAATTCACTATTTGACAAATCAGTAGGACCTGTAGAGTTTTTCCAAATTGCTGCCTTGACTTTTTAATATTAAGTGGAATATTGAAATAATCTTTCCCTGGACAGTTTCAATTATATGTTGGTGATGTTTAAATCTATTTTTCTTCATGGGTAGATTTTAAATGACACTGTCAGTCCTATTTCAATGTACGCAGTCAACTCATATGGCTTCACAGAAGATAACGGAAGAAGCAGTATATCTTTGCACGGGAAATCCATTGCCTAAAGACATTGAGCAGATATCTCACTGGCTTTTGAATGAATCTTTTGCAGAGAGTTTCAAACGTATTCACTACCTCATTCCTTTATGATTCTTACAAGCAGGAACAGTATGCCTGAAAAGTTTTTATACTTTATCTCTTGCAGGAATTTCTGATATGAAAACAATTAAAGGATTGGCTTTGGTTGATATTGTAAGAGAAGTGACTATGTAAGTGCCACTACATTTTTCTATATTTCCTCTTGGTATGCTATTTACTTCTTTTTTTTTAAAGAAACATAATTTATTAATAAAAAGATGAATACAGACTCAGTGGATGAGGTAAAAAACAGAGAACACAAACAGCAATACAGACAGAAAACAACTACCCCCCTCATGCAAGAAATCCCCCTCTTGGTATGCTATTTACTAGTGCTCATTTACACTGCTTTATTTGAACAGGTTCGTTTTCAAGATTAAGATGCCACCAGATGTTCGAGTTTTGTTGATTAATGATCTAGCTGACATAGAGTATGTATCTATGTCTTACTCTTTTTTTCATTTGCTTCACTATTCTTTATTTGAGTGGTTGCGGTCAGTATGTTTGGCCTAATATTGTTATAGTCTTCCAAATTGTTAAATTTGAGAGGTATGATATGCTTTTGATATAGTATTATAATTTGTTTATTAATCAGTGCAAGTTGATTAACATTTGCAGGTACAGATTGAGCTTTGGGTGCAACGATAAATTGCAACTTGGATCAATAATTGCTTCTTTTACGAAAGCTCGGTCTGCACTTGTTGCTGCTGCGAAGTAGTAATGCTTGTCTATTTGCGGGTTTTGATTGAAGTCCTATATGCAAGGTGTTGTTTCTTTAGTTAGAACGGTTAAGATTCGAGCTTTGGTAGTTGTTTCCTAGATGTACTTTGGATTTGCACAGCATTGTTGAGATATTCAGTACATTTTTTCCCTTTTGGTCTGGTTATATTTACTTAATTTGCTTCTTTTGTTCAGTCTATTTTGAGCTCACTCAGTTCATGACAATGTTTTGCATAACAAAGGGGGTACCTATTTAAAACCTTTAAAAAAAATTATTTCAAAATTTTGATGATCAGTTTTTCATCATTCAAAAGGCTTTCAAATATGAAATAAATTATGTGGTTGCTCTGAAACAAATACGTTGCCAGGTAAAACAATACCAGTACATGTACAGCTCAAAATGAAAGCAGCAATTGGTACAGAAAGCTACTCCAACTTTCCAAGAGTTTCAAGCGCCAATCGCCAATCTTTTAGTATCTGTAAATTGCTAGCTATAGACTGACCTGTACAAAATTCTAAAAAGCTTTTATTCCCTCATACCGTGGGAATGCCTTTCCAATCTATCGTTTCTGCAAGCTAATAATATAATTTACACTTACTCAAGCAGATTGATCTTTCAGACTACAAAACTGGACCTTCAAAAACATAAAATTAATTACAACCAAACCAATCTTCTTCCCCAGTGGGATTATTGTCTGGCATTCTCAGCTTTATGAGAAGCACCAGACTTTTGTTCTCATGTTTCATCATCAGGCATTCTGTTGGACCAGATAATCTCGATTTCAAGTGTACGTGAAGATCCATCTTTGTTGTTGTCATGATTTAGGCTGAATAATCCACTATATACTCCTTCACTCACAACTTTATCAATTTGGATCGTCACTCTCCCCAGAGTTGACTGAAAAAAGGAAAAGTGAAAAAAAAACATTATTAGAGTTGCAAAACTAAGGAGATTGAACCTAATTAGAACAACAAATTACTGCATCCAGGCAGGACAGGTACTCATTGTAATATATGTGTAGGGCTTACAGTTGATCCTTTGTCTTTTACTTGGTAAGATTTAGATTCAAGACCCACCATTTTAGAATACAGGTTAAGGGTGTCAAGACCTTAAAGAAATTAACTCACACAATTATTCTGTGGAATACCACACTTTGTATGATGATGAGCATAGCATAGAAGATTCAAGATCACAATAATTAAATGATTAGCCTCTATAGATGGAAAAATAATTACCTTTCCAAAGGTATTTTTGCTTTTGCAGATGATGTGGAGCTTTTGTCCTTTTGGGGGCACATCAAATGCCCATGTAAACCCTTCTTTCCATTCGGGAGACGTACTGTGGCTCACTACCTAATGACAGAACATTTGAGTATAATGTCAAGCTGTAAGCAGAAACATGAAGATAATAAGCTTATATGTATACACTATGAACTTGATTAACATTTTGTAGTCTCTCCAACCATGTGTTGTCAGAAACAAAGGCAAAGTGAATCATAAATCTGCAATGCTCACTTAAAAGAAAATCTTGCATAAAGAAAATACATAAATAAAGTGGAAAACCTTCACAAAACCAAAATTTGATGGGGAACTTGCAGGCATTGTAATGAGATAAAAAATGTGTTGCATATTTAGATCCTGCCAAGTTATTGGAGTAACAATAATGTTTGGATCCTCTCTCTGAGTCTCTTCATATACTGTTGCGCCAATCCCTTGAGAGCAATGTGCTCTAAGAGGTCCAGATCAGATACCTCGTGAATAGAGGAAAAGGAAGAAAGAAAATTCTGCCAGGGGTAAAGAATCTCAATTTCGCATCCCCCCTATTGCAAGAGCAGATTCAGCCAACCCTATAAGGCTATGATCTGGACAGTTTGTTTTTGTACATAACTAGTTCATGGAACTATATTACCTTGGTTTGTCGAGGAGGACCATTGCCTATTGTCAATCGGCAAAAAGCATTTGTGCCTCCCATAGCCTGTTTAAGGTTGTTTCCACGCTTGATTGTAACAGTCAAACAACCTGGTAAGCAATGCAACAGGCTGTCTGCTCTCTCATGGAAACTTGGTGGGCAGGTTTTCATGAGCATTTGTAAGATGGGAATGGCTTCGGCAGCAACCACGGCCTGAGACTGTGCAATATCTATTGGCATGGTTGACCAAGAATGTCTCAACAAGCAAAGGGTGTCCAACACGACATCCTGAGCCGCCTCACTACCAGATTTAAGAGCTCCAATCAGATTGGGAATGCAGAGAGTGGCTGCCTCGGAAATATGGAGCTTAGGAAAGTTGGTGAATATCATATGTAGGGCTCTCAAGACCTCTTCATTGATAGTTGCTGCGGACCACAACTCTCTCTCTAATGCGGCTGCATGACAAAGCCATCATTGGAACCCATATTAATGGAGCAGAAAGAAAGCAAAAAAGTATTTCAACAAACACAAGTTTACACGCACACAAAACTCCTCGAATGCATACAAAGATAAGACTCCCCGAAGTAAGAGTTGCATTTTGCAGATGTTTTACCAAGATACTGTCTTTGACACATTTATAATTTAGAGAGTTTTTGAGATGGAGCATGACAATTATCATATGCATTATATAAATACTAAAGATTCCACCGAAATATGTTCTTCTGGGTCCAACAAAAGATGTCAATTTTGAGAATTCAGGATGCTCAAGAATGATAGATGAGAAGTAAACTTCTCAACAAGACAATAATTAGTTGTGTTTCTTTACCAGTTAAACAGAAACTCAGGCATATATCAACTTCAGTATAGACAGATCTGGCATCACAAATTCTTTCATATACTTGCATTCTACATTCTAAATCGCAACTCCAAATCTCTACAAAACATCTAGGTGCAATTTTGTATCCCAAAATTGCCACAGGAAGCCGTTTTGACAATCCTTGTCAAACAAACACCTGTGAGACGATGAAATATGGTAGATGAAAGAATGAGTAGGAACAGATTACTAACACATGCTAACAACTCGTAAACATGCATAGGGAGCATATATGAGAATGAGAATTTAAAACAAAAGTAATTTATTGGTCTATAGAGGAAGAATTTAGCACTGAAACAAAAGCAATTACAGATTACCTGTCAAAGATCTGATGAGCTCGTTTGATACATATTCTTGGAGTGTGTGATTAGAAAACAAAAATTTGATAAGCAATGCTGCCTGCCCAGCAACTTCTGCATTGAGAGACAGTAGTAGTTCTTGAATAACCAGTATGCCCCCTGCTTCTGCGACAGCACGCCGATTCGTTCTGCTGTTCATGACAAAGTTTTGCAATGCACAAATTGCCACCATTTTCATATCTTCTGTGGGCTGATCTTCAAGCAAGCTTACTAATGCACGACATGCAGAAACAGAATCACTGGCTCTAGCGAGCCCTTCGTTTTGGGAAAGGTCTCCAAGAGCTAGAGCTACAAGAAGTTTTCCAGATTGTGATTTGGTTTGTGAATCCAACAGATACTGTGACAAAGGTGCTATTGCATACTTGGAAACCTTCATTGCTCGTATGCTGACATTGTTAAATAAAGCTTCAAGTAACCTTCCAGATGCTTCTTCACACTGATGAGATCTTAAAAGATCCAACAAGGCATCTATAGCACCAGCTTCAGTCATTTGTTCAGCACTTAGCTTATCACTCCTTTCATGAACAAGCAGTGCATTGAGAGCCACCGTAATGGTGCTATCCACTGTTGAATGCAACATTTTAACAAGAACCACCACAGGAACCTTAAAATAGTACTCAGCATTGAAGCACAAAACATTTGAGAGAACTAAAGCAGCTGATTCCCACAATGCATGAGGTGGCAGAGGGTCATCTTGTATAATAACCTTTCCAAGCTCAAATATACCTCCAGCATCAGCAACTGCCTTTGGCCAGCTTGTGGAGATTTTTTCCAATGCCTTTATTGCTGTTTGCTGCAAGTTCAGTATTCCAATTCCTGCAAGTTGCACAAGAGGAACAACTGCATTTTTTGTGGTAATATCTTGCTGAAAATGCTCTTGTGCAAGAAGATGAGATAGCAATTCTGTACCAAGCTGCTGGATGGCTAGAGATGGGGATTCAAGAAATGAAATTAGAGGCTCAATGACTTGGCTAGGCGTAAGTTTTAAAGTGGCTAGGCTTTGTGGCTTCTCCAAAATATTTACTAGTGCTTGCAATGCACTGTGCTGTCCCCACATACTGAAATCTGGACGGAGTAAAACTAGGAAAAGGGGTTCTACAATTTTTGCAGCAGCTGAACTTCTAGCAATTGCATCACTATTTGTTAAAATGCGAAATAATTCAGCAATAGAAGAGCATAAGGAACTGGCTGCAACAGGGAGTAGCTCAAGACAGTTATCAATAATGCCAGCATTGATCATATCCGATTTGCATGGGGTCCGGTCTTTCCCCAACTTTATGAGAGAGCAGATACTAGCCTCAATGAGCTGACTGTTTGTACCAGAAACTAATCCAACAAGGAGATTGACAACATTATAGGCCACTGCAAGCTCTACTTGGTGTTCATCATCCAACAATTTTTCGAAGGCACAAGCCCCAGCTTCTACAGCTGCATTTATACCAGAAAGCATCAGGGAAATAAGAGGCTCTATACATTCGGAGGCAATTGGATTTCCTCTAATTTTGGTATTATCAAACAGCACACAACATAGTTGTGCAGCAAGTCTCTTCAAATCCAAGGATGAAGCAGAAGACAGTATTTTAAATAAACTCTCCAGTGGATTTCCCTCCACATCAGTCAACAAAGCTGCTGTAGAAGAATTTCCTGAAGTCAGCTTGATTACCGCAACAAGAGCAGCCTCTTGCTCATTCTCTGATGCGGCATTAAGCATGTCAACCAATGGCTGAACAGATTGCCTGGCTAAATCAGAATATCTGATGTTCTCAGAATCAAATAGTTCATGTAGAGCTCTTGCAGCACTATATCTAGCATTTCTTGACCCCAGACGCAGAACAGCTATGAGCTGATTCAACGAACTAGCTGATGCTTCATAGCGAATCAGATCAGGATGGCTAAATAATATTCTTAATAATTCAGATATTGCGGCTTCCGTCGAATCTTGTGGGCTCAGAGACAGGTACTTTGTCAGAGCATCTAGAGCTCCAGCTTCAGCCATGACTAATTTGTTTGTATCACTTCCATCAGCAATACAGGTCAAGAGCTTAAGAGCAACTGGGGGGGCACCAGGTCTATCTGGCATTGGTCTCAAGAGATCCACCAAGAGAGGTATAGATTTACGTGCTGTGGATCCAACTCTTACATCTTCAAAATCAAAAAGGTACTCCAAAACAACTTGATCAGGGTTTCGCACCAGAGAAAACTCTTCTGATAAAGTTACAAGGTTAAGCATATCGGATGCAACGTAACCAATTAGAGTTATCAATCCAGCAACAGCACCTGAATTTGCAATGGCAAGAATTATTCCCTTATTACCACTACAAACAAGACTGGCCATTGACTGGGCAGCAAAGAACCTATCAATCACCTCATCTGATCTCAGCAGAAGAGCAAGTGAAGCTATGATGCGAATTGTTGCAGGAGATGAAACAACATTGGCCTCTTGGAAAAGAATAGACAGAAGCAGGGCACTAATCCATATACCTTCAGCATC
Source organism: Rubus idaeus (assembly GCA_030142095.1). Classification (NCBI taxonomy): domain Eukaryota; kingdom Viridiplantae; phylum Streptophyta; class Magnoliopsida; order Rosales; family Rosaceae; genus Rubus; species Rubus idaeus. The sequence continues at coordinate 29,479,636 of CM057966.1, forward strand.
CTCATATTCTGCCTGTACATAAAGATTACCAATTGAGTAAGCTACATAAGTTATAGTTCTGAGTATGATTACCAAAAAAGAATGAACAAATGAAATTAGAATCACTATCAAACTTCAGACAATAAGAGTTTAAAAAAAGTAAACAAGAAAGTACCAAACTCCTCAACGGTGATGTTTACTCTCCGCCATCATTTATGTTTGAAAATAACTTAATATCCGTATATGATAGAAATTAATTCAACAGAACAAGCAAATATTGGTATACCAATCCTCATCAGCACAACCTCTGTGTGTGTGTGTGTGTGTGTGTGTGTGTGTGTGTGTGTGTGTGTGTGTGTGTGTGTGTGTGTGTGTGTGTGTGAGAGAGAGAGAGAGAGAGATGAAAAGCTAATTACTTTATACCTGTGGATTAGAAGTGTGACTTTCAAGCTTGTCAGATAGAGCTTCAAGACCACCGGCTTCCAAAATGGTGAGTTTGCTCTTTGCATTACAGGAACCAATTATACATAGCAACCACAAGGCAATAGTACCCCCCAAGACAACGGCTGGATCAGGGAGATCAAACTCATCCCCTTCGTGGAATGCAGTTCTTTCCATAAAACCTTTAGAAGTTCTGACTTCAATTTCTAAAGAGGTGCACCTAGAATTTTGCTTCATCATATCCACTAAAGCATAAATTAATGGTTTTAAATATCCTGACACCTCAAGTACTTCCATCCACTGCTCTTTGTGCTCTTTTGCTGCACAAATGAGTAATGCAGCTCCTCCAACTCTGACTTCTAGACTACATGAGTTCATTATTCTGTTACCTAGTGAACCAAGGGATCTAGATCTTGCAATCAACAGATCACCGAGCACAACTGGTTGCTCCCCACAAAGCCTAGACAAAATTTCTATTGCCTTATCCTGAAGCGGAGGAGGCCCTTCGGCCAGACAGCGGACAAGAGGTTCTAAGCTTGATTCAACTTCAGCAAAGACAGACCATGGAGAGTAAGTGAAGTTCACACCCTGTTTGGTTCTGGACAAAAGTGCTACTACTTCTAAAGCATCAGCAGCATCAGTCTCATCCATATCCAATACATTTAAGGAATCAACAACAGCAAGAATAGCAAAACGGCACTGGGCATTTCCTGTGAGCACATCACCTACTGGAAAATGCTTCAACAATTGATGAAGGGCACGGGATGCATTATTTTTACCTTCTGTAGTTCCATCTCCCAGTACTCTTATCAATGCTGAAACAACATCTTCTGCCAGGGCTTCTGCAGCAATCTGGGGATCAGAGAGAAGATTCGCAAGTGCAGCAACTGCAGTTTGAGCAGCATCAATTGAAGAAGTTTTTGCCAGTTTGATGAGAGGTTTGACATCCCCTTCAGCAATATAAGACATCTTGCTCATTGTTTTGGTCTTCATAGGACGGGAAAGAGCACCCAATGCTCGAGCTGACTGTGTTGCAACAGCTTGTGTGCTGCTGGTCAAAAGCTTCATGCAAGGATGCACAATCTCATCAGTTGCAAGAGTATCACAAATATCTTGTCTTGTGCTGAATAGATCAGCTAAGACTGACGCGGCATACTCTTGAGTTTCTTCATTTGATGAGTTGAGGACCTGAACAAGAGACCTCAACCCTTTATTAGCTGCTGAACCCTTATGCACAAGATCCTTGTGTGATGCCATTGTGAGTACATGACCCAACACCCTGATAGTATGGGCCTTTGAGCATGGAGAGTCACCTAGGAGCAAAGCTAACAACTGATTAATGGTGGCAGAATCGGCTGTTCGGACAAGCTTTGTAAGTGCCATAGCTGATGCTTCTTGCCCCCTTGATCCACCACTCTTTAGAAGCCATAGAAATGCTGGAATGGCTCCTGCGCTTTCAACACATGCACGAATATCCTCACTGTGACAGCACAAGTTCCACAACACATGTGCAGCGTCCTCCTTCGCTTTTTGAGATCCTGTCTCTAACAACTGCACTAGAGGAGGAATCCCACCGGCAGCAGTAATAGCCCACTTGCTGTCATCAACCTGGTCAGTTAAGATCCCCAGCAACTGAACAGCATATTCTTGATGCTGCTCACTGGATAAGCCAAGCAATGAAATAAGTAGCTGAATTCCTTCTCTCTCACCAATGGACTCCCAGATTCCAACACCATCACAGCATAAGCTTGTCAAAGAGAGTATTAGAGACTCTTGTACATCAGCAGCAGCCATTGTTATAAGTCCAATAAGCACCTTCTTCGCTTCTGCGTGATTCAGCCATTTTGAGAGATGAATGTTTCCATATAGACTAGCCATGGCCTCAAGGACACGCTCTTGAACAAGCTTATTATCACGAGGCTTTAGCAGCATCACGAGAATATCCTCTATCTTTGTTACCTTAAAAGATTCCTTCTCAACACCAGATTTTTGCTCAAAGACCATTAAAGTGTATGCAAGAGCTCCAATAATATCAGCAACTGGGGCAGCTAGGCGAGCTGACTGTGACAGCTCTCCGAGATAAAGTATTAAAGCAGACACCCCACCACATATATTTGCCAAAGCCCGTGTTGAATGTTCCTGGAGAGCCTGTCCGCACTCACCTTGCATGCACTCCTTAGATGGAGCAACGATAGCCCCAATCAGAACTGGAAGACCATTTGCATCGACAATAGCTTTCTTAGCACCGGTTGACTTTGAAGAAAGGGCTTCCAGAGCATCAGCAGCACTAGCACGAACAGAAACGTCATTTTCTTGACCCACCAGCCGAAGCAAAGCTTTGACAGCTCCAGAATCTATTACTTTGGGGATGCTATCACTGAAAGCCAACATGAGACGGGCCAAAAGGGACGCAGCATTGGACTGGGCAGCCGCATTGTCAGAATACAGGAGACCCACAGTGATATCTACTCCACCAGCCTCAAGCGTTGCTCTCCAGTAACCATCCTTGTCACCACAAAGATTTCTTAAAGCCCCTGTCACAAATCCCTCTACCACTTTGTCCTGGTTGCTGTTGGGATTGAGTTGATTCCACAAGTTTGGTACTACACCTTCTGTAATAAATATTTTCATGCCAACGTGGTCATCTGAAAGCCCTCCAGACGAAACTTCATATATAGCTTCGGCAGCAACCTTCCTAGCCTCAGTTGATTCAGACTTCAAAAGTGAGAGTAACGGCGGGATGCACCCACCTAGAAGTACTTTAAGACGCAAGTCTTCATCTTTACACAGGACACTCAGAGTTGCAGCAACATTAACCTTTGCAACAGGGGTGCCACTCCTGAGAATATTTATGAACAATGGCATAGCCTGGGAATGTGAACCAATAATTGTTCTTGCATCCTTCCTTGCTTTGGCAATACCTAACAGACGTGCTGTAATAAGTTCTTTTTCATGCGGTGAAGACATGCTGGCATGTAGTTGCTCAACAAATTGAGCAACACTTGCCATTGTATCTTCTTCATCATCCATTGCTGTTTCATCTAAATCCCTGGGTGTAACATGAACACATATGAATATATTGAAAAGGAATACTCAATCGTTTATAATATAATAATTAGGAAATTAAAAGTGTAAAGATCCCACTGAAATGGTTTCTCTTTTTGTTTCTCAACTTTGATTTTAGATGTTAGTGTAAAAACTTTATGAAACACTTGTTAGGGAAGCATTCGTTTTCTGAACTCAAAATACCAATTTGTACCCCACTTAAAGAGTAAAGACCAAGAAGATAGAGCATTGCTAACCTAGACCGAGAAGTAGAAGAAGACACAGGTTCCCTTTGTTCATGGGGGGGAGACTTCGACATTTGCACTATATGCCTCTCTTGGATTTCTCCTTGGCCACCTGAAAATCACAATAAACATTCAATTTTAGTAAACTACTCACAGTGATGAAAAATGCGTACACAGATTGATAGTTTTAGTTCGATTAGCAAGTGTTAAACCCCAACCACGACTAAACCAACTTTCAACTTTTCGTTTTCAATTGCAGGTGAACTAAATAAACCTTGCAAGAGAGATCTATATCTGCAAATACTTTACATATATCATCAAAGCTGTGATAACATTTGTTTTCTTTCCTTGTTTAACTGAAGAGAGAGGAGTGAAATAAGGAAGTTACAGACAATGGTTTCTACAGAAAAAAAATTTAAAAAAAAAAATTTCCAATAGCTTTTTAGTTTTAATTCTATCTATTATTTGCCCTCTTTCTCACCTCCCTCTTCTCTCCTTCTTCCATTCTCCTTCCCTCTACTTTTATTGTTAACGGCATTAAAAGATCACTCCGAAATTCTAAAATATAGGCACTCCACAATATAAATACAGCGGCCAAAAATATAGATAAATCTGGAAACAAACACAAGTTAAGAAGATCAAGGGAAAAAAAATTACCTCACTGATAATGCAAATGCCTAAGAACTCCCCTCCTTATTTCGAAATCCAGCTTCTCTTCTCTTCCTCGGTAGCATGTCAACCTCAGCTCCTCAGCCTCCAATACAGAATACGCACAAACAAGCACGCCAGCACTGTTCAAAAAGGCACAAATGCTACAGTGCAAACTCGGACAATGCAAACTTCCTTCCCGGTCCAAAACAAATCCAACTCTCTGCACCAGCAAACAGAAATCAAAATCAGATCTCTATCTGCGTACATCACGATGTGAAATGATTCGAGTATCTGAGTACTAAAAATGCAGCTAGTTACAAATTTACATGAAGCCGAGCACATGAATTGTAGTTAAGGAGAAGTACACGAGATCGGATCAGAGCAACATCACAGAATCTAGGCCAAACAAAACGTCGATTTGTAACTGTCATCGGAATTATAAAATTATCCAACAACAACAAAAAAAATGCATAAATAGAAAAACGAAACATACCTTGAAATGCACAGAATTGAGCGCCGGAGAATGAGAGTTACGTGAAGGAGGCGAGAAGCAGAGGCGGAGGTACGAGACAGAGAGAAAGTGAGTACTGAAATGGAGGGCTGACAGAGTGACACAGAGCGAGTCCGAGTCTTTTCGTTTCCTTTTCCATGTGTGTGTGTGCATATTTGTTTGTTTCCTCTGTGTTCCCCAATTTCGTTATTTATTTTTTACTTTTTTTACTATCTTTTTTATTGAAATTGTTTTTCGAATTTTTTATTTTTCACATGGGCTCAAGAAAGTGTGAGAGTGACTCGGCTAATTGGCTAGTGGCGCTCAGCTTCTAAGCCACGTACAGGCAAGCCAATTGGTGTTTGCCCTAGGGATTTGTGCCAGCTTGGATATTTGTTGGCAAATAATTTGCTATTTTTGTTTTTATACATTTATTTTGATGGGATTTTTTTTGTTTTCAACTGTTGTATTATTGTCATATCGTGAATTTAGTTTATGATCTCATGTAGAGTAGTAAAAAACTAAAAATCATGGGATACGGTTATGAGTAAGGCTTAATGGTGGGGATCGATCGCTATTTGGGTCGGAACCGTTTACAATATTTATATCTACTTTATATTTTTCGGTTTTGAGACTAAATTTGTCGTCTATAATGTATTTTCCGGCACCATGGATGATAATATATACGCCTCATATCACACTATAGACGACACTTCACAATCAAATTGCATTTATACTCTAATTCCAACAAGACAAGCATAAAAAAAATATAATAAGAAAAAAAAGAGTAACATACTAATATAAGAGGATTTGCATAGTACATTTTTGGTTATCGCTAGACTTCATGCGTGAAATTGTCAATTATAACCAACAATATCAATCGGTGCAATTAGATGTGATTTGTTGATTTCTTGGTTTGTTATCTCAACTCTAGCTAGTGATGAATTCTATATATCTTGTAAGTAATGTAGTGGTTGCTTTTAATTATTAAAAACAATATGTGATGGTTGGTTTTGAACCACCCAAATAATGTAGTCTTTCTTCATTCTTCATAGTATTCCAACAAAAATAAAAATAATCATTCAACTTTGGACCCTCCCTCCATTAATGAGTTAAGCTTAACAAACTTAATTTAACATTTTTACCAAATTTTCTGAAACCCCTTGCTAGTTAGTCAATGAAAGTATAATTTTGTGTTCAATTGTTTGACTTACGTTAGAGTCACGTTCTAGTCTTGCATTGGGCATGGAAATTGTGAGAAGTAATTTCTTGGTTTATAAGCAAGAGAGATGGAACAAAACGCATAATGATTATGTCTCTTGAAATGGCTAAATTGAAACAACTATAACTCATGTGATTCATGTTTGTATGGGTTTGTAGAAGGTTTGTGACCAGACTCGATAATGAGTTTTCCCTTCACACTTATTTTTTTTAGCAATTTTCCCTTAACACTTGAAGTATAGAGAAATATTTATTGTTTAAATTTATTTAACTTTGTAATTAGTCGTTAATCGTATAATATAATATCTCAAACTAGTCAAGAGATAGTTTATATCACAAATGTTACATGAATTTGAGCCTTTACAATTTACGTATGTATGATGAAAATAAATTGTAATTTCGAATTTCCCAAATACAATCATAATAAATTGATGTGGTGAACTGGTGATCAAGCGATCAAATTAAAATGAGTATATATACAAGTGAGGGTTAACTGGTAATTAACAAAGGTTTATTTTTTCTACTTTACAGGGAAGTTATCGAATATAATAACGCTGTCCAAGAGCCTTGAACCTTCATTAAGCACGCCAAGTTATGTGAAGTGTGGGACAAGCTAGCTAGCTAAGCCAAATATAATGGTTTACCACTTTATTTATATTTGATTATTCCATCTGGAGATCAGTGAAAAATAAAATGGTCTCTACCTGCATGTCTGTCACATTTATTTTATTTAAATTATTTCTGTTAGATTCAAGTATCTAATTATATATATATTATAGAACTATATTATAAAAAAAAAATTTGTTCAAAGTGTGACAGAAACAAAATCCAGATTTATGAAATGATTCTTGCTGATGTTTAGTGAAAATTTTGAAAACAATGTCAATATATTAGTTTTTTTTTATGGAGTATAAAGTATTATATGATCGATGTTTATATTAATTAAACCACCCATTTAGTCAAGAGTTTGGTAGACCCAAAATCTAGGCTACAACATAATCAACAGATTTGTGGACCATGCTATATATTCCTCTTGGAAAATAACAATGCATTGCATAAATTACTGTATAAGTAATCTTTTTTCTAGTTTTGAGTTTATAAGTACTGTTCAGGAGTTGTAACTTGAGTAGTTAAATTATAGTTGTAGAATTCCGAAAGAGAACTTTTATTGAGAAAATTCTCAAGTTGCACGTATTTATTTGTACGAAATCTCCTACGCAACTCAAAATCTACCAACTAGGATTTAGTGCCTTTATATGGTACTACGAAAATCTTGGATTGAGATCCTCTCCTCACCCTTATCTATCTCTTATTTCCCCACCAAGAGATCTGGGCCGTCCATTTCGAAATGAACGGCCCAGATCTATTGCACTTTTCCCAAACTCCATACCCCACCCCAAAAGTGTAAACAATCTTGGCCCTCCATTTCGAAATGGAGGGATGAGATTGCTTGGTGAGGCAATCTCTCTCCTCTTGGTGAGGAGAGGATCCGAGTCCGAAAATCTTTGGGATACTATACCATATGAAGAAATTTTTCGTGTTGCAATGTTGCATTTGCATAGTAAATTTCTCAACAAAACTAAACTAAATTTATTTGGGCCAAGTAGCAGTATAATACTATGATGAGAAAATTCTCGGTGTTGCATTCTCTTTTTTTATCTTCAACCAAACAAAACTTAAAATTCTCAATTTTAATTAAAAATGTAATAAGTTTATTAAATGTGATTCTTTAGAAAAGAAAAGAAAAAAAACAAGAATTCTCATATTAAAATCTCATTTCTACTTCGTCTTAAGGTTATTTAGTTATGAGAATTCTTAAACGTGATTCTAATCGCTTAGCTCATCTTACTAGTCGATCTTATATTGATGACTTTTGGTTAGAGTAAACACCCTCTATTATTGAGGATGTGCTCTATGAAGATATTTGTAAGAGTATCCGAGGTCAAGGCGTTACGTCCCCCTCGTTGTACGGCTCAGTCATTATCAATAAATAATAGTGTTTTCTCTTTTAAAAAATATTATTTAATTATCTTGGCAAACAAAAAAAGGTAATTTAATTAATTTTTTGGTCTTTGGACACACCTAATTAATCAAACGTTAAAGTTTTTTGTATGTTGGAATCAAACGTACGTTAAAGTTACATAAGAAGCAAAAGTATTTTAAATAACACGTCGCCGATCGACCATCGCTAACATTTAAAGTTGAAAGGGTCCAAATTACCATTTTTGTTCTTTTAGACTGGACCAGCCTTCAGGACTATAATAGTAATTTGGTTAAGATTGGTCAAGTTAAGATAAAATCAGAAGAGAAACACTCCATGCTACGATTGGTCAAGCTTTTCTTATGACCGTCAGATCACTAAAATTCTTCACAAACACTACACGTGCAGAAATCTTACATTTATAACACAAAGCTCAGGATAAAGACGCCCATACTTCATACTTGCTCGTCCTGGGTCGAAGACCTGACATGACCACTTTACCCTTCGTTCTTTGTGTCCACGTACAAGGGCATAACTGTCTTTTAGACAAGCAGCTAAAAAGACGAAATCTGGTTCTGGTTCTTCATCAACCTCGAAGTAGCTAAAAACAACACTAACCTGCAAATCTGATATATCATATATCAACATTTTTAATATTGCTTTCCTTTTTCTTTCTTTTTTGGGCTTTATATTATTAAAAAAAAAACTGAGGTACCCATCTGAAATTTAATTGCTTTTTTACCTTGAAATTTATGTCCTTTTGATTGGTTTTCCGGTTGGGTTTCTGTCTTCTTCTTTTTTTCTTCTTTTTTATTATAACTAAGATTAGCTGATACTCTGATTGGGGATTTCTGGAAATGTTTGAGAGACAAATATTACATGCAACTATGCAAGTGGTTGGGAAAGCAGCCCAGCGCAAATCTTGGAATTAAAATCATATAAAAAGAGGAAGGATGTTACTCTGAAACATCATAATCAAACAGTGTTTATATGGATAGGTATGACTGTATGAGGGCAGATAATTCCTCAACCTCCGATATATACAGGCATGTGGTATGTCTGATATTCAACCTTCCACATCAAGAGACCAAGACCATTAATGTTTTGTAGATGGAGGAAAAAAAAGAAAAAAACTCCATTGTTGCTAAGAGTTGATCTTCTGAGAGTATCACTGTCGGCATATGTGATACGAATTATAGGAGTACAACGAAAATCGATCAAGATTTAAAGTGGAAAAAGAGTTACGAAAATTATGCTACGTTAGAATATCTTTAGCAATGCTAGCTATTTTTTAACTAAGTTTTAACTAAAGTAGCTAAAAAATTATTTTAGTAGCCAGTTTAAAAATATGTTTGCACCAATACTCTCTACTTTAGCTAGTATTAGATTTAAATCATTTTATTAATGAATAACAAATAGTTTAAGTGTATTTAATAATTACACAAAATAATTAAAAATAAATATTTTAAATTAACAAAAATAATAGAAAGCCTCATCTTGCTTTTTATATTTAAATGTCATATAGCTAAAAACTAAAATAGAGAGTTACTTAGGAGACTGGTGCACCTGCTAGAGTAGTTGAAAAACTAAACAAACTCTCTAAAATAGCTAAAAAGCTAAAATAGAATGTCCGCTAAAGATGCTCTTAGGGAATAAAGAGTTAAATTTTATCGAGTAAAGCTTGACAACTCTTGTGCATGGTTGTTATGTTAATAGAGATTGGCGGATTTAGTTTCAAAGGGATGTAATGGTTAAAAAAAAGCAACAACGACAACTATTCTCAAGCATCTAATATGCAAAACAAACTCAACCTAGGAGTATTAAAGTGGATTTCAAGTCAATATATCGTAGGAAGAAAAACCTAGTTAGCATCCTCGATAATTAATTACCATTTTGTTGTTGTAATAATCCACGAAACTTTCATTGTTACCGATTATATGCGACATATTTTTGATATTTTTCAGTTTAGCATGTCGATATTTTCATATTTACAGACCAGCATTATTTCATGGCTTATGAATCTTATAGACGGTTAATTAGTGGGATGGGTTCAATACTAGTATACCACCCAACCTTTTTTTTTTTTTTTTAGAGATGAGGATATGGCTTCAAAATTAGAGAAATGTAAATAGAGTGGGACTCGAACTCAAGTTTGTGACTGCCTTGGCCCGGTTGGTTTGCTTGGCTGCTGGGACCAAAAGCGCTTTGCCTTTTCGAGCTGTTTGGTAAAACACCAAAACCTTTTGCCCGAACGCTTCCCAAACAGCAAAATCAAGAAGCTACAATTTGCAGTTTTCGTTTCGCTGCGGGAATCGGCCGGGAGACCGGAAGGTTTAATGAATTTTTAGTAACTACCCAACCTGCCCTCATCCTTTTCTAAAATTGACCGTGCTTCCCTGCAGATTTTCTTCAAACATTGATCCATTGCCAAAAACCCAATTCTAAAAACATTAGATCGATTGAAAAATGAATCATGATTCAAAGTATAGATAAAGTGTGAGGTTATAGGGGGATAAAAATTGAGGGGGAAAAGTTGAAAGAGAGTGTGGCCTGTGTGAATGATTTGAAATTGGAACTCTCTCTCTTATGAAATTGAACCGAAGCATGTGTACTTGTGTTTAGTGTTGTTGATATGATGTAAGGATGAGTTAGTGTTGGGAGTGAAGGGATCGTGTGTGAATTATCTGGGTTTGTTAATTGTAGAAGAGGGAGAGACTTTTCGGGTTTGTTAATTGAAAGAAGAGAGAGGTTGATAAGTGGTGGGTCGGTGGGAGTGAAGTAGGGAGAGAGTTTTTTATTTGTTGGTAAAAAGGGGGAGAATTTAATAAAAGAGAAAAATATTTGAGGAAGTATTCAAATATATATTGGTGAGATAATAATAGTTGGAATTATCATTGGTGAGATAATAATAGTTGGAATTATCATTGGTGAAATATATATATATATATAAATTGAATTTCATTCCTATGATATTTATTGATTAAAAATGAATGAATCATGAATTATAATTTTCTTACAAGTAAATTATATTTATTGATTAAAAATGAATGAATCATCAATTTAACTTGGTTAATAAATAAAACTTAAATATTATATTTATATGATGTTTAGTATTCATGTTATTTTGGTAATTATCAATCAAAAATTTTATGGATAGTTTAAAATATAAAACGATTTTGGTATAAAATTTTAAAAATAGTTAAAAAATGATTTAATTTAAAAGAAAATTTAAAATTAAAAAAGGCCTTAGTCTAAATGGATTACACTCTAGTCCTAGTGCACCAATACCACCTAACTTAATCCCCATTAATTTCGTTCCTTCAAAATCAATTGACTAATACCAATTACAATCATGAATAAGTTCACTAATGAGGGATTAATGCCACGATTACAATTTTAAAAGACATCGTGATGGGATATATAATACCGATTACCAATCTTGGTTGCTTTAAGTGAGAAGTGGGGGATATATGATGGCCTCGTACTTTTGGATTATCTTTATGATTCCCTAATCCTTACTTAAATGATTAATCCTTTACTCAATACTTTAAGCACTGTTACACCTGCCCACCGTGAGGCTTAAAATCTGAATTAATGTGGAGGATACAGTAAAGTACCTCGTCAAAAAGCATGTTTTTTCATTGAAGGTATCACATTAAAAGTCTCTAGCTAATTAATTCTATTTGAAATATAAACGTGCTTCATGTTCATAAGCCCTTCGTGTTACCTTTCCATACATGATTTACATTTTTTTTGTTGTTACAATACATGATTTACATTTTCCTTCTTACTTCGGACATATATTGAGGATATACAGATCTAATTAAATCACATGTATCTCCCAATGCTTATTATTTTATGAGGTTCAAGTATTATGTCCCCTGTTATATTGGGCTGGCAGGTTTTCGGATTTGGGATCCAGGAGGTTGGTTATCCTTGTCGATTAGTAAGTGCACACAATAGACACATATAACATATAAATCAATACACAAACGTGAGACTTGTATTAATACAAATGGTGTACTACCTTGGGAAGCCATAGCACTAAAATGAAATAGAGGACTTCTACAAATTAACTATGTGAATACTCAATGGGAAGCAATATGAATTTCACGTACATGAGCATTTGTAGGGACCTCTATTTATACAACCTTTGGATCACTCAAAGTCCAACCCATCATAAGAGATTGAGTTTCAATCCAATACTTTAACTATGTATATATCTTTAATATCTTGATATATAAGCTATATCCATAAGTTCCTTATTATTTATCTAATTAGATCAATAGATAAATAATGACAAGGTTAGTATATATCTTTAATCTCTTGTTATTTGTTCTGCACTGCTGCACATATGATAGTTGTTATACTTTAGGAGACTATTGTCCAAGCCATTCTAACACTTTGGAGTTGGATTTGGGATCCGAGTACTTGGTACTGGTTAAGTGGAGTATGTATGCTCTTTGGCAATACTCTTGGTGGGAGGACTTCCCAGTTTTGGAGAAATTTTGATTTTGATTGTCAAAGTTTTGCTCTAGAATTGCGTGATGGGTCACTGGTCACCGTGAGGCACCTTGTTACCATTTTCACTGCGAATTGGATTGATGTAGTATATTGTTTCGGAAAGATCTCATTTCGAGTTTTGTGTTGGTTATCTCTCTTTTCTGATGTACTAGTGATAGTGCATCTTGTTATATTGTTATTTTTAGTTTGATGCATCTATGCTTTGTAATTTTCATTTTGATTCAATAAAGTTTTGTCATTTCCTCTAAAAAAAAATTAAATAGTCGTTCTCACTAAAAAATAAATAAGCACGTAAAGCAATAAAAAAATTGAAACGAAATTGGTATTTACAATTTAATAGAAATATTTCGATCATACGGTACTTTTGCAATTTATATTGGAAAACAAGAATGGAAAAAAAAATATCAAGAGAATTGGAGTCTTAATTTCTTCCTTTGTGTCCTTGTAGCATGAATCTTTTTCTCATCCCTACAAATCTCAAACTTAAAATTTTATTATTTGCAAGTCTCAATACACAAACAAATGAGACCTAAATTCATTGCCTTCTGGGTGTTCAAGTACCTAGTGGATCATTTACATGTTTGTAGAGTGGACATAAATAAACTTGGTCAGTTCTATTTCAACATTATACTATAAGTGGCTATGGGAAAATAAGATATGAAAATCATCAAAGGGGTAGAAAACAAAATCAAATAGTGGTTGCAATAATCACATGTCATCTAAACATAACTCTTCGCTCCCCATATGCACACCGATCTAATGCCACGACTAAAATTTTAGCTAGCTTCTTTGTAAGCATAATTTTTTGGAGAAGTGATCTTTGTCACTCACTCGCTTGTGTGTGTCAAAATCTTGGACATCGCTAGACTATGGATAAGATTTCGATTCACTCCCTTCTTAGAGAAGTTTCAATGTTTCATAGTCTCTATGATTTTCTCTTTTGGTCCTTCCAGTATAGAAAAAGTATGGAATACATATGATTTTTCGTTTGCTAAGCCCAATCAACAAATTGGGTACCATGCTCTATAGTTTGGGCCACAATATCCATAAGCCTATCTTTATCATAACATTAAAGTATTAAACATTTTCATGTTTATCCTTTGTACTTTGGTAGTTTGGAAAAATGTTATAGAAGAGATCCAAAATAGACTTTTTTTTTTAGGGAAAAAAAAAACCATTACTTTCACTAACGTAATAAAACGATACAAAACAAATATGAGAATTAATTTATAAGGGCGACCTCAAAATCATCTATGTGTACAACATATCTATATCTATGTACATGCAGTACACATACTAAGATTTTATTTACTCCTACACTGGAACTGCCCCCCATCCCCCTAATCAACGGCCCCAATTGCTTCCTGGATCCAAATGCTGCACCCAGCAAGCGAAATCCCAATCGTCCCCATCGAAGTTCATACGCCAATCAACGCACTAGAACTCGCAGAAGGCACACTCATCGACTTGGGTCTCCTGTTGCCGTCTGATTCACAGAAGTACGTCGGGCCCCACAACGATGCCACAATCCAAATCAATAAGGCCTGGGCAGGTACATGAACATATCCTGCAGCGGCGACATCTGATTCCCGCCCTGGAACTGCGACCCGAACCCGGGTTCCACGGTGGCATCCCCGTAATTGTAAGTAAAATCAAAGGCCTTATCCCACTCCTTCCACTTGGGCTCGCTCTGCACCTCGCTCGTGAACTCCGGCGACACCACTTGCTCCGAGCAGCTCGAGTCCGTGTGCAGCCTCGGCACCGAATCCGAGTTGTCAAAGTACACGTAATCATTTGGGCGCGTGGCTCCCACCGAAGCTGGCGGGAGTGGACACGCCATCAGCTTCTCCGGCTTCACGTCCTCGAATTCCGGGCCGCTTATCACCTTCCGACTCGTAGGCGGCTGCTGTTGCTTCTCTGCCGTTCCTTTTTTGTTGTATATGCGGCACAGAACCCAATCGTCCAACTGCAAAATCATCACCGGCGAAATTAATCAAAAATGATTAAATAATAATCACAATTAATCAAATAAATCACGACCACAAAATTAAGCTCCTATTTAAATATCCAGTCTTATCTTTTAGGCACGAAAACGATGGAAATGGAATACTTTCCGTATACAGAAACTAATAATTTATAATCGATTATGCTAGCGTGCTTCCGTCTTCATCAAGAAAAAGTAATTATGTTTTTTTCCTCAAAACAGATAACTGATTTGAAATTCGGTGAAATCTCCATCGTTGATTTCGGAAAAGATTCTTTTATGCGAACAGAAGCCCAGCTTTCACACTATGGGCCGCCAATTGCCAATTCATAAAACAAGGACAGGTAGGTCCTGATTTAATTTGGACATTTGGGAATATTGATTAGGTTAAAAGAACGATTGGGACGACGTCGTGTCATGCGTCATGCAAAGAATTTTCATGTGGATTATACCCCTAATCTGATAATTAGGGAAATTGATTATTACCCTGAGGCTGTTTTTCTTGCGAGGCGATCGATCGACGTCAGCAAGGCGATACTCGTGCATAATCCAATTGGTTTTCTCGCCTCTAGGGGCTTTTCCGGCATAGAATACCAGAGCCTTTTTAATCCCAACCGGTTTTGGATGCCCAATCGGCTTATCGGCTCCGGTCGCCTTCCAGTAGCCGCTTCCAGCCGCCCGGTTCGGCCTTGAACCGTTCGGATATTTCCGGTCCCTGGGCGAAAAGAAATACCACTCTTTCTCCCCGTACAAAGCCAAACCTGCAAATCAAGAATCAATTAACAAAAGGATACTCCGAGAAGTACAATTTCAAATTAAATATCGGAATTTAATTCAGAAAATGAGGAAAAGAAAATTACCAGGGAGTTCCCAGGGGTCGTATTTGTAGAGATCGATTTCGGCGATTATGGGCACAGAAATCGTTTGTGACTGGCATTTCCGGCAGAGGTAGTGCTTGACGAGTTCTTCATCGGTCGGATGGAACCTGAAGCCTGGGGGTAACTGTAATTCCGACGACATTTTCACCACGATCTGATTTTTACTGTCTCTCTCTCTTTCTCGCAGTAACTCTACTCTCTTCTTGGGCTAAGCAAGTTACTCGGCGCTTGAAACTTGAAACGCAAGGGAGAGAGATCAATATATAGAGGGACGGAGGGGATACGTGGCAGGACGAGCCGGTGGGTTCTAGAATCCACGTGGGCGATAACGTTTTTTTCTTGGGTAGACCGTAAGGACTGGTGTGGGTGCTGACTGCAGCCGGACACGTGTCGAGCTTTAAAGTGCGGTGCATCGTGTCTATTTGCTCATGTGGGGGTGCGATGTAGTCACTGCTTACGCAATCTGTTTTGGACGGGTTCGCCAGTCGGTCTGGACCGGACCCAATTGTTCTAGGGATCCGTTTGGGAGTCGGCGGGTCAGGTCAATTAAGCTGACATTTTTTACGGTGGAATCGAGTGTACACATCAGCGTTGTCGGCTTACACGTGTGGTGGGATTTGTCAGCTGCTGAATGCGATTAATATTCGAAAAAAAAAAATTAATTAATTAATGCAAAATGCGGAAAATAACTATAATATTTATTCTCACATGTGAATGGGGTTTTAAATGATTAAATCTTAATGTCACTATATGTTATGGGATTTTTTTTATTTTTTATTTTTTGGTTTGACGAAGTGGATCGGTTAGGAACTAGCATCCACTAAACACACACAGTATTCGGACCAAAGTCCTATGTTATGTTATGGGATTTTAGTAGGTCGCAATCAGGGCCTGCAGGCAACCAAGGCAATTGCCTGGGGTCTCACTTAAAAAAAGGTCTCATATTTTAAGTAGTTCTACAATAATCTACTTTTTTCAAACAACTTTTGTTAAATAAAAGTCTATTGCATACTGAAAAAAGTGAAAATTGAGGTCCCGAGCGTATGAGACAAATCGGAATATGAAGCCCAAAACTAAAAGGTTGTCTTCTTCTCATTTTTTTTTCCTTCTTCTTTTATTCTTTCTTTGTCGTATCTCACTCTATAACTACCCTTTATTTTTATTTTTATTTTTTCCAATCAAAAATCACTTTCTTTTAGAAAAATATATGAAGCGCACACACACAAAATCATAATTCCATCAAAACGTACATAACTAGAGTTAAGGAATTTATATAGTAATTTTGCAGCACAACAACCAAAAAAAAAATTCTGACATGAACATCCAAATATGATATTAATAAAAAATGGATATATCCAATTATGTAAGCCTCATTTTAATTTGGCCTTAGGCCTCACTTCTCATCGGGACGGCCCTGGTCGCAATTGCATTATTTTGTTTACGGTTTTTTGTTTTGTACGTTTTGGTAGTCTTACTGCTTCACATGTATAATCATACTTTTGTATTATGGGTAAAGGATGTTATGTGCTTGCAGGTTTGTTAATGTTATATTACCTATCGATCAACTAACGTTCTAGGAGGAGTGGAGCCACCCTCCACCTAAAAACAACAATATTCAAGCCGAAGAAAGCAAGCATAAATCATGCCTTCGTCGTCGTCATGAAGAAGAGGGATCGGCGTACGCTTATGAAACCACACCGGACAATTAAAACGTCGATAGACAGACACGTCCCTCTACTGCTGCAAGGCAAGAGCCGGCTGTGCGGTCGAGGAGGATAAAGACCATCACCGGTTCAGACAAACCCGCTACTGCTGATGGAACACAAAGCCTAGCTAGGGTTTGATATAGAGAGTTCCATTATCTTCTAGTTAGTTGTTTCTCTATTAGAAAAACAAAATGTTCATTTTCCAAATTAAAGAATCTTGATAATGTAGATTGAGAAATGCAGTGATATCAAACGTCGTCGTAATTAGAGGTTACGAGGCCAGGGACCAGCGAAGGTACTAGGAATAGCAGCCCAGCAAAAGTGTCAAATCCTTGCGCACGGATTCCTCATAAAAGTCTTGTCCGGTTCGTAAAAGACGCACATCAGAACATGAAAAAAGGCGTGAATTTATAAAGACCCATATGTGGCGGCATCCGACCCGGTTTTTGGTGGCCGTTAATGGCTATTATTGCGCCACTGACGCTAACTCCGAGCTAACCGATAAGTGCTATAAAATTTAAGTGGGGGATTATGGAGTGGTACCGACACGTCGACTACCTGAAAATGAGTTACGACCATGCATTATCATTACGTTATTATTATTGTTTACTTGGTGATCCTATTACCCTAATTAGAGTTACGCTGATCTTATCGCTTAAATAACTTGATGTTTTGTCCTAATCCAAGATTTCTTGTGCTGGGAGAATTCAGAGGTTGACGGTCAAAAAGGGTTAAGTGGTGGTTGGTCCGACTCCGACCCATCACCCTTGGGTCTCTCTCTTGTTTTCCATTCACTTTAGGGATTTCTTGAATGAGTGTTATGCTTCGTTAATGAGTTGCTTACTATTGTTTTGTTGCCAACCATGGTAGAGCATATGCGGTATATACCACCACATCAATGGCAATAATATATTTTTTCTTATACTTTTGTGGTACTTGCTAATTGGTGTCGACATGATGAAAGTATTAATATGGACCTATGATTAATGAAGGACATGGATATAGATATAGAGCTAAGGTTTGATTAGTGTTACTTTGTGCCATATAGTTTGAGATAAGAACAATTCATTATGTATGTCTCTATCCAAAATATCGTTTATTCAAAAGATCAATCATATATGAAGGTATTTTGAGCGATCAAATTTTATGCAAACGTAAAATCAAAATACATATCACGATCTCAATGCCGTTTTAAAATTTATAATTTTTTTTTGTGTTTGTGTTTATGCACACAAAAAGAATCAAAATGTAAATACTATCTATATAAAAACTACAAGAGGTTCTCATTTCTTTTAAAATTAAATTAAGAAAAATATATATATAATTTCATCACAGTTCCTTCAAAAGTTTGTTTATCATCAATCCTTACTCAAACTAGTAAACATGTCACTCTCTCCCTCATTTTCTTTTCACCTCTTAATTAATTTGCTCGAGTAAATAAAAAAGAAAAAGCTACCTCCACAAGTATCGACATCAAGTCCACTTATCCATGACAATAATCAAAATGGCTTTACCTAAGGGAAAACATTTGCCTTTTTCAACCCTAAAGTTAGTGGTGTGAGCTTTAATCAATTTCCAAATCATGCTTAGTAAAATTTCCACACTATTCTAGGAAAAACAAGAGCATTTTTTGTGTGGGGTGTGAAACCAGAAGAAGAATGTAGCTTACAATTAAACATCTCGATCATCACGATTCACGACCCTAAAAATTACTATATAATATAAACATTACTTTGAGGACAAGCGAACTAGCACAAAGAACTTTTGGTTCCAGCTAGCTAGTTCCAAAATGTATGTGGGATTGAGAAATTGCGGCAAAGTGACCAAGTGAATTGAACACGTTTTTAATCCCTTTTTTGTCAAAATCTTGACTCTGGCTACCCTAATGACAGAAGGATAGGTTCACAAATCCAAAGGGGGGCCGCACTCAAAGTTAGCCGCCAATTTGTCTCATCCTAGCTTCATTCTTTTCCACACATCCAAATCCGAATTGATATAGTCGAAAACTTTGTGCAGGGTTAATCCCTAGAACAATATTGAAATCTTTGTTAATAGTAGCCGCCGCCCGCCGGAAATTGCAACTTGCTCAAGTTGTTTTTACAACTTGAGAACTCATTGAACTATTTTATGAGGTAGGCATTGTATATGTACGTACCATTTGAACAACTTGGCTTAATTTCAAGGGATCAATCCTACCTTGGTTGTTTTTAATTTGTTGTGTTTTCATGTGAATTATGAGAACTAATTAAGATCCTTAGAACTGGATAAGTTATAAACGTTTGATTCGGTTCTTTTTTTGGCGCATTAATAGATTGTTATATTATTGTAAATAAAATGATAGACCAATTTCATATATATGGTAGAACAATAAAATTAGTGTTATACATTACTTATTTTCCATTGCATCGAGCTAGTCTACACTTATAAATCAATGCGTTAATACGCTAATTTTTCTATGTTGTCATACTTATGCACATCGCCCTGCAGGATATACAGTTATTTGAATTTAAGGCTTGTATGACTTGATTTTGAAGAGGTTCTTACCTGGAAAGGTTTTTTAAACTATTGTTACGTTGAAATACATAAAAATTTAAATGATTATTAATCGTTGGTTGATGTAAAACTAAAAAATTATTGATATAAATACAACTTATTGTTAATTTCGCACTCCTTTAGTTTCATCGTTATATGTGAAAAATAAATATGTTGACTTGTTGAGCAATAAGCATGCGCGCCAAGAAAGGACAAAGGCTTTCTCCTCAGTTCCATGCTTGATTCATTAAACAAAATTATATTGCATATTGGGTTGTCCAATTAGTCCATGTCCATTTAAGGATTTTCAGATCTGTTTTGGCTTGTTGCCTGTGGACAAGAGATGAGACCTGCTCTGAGACTAACTGAGACTTTGAGACTAAGAGACCACCAAACACCAATGGCAGCTGCAAGATGCTAAAGGCGGCGCCATTTAAATATACATAGAACTTTCAAACTTTTCAAAAGTTGGATTTTTCTCAGAAACTTCTCGCTCGTACGTTATTTGTGGTTTTAATTTGTTTAATTTATATGATAATTATGGGTATTTGTTTATGTTATTGGTGGACAAGATAAGAAGGCTGCTTTGACAATTGACATCTGACTTTCCCTTGCTCTTCAAGTTTTGATATGTTTTCTTCTTTAACTTATTCTAAAACAATTCAACTGGCATGCACTAGCTAGGCTGCTGTAGAATTTGGTGGTTTCTGGGGCTTTGGCTTCTCATTTATACATGTTGTATTGCGCTTGCTCTTTTCAGAAAATACTTTTGTTTATTTTAAGATACTTTATCAAACATCTTGTTCCAAATTTTTAAAAAATTAAACAAAAAGCTACAGGGTAAGCACTTAAAACCATGGGAAAGATCCTTTAGTTTGAGGGTCAATTGACCCCAAATTCCGTTGGCGAATCCGACATTGTTTGTGGTTGACTGCACGTATTCGGAGTTTATCTTAAAACCTTGCTGGATGCTTATGAAAAATAGCTCGCAAAAGCTTTTCTCATTACCCAACAAAACACTACATATATATATATGCTTTGTGTTGTCTTTCTATAACCATAGGAAAACAATCTGAAGCTATCTGCCTGAACATTTGATAAAGTATATGCTATGATCTTTTATTTCTTCCATACAATTAAGAACAGACATCTTGTATATTTACAAGTATACAATCAGAGCCAATAAATAATATGAAATGCACATGCAATCCTAACAGAGAGTTATACAATCTTGGTCTTGGATGATGATGATGAAACTTCTGTGCTGCAAATTGGGCAACACTTTTTTATCTGAAGCCAATTGCTTATACACTCCAAATGATAAGGGTGTTGACAAGGCAATGCAGCCAAAGCTTCACCATCTTCATACTCAAACTGACATATCACACATTTATCAATAATGCTATTTTTCTTGCTCTGACCAACTTGAGATAATCTGTATGTGTAAAGATGCAAACATGTAGAAATTTCATTGCTGGGCAGTCCTCTTTTCTCTTCCCCTATGAACTCTCCAAGTGCTAACAATTCCTCATAAGTTAGTTCATCCACATCCAGATCACCAAAGTCGTCATCTTCCTCCATTTCTTGGTCACTACCACTTTCATTTTCGTCCTCCAGAAGCTCAAAGAAATCGGCATCATCTTGATGATAGAATCCATCCGAGGAAGAAGCATCATCATCATCATCATCATCTTCATCTTCATCTTCTTCTTCTTCTTCGCTATCACTTTCGATTGTTTCGAGCATCGTGTATGCCCGCTCTTGTTCTTGCATAGTCATGGCTAGAATGAAATCCGAGCTGACTTGATTGAGTTCGGTGAAAGGGATTAAGCTCCTGGGATTCGATTGTTTGGCCTCCTCTTCTCCCTCCATCGTATGAAACTATGATGATCAATCTGTTGTAGCAGCACAGTGCCAATAACCCAATTCATTTCATGTATATGAGGGTATTATTTTATGAGGTTTCTTTAGAGAAGAGGTCAACTTCCATGGCAAGCAATGGGAAACCATTTTTCCTGGATTTCAGAATTCCAAGATTCCTAGTTCAGAGTCTTGTGCCGAAGAAAATAATCTCCCATAAGTTACTACCTCTTATTCCAAATTCAAAGTCCTACATTAAGATTTGTACCCTACACGATTGCCTAATGCCTAATTGCCTATCCTCTAGGCAAAGGCAAATCCCGTGTCGATTCATCCATGTAACACGTCCAAAGTTGGTTGATATAATTCATTATGGGATTAACACATAAGCACGACATCAAAATCGTTAAATCACATCGAAGAAATTCATAAGTTTTTTTTTATTAGAAGAATTCATACTGAACACAGCACAATAGCCCCACCCTAAATCATCTAAATTTCACGAGATCCATATTCAATTTTTTTCTGAATAGAAGGGCTTACAAATTCCTTCAACAGGAATTCGAAATATAATGAGAACTGGGCAAAAGAATCGAGGAACAATGACAGTAGATTCAAGTGGTCAAGAAGAAAGACCAGCTGACACAAAATTTAACAGAGAAGCAAATATATCTGGATAAATGTGCATTCTCATTAAGAAACTATCTGTATAACTTAAAAGCACATCAGAATTACTTCCCAACAAAGTCCTCAAGTGAAAATCTAACATGCAAATCAAATTACACCAAGTTTAGTCAACATAGAACATAGGGCCTTGCATCACTAAGAAATCTTATGGCCGCCCCATTCAAGTCCAAGCCACGTAAACATGAGAAGGAAAATAGCTGCCTGAGTGAAATTTAAGGCTTCAATACAATCAATCCATCCTTCCCTTCAAGATCCTCTCCTTGACTTCAGTTGGTGTCCTGCAGCAGTGAAGAATAAACATATTAAACAGCAGCCTCTCACATAAAAGGAGGAAACCGAAAAATGGAGAAGAAATCCACTAAAGGATGAAGAAGAAATCAATAATAGATTAAAAAAATTGTTCCACCAAAGAAATTGATTCCTGGAATACAAAGGGAGAGAATAAGCTTGAATTAATGCTCAATTTCATCACCACTAAATGTATGTTACGATAAGAGTAGCCATTGTTAAATTTTAGTCTCTTCTCCTTTCTAGGCAGATTTACAGCTGTGTCACAAGAGGCATTGCAACAATATGGCCTCATGATAAACAACAATACAGCTTCTTACATAGCACTAAAGATATTACGTGAAGTACAATTTTCCTGCCAGAGTTCTGGCATAGACAAATGCTTTCCCTAATATTGTATTCAACTCAAACAGACATATCCTACATGCTTTCTTTGATTAATAAGAGGAAAAGTAAAGAGTATGAAAAGGCTTACACAACAAAGACATGGCCACCCCATCCACTCAAACAGTCACGATCTACTGATGATAGCAATGCTTGAGAGACAGTCTCAAACAATTCCTCTGGCTCCTGAATTGCAAATACAATGCATTAGAAATCATATATGAGAAAGTTACAACTAAGAGGATATCTCTAGCTTGTTTTCTCTTGATTTCAATATCCCCATTCTGTACCAGTTTTAGCCATTCATGGCAATAAACAGTTTATTAAATTAACTATGAATCGCAATTGCCATATGAAGTTTCAGAGTAGCCAAGTTCTTGACAGTTGTATTGAACATATATGATAGTCTAAACATATAAAGTATCTGGAGCTAAAAACCAAATATGTTGAAAAATATAAGCAGTTCAAATAACAAATCTTGATTAGTTGAGTACAGAAACAAACCATGTCAGGCTTGAACATGGCCTCACAAGCACCATATAGGGACTCTGATGCAGTGCCAGCAACAACAAAATCTTTTGCTAGTTCCCTGCATATACATAGCACAAATGGCATCACTATAGGAAGCAACTCAACATATGTAAGCATATACACTCAAGGTAGGTGAAAGCATGCATCATTATTCTATTTAGAAAAGTTGAAAAGGTACATTTTGAAATCCAAGTATCTAGGAAGTTCTAACGTTATGTGAAATTCAGGAAAGAAAAACCGAAAAAGTACTTACTTGGCTCCAATTGAATCCATAGTGCAAATGAATGGCGTGTCTTTATCTCCCAATCCAGCAATTACAGGCTGAATGAAGTATGGACCAAACCTAAATCACAAACAGGAAGAACACAATTGGTAATTCCATTTGCTATTATCATAGATTGTAAAAGACCCTAGTATTCACACTAAGCTAAACATACAATAGAAATCAATTTGCTTCAGCATATACAGAAGGCAGTCGAATTGAACCAAATTCCAAACCTTTTCTCATACAGAATAGCCGAGACGAGGCTAGCAAAAGTCTCGGGCTTCATATCCCTCTCTTCCCGAAGCTGGTACAGCTTGTGCTTAAACATAAGCCTCTGAAACCTTCACCAAAACCCCCAAAAATTATACCAAACAAATCAATGGTCACAAAGCGAGAGAGAGAGAGAGAGCAATCAATAGAAGGATGAACTTACAGAGTCTGAGCATCGGTGGCGAGGCCGGAGAGGCCAAGGAAGAGCCTGTCGCTGACTCTGTAGATTTTCTTGAAGTCGGTGGCGATGGTCTGGAGTTGAACACCGAAGCGACGATCGGAGGCGATGGCGAAGCAGTTCTTCCCCACCATTGCGATTATAGCACCACCATTATACTCAAAGATCTGCAACAAATTTTGGAATAAAAATCAAATCTTTGTTCGAATTTTGTAAAACCCTAGGCGTCTGTGTGATTACACATGCTTCGACTTACCGACATCGGAGATTGTTTAGACCGCGAGAAATTGATTTCACTGAAGAAGACTGAAGAGAGAGGGTTTTGTGAGAAATCGCGAATAAGTTTGCAGAACAGCACAAGAAATTATTAAGAATTAAAGGCTAATTTCTTCTTGCTCACTCCAGCTCTCCCTGATTTTCTTTTCTTTTTCCAATTGGCATTTGCATCCTGCAACTCTCAATATTGGTTGGGCCGATTTCTTAGATCTAAATTTCAATTGGGCTGGGCCATATCAAAACCCAACTGGACCACATCTAACCCAATTTTCTAGTCAAACTTGACACAAAACTAATAGACAAAGTATATGAATCAATATCTTGACCTAGATGTTAGTTGGGATCTTGTGAGCAACGAATATGGTTCATAATGTTTCTAGACTGGAAAGTTGTCTCCCCCGGTCCAAATACATTTGTCCAAAAAAAGCATATGAATCAATGGACTCGTTTGAAATTGCTTTTCGAATACCCAAAATCTCTTTTGAAAGATTTGAAAAAATAAATTATAAATATAAAAAAAAATTGAAAAAAAATAAAACGTGTTTTGGGTGAGTTTTAAAAACACTTGGAAGTAGTTTTGAGAAACACTTGTCAAGTGCTTCATTGTATAAAAACGCTTTTCAAAATTTGAAAAGCGGTTTTAGGTATTTCAGAAACAGTCCTAAACATACCCAATATCTGAACAGTTAACATAAAAACAAGTTAGGATGCTTCATTCAACACAATTCAATCGCTAGTGAAGCTGATTATAATCGATTAGTATACAACAAGAAGTAGTACCATTAACCCTTTATATATGAATTGCTACCTCAATAATTCTAGCTAGCCTCTATATTTCTATAAGGATATATGGGGTTGTTTTTCTTTTTTGTATATATCATTCTAATATCTTATACCCTGAACTTATAAAGTCTCATCTGATCTGTCCCATAGCTAGTTCATATCCATGACAAAGGTATAACTGACTCGCAAGTTGCATATATATCCAACCGTACGTTCTGGTCACACTTATGGGCTTATGGCCTGTTACTTTGGAAGTTTGATATATTAATTAATAGATCATCACGTACTTCATATATATATATATATATATTGATCTTAGTTTCATATTGACAATATATTAAAGACGTGTCACAAACGGCCTGAAACATCACGTATCCAGCAAGAAACCTTCATGTGAATTAGTAATATCATATCGATCTTGGTCGACTAGCTCGATCTGCGAACATTGGTTTATATATACATATGTGTGTGTGTCAGTGTGTGTGAAGTCGAATACAATTCAACTGCTAGCTAATTAATTAATTAAGGACTGCAATATTGCTTCACGTTTTTGTGCCTTAAAACAAGCAGCAACGTACGTACTGATCGAAGTCTATTATTCCTCTTTAGTTAGTGAATAAACTAAACCCAATTTTCCAGGGCAAGAAATGTCTTAATTTGGTAATTATATATATATATATATATATATATATTTAGATGCCCTATTGATCGAGGAGAAACTTCTGTAAACAAAACTCACGTAACAGCTGGTATATTGTAAGAAGAAAAGAAAAACAGTTAGTAATTTAAAGACTACACGATATGTCATATCTCTAGTGTGCCTTAACAGATTCATACATACGACCTACACTGCAAATCAGACCATATATGTTGGAGTACTGCAAAGTGCAAACAACTTGTTACTCCTTTTTTAGCCCTCTTTATAAAATAACTTCACGGTTGAGAATTGAGATAACATAGATACTACGAGCTTTTTGTTTGTATAGGTACGTGGCTGGTGATCGATCGTCAAAAGTCATGATTTGTCAAATTATTTGTAACATCATGCATCATTGATCACTTAGGATTTAGGGTTTACTCAACTCTCAAGTACTTTTGAGTCATACTCTTGCAATTTTATACCTTCAATGCTACATTTAAAAATAAATTCACGAATCACGACAAGATAGATTATATGTGGATATTTCATTTGTCATGTGCATAAAATTGGTAAACAAGTTGGTGGCCCAAGTATTATTGCTTGGATAAGTTCCAAATTTTTAACACCTAACTAATTAACTAATTTAATTCACACTAAATGGAAAAAATCAATTCTTCCGGATACCGAATCAGATATCCAATGCAAAATAGGAAGTTGCTTATGAAATGGGCTCATTGAATTAGGGTAACGATATTGATTGATTTCGGGCTAATTAAGCATTACCATATATGGTGGATTCTTATAAATTTGAGCTTTAAGAAATTCCATATATATAGAATAATGGAGACTCAGACAAAGACAAACAATATTTCATATAAGTAGCTAGGAAAAACGGAGCTGCATTTTGAAGGAGTTCAAAAGCAATGGAGCTGTTAAAGAGTCCAAGCCTCTGATCTCTCAGACCGACTCGACCCAGTTTTCTATTTCTTCTTTATCATCTTTCGCATTGATCAATCAAACAGTACTTTTTTTTCAACCTCCGAGGACAGTACATAATATATCCGTGAACGAGTGTCAGGAAAATCATGAAGATGGTGTTGTTTGTTCTGTGTGGTTATGCATTGTTGTTTATGAACTTGGGGACCTCTCATGCCGGCAACAACAGCGTCACGTACGACGGCCGGTCTCTGATCATCGACGGCCAGCATAAGATTCTCTTCTCCGGTTCCATTCACTATCCCAGAAGCACTCCTCAGGTTACATGCATTCTGATCTTCTAGCTTCTTCATTAGTTTTTTTCCGATAATTATTGCTATTGCTTTTAATGAATCCACGTTTCTTTACGTTTCAAATTCTGGGTTTTACTTTCTTTGACTGGTGAAATTAAGAGGAAGATATACAATAATAATAATAATCATTCTTCCCTCATTGTTTGTCTGTCCTACTTTGGTAGGTAGGTAAGAATAAGCGTTGAGACTTGAGAGAAACTTACACATGGAAAGCTACTACTGCATGATTAATTAATTTGTGGAAATTATAGTGAGGCAATAGTGAAATGACCACGTACATAACTTAATTGTCCACCAAATCAAATTTTTTTTGGCAATAAGTATATAGAAGGTTACAAATTTAGCATGTCCTGCCATATTAGCAAGAAATTGTTGCAATTTGCAAATTATATGTATATACTAGTGATTTCGTATCTTGCTAGAAATAAATGACTAACTGAGCCTCGAGATAGATAATTTTCTTACTTGTCAAGTTGTCAAAAATAAGTAAGCAGGTTACAAATAAGTTCAACTTTAAATATGCAATTAACGTTATTGAATTTATGAAAAATAATAATTTAATTTTCTATTAATTTTTTATATTATATAATTGTAGAAATTAAACTAGAAATATGTATTTTTTGCAGAAATAATTCCTTATGCAACCTATTATTATGACATCTCTATTGTTATCCTGTAACTACCTAACAGAAACATGAGATATGTGCGCTATCCAAACATGTAATTCCTATTCTTCACGAAACATATCATGCAAGTCGACCATGGATTTTAATTCCAGTTTTTTTTTTCTTCTCTGTTTTGTTTGTTGTATCTAGTAACTTTACATGTAGAACAAAATCTTCTAACAAACCCTTGCCTTGTGTGAGAAGATAAGATGATAAGGCAAGACAAGCTAAAAATATAACTGACATACATACAAACAAATTTAGTTTGTTTTTTTTTGTTCGGAAAAAATATAATTCAGACCATATATTCAATAATTTTTATAACCCTATGTATAATTAATTGTGAAGCTATGGTGTGACAACTCAATTTTTATGGATGTAATTTTTCATGTAATTTCAGATGTGGCCATCTTTGATAGCCAAAGCCAAAGAAGGAGGAATAGATGTGATACAAACATATGTGTTTTGGAACCTTCATGAACCCCGAAAAGGACAGGTTAAAATATGATTCCACTCCCTCTTTTCTCATTTTATCTAATTATATATTATATGCTAATGCCTAAAATTGTTTCTGAAAATTACTGCTGCGTAACATCTTTGTAATTTGCAGTTTGTTTTCGATGGAAGAGGTGACATAGTAGGCTTTATTAAGGAAGTCCACAGACAAGGCCTATATGTGTGCCTTAGGATTGGACCCTTCATTGAGAGTGAATGGTCTTACGGGTAAAACTACTCTTCTCAATCACCAAGTTTAATTAATGTTTTATTTTGTCAGATTGTTAATCTATACAATTGGTTACTTGGTTAGGTAATTAAACTCTTGTTTTAATGTGTAACGTTGTTGGATTGATAGTGTAACGAAACATTAATGGGGTACCAATTGAGATTCCATATTAATGTAATGGTGGTGTTGGTGCAGTGGTTTTCCAGTTTGGTTAAGGAACATTCCGGGCATTGTCTTCCGGTCTGATAATGAACCCTACAAGGTATCAACTTCTATTGTTGAAGGGTTTCATCTCTTTGTTATCTCCATAGCAGTGCAATTCATCAATGGAAGTATATGGAATTGAAGTTTTGCTATACTAGCTAAGAGTGTTATCATTTTGTTAATGACAGGTTGAAATGCAAAGGTTTACGGCAAAAATAGTAAACATGATGAAAGCAAATGAACTGTACGCTTCACAAGGCGGACCGATTATATTGTCACAGGTTTAAGTCCATCAAAAGCATTGGAAAACTTATAAGCTTTGCGTAACAATTTTGAAGATGTTAGGCTTCTCTGATCTCGTTGCTAACGTTTGCAGATTGAGAACGAGTACAAAAATGTGGAACCGGCATTTCATGAAAAGGGACCTCCTTATGTTCTTTGGGCTGCAAACATGGCGGAGGGGCTTCAAACTGGTGTGCCCTGGGTTATGTGCAAGCAAGACGATGCTCCGGGCGCTGTGGTCAGTAGCCTCAAGCCTTTCGAACCCCGCTAATTGTCTTGTCATTTCTTGCTAGACAGTATGAAATGTTATGTTGCTTGATCGTCAATGTGAACCATAAGTTTGGTCTTGTTCTGATTCTACAGATCAATGCATGTAATGGGATGAAGTGTGGAGAAACTTTTGCCGGCCCTAATGCCCCTAACAAGCCAGCAATTTGGACAGAGGACTGGACAAGCCAGTATGTTAAGTTTTATTTTTCCTTTGTTTATGGAATAAGACGGCTAACCAATATCTTGTACCCCACTAATGCCTAGATTTGGTCTTTTTGATTTTGAAGATACCAAGTATATGGTGAAGAACCATACCTCAGAAGAGCTGAAGACATTGCCTTTCATGTTGCACTGTTTATTGCAAAGAATAAAGGAAGCTATGTAAACTACTACATGGTATGCTCGATCACCAAAATAATAAAAGTAAATTCAATCCAGGACATTTCACTCACATAGTCACATTGTATTCTGATCTAGTATCATGGAGGAACCAATTTCGGAAGAACAGCGTCTGAGTTTGTGATTACTAGTTATTATGATGAAGCTCCTCTTGATGAGTATGGTAAGATTTTTCTTCAATTTTTTTTTCTCCTTTGCACATACTAACGTAATTTCTTGTATTGATGTTTTAACTGTTTACCTGATGAGTTCTGTAGGTATACCAAAGGAACCAAAATGGACTCATCTTAAGGAATTACATGCTGCAGTGAAGTTATCATCCGCTCCACTACTTGCTGGAGATCAAACCGTTGTCAATTTGGGTCAATTTCAAACCGTAAGAGCATTGATCAGAATTTCTAAGCATTTTCTTTCCCAGTGATTGATTTCTTCCAAGCAACATAACCAATCTCGGTTTCCGTGTTTTCGTACTAGGCCTATGTCTACAAATCAAAATCTGGAGAATGTGCTGCTTTCTTGGTGAACAATGGCCCTAAAGATACCACTGTCCAATTTCAGAATTCGCCATATCAGTTGTCTCCAAAGTCGATTAGTATCCTACCAGACTGTAAAAAAGTAGCTTTCAACACCGGAAAGGTAAAATATCATTCATGCAATTTTGCACTAGAGCAGCCATTAGTTTTCGGTTATTCAAATGGCTCGTGCAACAGGTAAGTGCACAACATGCTACAAGATCATGGACACCAACTCTGAAGTTGGATTCAGCTCAAAATTGGAGAGAGTACAAAGAAGCCATTCCCACTTATGACAACACCCCACTGAGAGAAAACAGAATAGTAGACCAAATGAGAACAACCAATGATACATCTGATTATCTTTGGTACACTTTCAGGTAAACCATCAAGTAAAATGAGGATCAAGTCAGCTGAATTTTACTTAACCATGTCATTTACTAATACCCTTTCAATTCTTTTGTAAATGCAGCTTTCAGCATGACTCTCCTAATCCGGAATCCACATTGAATGTGCAAACACGCGGACATGTCTTGCATTCCTTCGTAAATGGAGTACTTGTAGGTAAAATTTGCACCTCCTTACAGTTTCTGGGTATCAGAAGGTTTCTTTTATCACCAAATCATTCACTTTCTATTCGGAAATGCTTCGCTATCATATAGGATCTGCACATGGAGCACACAGGAATACAGGTTTTTCCTTGGAGAATAAGGTTACTCTGAACAAGGGGATAAACCATGTCTCCTTACTCAGTGCAATGGTTGGACTGCCGGTATTTTCCTATTTCAATCCTCTATTTTCCCCCATTTTTTTTCAAAGCAATAACATATTGGAAAGTCGGTAATATTTTCTGATTTGTGATTGTTGTCTGCATACATATTGAAGTCAAATTGAATTTTAATGTGAAGGATTCAGGAGCATATCTAGAGCGTAGGGATTATGGATTACATAGTGTAACGATTGACGGCAAAGATTTCAACACTTATGCATGGGGATATCAGGTGATTTTCTTTGGTGGGATATATTTTCTCCATTTTTCATACGTAACGTTCAAATGCTTATCTTGAAAAATCTCTTCTTAAATTTACATTATATTTTATGAAGGTCGGGTTGTTTGGAGAGAACTTACAAATCCATACAGATACAAGTAAAGTTCAATGGAACAGGTTAAGCTCTGCTCATCAACCACTCACATGGTACAAGGTAAGGAGGAATGTCCATGAAAATGCAATGTGTTTTCTTTCAACGTAGTTAATTGAAGTCTATCGGAGACTCGGTTATCATATGTAGCTGTTCTGTATTGTCTCTTTTCACCCTATATAACTGCTTCAACTCATGGTCAATTGGCAGACTGTATTTGATGCACCAGCAGGAAATGAGCCTGTTGCATTAAACCTGGGTTCCATGGGGAAGGGTGAAGTTTGGG
This sequence comes from Rubus idaeus, assembly GCA_030142095.1. Taxonomy (NCBI): domain Eukaryota; kingdom Viridiplantae; phylum Streptophyta; class Magnoliopsida; order Rosales; family Rosaceae; genus Rubus; species Rubus idaeus. Next base: position 29,511,246 of record CM057966.1, read on the forward strand.
TTAATGGCCAAAGCATTGGTCGATATTGGGTCTCCTTCCACACCCCGAAAGGCACTCCTTCACAGACATGGTATGTAGTTCATTGCAAATCTTAAACTTTTGCTAGACAGTGTTACGTTGTCAGATTGTTAATCGTTTACCTGCAACCTTTTAATTTAAGGTACCACGTACCTCGATCCTTCCTAAAGCCTACTGGCAACCTGTTAGTTCTCATTGAAGAAGAAACGGGAGACCCCCTTAAGATATCTCTGGACAAAGTTTCAGTAGCAAAAGTGTGTGCGCTGGTATCGCAGACACATTTACACCCAGTAAGCTCATGGATGTATCAGAAGACTGAGAACCTAAATTACACTACACAGAACCCTGGCAGAAGGCCAACCATGAAACTCAGGTGTCCTCCAAACAGCTACATCTCCAAAATCTTATTTGCAAGCTTTGGCAACCCTTCTGGTGATTGTAAAAATTACGTCACTGGAAGCTGCCACTCGGAGTATTCTACAGCGGTTGTACAGAAGGTGAGAACATCTTTTCTCTGGCTTTGCCAAATAGTTTTAGTTCTTCATTTGGTTGCAGAAACCATTAACGAGTCTTGATTATTGAATTATATGTTCTGATAATATTTTAAAACTTTCAGGCTTGTCTGGGTAAGAGGAGATGCTCCGTCTCTGTATCATCTGAGAGGTTTGGTGATCCATGCCCAAGAATCAGCAAAGCGTTGTTGGTTGATGCGCAATGTGCATGATGCTAGTGTAGTTTCGGATGATCTATGATATAGAGGAATCGATTTACTTAGTTAAGTGATATAGTGATATATACTATATAGTGCGACTTTGAGATGTCATCAATATTCAAATTACAGTATTACAATAAATTTTGGATAGTTTATAAGCTTCTCATTGAACTATTTGTTTAGCAGTGAATTCTTGAAGCTATACCTTTAAAAAGAAAAAAAAAAGAAAAAAAAAGAAGAAAAAACCATATATCAAAAGTTCAAAACTAAGCAAACATACATATGGAAAATCTTGTGTGAGATACAATCATGTTTACAACAAGCATCAATAGCAATCTAGCGATTCCCACAACAATATGACTAATTCAAATATTCAAAAGACATATACAAATTGACAAGGAAGAATTGCTAGCAGAAACCATACAAAGAATGATAGTGGGGGCTTACCCTCCGAAACAACAGTCCAGATACCACCTTCATTCATCTTCAGTCCTGATTTGGGAGGAGCTAATAACTCTGGAGCCTTTTGCATACTGAGCTTTACAACTGTGGTACTTCATATTATAGGCGATGCTAAAGAGTTAGTGCGATGCAATTGCCGAACAAGAATTTTTCTACTCAACCAGGCTTGCTCCAGATTCCAGTATGACGTCAGTAATCTATTTTGATCTGGTATCAAGTCAGTTATTCACTGGTTGAAGCATCTACTACAGTATGCGCTCCACGACCCTTTCCCTTTGCTGATTTACTCTCTTTGGCATTCGAAAAATGTGGTGGTAGAAGGGCTTTTTGTGAAGGTAATTCAGCAACAAACAGCAGAGTTTGAGCCCATCCAGCATATTTCCCATATTTACTCACAAATGCCTCCGCCACACGGCTGCAAAGCTTTGGTGTCAGACGAGCTCCTGCTAGCTCAGGTATGAGGTATCTTGTAGCAATCTGACTCGGCCCCCAACAAAAAAAAAATCATTCACACATCAACACTTACAGAGCTAAAACACAAACATTAGCAAAAGAACCCCAAAACAAAAACAGACTGCTACAAATTATATCACCTACTTTCTATTAGATATCATCATTCTACATCATCATCAAGATAACAAAATTGTAGAGCAGCATATCATACAAGTGACTTGTAAAGTAAAAAATTTAAGCTTTAATAGCATACCTTCCACACATGTGTATCAACAGGAATAGCATCGTGTTGATCAAGCGAAAATAGAGCTATACATGCTGCCACCTTGGGACCAACTCCAGGTAATGTGGTAAGAGCATCAATCACCTCTTCGAGTTCAAGTTTACGAAGAGACAAAAGCCACTCTTCACCTCCACCAGGTTTCGACTGCAATGCCTTCACAGTACCAGTTAGGTACTTGGCTCTGCCCAATAAAACCAACCCATCAAACCAAATATCAATCTTTGTGAGCATACAACAATAGCTATGAGTTATGAGTTATGACCCAAAGATGTGAACTTTACATATTATAACAATCTAGTTATTTATGGTAAGAGTGACATACCTGTAACCAAAACCAGCCTCTCTGAGCTCTTGTTCTGAGACCATTGACAAGCGCTCCAATGATGGAAACTCATGGAACTCGAAACCTCTTACAGACCCCAAATGGTTCCCCAATGAAGATACAAAGTCCACCATTTTGGTAATTCTCTGAATGTTGTTATTTGAAGAACAAAGAAACTGAATCAAACACTCAAGTGGGTCTTGCCTGAGCACTCTTGCACCGCCCAAATGCGTAGCGAGCTCAGCAAACCTCGAATCTGAGGCCGAAAAGACCTCCCAAATGCCGGCCAGGGAAATACCCATGTTGAGAAAATCAAGCAAAGCCGACTCGGCATTGGATTCGGAAGTTTCAGTGTGGTGAAGGCAGTAGGAAACGTCGCCGTTTTGGAGGTGCTGGAGGGATACTAGGTGGGACCCAACAACGCCGGTGTACTGAAGAGGGCCGGTCTGTCTCCACCTGAAGGTTTGGCCGGTGGGGAAAGTGCGGGGCAAGGAGAGCTCAGATTGGGTGAGATTGAGTGGGACCCATTTGGAGGATTTGAGGAGGGTTTTGGGTCTTTTGGAGTTTAGGGTTTGTGGGGTTGGAGGGGTTGATGGGGGCGATTGGATTGGGATTTGTCTCTTCTTCATGATTGAGAGAGGTCTCAGTTTCAGTGAGAGCATAAAAATGGTTTGGAGGAATTGGAATTTTCAGGTCTTACAGCAAATTCCCTCCAACCCAGAAAGAGGGAAAGAGGAGGAGGATAGAGTACAATAGCAGCCTATTTAGCACCAGGCTTTGGGCTTCATCAACATACTAAATGGGCCAAACCCCTAAACCATTTCTATTCATATATTTCAAATTTTCAAAAAAGAGAAAAGAAAAAGAAAAAGAAAAAAAATTAATAGGGCCAAATCTCAAACTTTTGAAGCTAGAGGCCAACTATAAAAAATAGAGCATATTTTGTGTGCGTTCCAAACTTCCAACTGAAAATAATATATTTTATAATGAGTGTATAATGGAAAACTTACAATTATTTTATTTGACTATCCTTAAAAATAGTTTAAACCATTTTAGATAAATTTTGCTCTTACATAATCGTCTAAAAAAGTAAAAAGTATTCAGCTGACAATCGCTGGCATACACATATTAAATTATTAAACCTAACTTATCTTCGCAAAAACAACCGGAAAGAGCTCGATTACTCACGCGTGTCGTAAAAGACTTAAATAGAACTCGCCATCTTGGAAACGATTTGTAAGGAAAATGTATGCAACGCGCAATCTCTCAACGGCACGAGTCAAGCATGCGGTATGCCAGAAACTATTCATTGCGTCGAAACACACTCACATACACATATACTGTGTTTATTCATACATACGCCTATACGGCTATACACATGAATACAGATGTTCACCTGCTTACACACACACACCACCTACACAGTAACCACCAAAAAAAAAATACAGGGTATGAAACCAACACATACATACATACATACATACGAAAAAGAAAGAATAAGAAAAGCGAAAAGAAAAAGAGGAAAATAGGAAAAACTAGGATTTGCTCAGCAAAGCAAAAACACCAAGCTGAAAGACAGAGCAGAGAGCCCTACTCTCTCTCTCTCTCTCTGCCCGATTCTATTTTGCGCCAATCAAAGTCCCCACAAATCTCCAAATCAATCTCCCTCCTAAAAATGCCAGCTTCCCCTTCCTTCCCATCAGGTAAAACTCAAACCTAAAACCCTCTACTTTCCTATCTCTCTAAAAATTCTCACTTTTTTCGTACAATTTACATATACAATTCGCTGTCCACAAATTTAATTTCACTCCCAAAATGTTTGAATTTTCACAGACGGGCGCGGCAAATGGAGGAAGCGAAAGCGTGACCCCCAAATTCGCAGACGGCCGCGGGACGATGAAGACGAAGAAGACGACGATGCCGCCGCCGCGGACGACAATGACCTCGAACCGCCGCGCAACGGCGACGGAAACGGCGACGACGACTCCGAGGATCCCCACCATAGCGCCGCCGCACCCGATCCCGGAACTCAAGAGACCGAGGTCTTGGACGGTGGGGTCCGCCACCACGATTTCCCTCCCGTCGTTTTGCGCACTGTGAATAGGCCCCACTCGTCCGTTCTGGCGATTGTGGCGCTCGAGCGAGCCAACCACATTAACCCCGGTGGTGACGGAAAGGGGCCCATCAGCCCTCTAATTTTGGAGAATGTGTCTTACGGTCAGCTTCAGGCCTTGTCCGCCGTGCCGGCCGATAGTCCGTCCTTGGATCAGGACCGTTCAGATGGCGCCAATTCCGCTTACGTCGTCACGCCGCCGTCGATTATGGAAGGCCGTGGCGTTGTCAAGCGGTATGGGAACAGAGTTCTTGTGGTTCCAATGCACGCAGGTATAAATTGTTACTCTTTCTTTGTCTTTCTCTTGCACACACTGTGTATCACTATTTCTGAGCTAGAAAGTGACAAACTTGTTTGATAAAGCAGTGGAATTTGTAGGGGGGTTTTGTGACTAGCTCTGGATTTTTCTTTTTCTGTGCTCATAAAGAATTAGCGTCTTTCGGAATTTTGGCTTGTTTTCAAAATTCTGTTGTGGTTACTTTATAGTGGCAGCTTGGTTGACTCCATTTCTCTGAGACTCTGAGCTCTACATCTTTGGCTGGAGCTTCGGGGTATTTGCCAAGTCGCATTAATTGTCTCCTCGTTACACTATGAAACTGCTGTTGGCTTTGTGAAATTAATTTAGTTAAGACTAATGGAGGGATTCAAATACCATAAACATTTCTTATACTGCAAATTTCGTGTTTTGTCTTTTGTGCAATCAGATACGGGTTCTTTGGATTATCTGCTTTTATATGCGCAACAAAGCTGCTGGAAAGTTTTTTGCCATCTGATATTTAATAACTCTTAACGAGATTGCTTTATCTGAAAAGGCTTCCTTGTACTTCTATACCACTCTTTTATGTGGAACTGTCATGGTGGCTATAATTGAACTGATCTGAGTTAACACCTACATTTGTTTATGGGGATGCCCTGGAATGACATTACAACAGTTAAATGATTATAAAAGGACATTATGTGATCCTTTATCTAAACAAAAGATTCACTTTTGGGTTTATAGGAACCTAGTATGTAAAAGGAATTGCAACGTACTCTGGATAGGCGCTGGATTGCATTGTATGAAGTGTATCATACTAATTCTGTATTTTCCAATCAGCTGTAGGTGTCAACAAGATACTTTGATTTTTCTCTTTTTATTGGAGGTGGACTCTATAAGCTTCTGAGATTCCTTTATTACAAATTGCTTTACCTGTTTTATATGGTTATATAAAGATGTGTATTAAATATGGATTTATATTTTTGGGATCCTCCTGTGGCAGATTGGTTTTCACCAGCTACTGTGCATCGACTGGAGAGACAGGTGGTGCCACATTTTTTCTCAGGGAAATCACCAGAGTTTACTCCTGAGATGTACATGCAAAGTAGGAATGAAATTGTTGCCAAGTACATGGAAAATCCAGAGAAGAGGCTTACAGTTTCTGATTGCACAAAATTAACCAGCCGTCTAAATACTGAAGATTTGACTCGAATAGTTCGGTTTCTTGATCACTGGGGAATTATCAATTACTCTGCTGTCGCACCAAGTCCTGAGCCTTGGAATGGTAATTCCTACTTAAGGGAGGAGCAAAATGGTGAGATTCATGTTCCATCAGCTGCGTTGAAGTCGATTGACAGTTTAATCAAATTTGACAAGCCCAGATGTAGGCTTAAGGCAGCTGACGTTTATAAGTCATTGTCCTGTCATATGATGATGATGATGATGCCTCTGATTTGGACAACAGAATTCGAAAGCGTCTATCTGAAAATCATTGCAATTATTGTTCTTCTTCTCTTCCCAATGTATACTATCAGTCACAGAAGGAGGTATATCTCTATTTTGTTTTCATGTTATGTTACTTCTCTCTGTCCTTGATAAAAAAATTGTGTATTGTTTTGGCTTTGAGAGTTATAAGGTGATGAAACTGCTTAACATCCCCAATTAAATAAAGAAGCTAGATTTTACAGTCTTAATTGGCATAACTGTGGTCTAGACATTCCCCTTTGATCTACAATATTCCTTGGCATGTTGCTTTCATCTTGATGTGATACCTAGGCCAACTGCAAGAAGTTATTTAACTGCCTGTATTAAACATGATTGAAAATTTGTCTGAAAATGCTGCTGAAGGCCACATCTAATGGCGAGTGTTGTGATAGTGAGTCAATTTGTGTTGGTATTATCAAAGTAGCTAAAAACTGCACCTGAATGGTATTTGTAGTATGATGTGTCAACTTGTAATATAATGTCCTGGTGAATCAGCTTGATCTTTGCTTGGCATTAGTGGCCGTTGTTTGGACCTGTCTTGCAAAATCTGGTGGGGGGTTTTGCATTTGATGAGGTTTAGTTGGGTTGCGCAATAAATGTTGTTTAAAAGTGCAATTTATTAATATCCTGAAATTGTCATTTAGCTTTCATTATTTGGTATTGAACATTATACCGCAGTGTAATAAATTTTAGCACAAACATCTCATTACTAATTGCTGCAAAATTTCTCTTTCCATATTACCACTTTTGACTTGTAATGTATTTCATGTATATGTCAGTGGAGTGGCTTGTGATTTTGTCAATACAATGCTAGTTCAAGTTGTGACACCATTGAACGTTGTAGATCTATAACCATCTACTACATAATCCGTGCCCCAGACAGTGGAGGTGGCAATTGGATACCCCACTGAAATTTAGTTTTGAAAGCAATGCTTTAACTTTTCAAAATTATGATGATTTGTTTAACTTTAAATTCATGTTGGTTTACCATTAATGGATTCTATTTGTTTCGGCATAATGATCATTCTCCAATATTTAGAAGTTAATAACTTCTATCTGGATTTTAGTTAAGAAAATGTAGGATTGTGAAAAAAAAAAGATAAAAAAAAATGTTATTCTAGTATTATTGAAAGTACCAAGCACAGTCATACTAGTCATTCAATTGTTTGAAAGGTTTAGGCAGTGTTTTGAAACCTTAGTATAATGAGGGGTCTAGTGCTGTATGGATAATACTCAAGGGGTTAAATTTGATTACTCTATAGTCTTTGCTGATGCCTGAGGGACATATACCGAACAAGAGAATTGTTTAATTTCAATAACCCTTGCAGCCACTAGTTAACCGACACACACACACACAAGGTTTGTTTGAAGCATGCAAAGAAACACCTTTGAAAACCTTGGTTGTATCTGAATTTGGATGAGAGTTGTATATATATGTTCAAAACATAATATGTGACCTTAGATGAGTTTGAATACAGACAAAAAATCCTTGTAGCTGAACCCAACTGGTGGAGTTTATCTATATAACTAATTGGCATCCTATGTGTCAGGTTGATGTACTGCTCTGCTCTGATTGCTTCCATGAGGGAAGATATGTTGTGGGCCATTCAAGCATAGATTTCATACGACTGGATTCAACAAAAGATTATGGCGATCTAGATGGGGAAAATTGGAGTGATCAAGAAACCCTACTGCTGCTTGAGGCAATGGAAATCTTTAGTGAGAACTGGAACGAAATTGCAGAGCATGTTGGTACAAAGTCAAAAGCGCAATGCATCCTTCATTTTCTCCGTCTGCCTGTGGAGGATGGCCTGCTGGAAAATATTGAAGTTCCAGGGATGCCTCTGTCATCCAACTTGTCAGATAGAGATGATCATGGAGGATTTCATTCAACTTCAAATGGAAATTCAGCAGGTGTTCTTATTTACTTATGGTTCACATCCTTCAAGTAATCTTGATGCATTTTTGACATTCTATTCCTTCTCTTTTTCTAAACTTCATTTTAGGATCCTGCCTACAAGATGGTGATTCTGAAAGCAGGTTCCCTTTTGCAAATTCTGGGAATCCAGTCATGTCCCTGGTAGGTGACTATTCCCCAGCTTGCACATGGTCCTTATTTAGATATAATTATCTTGCAGCATATGAACAGTAAATGTACCACAACTACTTAGAGATATGATTGCAGAGTTCAATAAATGGGATAAAGGTTTTCCCCAGATTTCACTTGTGTTCTTAAACAGCTAACTTGTGGGAATTTTTTTGTAGGTTGCCTTTCTGGCCTCTTCTGTTGGGCCAAGAGTTGCTGCATCTTGTGCCCATGCAGCCTTGGCAGCATTGTCAGAGGACAAGGGCTTATCTGCTTCTGGAAGTAATTTGCAGGAAGGATCAGGACATAGGTAAGTCCTTTGTTGAAATAGTATTCAGTGGAACTCATCTTTATCTACTCCCCTTTTATGTTCATTGTATCAAAATAATTTCCTAGGCATTTTTTCCTCGGAGGACCTTTGTTTTGTTTATTTTTTTGATCTGGATCCTTGGAGGACTTTTGTGGGTAGACATCCACATTTTCACAATTGCACTTTCATGGTGTTACCCACTTCCCCCAATTTTGTCGAGTACCTATGCTAAATTCCTAATATTATCAGTAAAAGAGGGGTTCTCTTGTATTGCTAGTGTAATGAATGTATTGGAAATCCCTAAAAGATTTTCATTGTAATTGTTGTACGTGCTTCATTGATATTGCAAATTTTGTTCTGTTCACAGAACTAAAATTTATTTTTCATCTATGAAGGATGAACTTGGAGAGCATGCATGGTCAAGGTGGCGCTCATGGAAATATTGCAAATTCAGTTCAGCAGAAGGGTAGGCCTTTGACTTTTCACGGACTTTTCATATTCATTCCCTTTGTTATCCCTTTCTCACTTCCAGTACTTCATGCATCAAACTTCAGAAGAGAACACAGCAGGACATGGTTCTTGGGGTACAAATGAGGCAGGGGCGACTCCAGTACTTTCAGAAAAAGTTAAAGCTGCTGCCAAAGCTGGCCTTGCTGCTGCTGCAATAAAAGCAAAATTGTTTGCTGATCATGAAGAACGGGAAATTCAGAGGCTATCTGCTAATATCGTAAACCATCAGGTACATCTATTGCTTTTTCTTTTTGGACAATAATAACATCTATTGATAAATATAACTGTTTCTTTCTCCTTATGCGGTTTTGTAATTTTAGTTTTATTTTTAAATGTCTTATTTCTTATCATTAGTTTCTAGCTGTTAGTTATTAATAGTTGAACATGGTGTTGAACATCTCAGAAAGGCTTGAACCAGGCTAAAGGGTCCTGTTTAGAATCTGACTTCAGCTTATTTAAAAAATTTATAATTTGATGTGTGTCATTGTTTGGAAGATGTAGAGAACTTCTATTGGCATGTCTATGAGTTAGAGCTATGTGTTTGTCCCTTGTATCAGCGTAAATTGTTTAATACAAGTTATAAATAGCTGTCCCTTCTCATTACCATCTAGTATATAATCTCTCGAATATCTTTATTTTCATTAATGCATCGTTGATAACTGTTCTGAAAATCAAAACTCTTTCTACAACACCTAAATTGTTTTTTAGATAAAAATCATGACTCATCCTTGTGGTGGGGGAGATTCACAATTTTACCCATGGCCAAAAAATTCTTTACAATACCCTTGGTGAGAATTGTTGCCAATCTCAGTCTGAACTCATAACTCCGTCCAGTTTCCAACAAATTGGACCCATGAAGAAGGGGAATATATATATTTTAAAAACAAAAAACCAAAATTTTAGTAAAATAACTAACAACAAAAAGATACAAAGGGAATTTGACAGAATTATGGAGTTGGACTGAGATTGCCAACAACTCTAACCTCTAACCCCAATGGTATTAGTTTCCCCTAATATCTTTTGTCCCTGAAGTGACTTGGCTTTTTTTTTACTAGTTCTGCCCCTGTAGTTTCCCCTAATATATTTAGTAATCAGGGTGTATTTGTTTTCCTCTGAACATTATACTCAAATTTATTTGGATGAGTATTCTTATCTTGGACTCATGCCTCATGTGAAATTTATCGTAGTTGAAGAGACTGGAGCTGAAGTTAAAGCAGTTTGCAGAAGTGGAAACTTATCTAATGAAAGAATGTGAACAAGTGGAGAAGACAAGGCAGAGGATGGTTGCTGAACGTTCCCGTCTTATATCAACTCGGTTTGGACCTGCTGGAGTCGCTTCACCCATTAGCTTAGCAGGTGTTGGTCCTTCCATGGCCAATAATAACACTGGTAACAATAGGCAACAAATTATGCCGTCTTCAGCTTCCCAGCCAAGCATATCCGGGTACAGCAACAACCAACCCGTTCATTCTCACATGCCTTTCATGCCACAGCAATCAATGCTAGGGTTGGGACCGAGGATGCCTGTGGCATCCATACAAGCCTCCTCATCAGCTCCAAATGCCATGTTTAATGCCTCAGGGACTGGTCGGCCAACTCTAAATCATCCGATGCTGAGGCCTGTACCGGGTACTAGCTCTGGGTTAGGTTGAAAGAAAACAGGGTGTAAATTGGGTTTTTATTTTATTTTATTTTTTTATGGTTATTCCTTTTGGTCGTTGCTTTCTGCACTGAATCGAAAGGAAGGGATAAAGGATAAAATAGATGTAATTCATTCATGATCCATGCCACACTTTGTAGTGTTCTATATAGGAAAGATCTTCGGCAGTTTGTAGGCCATGTATGTGCATACCTTAATTCTTAAAATTGATTCAGTCAAGATGAATTGTTTTCTGCTAATGAGGCCATTTTGTCTCCCTTAACATTTCTTCAAGTTAAGAAGAGAGTAAATCTACTTCCTAAACTCATTTAGCAGTATGCCCATAAGTTCTTGGTATGCCTGGGCAGGATGAAGGTTTTGGATAAATTGAAATTTGAAAATGTATGCAAAGTTTTCATGGTACTTCAGTTGTCACATCACTTGTAGTCCCAGTCTAATCTGTTCATATATTTATTCAAGAAGAATTACCAATAGCTATACAATTTCACTCTATAGAGGGAGCTTCAAGCCCTGGAGTCGGTGCCGGACCACCAGTGTTTTCGGCACAACCGGCCACTGAACTTACCCATTTCAACCGAAATGGATATGCAAATATTACGTGCATGCAGTCCGGCCACCATCTTTCAACCACACTCTACTCTCAAGACGTACAATACATCCATTTGTTTTTTGTTTTTTGTTTTTAGTGAGGACACCCAAACTCTAACTATAATCTAATGCATGATCAGAACTATATTCGAGTTTTATGTCATCCTTCCAATTTCCAAAATCATGTAATCATTCCTGTCGAGAATTAGTAAAACACTAAAACGTACCAAAAAGATGTATATCTATTCTTTGGTCATCAAATTAACAGAATCATTTAAGCTTTATTCAACACCCTATAACCTATAAGGCTATACCTATGGTTTTGGTAAAAAGAATTTTTTTTTTCAAAACTTTACCATTGATAAAACGTGTTTCAATTGACAGAATTCGAAATTTTTTGAATAGTTTATTTTTGGATTATTATTATAAATGGTATTTGAATTTTACCTCTATCTTATCGATGATACCTGAACATTAAATTTGTCACAACCAGTACTTAAACTTTTCGATTTCATCTAAACTGGTACCTAAGGCAACCTTCGGTGAGCACTGCGGCAAAAAATAGCGTGCGAGTCATTGTTCATGATGAAATGACTGCGTTGCCCTAACATTATTATCCCAACAATTTGATTTAATGGCTTTAATGTCTTCTTAATAAGGATGCTCATCCAACTTTTGGATTTAATAAAACCCTTCGTTCTGAAAAATAAAATAAAGTGATTAAGTCGAGTGAGAATTGTCCAAAATACTCTGAGAAACTAAGTTCCAGTCACATAAATGAGGATGAGGCGGTAAGATACTCGTTACGGCTGTTTTCACTCAAACAAGGAGTCACACACATACCGTACGTACCCAAGGAGCTTGTGGACGATGACCAACCCTTGCGAGACAAGCCATTGGATCAACTCCAGTACGTTCTAGCACAAACTCGAGGAGTTGATCGAGTGAACCCTCAACTCTGTAATCAATCTATGTAATATATAGTTTATCTTGTATTTTCCTGATATTTTAGTCATCGACATTTGTATTCAGGACTATTTGTAAAATGACATGTAGCATTTGAAAATAGGACTAACATCAACATTCAAATTTCAAACCCTAGCTATATTTGAACCAAATTAAGATTGTGGAGTTTGATCTCCTCGATTATTTAAGGTAATAATTAAGGGATAGATGATGAGACTGAGAGAGACAACCAGCTTGGGAAACTAGAGAAATCAATTGATACTTTAACCAACAGCTAGAATTATATACATAAATTGGTAAAATTCCTGACATTATTCTTAATCACATATTCACAATTATATACACGCACACAACATCCCATGCAAAGACTCCTAGACTTTTGATTTAACTCTTCAAGTTTGAAGAAGCTAATCAATTACCTAAATCGTTTAATGAACCAATTAAATTCCAAGAGTGATATACCACAGAATCACAATTTATAGACACGACTTGAAAATTAACAAAAATGCCTAGCTACTTAATTTAGATTTGACTTCATATTAGAGTCTTGACAAGAGCAGTAAATTGAATTACAAATCCTAAATTCTGGGACATCAGAACTCGAAATATCAAAATAAAAAAATTAAAACCCCACACTGGCACACTATGACTAAATAAAACATAGAATTAAGAACTAATAAAATTATTAAAAGTCATTGTCTAAATAAGTAAACTTTTCAAATATTGGTGAACTATGCAATTTCATTCTAAAAAAATATATATATTGGTGAACTAGCAGCATTCATCAAGCCATCTTGTTGTGGATCATATCATCATCTTCGTGATCTTTCACTTGAGAAGCTCCCAGTTGTGATGAAATACTCGAAATATTCATCGGATATTGAGTGTACGTCGACATTGGCTTCTGTATTAGTTGGGCATAGTGGCTCATAGAGGAACTCGGAACATTATTGAACATCATAAAATTCTCGGCCGGACACTGTATCATCTGATTTGCTCCACTTGGATCATAAACAGTACTTGGATACCCCATTAATGGATTAGTCATCATCGGATAATTAAAATCTGAATCATATTGAAGCATTTGAGAATAGCTAGCTGGGTGATTAAATGAGAAGGGCATGTGCATATCCATCATACTCACATAGCTGGGCTTTTGATCCTCATATTCACCAAGGTACTGTGCATAATCTTGCATGTCACTAGAAAGTTTGTGGCTAGTTACATCAGCAACATGATTTCCACCTAGCAACAATTTCTGTGGTTCTTTCCTTGCATTGATTAGTGTTCTTTTCCCTGATTTGAGCTTTTGATCCAATACATTGAGAAGTTCCTCCAGTTGATGTTCTGAAAAATCGTTGATGCGCTCATCCCATGTTGGGTACTTGGGCGCATACATATCTCTCCTCAATTTGGAGATATTAGCATCCATTTTGACCTTTCGCTCATGCAGCAAATCAGACAAGGTGTAGGATTTTTTGGCTGGTTTGTTCAACGTGCTGAGCTTGAATTTTTCAATAATGCGATTAACCTCATCTGGGTTTTGTGGCCAGGTGTGGAGTTCAGCAGGTCGCCGATCAGACTGTTTTGGGCCGTAGATTATCAAGCACGCATCTACTCCGCAAAGGGTTGAAAACTCATCAGCCTTCTTGAGAATGCCCTTCTTTCTCTTTTGAAACGTTACTCTTCGAGATCTCTCATCGGCAATGAGTTGCATGTTCAATTTTCCACCACCACGACCCATGATATTCGATCTGATCCAAGAAAGAAAAGAACCTATAAAGAGAACGAACAAATGGAAACCCTAAAACCTCAACTATATATAAACAATAATTTAACAAACCTTTGAAAAAAGCTCCAAAATCGTACGTATAATACAAAAACAAAGTATTGGAAACCCTAAAATCGTGTAGATCGAAGTCTTCAACCGTTGAAAATCCCAATAAAAATCCCCAAACATTAAATTGAAGACAAGTCAAATAAATGAAAACTAGAGAAATGAGAATATATATATACTGAACTGAAACTACATATAGAGATCGCTGAGTCCTGGATCTTTCTATATCTCTAATCGAAATATTACCATAATAATAGACGATGAAAAGAAAGAGAGAATAATACCAAAGTAGAGTCTTCAGGTCAGACGCCAAGAAGGATCGTCTGTGTATGGAATTAAAGAGAAAAGAGGTGGCCTTTTGTTATGGTATTCTTTTGTCCTTGAGCAGGTTTTTTTTTCTATGATGGTCTTTTTTGTTTTTGTTTTTGTTTCTCTGGCCTGGAGGCTAGGTTTTTGAATGATAAATTCCTTCCAAACTCGACTTAAATTAATTTTTGGTTTTCCCAACAATTAAGGTTTTTTTTCATTAATCACAAGAAAATCACATAAATGTTTGCGAGAAATCTCCTGATTTTTCTTAAATTGGATACTCGATCAATCACTTGTCAGGATCAAGGAAATTTTAATTTTCTTTAATTACGGAGGAGTGATGAAGAAGCTTCTAACTAAGTAACCTAAATTTTGCTTATAACTAATAACATAAATTGGTATTAATTTGTGGAGTTGATTGACCGGGGTTTACTGTGAATATTTGCTTATATCAAAATTATGTTACTTAATTATTTGTGATTAATTATTTCTTAATATAATTATTCTCCAATACCCATTTACATATGAACAACGTAATTATTGGCACAAATATAATATTGATAGACTTGCAACATTCACTAATTAACCAAAGCGAAGAGCCCTGCTAGCCTGTGCTAGTTTAAGAGCTTTTTGACTTGGTTCTGAGTTCTGACTATCACAATATAATTGGCAACAAAACCCTGAAATATATATATATATAAGCGCTTAGATCTCAACTCTGATTGAAGATGTAGCTGATCGGTTACTCTTGGATAACCTTCTATTCTGGTAGAGGAATGTCAGCCAAATCCTCTCTGAAAGGTACAGGAAGTCCATGCGTGTTTGTGATCCCACTTTCCATTTGGTTCTGGGCAGCCGGGTCGTTCTTTGTTGGCGCGATGAATGTTACAGCAGTGTCTTTTCTAACAGTTAAGTAGATGACTGCAAGGATGTAAATGGCCATTAAGGGAAATACCAAGATCCCAATGAACACATTTCCAACTTTGGGTAGATTGTTGTGGATTAACCAGTCCACGAAGCCTGTGCTGAGGTAATAGATGTTGATTCCTATGATTCCCGCCCCTAGAGCCCATGATATAACGATGATCTGCATGCATACAAGGAATGCCAATATGAATACATGAATGATTTCATTTCTACTTGTTATAGCTTGAGATACATTATTGATTTGCTGACAGCTAATATGGCGTTGGCCGGAGAGCTCTATTCACGGATGGTATGTTCTAAGTCCGAAACTTGTACACTCGTCACCCACTTATTGATCACTTTCATATTAATTAACATATATACAAGACGTGACATGATTAGCCTTTCTGACAACTTAAGCTCCTGAAACTAATTAAGTTATTATACATATAGTGGGTACTCGAGCTCAAAGAATGTACGTCATAACGAAGATGAAGAAATTAACCACTCACATAGATTGAATTCTTGTGAGGTCCCATCTTGGTGGCGCTACTGCTGAATTTGAGGAGTGGGATTAAAGCAAATGGAAGTTCAAAGGATAGTATCATCTGCAAAATCCAGTAAATGTTTGCTCTTTAATTAGTATTCAGAAATATAACTATATAAAACTCAAAAAGGAAAATTGTCTATATTTGTAATCTCTATAACGAACCGATGCAATGATAATGAGTCTGCCTGCTCCTGAAGGCCCACCGATAATGGAAACAATAAGACTTGGTGTAATGGCAATGCACCTAGTCATTAGGTTTCTAAGCCATTTTCTCATCTTAATGTCCAAAAAACCCTGCAATCACCACAATTTTTACCTCATTAGACAATACAATTAAGTTTATAATATCATTCAAATTGACCTAAAAATATAAGTAGGCGCAGTGAAAATACCTGCATGACAAATTGTCCTGCGTAAGTGCCTGTAATGGTTGAGCTTTGTCCTGAGGCTAATAGTGCAATGGCGTAAACGACTTTGCTTGACTTTCCCAACACATTCTGTGGGCATTGAAAAAATAGATTAGCAATTTAATCTACACAATTAACGACATGTTTGTGTATAGTAATTAATGGGTATGAAATATTAATCAGCACCTGGAGAAGGAAAGAAGCAGAGTTGAGTGTCAGATCGCTACATGTTTTAGCGTCCATGTCAGAGAGGTTATCGTTGTGGCAAACGGTTCCGGAAACGGAGATGATGGAAACATTGATTAAAAATGCTACGAATAATGCAAATCCACTCTCTATCAAGAAATACCGACATGCCTCCTGCAGTTATATTTAACGTCATTAAGTTAATACAGTCTTATATGTGTATATAATTGAATATTAATTAAGATAAGCTCATCGTTATATAATGGGGCTTACGTTGATGCCACGGACGGAGTTAGGGATTTTTCTTGAAAGAACGAGAGCAGAGTGGAGAAAAAGATTGTGGCTGCAGTAGAAATTAAATAAATAAGTAACAGATAGATGCATCAAAGTAGTGACATATATAAAAACAAGGTAGAGACTAAAAACCAAACATATTATGATTGAGAACCCGATAACTTAACGTGCCAAATATCTAACAAACTAAAAAGATCGTTACTAGATATAAGAGAAATGTGCTTACGGCATGACAAGGGCACCCAACAGGGCAATGGCGTCACCGGTGGCTCCTTGGCCGCTGAGCTTCGGGATAAACATTCCTTCAATCACACCGGACGCCGGAGGCTTCACAAAACCCATTTCACCAAAGAAACAGGCTGCCATCACAAATACCAGCACTGCTATCAGCATTTCCAGCTTCCTAACCTGCCCATTATTAATTCAATGATAAACATTATATATATGTTTATGCATGCGACGATAGCTTAAAGATAAACTTTTCTTTTTTTGGCGGAACAAGAGGTAGAATACACTAGCCTACCTACCACTCCATTGAAGAAAAAAAGAAGATTAAAAGATGATATTGCTCTCATTATTGATGACAAACTCAAAGAACGTACAATTCACTAATAATTAATTAGGAAAAGAAAAGAAGACTAGTCCCTTGCTAGAATTGCTACCATAGGATATATTATAAGATTCACTTTGTCCAAAACTAATAATTTTCTTTTGATGTACGTACTAGGACTAAAATAGGAATAAGCTCTCTTCTTTGTGTGGATAAGACCAAAACAGGTATGATCCAAGCATGAAACATACATGCAATTTTATAAATATATTGAAGTTAATCGGATTTGATCATACAGCTAATACTAGCTAGCCAGTTAATTAATAATGAATTAATTACCCCATATCTCTGCAGGGCAAGAAGAAGGAGAGTACTGAAACCAGTGAATAGTACTCCAGCCCAAACTGGAACGTTGAACAGTATATTTAGAGCAAAGGCTGTGCCAATCACTGCATGCCAAAATCAATCAATTAAGAATTAACCACGGAACAAATCAAGTCCGGCCATTACAATTTTATACTTGTATTATGTGCACTATTTAATCATAGACCCTAAGTCCGTACGTTTCTTTCTTCCATTATCTATTCAACATAAATTTGATTTAATATGGATTTTTACCTTCGGGTATATCAGCAGCTATGACAGCAATCTCTGCAAGCAACCAGAGACAATACTTGACAAATGGTGGGTACTCCGCCTTGCATAATTCTGCCAAATGTTTGCCTGAAAATTTAAGAAAAACAAACAAGTATGATTAGTAAAGTGAAAGAAATTAAACAATAGAAATTATTTAATATTCAGTCTGATATAAAAATAAAATAAAAACCTAATAGATCGGACGGTTGGACCTATCTGATTAAGCTTATCAAATTGTTTGTGCCATTATTTCCGTACCTGTGCCCACGCCAAGGTTTGCTGCCAGCGATTGGATTATGAGAGCGAAGATCAATCCAATGAGTATCACCCAAAGCAGCTGATTATCAAAACAAGTTAACGGATCTTTTTAGGACATCTTTTTCCTTTAAAATATTGTAAAGTCTTTGTTAGGACCGATGCTAGATCGCAGCGAAGAAATTATTGTTTGATATGCGGTTCAGATTTAAGAAGAGTTGAACTAGGTTATATTAGGGTATAAACTTACTAGAGAATGAACTTAAGGTCAAACTATTAGATTTTTCCTCCAAACCCTAATTCAAAAAAAAATTCACCAATAGCCACGTGCCAAGCAATAATTTGTCGAACATGTTCATTGGTATTGCCACATACATGATGTATCTAAGATACAGAATAACTCGTTGTCTCTAACAAAAAATGTCAACAAATTGATAAGTTCAGCTTAGGGATGGACAAGATGGACGTAACTTTGTAAAGCTGAAAAACATGGCTTAGGGACAATTATAGCCAAATTTAAGAAGTATTTTGACAATTAAACCTAGATTTTTCCAATTCCATATTAATTTTCTTCTGTTTATGCATGGGTTTTGTTTTACCTCGTATCTGTGATTTGCTCCAGCTTGCAGATCAGTTTCCACTGAGAGATGATGTCATTAAAAAATATTGTCAGTGAAAATGAAAGGCAAAACATAGATAGATACTGCTCGATCGTCGTACAAAAGAAGTAATGAAATGTGAGAAGTAGAGCGAGACTTACAGTTGCCGGGGTCAAGGTAAGCCAAGGAGACAAGAAACCCAGGTCCTACATGTGACAGAAACTTCCTCCATCCAGGTTTCTAATAATACAGACAAGAAACAAACTCGGATATTTATAAGTACGTACTAGCTTATTGTAACTAGCTCATACAGTAGCCAACTAGTCATACAGAAGAATAGATGAACTTGAATTCAAAAGCAAGAAAAATGATCTGCGGGCGAGATATATATACATATATATATATATATGAAGATCGATCAAGACCTGATTATCAGGATTATCATGGTGGTCATCAAAGTGTTTGATATCGGAGGGTGATAGTGTTCCGGTGTCTGCTGCATATATGCGGTTGCTTCCATGCTCTATGCGTTTGCTTCCATGCTCTATGCGGTTGCTTCCATGCTCACTAACACTTATTCTCTGTTGCTGGCTTTCCATCTCTCTTTTTCTGATATTTCTCTGGCCCTCTGAAGTAAGCAAAAGCTAGAGAGAGCTAGTAGTGACGATACTTTAATGGAATGAGGAGATAGAGGGTGGATTATGCATGTATTTATAATCCACAAGACTTCCCTGCCTTCTAAGACAATTGAGCAGTCCCCGTCTTCTTTTTCTTTTTCTTCTTCTTCTTCTTCTATTCTGTCTTTGTCCATGTGGCATAAACGACGGTTCAATAGCTTATTGGTTTTGTTTTATATTTTTCCATCTAATTAAGAACTAATTTACATTTTTTGTTCCATTTATGAGTGCTAAAGGTAATTCGGTCCATTTAACTAATCGTCTTTTTTTTTTCTTCATCTAATTATGAACTAATTATCGTCTTATGAATGCGATCTGGTATGTTTGGAGCATGGTGTTTGAATGGGACGGTTGTCATTATGGCAATTGGTATGCGGCATTATCGAGACTCTCAGGATTTTCTTTGGTAGCCTGCGGGCATGAAATTGGGTTGGGGGTTGGGCTCGATCATTAAGCTCATGAATGTCATTATTGTTAGTGACGGACCTGTAACTATAGTTCTTGATTAGAATGTGTGTAGTGACATTGTGGTCACAACCGGTCATTCCGATGCGCTGTAATATGTTATTTTATGAATGGATTTTCTCTTTCTAAAAAAAAAATAATAGATAACTTCAACACCCCATTAATTTATTAGATTAATTACTGCCTTTCCCTCTACATTTTTTTTATTAAGGCTTGCAATTACCCACAAATTGAAGATGTTCAAAAGAAACTTTGTATGCTGTGATAAAATGTACAACTAAAATAAATTGGCAATGGTTGGTTATAAACACATTTGCAAGGTCATTTTTCTCTAATGTAGGACAACGTACACTCCACATTTTCATACGCTCTCGCACGTGTGACGAATTTTTCAAGTCATATACGTGGACAACTTATATTCGGTGGCGTAGAGCACATGTGACCACTTGACTTCACACGTGGGCGAACCTACAGTTCTGATATCATGATGAAGTAATATAGGTATCACAACCAAAACTAATTGGCAATGGTTGGATACACTAAAATCCTTATAAACACATTTACAACTTTTTCAATGTCTCTTTTCTCCAATGTTAGTGATACTGATTTTCATATTAAATAATTAAAAACTATACATTATCATGAAATATTGTCAAAAATTGTTATCCGTAATTATAATTCGCAAGCTTCAAACATCAGTACTACTGTCGATCACGCCCAAGTTAATTAACTAGGCCACCGGCCATCATAGCATCTTGCCTTAGATACAAGACCTATAATAAACAAACTACGTAACCAAAAAAGTAAACAAACTATGTGTTAGAAACTTAAAACCATCACGCCCAGTCAATTAATTTATTTTTTACTAGTTTTAATGTCTAGTCTATTGGTTTTTACTTATGCGTTATGACCAGTAGTTGAATAGTGACTCCATTCTATCGTGCTCTTTTAAAATTGTAATTTCACTTATTATAAATAAAATCACGTCACCTTCATCAAAGAAATAACAAACTTAGCAAGTTAATATGAACATGATGCATGGTTAATGTGCATCTTATTTGGTTTGGCACCCTAGCTAGCTACTTGAATTAAGTTAATTAGTAACTCACGAGTTAGTTTGAACATGATGTTGATAGTAGTTGGATGAGCATGCCATTTTTTCTTCAATTTAATTAAGT
This sequence comes from Rubus idaeus, assembly GCA_030142095.1. Taxonomy (NCBI): domain Eukaryota; kingdom Viridiplantae; phylum Streptophyta; class Magnoliopsida; order Rosales; family Rosaceae; genus Rubus; species Rubus idaeus. The sequence continues at coordinate 29,532,319 of CM057966.1, forward strand.
GCTTTCTTATTGCTGTATGATGAATTGTAATTTAATTTGGCTATAAAATATACTACTTGTGCCCAAGATTCTTGGATAGTTAACTATTTTCTGTCAACATTGTTCTTCAATTTCTATGATTCATCACCTCACATTTATAAATTCAGTGCCAATTAACATCATTCTCTCAACAACTAAATAAAATACATGGAATCTAGCTACGTACTGTCTATCCTAAAGTTTCAAATAGTAACATGATAAAAACAAATGGACACCATGGTCGTCATCAATGGAAGCCATTAATTTGGAATTTAGTCTATGGATGAGACATGCATGATCCATGCTTTCGATTTCTTTTCCAAGTTACAGTCCAAAAATTCGTATCTAGCTAGCTATACCACTCAGATTTCCACTTGCAATTAACTATAAATAGCCGAATGGGAACATAATCTGCCTCCTTGTTAGGACTGAAGATGAACCCTATTTTAATTATTATGAGGAAAGAAGTGAATAATTTTCTCTCAACAATCGCTATTATCAAACGTTTAGATAAAAATTCACTTAACTAATTCATATTGAAAATTTAGCAACAATTGTTAAAAGATAGAGGTAAAAATATACAATAGCTAGCATATATATTGAATTCACTTGTCGAATTAGTTCTGAATATATATAACCAATGCCTGCAGGAGCTCAAGTTGAAGTTATTACCTGCTTAATCATAATTAAGCAAGATGAAAGTCCACTCACTATCGTTGACGACATAATAAGCCTGTTAATTTATCAATTTATATTATGAAGTCTTTCTTGCACAATTAATATTATGAAGTCTAATATTTTGTTTTAATAATGTAGCCTCTTCCATGCCATCTATCCACTGAACTTTTTCTTTCTTTTTGGCTAGCATTGCATGGATATTCCCTATGGAATCATTTTAGACCCTGTTGTCACATTTATTTTTTTCAATATATTATTGGTGACAAAACTAATAATAATTATTTGTGACATAATATTTTCTAGTGAAAGTTAATATTTTAAGTAAATATTAAAGCGTTCCATGCGTGATCAGTTTGGCGATATGTATACTTGTTCACTTGTTTTGTTCACATTAAAAATATTATGTTTAATTTACATAGCGATATATATGGATCTTTTATTAGTCTTAAAAATTGATCGACCAAAAGTTTATGTCAGGTGAGTTTTAGGTGAACTAGCTAGCTTGGGGGAGTTGGGGCCGCCCCGGTTTAGGTCCTAGATTTCTCTTGATCATCACACAAACGTTTGGACTTAAAAATTTATACGTACGGTGGTAGAAAAAGAAAAAAACAAGCAAAACAAAATAAATTAAATAGCTAATTTTGGCATGCATGTATGTGATTATCACTACCAACTTTGCTTAGTAAGAAGCTACTACTAATTAATAACAAATCGATCAGTATAACCTCCAAACAAAACTCAACAGACGATTCTCGACCAAAATGAGAAATTAAGGAGTAGTTAGGAATGAACTAGTCATCCTCGATATTTTATACAATCAAATTGTTTCATATAGACGGACTATATACGTACCTAATTATTAGATCCATTAATTAATTATTGTTTATTTTCTTAAATGAGGTACCTGCCTATTTAAAAAAGAAAAATTAAACAATCATGAATCATACATATAAGGGTTTTTATCACCAACGAGGTATAAACTTTAATGCACCGGAAATAAAGGTACTCAACTTTCAAAATTTATTAATAAGGTACCTGGACTTTCAAATACATATCATAAGAATACCTCCGTCTATTTTTCATTACTCACCGGAAATAAAGGTACTCAACTTTCAAAATTTATTAATAAGGTACCTGGACTTTCAAATACATATCATAAGAATACCTCCGTTTATTTTTCATTACTTGTCCGTTAATTATAAGGGCATATCAGTCATTTGACTTATCTCAATTTTCAAAATTGATCAATAAAATACTTGAACTTTTAAAAACATATCACCGGGACACATCCGTCTATTTTTTTTATCATATCTCAGTTAAATGAAATATGTTGAAGCACATGTCTTTTCCCTCCTCTCACTTTATCTTTTCCCTCCAAAATTAACAATGCAATTAATAATTATCCTTCCAGATTTTTCCTTCAAAACTTCATCTTTATCCTCTTCCTATAATCAATAATTAAGTAGACTTTGATTATTTTGGAGGGTATATGCTATTTTTTTGGAGGGTATTACTTTGATTACTTTAATCAATGTGAATTTAAGTACTGACTAACTAATTCAAAGGCTAGATTATCCATTCATTATATTTCAAACACACTTTATGTGCATCATTCATGCATGAGATAATATCTCGGTGACATTAGATTCAGTCTCTCACCTCGGTAGGAGTCAAAGAGAAAAAAATGATGTAAGTAAAATAAAAAAAAGTGAGAAAATACCATAAAATCCTGAAAATATCTCACATGGGCCAAAAAAAAATTCTAAAAACTTCACCATTGGTAAAACATATTTTTTAAAAGGTGTTAAAATTGACAAAACTCGAAAATCTCGAATCGTTTATTTTTTATGAATTTTCTAGTTTTCCGACTTTATACCTCGTTAGCATGGACATGCATTCTTAGTTATCCTCACTAGCATGGGCATCGTTAGTTAGCCTACCTAGCATGAGCATAGTTAGTTAACCTTGGGATGCCTCCTTGAGAACTGCACTTTTTTCATCAATTTTACATGTGTCAAAACTTCACCATTAGTAAAAAAATATTCTTAAAAGGTGTGCGAACTTACTTTGCTCGAAAAACCAGACTCGTATGTACGTAAGTTATAATTTTATAACTTTTCTAATTTTGAAAAATCATAACTCACAAACGACTAGAATTTTTCCAGAAAGTTAGTTGGAAAAACTATAAAATTATTTTTTTAATGTTGGTCAAGTTTTGTCACATACAAATTTGAAGGGAAAAGAGGAATGACATGGTTTAACATGTTTGGAGGTGTCACGATATGCCCTATCGTGCCACGACATGCCCTAGCATGCAAAACCTTATCAACCTTCGTTTCCCTTTAACTATGTCATGCCAAAAGTTCACCATTAGTAAGACATGATTTTTAAAAAGTGTTTCAACTGACTTTAATCGAAAATCTTGAATCGTTTATTTTTTTATAAATTTTATAGTTTTCTAACATTGGAAAATCGTAAAAAAATAAACAAGCCGATATTTTTGCGTTCTATCAACTTGAGAAGTCTTTAAAAATAATGATTTAAGTGTTGGAAGATTTTGGTGGGAAAATAATAATATGCAATTTTGGCAAAAAAATTGTGTGTTATAACTCACGTTTTTTGTGAAAAACCAAAGTTTCGGCAAAAAAAAATTCTCAAAACTTCACCATTGGTAATATATATATATATATTTTAAAGGTGTTTCAATTTATAGAACTCTAAAATCTCGGATCGTTTATTTTTTATGATTTTTTCTAGTTTTTTGACTTTGAAAAATCGCATGGGAATCATTGGCATCCTTAACATGAGCATAGACATCGTTAGCTTCTCTAGCATGGACATGCATCATTAGTTAGCCTCGCTAGCATGGTCATCGTTCGAAATGTTGGGGGCACTTTGGGATGCCTCATTGTGAACTGTACTTTTCTTTTCAACTTTACCATTGTTAAAATTTAACTATTGGCAAAACATGATTTTTAAAAGGCGTGCAAATTGACTTTGCTCGAAAACCAAACTCGTTTTTTAATTAGTTATAATTTTTTCAACAGTATCCTAATTCCAAATTATTAGGAATTAATATTAAAAGATTTATCAACAATATATTCCCTTAGATGAGAACTAGTCAACTAGGAGAAATTAGATAAAACTCCTTGCCACTTTTCAAATTTTAATTAAAAACCAAGTAAATTTTCATTGATGGATTTAATCCCTTGACTATATGCCAACTAAACTTTTTTCCATTTTGAGAACAATGAGTCAACCTTCTATATTTCAAGATGCCAACAATACCCTTTAACCTAATCTTCAACTTTAAACCATCATTGACTACTCAAAATGGTAAGAACTTTTTTTCCTCCCTCTATCTTGCATCTTGATTCTCCCTTTAACCTAATCAATATTGCATGAATTCTTTAAGGCAAATAATGATTTCCTGATATTTTGTCACTATATTACTATTTTATTTAAATTTCTTTTCACAAACAATCATAACAATTTTTCTCACCATTGTTTCTTAAGAAAATGGAGATGAGAATTCGTTTTAAGAAATGAGGATTAGGGAGATGCAGTGCGGTGACCGTAGAGTTTAGAGTCTCAAGATTTTGTATGTCTTCCTCATTCTTTTGGTTCCAATAGTCATGAGGTATTATATCTTCCATTTATTTTTTGTTGCTATTGTTGTTTGGTTGATATTTTGTTACCGATCATAAACGACATATTTTCTTTACTATGGTTCTCTATTAATCATTCATGTATATCGGCCTATATTTTACAGTATTATTGTTAATTTACCTACTTTTTTTATGAACAATTTATCTACTTTTTTTATAATAATTTACCTAGTCTTTTTTACGACTAATTTACATATTAGTTTTTTTTAATGTACGTACCTACTATTTTATGAACAATTTACCTACTTTTTTTTATGAACAATTTACCTAGTATTTTTTATGACTAATTTACATATTAATTTTTTTATCCTACTATTTTATGAATAATTTACCTACTTTTTTTTAGAATGAACAATTTACCTACTTTTTTAATGTACGTACCTACTATTTTATGAACAATTTCTGATTATGGTATAGTTTGTAAATAATTGAAGAACTATGGCAGTAAAATATCTTATGTGGCATCTCAAATTTAATATTGGACTAAATCTAATAACCGAAATGTCAACGGATTATATCTTAGAAAATAAAAATGGAAATGATGTTTATCTAAATATCCCTTTTTTTTCTGGTAGAGAATAAATTTGTTTTTTTTTTCTTTTCTTTTCTTTTCTTTTCTGCCTGAGATTGGTCCCGGAGAATGTTGATTTTACCTATTTCCTTGCTCCTATTATATATGTTTTCTCAACTCAATGCATAAAACTTACCATGATATATTGCATGGAATAGGGAGTGTTAATATATTATAGTGTCTGCAAGCACACATCATAGCGAACGGCAGCACTAGTAGGTATTTGGTGTGACCCATGCAGGTCGATCGATCATTTGCTAAAAAAATTTAACAAATTATATACAGTCGCTTTCTTTTTTGGTGAAATATACAGTCACTTTCAGCACCTGCCCAGCAAACAAATCAAGGATATATTCTATTTCAAAAGTCACACCTCTTCTAAATTAATTATTGCATATGACTTCTTCTTCTTAATGACTGACTTAATTGAGTCCAGTAGTCCAGCTTGAACATTAGTTTAATTTTGGATACATTCCCGTTGTGTAGCAATACTTGCTGCCCTAGCATAACTCTATAGTCTATACAAATACATAAATATAAGAATTAGAATAAGAAGACAAACAAATACTAGAACAATATATATATATATATATATTACTTTTTCTTAGGCAGACTTAATTTATCAATTCAATCAACTTAGAAAATATATACATCGATCATTGTCGAATACCGGAATATAGCTAGAAAACTAATATACTTACAAATAGTTTTAATGAATCAAAAGTGCAACTTGTCCTGAAGCTCGAAGAGTAAACAAAAAATACAGCAACCTACCCGAGATACCGACTAGCTCCACCTAGTCAGAACGAGGATGGCAAAGTGATAATTATATATTTTCACCGCATACGTATTGAATCACGCTAAGAAAATAATATTATGTATATATATTTATGTGCAGAGATGTTTTGAATTAGATGAATATGTGTATATATATATATGTGCCAATGTGCTCATGATCGAATAATATAGGGTACGTGGGGTTGGTTAATTACTTCATACGTACCATTATATTGTTAATTTGAGATAATGTAAACTAATTATCAGGAAAATAACCTTTTTTTTTCTTAGAGGAGGAAAATAATATTCAGACAATCAAGTACGTCATACGAATTATCCTCATTAAAGAGTGTTAGTCAAGATAATTTCTTGTAATTAATTCAACATGAATAATTTAGGGACTACTACTCTTAATTATATACGTACACGTACATGTTGCGCACATTGGATGAATTTAATTTAATTTCTGGCCCAATTAACTAGATGACCACATAGTTGAGGATTATCATACCATGCCAATTGGTGGCACGTAATTTATTTATAGCTAGCTAGGTACAGCTTAATTTTCAAACATTACTCAGAGAAATTGATAAAAATATGCACAACTCGAGGTTAATTGGCCTTTGGATTTACAAGGATGCATAAAACAAGAGGAAGAAGATATGGTAGCAGGTGGTCATGAATTTCAAGGCCGTGGGATGATAGAGACTTGTAAACCAAGAAATGTGAAGCTTGAAATTTGATATCTTTCATCTTGATCTAAAAACTACGTGATCTCAACTTGTGTCAAGTTAATCTTTCTCATACTTGCGACAATTATCCAAAGAATTAAGAAAAAAAGAGTCAACCATAATCGGCAAGAGATAAGGCATTGTTTGTGATGCCTTCTTGAGATGGAGGCAACACCAACAATCACCAACAAGGTTAAAGGGAGACGAGGTCCGAACTTTGAATTGGCATTATGTGTCAGATCAACGTTCTTTATACCGAAGCAGCAAACTCTAACCATTGTTTTATTTGTTCTAACATATTGATTGGTTCAAACATGAGCTAGATAAGTGATTCAAAAATCCATTTTTTTTTATGCTTGAGCAGAAAAAAGGTTTGTGGTAATTGAGATCCCAATACCCATTAAGCATTCCAACGGGTTTGTATGAAAATGACACATTCGAAATTTTTCTAAAATTTTTGCCCCAGATCGAGCTAATAAGGATCTATATATATAATCCAAGCCTCCAAGCTATTCGAGTGCACAATGTTTTAAGCATCGAAGATACACATTCTTATAGGTTTCACAAAGTAAAAATATAATAAATAATTATAATAATATAAATAAAAAATAGCAAATAACCTGTACCACGACATATTCGTCAGTAAATGTCACTTCCCTAGCTAGCTAATTTTTTTAATTCTTTTAGTAAACAAATTTATTGCTTTTGGGAGTTTGTTAGATTCCCTCCAGGTCCTAAATGAAATTCAAGAACTCGGTTATGCATCATACTTAACTTTATTGGAGCATGCCAAAGCGGAAAAAAGTCTTGTTGTAATTGGGATCTCGATAATCCCATTAAGCATTCCAATAGATTTTTAAGAAAATGACACATTCGGAATTTTCTAGAATCTTTGCCCCACAGCTAATAAGAATCTATATAACCCTAAGTATTTGATTGCAAACATTTTTTAGCATCAAAAATAGCGGAGATTCTTGTGTCCATGACATGAATGTCCATGACGTCGATCTCAGCCGTTCATTGGGTCATGAGCTTGTTGATTCAATCTCAGCCTTCAGTTAAGCCTTACTTTTGTGAAGTCAACGTCCATCTTTGAGTTAGAATTTGATAATAAAAAAAACAGTCAGTAAGCGAGGTAAAACGTAGCTGGGTAAATACTGAACTCCATATTTTTTTTCTGATTACATTTGATTTTGAGGGATCTGCAGCAAGATGATGAACTCTGGAAGCTCTTGCAAACGGGGTTTGATATCGGCGAGGTACTGTATGTTTCTCGTCACATGAACACCGAGGGGGTCCGTGCGGATGCCGCTGACGGCGTCTTTTGAGGCTTTCAGATGACCCCCGAAGGCCCGAAGCACTGTATGTTTGTCGATACGGATCCGTTGATTGAGGAAGAAGCTGTAGTATTTTGGTGAAGCAGGTCGAAGTATGAACAAATGGGATCTGGGTATATCAGGCAACCAAAATACAGTGGCCGATCTTCTCTTTTTATAAACAAAAAAAAAGGAAGGTAAGACTGTCAATGATTAACGGTTGGTCCAAATCTCACATCCCAAGAACCCAAGTCTGTGCCTTTGATACAAATTAAAATGAGCACACGCTCAAAGTGGTGAGATTCTGGATCAAAATTGCTGCAAATATAACTATCAGGACAAAATTGATTGACAGAGCTTTTAGGTTTTTCTTGTGAAGTTAAAGATGATTTAATCTCCATACCAATAAAAAGGAAGACGATTTAATTTCCTAAACAAGCCCAGAAGCTATCTGCAAGAGGGAGAGGTGTGGAGGACAGAGAGCAGCACGAAATCCCTCAACATCCAATTTTCCCAGAACTCCCAATTTTCCCAGAATTCGCACGTGCATCTCGTGTGGTGCTGGTTTTACTGCCTTTCACCTCTTTTTGGTCGTATTGACTGACTTCTTTTGGACTAACGGCAGCCTTATTTTTAACAGCCACGTGCCAAGCACGTTGTCAAGAATGTCCACCAAGGTTGACAGAAGACGCTCCGCAAAAATAGACATTCTTATAGATTTCACAAAGTAGAAAATATAATAAATAACTATAGTAATAAAAAAATATAGCAAACAACTTGTACCAACAAAATATTTGTCGATAAAGGTTGCTTTGCTATTCTTATAGGTTTCAGTGTTTCACAAAGTGAAAAAAATAATATAATAATAATAATAATAATATATAGGCAATGTATTAATGTGAGCAGAAAGAAAAAGTTGTCTTTGTAAAATCTCTTAACAAAATAATCACGAAATGTTAAATGACTTAAATCTTATGAAATTATTCTTCTCCTCTTGGAGGTATTTATAGGCAATGAATTGATTTAAGTTAGAAAATAAACATAACCCAACGTTAACCTAATCAAACTAGGAAAAATATTTCAACAAGGAAACTTGCTTCAGTAAATGAAATGCAAATTACACACTTTAGCCTAATCAACCTTATCAAACTTATCAAACCTTCTCTCCCTTCATCACTTTCAGACTTGCAATTCTCCATGCGGTGGGTGTTTTTAGCTATTAAAACCTTTTCTTTCCGGGTCTGCTGCATGCATCTCTTTTCACAAAGATACTCAAAGCAAGGAAGGTCAGATCTGATGATGACTTGCACGGTGACTGATAATGATAGTTATGGGGACTGTAACTCTGTATAGCTAATTCCTATGTGAAACTTAAAACATATTTGATGTAAAATGTCTGAGATCTTCAACTGCTTGATGCTGACTTAAAATTGCTTTATACTAACATCATAGATATCAAACGGTTGCTCCTCAAATTTATAACAGAAGGACAAGGCTCATCAATAAGTTGTTCATCAACATGAGATTTTTGTATAGCTAACAGAGGAAGTGCACGAACGTAATGGTTAGTACCTCTATTTGTAAACAAAGGACTGCAGCTGCGCACTTGATCAGGGAAGCCATGGCTGCTCAGTAACAACTTGAGAACACCAGGAGAGACGATAATCATGACTCTTGCCATCTGCAGTTCTTGACATCATAACTGCTTATCACATTCTTCAAAGTGGTCAAGTTTCCACCATGCTATCATACCCTTTGCGACTCATTATTGGCTTCACCTTCATTACCTGCTTATATCTCCTCTGCATACCATCTTCTATTCTTTTACGCAGGTCATCATCAAGCAAATTCACTTCTCCAGCTGAATTTAGTGCATTGCAAACTAATTTATAAGTATATTCTCTAGGTATTGACCCTCCATCAACCAACTCAACAAAAAAATCCCGGGCCTCTATAGCCCTTCCTGCTTCACACAAGGCATGAATAATTGGAGTATATGAACTTGAAGTGGCTACTCCATGATTCATGGTTTGCATCTTTCGCAACATATCAACAGCCTTATCAATCTCATTAACAGCAGCATAGTATCTAATAAACGAATCATAAGTAACCCGGTTGGGGGTACACTCCCTTTTGTTCATATCTTCAAACAACTCCAAGGCCCTCTCAATTCGGTAAGTTTTGCAGCAACCATTAATCAAAGCATTGTAAGTGACAACATCAGGGACAAATCCTCTGAAGAGCATATTCCGAAACATGTGGTTTGCTTCCCACAACCGCCTCCTAGTGGCCTTCCTACACCCAGTCTCCAACCCATATCTACAATAAGAACTGATCAAAATGGTATAAGTGAATGTGTCCGGCGGGCATCTAAAGCCGGGCAGCTCCATCTGCTCCAACAAAAACCGTGCCTTCTTAAAATTCCCAATTCTGCAGAGAGCATAAATAATAGTGTTGTAAGCGTACACATCAGGTTTGCAATGAAACTGCTTCATTCTATAGAAAGCAGCCAATGCTTCAGTAACCAAACCCTCTTCTCCTAGGCATTTCATCAAACAGGTGATGGACTGTGTCGTTACAAGCCCACCACTCCCTTTATTTGACATGTCTTTCAGAAAATCCCAGAGGGCTTTCAACCGATTCCCTTTAACCAAAACAACAGCCATGTCTCTACAAGTTCGCTCATTGTGCTCAAACCCGAACTGGGTTTCGACCCAGTAGTAAAATTCAAGCGCTTTGTCCACTCCCAAATTGACCTTGTTAAGGTCTCTGTGGGCAGCTGGGCCAAGAATGAGCATATCGTTATGGAATTTATAACCTTCTTGTCTGAGATTGCGTTGCTTTAACGGAGCACGGTGCCGGAAACCGGTTTGGCGGCCGATGGAGCGAGGGGACTGGAAGAAGAAGCTGGGTATGGAGCCTAGGACTTGGGAAACTGTGTCGGAGGTCCATGGCTGCGAGGTGGTGGTGGTGGTGGCGGCTGAAAGTGTGAGATTAGTGTCAAAGGGTTGATTTTTGAGCATGGCGGTGAGGACTTGGTTCACTAGAGGTGTGTAATTTCGATACAGAGGTTTCGAGTGGTTCATTGTTTGCATTTTGAAATTGCTTTTGCGTTCTTTTGCTAAATGCTTAAAAAGACACATTTATGCAAAACGAGTTATGCGAATGATAAAATGGTGGAGCTTCTGCCATTGTTGTTGTTAAACAAGTGCTGGTTGGACTTGAAGGCCGAAGGAGGTGTCTCTCAAATTTGAACATGGAAGACATAAAAGAGAGATGGGATTGTATTGGGCTTATAGTTAAGAGTCAGCCCAGCCCATCCTTGTGTGGGTTTGAGGTAGTTAGGATTGGCGCCAAGTATTTAACCAAGCCCATCCATAACTTGTTAATTTGAATCCCTTAAATAATGTTACAGTTTTTCATACCAAATTATTGTGATTCCATAATTTGGGGGATTTTTGCATCCATGAAATAGGGATTTTAATCAAAGGGAAACAAAAAGCATCTTTATCTTTATTCCCTTTTGAACTTATGTAAAAACAAATGGCCCATCCCCTTCCCTTTTTTTTTTATTACCTACCCCCCCCCCAAAAAAGAAAAAACCCCCCCCCCCCCCCCCCCCCCCCCCCCCCCCCCCCCCCCCCCCAGATAGTGAAAGCTCCATGCTTCTCTTTTTCCACTACTCTATTTCAAGATCAAGCACCAAACAGAATCTTGTGAGTTGACAAATCACAATGGAAAAAGAAATAGGCAAAAAAAAAAAACTTTTACTACAGTGCTATGCAGCATTAGCAAGCAACCAAATATTAACCATGCTGCTTTGGAATGGAATTACAACAGTAGAAGTGTAAAAAGCTCTTAATTAACCAGCCATGCAAACTCGCTAAAACAGTCCGAACCCGGCCCACTCTGCGTCACTTACGGGTCGCGGGGACGACTGGTAGGACGAGTACGAAGACGTGGACGTGGGCGAGTCGCGGAACGGCGAAAGCAGCGATTTCCGAGAAGAAAGCGACCACCGGGACAGCGTTTCAAGGTCATTAGTGTAGTCGGGTTCGGACTTGGGTGCGGGTTCGGGTACCGTTCGACAACCACTCTTCCCACTTTTGCCGCTCATTTTCCGCCTTAGAAGAGGAGACAAGAAGCACCCGGGTGACGAAACAATCTCGGCTCGCCGGGCAAGCATGTTGGGCTGCTCGAACCGCCACCGCTCCGAACGGGTTCGAGCCGCAGGACCCGAGCGGAATGACCGGGTCCGGGGCTCCTCCGGAGGCACGAAAAGCGACCCGGATGGTGGCGGTTTCAGAGGGCCGAGATTGTAATCACGAGGTTGCGGTGATGGCGGTGGTGCTTGCTTTTGGTGCTGGATTTTGGGAACGCCGGGTCGGATTTCCCATTGGAATGGGACAGCTCCTGGTTTTGTGAAATCATAATCATCGATCGCCATTGTTGCGCTGTGAGAGTGTCTCTGATTCCTTGAAATGGTAATGACTTAATGGGTTTAAATAGAAATGAGTGACTAGTGTTTAATGTGCGAAGAAAATTCAAAGTTGGACCCGGCGAGATTAGAGGGAAATCAAGTGGGTGGGTCGGCCACTATTGCTATAGTAGATGATGGGTCTAGTCACGTACGTGACCATAGTCTATAAAATTGCCAAACAAATTTCAATCATGCAATAACGGAAAGCCAAGTGGTGGATAGACTACGGAGCATGGTTTAGACCCATAACATTTTTTTGGTCCCATGAATTGGAATTTAGATGTGACATTTGCTGGTTGAGGAGGAAACTGCACCACGGGTTGGAAAAGACACTAAACGTCGAAATCCATTTGTGCTTAGTGACAGGCTAGTGATTATGTGATTTGCTTTACAAGCGTATTTGGAGGGGAGATTATGACATACAAGATATGCTCAAGAAACATGCTACTTTTGGATGTTGAAGAGGAGAGTTAGAAGGAAGAAAAATATTCATACTCTAATTTTGAGCGTGACAATCTTCTCTATTACTTGAGTTGCAAATTTTCATGATAAGAAAGTATAAATATATTTGAGTGAGAAAATGTTAAGAATTACTAATTGGTAACATTTTATGCGACAAATCACAAATGTGTTTATTAACAAATGTTGACGAAAACTTCAATGAATTTCTAAAACTATTGACGGCATGTAAGCAGGTTGCGTTAACCCAAGGGCCCGTTTTGATATAGTTACTTTCAAAATTGATCACAGAAAAAATCTGGTAAAAGCACGAACTCTAACTTTTATTGTGTTTGGGTTGCAAGTTGCAACTGCATTAGGGATTAGGGCACGGGTTTACAGTTTGCCCAAGTAAGCTGCCAACGTCTCAAGAATTTCCTGCTCGTGAATCTAAATAAATTTGAGATCCTTTCACGGACTTTTTGTTCAGAGAAGAAATGTATGCGCCCTAAATCATAGACCGCAAGATCTTAACGTCCCAGTGATGGGACACAAATTATATGCATTTCCGCAATGGTGGGCTATTATGTAAACGTGAAAGGGACTCTCAATCATGTTGTTTCCTTAATCATAATCCTGCAAAATAACGGTAAACTTCTTACCCTGTCTCCCATGCTTGCTGCTAAATCTAATAAGCTATGGCGTGTTAAGAGACAATAAACGTTAGCGAATGGCTCCTCTATTTTGCAAAATTATTATGTTTCAAAGGAAAAAAAAAACATTCAATAACTTGTTTCTACAAGATCTACCCGGAGACAACTAACAATAGACCTGCATCTGAGTTCGGAAATGATTCGCCTAAGAGAAGTCTTCGTGCATGTTACAAATAGCTCGCATTGCGCTGCTAGCAACATCGAGCAGCTGCAAGTACTCGTCACCACCATCAACAAGACGCTGCAAACAACCAGGACAAAACATAAATCTTTGCACAAGATAGGCCTGCCTATAGTGTTTCTAATCAACATTCCAAAAGTAAAGAATATCATTGTTTTTAGGTAACCAGCTGAATCAGCTTTAACTGATATCCAAAACAATAATCTAACACTCACCTTATCTGCTTCACCCAATTTCTTGCATATTCTGGCCTTCTGTTCATCTGATATGTCATCCGCTCCAACCACAATCTCAAACAACTAGAAGCAACAATCTATTAGTATTCATGGCATGCATTATGAACTGACTGACCACACAATTAGAAGAGCTAACATCGAACCTGTGAAAACATCTGAGAGACTGGGTATCCTTCTGCAATTACATTGTTGACTTCCTTGTTTGCCAAATCAAAGTTACCACTTCTGCAAGCAGCAAAAAATGTCTCGATAACCTCCTCTGGAATTACCTGAAGAACTGAAATATTAGATATTTGGACAAGGAGAGATTTGATATAAAACTACAGTTTTAAGTGTTGCGCTGTCAAACACATGACTGGATTAAATCTTAAGAGGGGCCATTCATGTTAAATGCTTAATGCCACCCCCACCGTACTGAGAGACTAGCACTGGCAAATGGCTCAAAGCCTGAAATTATCAGAACAAAGATGTACCTCGATAACAAAAATTTTTTTTTGTCAAATCATAACAAATTTCTTGAGTTGGCCAGAGTTATAATAAACAAGAAAATAGAAACATCGAATGGTTATTTTGCACAAAAATGTCTTTTGCCAAAAATTGCTCATATTATGCATCAAAGAACTAGTTGAGCAGGGATGCAACTTCAACCATCTTGTGCTCACTCTCTAAACACCCCATTTTTCCAGAAAATAGTCCATGCTATTTGTTGCAACTACATATATTTAGGCTATAACATCAAGGTCAGCCCAACCATAATTAACAAAAAAGAAGCTAGTATTAAATCTTCTTACTTACCCCAGAGACACTAATCAGGTCCTTTGAAGTGATAGAAGATCCGAATAAGCGAGCAGCTGACTGCAATATTTCAAAAGTACAATTTAGATATGCAGCTACTTTGGGTGCTAAAATTCCAATGGCCAATGACACTTAACGCCAAAGGTTTGGTTTATTATTGGATAAAATTCGTGAAAAAGAATAGATCACTGAGAATGGATGCAATTTTCCTTGACCAAACAAGACTTGCCTGCAAGTATGTGATAGCTCGACGAAGATCACCTTGTGAGATAGAACTTAGTGTTGATAGAACCTACAACACCAATAGTACATTTTATTATGATGATGTCAAAAACCTAATACTGCTGCAAAGAACCCAGATTTTCAAGATATTAGCCATGATGTGCATACCTCTGGCTCCAGGTTGAGTCCTTCTTCTTGGCAGATGTGCAGTACACGGGTAATCATAATCTCTTCTGAAAGTGGTTTAAACCTGAACTTTGCACACCTCGAAGCAAGTGGCTCTATGATCCTACAAAAGACAGCCACATTGATCACCAAGGGCAGCAGCGCCTACCTTTGCTTCATGTAAATTACAAATTCATGACAACAGATATAGACAACAACTATTCGTCTTACAGATGAGTAGATGACTAGCTATAAAGCAAGAGTTTATGAAGAAGATATTGTCTCAAATTACTTCCACATATTATTTCAGGACAAATTTATGAAAGAGAGCAAATGATAAAGAACTGTGAATTAAGTAGTCAGCACTATTAGAATGCATACAAATCCCTTCAAACAAAACCAAATTCTTCAAATTTATTTTACTACCCGATCCCGAAAAAATGGTGTTAGAGGAGTTACCAAAAATATAAGTAGAAGCAAACAAATCAAACAAAGTAAAGACTAGAGAAGGTGCACCTGCTGATATAATTACATATGAAGAAGAATCTTGTGACTTTAGAGTAAGTTTCCATTGTACGTCTTAGGGCATTCTGCATAACAGAATGAAAGTGAGACAGCAATCTTAATACTTCTTAATATTAGGCAATGAACATATAACAAGCATGCCTGAGCATCTTCTGTCATTGAATCCGCCTCATCAAGGATAATAATCTTAAACGGTGGACAAGGGTAGCCCCTGAAGCATTGAAGAAAGAGAGTATAAAAGTATAAAAAATGAAAAAGAAGAATACATAAACTAAAAATGAATAACAGTTCTTATCGATACGAGAATGTACCCCTGACGTTGACCAGAACCCACAGCCACAGCAGCAAAGTCTTTGATCTTTGTCCGAACAACATTGATCCCACGATCATCACTTGCATTGAGCTCCAAAACTCTAGACTTGTAGAGTTCAGGTCTGCAGAGAGGCCGTTGTTAATACTCAGAACCAAACACAACCAATCAAATATCATGGTATTGCGGATTATAAAGCCCAATTCAAAAATTTAAACTCTGAGTAAGATGATGTACATAGTGCTGTTATCCCTATACTTTCTTTCAAAGTAAATATTATTTACTTGTAACTCCCACATAATCCCTTCAAACCGCAAACCCACCTCTTTAGAGTGATCAAAACCAATCCAATACCAACTCTATCTATACCAAGCAATTTGGGGAAATAAGTTTTCAAAAGTGAAAAGCATATAATCACTTCAATTCAAGTTCAATTGAATATGGAGTCTAACCCAAAAAGCTGATGAGCAATGGCGAGAGCGGTGGTGGTTTTTCCGGTGCCGGGCGGGCCATAGAAGAGCATGTGCGGACACTGAAAACCCCAATTCACGATAAAATAAACACAAAAATTCCATGGAATAATAGAAATCAGAGAAAAGCAGTAGGGTTTTGCAAAGTTGAAGCTATGTATGTTACATTTGAGGTCTCTAGGGTGTTGGTGAGGACGCGGACCACCTCATCTTGCTGAGCCACATCTTTCACTTGCTTCGGCCGACTGACCAAGAAAATCAAAAATCAAAATGAACCAAATTAATACCCAGAAGAAAATTAAGAGCTGTATGATTACTGCGAAAGATGGGAGTGTACTATTTTTCGACCCATGGCTGAGAGCTCTGGACCAGTGGCGCCATCGATCTGTTAGTGGACTCCCGCCTGAAACCTCAGTAGGGCTTTTTCCCGCTTCGATTGAGAAGACGATAGAGAATTTGGAACTTCTTCGTTTTCATTTTGGTAATAAACTAAAAACATAATCATAGTTGGGCACACATCTCCAAATGGGTTGAGCCCAATTGCTGATATTACATTTTGGGCTACTGTTGGTCCAATGTCTAAAGATCCGAATAACCCAACTCCAATATGGTGAATTACTTAATTTTTTTTAAAAGCAGAATTATCTTGTATTTTGATTTTTGACTATTTTCTTCCCATCCAGTTTCGGTACTACAAACAAACAAACTTATAACAGTGGATCAAAATCAAATGATGGTCGTGGGTTATATAATAGTTAAAAAATGATATTAGACCCTTAATTAGAGGTCTTGTTAAAGTAACCCAATGTAACTCATTTTCAGGTTCGGTACTACAAACAAAAAAACTTATAACAGTGGATCAAATGATGGTCGTGGGTTATATAATAGTTAAAAAATGATATTAGACCCTTAATTAGAGGTCTTGTTAAAGTAACTCATTTTCAGGTTCTCGCCAATTATCATTGTCTATACAAGTTATCATATATTTATTTCACATGATATAGTTCATTAAAATTTTGTCTATAACCATTAATATTTATTGTTTGCATAAATTGTATTGATTGCAAAATTAAATTACTTTATTACATGGATGAAGGAGTAAGGCATGCAGCCATTATTTGAACTTGTGTAACTGTAACTTGTAGCAACATAAATAACAAGCCCTAGCAACATAGACCGCAATATTTATCAGAAAATAAACATTGCATTTACTACAATAATGAGTCTGGCATGAAATGAATATTTCTTTGTCTCGATACAACTACAACTACGATTATCTTTAAACGATTTTATGTCCAAGACTATCATTTAGGAGATTGAATTATAATTCACTCAAATATATTAAAGGTAATTTATGATTTAGGGTATTAATTGACTCCAATATCTTACTGTTATAATATATTACTCTACGAAATTTAAAATTTGGTTGAGAATTACTAAAATCGTGGAAAAACTATATGTAAGATGTTGGGAGGTGCCGCCTAAAGATAAACAATGAAGTTGGTGGGAATTAGCCATATAAAGAACGTTATCATGCGAGACGAGTTGAAGAAAATTAGAAGATAAAGTTCACAACAAATTTGAAGGTCATTCTCACAACATGCTTATTAAATCATGGAGATTCTTCACTATTAGTAAAACAAATGTATAGTTTTTTTATTTAACAAGACTAAAATTAATTTCTTGCTTCTCATTTTAATGTGAAAAGAGTGACAAAATGAATTACCAATCATGTTTCACTAGGAAAGTAATTTTTTCCACTTTTTTAACGAAGAGTCCAGAATCAACAATTCCAAAGCACAGTGAAATATTCGATTGCACTTTCGTATTAGTTTTGTCCGATGAACTTGTAATCATCCAATATATATTATTGCCATAAAAAATCAACATGAAATTTATCAACAAATTATTCAAATTAATGAAAACTCTTGTAACAATGTGGATCAATTAGTGAATAGTGAGAATTACTTTCACCTCCGTAAATATTTTGGGAGTGAAAAATGCAAGTGTAACCGAAGTAGGGTTAAGATCCCTCATTTGTCAAAAAAAAAAAAAAACACCAAAAGCAGGGTGCCTTAAATAATTTTATCAGTTACTTGGCAATTATTATTAGATTGATGGAGAATTAATCTTCAGACCGAAAGAAGACACTGCCGCCTCGCATGGACGGTTCAGATTGCTTTGTAGAGAAGAAACGGTCACGATCTCTCTAAGCCCTCAACTCCGTACGTTTTTCCCGCTCAGAAAGAAAACCTCTCTATCTCCTCCCTCTGTGTGAAAAAGCACTCCAGAATTATTCACCCAAAAAGAAAACTCCTCCAGAAACCCTGACCCGCGAACCCAACCCCGCCGCGAAGTCCGACTGCACCAAGGTCCGACCCGATTTCCGACGTGAATTCTTCTACATTTCCCAATCCCCACTCAGTTTCTTGTTTTAGAAGCTAAACCATTTTGCCGTTCTTGCAGGGTAAGTAATTAGGTTAGGTTAGGTTTTGGCCCGAAAATGTCGACCCGAAACCGCTCTGTACCATCGTCCTCGGCCAAGAGGGCTCCAATTCCACAAAATCCGAACAAGAAGGCGATGGCGGCGAAACCCCAAGTGGCGAAAAAACGAACTGCTCTCAGCGACGTCACCAACCAAAGAAATGGGTATCAGAGCGGTCCACGAACCTCTGGTCTTCCCTCGAAGCCTATGGTGCGTCCTACGATTCATAATTTATTATTTCAGTGGGTTTTATTATAATCTGTGCTTTTGGGTTTGCTATTATTAGTTTATTCTTCTTTCTTTTTCTGTTTCTTGAAGTTGAACCTTGAATTTTGCTGTTGAATTAACACATTCATCTATGGCCAATTTGAAGTAACTGGGTTGAAATGCAATTTGGGGCTATTCCATTAGTTTACAAAAATGGGTTTTGTTGATTATTTTCATTTGTGAGTCATAGGAAACAAGCAAAGGAAAACAAAATTCAGAACAATCTTTACTATGAGAAACAAATCGTGACAAGTGGAAGATTTTGGGATTATTTCCTGTTAAGCATTAAAGATTACTAGGTCATTCTTTATTCGCATTATTTCTTGGAAAAACAATATGTTACTCAAGATGTTAGCCTTTTCAGAACTTAAGCTTCAGTTTAACATTATCATTGATCAATGTTCACACCATAAGTCTCATACATGTAAGCTGAGCTATTTTTATAGGACTAGTACTTGACAGATATGGAATGTAAGTATGTAACACGTGGCGTTTTGACTTATCATGGTTCATTATTTTCGTACAAGTATAAGTATGGTATGGCAATGATGGCATCCATGATCTGATCACATAGTTACTCTAGTTATACGCGACTATGGAATTTAGTTATATATTTACACATTTCTTCAGCAATTATGATCTTCCCCTGTTAGAAAACTTAATAAGGTTTTGTAATTAATACTTTGATATCTTTTCTAATGTGAAGTGCATACAATACAAGTGTATATCACTTGTTTTAGTAGTTGTCTGACTTTTTCGTTTTGTTTTGTTTTAGGGATTCAGTTGGATTTTATTGCACAGATTTAATAGGATCATTTGAAGTATAATGGTGTCATTCTGTTGTCTGTGCGATTATTTTTTATTTTTCTGAGCCCTTTTCCTGCGAAAGGATGAAAATGTGTTCTGAAATTGACATGAAAAGCTAGTTGGCATGGTTACATCAAGTTTCCATTCAATTTATTGTTATAGTAAGCAGTTTGATCTTTCATTTTATATTGTCTTGCAGCAGAAGTCTTTAGAGGTATATTTATGACTATTTATTTATTTTTTGAGAAAAGGATTAACTATGTTTTATATATGAAGGTGCCATGTACAACAAAAATTGCAAAGAATAATACTGGCCTCTCAGGGAAGGGTTTTCCTTCATCATTGAGTGCAAAGTCGAGCATCTTGGTTCCTTTCAGTGATACTTCCGTTTCAGGAACTGTTGAGTCTATTGAAACAGTTGCTACTAATCATTCTCTCAGCAGCTGTGGTACTGTTCTTCCTGCTCCCAATAGCATAATACATGCACTCAGAGGCAAAGATGTCTCTCCAAGTAGATCAGCTAGTGGTTCAGTTTCTTTGGATGAGAGCATGTCAACTTCTGATTCTTTAAAGAGTCCAGAATTTGAATATATTGACAATGAGGACATTTCAGAGGTTAAATCTATTGAGAACAAGACAACTAACAGCCTCTGCATTTCAGACCTCCCACAAATAGGTCTCTTCTTTTACAAAATTCTTTTCCTCTGCTCTCTCTATCTCTCTAGATATCCTATCTGTTTGAGTTCAAGATATATGCTCTTCCATTTAATCTGTCAAAAGAGACTTGGTATACATCAGGAACAGTTGGTTGTTACCCGTGCTACATGATATAATCCTTATGAAATATTTGAGCAAACAATACTTTCTTACCCCTCCATAATATCTTTCGAATCTTGTTTTCAGGAAATATTTGTAAGAGAGATATATTTTCAAATACAGAGACAACAAATGGAATTGTTGATATCGATGACAATTTTACGGACCCACAGTTCTGTGCAACCATTGCTTCTGACATATACAAGTACTTGCGTGAATCAGAGGTTTGACATTACTTTCCAAACTATAACGAGTGCTATTGATTTATGTACATATACTGCTTTTGTTTTTGTTAACTTTCTTTATATTATTCATAATCACTTTTTACACATATATTACCATGTTGATGCATTAATTAAATTGTTTCGAACTTTATCTAAAAATTAATTAGTTTTCTAGGATGTTAGATTTACATGTATGCCACATGCTATCAATTTGTAGTGCGTTGCAGTTGGAGAATTAGGCAGTTTTTGTAAAAAATTGTATTCTGTAGTTGCAGAAACAATTTCATTCCGGTAATTATACTATTTCTGGATTGTATAGTTCTTCACAGTTACACTAATTCTATAAAGAGTCAGTTTTAAAAGCAAAGCCATGCTACATGCAAAGTAATTTTATATGCAACCCACTTTATGTTGCATGTACTGATGCATTGTAAGGAAAAATTGATTTATGATTATGGATTTGTTAATTTATTGCGTAAATAGCCAAAAAAAGAAAAGAAAATTATGTACTGCATGTCCATGGTACCAGATACTGAGAAACGAAGGTTACTGACTCACTGTTAAAGTGGCATTTGAAGTACGTGGTTGTAAACAATCGGTTTCTTTTATTACGATTTGTATTAAAAGGTATATCACATGCATGGCTTCCCAAGGTAATATCTGTTATAGTATTAAATGATGGTTTGTTCACATCCTAGAAAATTATTTAGCATGGAATGGAGCATGAAATCTATATTTATGTAAGTTTTATGTACAAAGTAGTCTTCTGTACAAGTAAAGTTTGTTAAGAATATCAAAAGAGTAGGTATTTTATCTAGTTCTATCTGTCTCATTGAAGTTTGAAGTGCTCTATCACTCTCCTCCCTATGTTCTGTGTTGTCTGATTTGTTCAGTTTCTCGGGTTTCAGACAAATAGAAGACCCTCCACGGACTTTATGGAAAGGGTACAGAAAGACATTAATGCTGGAATGCGTGCAATTCTGATTGATTGGCTAGTGGAGGTAAGTTATGGTGGAAGATGATGATATTGCCGGGGTGATGCTTCATAATGCAAGAATTTTTCCCTCTCTCCCTCTCCCCCTACCCACTACCTGGTTTATGTTTTACCACTTTTTTTTCTTAACCAAATCTTGAAAGTGGTTTTCTCCTTGCATTATAAAAAAGTCTCATTGTCAATATAATCAAACACTCTTAGGATGTAGAATATTCTATTTGATTGGTGATCTTGACTTCTAACCAATCCATAGGTTGCCGAAGAGTTCAGGCTGGTACCAGACACACTATTTCTCACAGTCAACTATGTAGATCGTTATCTTTCTGGAAATGTGATGAAAAGACAACGATTGCAACTGCTGGGTGTTGCCTGCATGATGGTTGCAGCGTAAGATTCTAATTTACATCATGTTATTTATCGAACAATCTTTCTTCGTGCATGTGGATGCTGATCTCCTTGTCTCTCTAAATATATAAAAATGTATGAAAGATGCATTGTAACCAAATGAATGCCAAATTTTGCAGCAAATATGAGGAGATTCATGTTCCTGAGGTGGAAGAGTTCTGTTACATTACCGACAATACATACTTCAAGGAGGAGGTTGGGAATTGATTTTTGATTGTCATTGCATTTCTTGATGCTTGTTTGAGTTGGCTTTTGATTCTATATTTCATAAGTCCTGAGCACCATGATGGATGCAGGTTTTGCAAATGGAATCTTCTGTGTTGAAACACTTGAAGTTTGAAATGACAGCTCCAACGGCTATCTGCTTTTTGAGGTGATGTCTAGCTTTTTTACTATCATTCAAACAAGAAGTGATTTTGTGTTATTATGGATGCTGATTTCTGGTTCATGACAATTCTGCAGGCGATTTTGTTTTGTTGCTGAAAGGACCAGTGAGGTATCCATCTCTGACCTGTCTGCTTTTTCTTGTTTAATTTTGTGCACTGATAATCAGGTCTTTACATGTTTGGGTCAGTAAATTGTTTGGTTGTCAGTTTCTTTGTGACTGTTATTTAATGAGAGATTGATAGCAGAAAGACTGAATTTGACTTGAACTTGGGGCTGCTGTAGATATGGATGTTATTATATGTGTTACAAATCTAGGTTTACCAAATTTTGATAGTACTGAAACATGGGTGCTGGTAATGAAAATCCTGACACGGTGTGTTCTTGAAACTTCAACCTTCAACTTTTCGTAGGTTCCATCTCTGCTGTTCCAGTGCTTGGCCCACTACATTGCAGAGTTATCTCTTCTAGAATATAGCATGCTTGGCTATGCCCCTTCACTGATAGCTGCTTCTGCTGCTTTCTTGGCGAAATATATACTTTCCCCTTCACAGAGGCCATGGGTATGTATGAGAGTATTTGACAGATTCTATTTCTTGCCGGGACTTTTTTTATCCGTCTTGCCTGTTTAACTTACTGAATGTGGTTTTGTTTTTTTGGTTCAGAATTCTTCATTAAGACATTACACACGTTACCATGCCTCTGATCTGTGTGATTGTGTCAAAGTGCTGCATCACCTGTGTTGTAATGGCAGTGGTTCTAACTTAGCTGCAGTTAGGGAGAAGTACTGTCAACATAAGGTAATAAGAACCTCTCTCTCTCTCTCTCTCTCTCTCTCTCTCTCTCTCTCTCTCTCTCTCTCTCTCTCTCTCTCTCTCTCTCTCTCTCTCTCTCTCTCTCTCTCTCTCTCTCTCTCTCTCTCTCTCTCTCTCTCTCTCTCTCTCTCTCTCTCTCTCTCTCTCTCTCTCTCTCTCTCTCTCTCTCTCTTTCCCCTCTCCCAGTGAAGTAACAATATCACCATGTAGCACCACCCGATTAGAGTCCTTTGTCCTTACTGAATCATTTGTCTTTTTTGAAATTTATATCAACTATTATCCATGTCCATATGGGCCTGTTCTAATTTAAGACATTTCTTTCTGCCTTAGTACAAGTTTGTGGCCAAGAAGTACTGCCCTCCGTCAATACCTCCGGAGTTCTTCCACGATCTAAGCAACTAGAATCTCACATCACTGTTCCAATGCTCTGCTACATGTATATGATGTATGTTCTTTGTTGAGTTGGTGAGATTCATTCCCTATCACATCCTCTATAGAATTTTGACGCAAGTCGCTGCTGTGGGATAATCAGTTAGCTCTGATTAGTATTGTTACCTCTTCAAACTCACCAAACGTTGGTCTTGTACAAAGATAGAATGTTGTTCTTGCTTAGATACTTTGGTCTACTTCAAAGATCAACACCATATAGTTAGATACCCTTCCCTTTATTTGTTACATGTTTTTTTTTCACGAAGATCAATAAGATTGATGTCCAGTGATGAATGTATATTCCAGTGTGTTATGTTGCTTTCTTCCTTTTAGGTCAATTGATAAATGTAGTATATGCCTTGATGATTGTCATTACATGCTCTATTGGAAGAGTAGATTCATCTATGAAGTTTAATCCCCATGGAAGTAGTATGGAATCATCAACCACAAATACAACAGATCAAATATCATTCTTTTATGGAAACGTTATAGACATCAAAGGAACTATGAATGTGTAGATCGGTAGATGTATCTTCCTCTATATTTATTTGGAGTAATCGAACTTAATTCGTATTTAACATTGTGAAAAAAAGTTGTTAAATCAAATTATTATTAATTAAATACATGAAATGATCGATAATAAAGTCGATGTGTACTTCATTACCTAATTTAAGTTTGTTAGTTTTATATCATTTATGTTCTATTTGAATGAAATGATTTGAATTTGAGCTACTCAAGTCGTTGGAAATATTAATTTCTTATGGTCATAAAATTTATACATTAATTTGTTTACTTCTAAAGATTCTGCAATCTTTCATTTCTTATTTGTTCTGACTTCTGAATGAGTACCGTAGTCCTGGTCTATAAGACTATGGACCCTAGGTACCATGTACGAGTATCTGCTTAGGTCTTTCTTAAAAGTGACCGTAGAAGAGTAAAGACAGAGTCGAGGACCGTTTGAAATTTGAATTCGAAAACACAAAGGAGACCTAACCTGACAGACTGTGACTTACGACGCAAATAACGGACGAATCAATTTCATCCAAGACAACTTAAGTCCACGGTTCCGAAACGCACGTGGTCCCTACCCTTGTCCGCTCCTAACGAATACCGAGCCCAACCAACGGTCCGGATCTTGTGCGAATTCAAATGATCCAATCTCCCCGCCTTAAAAGTATAATTACCTAATTATTAAATCTCTCACTCTCACCACTCAAAATCACACTTTCTCTGCTGAGACAGAGAGAGAGAGAGAGAGCCAAAGAACCAAAGAAAGAGTCTTTAGGTCTTTCTTTTATATCCTCTCTCTCAGTCCAAGAGCTTCTCTCTTTTCTTGGACCCGAAGTTTGAATTGGGTTTGATCCAAAATGTCGACCCAGAACCGCCGATCAGCGTTTCCGTCGTCTCTGGCGAAGCGGCAGGCTTCGTCTTCGTCTTCGAATGTGGGCAAGTTTCCGGTAGCTGAGCCGCGATTGGCCAAGAAGCGAGCGCCTCTCAGTAATCTGACGAATCGGAGCAATGTGCCCAACAATGCTTCAAAGAGCTCATTGGTATGTGCAAATTTGGGTTTTATTTTCTTTCTTGTTTTGGTTTCTGAGAATATATGTGGGAAACAATAGAGGTCAGGAAAGTTTGAATCTTTGCTTGATTTGGGTGTTTTCTTGTTGTTTGAATCTTAATTTATAGCCCAGAATAGTTTCCCTCTCTGTATACAAAAGAAAGGGTTACCCAGTTAGGTTTGAACAGTTGGAAGAATCCCAGCCCTTTTGTGAAATTTTGACTCTGCTGTGATCTCCTTGTGATTATTAGTAGAATTCTTGGGCTGTGTACCTGCATTTACTTTGAGTTTTCTGCTATGACAATTTTTAATGAGTCCTCCTACCTCACACCTCCACCAAAGTTGTATTTTGAGATGTCCTACCACACACCTTTAAATGCCAGTAGTCCACCCAATGTAACCACCATTGACACCAAACAGGTATTGGGTTTAAACCGTTTAATCAATGTGTGCTTGTAATGTAACTTCAGAAAATTGTTTCTGCTTTCTGTCTCAATTGCCTTTTGATCAATGCAATTAATGCACAATTTGAAGTTTTTTTTTTTTTGGGTTTACAATTTTAAGTTTTCTTAGTTGCAAAATCTGATTAACCTGAATGAATTTCATATCTGAAGGTACCATGCGCAAGTAAGATTGCCAAGGTGAAAAAGGGGTCTCCTGCTAGCACCAGTAACAAAGGAATCTCAGGGAGTAATCTATCTGCGTCCTTCAGTGTTAAATCAACTGCAGTTGTTCTGCCAAAGGTTACTTCTATCCAAACCAGTGATGAAGTTTTTCCAAAGTTTACAGCTGTCCAAAGGAGTGATGAAGGCTCTGTTGCCATACCTGTCCCCTGTAACATGGATGATTCTCCAAGTAAATCAGATGGAGATTCAGTTTCTATGGATGAGACAATGTCAACTTGTGACTCTTTTAAGAGTCCGGAAGTTGAGTATATAGATAACAATGATGGTCAAGCAATTGATTCTATTGACCGCAAGACATTCAGCCACCTCCACATTTCAGACCATGCAGAAACAACAGGTTGCATATTTGAACAGAACTTTGAATTTTCCCGTCCATGTTGCATATTGATTCTTTAGTTTTTATGGGTTTGAACTACAATAATTCAGTTTATCTGCAATTTCCAATATAGTTTGTATTGATATGCGTGCAGGGGTTGTCTGCAGTAGAGAACTACTTGTGGACTTGGAAGCAGATGGTAGTATTGCTGATATTGATAACCGTTTCATGGATCCACAGCTTTGTGCAACCTTTGCTTGTGATATTTACAAGCACTTGCGTGCATCTGAGGTAAAGAAGAGGCCTTCCACAGATTACATGGACAAAATTCAGAAAGACATTAATCCGAGCATGCGTGCAATACTAGTTGATTGGCTTGTGGAGGTAAATGATCTCTCTTGATAGCTTAACATAGTATACGTACATGGAAATAAGGATTACATTTTACCTTTAAAAGTGGACTTTCTTAGGATTATCTAGATCTTTATTGGCAATAATGTTCTGAAGGCTAAATTTTATTTGCAACTGCAGGTGGCTGAAGAGTACAGGCTTGTACCTGATACATTGTATTTGACTGTGAACTACATAGACCGATATCTTTCGGGGAATCCTATGAATCGACAACGGTTACAGTTACTTGGTGTTGCCTGCATGATGATTGCATCGTAAGAACTTGCATCCCCTTCCCTTTGCAGTGTGTATATTTGATGTTCATTTTTCATTATACTCTCTTGTGCACATGATATTGACAAAAAAAGTTCTCTATATTTTCAGAAAATATGAGGAGATCTGTGCACCACAGGTTGAAGAGTTTTGTTACATTACTGATAACACATACTTCAAAGAAGAGGTTTGGTTTTATCCTGCTTTGAGTGATCTTTGAGATTTTAGATTTTTCCTCAAGTTGCTCATGTTATTTCTAGCTGCATTAGCATAACAGTCATTTAACATGTAATTTTACTGCGGCAGGTCTTGGAAATGGAATCTTCTGTTTTGAATTACTTGAAGTTTGAAATGACAGCTGCAACAACTAAATGTTTCTTAAGGTGATTGCTAGGCTATAGTTATTTACTTTTTACATGTCACATATTCTACTGGTGTTGACAATTATTGATATGAATTCTAGGCGATTTGTTCGTGCTGCTCAAGGAGCCAATGAGTTACCATCAATGCAGTTGGAGTGCTTGGCGAACTACCTTGCAGAGCTATCTCTTCTAGATTACAGCATGCTTTCTTATGCTCCGTCACTTATAGCGGCGTCTGCAATTTTCCTCGCCAATTATGTTACATTGCCTTCAAAGAGACCATGGGTACGTCCCCCGTGAAGATTTATATACATGGTCACTCAGGCATATATCCCCATCTGTTATTACTCTTTCATTCTCTTATGTTTTATTTGCTGTTTTTTTGGAAGCAGAATGCAACCTTGCAGCATTACACGCTTTACCAGCCTTCGGATTTGCGTGACTGCGTCAAGGATCTCCATCGCCTATGTTGTGATAACAACAGTTCAAGTTTACCTGCTATCAGAGAGAAATACAGTCAGCATAAGGTAATCAACATATCTCTATGTCTCCCCTTGTGCACAATAGTACACGATTATGCCGAACTGACATTTCTTTTGTTAATCTGTGCCTCAGTACAAGTATGTGGCCAAGAAGTACTGCCCACCAACAATCCCTATAGAGTACCAAGCATAGCAAGGGCACTGTACTACTACTCCAATACTCTGTTGGACTTCTGGTAGCTTAACTGTTAGCGGCTAGTTTTTTCCATGCCAATGGATTCAATATTTTCCTGCCATTGTAAAGTTCCTTTTCTTTGTTTGGATGATCTTTGATGTAATGTAACACCCCAATAGTTTTGTGCATGCTATTGGGGTTTTCTTAGACCATGTAGTAGGTTTTTCAGTTAACAAAAAAGCTCATCGAGTTGATAAAGCTACCAAGTGCATATATTCTTGCTTGCTTTCTTGCTGTAAGTTGTTTCTATTGTTTAAGGAAGGAAATTGAGAATATAATTGATCCAAGATTGCAAAGCTACAACATAAACTCTGCCTGGAGAGCAATAGAGGTAGCATTGGCTTGTTTGCCTTCGCTGGCAGTACAGAGG
Organism: Rubus idaeus; assembly: GCA_030142095.1. NCBI lineage: Eukaryota > Viridiplantae > Streptophyta > Magnoliopsida > Rosales > Rosaceae > Rubus > Rubus idaeus. The sequence goes on from CM057966.1 coordinate 29,560,911, forward strand.
CCAGACATCAGCTTTGTGTATGATGAGTTAAAGGAATGTCTCAAAATGGAGATGGCTTCTGAGAAACCTCAGGTACTGGAGGGCTGCCAGACCTGGTCAAGTGGTTCAGTTCACACCACCCTTTTGGATCCAAAAATCGAAATGCACCACATTGAGTTTGATGAAGCAAAATGCTTTGTAGAGCGAGATGTATACGTCTTCCTCTCACAATCATCACACCATACCAGCCATGGAATTGTGCCTAAGCAGCTAATAAGTGAAAGTGTATACGCAGGGGATTGAGGGGAGCAATTTATTCCCACACTCGAGATCAGAGTTCGAATCTCTTCTCCCCTGTAACATACATCTTAAAATTCATAACAAACAACATATGTATATAAGTTTCTTAACTTTACATGGATCAAGTATAGTGGTACTGGTACATAATCATCCATGACATATATGTACATTGTAGTAACTGTAGTAGTACACAAATAACATATTGAAGCAATACCAGTATAGAGAACTAGGCACCACATTGAGGCTTGCTCAAGAGCCAAGGTGCAGCCCCAAGACCACCATAGCTTGGAAAGTTACTGAGGCAGTGCAAATCATCAAAATTGCAGCTAGGCCTATCAATAGGCCATTCTACATCGGAGGGCCTAATGAAACTGGGGACCCACACTGGTGTTCCATCCTCAAAGGAGTTTTGTGTCAACCTCCTTAGATCAGAGCCGTCCAATTTCACAGTAAAGATCTCACCATAAGGCTGATACTGATGCGCGTTTGAGATTGGCTCAGCTGATATAGCCCCATAATCCGAAGTGAAAACTAAGCTCTTCCCATCCGGGCTGAACCACGGGTGGTTGGTCCGCCCACCCGACCCGCTTTGGATCACTTTCCTCAACCCAGTTCCATTCGGGTGGATCACATACAATTCAAAACTCCCACTACCTGGGTTCTCCCGGTTCGACGCGAACGCAATCCAATCACCGTCCGGTGACCAATTACACATCGTGTCCGTCCATGGACCCTCCGTTAGTCTCTGGAGCCCACTTTTTTCTCCGTCCTCAGAGTCCATTATGTTCAAGTTCTTATGACCCGAACGACCCGACCGGAAGACGATCCGCTTACCGTCGGGTGAGGGTGAAGGGAAAGCGTTGTTCTTCCCGTTTGTGGTCAACTTCTTGATGGCAATTCCGTCAACATCGTCGACGGCGATGGAGATGATATCAACCTCAGCGCTCTCGGGTGCAAATTCGGGTCCGGCACCGGTGTAAAGAACGCCCTTACGAACCGGGTCCCAAGCGGTCGAGAAGGCCTTTCCAGGGTAAACCTCGCGCCGGTTTGAACCGTCCAGATTCACGACGTAGACTCCCGGCATGTTCGCGAAGGCGATACGGTCACCCGCGGGTGAAAACGAAGGAAACGTACCGTCGACTCTGAGGATAGAGAGTTTGGGAATTTGGCTGTGGATATTCTGAAGAAAAAGCTTGGGGCTTTTCTGCCCGTTTGCGTTGCCTCTGCACTTGTGATACCCGACCCGACTCGAATCGGGGGAGATGAACGGGTTGAAGTGGTGAGTATGGGGCGAGACGAGCCGAGTCAGCTCCTTGAACTCCTTCTTCACCAGGTCGAAGAGCTCCACTTGGCGGAAGCTCGTGGTGGGTCTTCTGGTGCCCACGGCGATGAAGTCGTGGTTCCCTGGTGACGTGGCAGGTGTGAACGCGTGGAGACCCGGCGGTGTAACTCGCTCAACCACAACTGACTCAGTAGAAATCGGTCCCCCTCTCGGTAAAACAGCCCTGTAAATACTCCACCACTGATCCTCGCCTCTTCTGTGAAAGTAAATCGTCGACTCGTCCACCCAACTCGGCCAGCCTCCGTGTTCGACCACCTTGACTCGGCGAGTCCCGTCCCGAGTCAAAAACACGTAGATGTCTGTACTGAGTTCCTCGACCTCACCGTCCCAACCTTTAGGTCCGTACGAAGCCGCCGCCGTCCAAACCCCAGATGGCGACACCGCCGGGCTGAAGTCCGCAACGCCGTAGGGAGTAAGCCTCCGAGTCAAACCCGAGTTCAACTCAGTCGAATACACCGCAGCTGAACTCGTCCTTGGAACGCCCGAGTCTTCGTGAGTGGATACATAAACCAAATGCTCCCCGGTCAAACTCGGCTTGTCTTTCATCGAAATCCTACCCTGAGTCTGGTCCAATCCCAACAGAGGGATCTGAACCCGGTCCAAGACTTGAAGGACGGACCTTTTCCTGATGCTCGACGGAGAATCAGAGTAAACGGCGTCGTAGTATATGTCTGAAAAGCCGTTTCTTTCGGTGACGTAAATGATTTGGAGAGACGGGTCCGGTCGTGTTGAGGACTGGATTCGGGTTTGGTTAGGAAAGAAAGTAGAGGAGGGGAAGTGGCCGTTAAAATTGACCGATTGACCATCTGTGATTCTGGTTTCGGTGGTGGGGTGCGGTGGATTAATTGGGAGGGTGAAGATGTCGAAGTAGTAATCCAATCTGCCGTTCGTGGTGAAGACGATGCTGGAACCGTCATGGTCCGCCGCTGTAGTGAAAACAAGCACTAGCAAAGGCAGCAACGAACACAAAAATGAATTGGGTTTCATGTTTAGCTTTACTTTGCTTCTGGAGCTCAGTGACTGAATGTTAGTGTTTACTCACCGTCGGCCGTCCATATATTTTAAGCTGCAGGAGATATTGATAACGTGATGCGGACAGAATATAACTTCCCACGTGGCAATCTGAGAAACGTTGACAACACACCATTTTTTCTTTTAAAAAAATGATGACATAATTTCACCATTTTTTATTTATAAGAACGTTTACAACAATCCGAATCAAAGAAATTAGAAATTAAGACAGTGTTCACATGCCGTTCGATCCGCGATCTATAAGATCCCGTGGAAATCCATACAGGGGCATCATGCGGGTATGTGTCTCATTCTTCGGCAATAGGTCTGCGTTGGATTTAAATCCGATGGTGGTGTAGCGTAACCAAGCTCTCACCTAAACTTTTTTTAACTATAAAAAAAAAAATATCAAAGAAATTAAAATTAAAAGCCTGCAAAACCGAAAGGGGGAGACAGTTCTCCCAAATATGATGCTGAGGGGAGAAGTGTCTAAGGTTGGCTAAAATATCTCTAGTGAAATTGGCTTCACGAGGACACGAGGTACATAAAAAAACTTGATATCATCAAACTGAGCAGTTAACTAGTTGACATGATGTCACTATTGGCAAAACTTGATTTAATTGACGAAACTAGAAAATCTTAATCCTTTATTTATTTGACAAATTTTCTTGTATTTTGACTTTGAAAAAAAAAATTGGGTCGAGATTTTAACGTTTCGTCAGTTTGAGAAGTACTTAAAAATTATGATTTGAGGGTGAAAATTTTTTAGTGATAAAATAAGAACTTGCGATTTTAGCCAAAAAAAAACCATGTGCTATAGTCCACAATTTTTGGTTAGAAACCATGGTCTTGAAAAGAAAAATTGTGAAAGAAAGTTTTGTGTAAGTTGAAAGGGAAGAATAATGTAATTTATGCCTTAAAAAAATTCAGAAGTGTTTTTAGTAAACCTATGGTATGTTAACATTTTTTATACATAATACGGAGATAAATCCTTATTAAAGTAAATAAGGTCATTATTAGAGTAAATTAGGTTCTCATTTAAATAATTAAGTCATAAAAGTAGTAATTGTAATATTTTACGACTTGAGGACACGTATTACCACTTTGACAACTCATGTAGTAACTACGAAAAAATCCTCTTGAAGGTAAATATGGTTATCATTAGAGTAAATAGGTTTTCGTTTGAGTAAGTTAGTCTTAGAATTTTTTCACATAAAGTATTTTTTTTATTTTTCAAAGTGTAAAAACATAACAATTTTTTTTTAAAAAAAACGAGATTATTGAGTTCCATCACTTGGAACAAATTTTAAAAATATGCTCTACAAATGGTGAAATTATGATATATATATATATATATGCTAAAATTTGAATAAAAATGAGTCTTGGCATGATCTAGGGACACCTTGGAGCAATAAAAATAAACATATGTGGCAAATTATTGGAAGTATTTATATTCGAGCAACGAGAATGAAAATGACCTAATTCTTATTTCTCGCACCGAGCCTCCCTCTCTCTCTCTCTCTCTCTCTCTCTCTCTCTCTCTCTCTCTCTCTCTCTCTCTCTCTCTCTCTCTCTCTCTCTCTCTCTCTCTCTCTCTCTCTCTCTACTAATATCAATTCAAACTATGATGAGTGGGCACCCAGGTACTTTAAATGAAGCTAACTCATCTCCCTTTTTATGGGTACGTCTTCTTCGGTTTCATGATTATTTTCATTTTTCAATGGAACATAAGAGATTGGTATATCATCGGCTATTTTTTTTTTAGTTTTTTCTTTATAGTATCTTTTGGGACGAGAATCAAGTAGTAATTCTCTAAACAATTTGTGTCGCCCTCTTTCGGGGCATCTTCTTTGCTTTCATCTTTATTTTCAATCAAACATAAAAGTTTTTTATATTATCGGGTATGTTTGTTTTTGTTGATTTTTTCTTTATATGTTTCTGAAAGAGAATCAGGCAGCTAATTCTCTAGTCAATTATGGTTCAGTTTCAGTTACGTGGAACAAACCCACGTCTGGATAGAGTCTTGAAACTATGGTTTAGCTTAATTTTGGTTTGGAATTGTTCATACTTTCTGACGTTCAATGCGGTAGCGCCTATGTCCCCGTGGTTTTCATATATTTTTTTTCTTTTCATTTTTCATTTATACAAAATTTTCATTGGCATCCAAAACCCAAAGGCATGCAAATTTCACTCTTAATTTTGGTGGTTTCTCACATTTACCCAAAGCTATATGCTGAAAATTAAAAATTTGTCTAGTGAGTGAGGAAAACGGAGGAAGCGAAGAAGCTTTTTTTCTCTTTTTTATTCTTATTCAACCAAAAAAACATATTTTCTTTAATTAATGGTATGGTGTCAAAGATAATTAAAGAACATAGAAGAGACAACAATCAAAAAACTAGCATATCTATATATACAAGGGAAGCTTTGAATTCTCAAACAATAAATGGGATGGATTTACCTTATAAGTGATTTTATTCAAAGATAGAAACAACAACTGACTTTGAAATGATTGAATGTGTTTACAGAAAAATCTAGGCTTTTTTGTATGTATATATGAAATTAAAAAGTAACAGTATACCATATAAAAGCAATGGCGGACCAAAATAGAAAATAAAATAAATTAAAAGTCTCAATGAAATGCATTATGCATGTATACAACTCGTCAAACATTTCTGTTGCTGGGTATATATATATCCATGACCTTGCAGGTTTTGTAATAACTCACTTTTATTACCATTTATATGAATTCTCCATTTCTCTAACACATGACAACGCATCCTGAGGTTTTTTTTTTTTTTTTCATTTTCGAAACTTAATGAATAATGCCCAATTCTCCGAGAAAATTAATTTCGATTTCAATTTTTAAAAATTAAAACAACCTAACAATGATTTGGTCCCGTCTCATGCATGCATTGTAATTAAGATCATTAAATTTCACACCCCAGGCACAACAACAGAATATCTGTCTCATTTTAAGCAGGATTAAGTTTTCCATTGAGGACAAAACTCTTGTACAATTGATTAGGTACCCCTTTGGCAACTCTATAAATAGCAAACCCAGTAGGTCGTTTCTCTTCAGAGTAAGCAAAGATCCCTAGCTTGCTTGCAATATTCTCGCCATTTCCTTCTCCTTGCTAGCCATGGCTAGAAGGAAGGTGAAACTGAGTTTCATCACCAACGACAGTTCCCGGAAGTCCACCTTCAAAAAAAGGAAGAAGGGCATTATCAAGAAGGTGAGTGAGATCACCACTCTGTGTGATATCAAAGCTGCGGCGATCATCTACAGTCCCTATGACTCCCAGCCGGAGGTGTGGCCGAATCATACGGCAGCCCACAGCTTGCTGACTCGGTTCCAAAATATGCCGGAGATGGAAAAGAGCAGAAAGATGGTCGACCAGGAGACCTACCTGAAACAACGAATCGCCAAAGTTCGGGAGCAGATCAAAAAACTTCAGAAAGAGAATCGGGAGAAGGAGGTCACCCGCGTGATGTACGACTGTCTCAAGGGGAGGACCCTCAAGGACCTGCAGTTGAGGGACCTCAATGACCTCGGGTGGGTCATTGACCGCCACCTCAGGGAGATTGAGATCAGGAAGCGGGCTATCAAGGAGGAAGAGGAGGACCGGAAGCAGGACCTGCTCAACCAGGTGAAAGCTGCAAAGATGGAAACAGCTGCAGCAGAGCGCGGCGCCGGCGTGATGAGGATGAGTGCTTATGAGAAGGGAGGCAGCAGCAGCCAGGTGCAGGTGCAGCCGCAGCAGCTTGGCTCGATGGAGGCGCAGACTCTGGAGCAGCTGCAAATGATGCAGATTGCGGCAAACAGGCAGCAGGCACATCAAAACCCCTGGTTCGTGGACATCATGAACCCACCGCCGCCGCCGGCAGGACTCCCGGATCAGACTATGGGCTTCATGCATCCACCTCCAGCACCATTCGGAGACTACAACAGCCTCAATGCTATGTGGTCAAATAATTTCCGTTTCCCTTGAACAATTATTTATGGTTTTATTTGCTTTGGTTTGGTTGTGTTTTTAATTTCTGCTTGCATGGTTTGGACATTGGACTGTTTAATTTCTGCGGACCACAGTTTGTTTGGGTTTAATTTCTGGTTTTTGGATATTTTCTTAAATTTCTGAACTGGATGATGTTGTTTGCTTAATTATTATTATTTATAATTTGTGTGGCTATGTATTTCATAATTGTTGGTGTTTATTTCTGATGTGTTATAATGTTAATCTAGCGCGGCTCTCTTTCGTTTTCGATCTGTCAGATGTAATATGGAACAATATGTTCTTTCATATTTTCAGATTTTCAGATGTATTTGCTTATTTTGCGATGTAATCTAGAACAATATGTTCTTTTATATTTTTCAGATGTATTTGCTTATTTTGCGATGTAATCTAGAACAATATGTTCTTCTATATCTTCAGATGTATTTGCTATGTAGAAACAACGTACAGAAGTCCAGTAATAAAATCGTCGGATTTTTTCACAGATTCATTTTACATTTCATACATGTCATTTTTTTAAAATCTATTTTGCATAATTAAGCATATCTTTTCTTCAATATTTTGAAAGATATTAACTGAATGAGTTACGCCTAACTCAGTGGCGCACACTCTAGCTCGACATACTGCTCTTTAATTGTGGCCAAGCTTTTGCTTGGTCTTCTTAACCGCTTGAGTTTTTAGTTGATGTATTGCTTTCGGAGCAACTTTCTTCTTAGTTTTCTAATAAAGTCGTATCTCAATCTCTTGGATCAAAAAAAAAAAAAGGGGGGTGCGGCTAGACATCGATCATTTGAACTTTTGAAGGCAACAGTATAGTTACCAATTAATAAAGATCGGTGGCCAAAAAAACCCCAGCAGCTACCTGCTAGTCACCAATAATCTTTCATTTTCATTGTCCCTATAGGGATGAAGAGAATCGAGAAGAGAAGGAAGTCGATGAGTTATAGAAGTCTAATGAGCACTTTCGCGCGCGCGCCATTTTTAGTTAGAAACTCATAATACGTGATAAGTTTTCTCATGCAAAGAATACGTTCATTGGGTTGCTACAACGTACGTACCAATAGTTGAATTGCATGAAAAAATTTATATTATTCACCGCAATTCACGCACGTAGTTCTAAATTATAAATTATAATTGCGTAGGTGCATATATATATGTTAATAAATAAATAAATATGAAGCAGATATAGTACCTTAATCATGAGACAGATAATTATTAATTCCGTTAATTATATTTCCGAATCATGAAGAAACTGCCAACCATATATAATGTATGTATGTATTCAGCAAAATTTTATTACTTTCAGTCATGCCTATATCTAGTAACAAACCATCCATGTATTATTGCTAATGATATGTTCTGCATATGAATTTTCAACCCATCTGATTGTTGAACTCAATAGTAACTAGGCAACAATATGTGATGACATAACCGATGGTTACTCTAGTAGTCAAATAATTTTATCTATGACTAATTCACGTTTATCTGAAGGATTTCATATGGTACCTTAATCATGAGCCACATATATATATATCATTTAATTTACTATCCAATGCTGAGATTTGTATCATATATTATCATTCTATAACAATAGTTTTTCGTTCCTCTTATAGTGGTTGTTCATATATCGTCGGTTACACATTCTTAAAGGGGTGGTATACTTCATAACTTCAATCGAAGTATGCAAAAAGAGGGCATATATATAGTTAGTTAGTTGCTAGAATTAAATAGAGCAAAGTGCATGTTCTGCTTAAAAAGGAATTAAATAATTTGCTTCTGAATGAAAATTTGTTCTTGATTGAACCATTTGTTGATTCCTAATGCAATAATCTTCTACCTATGCCATTGCATATTTAGTCATAGATTTAGTGAGGGAATAAGATAATCCTGAAATTTAGTAGTTAAAATTATGCTTGTATGTTAACAAGTACTAATTTTTGGGACCTTAAGATAATTTGCTAAAAAACTATGTAATTTGTTATTAATGCGTTTTCTCAACGATATTAGATAACGTTTCAAATTCAAATCTCCATTATCTGAAAATGATCGACTTAGCTGAAAATGATTCTTGCTTTGGAGTTACCAAAATAGAAAGGTTTGCTTCCATCTAATTTAGGCATTAAAGTCTCAGATAGGGGGCGGCCATAACCCAACTGTATACACCAATGTAATTTAATACAGACAAAAATTACTGCAAGATTGAGTCGCTGCTCGCTAGATTGTAGTATTGTACCACCAAAATATTTGGTCGTTAGTCGTTGGTTGGTCGTTGCTAGAGTCCACGACAGTTAAAGTGGGGGGTTCTTCACAGAAATCAAAAATGTGGGAGCTCCACAGCATAGCTGTCCCTCACAACGTAGCAAAACCAACTTCTCCTCCAAGAATACTCGGTCAATATATGTCACATCTCCACCCATTTTCTCATTCTCTCTCTCTCTCTCTCTCTCTCTCTCTCTGTCTGAAGCTGAAGCTGAATTCAGCAGAGTCTTTCATGGGCAATTGGGCACGGCGATCACAATCACTTAAATTGCAAAAACGGTGTAGTTCGATCACAACCCACAATCAATAGCTTGTTTACCCTTTCAAAGATTGAAGCTTTTTTAAGCTTTGTTTCTTAATTTTGCTGTTGTTGTTGTTTTCTGTGTGTTTGAATCTTTTTGCAATGAGCTTCTTGAGGCCCTCTGCTTTGTACCAGTGCCTCCTCGCGTACTCTTCGCTGCGGTGGATGCCATGTCAGAGTTGGGAGTTTCTCCGGTGGCCGGGGCTTGATGGGTTCATGAGACTCTTGGTGGTGGTGCTTCTCTGGACTATGTTTTCCGAAATTCGCTTCATACCATCCTCTTCTATGTACCCGACTCTTCGTGTTGGTGATCGAGTCCTTGTCGAAAAGGTAAGCACTTTAATTTTAGTTTCTGGGTTTTTTCTTTTGAAAAGTCTTTCACTCATTCTCTGTTCTTTTAGTGCTTGGATTATTGTGTTCTAAGAAATGCCAGGATGCATAAACTTTCCTCTTTGTTTTTTGGTGATAATGTTGAACTCCTTACCTGTTTTGACCCTTGTGAATGTGTAATGTTGCCAAGGATCTGTTTGATTCTTTGTGCCTCTAGTCTCTAGAAACCCACTTCTTCACCATCACGTACTGTGTTCATCCATTAACCTCTATGTAACTAACCAATGCAGGGTCATGATAGCATTAGTAGAGTTCGCCTTTACAAATATTGTAGTGACCCACCAATAATTAGTTTGATTCCGGATCATATTTTAGTTGATTTTTAGTTTTAGATTATCGAACTAGAAGGTACATCTGGTAGTTTTAGTAGAGTTCGCCTTTACAAATATTGTAGTAACCCACCAATAATTAGTTTGATTCCGGATCATATTTTAGTTGATTTAGTTTTAGATTATCGAACTAGAAGGTACATCTGGTAGTTTTAGACTTTGAGGATAGGTGGTAAGATTGTCTTTACAGATGGTAAAAGGTGATTATTTGCTTGCATTGTATGAATTGAGCTCTTTTTGGCGAACATTGTAGTTTGGGTGTTTCAATATAAAATAATTGTTGGCACACATCCTAACAGTGTTGGATTTTAGGAGCATTGATAAACCAACAACATTTTCATAACAATATGGGAAACTGATTTTAGCTTGGGAAGACATCAGTTGAGTTGGTATCATCTCTCTTGCCATTTCATGCACATGGATGGAATTAAATGATTTGGAGAAATTGATCTTTTAAATGAAATTTCAACCACCAAATTGATTCCAAGAGTTTTTATGTTGCATAAAGTATGGTCTTTCTTGAGCAACGACTAAGTGATGGTTTTACTTGTGATGATTGTTGTGATCCCTGATCTTGTTTGTGTCTCAATAGATTCTTTCCTTTTTTCCTTGTCTTTTTTAATATATGTTTCATAATTTTTTGTTATATGTGAGCTGCAAAAATCTTCTGTTGAATGATATGTTGTCATTCAAGGTAACTAACAGTGTGAGAATGAGCTGTTCATGGTTCAGTGTGGCCTGCTGATACAGTTGGAGCTTTAATTTTGCATATTATGCTCTTATTTCAGCAAGACCACCAAGGATTTTTTTAGGAGTTGTTTGTCTTTGTTTGTCTTCTTTCTTAATTTTGCTTTTCATAAAGTAGTTATAAAAAAGTAGCAAAATTTCTTTTCTAATGAAATGATAACTTAGCACATTAGCAGTAACTAACAATATGGAATGAGCAAGTTATGATTTTGGTTTATTGCATGCTTATGTACTTAGAGCTTTTATCTTAGAAAGTTGGAATTCAGTTGATGAATAGTGAAAATCCTACAAAGTTTCGTCTGAGAAAAGTAATTGCTTAAAGTTTTGACCTTTTTTCCCTGAAATACAAAACAAGATTTCTTAAGCTACTTTTCTGAAATTATATCAGTTTGAACTTGTGAGTATTTACAACTCAGTATAATAAATTAATAATATAATTGACACGAATACTGCAACAATCAATTCAATGGGAGATGTTATAGTTCATACAATTACCCCTTGAAGTAATAAAGAATGTTCAATCTTCTTGAAAAAGCTCTGGGATGCAGTAATACCTAAAGTCTGAATGTTATTTAAAAGGTAATCTTAGTTATCAGAAACTCTGGTTTCCCCTTTTCATCAAATAATAGTCTGTATGTCGATTGTAATTAGTACTTCCATTAATATACTTGATTATTTGCAATTGTTGTTAATCTACCATTTGAACTTCTAGTTTTGATCAACACTCTGGTTACATGATAAATTTTTCAGGCCTCATATTACTTTAGAAGCCCTGCTTTGCATGATATTGTAACATTCCGGGATCCAACACAGGTTTGTTCATTCGGTATAGAACTGGGCCAGTTCTCTTGGAGCAACGGGGTATCTTTTACTCAATTCTCTTACTTTCTTGGTTGTTCTGCAGGAACCTGGAGACTTAGAACAGATTGTCTTCATAAAGAGGATTGTTGCAAAAGCAGGAGACTTGGTTGAGGTATACTATTTGTTGAGAGCTTTGACACTTTATTGTGAATGTTATTAGGCTGTTTCCAGAAGATGATGGACTTCATATTCTTTCTTTGGTACTGGACTTCATATTATGTTCTTCTTTTACATATTCAACATGTAGGAGAATAGGAACCAATTGGTGTAACAATGGCATAATGCATCAGGTTCAATTGTTTGTAGCTTTTTACATTTTCCTCTTATTTCCTTTGTAGGTTCGTAATGGATGGCTCTATGTCAATGGAACTGCTCAGAAGGAGGATTTTATCGCAGAACCACCCACATATGTATCAAATTTAACTGTGAGTAAAACTTTGTGGTTCAATTTAGTGCATTTTTGTTGCATTTCTTCAGCCGACTGTTCATGAACATTAGGTGAAGGAACTGCTCTGACAAATGGTTCAAAAGAATAATAAGTAATGTTCCCTTAATTTTTGTACCTTCTCAACCCCATTCATATATATGTGGGTTCATCATGGGCCTTTGATAGTGTAATAGGTACTAGTATAGTACAAAATCTACTTGTTTCTCTTGAGACTAAAAGTTACAATCTTCGTTCCACACATAAACTTCTGGTGAATTTGCAGTATGTGCCTGAAGGCCATGTATATGTGCTGGGTGACAACCGTAACAACAGCTACGATTCCCATGTTTGGTTAGTATTCCCGACATGATCTACACTGTCCCTTCTCAACTAGCGATATGAACTTGAAACTGTTATATTAATTTTTCGCGTTCTTCCTTCCTTTTCTCGATCATTTTCTAAATATTTTCCATGTCTTATTCTATGAACAGGGGACCTCTTCCCATGAACCACATTATGGGAAGATATGTCACATGTTGCCACAGACCTCCACGCAGTTAACTGGCTAGAGGTACTTGAAACTTTAGGAATGAAATGAGGTGCTGGTGTACATATGCGTGGAATCCAGTCATTTTGTACCAATTCTGATCTGTGATTCGATTTTTAACATTCAATCAAGGCAACATAATGTAGAATGCTGTATTATTTTGTATTTGTCTGAACTATGCCTCTAACTGCTGGTAGATAATTGACAGAAAACTGAACTTCTTGTCAATGCTCTCTATCACAGCCGACTCGATCAACTCGTCTGTTGTAATTGTATCATCGTATCTATTGGTCTGTAGTACAATGCCTGCAGTAACTTAACTTATTGTGCTTGCTTCTGTTTAAGCCGTGATTCATATTTGCTTAAAGAAATAGCTAGGTTCTAGCAAGGCTTCTAGCCTTTCTGACCTACCAATTAGCTAGAGATAAAACTGTAATTTGACAAAGGCAGGTTTAATATTTTTTGGGTCCATGGTGACCGATTTGCCTAAATCTATGAGTTCAGTTCTGGGTTATTCTATATGCTGATGTATCTACCAAAGGCTTTCTTGAAGTTGAAGATGAGGCTCGGTTAGTTACCATAATAATATAAAGTAAACCAACTTGGATGTGTTATAAGTCGGCCTAGTGGATCCGTGGATGGTATTGAGACGTTGTGAAGCCCCGAAGTCGTTTTCGGTGGCGTCATGTCCATTTCATATGTGTGCAAAAGGTTTCTCCAACTTTTTGGAAGGTAAGATTGCATATTGGCTGGATGGATAAATCTTAATTGGGATATTTATGTGAATCGAATCAAATCGATCAGCACCCGCCAACCAAAAGCAAAACTTTTAAATTGTAACCTGCTTCATAGTGCTGGGGTATTGCCTAACTCTGAAACTAGACCATGAGCAAAGCATGCAGAAATTATCTTGGGAAAGTGTAGAAGCTGTACCTATATAAAATTTTGGAAAACGTAGTGACAAAAGCCAAAAGTAACCAACATCTCAAATGGTATCTGTCAACAATTTTACTGCATGGGATTGATCCAGTACTCGAGTACCTGACTAATAATTAAACCAGGCCAGCATTTTAGGTTCCTTCCAAAAGATATTTTCTCAGAAATAATGTAGAAAAGAGACAGCACTACTACAGCAGCCATAACTTCATTCTATGGAAAGGCCAAGAGTCGACATAGACAGAGCACAGAGGTCATTTTTAACCATATAATATACCTACTCATGAATTTAACCAAATAATGCATTAATTCATGAGATGGACAGATTGATTAATTAACTGACATGGTGGACGGTCAAGACGCACGAGTCTTTATGAGTCCATATGCATTCAATGGGAGTCGTCGGAGTCGTCATCCGGCCTTGTCCACCAGGCCAGTCCAGGTAGGCCGGCCGAGATCGAACTATCGATTCGCCGCGTGATCGAATTACGTGATGATCGACTTCCACTTACCACTCACCACTAGCACAAGTCTCTCTTAGCTAGATAGTGGAGATCCATCATCGATGAGAGAGAGAGAGAGAGAGGCACGTACTACGTACTCGCTCGATGGACCTGGCCCGGCTAGCTTGACTCTTGGTAATGGTCAAGTGATCAACCACACATGTTTCACACGTACCCTACCCGGCAACCCAGCCATGCATAACGTTAATTGATCCAAACCCTATACATATTCTATCAGTCTATCCGAGTGGGTGGTTGCAACTGTGTGGTAGTGTCACTCTGTGTCACAATCAATATATATCGCTGCAACTTGTTCATCATCGATCTTCCAGCTTATGATTATTTTCGATCATAAATAAGCGATGGACACTACGCTGAAGAAAAATGTGCATGCAATCATGGACTGCCATAGTTGACCGCCGTGTATATATATATATATATATGTATGTATATGTATGTCTTTATTGTCTTCGTTTATTTCTTTCTATTGGGTCCTATATTACATAATCGTTGACTCTTTGATCACCCTCCAATGATCGAAGTCGAATGGTCTATTTTTATCATACTTTTTCCGTCAGTAGAAATATATATGCAACTATATATATTTGATATTTAATTATGATATTGATTTTGATTAATTCAATATTTGTCAAAATTATGATATTGATTTTGATTAATTCAATATTTGTCAACATATTTGATATTTAATTCAATATTTTAATATTGTCCTCTCCTATTCAATATTTGTCAACATATAAATGCGGAAACTTGAAGCTATTCAGAACCTGGGTGGTACCTAATTCTTCTTTCAGTTCTTCCAAGTTCTACAACCAGTACTTTATTTATTTGCCTTTTTGACATTTTGTGCAATAAGTGATTCCAATATACTGAAGGAAATATATGAGATATATAAATATATGCGAAAACAACATTAGTACCCTACCCTAACTAAACCCGAAGACTGATTTTCACCTCACAATTCATGACTAAATTAAAGTGAAGTCGGTTATTAATTAATTTCTGCACGGAATATTTCAAACATAGTTAACTTAACTAGACCCTAACTAAACCCGACGACTGAGTTCATCTTCACAATTTCAAGATTAAACTACTTAGCTTTAGGTCCTAAACTTCAATAGGTTTTGAATATTTTGGGGTACGTACAGTAGTTGTCTTCTTCTAGACCATAAATTGTTTGATTTATAATTCCCATGTATGTATAGTCTCTTATTAATTAGTTTGTGGTTATATAATTAATTATATGCAAAAGAACTATAAAACTATTTCAGGATCGGAGTTAAGGGTCTAACATGACATCACAACAAAGCAGCTACCTTTTCTCAAAGTCCTCATACTTCGAGACACTTGTTCCAAATTATTGTCTTCGACTTTCAGATGAATGAATAATACAGCACATGTCGGTATCGTAATTTTGTAGTCTTCGATCATCAGTGAGAAACAATTATTATCTTGCCCAAATAATCAACCCTAATACCGTCTTAACAAAATCGTAAAATATTTTATTTATGCCTAACAAAAAAATGATAATTTTGTGTTGATTTTACGTTTATGTCGATCAAAATAATGTCAATTAAATTCAAGAATTAATCATTTTAATTTTTGGACTATAGTCCTCCATCATTATTTCATTTTATTGGAAAGAATGGGAGAGCTAGCTAGTATGAAGATGAAATGTCACTCGTGCATGCAACTATGCAAGGCAGAACTAGATCGATATCTATATATCTAGATAAGGACTTTATAATTTTAAAAGATAGGTATGCATATACATTGCATTTCTTTTAACACTCGGAGTTCATATACATAATCATGTGGTCTAAATCATTGATGCTAGTATGCTACGTGCCAGAACAAAATGCAGCCAGGCATTAAGAAATATGAAAAGAAATGGGAAAGGTAACGCGCATATAAGATGATCATATATCGATCAATACCTTTAAGGTTTTAGATAAAGAACACGAGTATATAAAACTGAAAAGACCCATAAATTGATGTTCTTAAGGCGTGTGGATGTGTCGGCTAGCTCTTGAAGGGCCCGGTTCAAGAATGTTCCAAATAAACTTGTGATAATCTTGAGGTTTAATAACTCAATTTGCAATATTAGTGCCAATTACCTAATTAACCATGAGTCCAACATCGAGTGCAAATTAATGATAGATTTTACTAACTTTGCAGCCAAGTTATTAAGGCAAAATAATTTTCTTGAAGTTGGAGGATTATGTCTCTCCGTCGTTCATTTATAAAAAAATAAAGTATACCTAGCTTGAAGGACATATCTAAATCTTAATCCTCAAAAAACTTAGACATATATGTTCAATTTGTCAAATAATGTTGAAATATATCAATATAGGATTAGTGTAGGAGAATAGATTATTGGGAGGGCAGTTGAGATCTATATATTAGGTAGGTGGGTTAGTGATCGATGATCAAGGCTTAAAAAGTCTTGCCAAAGATGTTTACTTCTTGAAAATTTTGGACAATAAGGCATTAGGCATATATATATATATATAGAGAGAGAGAGAGCTAGCAGGCTAGCAGCCACACCTAATCCTTGTACTTTAAGTCTTTAACTATCATAAAAATATGGATTTTCATGTATAAAGGTTTTGTAGGGTTTCAATTTAGTTGTAAATTTTTTGTTTAATTTACTCCAATTTGATTTGAAGATATAAAGTTCAAAAGATCAAGCATGCATTTACATGCATATATATAAGTATGTGTGGTTTTCATTGTCGATCATTATTGCTGCAAGTCTCGATTACATCAACTGTTAATAACCATTTGTACATATATGCAGAAGAATTAGCTCATAACAAATTATTAAATTAAAGGGTTAATACCTATAATGGTACCTGAAGTATCACTGTCTAGACCAATTGGTACCTGAAGTTTCAAAATGGACAATTTGGTACCTAAGGTTCTTTTCCGTTAGCCAATTTGGTACTTCTGTCAAAAATTTCATTAAGTTGGTCCAATTATAGGGGTAATTTCATCTTTTTACTATTATATATTTCTAAAATTCATCTATTAAGGGTACAATTTTTTTATGCTATTATTAACACACCTTTTTGTATTTTTTTAAATTTATTTTTGTTATACAAATAATTCATAAATCTCTTATATTATTTAGAAAAATTATATTTAAAAATATAAAGGTGTGTTAATAATAATTTAGGGTGTGTTAATAATAATTCTTTTTTAGGACAATATTATGCCTTTTGGAAGGAAAGTACGAAATTACCCTTGTAATTTGACTAACTTAACATAAATTTTGATGGAAATACCGAATTGGGTGACAGAGGAAAACTATAGGTACCAAATTGTTCATTTTGATACTTTAGGTACCAATTGGTCCAAACTATGATACTTTAGGTACTATCCAAATTAAACTATATAAGATGAGAGAAGATAATTTTCTTCTTCGCTTCATAACAACTCTTTTATTCTTTTTGAAAGCAAACTTCAAAGAGAAGAAACTTTAGAAAGCAAGGAATTGAATACAAAGAAAAATTTTGTTTGCACTTTGCAGCTTATTTATATATTTAGTTCATTAAAAATTTAAAGTACTTGGTTTGATCGCTTTGACGAGTGAGTGCTTGAGAATTTGAGATCCCTTTTGAGTTTGAGAGTAGGTGCTTGCTTTATAAGCGCCTTTGAGAGGGAGAGTGAAACATGCAAACCGCAAAGCACTTAAATAATCAAACCCACTGTGCTAGCTTTTGTAGATACAGAAGGGAATGAGATCTTCTTCTCACCAACCCCATCTCTTATTTCCTCACCAACAAATCTTGACCCTCAATTTCGAAATGGAGGGCCAGGATTTGTTGCACTTTTCCTAAACAACATACCTACCCCAAAAGTGCAACAAATCGTGGCCCTCCATTTCGAAATGGAGGGCCAAGATCTCTTGGTGGGGAAATATTCTCTCCTCTCGGTGAGGAGAGGATCCGAGTCCAGAAAGAAGGTGATATATTCTCTGCTACCTTCCAATAGAGAAATGACAATAAAAATTAACATATTCAACTTGCACTTGAATGCTAGCTTGATCACCAGAAATTTCAGCTGCCCTAGAAGACCTTTGACTAGCTAGTGCTGATTAGATTTTGAAATATCTCAAATCTTGAAACAAAAACTGCAGCTGCTACCTTTCCATGCAGGCCATTGGGTACTCGATCTCTTTTCCAAGAGTTGTTCTACTTTAAATTTACATACTGATCGATGCAGCATCAAAGCCGAGTTCACACTATGATCACCTTCAATACCACTCCTTCATGTTCAACAATGTCCAAACCCTAGCAATTAGCACAATGACTGAATTCATGAATAGTTGAATGACGACAATACTATTCACTCTCCCCTAGCCATTTTTTACCGAAAGTTTGATATGTTTTATGGGTTTCGATCTAGAGAAAGAAAAATTCTTCATTACACGGCGTGTACATACACGATGTAACCTGAGTAGTCCAAATGAGTTAGAAAAATTAGTTAATATTTTTTTTTTCTAACCTTTAGATGGCTGACGGATGGCTGACGGAACACCGTGTACATACACGTCTTGTACCGAAGACTATCCGTGTCAAATTTCCTTTGAAATACTTTTGTTTTTTCTCATAGTCTAGCTCATCTATAGGGGGGTCACATGTTGCATACTAGGGTCAAATTAAACGCTGAATTAATGAATGGTATCCAGATAAAGTTGCCAGAAGCATCAAACCCTTTGCACATTAGTATTGCTGTTAATATTTAGATATAATTTCACATATTCTATGTATAATTATTATTCCCTATCTCAATCATGTTCCGTGATCAATTCCAAAATTTGAGACTAGCTAGCTAATGACCATCAAACAAAATTTTAGATCATTTTGGCTATGTAATGGATATAATGCTGGACTGACAATAACTCATTTGTCTCTAACCAATTAAACATGTATATAGATTATTCTCTAACCAAATATAAATATAATTCTCTAATGTTTTCTTCTGTACACATATAAGCATCAGGAAAATACCCCACTTAAGCATCAGGAAAATAGCTAGCCGAAGCAGATCACAAGTCCTTGTTAAAAAAAGATGAAGCAGATCACAACTCATCTGGATAAATATTTATTAAGCTTTATATTAAGTCCGGCCATTTAATTATTCAAGCTGAAGGGTTATTTTTTCTATAAAATTATTAACGAGGATGTTCACATGGCGATAAAGATTCATATATTCTAAATGAGCAACAATATATGCTGATTTATCTTAAATAAGGAACCCCATTCAGAATTTGATTTCCTCCTAGAACTTTGGGTATTTTGATCAGTCCCTAACAGTCTAACACCTTTGTAATTTCGCTAGCTATATATTGAATCTATCACTGCCATGCCCCTTAGTGGGGGTGGTCAAAGCTTGAACCTCACTGCTTCTTCATTCATCACCTGTATATTTCCAACACGCCAAAGCCCCAGCAAGTGGTGGTCCTCTGATTTTATCCCATTAGATATACGTTAAGTTACATCAATCTCATCAACCAGTTAACTATCATAGCTTTATCAGATCAAAATAATGTATAATATAGTAAGAATCTCGATCTTTATGTTTATTAACATTTGGTTTAACAGTAAAAGCTAGGCTTAGTGGTTTCTTAATTATATAAAACAGTATGCATAATATGGGTAATGAGCGTCCGAGCTTTGTGCATATAACCTTTCTTGCCTCAATGATTAGGTTTGGGAATTAAAAGGTTGGACAAAGATACTGCTGATTTGTACACCTCTCAAAATATTTAAGCAAGTCAAGCAAGTTCATTAGTGCTATATCACCAAAAAGAGAAGGATCATAACTACTAAGTTGCATCGAGATCTTTTCGAATATATATTTTTAATTTCAATAGTTAAATTAGTATAAATTACGTGAAGATGAATTTCGTAATTAAGAGCGCTTATTTATGACATTATCGGCCGTGTTTGGTTGGAACTATAACCTAATTAAACTATTATATATAGAATACGAGTATAACTACACTTTGGATCGACTATAAACAAACAAAAAGTAACATGAATCAAGGACCCTCAAAATTCAGGAACTGTAGCTTTTGGGCATGAGTGTACTAGATCCCTTATTTTGGTATCAATGTATCATTATCACTTAAAAAGAATTATTTTTTTAGAAGAAAATTGTATATTAAACAATTGAAATGTTTACGTCAGATATTAGTATATGAAAAACAAAAGCACAATCTCATATAAACTGTGCACTGCTTGATTGCATTTCAAAAAAGTATATGTACAAGTAATTGTAATATAGTTGATTGATATGTAGTTATGTACTTAAAAAGAAACATTTGACTGATATATTTAATATACATGTGAGTTAATAAAGAGAATGATGAACATGAGAGAACCAAATTCTCTTTCAGTAAGGGACGGCTAATATGCCTACCAGCTGTGAGAATTTTAAATTCTAAGGTGTTCTTCTGAACATGAATTGCTAGTTTGGCCTTATTCCTTAACAATGTACAATTGTTAAATATAGATAATTAAGAATCAGAATTCAAGTGACGATGTCCTCATTTTTGTAAACAGGGACATCCTCCTTAGGATTATTTGCCAATCATAATTTTCTATTTTTACGATCATAATAAAGAAATAAACATTTTTTTTAATTGAGGACGTCAGAACACACGCACATTAACTGAAATGACTCTATTACCACAAACGGTCTACAAGATTTGGGTAACTCAAGACGGTGACTCTTCCGGCCAAAAAGTTAAAACAGACGGTGACCGTTACCCATCTGGTCTTTGACGGTTCCGAGCAAAAAGAGAAACTAAAATACGTAATAGAGTTGAAAAGGAGAGCAGTGAGAAAGTTAACGGGGCAGCAAGTGAATATCAAAGGTAGGAAAAGATCTTGAAATCTTTAATTGGGGTCAAGTTGGAACGATGACGGGGTGTGCTTGGTCGTTGACGTACGCGCCCTTTTGGGTCTTTTAAACCACGTGTCCATGATTCTCCAGCGGACGGTTATATATACCCCACTCCCCATTCCTATTTTGTATACCATTCAATTTCACTTTCTGGTTTCTCATACATTTTCTTCTTGAGCTCCTCTCTCACTCTTTTGAAGCAAACCCATATTGCATTTGGGTTTCTGTGATTCTTGGTGTGTGTGCTTCACATCTGTGTCAGTGACTCAGTTTGCTGCACTGAGATTTGAACAACCGCCTCATAAGTTGGCCTTAGACCCATCTTTTTCTCTCCTCCAATATCCCCAGTTTTTGAGTATATACTCTCCAAAAACTTTGAGATTTCATACAAAAAGGTTTGTGCTTTCTGCTAATTTGGTGTCCTTCATTATAACGAAAATGGGTACTGTGCTTCCCCAACACCAGGCTTTTGATGTCTCTGTTGATGTGCTTCCACAAAGTGGCTCCAAGTGTTTTGATGACGATGGCCGTGTCAAACGAACTGGTAAATTTTTTAGTTCTCCATCTGTTAGTGGAAATGCTTTGGCCTTGAATTCATGTGAAATTGGTACTGATTGTTTGTGTTATTTTATGGATCAGGAACTGTTTGGACAGCAAGTGCTCACATCATTACTGCTGTGATTGGCTCTGGTGTGCTGTCCTTGGCTTGGGCCACAGCTCAACTTGGCTGGATTGCTGGTCCTTCTGTCATGCTCTTGTTTTCTTTTGTCACTTACTACACTTCAACTCTTCTCTCTGCTTGTTACCGTACTGGTGATCCTGTCACTGGAAAGAGAAATTACACTTACACAGATGCTGTGAGATCCAACCTCGGTAAATTTCATGTTCTAAACTTTTTTTTGGTATATTAGAAAGTTGGGTCTTTCTCAAAAGCACTAAAACTTAAATCTTTGTTATGTTACTTTTAAATTTTCAGGTGGGTTCAAGGTGAAAATTTGTGGGTTTGTGCAGTACTTGAATCTTTTTGGAGTTGCCATTGGCTACACTATAGCATCATCTATTAGCATGGTGTAAGTCTTTTGAACTCATGAATTAAGATTTTGGTGATGTTTGATTATATTTTCTTTGGGCTAATGGGATTTTGCTACTGATTAACATGCAGGGCCATAAAGAGGTCTAATTGCTTCCACAAGAGTGATCGGAAAGATGAATGCCATGTAAACAGCAATCCCTATATGATTGCTTTTGGCATTGCAGAAATCATATTCTCTCAAATTGAGAACTTTGATCAGCTATGGTGGCTCTCCATTGTTGCTGCAGTCATGTCCTTCACATACTCCTCAATTGGACTCGGCCTTGGAATTGGCAAAGTTGTAGGTACAAATATGAAATAGTGCTATGTAGAACTTTTAAATTCGAACTTAGTTTGTAGTATCTAATTGATAGTAGAAAAGCTGACTGAAGCTTGTGTTCTGCTTGTCAATTACCAGGAACTGGAACAATTAAGGGGAGTATGACTGGAATAACCATTGGAGCAGTGACTGAAACCCAAAAAATATGGAGGAGCTTCCAAGCACTTGGTGACATAGCTTTTGCCTACTCCTACTCTCTCATTCTGATCGAAATTCAGGACACAGTTAGATCTCCACCATCTGAAGCCAAGACGATGAAGAAGGCGACTCTAGTCAGTGTGGCAACCACAACCCTTTTCTACATGTTGTGTGGCTGCATGGGTTATGCCGCTTTTGGGGATGCATCCCCCGGAAACCTCCTCACTGGTTTCGGTTTCTTCAACCCTTATTGGCTCGTTGACATTGCCAATGCTGCCATAGTCATCCACCTTGTTGGTGCATACCAAGTCTTTGTCCAACCCCTCTATGCATTTGTTGAGAAAACAGCAGCAGAAAAGTTCCCAGACAGCCAATTCATTTCAAAAAACATCAAAATCCAAATCCCATGTGTCGGTCTCTACAATCTCAACCTCTTCAGATTGGTGTGGAGGACAGTTTTTGTGATCATAACCACTGTGATTTCCATGATCCTTCCGTTCTTTAACGATGTTGTCGGACTTCTTGGGGCTTTGGGATTTTGGCCACTCACAGTCTACTTCCCAGTGGAGATGTACATCGCGCAGAAGAGGATACCAAAATGGAGCACCAAATGGCTTTGCCTTCAAACCCTAAGTGGTGCTTGCCTCATAATCACCATAGCTGCTGCTGCTGGCTCTATTGCTGGTGTGGTTTCTGATCTAAAGACCTACAAGCCATTCAAGTCCAGCTACTAAAATTTTACCATTAGTGCTCAGCATCAATATTTTCGCTCTGTGGTCTAGCTTCGGTGGTAAAAAGCATTTACCCTCATACTTGAGATCAAAGTTCAACTTTTGTAACAAAAAAAAAAGAATTGGTCATTAGGATTTCAATTCTTGTTCATGTTGACAATGATGTTGCATATATAGAGTTGTTTTTAGTAACTTTCTATTGGTTTGGTGCTGATGTACTGCTGCACTTTGGTCACTTGTCAAAGTAGTGATGGTGTTGGTTTCTTCCAACCCTGAATCTATGAGTCCAATAATCCATGACATGAATTAAATGAGAATTCTGCACCAATTTGAATTAGAGCTTTGATTAAATGGTCAACCACACATGCCCATAGCTCCATATAAGAAAAGAAAAAGAATTGGAAAACATTCTGATTCAATCAGAGACTCATCAAGTGGGCTAAAACGACATCGCAACCAACTTAATACTTCGCTCCAAATTTCAATGGTTTGTTTCAATTATTAATTGCAACACATCAAAATAAGTGAGCAGTGGGAGTGTCGTGTGAGACAGAGGCTGTGATTGTTCTATGGATATTGGATGAGTTGTTGAACAAAAGCCCAAAACATGGACTGCTATCGCTGACCAGCCTATCGTTTCTTTTCATTCTATTTTTCAACAACATTTTTTTCTAATATTTTCTGAAAAAATAAAAAGAATTTAACGCACACGTTTTAATTACAATCTACATGCTTATTTTCATTTAGACCAATTTCACTTGTTTTAAAAAAAATAATACTAAAGTCGAGTTCTCTTTAAAAATAATTATTTTACTACACAACCGAATTACTCTAATAATTGAAAAATCACATATGAACTATAACTATTATATCTCTTAACCACATTAGTTTGGTCTGTATTATGTATCATTTCATTAAGTAATAGTTGCAACAATTTGGATCTAGTCATTATCCATGTTTGTCAACATATGCGGAAACTTGTAACAAACGCCTAGTTAATAGCACCTAATTCTAACTTCTTCTACATTCAAATATGCTTATTTGACCTCTAGTGCAATCAAATCCTATACTGTACTTATATTAATTAATGAATTCCAATTTCAATCAAATAACTTTCATTAATTTCATACCAAACCATATAGAAAAACTATATTTGTGCATGGTATGTGTTTTAGACACGACTTAGATTGTTAGATCCTAATCAAAGTTTAAGCTTAAACTAAGCAACTTTAGGTTCTAAACTTCAAAGGGACTTTTTGAAGTTTGCTGTTACAATTGTGTGTTTGATATAAAATAATGTGTATGATCGATACATTGAATTTGTCCATAAAAGACTAAAGAAACGTCACGAAGGCCTTGCCTTGGCGTAATACAATTCCTCATCAATTATTCATTCTTCATTAGTTCATTGTCTTGCTCCAGAAAATAAAATATTGGCTGTTTTATAACCAACATGTAATAGTATTTTTATCGTATTTATATTGTAGTATTAATTCGATCTTCCATAGAAAAATATTGTCCCGACCCAATCTACTGGTTATGAACACTTAGTTTTATATAGCTCGTTATATACATGCATGCTGATGATTTATATTGGTTGACGTAGAGTATGTATGGCGTTAGAGCACCCTAATGCAGTGTAATGTAGAGCACCCAAATCCTTTTCTTGGTACCTGACCCAAATTTATTTATTTATTTTTAAAATCCTTTTTTAAGTACGTGACCAAAATAAAATTCATTTCTTGGTAATAGTGGAGAGAAACTCAAGACGTTTTATGTTGTAGTGGATGAACCATTTTAATCGTCCGATGTACTTATTTTTGATGTATTATGAATTTTCAATAAATGGAATTCAACTAACTAGGCAAAAAGAAATTAAGGAAAAAAAAAGTAAAATGATCATAGACCATTAGACCCATTTGGTCAAACCTAATTAATCCAATAGACTGAAAATTTAGATCACGTAGAATCTAATTAGAAACCATACAAGCAAGGTTTTGCAATTAAGAAAAATACTCACTAGTTTACCCACGGTGCATTTGGATGAGACAATTGTAAATTCTTTAAATTTTTTGAAATGATGAAATATACAACTTCATCAATTAAAATTTCATCAATTGCAATTTTCATTGTTTGGTTGTATCTATATAGAATTTGGAATATGTAATAAATTAAGAATTTTCAAAATAAATTAAAATATTAAAATGAAAAAAAAACCTTGTTTTGGAAACTAAGAAAGAAATAAAAACAAATTTCTACAAGGGAATTCGAAATGACACATATTTTGGTGGAAATTGAAGTGAGGAATTCGAGCAATCAATTCATTTTTTTTAACAGAGAAACTTATAATTTCCAAGTTGAGAATGCCAAACGAGGTAATTGAAGTCAAAAAATTATGAATTTATCACTTTTAGATAAATTCAATCTTTTTTTCCTTTATCCAAACACACCAATGAGTAAATGGTTTTTGAAAAGTATATGGGGTTTGTGCTATATATGACGGGATTCTCATTTCCTTCTTTTTTCCAAACCAATTCAAATATTCAATGACGAATCCAAAATCAAGATCACAAATCCTAATCCGATCCATTTCCAAATTAAGGGCAAGACTAAATATATATAGCAAAGTTAATTAACACGTATTGTCCAAAAAAAAGGAGTTAATTTTCTTCTATATTTCTTATACATTTTAGGTAAAATATTCAAATGCTGCTTTTACAAGTTGTAGAAGGTTGTTGGTTCGAACCAACTGGTCTAGTGGAAGCATGCTAGGCTGCAAGTGGGGCGAACGCTGCAGTGATACTCCTGGTAATAGGAGGTTGTTGGTTCGAACCCCAGCTTGTGAAAAACATCCCTTGGGGAGGGGCTATACCTTAATTGCTCCCGGCCCCGGAGTGGTAGCCCACTTTGGACCACCATTTTCCAAAACAGAAAATATTCAAATGCTGCTTTTACAAGTTGTAGAATTTGAAATTTTTTGAACTTTTCATGCGTAATAGTAGTCGAAACGCCCAAAAATGCCAATTGTATAATTATATCCACATATTGATAATTATGAAAAGAGAAAAAAAAAATGGAAAGAGGATTTATGATAATATCCAGAATGATAATTAACCTTTTAAGTTTTAGATTAAGGCTCAGACCTAAAATGTTTTAGATAAAGCTCAGACCAAAACAGTTTTAGGTAAAGCTAGAACATAGATTATTTCTCGGAATAAAGTTGTTTTCTTCTAAAAAAAAAAAAACAATGTAAGACCAATTCAATATTTCAATGATAGAATGCCCTAAGCATAGGCAGCGAATGTAGCGTGGATAATTGCTCCATCAATTGGTAGGTGATTTATATATATAAGGCTTTGAAAAAACTAAAATAAAACAAGCTAGCAGTACTTACCAACTGTGCTTCTGCAGAAAAATCACACAACAACATATTCAAAGATCTTTGAAAAAAAATTCATCCAAGAGCAAGTGTAGACTTCAATCGAGAATTACAAACTTGGTAAGTCCTCAGGTGTTGATCGAGCTGCATTCACCTCCAGACGACTCCTGGTTTGAGGTGTCTATTCAATCCATTCAACTAATTAAGACGCATGCAAATTAATTACTGCTGTTAAATTCCTGTTGTCTATCTCCATTTTTGTTGTGTGACTATCATATAATGAATTTGGTGATATGCCTGTAACACTGAATGTGGTATGCATACACACGTTCTCTCTATTTATGGGAATGAGATTATGTATGAAAAGCCTTACAGGTGGGAAAATCTGACTCTCAGTTGGTCACATTATGAGACACATTATATCTTACTACCTTTTACAGTAATTCTGAATATATTCTACCATATTTGCTTGGTAGGGTAATTGCAATTTAGGTACAACTTATCTGTGCATATATTTCTTCAATCAGAGTCTCTCTTCTGTACTTGTTAGATTGCATTACTCAAAGGGAGAAGCTTTATCCAAACAGAGACCTATACAGAGAAACTCAGAAAGAGAAGAGAAACAAGTGTAGCAAATAATAGAGGTATGGATCTTCACAAGATTTTGTTTTTCAGTTCCACTCTTTATCAATTTCATTCACTTGGAACAATTTAATTAGTGGAAACCTTCTTCTATTTGGGTGTGTATGGGATCACAACCATGGATTCATAACCCTTGGATTTGTAGTATAAGGCTAGGATGGATTCAAGCAAATCCTAGCACACAAAATCCAAGCGTATAATCCAAATCAGAACCTCTTTCTCTTGAGCAAACTGGTCTTCTTTTAAATGCATGCTTTATGTTTGGAACTTTGAGGCACTCAGGCAGTAAACAAAAGTTGGCATTTGGGAGAGAATTTGAATATCTTTATAACTCTGAATTCTATATTTACTGATGGTTGAAGCACTTCTCGGTTTTCTAGAATCAATGAAATAATAAAACTATTTAAAATCTATTTACTGATCTTAGTCAAAGGTAATTACAGTAGTCATCCTTAACATAATGTGGGTATTTACTCATTACTAGGCTTAGATCCATTAAATCAAGGGTCATATCTTTCTTTTTCCTTATCCTTTTCCTAGATTTTGCATAAATGGCTGCACAAACTTTGAGACTAAATACAAGTAGAGTGAAGAATTGTTTGATTATGACCAAGTACAAAAGGCTAATTATGTGTTGTTGTAGGTCTCTTCATAACAAAGATGGGTGACAGCGCTGCTTCAAGGAACCAGATTCATTCCAACCCAGTTTTTGATGTCTCAGTTGTGCAAGGAGGCTCCAAGTTCTTTGATGATGATGGCCGTCCCAAGAGGACTGGTAATTTTTTTTAACCTTGTGCATCTAATATCGCGTGTTAAAGTTAGAGCATCCAATTCAAAATCAATTGACAATTAGTGAAGAGGCCCAAAACTTTGAGATTGTGGATACATGCTTAGGATTCTCGATGTGGGATTTTATATTGAAATTGGTACTCATTCTTTGTGTTGTTTTATGGACCAGGAAATGTTATGACTGCAAGTGCTCACATAATTACAGCTGTGATTGGTTCTGGGGTTCTGTCATTGGCTTGGGCCATTGCTCAGCTTGGATGGATTGCTGGTCCTGCTGTGATGATCATGTTCTCCCTTGTGACTTACTACACTTCATCTCTTCTCATTGCCTGTTATCGTGACCCCGTTACTGGAAAAAGAAACAATACTTACTCGGATGCTGTTCGATCACATCTTGGTAAATTTTGCTGACTATAGGAAAAGGCTGGTTGAGTCTTGTTCACAAGTTCTGTTCTAACTAATGTCAATCTTCATTGTGTTGATTTTGATTTCTCAGATGGGCTCAAGTTCAAAGTTCTTGGAATTGTTCAGTACTTGAACCTTTTTGGAATTGCCATTGGTTACACTATAACAGCATGTATAAGCATGGTGTAAGTCTTACTGTTTAAACTCAAATTAATAAGAGCTTGGTAATCCTAATTTTCTTTGGGCTAATAAAAGGTTTTTGGTATGTGATTAAACAGTGCAATAAAAAGGAATGGCTGCTTGCACAAGAGCGGTGGAAAAAAAGCATGTCAGATAAACAGCAATCCCTATATGATTGCTTTTGGCATTTCAGAAATTATATTATCCCAAATTCCAAACTTTGATAAGTTATGGTGGCTATCTACTGTTGCTGCAGTCATGTCATTTACTTACTCAGGAATTGGACTTGGCCTTGGAATTGCTAAAGTTGCAGGTACAAATAATTTGAACTTACAATTTTTAGGAATAAAATGGTTCTAGTAAAATTTGATCAAAATTGTTTTTCTTTTTGGAAATTACCAGAAAATGGAATAATCAAGGGAACTATTACTGGAGTAAGCATTGGCAGTAGTGTGACTCCAGCCGAAAAGATATGGAGGACCTTCCAAGCACTTGGTGACATAGCTTTTGCTTACTCTTATGCTATCGTCCTCATTGAAATTGAGGTCTATATGTTCTTCAAGACTCACAAAGTTACTACCATTTGACTGTGACTTATACATATAACTAAACATATAGTATGCAACTACTGCAGGACACAGTTAAGTCTCCACCATCCGAAACTAAGACAATGATGGCGGCCACTAAAATTAGTTTGACAGTCACATCCCTTTTCTACATTTTGTGTGGTTGCTTCGGCTATGCTGCTTTTGGAGATTTAGCCCCCGGAAACCTCCTCACCAGTAAAGGCTTCTATAACCCATATTGGCTCATTGACATAGCCAATGCTGCCATAGTTGTCCACCTTGTTGGTGCATACCAAGTCTTTAGCCAACCCATTTTCGCATTCGTTGAGAAAAAAGCAGCAAAGAATTTCCCAGATAGCAAATTCATCACAAAAGACATCAAAATCTCCATCCCTTGTTTCAAGCCCTACAACCTTAACCTCTTTAGACTGGTCTGGAGGACACTTTTTGTGATTGTAACCACTGTGATGTCCATGATCTTCCCGTTCTTTAACGGCGTGGTTGGATTTCTTGGGGCTGTGGGGTACTGGCCAATGACAATTTACTTCCCTGTGGAGATGTACATTGCTCAAAAGAAGATACCAAAGTGGAGCACAAGATGGCTATGCCTTCAAATTCTAAGTCTTTCTGTGCTTGTTATAGCTTTACTAGCTGCTGTTGGCTCAATTACTGGTGTTGTTCATGATCTCAAAATTTACAAGCCATTCAAGAGCAGCTCTTGATTTAGCAATTAAAGTGTTACTTTGCAGCTATGTATGTCTTTCTATAAGACCAATTATATTTGTGTATTTCCCAGTGCAAAATGGAATGGTTCCAAAAGGACCCTATTAAACTTAATTTCTTGATGCAGTTTCTTGCAACTGAATTGTTTTTTCATCAAACATATTGATTGCTTATGGTACTTCACTAAGAACCACCGATAGTGCAGACTGTTAAACGTCCACTGACACAGAGAGAAACATAAAAAAATCTAGACCATCCGATGTTTGCCAATTTGCCATAGAGTGGGGTCAGATCTAACAGAAAATGATTGTTCATGAGATCAATAAGTTAGTTCATCAGATTAATTGTGTATGTCTCTGCTCAAGACCATTTTATCTCAAATGCATGTTCAAATTATTTCTCTCAATTAAAAAGTTTAAATTGTTAGAAATTGTGAGGTGTGCCTTGGAGTTTCATTCTGCTATTGTTTTCTAGCCTCAATCCTCTTTTAACAATCTCCAATTCAAACATGCATGTTCTATCTTAAACGAATTTTGTGGCGAACTGGTTAGCCAGTTTGTGACATAGCACGATATTGAGAAATATGGGTAACACTATTCCTGTTCAAGCTACAACTGCTCTTTTCTTCTATCAATTTGAATCAAGATGTATGAAGGGGTTTTAGTTTTTATTATCTTGGTCATTTTCGTATAAAATAAAATAAAAAATCTAACATGGAATATTTAGATCAAGATATTTATAACATTTCCTTTATTTACATAAGTTTTTTTTTTCCTCATATTTTAGTTTTTGTTTTGTCTTATCCCCTTTATGAAAGTTAGACAAGTACCAATTGAAAGGAATTAAGTTCTTACATTTCAATGTCCATAGTCCATACTCCACATATATCCACACCCAACTAGGCTCACAAAGCTGATAATGATCAAAATGCATATGCTTTCTGGGTTGCTTAATTCAGACCCTTGAAAATTCTTACTGGTTTGCCTTTATATCCAAAAACCATTGAGTCTGACTTCTGATAGTTACATTTTACGGCACTCATATCTGAAACAAGCTAGTCATTGCTCACTTGAAGTTCAATACAAATATACCAAAATTTAGTCCCTCGATTTTTGTCCTATATTTTCAGCTGTCCAATTAATAATTAAGATGTTAAAATTCCACTGCAAAATCGAGCGAGTGTGGTTGATCAGCTGGTAGGGTCTTAATTGGTTCCAACTTCCAACACTACGTATGTATCCCTTATTTTAATATCACTATCACTCAAAAGAAAATGTTTGACTGATAATTAATTGATAATAATATGCTCTGATCGAATGGCTTCTTGTTATATACCCTCTATCTTATGGTGTTCTGGGAATTATTATTAAG
Source organism: Rubus idaeus (assembly GCA_030142095.1). NCBI lineage: Eukaryota > Viridiplantae > Streptophyta > Magnoliopsida > Rosales > Rosaceae > Rubus > Rubus idaeus. The sequence goes on from CM057966.1 coordinate 29,592,122, forward strand.
AATTATATGGAAGAACCATATTCATTATTCTCCCTCGCAGGAAGGGATGGAGGATAAGCCTCACACGTGGGAGTTGTTTGATTCTGATTTCTAAGGTGGTCTTTTAAAGAAGACTGAATTACATTAAACTATTGGTTTTTAGTAGCTTTCCACTCTACTATATAAGGAAGGTAGGTTCATCAAGAGAAGCACAGCAACAAAGTAATACCCATCTCCTTATTTCCTCAAGACTGTTGTGGCGTAATTTCATAACAAGGAGGAAATCATATCCAAATAATGACGGTAAGGCTCTCCTCCAAGTTCTAGTTTTTTGATACAAGTTTTTTTCAATTATAGCTATTACTGAAATATAATGTTATCAAACCGTCAATAACTAGTATGCATTTAAATAAAAATTTGTTATATCAAATATCTCGATTTACCTTGTCAGTCAAGAAAACATTTTCATACATGCACATATTCCATTATGCATGTAGTTTTACATTGGTAACATTTGGTAGATGCCCTATTAAGCCATTAGTAACTAGTACTCATCTAAATAAGAGTTCATCATATCAAATATCCGATTTACCATTAACAATCTGGCAAGAGAGTTCCGTACAAACTTATATCACATCTTGCATGTAGTTTTCATAGCTAACATTTGGTTGATGCCCACCTATATAATTTTGATTGCTAACATTTGGTCGATGCCCAACTATCTAAACAAAGGGCATGACTTGTGAAAATGAAACTTTTGAAGTGTGATCACACAGTTCACACTACAAGTTCTAATTATTGCCGACCCCAAATAGTAGCTCCTGCTACTCTTGGTCTTGGCCTTTTTGAGCGGAATAGAAATTACGTGTTGGAGTTGAAAACGAGAGCGGTGAGAAAGTGCTCCGGCTGTGAGTGGTGAGTCAATAAAAATCAAAGGTAGGGAAACATCTTGGAAATCTAAGAAGAGAGGAGACTAGTCAAGTGACTCAAGTTGGTGATGGGGACAAAAGAATTGGGGACACCTATTTGGTGTAATTTTTAAGCCACGTGATGGTACAGGTACCTTCTTGCCTCAAACGGCTATATAAACCCAGTCCCATTCCTATTCTGTACTCCAAATTCAATTCACTAAACAAGCCTTGAACACACTCACTGTCTCTCTCTCTGTCTCCCATTTTTTGGGTTTGTTTTTCCTTTCTTAGTTGGGATTTATTTTCTTGCTATATGAACGGAGCTAGTCAAGCTCTGCATTAGACGTTGAATAATATTCAGAAAATCGAGAGACTCCTCTCTAAAGACGCTCGTGTATTAGCTTTGTATTAAGCAAACAATACCCATTTGTTTCTTTAACAGTAGCAGTTGTGTAAATTCTGCACATTACACCATTTAAAAGCCTTGTGTTCTGTGTGTTGGTCTCTGTAAAGATGGGTGATAACAAGAACCAGATGCTTCCACACAACCAAGTTTTTGATGTCTCAGTCAATATGCCGCCACAAGGAGGCTCCAAGTGCTTTGATGATGATGGCCGTCTCAAAAGAACTGGTAAAGTTTTCTTCTCCAACACCCTCTATACGTTTAAGCAAGGACCTTTTATGTTAAATTGTTACTAATAATTCTCTGTGTTGAAACAGGAACTGTTTGGACTGCAAGTGCTCACATAATTACTGCTGTAATTGGGTCTGGGGTTCTGTCCTTGGCTTGGGCCATAGCTCAGCTTGGATGGGTTGCTGGCCCTGCTGTCATGTTCTTATTCTCTATTGTGACTTACTACACTTCAACTCTGCTCTCTGCTTGCTACCGCTCCAATGATCCCGACACTGGAAAAAGGAACTACACATACATGGATGCTGTTCAGTCCAACCTAGGTAAAATTTTGAGCTGTGATTTATCTTCTGGGACATGTGAATTATGAAAGAATAAGTTGGGTCTCAAAAGTTGTAAAGTTCAAATCTTTATACTGGTAATTTCATTTCTCAGGTGGAGCTAAGGTCAAGATTTGTGGATATGTTCAGTACTTGAACCTTTTTGGAGTTGCCATTGGTTACACTATAGCATCATCTATAAGCATGATGTAAATCTTCAAACTAAATTAAGAACTTGGTGGTGTTATTTAGTGTTTTACTTTATTATTAATTTGGGCTAATGGATTTTTGGTATTGGTTAATAAACAGGGCTGTAAAGAGGTCTAACTGCTTTCACAAGAGTGGTGGAAAAGATCCATGCCACATCAACAGCAACCCCTACATGATTGCTTTTGGCATTGCAGAAATCATATTCTCTCAGATTCCAGACTTTGACCAGCTGTGGTGGCTCTCCATTGTTGCTGCAGTCATGTCCTTTACTTACTCCACAATTGGACTTGGCCTTGGAATTGCTAAAGTTGCAGGTACAATATTTAACTTTGATGCTATGATGCTTTTGAGTTTGGATTCTGAAATTAGTTGTTTTTAGGATTAAATTGTTCTTCTAAAGCTGACTCAAGCTTGTATTTTTTGTTGTTGTTGTTAATTACCAGAAACTGGAACAATGATGGGTAGTATGACTGGAATAAGCATTGGAACTGTGACTCAAACCCAAAAAATGTGGAGGAGCTTCCAAGCTCTTGGTGACATAGCTTTTGCTTACTCCTACTCTCTCATCCTGATCGAAATTCAAGACACAGTTAGATCTCCACCATCTGAAGCCAAGACAATGAAGAAGGCCACAATAATTAGTGTTGCAGTGACAACCATTTTCTACATGCTATGTGGTTGCATGGGATATGCTGCTTTTGGAGACTTAGCCCCTGGAAACTTGCTCACTGGTTTTGGCTTCTACAACCCATATTGGCTCCTAGACATTGCCAATGTTGCCATAGTTGTCCACCTTGTTGGTGCATACCAAGTCTACTGCCAACCCCTTTTCGCCTTTGTTGAGAAAGCAGCAGCGAGAAAGTACCCGGATAATGAATTCATCACAAGAGAAATCAAACTCCGCATCCCCGGTCTTGGCCACTGCAATCTTAACCTATTCAGATTGGTGTGGAGGACAGCTTTTGTTATTGTAACCACAGTGATCTCCATGCTCCTCCCGTTCTTTAACGATGTGGTTGGACTTCTCGGGGCTTTGGGATTCTGGCCACTCACAGTTTACTTCCCAGTGGAGATGTACATTGCTCAGAAGAGGATACCAAAGTGGAGCACAAGATGGCTTTGCCTCCAAATTCTAAGTGTTTCTTGCCTCATAATAACCATAGCTGCTGCTGCTGGCTCAATTGCCGGTGTGGTTCTTGATCTCAAATCCTACAAGCCATTCAAGACCAGCTATTGATGTATCAAGAGTTAACCGGTTTTATCATAATTAATTAGCAGTTCCTTAATCAAGGAAAGAGAATTGGTCACTAGGGTCATTTCCTCCTCATGTTCATATAACTAAAGCTTCAATTGGCGATGTTGATGTTAGTTTTTGTTGTTCTGTATCTCTGTTGTTTTTTAATTCAAGTGAAGGAAGGCTTGGCCATGTATGTATTTCTCCAAAATCAATTAAGAGTAATTCCCTAGTTACTTTCCATATGATTTTCTTGATACAATTAATTAACAATTCTAGATCAAAATGAATTCTATTTCATCAATTACATTGCCCCCACCACTAACATGTCCATATATGGAAATATTGTACCTAAGCTTCATAAGAAGTTAAGAACCATTGAGAGTGCATAGTTTTTAAAACCCCACTAGCAAAGAAAGAATTAAACATGGTGAATGTGAACCACCCAAAGATTGAATTATTGAAACACCATGTGCTGCAGATTTGAGAAAATCAGATATCATAGTTAACTTATCAGATTGTTGTTCTGCTCAGCTTGAGACCCTAGCTCCCTAGGGCAACACTGTTGTGAAATGTGACCTCTCTGCTTTCAATTAAAAGATGGAAGATATGTGTTGTGTTACAACTTGTAACAGCACTAAACTCCTAAAGAGTAAAGACCAAATAGTCAGCTATTCATTGAAGTGTTAAATATGGAAATGGGGTGGTCATGTGATTGACCTAGCCAAGTCACCTGGCTTAGCTAGCTAACTAGGTTGATATGCCCATTAAAAGACTAATGATTTCTTGTGTGTGAAGCAAATTTCCCAACCCCATCACTATAATTTGATCGAAGATGCAGAAAAGATTCAACTGCAAGAACAGGATCAAGTTGCATCATCACAATTAAGAATTTAACTCAGAATCCCACATGAACAGGATCACCATTCTTTGCCATTATTAATTTGCTTTCAGAAATGCAATGGATTAGCACAAGGTATGCATAAATTGCTATATTGAAATAGACAAGTGTACGTTTCTTTTCAATTTTGATATTGCACGTTTCTAACAATCGAACAGCAAAAGGGGGATTAGTTTAACTAAAGGTGGATCTAGATTCTGGAGGTCAGGAGGTGTATGATTCTCTTAGACAAAATGTATGATTCTCTTAGACAAAGTGTATGATTCTCTTAGACAAATCAAAAGGGTATGAGAAAGGTGGAAGTTATATAATGGCCGTGCTCATTAAAATGTTGACCCTTTGAATTTAGAAAAATCAAAAGGGTACGGAAACACAGATCTTGGTATTGACTAGTGAGTGATGTCCATTCATCTACATTGTCAGTGCTTTGTCAATGACTGAAAATAGAGGGTGGAGTTCTGAAAATGTAAAATTTAATATATTTTTCTCATATCCGACAACATAGAAATTTGTTCAAGAGGTCCGGGTACGCCAGACCAATGTACCGAGCTACAGTGATTGGCCATCCGCCAATAAAATAATATTTGCAAATTAAAATATTGAATGAATAAATTATATAATATTCACAGTAGCCAATCACTATGGCCGGATACAAGGCCAAGTGCGTACCCGGACCACTAAAAAATTCCTCGACAACATAACATGTCATATATTCAAAAAATTATTTATTAACACGGGAATATATGGCAATCGACATATAAAGTGATCGATACTAGTGGGATGTTGGCTGCCCCGGGCCGCCGAGGACTGTGGACGGCAAGTGGTAACGATTTTCACGTTTCTTTTGTAATCTATGTAAGCTACTACCGAACTTTCGTGAGTTGCTTTTGCTGGTGGGTGAAGATTAAAAACAAAAAACAAAAAGTATCCTTTTGTTTTCTAAATATAGTTATTAATTTAATAGCAATGAGGAACCAAAGAATAATCTATTAATCTCCAACATTCAGGAAAATGTCTAATCAATTTACTCTAAGCTGCATAGGGATACAGATGATCATGAATTAGTGCAGGCAATTAGAATTTACCACCCAATTTTGACTTGATGAGTTGAACTAGTCCAGATACAAGTATGCTAAATTTTGTTGCATCAATGGATAACCATGCAATATTTTTCATGGCGGTCATTAAGGAAATTGAATTAGTTTGGATAAGAGATTGGAAACGAAGCTTTGGTCCACTCTGATTCGTAATGTGTGAAAAAGCTTTGGCAAGATTTGAACTAGCTCTGCACTCTTCTATGATCTTATTGGGTTCATAACCTCTGCGTGAAAACTACTATTAATATACAAAACCATAAACAAAAGTAGTATTGCTTACTGACGATTTTACAGATAAAAATGAAGTCCTTGTAAATTTGTAATAGAAAACAGAAGCCGAATTCATCCGGTCACGCTTTACAGCTTAAGACCAGCATTTCTACACGCACAGCAGATACATCTTCCTTTCCAATGGGGGAGCCTCTCATGAATGTTAAGTGGAAGTTCCAAAGAATAAGCCGTCAGAAATACTAAGAAAGTTCCTCCTTGTTGAACTTGGTCCAAGCTTCCTGTTTCAGTATTTCAAACATTTTTATAAAAGATGAAAACAATTACACAACTACTTCAACATAGCCGTCACTTTAGAAAGAAAGAAAAGATTTCAATTTGTTGGAATTATGGAAAAGTCTAACAAATACATATAATATCATAGATAGTGACTATGACTATTAAAGAGTATCCAATCGTCAAAATCTTGCAAGTAGACAAGTACGTGAAGTAGCCACCATTTGATGATGTCGTATAAAAATAAAAGTATAAAACACTATACTGCTATGAAAAATTTGATGGAATCAAAAGGTACCTTAAGGATATCAAAAACCTTCTCTGCAGTATATTTTTGTTGAAGACTAGCTCCTTTCTGTTGAACCTTATCAGGATGGATACACAATGTGGCCTTTCTATAAACCTTTTTAACTGAGCCAGAAGTAATTAAATCTGTGAGTGAAACTGGCTCCCATCCACATTCAGGCCAAACCACCTGGACATCATTCCAGAAACGAAAAAATTAGTTGGCATTGAAAAGGTTTGTGTTGGATATCCAAGATAATCCCCAAACTCTGCCTAACAATGCACATTCACACTCTCACACATATTACCCATCGCCCGCAATTAGCTGAATTATGCTCTCAATATAATTATAGTGCAAAACATATGAAGCATACTACTTAGTAAAATAACATACGCATTGCAATGAAGACAATAGTGCACGCATATTCCCTTCTCTCCCTGAAGCCCAGCTGTTTATTTTAGCATCCATTGTCTCGGCAATTCTCTGCAAAGTGAAAAGCAAAATATAATTAAGTTAATAAATATAGGAAGCTCTGACCCCCCTAATGAGAAAAGAATAAAAAAAAATTTTGAGGCAAACAACCAATTTATAAAGAATCCTCATAAAAATAATCCTGAAAAATGCATCAAAATGCCAAGGCAATATATGAAATACTACTCACACGCCTCTCGTCCTGCTCCTGCTGAGTACGTAAATCGCGTTGGTTCATATCTGCCACTGCTTGCAACTGAATAATGGCAATTAGAACAGTCAAATTGGCCAGGGGGAATAATGGCAAATTATCGAACAGTGAAAATTAGGGGAAATCAAGCATCCAGGTGAAGTACCTGTAAAACTAAAAGGCTGAAAAGCAGTCAACTGCTTGTCAAGTAACCTATGACTCTGTATTTGTTGCAAACATTATGCTCACATTTTAAGGTTGCATAAGCAAGCGTGTAATAAAAATGGTGAAAAGGGTCAACATTGGACTGCTTGATTGAGGGAAAAAAAAAACAGAAATTGTGGAATGTAATGATGACTCTTAATTATATTGTATAACCAGTGCATTACAGTGTTTTTTTTAATTGTAAACCTCGTCTCTATCTGCTCCCTTACTTTGGCTAATATTATTTACATGTATCATTGTCACTCATCAAACAGGAAGATAGAAAGAATAAAGCATAAAGATTTAAATAAAGAAACAGAAAATTGATAAGAGGGAAAAACACAGACCGCGCGCTCCTGAACTCTCTGGTGCCGTCCCAATCTGGCTTTTCGTCTTTCTTCACTTTCACCTTCAACTTCCTCAAATTCTACAAACACAGTGGAAGCTGGTGCAAACAAAAAAATCATAGAAATCAGCAACAAGAGAGAGGACGTACACAATTGCTAAGTGAAGTTGAATTTAACAATTACTTACCTCCATCCATTGAAAAAAGGTCATCAAAAATACCGCTTGCAGAAGGAGACTTCTTTATGCCACCTGAGGTCCCAGAAGATGCCTTTTGGGGCCTAGGCCCTCCTCTGTTGTCCGTCTGTGAATCAAACACTGGGTCCTGGAAATTGCATCAGTAAGCAACTAACCACTGACCTTGAAATATAGCATTTCTACAAAGTTACGCTTTCTCACCGCATTTTTAACCCTCGACTTCGGTACACTGTTGGATCGAAAACCCGTGTTGAAAATGAAATCTAGATCATCTTCACTTGATCCACCATGTCTGGTGGCTGAGGTTTTTACCCCTTCATCACGAGAAGGAACTCTGGGGGCATTATTTTGCACCCTAGCACTGGCAAATTTCTCAAGATCGTCTATAGAGGACACGCCAGAGCTCCTTTCTGAAACCAGTTCATAAAGTAATGAGGGGATAAAAAAATCAAATTGAGTTTCCTTTTTAACTTGTGGAAGCATGAGAACCTTTCTCACCCTTTGAAACGTGTGCCGGTTTTGGGGGGACTTTCAATTTTGTAGAACTATTTGATGAACCACCATGTTTTGCGCCTCCAGAATTACTCATCTTACTAATTTGTTCTAGTTCTGAAAGAAAATCAGAGGAACTATATGCTGGTGTTGAATTTGAAACTGATTCTAAGACCACAAAGGGGTCACCCATCGGTGAACTCAACTTTGATTTAGATGAATTAACATCTGATTGCTGAGGAAAATTTTCCTGTGTGTAATTTCTGAACAAGGTATTCAAAAGAGAAAATATCCCGTCACTTATCTATGCGAATGACAAACATAGAAACTGTAACCACATTATGACATCCATATACAAAAAGAATCATATAAGATGCAATCGTCAACATACCCATGTCTTACAACAAACCAACATAACTACATGCATTGGCATAAGTAAACATCTACATGGTACTAAATGCAGTGTGCTGAGACAGAATTGGGACTAAATGGTACATTTTAAAAGACTAAACTAGAAATAAAACTGAACTAAATCTGACAGACTAATGATCAAACTAGTCCCAAAAAGTAGCTTAACTACCACTTACCAAAGCAATTTCCATCAAACTAGCATATAAACAAAACGAAACAATGATCCCATCATGTATTGCATTGGCTCAGAACATACATACCCACTATTTGAAGCATTGCTATCACCAAACCCAGGTATCAAATCATCAGAATCAGCTGCATTCTTCCCCACATTTCCGGACCTATTGTTTCTGTAATTTTTATTCAAGTTCATACTTTGCAATTTTTTTCTTACTCCGCCAAGATCACCTGGCAGGTCATTTTTGGGAGCACTCTGTTTCGGAGCCGAAGCAAACGACCCGAAAAAATCATCATCATCCTTCACATTACTATTAACCGAGCCGGAGCTCCCAAACACATCAAAGCCGTCATTAAAGGACGACGTTTGGGCAGAAAATATCGAATCCAAATTGAAGGAAGAACCTTGTGATCGCTGCTGGGTGGGTCCAGTGACTCCGCCGCCGAACAAGTCATCGAATCCCCCGGAACTGGTCGTGTTTCGGTTGGAGCTCGATTGGAAGAAGCCGTTCTGATCGTCGAGAAAAGACTCGTAGGCGGAATAGGAATTGGAATTGCCGGAAGATCTGGAGGAGGAAAACGACGACGTTGCGGGGTTGGTGGTTGCCGGTGTTCTCGACGCGGCCATTGGAGCCGATTTCCCTTGAGGCTTCAAGCCAAACCTCTCGGTCAAAACACCGAACTCGTCCATTTCGGAATTGGGTGTGATTGAGGACGAATTGGCGGGAATTGGGTATTGAAGAAAGAAGAAAAGATGCGACCTTGGATGGTTTTCCGGCAATTATTTGGATGAAGATCCCGGCTTTTTTCTTCTTCTTCTCTGAGTGTCTCTGTTTATTCCTCTCTCTCTGTTTCGGAGAAAATTCTTAGTGGCGGACCACGACTCATGCGGTCATGCCACGCAGCTTCATCAATTCTTAATCTTTTTTTTTTTCGCAACAAATTAAAAATCAAATAGGTGTTGTTCTAATTCTCTGTCGGTGAGAAGTTCCATCACTATTCTGTTAATATAGACAAAATAAATAAATAAATTCTGTTGCAAAATGCTGGAGTCAATTAAATTAGTTATTAAAAAAAGCCCAATTAGTTATTAAATTCTTCTACTATATATAAGTATATAACTAAAAGAATATGTTACAGGTACATTACATATTTTCATTCAAAGCATTTAACCTCCAATAATGCATTGATATAAGAAAAAGAAAAAAACAAAAGAAAGGAAATTTCATGGGTAGGACAAGTTGGAATCCCATCGATACAGCTACACAGTCACATACTCACATGAATCATTACACTTATCGATGAATAATTGTTATATACTGTATAGGGGTTGCAATTGCACGAACTCATGATCCCCATATAAAATCCGATATGTTTCCTTACAACCTTAATCTTAGATGAATTTGTGTTTTTGGTTGGATTATTATTTTTTGGATTGGTTTTTGGTTCAAAACAATATCGTTTTGAGTATAATTTAAGCAATTTTATCGATTGGCTAATGAATATTTTCTGTCAAGTTTGAATCAAATTCATTTTAAAAATTTAAGATTTGTGCACAACTTCAAAATGAGATTGATGAAAACAACGTTATAAATTAAATCTACAAAATATAGTGAGAAATATGAGAGAACAAGTTAGACAACTAAAAACTCTAGGTTCCTAATTAGAATAGATATACATGCAACAAGTTGGTTTATTATTTGTAGTATTCTAAAAATCCCCGCATAGGCACTAGAAGGAGACCAACCGCCTTGATTAGTTGCAAATCGCCTAGGCGGGTAAAGACGTGTTTTAAAATATCAGATATTTTTTTACCTATATTTTCAATCAATTATAGTATTTTTATATATTTCTATTTTGTACGTTTATATTTCTTAATACAAATATAATTTTTATTTTAAGTAGACAGTTATTTAGTTAATTATATGTTGTTAATAAAAATAAAATTAAATAAAAAAATCGCCTAGGTGCCCGCTAACCGCCTAGATGTCCGACTAATCCCCGCCTAGGCATTAGGTTCCTCCCCGCCACCCGACTAGCGCCTATCGATTTTTAGAACATTGATTATTTGTAGTTGATACAAAATTGATCCGTTTTTTTTGTCAGTTGATCTAGATAAGATGAATCCTAACTTAAATCGAGAGACAACCAAGAATAAAAATAACAAGCACAAACCTAAACAAGACAACAAGCCTAAACAATGAATTCGTATTTTCTTGACAAAGGAAAACGGTTTCGTTTGGTCAAAGGCAAGGATCTCCTGCTTTATAGCTCTGCCAAATCCTAGCCAAAGACCATGTTCGGGTTAGCATGTTAAAATATACTAATCCAAGATGCGTATTTTAGACGAGTTTGTGTTTTTGGTTGGATTTTTTTTTTTGGATCGGTTTTGGGTCCAAGATAATATAGTTTATTTATTTATTATAATTTAGGCAATATTATCAAGTGGCTAATGAATACTTTTGGTCAAGTTTGAACCAAATTCGTTTAAAAAATTTATGATTTACGCACAATTTCAAAATGAGATTGATGAAAACGACTATAAATTAAATCTACAAGATATAATGGGAAATGTGAGAGAAATGTGCTAGAACAAGTTAGACAAATAGAAACTCTAGTTTCCTAATTAGAATAGATATACATACAACAAGTCGGTTTATTATTTGTAGTATTCTAAAAATCTCCGCCTAGGCACTAGAAAGAGGCCAACCGCCTCGATTAATTGCAAATCACTTAGGCGGGTAAAGACGTGTTTTAAAATATAAGACATTTTTTTACCTATGTTTTCAAGCAATTATAGTATTTTTATATACTTCTATTTTGTATGTTTATATTTCTTAATATAAATATAATTTTTATTTTAAATAGATAATTATTTAGTTAATTATATATTTTATTTCTTCTCCGTCACCCGACTAGCGCCTACTGATTTTTAGAACATTGATTATTTGTAATTGATACAAAATTGATCCTTTTTTTTTTGTTAATTAAAAACTAAACCAAACCAAGACATTCAGTTGATCTAGATAAGATGAATCCTAACTTAGATCGAGAGACAACCAAGAATAAAAACAAGAAGCACAAACCTAAACAAGACAACAAGCCTAAACAATGAATTCGTATTTTCTTGACAAAGGAAAACGGTTTCGTTTGGTCAAAGGCAAGGATCTCTTGCTTTTATAGCTCTGCCAAATCCTAGCCAAAGACCATGTTCGAGTTAGCATGTTAAAATATACAAATCCGAGAAGGGTATTTGACTAGTAGTAGTCAAGTTTATTGTTAAACAATGTTCAACACTCGATTTCCCCAAACAAAGTTAACTAATTTTCCTTAGGAAGAACAAGAAGACAAACTTAGTTTAACCCACAACTTGTAAATTACTACCTCATTAAGGAGAAATTATTGCCTGGTCCCGGATCCCCGTGGCTGCTGTCTGGTGGTCCGACAATATCCAACGGACCTATTTTCCCCCCCCCCTCCCCCCCCCCCCCTTTTTTTTCTTCTCCCCCCCCCCCCCCCCGGGGGGGGGGGGGGGGGGGGGGGGGCGGGGGGGGGGGGGGGGGGGGGGGGGGGGGGGGGGGGGGGGGGGGGGGGGGGGGGGGGGGGGGGGGGGGGGGGGGGGGGGGGGGGGGGGGGGGGGGGGGGGGGGGGGGGGGGGGGGGGGGGGGGGGGGGGGGGGGGGGGGGGGGGGGGGGGGGGGGGGGGGGGGGGGGGGGGGGGGGGGGGGGGGGGGGGGGGGGGGGGGGGGGGGGGGGGGGGGGGGGGGGGGGGGGGGGGGGGGGGGGGGGGGGGGGGGGGGGGGCTAGTTTATTGAGTTTCACAGCCAGAAACACGTACTTTTCATGGACATGTATAAATCAACTAGTTTGAATAAGTGTGAACGGGACCGTTTTATAATTTATAGTTGCTTAACCACTAAACTAGTAAACTCCATTAACATAATCCCAGCAAAAAGAGAACATCCAAAACAAAAACGTGCATGTTTGATTTCTGAATTCTGACCAATCCGCCGGCCAACGTTGACTCTTTTCACTTCTCAAACTCTATATCCCACATCCAAAATGCCCCAACACAATCGTTTCAGGCAATAACCACAGCAGGCACACGAAGATGTACAGGAGCAACAAAACCTTCGCATTCTGCTCCCTCGTCTTCATCACCCTCCACACTGTTTCAGCCGCTTCATCATGCCCCATGGATCTCAGCTACGTCGAAACCTTCCCATGGGACACTTCCCTCTGCCTCGACCCAAACGCCAAACACTGCTGCATGACCCTCCTCAGCCTCTTCGGCATCGGCCTGGCCCAACACCTCAAGCAAACCTCCATGTTCCAACTACCCAACGCCACCACCTCAGCCTCTTGCCTCTCCGATTTCCAAACCAGGCTCTCATCTTTGTCCCTCCAGCCCAGCCTAGTCCCTCTCTGCTTCCAAAACACAACCCAGTTCGTGGCCAGTCCCGCCAGCTGTGCCGGGATCGTCACAATCCAGGACTGGACCGACAAGGTGGGGCCCATGACCCCTCTGGACACATCTTGCAAAGGAGATCTGGCTGCACTGACCAGGTGCAGCTCTTGTCTTGATGCAGGGATGGAGGTGAATTCACAACTGAGTGGTTTGGACCCAAATTCCACTAAATGCTTCTACTATACTGTTTTGTATGCTGCTGGGGTTGTTAATGAGTTGGGCCCAGATGATCCCAGAACCGCTTCTTGCATTCTGGGTCTGCCTCTGTCTAGCTCAGCAGACAAGAAGGGATCAAATCAGATGAGCAGGAAGACTCTGCTGAAATTGGTTTTTGGGGTTTTGGGGGCTATCATTGGGATTTTGCTTGCTGCTGGGGTTATTGTCTTGTACAGGAGATATGACAAGAAAGGGAGGGAAAATGCTCATCATGAAGAGTATGTGAGTAGCTTTAGGGCCAGTTTGTTGCCCAATTCTGGTGCAAAGTGGTTTGGTATATCAGAGCTTGAGAGAGCCACAGATGGGTTTTCTCAGAAGAACATGATAGGCCAAGGTGGGTATGGGGTTGTGTACAATGGCACACTTGCTGATGGCACTTTGGTTGCAGTCAAGCAAATCCTTGATTTGGAGTCTTTGGAATCGAAAGGGGATGAAGAGTTTTCGAATGAGGTTGAGATCATAAGCAAAATTCGGCACAGGAATCTGCTCGCCCTTAGAGGGTGTTGTGTTACGAGCGACGATTTCAAAGGCAAAAGGAGGTTCTTGGTTTATGATCTTATGTCAAATGGGAATTTGAGTGACCACTTGAGCAATAGCAAGAAGAGATTGAGTTGGCCTCAGAGAAAGAACATAATCCTTGACGTTGCAAAAGGGCTTGCTTACTTGCACAATGGGATCAAGCCTGCCATTTATCACAGGGACGTAAAAGGCACAAACATACTCTTGGACTCGGAAATGAAGGCGAAAGTTGCAGACTTTGGTTTGGCCAAGCAAAGCTCAGAGGGGCACACTCACTTGACAACAAGAGTTGCTGGCACGTACGGTTATTTGGCACCCGAATATGCTCTCTATGGACAACTGACAGAGAAGAGCGATGTTTACAGCTTCGGCATTGTGATTCTTGAGATCATGAGTGGGAGGAAAGTGCTGGACACATCCAATTCGAGCACCAATTTGAATTCAGTTGTTTTGATCACGGATTGGGCGTGGATGCATGCGAAATCGGGGAGTGTGGAGGAGGTTTTTGATGAGACATTGAGGGAGGATGGACCAAAGGGTGTTATGGAGAGGTTTGTGAATGTTGGGATTCTGTGTGCTCATGTTATGGTGGCTTTCAGGCCTACAATTTCTGAAGCACTGAGGATGTTGGAGGGTGATATTGATATTCCTAAATTACCAGATAGGCCAATGCCACTCGGGAATGAGTCATATAGATCTTCTTTTGGGTTATCTAGCATTTTGGAAAGTGAAAGGTCAAGACCCAGCTTTAGTTCTAGCATAATAACCCCAAGTCCCCAACATAGATTGAAGATGTGAACTCACTTAGAGCACGTTGGTAGTTTGGAATTTGATCATTTCAGTTTATCTTGCTCACGCATTCTTTTGTACATTGGTGACAAAAAGAAATCGATGAATTTACAGTTCTTTTTGCCGCAACAAAGTGTCAAACTGTCAAAGTCTGGATCTTTCTTTTGATTTTTATCAACCTTGGTGAAATACCAACCTTGGTGAAATACCAACCTTGGTGAAATACTCAAAACTGTTGGCATATCATATACAAATCTTGCTACGTGCACAATGTTTTATTTCATTCCCTTGTTCAAGATTTAGCCTCAAATGTCCTGTTTCTCGGTTCGCCACCTTTTTCTATCATTCTATGTTTACCCACAGAAGGAAAAATAAGTTGATCAGTGGCAGGAAGTACTTGGGCTAAAACCTTCAAATGATGAACCCCGAGTTCTTTTAGGAAATTTAAAATTTTATTGACATCCTGAACCTAAAAGAAAAGTTACGAGGCACCGTCCAATACCAGCATCACAACAAGAACCATCGATTTAGACCTGTTAGGTTCAAAGCTTTGTGGATGACACGATCCAACTTTGAATCTGTTGTCAAAAAAGCAAATGGATTTGTGACATGGAAATAGGTCACATCCATCAGAGTGGCAAATTTTTTGCAGCACATAAGAAGCTGATGAGCATGTAAAGGAACTATTACAAGGAATAGAAGCAGAACCAGATATAAAGATTCCGACAATGCTATTGATCGAATCACATCTGTCAAGTGTTCATGTTTGACAAATATCTGATACATATTCAAACTGATACTTCTCTTTTCTACTATGGCTAAATTGTACTTGGAAGAAAAGGAAACAATAACATTTCAAAACAGCAGATCATCCTAAACTGAAGATTACCACTCAGTGCCTTTTCGTTTTAGATTCACTTTTGGAAAGCATTATCCCTGAAAGCTTGTTGACCTCGTACAGTAATCCGGCAGAAAACAAAAAACTGCATGGAAAAATTAGATCATTAACAATGTTGTTACCATGCATACATTTCAAGACTATTCAGTCTTGACTGCACTTATAAGAGTTTAAGACGCTCAAAAAGTTTTGAAGTCCTCAATTATATTGAATGGGAATGATATGTATCAAATTCTCTAAAGGCCATAGTTATTCATGTGTATATAAACAGCCTGTGCAGTCAAGACTGAATATCTTTGGGCTACAAAAATTATATTGAGCGTCTTAAACTCTTATAAAATTGGTTTACATTTTATTTTGGTGGCTTGTGGCATTTTAAATTTTCTGTTTTATTTGTTTATTTAGAATTGTAGAGTCTCTTTTCCCTTTTATTAAGTTCTGTACATGCAAATTACATGCAGGACTTCTGTCATGTACATACATTTAAAGGTCATGAGCATACCATCAAGGCCCTAATTTATGCAGATGAAGAGAAACCCTTGTGCGTTAGTGGTGACAGTGGAGGTGGCATATATGTCTGGGGCACATGTTCCCCTCTGGGGCAAGAACCATTAAAGATACTGTATGAGCAGAAAGATTGGCGCTTTAGTGGTATTCATGCCCTGGCCTCTAGAAATGGATATATTTATACCGGCAGTGGAGACAGAACGGTAAAAGCATGGTCTGTGCAGGTGAGGGGTTTGCATTTATCATAGTCTGTTCTTGTCTACTGATGTGCATCTTTTCAGATCTCAGTGGAAAACTTTTTTCCTTTTATAAAATTTCAGGATGGCACCATATCATGCACTATGTCTGGTCATAAATCAGTAGTTTCAACGCTTGCAGTTTGTGATAGTGTTCTTTATAGCGGCAGTTGGGATGGAACCATCCGATTATGGAGTCTTAGCGATCACAGTCCTTTGGCAGTACTAGGGGAAGACACATCTGGAACTGTGGCTTCTGTCTTATCTCTTGCTGCTGACAGAAGTGTGCTCATTGCAACCCATGAAAATGGATGTGTAAAGGTATTCTTTTCCTCATCCTTACTTGATCTGGATCAGAAATTTTTATGTTTATCTGGGCATTAGGAGATCGACTCTCAAGTTAGTCTTTTGATAGCCCACAAAAATTAACTAAGATTTAAGTCGTGAACTGTAGGATCAATTCCATGATGAGGATGAACAGATATGAAGCCATATATCAGAGATCCTGAAATTAATTTTCTTCTTGTTGTTTTGATTGCCATAGCATTTACATTTTCAAGTTGGCCATGTAGAATAGAGTAAATACCGAAAAAGGAGACAAATATTAGATAAACTAGTACATCCTAGATTACGTTGCATGCTTGAAAGAAAATGTGATTTATTTCAGTGATGGTGAATTGAGATCAAAGACACATCCAATGAATGTCTCCTTGATCCAATATGACAGCTGGTCATGCAAAAGAGGACTTAATATACACGTGTGCTTGTCAGGTGGAAAGCTAATATGAATCTGGTGCATTGCTTGTTCTTTTTCTTCTCTTGATCATCATCATTATTTCTTAATTAACTTTTCTTGTCAATAAACTCTTGTTTGGCTTTGTTCAGGTGTGGAGAAATGATGTGTTCATGAAATCCACTAAAATGCATAATGGTGCAGTATTTGCTATTGGCCTGGGTGGAAAATGGCTTTTCACAGGAGGGTTGGATAAAACTGTCAATGTCCAGGCAAAATATGATTGTATTCCCTGGTCTTTTGATGAGATGAAGCTGGTTTGCTATATCATCACACTTGTGATCCCATACAAAATCGTGTTCATGTCACAGGAATGGTCTAGCGATGAGTTTCAAATAGATTTCAGACCTATTGGATCCATCCCCTGTGATTCTGTGATTACAACTTTGTTATGCTGGCAAGGAATGCTTTTTGTTGGATATGCTAATAAGAATATCACGGTAATTTTTGTTTTTTCCATTACTGTGATGAGATACACACTACGGTCCCTTCAATTATTTTTTTGAGGTTGCATTTATATGAAAGGAAGCCTATGATTTTGCTCATACACATCCACAATCTTTATTGGTGGCGATCTTCTATCGCTCCTTTCTCATACTTATCACATTTACAGAAACCATGTAAACCTTCCCTTTCTATGTTGACTCTTGACTTTCATTTGAGCCCACTGTTGTCAAGCTTTGCATAAATAACTAGTTTGCCACAGGATTAAGATTCTGATTACCTTAATCTGATTACTACAGGTGTTTTACTATGGTTAATGACCACCGATTTGGCATGCTGCTCAATCTACCAAATGCTTGTTAAGACGGGACATATGATAGTTTGAACATTGAATCCCACTGGCAGTTTGGCAGTTGCACAAAATACCACAGACGTTTTTCTGTCAAATCGGTGTTTATGTAAATACAAAGTCGCCACCATGAAAAAAAAAAATTGATGCAATTATGCAAATCATGTTTTAAATTTCTCTGATAAGAACAAGTGATGATGCACATTTAGTGATTTAACCAAAATGCAAGTCACAAGAGAGTGCATCTACCCTAAAGTATTGCACTTTCTCTATTGTAATTTATTTTTCTCATGTGATTTTATAATTTTAATTATTCCCAAAAGAGACATTGTAGCCAGAAGTTACGTACGATCAATATTTTTATCAGATTGACAAATACACAGAAAGAGCGAAAATGTGAAAATTTGTTCATATCTCTTTGCTTAGGCATCTAATGCGGACTTATGATTTGTCGTCTCAAGGCTTGCGAGGAGAAGAATTAGGAAGAAAAAAACTCATAGCCACCAATCTTAAATATCGGCTCCCAATGTGTTAAGGGACAACTAATAAGTTCTTTTTTTTAGCTCATCATACTGGGTAGTGGGTATAAAGCCCAACTACATAATGCTGCTCTATAGGGATTTGAATTGAACGTTTATAAGTGTTAAATGTTTTATGGTTATGACAGATTTCGTAAATAATTAAAAAATATGAATAATAATATGAGAATTAAAGCTGAGAATAAAAACTTCCACATTTTTAATACCCTGAGAATTAAAGCTTTTCCGAATTCAAGGCCATTAGGTATTTTAGGTGTATGTGACTTCTTTTTTTGTTACATTTTTCCTTTTAAATTTTGGCAAAGCAAGTGAATTTATTAAGTTAAAAGAAAAGAAAAGAAAAAAAACAAGCCAAATACAGAGCATACACATACAGACATACTTCACGCTAGAAGACTTGAAGTCCACCATTAAGAAATTTACACGTGTTGGGAAATTTATTTAAGGTTATGCATGTCTCTGTCTTTATTGATTTTTTTTATATGAATCAAATGTATATTTGTTTCTCTTTGAGCGGAAAATCTGGTTGTTGCCTGCCTCGGGGCACTACGGTGCTTTGCAGCCCGCCGGCACACTTGTCCCGTGTGGTGGTTGATAACATTGTTGGCGTCGGCTGTCTTCGAATGGTCGGCTTGAATAAGTCGTAGTTCTGTTTGTTTGTTTTTGTTTTGCCTTTGGGCTCCCGTGTAACAAAAAAAAAATCTGGTTGTTGCAACTCATTTTTTCAGCTTAAATGAAAACACAACATTGCCATATAGTCAGATTTTGTTAGGACCAAGCCCACAGCCATGAGATTAAGCCCAGTTAAGAAGACAGATATTGAAGCTACTGCACAACATCTCAGTTACCGTTTTGTTCCCATATGAACAGTAGACAACCTCTGATGAAGCAACTCAGAACTCAGTGTACTTGTCTCTTTTGTAGCAGTGGTCCTAAACCCAGGACGCATGCCTTGCTAGGAACACCCTTTGAGGTCCTTATAAAGTTATAAGTTGTAACTCTTGCCATTTTGATGGTTATGAAATGAAAATCCCTTCAATTTCCTTTCAACACTTGGGTGTAATAGATTTCATATTGATTTATTGAAAATCTGAATTGCCTCTTCTTTTCATATTGGAAAATGCCCTCTCCTATGGTTTCATTTATTTTCTTCATTTGAATGCTGGTTTACAATCCCTTTTGCCGCAAGTGCGTGGATGTTTCCTTCTTATCATCACTTTAATTTCCTTTCGTACTTACTTGACCGAAAGTTATCCTAGACTAGAAAAGTAGAAAGTCATTCACTAGGGACAAGGGAGGACTAGGTAGGGAGTTTCTTCGAAACTAAGAGGAAATTAAGAACCCAATTCCACCACTAATACCATCCATTGACCATTGCTCTCTCATTATTATTTGGTTGATCAATTATTTTCTTATCCCTAATACATTGCACACCACACAAGTAGAATCGCCAGAAGCTCATCTCTTGCAAATTGGCTCTCTGCAACTTCTCCATCTCTTGCTATAGTTGTTCACCACCAAGAGTCTCTGAAAACGGAAGCTTGCTGTCTATTGATCTTAATTGCTGGTTCAACTTCTCAATCTTTCTGCAAATTATTCATCTTACTTTCCCTAGCTTGCGGAATTTTCATCAGCTAACTTAATAGCAATACTCAATAGTCCTCTGTTGTATGTATCAATTGGTAGCTACCCTTATTTGTATATATATATGCGTTATATCATATAGGTCTTCTAGCTGACTATTGATCTACAGGTTGTGAATATGGCTGCTTCTTCTGCTGTTGATGTCTTCCCTCGACGAAAGTATGATGTGTTTCTTAGTTTCAGAGGTTTGGACACCCGCCATAAATTTACTAGCCATCTCTATGCTGCTCTAGATCGGAAGAAAATCTATACCTACATTGATGACAGACTTGAGAGAGGAGATGAAATTGGACCTGCCCTGTTGACAGCAATCGAGCAATCCAATCTTTCCGTAATCATTTTCTCGAAAGACTACGCTTCTTCTAGTTGGTGCTTAGATGAAGTTGTGCATATACTGAAATGCAAACGAGAATATGGACAGCTTGTTATACCTGTTTTCTATGACATTGATCCATCACATGTACGGAAGCAACAGGGGACTTATGAAGATGCATTTGCAATTCTTGAAGACAGATTCAAAGACAACATGGACAAGGTGCGCAAGTGGAGGCAAGCTTTGACAACAGCAGCCAATCTATCTGGGGTTCATTCACAAAATATCAGGTAATTAACTTTGTATTAGCTTCTACGAGATACAATTTGATTGGTACAGAGAAGATTACTACTTGCTAACTATTTGATTTGTTATTTTGGTCATATATGTCAGGCTTGAGTCTGAACTAATTGATATAATTGTCACGGATATTTCTACGAAATTGAATCGTAACTCATCATATACTATGAAGGGTCTGGTTGGCATGGAAAACCACATTCAGCAAATTGAGTTGTTATTATGCATTAACGCACAAGATGTTTGCCATCGCACCATATGTATTTGGGGTATGGGTGGTATAGGTAAGACCACCCTTGCTGATGCTGTATTTCATCGAAACTCATCTGAATTCGATGCTTGTTTGTTTCTAGCAAATGTTAGAGAAGAATCTGAGAAACATGGACTTAATCATTTGCGAAATGAACTTCTTCGTGGCTTCTTAGAGGAAGCAAATCTAAGTATTGGCTCTCCGTCTATAGGGTCAACTTATGTTATAGACAGACTCTCTCGTACAAAGGTCCTTGTAGTTTTTGATGATGTGAGTGATTTAGATCAATTAGAATTTTTACTTGGAAATCAAATTCAGTTTGGCCCTGGAAGTAGGATCATCATAACAACAAGAAATAGGCGCCTATTGAAGAAAAGAGTACCTGAAGATCATATATACAAGGTGAATGAGTTGTCTGTTGGTGAAGCTCTTCAGCTCTTCCAATCGATTGCTTTTGCAGATGACTCTTGTATAACAGATTATTCAAACTTGTCAAGAAAAGTGGTAGATTATGCTGGATGCAATCCATTAGCTCTTAAAGTTTTGGCTTCCTCATTCCTTCATTGCAACAATCGACAAGACTGGGAAGAGGAATTGAACAAATTGAAAAAATTTCCCAACCCAAAGATACAGAATGTGTTGAGAATAAGTTATGATGGATTAGGAGAAAATGAGAAGGGGATATTTCTTGATATTGCTTGTTTTCTCAAAGGGGAAAATATATGTGATGGAAAAAGAATATTAGAATTGCATGGGTTCTGTGCGTCGCGCGGAGTTGCAGAACTCATTGATAGGTCTCTTATATCAATCAAAAACAACAACAGCCTAGAGATGCATGATTTGCTGCAAGAAATGGGAAGGGCAATTGAACGTGGTATTGAAGAGCCTGGAAAGCGCAAAAGGTTGTGGAATGCTGAGGATGCCTATCGAGTATTCAATAATAATACAGTAAGAGCCATATTCAATTATTCATTGACCTTCTTACAACTCAATTTCTAGATGTTTACAAGTCTAGTTTTCAGTAAATTGCATTCTATATTCTTTTTATGTTTATACTTAGCTTTTGATTTGCAGGGAAGTTCAACAGTTGAAGCCATATTCCTTGACGTCTCTAAGATTCAAGAGTTACAATTGAGTCCTGCAGCCTTCAGGAGTATGCAGAACCTAAAGTTGCTAAAATTTTATGTACCACAAGAAGTGCATAATGAATACAAACGTCAAAGAAGATGGACTGTTGGGGAGAAGCAACAGAGCTCATTTCCTTGGCTTCCTGGGGTCAAAGCAGTTCGGTCTTTCCTGGCCAAATCAAGGATTTGGGGATCCATAACATTGCTAGATGTGTACAGAAAAGTTTGCAATTATGATGATGAAGTTTTCAGTAAGTACTGCAATGTATACCTTCGCGGAGGTCTTGAGTCTCTTCCGGAAGAGCTTAGATACCTCTACTGGGATGGATGCCCTTTAAAATCTTTGCCATCACAATATTCTCCACATAACCTTGTTGAGCTTCATATGCCCAATAGCCAAGTTAGGCAGCTTTGGACTAATGGCCAGGTATGGATTAATTTTAAGTCTTATTTATGTGTTAAATATATGATATATAGTGTTGAGAGTTGTTCAGGTTAGTCAATTTTTCTAATTTCTTGATCTTTTCCTAATATGTTACAGAATCTTATGAGCTTAAAACATTTGAATCTCCGTGATTCCCGAAACCTGATTGAAGTTCCGGATCTCTCTGGTAGTCCAAATATTGAAAGGATAGATCTCCGTAAGTGTACAAGTTTGGTTAGAGTTCCTTCATATTTTCAAAATCTTGAAAATCTTGCTTCTTTAGATTTGGACGATCTGCGTGAATCTTAAATTTGTTTGTGAGATACCGTGCAATCTGGAAGTGTTGAATTTGAGGGAGACTGCAATAGAAGAAATATCACCATCAATTTGGTCTCACAAAAAACTTCATACATTAGATCTTAGTTGCTGCAAAAACCTTAAGAATCTTCCAAGCCGCAGCAACAGCACTACTGGGTGTGGTGGTGGTGGGTCAAAATCAAATTGGGCTTAAGATATTACGATTGGACAATTCCAACATTGAGTCTCTCCCAGGCAGCAGCATCTATGGTCTTGACACTGTCGATCTCTATGGCTGTAAACAACTCAAAAGATTGCCTCCCCTGTCATTGGGGAGTTTGTGTTGTTGGACAAGTTTAGATCTCAGTTGGTGCACAGTATTAGAAAGTATCCCTGATAGTCTCTTTTGCTCATCCACGCTACAACGTATAGATCTAAGTTTCACCATGATTGAGAGCATACCTTCAAGTATAATAAATGCTTCTGGGCTGCTCGACGTACTTTTGCTGGGTTGCAAGAAGCTTAAAGTTATACCAGAGCTCCCATTGCAGCTTCAAAGTTTGGACGCATCTGGCTGCACGTCATTGAAGCGCGTGGCAAGTTCAAGGAGTGCACTCGTGCAGCAACCTTGGGAACATGGAGAGGGTTATATATGGCCGGAGCGTCGTGTATATACTGATTGCTTGGAATTGGATGAGAGTGCAAGGAGCAACATAATGGGTGATGCACAGCTTAGAATTATGCGAATGGCTTCATCATCGAAACGTGTACGTCTCTCTCTCTCTCTCTCTGGGCTTTTGGATACTAGTTTTTCGATCATGCTGCAATTAATTATTTATTTTTTAATTTACAGGCCAAGAATCATTTTACTGTCATTTGTCCGGGAAATGAAATTCCTGGATGGTTCAGCGATCAAGGGGAGGGATGTGAAATAAATAATATCAAGTTTCCTCCGGATTGGTCAACAACAACAACACAAGACCAGTTCTTGGGTTTCCTTCTATCTGCTGTTGTTGCTGTAAAGCCTGTAGCCTTCCGCAGTTTTTGGGGTATTTGTTTGGGATGCAAGTGCAATTTCAAAACCGACCACGACGGTGAAGGCTATCAACGCGAGTTCGAATCCCAACGGCTTACCGGTTCATTTACCTCAGGCGGTGTCGTTTCCCATGAGGATTACGTGTTGGCGTTCTTTGATGGGGACAGCTCCAGGCCCCTCATTCCTTTGAAAAGTGTCACTCATGCGTCTTTTCACTTCTACCCTAAATACAACCACAAAAGAGATGAGGCACTAGATGTTAAAATTAAAAGTGTGGGATTTGTAAAACTTAATTAACTAGATTGCACAAATAGATTCATGCATACCAACATACTTACCAAGTTATTATGCAACAGAACAATTTTACTAACATGAATTGGCCAACTCTTAATAGAGTTGAGTTTATATATTGTGTATGATTGATAGAGCAGAGACTAAATAATTGTATTTATAGGAATACAATTATTGCTCCTCCCATAAAGGATACTATGTCTCCATTCTTATAGAAATAATAATCCTTATACATATGGAACAACATTTATATCCAAAACTGATCTCCTAATCCTTGTGCAATATTGATTTAGTATTGCTATAAGATATACGAAATAGAACAACTAATTTACTTGTCGACTACTTATTGTGTAAGTATGTAAAACTAAATAGTTGCACAGTAAGTTAAACATGACACATCCAAATATTTTATTACAGGATTCGCATCTTGTACAATGATGGTTAAGATTTATGCAAAATTTTGAAATGAAATTAATAAAAACTACGTTATAATTTAAATCTACAAGATAAAGTGAGAAATATGAAAGAAATATGCGAAAACAAGTTAGACAACTAAAAACTCTTGTTTCCTAATTAGAATAGATATACATGCAACAAGTCGGTTTATTATTTGTAGTTGATACAAAATTGATCCGGTTCTTTTTTGTTAATTAAAGGACAAACCAAACCAAGACATTCAGTTGATCTAGAAAGGACACAACCAAGAATAAAAACAACAAGCACAAACCCAAACAAGACAACAAGCCTAAACAATGAATTCGTATTTTCTTGACAAAGGAAAACGGTTTCGTTTGGTCAAAGGCAAGGATCTCCTGCTTTATAGCTGATGAGCATGTAAAGGAACTATTACAAGGAATAGAAGCAGAACCAGATATAAAGATTCCGACAATGCTATTGATCGAATCACATCTTTCAAGTGTTCATGTTTGACAAATATCTGATACATATTCAAACTGATACTTCTCTTTTCTACTATGGCTAAATTGTACTTGGAAGAAAAGGAAACAATAACATTTAAAAACAGCAGATCATCCTAAACTGAAGATTACCACTCAGTGCCTTTTTGTTTTAGATTCACTTTTGGAAAGCATTATCCCTGAAAGCTTGTTGACCTCGTACAGTAATCCGGCAGAAAACAAAAAACTGCATGGAAAAATTAGATCATTAACAATGTTGTTACCATGCATACATTTCAAGACTATTGACTGCACTTATAAGAGTTTAAGACGCTCAAAAAGTTTTGAAGTCTTCAATTATATTGAATGGAAGCATATGCATCAAATTCTCTAAATCAAAATCTCTCCTTTTCCAAAGGATGTTAAAAAATAAGTAGGGAAAATAAAAGAAGATACAAAAAGCGAAAAACAATAATCCCCCTCTTCTATTCTATTTTCTCTTTCAAAGAGTACTTTTTCATATAATGGTATATTAAGACTCGGCTACTAGCCTACTCACAACCCCAGGGAAAAACGTCAGGCTCCCTGTCAATAAGTAGACTTCACCCAAAACATGCACATATAAGGATATACAAAAAAATTATAATAACATAATTGGTATATAAATTACCATGTTGTGATACAAACTCGATGGACAGTGCTAGCAGCAATAAGAGCAACTGCTTCTGCTATGATAACTGCAAAACAAAAAATAAATAATTTTGGTCACTTCATCTTTGTTACAAAAACACATACAATGAATTAACAGCACTGAGAAAGTTATTCACGTATATATAAAAAGGAAGCCAAAAGTCCCAAAACATGCCAGTAACCTAATCTATATAAAAAAAAAGACCATAGTTTCAGTCCCTATTTTCTGTCAATGACTTTTATTGTGCCTTTAACCTCTGGTGATTACTAAGATCTGAACAACTAAGTCCCCCCTTCAGTTCTTCATAAGCTATTACCACTGCAGAAAGTAGCAGCCATTCCATGATAAAGTTCAAAAACTTAACATTCAATTATGCCAGTTTTTCCTTATTATTGAATATCAAAAGCAAAACCAATAAAGCAAGGTCAGATCATTTACGAACATTACTAGAAAAAGTTAATTCATACCAAATCATTTTGAATTTTGCAATTTTTTTTTTAAATGTTTCACCCATCTCCTTTTATCTTCCACACAAAGAAAGGTCAATACAAAAAATTGGTCTACTAGGTTACTAGAATATAAGAGTTGCATTCTTATCTTTTTTTAGTTTGTTTAATTTTTTTTATTGTTCAATCTTCGAAGAAACATGTAATAGAGACAGAGAATGGACTGATCACAATGGAAAGAACCTAGAGATACCATGCATGCTCCTTTTCAGCCATTATTTGCAAGGTTAAGGGAAACCTAGGTCATGCACGAAGTTCACTATGCATCTAGAGAGTAGGCTTGCGACAGGTTCACATTACTGGTGATTTACTTTAACAAACGAAGACCATGCGTATCAACAATAGGTTGCATAACTAAAAGTACAAAACTACTTAGAGGATAAGCATGTTATTATATCAAACAAAATGGCAAGGATAATCTTCCTTGAGCATAACGAATGTGCTTAATTGGACAAAAAATAGGACGACATGTTTGCCACTTTTAAATATCCCAATTCACACCTCCTCTCCTAGAAGTAAACAAGTTCAAGAACACACTCACCAGCACCCCACCCAGTCCTTACGCCACATGTTTCCTGGTAATTGCCAATGAACTGCAAGAACAGAAATCAATGCCAGAGGATATAAGCTTGCTGTATGGAACAATAAACAGTATAAGTTTCAAAATGAGCTTTAAAACTTACAGTCAGCAGCACAAGGAACAAGAGAGAACTGATGAAACCCCCGAGAATCGTAAACAACTCTGTTGAGGCTAATTTCCCTCTATACATCTCTTGAAGTGAACAGAACGACAGTGAACAGAAGGAAGGAATACAACATCGAACTGCCCGGCCCCGCCATGATCTTCTTCTAGCTGCATTTCAACATCATCAGAAACCATAACAAACAATGCCAACAGCAAAAACAAGAGGAAGCCCATAAATGCTCCACCGCAGAAATTATAAGATCGTGAAAAAGGGTTTTTCTGGGTTCATCGATTTTTACTGGTAAAAATACTATCTTTGACGGAATAAGGCTAAGACCGAACCAGATCTCTTAGCATTGTTTGCTTGTAGATGAATTTTGCAGACAAATTCAGCAAAAATGAACAATCTTTCATGCCCAAAACTAGACTTCTAGCATATATAAGAAATTTTTATGTAATCCACCAAAATCGAAACTCAGCTAATCAATACCCAAAACGAATTCAACTCAGAATCACATTTTCTCAGAAACTAAACAGAGAGCTTACCTCAGAATCGAACTGTAGCTACCGCTGAGCTCTTGCTTAGATCCCTCTTCAGTCACAACGCGAACAGAGAAGTAGACCGTGCGGGAGTCGTTATTTAACCGAGTACAAGTCAAAAGGGCATTTTAGATAATTCGAAAAACCTCGGGGGATAAAAACGTCCAAGAAAAAAGAAAAGCCCATGATATTAAAGCACACGTCGTCGTTTTTCAGTTAAGGAAATGGAGCTGCCGGAGTTGCCGGAGTGCCCAGTGTGTCTGCAAAACTACGACGGCGAGTCCACAATTCCGCGCGTACTCGCGTGCGGTCACTCGGCGTGTGAGGTCTGCTTGGTCAAGCTGCCCCACCGCTACCCGGAGACGATTCGCTGCCCGGCGTGTACTCAACTCGTCAAGTACCCGCCAAATGGCCCCACCGCGCTGCCCAAGAACATCGACCTTCTCTCACTCTCTCTATCCCTCTCTTCAGCTCCAAACCCTAACCCTGATTCTCGCATAGCCGAAAAGCCCCGTAAACCATTGACCGATGAATTTTATAATTTCTTGCCTCGGCTTTGGTCCGACGAGTTTTACACCACGTGGAAGGACTGGATTCTTGCGCACGACGCCGTTTCGGTGGAGATGGGAGTTGGTGATGAAGAAAGAGCTGGGCTTTGTACTGTGTTAAGAGGAAGAAGTGTTTCTGGTTCTGCTGTGGGGTCGAGTCGAGCTTGTTTCAAGGAGGATCAGAGGGTGAGCCTTGTTCGGGTTGGCTCTTTGGCGCGTTTGGATGATTCTATGTTTGAGTTTAGCTACACTACGAGGGTTATGAAGTGCTTGAGTGGAATGAGAGAGGAGGAGAGAAGCGAATTGGGTGTGTTGCTGAGAGCTTCTGTGAGGCAGTGTAGGAGAATAGGTAAAGTTTATGGCTTTTGGGGTAATGTGGAAGATGGGTTTTTGTATCTAGTGTGTGAGGGCCAAAAGGGGAGTTTTCCGGAGAAGTTGAGTCGTTTGAGAAATGGGGATGGCTTTAGTAAAGACGGGTTGTCTGCTTTTGCAGTGATTGGTATGGAGGTGTGTGAGGCAGTGATTGGCTTGCATTCAGAGGGGTTTGTTGCTGGTTCTTTTGGTGCGTCATGCTTTATTTTCGATGATTTTGGTCATGTTTTTGTGGATTTGAATGAGGTGTTGGTGACAGGAAGGAAGGTTTGGAGAAGTGTTGTTGATTCTGTTTCTGGTAGAGTGGGAATTGATGCAGAAGAAATGGGAGTGATCATTGGGAATTTATTGAAAGATGAGGCTTTTGTTAGCCCGGAGGTGTTGTTCGAGGTGTTGCAGAAAGAGGGCATTGCAGTGGAATGTGACAGCTCGAAATATCTGGTTGGGTATGGCTCTGATGTTTGGTCATTAGCTTGTGTTTTGCTGAGTCTGCTGCTTGGAAAAGAGTTTAGTGAAGAGATTGGAAAAATGAATCTTATTTTTGATACTTCAACTTATGCAATTTGGATTGAAAGAGTTGGTGATTTGCTGGAAAGTAGATTGGGTTCTGAATATGCATCACTGAGGGAGGCTCTCTGCAAATGTTTGAATTATGATCCAGCGAGTCGTCCACTTGTGATTGACGTTATGATTTGCGTTAGGGAACTGTTTATAAAACCTCAATGTGATATCATAGTTAGTTTGGAGAGGGCAGTTAAGGAGAACAGCACAAATTGTTGCTTGATTCTGGGGGAGCTCTGTCAGATGCTCAAGCAAATGTCAGAAACACAGAATGAAAGTGAGTTGCAGGGAAGAGAAGTTGGTGGAGGAGCAGCCTTTGATCAGATTGAGGAGGGGAGGTCTGAGAATGGTCTTGTTGATGGCCTTGCAGAGGGAAAGGTCAAATCTAAAGTTCTGCATGGCCATCGTGACTCTATTACAGCCTTAGCTGTTGGAGGTATAGTTTTATCGCACTTTTAGATTGCATATCTCATACCATCAGTTAAACCGTGTTTATGTTGCTGTGGAGGGAGGAAGGTCAATGAGAGACGAATTGTGGATATGGCTAAAACAATGAAGAATTATGGAAGGGTGTTTTGTCACTAAAATGGTTAAGAGACCTACCACACATTTGTTTCAGAGAAAAACCAAAAGATAACGTTTTTTTTTTCTTTGTTATAATTTTTGAAGAAAAACATCTCAAGATGATCCAGTTGAATTAAACAAGCCTAAAGCATCTTATAACTTATATTAAGACGTGTTAAGTATTTTGTCCTGAAAAACAACCATCCCCCAAGTTTGGCATCTTTCTTTTCAAGTTTTACACAACTTCTCCTGCTGCCAAGAGGAATATCTGAACTTAGAAGTCAATCATGATGTTGCATACTTTCGGGTAATATTCGAGTATCTGACAATTTTTAATGCACTTTTTACTTCTTCCTGTAGGAGAATTTCTATTTAGCTCCTCATTTGACAAAACCATCCATGTGTGGTCTTTGCAGGTATAGAATGGATGCAAGTCTTGAAGTTGTCATTTTTTTTGTGTGTGATATAACGTGGAGTTGTCTTAATATAGTTTCTTTCAGAGTTAATAATCATGAGTAGTCCGCCTGTTAGTGTTGCAACATCTACCAAATAATTTCTTGTGATGTCTTAAACTCATATGATGCAGTGTGTCTCTGTTAATCTTCTTGGTGAATGCTTGGTATATTAAATTATTTGATGAGGTGGGCACAGTTGATTATGGTGTTTGTATGCTTGCAAATATGTGGATATTTGCACAACTCTTGGAGGCTGGCATTCCCAGACTATAAGATGGCCATGTTATAGTTCATTTTGGTGACTTGTGGCATTTTAAATTTTCTGTTTTATTTGTTTATTTAGAATTTTAGACTCTCTCTTCCCTTTTATTAAGTTCTGTCCGTGCAAATTCCATGCAGGACTTCTGTCATGTACATACATTTAAAGGTCATGAGCATACCATCAAGGCTCTAATTTATGTAGATGAAGAGAAACCCTTGTGCATTAGTGGTGACAGTGGAGGTTGCATATATGTCTGGGGCACATGTTCCCCTCTGGGGCAAGAACCATTAAAGATACTGTATGAGCAGAAAGATTGGCGCTTTAGTGGTATTCATGCCCTGGCCTCTAGAAATGGATATATTTATACCGGCAGTGGAGACAGAACGGTAAAAGCATGGTCTGTGCAGGTGAGGGGTTTGCATTTATCATAGTCTGTTCTTGTCTACTGATGTGCATCTTTTCAGATCTCAGTGGAAAACTTTTTTCCTTTTATAAAATTTCAGGATGGCACCATATCATGCACTATGTCTGGTCATAAATCAGTAGTTTCAACGCTTGCAGTTTGTGATAGTGTTCTTTATAGCGGCAGTTGGGATGGAACCATCCGATTATGGAGTCTTAGCGATCACAGTCCTTTGGCAGTACTAGGGGAAGACACATCTGGAACTGTGGCTTCTGTCTTATCTCTTGCTGCTGACAGAAGTGTGCTCATTGCAACCCATGAAAATGGATGTGTAAAGGTATTCTTTTCCTCATCCTTACTTGATCTGGATCAGAAATTTTTATGTTTATCTGGGCATTAGGAGATCGACTCTCAAGTTAGTCTTTTGATAGCCCACAAAAATTAACTAAGATTTAAGTCGTGAACTGTAGGATCAATTCCATGATGAGGATGAACAGATATGAAGCCATATATCAGAGATCCTGAAATTAATTTTCTTCTTGTTGTTTTGATTGCCATAGAATTTACATTTTCAAGTTGGCCTTGTAGAATAGAGTAACTACTGAAAAAGAAATCAAATATTAGATAAACTATTACATCCTAAATTACGTTGCACACTTGAAAGAAAATGAGATTTGTTTCAGTGATGGTGAAGTGAGATAAAAAACACATCCGATGAATATGTCCTTGATCCAATATGACAAAAATAGTTAGCTGGTCAGGCAAAAGAGGACTTAATATACGCATGTGCTTGTCAAGTGGAAAGCTAATATGAATCTGGTGCTACTGCTTGTTCTTTTTCTTCACATGATCATCATCATTATTTCATAATTAATTTTTCTAGTTTGGCTTTGTTCAGGTGTGGAGAAATGATGTGTTCATGAAATCCATTAAAATGCATAATGGTGCAGTATTTGCTATTGGCCTGGGTGGAAAATGGCTTTTCACAGGAGGGTTGGATAAAACTGTCAATGTCCAGGTAAAATATGATTTTATTCCCTGGTCTTTTGATGAGATGAAGCTGGTTTGCTATATCATCACACTTATGATCTCATACAAAATCGTGTTCATGTCACAGGAATGGTCTAGCGATGAGTTTCAAATAGATTCCAGACCTATTGGATCCATCCCCTGTGATTCTGTCATTACAACTTTGTTATGCTGGCAAGGAAAGCTTTTTGTTGGATATGCTAATAAGAATATCATGGTAATCTTTGTTTTTTTCCATTACAGTGATGAGATACACACTACATTCCCTTCAATTATTTCTTTGAGGTTGGATTTACATGAAAGGAAGCCTATGATTTTGCTCATACACATCCACAATCTTTATTATTGGCGATCTTCTGTCGCTCTTTTCTCGTACTCATCACATTTACAGAAACCATGTAAACTTACCCTTTCTATGTTGACTCTTGACTTTCATTTGAGCCCACTGTTGGCAAGCTTTGCATAAATAACCAGTTTGCCGCAAGATTAAGATTCTGATTACCTTAATTTGATTACTACAGGTGTTTTACTATGGTAAATGACCACCGATTTGGTATGCTGCTCAGCCAATCCACCAAATGCTTGTTAAGGCGGGAGATATGATACGGCTAAGTTTGAACATTGAATCCCAGAGTGCTATAGACAGCATTATACTAGAGACATGTTTGCACTTTGTAGCAGCACAATAGCACAAAATATCAACCCGGCCTCCTATTGATATGTATAAAATCCAAGATATAACAGTCTCTTAATATACCTAAACAAAGCACCTGCTAAGATGTCATCATTTTCTTCATCAAAACCCAAAGTTGATTAGCAACAGTGATGCCCAATATCAAACCTATGAAGCCTGCGTGATTATGTTTCCGAGAGCATTAAATCAAAGAAAAATAAGAAAACTTTCAACAACATTACAAAAAATAAAATCAAACTTTGAATGCTGAAGCTTGAAGAAGCGTGTTTATATATGTCTCGAATAAGTGAAGCCATTTTCCAAGGCATATGAGTTGGAAGAATCACCTTCAGTATCCATCCAAAGCGATTTTCCAAGCTGAGCTAATATGAAATTTGTAGTCGTTTGGCTTTCATCATTGTTTTCTAATTGTGCTTCACTCCCTTGAACTTATTTCTATTTTATCGAATAATTCGGTGCTTTACAACAACTGGCCTATTAGCTCAGCTGGTTAGAGCGTCGTGCTAATAACGCGAAGGTCGCAGGTTCGAGACCTGCATGGGCCATATACTTTTTATTTATTATTATTTTTGAAAAAAAAAAAACAAATACCCAGCTTTTTGTTTCATGAAGTCATGATTCTTTCCGTACTCTTCTTCTCTGACTCATGTTCCATACATATGAAATCATCGTACTTGATGTCATAATCTAACACCAGTTAGTTAGTTAGTTCCCGCCATGGCTACTACTCTCCCTGCTCTCCAAATCCCCACTTTCCTATCCCTTAAACCACTACCTCAACGCCCCACCTTCGCCTTTACCAACCAACCCAACTCCTTTTCCTCCTTCTCCGCTTCGTCTCGGCCTCCACGACGCCGTCTCACTCTCACACCGACGCCCATTGCCGCCTCTCTCAAGGTAAATTAATCCCCTTTTTGCCCGGAATTTCCTTCACCCTTTTAACTTTTTTGCCCACCACCTGTTTGATGATATGCGCCACTGGGCTTTGTTTGTTTCAGGAAAATTTGGGGCGTCTTGGAAGGACTTGGAATGATGTAACTAGCTTAAACAGCTGGGTTGTTCGGGACTATTACCGCCTTGTGAATTCTGTTAACTCCTTTGAACCCCAGATACAGAGACTTACTGATGACCAGGTTTGCTGGCTTAAATTGATTTAGCTAGCTCCTTCATGTTGTTTATTGTTGTAAATCTTTCGATTTATTTTGGTGATTTGCATAATCGGTTGTGTTTGTTTCTTGTAGCTTACTGCTAAAACTGCCGAGTTCCGGCGAAGACTGGGTCAAGGAGAGACACTTGCGGATATCCAAGCTGGTTGCATTCTATCTACTATTTCCTACTTAGATTTGTCATAGTCGGATTCTAACTAGTAACTTTTTGTAGAGGCTTTTGCTGTTGTTCGAGAAGCTGCAAAAAGGAAGCTTGGTATGCGTCATTTTGATGTTCAGGTCTCCTATCTCTCTTGCACTCATTGTGTTGGCAGTCACATTTTTGGTTTTTGGTTCTACACAGGATTTTTGTGTTTTTATTAACTTGATTTTCTGACTTTTGTGTTTGTATATGTGTCAATGTTATGCAGATTATTGGTGGGGCGGTGCTTCATGATGGGTCCATTGCAGAAATGAAGACGGGAGAGGGGAAAACGTTGGTTTCCACATTAGCAGCATATCTTAATGCCCTGACTGGTGATGGTGTTCATGGTATGTTTTTTGTATTAGTTTTTGTTCTGGCTAGTATGAAATTGCTGGGATGAACAAACTTTTTGCACGGATGTACTTGTCTGTAAATGCTGTATGCAGTATGTTATAAGCTTAAGCAAATTTCTTAGGTCTTTTTTTCATGTTGGAAATTGTCAAAATTTTATTTATCCTGCTCTCTTGATACAGTGGTAACAGTCAATGATTACCTTGCTCAAAGAGATGCAGAGTGGATGGGTCGTGTTCATCGCTTCTTAGGTCTATCAGTGGGTCTTATTCAGGTAATATCCTGTTTGTATATATGTTTAGAGGGATTTGCTCCAATGGGACACGATTCCTAATTCCATTGTTCTCGGGACATGACATCCTAACTCCCAAGACTGACTTTTACTGTGCTTTGTACAAGTCAATTATTTATGACTCTCATCATAGTTGAAATTTGAAGTGTATATACTGCAATTTTTTCATGTATGTTTTATTGAGATGTTTCTTTTACATCCATTCCTATTTGCAACTTAGAGAGGGATGACAGCTGAAAAGAGGAGATCCAACTATAGATGTGACATAACATACACCAATAATTCAGTAAGTCATTTTTACTGCCTGTTAGTAGTATTGCTTAAGTTTTTGCGTTGGTTGCATGCAAACCTCTTCTCTTGAAAAAATGAAGTTTTGTTTGCTACATCATCTTGGGGAAGCTGATTATTAGTTAGTGCAACCCTCCAAGGAAAAGGAAGAAAATAATTGCCTTCTTTCTGATATTCCTTCATAATGAATTTATCAGGAACTTGGTTTTGACTATTTACGAGATAATCTTGCCGGAAACAGTGGAGAACTTGTTATGAGATCGTAAGTATCTAATATTGGTTCATATTACGGTGTTTTTTTTGTTTTTTTTTTTTGAAATAATTAGATTTTTTATTATTTTTTTTTTTGTAAATCAGGCCAAAGCCATTTCATTTTGCAATAGTTGATGAAGTTGACTCGGTTCTTATCGATGAAGGAAGAAATCCATTGCTAATTAGTGGCGAGGTAATTCTTTCTAATCAATTTGCATTTTCATTTTATTACTTGAATGCATATTTAGTAGCTTAATTTAGTGTTGCAATGTGTTTTTTCATGTTAAGAAAGAGCTCATACTTTTCTCTATCTCAGGCAAGTAAAGATGCTGCCCGCTATCCTGTTGCTGCTAAAGTGGCTGAGTTGCTTGTGCGAGGAATTGTGAGTCCAGTCGCATTCATTTTGTTTTCAGATGTACTCTGACTTTATGTTTCTATTCATTTACCTTTTTATCATCCATGTTTGTTCTTTCTTTTTTAATTATTATGATGGTAAGAGTAAATTTGTTATGTTTCACAATGGTCTTCACAGCATTACAATGTAGAACTTAAAGATTACTCAGTTGAGTTGACTGAAGAAGGAATAGCTCTTGCTGAAATGGCTCTTGAAACAAATGACTTATGGGATGAAAATGATCCCTGGGCCAGGTAAAGAGGACTATTGAGGGACCAAATCAACTCTAATTTCTGGCCATTGTGTATATGGTCATGCGCTTTCGTTTTGACCTTTTTATTTAGCTTTGAAACTGAAAATGTGTAGATTTGTAATGAATGCGTTGAAGGCTAAAGAGTTCTATCGGAAGGATGTGCAATATATTGTCAGAAATGGAAAGGCTCTCATAATCAATGAGGTATGATTAAGATTTTTACTTTTTAAGTAAGTATTATATTATAAAGAAAAAAGTATATAATGTATCACAATTATAGGTACCTTAAATAATTCATTTGACAATTTCTCTAGATTCAATACGTATTGCCATTCTTATGACTTGTGAGTTTTTCTCAGATAAAGAAACTATCCTTCTTTCATTAATGATGCATTTTATACAAAAGTACAGATTTAAGTGTCATTGAATTAGAACTAAAAGTTCTTAAAATATTTGCAGCTCACTGGCAGAGTTGAAGATAAGAGAAGGTGGTCTGAGGGTATTCATCAAGCTGTGGAGGGTAAAGAAGGTTTGAAGATTCAGGTATGTCTTAAAGTTTGACAGTTGGTGCCTGAATTTTTATTTTTTATTTTTTCCTGCATCATGTTCAGAATATACCATCCTGGTTCAAAGTTGTAATTTCAGTATATTTCTTAGGCTGATTCGGTTGTTGTGGCACAAATCACATATCAATCTCTGTTCAAACTCTACCCAAAGCTATCAGGGATGACTGGGACTGCAAAAACTGAAGTATGTACATTTAAATGCATTCGGACATTGTAAATTTGCGAGGAAATTTTCTGCTAACTTATATTTACAATGCATATGTTATGTAAAGTTTCAATTTAATCATTTCAGGAGAAAGAGTTCTTGAAAATGTTCCAAACACCAGTCATTGAAGTGCCAACAAATTTGCCAAACATTCGTAATGATTTACCTATTCAAGCTTTTGCGGTAGGATATATATAGTGATTTTCCTCGATTTTAGCTGATATTCATAGTTCCATATCTTCACTGAAAGTATTTTCATTCAATTTGACATAAAGTTTGGGTTGTGTATTGTTTTAGACTGCTCAGGGAAAATGGGAATATGTTCGTCAAGAAGTGGAATACATGTTCAGACAGGGCCGTCCTGTTTTGGTTGGCACCACCAGGTAAGTCTAATTTAATATGTTCAAATTCTTGAATTTGGTTTCATGTGATATTATGATACGCTGCTGTCGTGTTGTAACATTCTTATGTTTCAGAAATCATAAACTCTAATGAAATACATAAGTATATAGGTTTTGTACATTGCGGCACCATAGGAGTTTGCATTATTTGATGTACAATAAAGCACTTTGATACTTGTTATAACATGCAGACTCTTTTTCAATAAGTATATTGGTCATCTTCATGTTTTGAGTTTGCAGAGTTCAGCAGATTTGTAACTATGGAATCTCATCTTCCTAATGCAGTGTTGAGTATTCTGAACACTTGTCTGATCTGCTGAGGGAACATAATATCCCACACAATGTTCTAAATGCACGGCCGAAGGTTTATTGAAATTTAACCCAACCTGCCCTTACAGTTTTGTCAGGTTTTTATTGTTATTATTCTATTTCATTAAAGTTGTGTTTATTTACTTTTCTCATCAGTATGCTGCAAGGGAGGCTGAGATTGTTGCCCAAGCTGGACGAAAATATGCCATTACTCTTTCTACCAATATGGCTGGCAGAGGCACTGACATAATCCTAGGAGGAAATCCTAAAGTAGGTGTCCATATTCATTAAAGCATCCTTGTCTAGAGCCTGCATGGATAAGTAGAAACTAGAAACTTAAAAAAGGAATTTAATCCCTTGCATATTTGTACTGATTGAAGATGCTTGCAAAAGAGATCATAGAAGACAATTTGATGTCATCCCTGACGCGAGAAGCTCCTAACATTGACATAGACGGAGAGGCAATTTCACAAAAGGTGATAAATTTTACACGCTGTAAATTGCAGACCAAAGTGATTATCTTTCTAATTAATCATTTGCTGTAGGTATTGTCAAAGATAAAGGTCGGCCCATCATCATTAGCTTTGCTGGCTAAGACAGCATTAATGGGTTTGTTTTCATTCTCTTACTAATAAATATTCTGTGCTTATATTAGATATATTGTGATTGCATATTAGTCATTGATGTATAATTTACAAATTGTGCAGCTAAATATGTTAGCAAAATGGAAGGCAAGAGCTGGACATATAAGGAGGCAAAATCCATGATATCAGAGTCTGTGGAAATGAGTCAATCAAGAGATTTGAAAGTGCTAGAGAAACTTGCTGATGAACAGTCAGAGATATACCCTCTAGGCCCTACAATAGCACTTGCCTATCTGTCAGTTTTGAAAGATAGTGAGGTACACTGTTTCAAAGAAGGGTCTGAAGTGAAAAGGCTTGGGGGTCTTCATGTGATCGGAACATCTCTGCACGAGTCTCGTAGAATAGATAATCAGGTGAATTATTTTTGGCATCCATTTTTCAACTATATTTTATACTTGTATCAACCATTTTTCTATGAAACATCATTTTTGGCACAAATTGAATTTGGATTTAATACGCGATCTTCCAATTTCAGCTTGGGAGTTGCCGAGAGTTTTCATTTCTTTCCTTTGAAAATTTTCATCTTATTTTCGTGAAAGCTTGTTCTTTCAATAGCTAAAGATAATTTGCTTCCTTGCATACAATTGATCACTTTAACTTGGATAATTACATCATATATATATATATTCTGTCTTGCTATCATATTAAGTATGACTTTTATAAAAATGATCTTGCCCTGTTATAGCTTCGTGGCAGAGCAGGGAGGCAAGGTGATCCAGGATCAACACGATTTATGGTGAGGTAAGTCAACGCTCCAGTGATTTAGAGTACCACCCATTCAGATATGCATATCACACAGAGGTTTGATTAGTGGGTGGAAAGCATCTTTGGTCTATCAATGCTTACAAAAAATAAATAAAAAGAAAAATATGGCTTAGTTAGCCCATCCTTCTTTTCTGGCTTAACATTCCTTAATCTCAAGCATTAGCAAAACCAATCTGGCAGTGACTGGTTAAGTTTTGATTAAGAAAAATACCTGTTGTGCTTATTGAATGAGAGGGATATGAGCATTTATAGTTCTATTTTCAAGACTGTAGCGTAACAGTCATTCCCATGATGAAGTTTTCAGAAGGTGCCACACCTTATTATTTTACCTTATTATTTGTGCTATTTATGTAACAGCTTGCAGGACGAGATGTTTCAAAAGTTTAATTTTGATACCGAGTGGGCTGTGAGACTTATTTCAAAAATTACTGATGATGAGGATTTACCCATTGAAGGTGATGCAATTGTTAGACAGGTAATTTGCTATGGCATGTCAATGATGAATTATTTGTTTGTATGATACTTTAATCTCTCTCTCTCTCTCTCTCTCTCTCTCTCTCTCTCTCTCTCGGTTTCTAACCACTTGTACCATTGCAGCTCCTGGCCCTGCAAATTAATGCAGAAAAGTACTTTTTTGGCATAAGAAAAAGCCTGGTTGAGTTTGATGAAGTATTAGAGGTATGATTAGAAATAATATCTTCATTTGAAGTACTAACTGCTGCTGTCATTAACAAAGACTAAACTTGTTCTTAATCACAGTTATTTAGGTTTGAAATTTCTTCATTGGACAGCAGTATATTAGACTTTGTGATTCTTATATTTCCCCAAGGAGAAACCATCAGATACAATATTGTGAATATAAACTACTAAATCAGGGAGATCTATATTATTAGTTAGGGTATAATTAATGCATTATTTATAGTAGTTAAGGTATATAACTATTATATATAATGCATCTTGTATGCAAATACGTGCATAAATTGAAGAGGAAAAAAAAATAAAGATAATCTATAACTGTGTTTCTATCCAAATTGGACCAATGGCTGTTAAGCTTTTTGAGTCTTGCTTTCTTGCTCATTAAATTGTTCTGTTCCTTTTCCCAGGTGCAGAGAAAGCATGTCTATGAACTTAGGCAGTCAATTTTAACTGGTGATAATGAAAGTTGTTCGCAGCACATATTCCTGTAAGTATCTAAATTTCAATGGCTTTATTCTTACTGCTTATCCTAATATATCACTCAATTTTGATAGCACTTTGTGTGATAGATTGCTTTTTCTCGAAAGTGTGTTGATCTAAACAGCGGATGAGTAACTAAAATATGTTGCTCTACTTTCAGTTTCAACTATAACATTCAAGGCAATCTCTTTAAGATAACATTTTTTTTTGGCAATCCTTTAAGAGAGCATTTGAAGGTGCATGTTTTAATGCTTATACAATATTTGAGTATCATTAATAGACATGTGTTCTATTGACAAACTGCAAAGATATAATGCAAAGCTATAGACATAGAATAGTCATCGAGAAAAATGAATGAATTAATAATTCTAGCTTAGCTACATTTTCTTCCTTTTACTAAACTCGCCTACTTAACTTACATGCAAACAATTACAAATATGTATCATTTTGTAAGTATCAAGTTTCTTGCAGCACCTTTATTATGATTTGACTTGATGAAAGTTGTTAATAGGTACATGCAAGCAGTGGTAGATGAAATTGTCTTTAAAAATGTGGATGCCCTCAAGGTAGTTTGAGATTTTAAATATGATGTATATACCTCTTTCTTCTTTTTTTTGGTCGGTAATGTTGTATAATTAAGTTCACTAATTTATCTTTCTAATCCCTACTGCTTAATAGCATCCAAGAAACTGGAGTTTGAACAAGCTTTTGAAGGAGTTTGTGGCAATTGCTGGGAA
Source organism: Rubus idaeus (assembly GCA_030142095.1). Lineage (NCBI taxonomy): Eukaryota > Viridiplantae > Streptophyta > Magnoliopsida > Rosales > Rosaceae > Rubus > Rubus idaeus. The sequence continues at coordinate 29,632,308 of CM057966.1, forward strand.
ACTATTGGATGGTGAGCTGATACATTATTACCATTTGTTTTGCATTTCTTGGTTTGTTTAATGTAAATTCACATGGAATGGAACTTTTCCAGAGTCAGTTGCAGGAATTACTGAGGAAGCTTTGTTAAAATCTCTTGCACAGTCACATGAACTGAACATTATAGGTATTGATGACATTTACCTTCCAAACTTGCCAAGACCTCCAAATGCCTTCAGAGGTATCCGCAAGAAGAACTCTTCACTGAAACGTTGGCTTGCTATATGCTCGGATGATTTGACCAAGTGAGTGAACTCTTCTGCTTGTGTGCAAGTCTTCTTCTTTTTTTAAATTATCTTTCTTTCTTTCTTTTCCTTATTACAAACTTATGAGTTTTATGATCCCCAAATGAAGGAATGGAAGGTACCATGCTACTACTAACCTCCTTCGCAAGTACCTTGGAGACCTTTTAATTGCTTCATACTTGGATGTTGTTCAAGAGTCTGGTTATGATGATACATATGTGAAGGAAGTTGAAGTAAGAATCTTTCTTCATATCTGAAGCTGTATCGTCGTTTTTATAGAAATTTTTATTAACCCTTAATTTAGTTTCTTAACTATGTTTTTCATTTGAAAACAGAGGGCAGTTCTTGTGAAAACCCTTGATTGTTTCTGGAGGGATCACCTTGTAAACATGAACAGGCTCAGTTCAGCGGTATTCTATATTCTTTGGTTGTTTTAAGTTTCATTTAGCTTCTCCATAGTGACAGACTTGCATGAAATACCTGGCAGGTAAATGTAAGGAGTTTCGGGCACAGGAATCCTCTTGAAGAATACAAAATTGATGGTTGTCGATTTTTCATATCTATGCTTAGTGCAACGCGAAGGTTGACTGTAGAGTCACTTTTGCAGTATTGGTCCTCCCCAATGGAGTCCCAAGAAATTTTTGTATCATAAGTATTGACGCATTTAAATGTACGTATCTGCTTTACATTTTTCTTTTCAAGTAATAGTCTGCCTGCACTTTACTATCTATTCTTAATGACTCCAGTTAAGATCTATATCATGGTTGCCATAAATAAGTATTCTTTAATTTTTCAACAGCTATGGAGCCATAAAGAATTCATACTTTGGATGTATAGTCTCGCCATTTTTTGGATGGTCGCTTGAGGGAGTCATGGTTTGTATTTTGGTGGTGCTAGTATGTCAACTGAACTATTTTCGCCTAAAATGAAGAATGGAGCTCTTTGTCCCTCAGCTTCATTATATGAAAGGTATTGAACTGGAACCTTTCCCATAGGTAGGTCAAATATTTATGTTTTTCCTTGCTATCAAATATATGTGAAGTGTGGTTATTGCAGCTGGTACATCAAAATTCTCTTTTTATAGTAGTTTCATATATATTGTTCTATAAAGAACTACTTTTGGGCGGGTATCAGTAGCGATTGCTGATGATGATGTACCTTCTAGGCTTGGACCCGACAATTGCATTGATTCATTGAAGAAGGCATCATATTGTTGCTGATGAACAGAGAAATTGGAGCAGCAATTTACACCTTGAATGAAAGGAGCAAACAAATTGAACTCGCCATTTTGTGGAAAGTCTTCATTGTTATGTGGATTACTGAAAAACACTTCAACTATTTTTGCAAGTTGTTGTCAATCTGTAATTATCAAAGTCCACCCAACACCAAACGTCTCATGCCTTTTCCATTGTTGTACATATATTATTTAAAAACCATGTACCCTGTGTGGGTTGTGTGCCAAATACTTGATCTTGCTCCGCCTGTACCCAATTTTGTCTATCAATATATTTTTGGAAATGTAAAGACAATTACTATTATTAATCAAGCATTTGAGCCATTTTGAAATAGCAATCATCTTCTGCCTGTTATGGTATATGAACTTTCTTATGTGTTCTGCTTGGAAGTTGGACCTGATGTCATTGGGAAAGAGATGAAGTTTTCTTTTCGATTAGATCACTGTTAGAAATTTAGAACTTTACCCACAAATCTGACTCCATGCTAGTGCATACCCAAGTATTACAAAGACATCACTTGGGATTCTGATTGTTTCCAATTTGTACATCAATGTTTCTTACAGGTCCTTTGTACCATTTCCTTGCATCCAAAGCCCACCAGACCATTACCAGCGTCAAAACAACACTAAGAGCAACTGGTGCATAGTTGAAAGTTTTCCATCTAATAGGATAAGAAGTTGGCAATAGGAAGACTGAGCAGGTATAACAAATCCAGAGGAAGGCCACCAAGCAAACTGGCCTTCTTGCTCTACCCAAATAAAACGGTCCTGGCTTGAAGTTCTCTTCAGCCATCACCAGCCTAGCAAAGATTGGCACGGCATAACCCCCCACCCAGCCAATTGTGCTAATGGAAAGGATGGCTATGAATACTACATCCAGTTTCAAGATGGGTAATCCGAGAAGCATAGTGATGGCAGCGCAGAGCCACACGGCATTTGTTGGAACCTTGTTCCTCGGGTTTACTTTTCTCCAGACTGGTGAAAAAGGCATACAACCATCCCTTGATACAGCATAAACCTAGCAGTAAAAACATTTCAAGTTAAAAGCTTCAGTAAAAGAGAGATATTGTTTAGGGTCTAGGGTTTCGGTTTTTCTTACAACTCGGGCAGCAGTGGTGGTAACAGACAGCCCACAAAAGAAGAAGGAACCCCAGATGATAAATAGGAAAATCACAGCTCCAGTGGAATTATGATACCTTCCATGAAATGCATCATATATTATCTGTGCTGGTACAAGTACACCAGCAGTCTCATTGTCTGCACTGTATAAATAGTCCAGATTCTGCATCAAGAATTATGTTCTAATAAGAATCTAATTAGTCATTGCCTTTTGCTTGATCAAAAATAAAAGGTTAGCTTTCTCTAGAGCATACCTGGATGCTGAAAGTGAGAGCCAAGTAATAAGCCCAACCAAACACTGATATAATCCCAATACAAGATAGAATAGCTATAGGACCAGTTTTATCTGCACCTTTTGTCTCTTCAGTAAGATGAGCTGCAGCATCATAGCCATACAGACAGTAATTACTCAGAAGCACTGATAAAACCACTGCATAAGGTATGCTAGATATCCCAGTTGACTCGGGAGATGTTTCAAAATGAGTGAAGACAGAAGAAGCTGTTTGTGTTGACTGTGCTACCAGAGGTAGCATTATAATCACAAGCAAACCACCAATTACCTGTATATTTGAGAAAGGGATCAGTATTAACGTACTTAAACAGATTCGAATTTTTGAAAACTTTGAGGAAGGTTCTCTTAATAGATAATCTGAAATGTTATATTGCTATAACGTGAATATGAACTATCATGTGCCGAAAACAATTTGTATTTTGCAAGCAAAATTAGCAAGAAATCAGAAGTTGAAGAACACACCTGCCACCCTATGGAGATTATGTTGAGCAATGCTATGAATTGCAGTGCAAAAGTGTTGAGTACTGCCCATATTAGGGTTATTCCCATATACATGCACACAAATACACTCCTTGATGCAAAATAGCCTCCACCCTTATTTGTCCCAGTGGCTATAAGAATGAACATCTGAAATGCTTGTGTTGCTGAATATGCCTAAAGGGGAAAAACAAAATCTTACAAGAAATTAATCAAGGCCTGAAAATATAATTCTGATATCATATATATTCATTAGTTCATTATCAAGTGCCTGCAAATTCAATTCTGATATACCTGAGCACCTATTGCAGTTGTCAGACCAATTATCTCAAGCCAAGCACAGCACCATGAAGCAAATGGGCCCCACCTGGGTCCAGCCAAATGGGCTGCCCAGAAATAAAGAGAACCTGTGGTCTGGTCAATGTTTAAAGAAACCAAGTCATCTCAGAAATTGCTGAAAGCCCAAACAATTTAAATTCTACTGCTTAAATTTTCTATTATGGGTGTTGAATCTTATGCAGGGTACGTAACAGGAAAATCTTGGACATGTTTTTAAGTTTTAACAAAGGAACTCTCTTCTTCAACAAAAATGATTTTTTTATTTCTTCATTCGTACGAACTAAGAACAAATGAAATACTATCACATCAATTAGAATCTTAAAAGTTCAGATAATAGTTGATGCTTCTAGTATTTCTCATGATAAAAGATTAAGAGACATTTTGATTTCAAGTGCCATAACTCTAAATGATGCCTGCAATACTAAATTCTGAGTAAGAGCTATACCCAATTTACCTTTCTATTCTTATGCAATTGTAATTTGTAACTAGCTTGAGTCTAAAGGAGAAGGAAGGAAAAGCAAAGAATGGCATGGAAGCCATGCATACCGGGAAAGAAGAGCAAATCTCAGCCATAGCGATTCCGACAAACCATGTGAAGAATGTGACAACTAGCCAACCCCATATTAAGGTTGCAGGACCTGCATAACGCAAGCTCTGGCCATAGAGAGGTGTACCAGTGAACACTGACATGCATGAAAATGTTATTGCAATTGTCTTGAACAACGTCTGCAAAAAACTCGAGTGAAAAACATATATAAATTAGATTTTGATACTTCCAAATTCTTTACAAATCCAAATCCAAATTGAAAATCACAGAATTCTCTACATGGTTGCAATGAAATGAGAGATTACCATTTCCCTTCTGAGTTCTTGCTTATAACCAAGCTCATTGAGACGCTTTTCTCCAGAATCCATTTCCAAAACATGTTGAGTCATTCTGATATCCTCCTCTCAAAGACTTCTATCAGTATCTATCTATATATATTACATATTATTAATGGAAAGAAAGAAAACGTGTCATGCCTCTTTTCAAAATCTTAGTTTGGATGGTTAGAAACTTAGAATTAATATTGGACTGGTGGTTTTGAAATTGTCTTGAAACTCGAATCGATCAATGTATGACTTCTTCGAATTTGGTCATAAGGATGTGGAAGACGAAAGCTCCTAGTGGTGAGCTGCAGTAGTACTACTACTTTATCATGTTTGCAATAGGATAATAGTTTTGGCTTCTATATTGATATGACCAAATAAAAGCAGAAAATATGGTCAACAATTTAACACTAGAGTTTACAATTACAATAGAATAACATAAAATCTGAGACTTATTTGATTCTCACATCACTCATGACAACGCCTAGCATCACTTGTTCTTGTCTTTACTTGCTTGAGTCCAAGTAATGAACGCAGAATAAGCAAAAGCAGCTAGAAAGTTTGAACTTCTTCAGTTGGTTCAAATTCTAATAAAAAAAACAAAAGTTTGACTTTTTTGTGTGTATACATGCAGATTGCAGGCTAAACTAGACAGGAAAAAAATTTAATAATATAGCGGTCATTTTGTTTTATGCAGCACGTTCTCATTGCCAAGGAATTGTGAATCGGTTTGTGCTCCAAAACTCAAGTATGTGCAGTTGAAAAGCTTAAATTTTAGTTGCGTACAAAGAAATATAGGCTTTTTTTTTTGCTGATACACAGAGAAAATTCAAACTGTGGTTTTTATTTATTAGTATTTGGACCAACTGAAATCCGAACTTCTTTTGCTAATTCTGCTCAGTTTCTGGGACTCAAACAAGAGCAAGTGATGCCAGAAGAAGTCATCTCAGATTCTATTGGAATCTATTGTAAACTTTAGTGATAATCTTGACCATAGATATACTACAGCAGTAGGGATAATCTGGTATAACTCTAGATTTGATCGATGACCAAGACAACATATTTTCTACACTTGCTTTCTTCCGATTAGGATTTAGGAATCGTGTGGATCATATGCATTTGTCTCACACATGATACTTTAGTCAACATTCAATTCTATAATTAATGCAGAGTACTATCAAATTTAGGAGAAATTATCCCTGGTCCCGAACCACCACCTGGCAATGCTGACATGGTGGTCCGAACCAATGAATATCAAACACGTGGCCAGCAGCTAATTTCCCCTTTCTCTTCCTTTCTCTCTCTCTCTCCCTCCGATTCTTTTTTCTTCCTCTCTGCCCAGTTCTCTCTCTCTAATCAGAAGCAAAAACCAAGCCAAAACCATTCTCCACGCACGACAGATTCATCTTCGCCTTCATCTCGCCCCAAGCTCACATTCTTGGGCGAAAAGCTCACGAAATCCACGCTCATATCTCGACCCCGCCGGCGACGTCCAAACCTAGAAATACAAAGATCCCAGCAAACCCAGTTCCAGGAAATAAAATCCCAGCAAACTCAACTCCAGAAAAAGAAAAAGAAAAATCCAACAAACTCAGATTTGGGAAAATCATATTAACTTGGAGCCCTCAAATCTATATAAAACGATCTAATCTAAATCAATGATATTTTAATGATTTAGATTAGCCCATTACGCCGGTGCCGATCCGGCCCACGCGGGTGGTTGATGGGATTATGGTGAGCTCGGCGGAGGCGGCCATAGTGCGGCGTCGGAGAAGGGAGAGAGTGGTGAGGTGGGAGGAGACTCGGGGAACACATGGGTGCAGAAAATTAAAGAATTAGAGAGAATGAGAGAGAGAGAGAGAGGGGAGAGAGGAAGAAGAGAACTGGGCAGAGAAGAAGAAAAAAGAATCGGAGGGAGAGAGAGAGAAGGGAAGAGAAGGGAAAATTAACTGCTGGCCACGTGTTTGATATTCATTAGTTCGGACCACCATGTCAGCATTGCCAGGTGGTGGTTCGGGACCAAGGAATAATTTCTCCAAATTTGGGATGATAAAATCTTCTTTTAAGCATGACTAAGTACTATAGCGCATGCACCACTAGTCTTCCACTTGCTAATCGTGTGTGTATATATATGACTAGATTCCATTTTCCCAATAATCAATGCAGTCGAATTAATTTGAAGTTTCAAACACTTACAAAACCACAAGTTTTAGTTATACTCCAATCATCCAGCTCAAGAAATTTACAAAATGGATTCTGGAGAAAAGCGTCTGAATGAGCTTGGTTACAAGCAAGAACTGAGGAGGGAAATGGTCAATCTATATATCTTTCTCGCTGTTCGTTATCTGTTACATATATATATATTTCCCATTTGGGTCTGGATTCTTTCAAGTTTTGAAGTAGTAAAATCTGATCTTTTTTTCTACAGACGCTGTTCAAAACAATGGCAATAACATTTTCATGCATATCAGTGTTCAGTGGTACACCTCTGTATGGCCAAAGCTTGCGCTATGCAGGTCCTGCAACTTTAATATGGGGTTGGGTAGCTGTCACATTCTTTACATGGTTTGTTGCAATCGCCATGGCTGAGATTTGCTCCTCTTTCCCAGTATGGATTACATTCTTTGCTTTTATTTTCCTTGCACTATTAGTTACCATCTAAAAATTTTTGGATTTGGATCTGACTTTTTTTTTTCTTCTTAAAATCTGAACATCTTGACCACAGACCACCGGTTCTCTTTATTTTTGGGCTGCCCATTTAGCTGGACCCAGGTGGGGCCCATTTGCTTCATGGTGCTGTGCTTGGCTTGAGACCATTGGTGTGATATCTGGAATAGGTGGTCAGGTACTGTAATCATTTCTGGAAAGATATATAATTCTCAAGTTTATCAACACCTCCTTTGTGATTGATTTAAAATATCCAATTGTATCAAACAAATTGTTGGTTTTGAACATGAATATAGCTCATAAATGAGAATTTAATGTGAAAATTTGTTAATCACAGAGGGGGGTCGAATGAGCTAGTGCACCTCTTGGTTAAGAGTGAACCTAAGCATTGTACTTTCTTGAATGATCGATGCAGTAATGAAAGAAGATAATAATATCATGCAGTGATACTAATTTATGTTTATCCTTTTAGGCCTATTCTGGATCACAAGCATTGCAAATGATCATTCTCATAGCAACAGGAACAAACAAGGGTGGAGGCTATTTTGCATCAAAGGGTGTTTTTTTGTGCATTTATATGGGTCTAATCATCATATGGGCAGTACTAAACACATTTGCACTACAAGTGATAGCAATTCTCAACATAGTATCAATATGGTGGCAGGTCTGCTCTTCAACTGTTATGTTTTCTTGCTACTTTTCATTGTAACCTAGATAAACACAAAAGTTGGCTGCATGCTCTCTGCATCCTAGTTCATTAAACTGACCTCTCAATCAAGTATATACAGGTACTTGGTGGTTTGCTTGTGATTATAATGCTTCCTCTGGTGGCACAGACAACACAACCAGCTTCTTATGTCTTCACTCATTTTGAAACTTCTCCCGAGTCGACTGGAGTGTCTAGCATACCTTATGCAGTGATTTTATCAGTGCTTCTGAGCATCTACTCTCTATATGGTTACGATGCTGCAGCTCATCTTACTGAGGAGACGAAAGACGCGGACAGAACTGGTCCTATAGCCATTCTATCTAGTCTTGGGATTATTTCAGTGTTTGGTTGGGCTTATTACATAGCTCTCACTTTTAGTATCCAGGTATGCTCTAGGAAAATACCCTCTCGTGACTTGATCAAGCTGCAGAAAATGACTAATTTTTAATGCAGGATGTGGACTATTTGTACAATGCAGACAATGAGACTGGTGGTGCACTTGTACCAGCACAGATAATATATGAAGCATTCTATGGGAGGTTTCACAATGCCAGTGGAGCTGTGGCTTTCCTCTGTATCATCTGGGGCTCCTACTTCTTTTGTGGGCTGTCAGTTGTCACCACTGCTGCCCGAGTAGTAAGAAACACCAAAACTCTTAGCCGTAAATTCTCAATGCTAATTACTGTTCAAGTTCGAGGTTCAAAATCTGACTAGCTAAGGGAAAATGAAGCATTGTCACATCACTTATGTATTTTTTGCTCCTAGGTTTATGCTCTATCAAGGGATAAAGGTATCCCCTTTTCACCAATTTGGAGGAAAGTGCACCCAAGAAGCAAGGTCCCAACAAATGCAGTGTGGCTCTGCACTGGCATCGGCATCCTGATTGGATTGCCCATCTTGAAATTTGACTTAGTATTCACAGCCATCATTTCTGTTAGTACAATTGGGTGGGTGGGTGGTTATGCAGTACCAATTTTTGCTAGGCTGGTGATGGCTGAGGAGAAATTTAGACCAGGACCCTTTTATTTGGGTAGAGCAAGCAGGCCAGTTTGCTTTGTGGCCTTTGTGTGGATATGTTATGCCTGCTCTGCCTTCTTGTTGCCAACTGTCTATCCTCTTAGATGGAAAACTTTCAATTATGCACCACTAGCTGTCAGTGTTGTTTTGACACTGATAATGCTTTGGTGGGTTTTGGATGCAAGGAAATGGTTCAAAGGACCTGTGAGAAACATTGATGTACAACAGGGAAACAATTAGAAGCCTCGATCATTCCATAATGACAAGGGATTGTAGCAGTGGTGTGAGCCATAAATAATTGGTATTGGAGCCAGCCAATTCATCAACTTTGCATATATCAAGATAATCATGTACTATAATAAGCAATTTTTTCTCAATTTGGCACAATTCACCGAACTAAACAAAAATTGAATTTCATTGAGCCCAGAGTCCAAAAATATTCGTTTACATTTATTTAAATTAAAATATATATAATTATATTGAAAAACTTGTAGGGACGAATAATTCGTTGCTACATTTGTTCTCCAAAAAAATTTTTCTTTTAGTTTGATGAAATAAAAGGAAGCGCTTACGATGCTAGTACAATCTCAAGTTGGGTTTCATTATGCCCCGAAAAAAATTTTGGACACTCGTGCAAACCAGTCTTGAAAATTTCAAAGATTTCATATTTTAAGAAAATCATGTGCTATAATAAGAACTTTTTTCTCAATTTGACAAAATTCACCGAATCATCCGAAAATACAATTTCGATGGCCAATATATTACCAAAGTTATTTTTATTGTTTAATTCATTGAGCCCAAGAGCACCAAAAACAAAATCCTTATACAAAATATATTTATTTTGAAACACTTTTAGCGACGAACGGTTCGTCGCGACAGCTGCTTCTAACTTTTTTTAAATTTTAATTTAATAAAAAAAAGCACTTCTGGTGCTAGTAAAGCCTAACGTTGGGTTTCATTATGCCCCTAAAATATTTTTTGAGAGTCAAGTAAACCGGTCTAGAGAATTTCAAAGACCTCGTAGTTCAAGAAAATCATGTACTATAATAAGGAAGTTTTCCTCAATTTGACACAATTCACCGAACTAAACAAAAATTTAATTTCGATGACCAATGTGTTGCCAAAGTTCTTTTTATTGTTTAATTCATTGAGCCCAGAGCCCAAAAAAATATTATTTTAGAAAAAAAAAAATTGGCCATTTTGGGTGAGAAACCAAGGGTCTTGGAATTTTTTTTTCTTTTTGATTTTTTTTGGGGTGGGTGTCCACGGTATTAAAACGTCGTTGTTGGGTGACACACTATAGTTGGACCGCCAAAATTGCACACCTGCATGAAGATGGTTAAGGGTTTGAGCATATTAAGACACGGAGCACTTGCACTTAACCTTAAATTGACGGACAAGAGCATTGGAAAGGGTACATGCATTTGCATTGGCTTGGCTATAGGAATGGGGGAGTGCAGGGTGTTGGCCACAAGAATAAGCGAAGGCAAGAGTACAACCAATAAAATAGGATGGGCCATAAAACATTAATTCATTATAAGTTTCACAAAAATGTGATTTTTAGTATGAACTAAGATTAATGTACTATATATTACGTTATAAAATTTCAAAAAAAGTTCGGTAGGGGAAGTAATTTTTATTTTATTTTTCAACGTAGATGCTCATGCTAGCGAGGCTAGTGATGTATATGCCCATGCAAAGGATGCTCATGATGCCCATGCGATTTTTCAAAGTCGAAACACTAGCAAATTCATAAAAAATAAATGATTCAAGATTTTTGAGTTTTATCAATTGGAAAACCTTGTAAAAACATGTTTTAGCAATGGTGATTTTTTCATACATTTTTATTTTTCTTGCCGAACCTATGGTTTTTCACCATATAACCCACGATTTTTGGACCAAAATCGCATGTTCTTATTTTTGCACTAAAATCTTGCCACACTAAAATCATGATTTTTAAGGACTTCTCTAGTTGACAGAACGCAAAAATAACTACTCTTTTATTTTTCAAGATTTTTTAAAGTCAGAAAATTGGAAAATTCATAAAAATAAAATAATAAACGATTCAAGATTTTCGAGCAAAGTCAGTTGGAATACCTTTTAAAATTCTAGTCTTACCAATAGTAAAGATTTTGCATGAGAAAAGTTAAAAAGAAAAGGGGGTTGGCAAGGTTAGGCTTGTGAGGGCATGTCGTGGCACTTCCAAACGTGTCAAACCAAGTTAACCCCCTTTTTCCTTTAACTTTGTCTATGACAAAACTTTATCGATGTTAAAAATTAAATTTTAAACCTTTTTCCATATGACTTTGCTCGAACAACTCAAGTCATTTGTGAGTTACGATTTTTCAAAGTCGAAAAACTTAAAAAATCATGATTCACAAATAAGTTGGGCTTTTGGAGCAAAGTCAGTTGGCACACGTTTTAAAAATCATATTTTATCAATGGTGAAGTTTTGACATGGGTAAAGCTAGTGGAGGGAAAAGTGCAGTTCAGAAAGAGGCATCTCAAAGTGTCCTCGACACTTCCAACGATGTCCATGCTAGGGAGACTAACTAACGATGCGCCCATGCTAACGAGGCTAACGATCCATATGTCCATGTAAATGATGTCCACGATGCCCATGAGATTTTTCAATGTGAGAAAATTAAAAGATTCATAAGAAAATAAAATATTCGAAATTTTTGAGTTCTGTCAATTGGAACACCTTTTAGAAAACATATGTTTTAAAAATCATAAATTTGAAAATTTTTTTTTTGCCACATCCATGGTTTTACACCCAAAACCGTGGGTCATAACAGATTTTGGGCCAAAATTGCATGTTCTTATTTTTGCACCAAATTTTTTCACACTTAAACCATGATTTTTTGGGACTTCTCGAGTCAACAGAACGCAAAAATATCGGCTCATTTATTTTTTATAATTTTTCAAAGTCGGAAAACTAGAAAATTCATAAAAAAATAAATAATTCGAGATTTTCGAGTTTTGTCAATTGGAACACATTTTAAAAAACAAAACTTATGGGTGGTGAATTTTTCAGAAATTTTTAATTTTTTTGCCGAAACCATGGTTTTTCATCCAAAACAGTGGGTTATGACACACGATTTTTGGGCCAAAAACTCATGTTCTTATTTTCGCACCTAAATTTTTTCACATTCAAATCATAATTTTTAAGGACTTATCGAGTTGACAAAACATAAAAATATCGACTCGTTTCATTTTTACGATTTTTCAAAGTCGAAAAACTAAAAAATTCATTAAAAAATAAACGATTCGAGATTTTCGAATTCTGTTAATTGGAACACCTTTTAAAAAATATATCTTACGAGTGGTGAATTTTTCATTTTTTTTACCGAAACCATAGTTTTTCATTCAAAACCGTGGGTTATAACACACGATTTTTGGGCCAAAATTGCATGTTCTTATATTTGCACCAAAATCTCATCACACTCAAATCATGATTTTTCAAGACTTCTCAAGTTGACAGAACGCAAAAATATCTAATTATTTTTTTTCACGATTTTTGAAAGTTGGAAAATTGAAAAATTTATATAAAAAAATAAATTATTTAAGATTTTCAAGCAAAGTCAGTTGGACCACCTTTTAAAAATTATGTCTTACGAATGGTGAAGTTTTGGCATAGAAAAAGTTAAAGGGAAAAGGGATTTGGCAAAGTTAGGTATGTCGTGGCACTTCCAAACATGCCAAACTCATTTTGCGTTCAACTTTGTCTGTGACAAAACTTTACCAATGTTAAGAAATGATTTTTAAACCTTTTTCATATGACTTTGCTTGAAAAGATCGAATCGTATGTGAGTTATGATTTTTCAAAGTAAAAAATAATAATAAATCATAACTCACAAACGAATCAGGCTTTTCTAGCAAAGCCTGATTCGTTTTAACACATTTCAAAAATTATGTTTTACCAATGGTGAAGTTTGACACTGATAAATTTGAAGGAAAAAGTGAAGTTCAGAAGGAGGAAACCCGAAGTGCCCTTGACACTTCTAGCGATTTCCATGCTAGCGAGGTTAACTAACGATGGTCATGCTAGCGAGGCTAATTAATGATGTGCATGCAAGTGAGGTTAACTAACGATGCATGTACATGCTAGCGAGGCTAACGATCCATATGTCCATGTAGATGATGCCCTCGATTCCCACGCGATTTTTCAAAGTAGGAAAATAAAAAAATTCATAAGAAAATAAAAGATTCGAGATTTTTGAGTTCTGTTAATTTGAACACCTTTTAAAAAAAATTGTTTTACCAATGATAAATTTTTTACAATTTTGTTTTTTGTCGAAAGCATGGTTTTTCACCCAAAACCATGGGTTAAAACACACGATTTTTGGGCCAAAATTTTATTTTCTTATTTTCATACCAAAATATTCTGGCACTAAAATCCTAATTTTTAAAGACTTCTCGAGTTGACAGAATGTAAAAATATGCTCGTTTATTTTTTAAGATTTTTCAAAGTCGGAAAACTAGAAAATTTATAAAAAAAATAAATGATTCACGATTTTCGAGTTTTGTGAATTGAAACACCTTTTAAAAAACAAAACTTATCAGTGGTGAATTTTTAAGATTTTTTTTTTGCCGAAACCATGACATATTCTTATTTTCGTACTAAAAATTTTGGGCCATGAGTTATAACACACGATTTTGGGCCAAAATCACATATTCTTATTTTCGTACTAAAAATTTTTCACACTCAAATCATAATTGTTAAGAACTTTTCGAGTTGACAGAACGTAAAAAATTAGACTCTTTTATGATTTATGATTGAAAAACTAGAAAATTCATAAAAAATAAATGATTCGAGATTTTCGAGTTCTGTTAATTGAAACAATTTGTAAAAAATATATCTTATGAGTGGTGATTTTTTAGAAGTTTTTTATTTTTGTACCGAAACCAAGGTTTTTCATTCAAAACCGTGGGTTATAACACACGATATTTGGGCCAAAATTGTTTGTGCTTATTTTCGCACCAAAATCATTTGACAATCAAATCATGATTTTTAAGGATTTATCGAGTTGACAGAACGCAAAAATATCTTCTTCTTTTTTCACTATTTTCTAAAGTCAGAAAATTGGAAAATTCATTAAAAAAAATAAACGATTCGAGATTTTCTAGCAAAGTCAGTTGGACCACCTTTTAAAAATCATGTCTTACGAATGGTGAAGTTTTGGGATGGGAAAAGTTAAAGGCAAAAGGGAGTTGGCAAGGTTAGGCGCATATCGTGGAACTTCCAAACATGCCAAACTTCTTTTGCCTTCAACTTTGTCCATGACAAAACTTTACCAATGTTAAGAAATGATTTTTAAAGCTTTTTCATATGACTTTGCTCGAAAATATCGAGTCGTATATTTCGATATGAAAATCATAACTTATAAACGAGTTGGGCTTTTCGAGCAAAGTCAGTTGCCACACATTTCAAAAATCATGTTTTACCAAGGGTGAAGTTTGACACTGATAAATTTGAAGGCAAAAGTACAGTTCAGAAGGAGGAAATCTGGAGTGCCTCCGACACTTCCAACGATGCCCATGGTAGCGAGGCTAATTAACGATGCCCATGGTAGCGAGGCTAATTAACGATGCACATGCTAGCGAGGCTAACTAACGATGCATGCTCATGTTAACGAGGCTAACTAACAATGTGATTGGACAAAAGGATTACCTACTGCCAGTTTTAAAATATAGTTGAAGCCGATTGTGGCATGTTTTTATGCAATTTGACTACAAGTTCTGCTATTATAGCAAACATTAATCATCAATAGAAGGACTTTAAAATTTATTAAGACTTTGAATATCAAGCAAATAAACCGGATCAAGGGTTTTGATATGCTGAAAGCCTAAAATAGAAACTAAATGAACAAAATAAATTATAAAAAGGGATCATATGTTTTGCCAACGACATGTTCATCGACAACAGGGATTGCATTAATTTTAATTTTGATATCTTGTTAATTTTATCGATCCAAAGAGTTCAATTTTTGACCATCAAGCTTTGGGGAAGCCTTTATATATATATATATATATCAATCAAACCTGTAAATATATTATTATATGTGGATGTCCATGTAAATACTCATTAGTTAAGTCTTTATGATGTAAACCTTAAATCTTACCTCTATATAAAGAAAGCTAATGAGAATTGATGAATAATACACTTCTACTCTCTCTAGTTTACAACAAAAATAACATTACCACTGAAAGAAGAATCAAAATTCAATGAGCAAATAGGATTTTTTTTGCTTTCGCAGGGTGTCCCCCACCCGTAGGCAAGGACTAATCCCTTGAAATTAGCAAGTAATAATTACAAGAATAAGAAAGCCCTAGCTAAGACAGTTGCAGAACTGTTACGCAACCCTATTACGGTTAAGTAGGTAGTTATATAACTAATTCTGAATGCTTTGGAGTTTTTAATCCAACGTTGAAATAATCAAAGTACTTGAACTGCAGAAAAATTGGGTCGTTGATGACACAAACTACGCTCTTGAACTCCTAAACTCTTACATACATTGTGTTTTTTAAAGGAACGTACCTACAAGAATATACCATATTTAAAAATTAAAACTGGGTTTGCTCCCAATGATCATTGAACCGATAATTTCTGGAAATGGACTGGCTGCCGACCACGCCATGACTTTCTTGATTAATTGCCTTATTATAGTAATTGTTTTAAATATTTTGCTAATTTATTATATATTAATTTGCTAATAATCAACTATAGTAAAGTGTTTTATAATCTTTGTAATGACTGATCGATGATGGGTCAGAGGTTGATTAAAAAATAAGGGAAAGACCAAGAGAATTATAATAATTAAGCCAAATCTAAGTAGAGGCCGGCCGGTACAGGCACCCTAGACTAGGTTTTCATCTTTGTCATGCACCCCTCATGGGTGGTGCCTTGTGTGAGACACCATCATTACTCAGCACCATGTGAGAGTCGACATGCACCAGCTGATGATCAGAGATAGAAGACTACTGATCGATCCAACAGACTTCTTCAAATGGAAGGGAATGGAATCACACCATTAAATTAACCACAATGCCGTGAATATTATTTACTCTTAGTTTTAATTCTCCCGAGATGTCTCTAAGTAAGCTCTTCTCCAGTAGACAATGTCCTGGGGGAATGTATGGAGTCCCTGCAATTATGGAGCACCTGACACCTCTTTTGTGTTAATACAAAGTATGAGAGAGTACCAATTAATTCGAAGGTCTAATTTTAACGCCTTGTCAGTCGTGAATATATGTAGAATTTTATTTTCGATGCATGTTAGTTGTTGATGTATATATGTGAAAATTACGTACGTACACACTATCAATTAATTTTCTACTTAATTTAACGATCAACTATTAAATATGTAATTCCGAGGTCTGTGATAATAATTAAATTGATGGTCTCAACTTTCAAGGATGCAATATATTAGGAAGCATGAGATCATCAAGAGCATTTTAGGCCCACCTGAACGGCTAGCAAGACTAACTTAAGATCGATAATCTAGGGTTTCACCGGAAAATTCTGGAATGCACCTCAGTGCAGCTGAACCGGGCCTCGTGGCCAAATCTGAACCGTCGATCCAAGAAAGATAGACAAGATTTGACAGTGAAGCTCAGCTGAGGGAATTGACAGCTCGGCTTCACGGCTTGGATGGCTTCAAACAGGGAAAAGGAAGTGTCACCGAGAATGTCGGTCTCTTTCCTTCAAGCCGATCAAAAATCAAATCTCTTCAATTCAAATCCTCTCTTCTTCACTCAGACCCGGAAAAAAAAAAAAAAACCCTTCAAATCCTCTCTTCTGCACAGATCAGTTCTTCCTCCATCATCCATACCACTTCTGCAAGTTTTCCACAACCACCGACAGCCTTTAAGTTTTGGGTTGGGTCAATCGTTTTGGGTGTGTTGGATCGCTGAGGTTGGAGCAATCGGTGTTGATGGTTGCGTCAAAATTGTTGAGGTCGGAGCAGCCGGTGTCGATAGTTGCGTCGAAATCAATTATGGGTTCCATTAATTACGGCAACTCATTGAGCTTCTCATGTTAATCATTGTAGCTGGATGATGGAGGAAGAAGTTATCTATGCAGGGAAGAGAAGGAGAGAGAATGAGATCGGCAAGAGAGGAGAGAGAATGAGGAGAATCAATTATGGGTTCCATTAATTACAGCAACTCATTGAGCTTCTCATGTTAATCATTGTAGCTGGATGATGGAGGAAGAAGTTATCTATGCAGGGAAGAGAAGGAGAGAGAAGGAGATCGGCAAGAGAGGAGAGAGAATGAGGAGATTTAATAAATAAAAAAATTGGACTAATCTGGACCATACATTTAAATCTGCTGTTTGAAGCCATCCAAGCCGTGAAGCCGAGCTGTCAATTCCCTCAGCTGAGCTTCACTGTCAGACCTTGTCTATCTTTCTTGGATCAACGGTTCAGATTTGGCCACGAGGCCCGGTTCAGCTGCACTGAGGTGCATTCCAGCCGCACCCGGGTTTCACCCAGTTGAATTACAATGCTCAAATTTGAATCTATATATTAACCTAGCTTTCGGCATTGATATTGTTAACTATAACTATATACTTTTCAGATCAAAAGAGTTGGATCTGGCATGTGCATGTTGGTAAAGCCGCCTAAATCTCGAGAATTAAATAAGCGAAGACCTTAACATATTTGAGTAAGCTAGGATTTTCTTTTGGTTAAATATATATATTTAGTAAGCTAGGTTAATTTAGATCTTCATTAACACGAGATTTAGTACACTCTTGGTAATTGTGTAAATAGTGTTTTGAGGTAGACCACACAAATACTCATATATATTAAATTGTAAGGTCTTGGCAATTAATCATGGATGAATTAATCGAACACAAAGCTCATGCTGGAAGGAATCAGATGAGATTTACCTCCTTCCATATAACTCCGTAATTTAATTTTAATCTCATTAGTGTCAATAAACGGAAAGAAAGTTCAAAATGATTTACATTCTTATCATAGGGTACGTCATACTCGTTGCGTTTAAATAAGCATACCATAGGTAGATAATGCTAACACAAAATGGCCAATTATTGAATCCGGCTTCAAATTGTTTTCCATTTCCTTTGTCTTTGGGTCACATATGCCCACGTACTATAATGCATGTCATTGATCGATAACAAAGTGCATAACTACGTACACATTTACCAACAAATATCAAAGTAATACATCTCTTTCTGGAAAATCTTCAATGCTGTATGAGATAATGGTAAATACAAAAATGTGAGGAAAACCAATTGAATTTAGGTTCACCCACAGATTTTTTATTTATTTTTTAATTTAAAGATATGATCATGATGGCTTAAGAGAGCCAAAATGGCGCCCCTTCCTCAACCCAAATATGTTGGGCTTTAATATCATATTTGGTTCCACCCACAATTCAGTCCTGAAAAAACAAATAGTATACCACTGGGAAATTAACGTTTTCATAGCAATTAATTAAGAATATCAATTCAAACATATTTACGTTGCATTACTTGCGGGGTGTTTACACAATTTGACACTTTGTTTTAGGTTTTCTCTCAAATCGGGAGATGATCGATATATATTTAATTTATTGTCACAATCAGTACATACGTTTTTGTAAAGTAAGATAAATAAAAAGTTAAAAACAAAAGTAATGGATAGAGAGATAGAGACCTTCTCAAGGAAAAGTGAATGACAATAGAATTTATTTATTTATTGCATAGATTAGTTAATTTGTATGATACAAATTGCAATTGTTTCTAACTTGCAAGTAGTTTAAAAAAATATAATATCTAATTTTGAGTATACAGGGAGCTGGTGATGTATTAATTGTTTGTTTATATTTTAATATTATATATCCTAAAAATTGTTTACTTCTAGGTCTAATAACATAAGTTGGGGTGTCTAAAATTTGAGAAATATATAGCACGGGTAGGTCGCATACATTCTCATCACATATGCCACATGAAATGATGTATAACCTATTATTTATGAAATAAATAATAACCAAATAACATCAATTTAAATAAAAATATATAACAGTCTCAAACGAACAGACAAATGAGTTAATAATGTATGGATCATTTCACATTTTATATAGTTATAAATATTAAAAAATTCAAGACAAATAATATTTAAATTGTAATGCATGCATGAATTTGAGTGCACTGAAATGAAGATAAGCTGTTTAATCAAGTTTTTCAACCAAATAAAATGTCACAACATTATCCTAATTAAATATCGATCTACGAGATTCAAACCTTAATATATATCAATAATGGAAAATTCTAATATACATCACTGCATAGCATGCAGTTTTTTTTTCAAAATGCAATTGCATTTTTGAAATGCAATTGCCGTTTAAAAATACGAAACTATACATTTCAAAAATGCAATTACCATTCCAAAAAATGCAATTGTCATTCTAAAAATGCAATTGCCATTTCAAAATGAATTGCATTTCAAAATTATCAGTTTTACTTGAACAGATTGATTTAAAATGAATGATTAAAAAAAGGCATTATGGTATAATACCCATCAATAATAATGTATTTTTATAAGTTGGTATCTAAACTAAACCATGCAATGTGGCTCAAGATACATCTCTGGACATGCCTGGCTTACTGGCTAGGGCTAATAATAATATGCATGCGGCATGCCCATAATGCAAAAATTGACAATGGTTTTTTGAAGTACTACTAGTACAGCAATGCCTTTATTCCTTTTCTAGGCATCAGTTCTTGATTGACGGTCATGATCATCTGTTGCCTCTGAAGTGTACCCCAACATTCGGACAATTAGAATCAAATCAGAAGGTTTATGATACAACCAGTGTAACATACAGCACAGAAGGTTGAATTCCAGATCATTAACCCAACTAATTAAAGAAACAGTCTACATGCTAATCCATCTTCGTGTATATATCTATGTTTGTCATGATTAAATATTTTTTCTTTATATATAGTAAGAAGCATTATAAACTATAAAACTAACCAATCTCATATATGTGTGGGTACATCAATAATGGAGTTGACATTGTATTAAATTTATTGGTGATGATTGCTTTGTTTATAAAAGTCATCGCCTTGCATTTCTTAGCCCTCAAACTATGCCTACGAAACAGTGTATTAGTTTAATCTTTGTAACCACTTGTTATCAAAAGCACGTCCATGTGTGAGCCAAAGGGACCATAAGGTCAAAATGATGTACCCTAGTCGGCAGAGATTTATGCCACAAGTAAAACAAACCTAAAATATAAGATGATTGGTAATATATATGGGGAAGGAATTAATTAAAAGGAATAGGTAATATTGCACATGTAGGATATGCTATGTTGCCACCATAGCATATGAGATTGGAATCTATTATCTGGCAGATGAATGAACTAGATCCATTTGATTTGAAGAAATATTTAATTTCTTGAATAGCCATGTTATACGTACTATATATTCCCATGAAGGTAAAATTCGACTTCAATAAAATTAGTAGGGCTATCTTAAAAATGCACCTTTTAGTCTTAATCTTGCTTTAGTAAAAAAAAAATCTTGAATTTGATATTAATAGAACTATAGAAGTGCATGGAGCTATCTATATAAATGAATCTCACATGCATATGCAAGATGTCGAACACAAATTAACGTGATCGATTCATGTAGCATTATTCTATAAACTTAAGTGTACATGCACTATGAAAAAAATTAAATAAATGTGCGTAAGAAAAAATGAGCGGAACTCTACCAATTTTTCTAAAACATTAGAGAGGTTTATAGTTGAGTAATGATTGATAAAATTCATTTGTATAATGTCTGAATCTAAAACTCTATAGTTGTAATTAAGAGATATTATATCAACCAACATTATAATAAATAAATATGATACAAATAATTGTACTATATATAGTCGCAAGTTAACTCATCAAGATCCAAATGGCAGCTAATTTAGTACGGTTGATGTAATAAATCAACTAATGATAAACAATGGAAATGATGAGGTGAATCACCTGAAAGAGTATGCTTATGTTGTGGGTTACCATGTAGCTAGTGCCTCACAAAGCATTGACCTTGTATCTAATTTTATATGTAAAGCGTCACCGTCCCATATCTCACCCTAACGGCTATGCTTTGGAAGAAACAAAAGGGGATTAAGATAATAAAAAGATGTCATCCAACAGATGGCGGGAAACTCTGCTATAAATAGGGCAACCACTCCCTCTTCCTAACCACCTCAGTGTGCAACATAATTAAGCTAATTAAGCATTGTTTACACACTAGCTACCAACCCAATACTCTCTCATTCTCAACTACTACTTGTAAAACACAATTTCTTGTCTTAATTCAGATCCATGGAAATTCCAGTGATTGATTTCTCAAAACTCGATGGTGAAGAAAGGGCCACCACATTGGCTCAGATTGCCAATGGATGTGAGGAATGGGGATTCTTCCAGGTACGTACCCTTTTCTTCTTTTAGCTTATTTTTCTGTGAATTTTATGGCCACCAAGAATATTGCTTGATTGTACGTGTTTTTTTTGTTTGTCACTTACAGCTGGTGAACCATGGAATTCCAGAGGAGCTCCTGGAGAGGGTGAAGACGGTGAGCGACGAGTGCTTCAAGAACGAAAGAGAAGAGAAGTTCAAGAAGTCGACACTAGTGCAGTCCCTGAATGAGGACCAAAAGTTGGAGAACGTGGACTGGGAAGATGTCTTTACCCTTCTTGATGACAATGAATGGCCCTCAAAAACCCCTGGATTCAAGTAAGTAATGATTCATATATATAATTAGTAAGCAATGATAATTATTTTTTTCTAGATACCTATCATATTTACGTGGTTGGTTCAAAGTTCAAACAAGATTGACGGTCGTATAACATAATACTATCAAAACGATCACTAGATGTGCCCCTAATAAATATAGAATCTAATTAATGTTCACTTTTCTTATTGACAGGGAAACCATGGCGGAGTACAGAGCAGAACTGAGGAAACTAGCTGAGAGGGTCATGGAAGTGATGGATGAGAACTTGGGGTTACCAAAGGGCTACATGAAGAAAGCCTTCAACGGTGGAGAAGGAGACAGTGCCTTTTTCGGTACCAAGGTGAGCCACTACCCGCCCTGTCCTCAACCGGAGTTGGTGACAGGTCTCCGAGCTCACACAGATGCCGGGGGTGTCATCTTGCTCTTCCAAGATGACAAGGTGGGAGGCCTCCAAATCCTCAAAGATGGGGAATGGATAGATGTGCAGCCACTGCCCAATTCTATTGTCATCAACACTGGAGACCAGATTGAAGTCCTGAGCAATGGCCTCTACAAGAGTGTTTGGCACCGGGTTTTGGCCACCCCGACCGGGAATAGAAGATCAATTGCTTCATTTTACAACCCATCACTCAAGGCCACCATTGCTCCTGCACCAGAACTGGTGGACAAGGAAAACCAAGAAGTGGATCAGACTTATCCGAAGTTTGTGTTTGGTGACTACATGTCTGTTTATGCTGAGCAGAAGTTCCTCCCCAAGGAACCAAGGTTCCAAGCTGTGAGGGCCATGTGATCGATCACAATCATTAAGATTGTTAATGAAAATATTAAGGAACAATTACTTTCAGTCTTTTTCTTCTTTTTGTTTGTGGCTATTACAATTACTAAGTACTCGCTCGTCTCTCCCAATTACTAAAATTGTATTGGAGGAGAAAGCTGAAGTACGTGGGTCTAACTGTCTAAGTATGTGTGCTTTGTATTTTGCTTGCTCTCGCTCTCTTGCTTGTTATGTAATGGCTAAGGATGCTTAAATGCTCCAGCTTTGGATTTGCTGTGTACAATATTGTATTCTTATATATTGTTAATGGTATTAATGGTATAATATAAATTGCATTCTTATATTGTTAATTATATGCAACAATCAACTTTCCTGCAAGTAAAACCCGGCCTCAATGTTTATTAATATAAAAGAAAGGCAATTGAATTCATTCAAGATAACCCTGATAACAAATTGAATTCTTAATTCCACTGGGTCCTCACTCCTCAAACAACAAGAGAAGCTAAATCGATAAATATCATTAACCCCCTACAATATTAATATAAAGTAGGGAAATTAATGAAATCAAAACTTATTAGAGCCTTAAGCAAAGTTTCAAGTACTATACTTGTGTTGTAAAAAGTATTAAAGGATGTAAATTAAGGGTAATATATATTCACACTTTCTTTTCTTCTTTTTTTTTTTAAATTTATTTTAATTTAATTATATTCTAAAAATAAAAAAAAAAAATATTAAATTTAAATCCATTTCAAATTTTAATTAGTAATTTTGATATTTTAATTTAATTTTTGTTTTTTGGAATTTGTTATTTTTAAATTTATAATTTTTTTATTTTTAAAATTATATTAAAAAAAAAAATTTTTTTAAAAAATTTGTGTTTTTTGTAAATTAATACTAGTAATCACAAAACACTTAACTTAGCTCCTGGCGGTAGCTTTTTCTCCAGCTGCTCTTTTATAGCTCTCTTTGAAAACCTTCTCATCTTAAGATTTTTTGACGCATGCGTTGCCCAAAATGGAAGTTTTTCTTTGTTAGGTTCAATGATAATCTTTTCAAGCTCCATGGCATTCTCAATCAAGTACATGGCAAGCTCAATCTCATGAGAAATTATTGGGTGGCGGGTCCCGTCCTTGGCACGAGGTCTCTAATAAAATAGAAGAAATATGTAAAATATTAATTTAGATATAATTTAATTAATGGAAATAGGATGCATCCGGACCACCATAAAGGTATGGTCCGGGTACACCCAATAATTTCTCCAATCTCATTAGCATACCCAACAAACCCACACAACTTCACTGCCTTAAGGCATTGATGAGGACATTTCTTAAGCTTCTGCATTAGTTTCTCAAATCTCGGTATCTTCCGCCATTTTATCTGCAACACGTAGTACATCGGCACAAAACATATGATTAATTAATCTTCATCGTGCAAAAATGATTAGGGCAAAAAGAAATGAAGTGCTGGCCGGATATATAAGTGACGACAAAGACTAGCTGGAGATGGTGGAGCAATGTGAGTTGATGTATCTACGTAGCCAGACATGCCAATAACGAATTATAGATTGGCCTTTATCAACTTCAAATCATTAATTTAAATCACATTATCATGCATTTAAGTTGGGTTAAAATAAGTTCATCCCAGAGACAGGGACGGAGTCAGGAATTTATATTAGGGGGGGAGGTATGAAGGAACAAATATAAGACAAAAAATATAAAACTCGAAACAAAAAAAAACAATGAACAAATCAAATATCACAATATAATTGTCTATAATGTAATAAAGTTATTAACTTGAATTATGCATCATCAAAGTGGGACTCGTCGCTCTTGCATATCACGAAAGTCATCAATGGTCGAGACTATATTAAACTTTTCTGCGATTTCTTTTTCAATGTACATAATCAGAGAGTCAATGAGAAAGTCATCCTCCATTTTCAAAAATGCATGAAGGGTAGATTGTTTAGCTTCATCTACAATTTAAATGAACGGAAAAAAAAATGAAGCAACTCAATTAAGGAAACCAAATCAACTCAATTCCGTCTTGATGTCTAATGTCTTATGTGTTCATTCAAAGTTTCATACTTTCATACTATCTAATATGAGTAATATCTATCAAACCATCCATAAAAGAAAAAATTAAGCAACTTAAATACTCAATTAAGAAAATCACATCAATTCAATTCATCTCTTCATTCAAACATTAATCCATTAATTAACTGATTAAGAGAAAAATAAAACTACTCAGAAAAGAAAAATCAATTGAAGCTTTGAACAATCCATCAATTTACAAACTAGAAAATCAATATTACCTGTGTGGCTGTGTCACTGTGTGGACGTGTAGCTGTGTTCAATTCTGATTTTCTTTGCAAACTCTAAGCCTCAAAACGTAGAAGAAGTAGTTTGAAAGTTTCTCTTCAGATTTTTTTTTTCTTACCCAGTGCGGCAGTGCACCGGTTAGTGTTTATTGGACTATTGGAGTAAGAAACAAGAACAGAAAATGTTTTAGGTGGTAAGTTTTTGGAGAATGTTTGTTGGAGGTCTGGAGACAAGAGCCCAAGATAAATATAATTTTAATTAATTAATTTCTCCTAGGAACTAGGACATTTTTTTCTTCCTGCCGAGTGGACTAGAGGAGGTAATCCAGCTTTGGTCTAAAACGACGGGGGGGGGGGGGGGGGGGGCAAGGCCACCTAAGGCCAATGCATGTTTATTTCTGAACTTTAAACATTAAAGTAAAGTAGAATAATATATCGAAATATAATTGTATGTTCAAATTAAGCTTACCTGCAATGTAAAGCTGCGCAAAAAAGGAGACCTCTCTATCCAGGAAGTCAAATCCAGAAGGCTTTTCTCAAAAGGATCGGCTTCAAACATCAATGACAAGTTCTTAAGACTAGTCAATTCTGTAGATTCTGGGAGCACAATATTTCTGATCTGAAAAATGAACTATTTGTAAGATAGTAAACTTGAATGTTAATCCTTAGAAGAAGGGTACGTAATATTATTTAGCACTCTCACAAAGTCATTCTGCACTACTTATGATACTCGCTCTAGAAAGTAGCTAGAACGACTTTCGGGGATCAGCGTAAATATATAACAGCTCCTTAAAGAAGCTTATATATGTAGCCAGGAAAATAAATTTGAATATGAAAGATTTCGTATACTAACCCATTGAGTGCTGTTATTATGAGACCAATCCGTGCAGACAAGGTTTAGAGTCTCTAGCTGATGAAGAAAACTTGAAAAACATAGAAAACCTTTGGTGCATGCTGGAATTGATGTCATAAGTATTGCTGAATAAGATAGGTTAACCAGAGAGGGTGCATGCTTCAAAATAATAGGTGCTCCTGAACCATATCCAAGGAGACATCCATCGCAGACAAATGATACAAGATTAGGAGCAGAAATCTCAACTTCGTATAATGATTCACAGTTACTTATCTGTAGGAACTTCAAGGATGATGAACCGAAAACTTTCAAGTTTCTTAAATCCCTCGAGCCAGAAATACTTAGGTGCTCAAGTAGATGGCCGTTGGATAGAAAGTGCTCAACAAGTTCACCACTTATTTGGAGGCCGTTCAAAGAGATGTGCTTCAGGTACTTGATGCATGAAGCACCAAAAGGGCTTTCAAACAGCTTTGCCAGAAACCCATCACCATGTTCCTGATAGTTATACAAGTCTATCTCAAGACTTTGAACTCTCTTCGACAGTGCCAATCTGATCCAATCAGGGATTAATTCCAAAATAGCTGGGCAAAGAGCTAGAAATTTACCTTTGGAAGAGACTGAAATTGTGAATCCATCTAGAGTTGAACCCTGATGCAATTTGAAGAATTGAGTAACCCACTTGTACTGAGTACCATGCTCACATTCTTCTCCAGCCCTAAGTAAATGATAGCACCTATAGCCAGCAGCCATCTGAATATCAAAGTTGAGACATATAACATGTGTCCACAAATATCTCCACCTCTTAGAGAGTACACTAGTTCTTATTGCTATCCTAATATTGCTCAACCGGGAAAGAATGGTTGCTATGATTGCGTCGGGCAGCTCACTTATCCGATCCTCCTTGGAATAATTGGCTGCACATTTACGCCTCCCGTTGAGGCTTTCTTTCCCCCCTTTTTTTCTTGACAAAGTTTCTTTTCCCCATTTGACAACCCTTCCTAGTAATTTAGTTTATTTTCCACTAAAATATTGGAAGGGAAAACTAACCTGTAGAGAATGAGTACGTGAGACAAAAACAGCTCAACTTAAACCAAAAACCATAATGTTAAACATTCAAATAGAATCAACAAGTACAATTAAGAGATTTTGGGATGCAACGCCGAAGAAAAGAATTAGTAGGGTTTCTTGACTACAATAAGCTTTAATTTTTGTACATGCAACGTTAAAACAAATATATTATAAATAAAACTAAACACAACGTAGAGTAAAGAGGTGAAAGTTTAATTACTCTTCTCTGCTTGTTAATTGGATTCAACTCTGCATCGCAGATCTCTGCCAAAATGAAAGCCCTAACTTTGCAATTCTGTAATAACCTAATAAATAGGGTGTATATTAGTATATATATATAAATATATATATATATATATATATGCTGCCACCCTGCAAACGAGTTTTAACCTAACTCGAAAAACTTTTTTTCATTTTTCTTTGACAAAAAAAAACATTTTTTTCTTTTCCTTTTCCGGGCTTAGGCACCCAAACAAGAAAAACTATCAGGCACATACTTCTGGGCCTATCAACAGTAGAATGATCCATACCCGAGTCCAGCAATGGCCGGGTAGCCCAGAGTGGACTCTAACCCAAGAGAGTACCCAATACGTCATTACAAGTCGTCCTTTAAAACTTTTATGGTAGTTGCACATGCTTCTGGGCCTGATCCATACCCGAGTAAAGTATAGGCCGGGTAGCCCATAGTGGATTCTAACCAAATTGGTATGCTGCTAAAGACATTGGAAATCTACAAACAGTTCATATCCAAAGAGTTTGCAAGTATAATTTTATTTCTCTATAACGACGGTGTACAAATACATCGTTAACAAGAGAGAAGAACGGTATACTGTATACGTAATATTCTACCCTCTTGTGGGGAGCATTTGTGAAAGAATATATTTACTCTAAGTTTGATTTCTTCTAATTTACAAAATGTACATCAGTATACAGAGCCCTTGGTTCAAAGGGCCTTTTGATCTAGCCTTTCATTCCAATTTAGGCAACGAATCAAGCTTCGAAACCAGTCACCTGTTTGGTCACGCTTGTTGACAGTCGGAAGTGGGTGTTGGCTCATAGCTATTCTGACAGAGTCTCCTCTTGAGAGTTGCTGCCTTCTCTTCCCATCAAAAGAAACCCAGGCATTGCTTCGAGCATCCTCTGGAATCTGTCCGAATATATAATAAATGTGTTAACCTTGTAAATGAATAAAAACCGCTTGCTACAACAATACTAATTATCAACTTCTTTCCTTTGCACTATCATAGAGCATGCATCATTCTCTCTTCTCCAATTGACAATCCTTGAGGACTCATAAGGATATCTAAAAAGTGAACAAACATAGAAGTAGCAAGCAACCACTAGGATGCAGCAAGTCCAAACTTTTTAACCAAGGTTGTGAGATGTGTGGTAATACCAGAAAAAGGGAGATAGATCAAACAAGAAATATCAATCCCACAAAAAGAAAATGAATTAACTTATAATCAATGCTGGACAGGAAAATGGGGGGGAAAATTACCTTTAATTCTAGGCTTGCAGAATCTGGAAGTATAACTGGTCTAAATGAGAGGGAGTGTGGGCAGATTGGCGTAAACAACATGCAAGGAACATTTGGATGCACCTGCATTTCGTGTTATCTAAGGTTAGATAGAATGTCCTGATCAAAATAATCAACCAGCAAGATATGAATTTGCATGATTGAAACCTAACATCTATCGGAACAAGAATCCAATTCCATTCAATTTGCATGATTCTAGGTATCAAATATTGTAAGATGGTGACTGTAAAACTAGAGAGAATTTTCTTACCATGGAACCTCCTGCAGCTGTAGAATAAGCAGTACTTCCTGTAGGTGTGGCTACAATGACACCATCACCTTGGACCTGAAATATTTGGTATTTGTCAATAAATAGCATGGCTACGCCATATATATATATACTGTGTACATACATAACCATCTGTAGAGAGCAGACTATGTTCATTTGCTAGGTTCAATAACCTTACCTTGGTTATAAGCTGATCGTGTTCGTAGCATTCAATCTTAGAAAGGTATGGATTTGAACCTCGATCAACAACTATTTCATTCAAAACATCAAATACTTTTCCGGGCATCGCTTTACCATTTCGAAAAATTTCACACCTGAGACGCATTCTGAGAGTTATATAAACACCATCACGTGTGTTATTCCCATGGATGACCTGTCTTAAGTCCTGCCTGTAGTCATCAAACTAAATCAGAAGTATAAGATGGGTTAGACAGATGGACACTGGTGAGAGAAAACATAATAAAAAGACAGAGGCCAAGAAGCTTACAGTATGGGAAGTCAAAAATCCAAGAGATCCAAGATTAAATGATACAATGGGGGGAACAGCACCTTTAAATAGATTTGAAGCATGGAGTATAACCCCATCCCCTCCCAGACATGCCACAAAATCAACCCTCTCATGCAGATCACTGAAGACATCAAGTGCGAATTTCCAATAAGGTCGAGGTGTATAAACAAATAATTAAATGTTGTTGGAATTTAGTTACAATTTTGGTACCCGGTATCTTGGGTATAGAAGGTCTGAACAAATCCAAAACCTGGGATTCTAGCAAATACATCATGCACTTCAGGTTCCACCAGAACATTCATTTTCTCTTGGTAATACAAGAAGGAGACGACCTACACATAGAAACATTAAAACTGAGAATTTCAAGCAAAAAGACTCAAAAACCAAATAACTATAAATTTTGAAATAAACTCTGACACAAATTTTAGTAAAATATTCTCTAATATAGAAACATATAAATATACACACACATTTGTCTACATATATGCTATTGAATATCTAATTGCTTGACAGAATACATCATCTTGCAAACATGTTTACCCACACTTTTGGCCTTTTCTTTTTTTAGTTCAAGTATAACATAGCATAAGCAACCTCTATTACCGAGTGAACGACTTCATTGCATAAGTTGTTCGAGATATTTCTTATGGTGGACTGGCTATGTAAAAAATGCTATCCGATGATCTTTCCTTTTAACAAGAAAATATACACTCCAGACTTTGGGTTTTGTTTTTTTTTTTCCCCTCGGGGGTGGGGGATAGGGAGAGGAGGGAACAATTTCTATGTGTAAATCAGATCATATAGAAATGGAAGCGCTTAATCTAAACATGGCACAGGCAGACTCAGGAATTAATACAGATTCTACTATCAAATTCATACCATTAGTTAGAAAATATAAAGAATATAATTTTCAAATAGATACTTGATTCTCATATGGTACCTCTTTAGCTTGTTCCATGAGCTCTTGCCCAAGCTTCTTTAACATTAAAACTGTCTTTGGTGTAGATTTCCACATAAGCATTTGTTGCTGAGTACTTGGATGAGTGAAGGCCAGGGAGGATTCTGTCACTTTTTCTCGGGTACAAGAGAATCCATCTGTTCGTACTAAAAACATCTCTGCTTTCTTTCTTGATTGCACCCTTACAACACCGGTTGCAGAAGCACACATATCTCCTTCAATTGATCCCAATTCATCATCACCAGAAACTAAAGGGGCCCTACCATTACTCTTCGTTTTCACCTTCACTACTTTAGATAAGACACTCTCAGAATGATTGTTGCTCACATTAGTAGATAAATTTGTGGCTAACAAGGAACCTTTCTCCCCTTCACCAAATCCATTTACAACTGCAGTTACAGAACCATTACCAACACCAGTCAAATTCTCCCCATTGCCAGAAGCAGAGATCTGCAACTCAGGAGGCAGATGTTTTGCATCAGGTGTCCCATGGGAATTTTCTGCTTCCACAATCTCCCGCACTGGATCAGTACCAACAATGTCACCTCTCCACATTATCTTAGTATTCATATATCTGGAAATTGGTAATACCTCCAACCTATTTAACTGATAATTAAAATAGGTGAGAGGTGCGATTTTTTTTCTCCCAAGAAACCTGGACATTTCATTTCTTGAGAAAATATTGCAAGGAGGAACCTGAGCATTCAGGGGGTCAACTTCCCTGCAGAAGTTCACCATAGGCTTTTCCCCACTTTCATCTGATTCAACTGATGTCATACCTTGGATAGATCTAAGGCCATTGCTGGTCCCATTCAGATTTGCTTCATCCCTGTCTGCAGATACATTTTTGTGATATACCCCATTTGAACCATGAATCGTGTCCAGTGACTCATTCTTCTTTTCAAGGAGGGAACTTTTCTCCGCAGTTGAAGGTTTTTCAACTTCTCCTACCCCATCTTTATCTCGTATTAACACATCATTTAGAGAAACCGACTGCTTGGAGACAAATTGCACATCACGGCGAGTCAAGTACTGCCTCCATCTGGATACCATGGCAGAGGTTCTCTGCAACCCTTCCTTACTGTGAAGAAAGATGGGCTTTTTGCTGCAATTTGCAACCAAACATGCAAATTTCTCAACCTGCTCCATTGAAGGTGCAGTCCCAACTTCAACTGGAATTTTGACCAATTCAACCTTTCCAGATTCAATAGCATCATCTATGGCTGCCTGATAAATATTGTCTTTCACAGTCTCTGCCCTAAGATCAACAATAGTTTTAAATCCTTTCTCCAGTAACCAGTTCAGACCTTCATCTGTTACCTGGCCACCCCTCCAAAAAGCCACCTCTGAATCTTTGGACCTAATCTCCTCTTTAGAAGAGGATAAGTAAACAGGCGTCCAATTTGCAAAAAGAGTATTGCAGGGATAATCCTCCTTGCGTGGAAAACCGGAATCATAACACACATTCTTTAGTCTCTGAAGTTTCCTCCATACATCCAAGCTCTGATCGTCACCAGGCATCAACCAGTCCTCAAGAGCAACGTGCAAGCTCTCGCAACACCTCTTCATCTCACTCCTGAAAATGGCAAGTGGAGGAAGCTTATCCTCCACCACACCGACATCTGCAAGGCGAAAGGAACTCATCATGGAGGATCTTCCAGAAAGCACATCCTCCCTCCCTTTGTTCAAGAGGGACACCATGCACCCAATCACAGACACAATTTTATCCTCCAACAGCGGTTTTTCCTCTGATGGGAAGTCATAATAAACACTACATACACCCGTTACCGGATTGCATAATGTCTCCATCAATGCAGTATGAAGTCGTTCGGCACTTCTAAAGATTCTACAGTATGCCTCAATTTCTGCAATGTCTCCAGGAACAGGGCCAATCCTCCGCGACTGCGATGGATCATGAGGCTGAGAGGCCTTCAAATTCAGTACCAGTGTCAGTCTATTACACAAAATTCATACACTGAAATGAACACACACTTCTTCATATACTGTTCCACATAATATCAACAAGCAGGTTTTGAAATGAACAAACCAAATTTGACAGATTCAACCAGTAGATAGCAACAAATATGGTCAAATTTAGACAAAATGGACTCCACAGATGAAATCTAACATTATTTCAACGCTGATTCAGTAATTAAGAAAATACTAAGAGGGTGAGACCTGAGAGTCCAAACCGAAGCTGAGAGAAAATGGCTTCGAAAGCTCCGCACTGATGACGAACTTAAGCCGCCTCTTGAACCGCTCCTTCCTCTGGAGCTCGAACCCGAACCCGAATCCGAAGAGCTGGGTGGTGCAGCCCGATAACTGGCAAGGCTTCAAGGGACACAGATTGGAAGGCGATGCAGCACACCGGCTCATATCGACGGCGATGGCCCCCTGGCACATATGGCAACATGCCACCATGTATGAATGTTGGTTTTCACACCTCTCTCTCCCCTTTTATTTGTCTTTTTTTCTCTCTTTTTTTTGTGAAAGGAAAATGGAAGCTGTGGTTGGACAACATATGTATGGCAGCAAAATGGCGGGCATCTATTCTTTTTGGTTATATAGATGTGAAAGGAAAATGAAATTTTTTTTTTTGGTACACTTAAATTCTTCCTATTCCTAATGGACTTATCCAGAAATTAGTTTTCGTGGATAATTTGGATTTTGGATCTGCCTTTTTTTGGATCCTTCTGTCGACTGAGCAACTATCTCAATCATCAAAGAAACTCAATCATGCCCACATAAATAAAAACCGGCTGTTTATCTACCCAATTTAAAGAGGGGGAAAAAAACCAACATATGAAAATTCACTACTATAGAAGTTCACTAATAGAAGAAAATTCTAGCTAAAAAGAAAAATGGCTTAAGTTTAATTTTTACAAGAAATTACAAAGATTTTCCCATTTAGGTAGCGACTCCTAGTATTGAGCAGGCAGATTGGGACTTCAGGATTTGCGTATACACAAAACGACTTTTCGTTATATTTCCATGAGGTGCTGCTTCAATCTTTATACACAGGATCTGCAACATGCATGGAACACATCTACCAAAAATGTTGTTTCTATCAAAAGCATCATCTTCACAATTGGTATCACTCGGATTCGGAGAAAGCAGATGGATCAAACAACAATTGCTGTGCTCCTAGTCTCAGCAAACTAGGTTCACCAAGAAGCCTTCAAAATAGAGTGGGACTGCACTAGGAACTTGAAGGAGTCATGCTACTACTCCGAGTCCGAACTCTGTCTATAAGCATTTGCCGGCCTGACAAATCTTCCTCATATCCAACAACCTGCAGGTGTGAATTGCGCAGTCTCATGAGGATGTAAAACGTAAAGAAATGGGCTTGAGCTGAAGTTAATGTGTCAGAAGGGCCTCAGGTTTGGCAAAGTTGATAAAAACTCTCTTTCCTAAAGGTGACATAATAAATTCTACTACTAATGACACAAAAAAAGAACTTTAATGACTTGAAATGCATGGCATAAGCACCCAATATTTAGCCAGAGCAAAACTAACAAATGCAGTTGGGTTGTGTAAGAGCTGAACCTGAGAGTCGGTCTGTGTTTCACTAAAACCATCATATGAGACAGCATTTTGCTTTTCAGAAGGATTGTTGATGTCATCTTTTTTCCCAGCACTGAAAATAAGTTCAAAATCTGAGTCAAAATAGCAAAAACAAAATGCATATGCATGGCATTCAATTTCTCATGGAAAACCTAAGTTTGCAATCCATTTTATGCGCACTGTGCAGTAACATATTTTGGGGATTTGTCATGTTCTGAAGGAGGAAATTGTCACTAAGAAAATAAAACTATCCCTGAGATCAGAACCCCTTCAGATTTGATAAGACACAGAAACATATCAGCTTCTCTATAGAGAAGCCTAATTGCAAATCATTAGAAGGTTGATGAGTATTTATGTATGAGCAATTGCCGATTAGCTAAAAAAACTAGGATTTTGTTAATAAATCCATGTTTCCTTATGATGCAAGCCATGCTAATAATCAACATTAAAACTAATTTGATATGAGGAAAAGATGACACATGTTCACCTACTCTGGGCTTGAGGAAATGTCAAGACAATCTTCCTGTTATCCGATAATCAAACATGGGCGAACTTTTTAATGGAAGGAAACAAATGAGATAAGTAATACATGTATATGGATAATGTCACCTGTTTAACCAGTGACTCGATAATCCACTGACGGAGTGGGATCCTGACGGATCTTGACCAAGCATCGAACAATCCGATGAAAAAATCTGTTTAACCATCAAGGTTTGCAACTAATGGAAAGGTTGAAAGTAAAAAGTGGAACTTAGTGCCTAAGGCTAAAAGGATACACTCCCTGGTGAGTTCTGATCATGAATCTACAAAGAAAAAATAGATATAAACGAGAAGAACTAAAAATTTGAAAGGCCACAAAATTATTGAAGCTAAGGAACCCTTTTACCTTACTTGTCTGCTCCAACAAGTCCTCAATAGCAGAAGCTACATCAGGAACAACTTGGGAAACTTCACCAAAAGTGTTCGCTTTGTTGTCTCCAGTTGTATAGGCGGGAATGCCTAAATTTATCCCCAAAGAAAGAAGACCGCTTTGGTCAACATCTTCCAAAACCCTTGCCTTCTTATTGCAACAACTAGATTCTTTGGCTTCTTCCCTGATGCTGTAATTTCTACAACCAATGGCTTCAGGTGGTGAGAAGCTCCGGTCTTGTGATTGACTTGGACACTGAGATGGATTGCCTACAGATATCATTCGAACATCTTGTGTAGGATACTGACTTGTAGTGCACAACCCTGCCTCTCGATCTTCAGCAGTCACTTCTTTAGGATAAAATTGGTCAAGAGCAATGACTTTATTCTGCAAAGCAGCCAAAGATTGAAGAGTTTAAGCAGAAAATTTGATACATTATCAAGAAATTATTTAAATAAATTCCCACATGTATACTTGAACACTGACACACACGAGGATAATGCAAGCATACCTGCTTCACGCACTCATATATCCACTCACAGGTAATTCGGTGTATTCCCCATTTACAAGCAGCCTCATACTTACTTCCATTGGTAAACTTGCATAACAAATGGGTAACCTTCTTATTCAATTTTTCCACGAATTTAGCTCCAAGAGTAAAACACAAATTTCTTAGTAACAGTCTATCTTTCTCTTCGTACTGTGAAACACAAAACCGAAAGCTTTCAAATCCAGGCAAAGGAATCGGGCAGGGAAGCGGAGTATAGAGAATGTGATTACTAACATCCAGCAAGCATCCATCCTTAAACAGAAATGTTTAATCCCATTAGCATTTTCTATGAGTAGAATACAAACTCTGATTCACTAAATTAACAGCTAATCAAAGTGATTACATACTGATATAAAATAGCAATAATATACAACAACAGTAGCAGAAACATAGAACAGTTAAAAGTAATTCAACGCCTCTAGAGTCTACACCTTGGCTCGTGTGGTAAAATGCAGATGTGAATAATATAGGTCTTAGTTATAAGGATCCATTAAAAATTTAACATAAAATATATCAAAGAATAAAATCACCTTAATATTCACCAAATATAAAATCAGCTTTATAGTGACCGATAATAAAGGGGGTTGAGGAAATCAAGATTTACAGAAAGGGGAAGAATTGTCTCAATCTTCCTTGTTCCTTTCGTTTATTTTACAGAAAGTCAAAAGCAAAGATAGGCAAAACAAAACCAACCGTTTAGTGCAATACTTGTAATTCCTGTTGATATCCCAAACCAAAAGTCCTATTTATGCTCCCTCTCCCCAAAATCACCTTGCTTGTGAGGGGAAAATTTTTCAGCCTCAAAGCAAATTAGATATTTTGTCCTACCATCCAAAATTCAGTATACTCATTCTATGTAAGAGAGGGAAGAAAAAAAAGTTATTAGAAAAAGTTTCTCTTGTCTTTTGTCTTCCCAAATTAATCAAGTGGGAAAGATAATATCAGGTTTATGATGTGTGTCGAACATGCATTTTTTATTTTCAAGTGATCTAGGTAGGCATGGAACTTGGGGGGGGGTCGCTGCGGTGTGCTGCAGCCAAGTAATTAGTATAGGTTCTTCCTGAGTCTTCCTTCTACAAGGCTTGACTGCTAATACAAAAAAACTGTGTTCTTCCTTCTTCAATGCTCCCTCCAAAGCCTCAAGATCAGTCAGTAATCAACATCATTATATCAATTCCCAGGGAGGCAGGGATGGCACTTGTAAGGATACAATTAGTTCAAGATTCAACTTTTCAAGAACAGGTATGCTGCTGTGCAGTAAGGCAGTAAACACCCATTTCTGGGTTTTCATTAAGAACATATAAACTTAGCCCACCCCAATTTTTGATCCTGGTTCTGTCCCTGGATGTAGGCATATATGTCCTCAGTTTCAAGTCATTTTGATGCATGTGTGTAATAGTTATTCTAAGAACTTCTCGAGATATGATCATGCAACGCTAAGAACAACACAAATAGTATTGAATAAGAAAATGCATGTATACCTCCAAACATGACCGGATCCAGTGACTTGATACATATGTAGTTTGAGTAATGTCCACAGATCTGGGTAACACACCATGACACTCAATAGTGAAGTGCACCTTCTGTTTTAGACGAGCATCAATTACCAATCCTCCCCCTTGATTTACCCATTCAATAATTTCACCTCTCTGGCAATCAAAACCAAAATCAGAAGGAAAACAAAAATATATATACAGTATATATATGTGGAAATTACAAGGAGCATTAGTAAAAGTATGCATTTAAGAATTTACCCTGTCTTCAGGAAAGGAATTTGAAAAGCGAAAAAATCTGCCCTTAAATACAGAAGATGGTTTGCCATTTTGTACACTCGAATCATGTTGTATCTTCTGTTGACCTGTAGTTTTGTCATGTAACTGGACGTTACTTTTATCCTTTATGACAGGTAGTTTAGTCCTGTCGGATGATCTAACTGCTGCTTTCATGGAGCTGTCACCTTTCCTATTTATTTCTGATTTCTCTTCTCTATTTTTCTCCAATGATCCCATTCCAGTTGCCACACTAGAATTCCCACATAACTGATCAGAAGGCATCCTCTGATGAATAGTAGAAATTTTCCCTTGAATCATTCCTGTCAGTGCTCCTGGAGAATGGAGAATCAAAGTTAATTAGGATTTCTGCTTGGGAATGGGGAAAAAAAAAAACAAAGATACATGCATATCTGAAATCATGACAGCTACAGTATGCTGCCTTGAACAAATACATGACAGATAAAAAAGTTTAACTGCATTTTAAAGATAATAATTAGCAACCTTTAGGGCGAAGTATATCACAGGCACTGTGCCTCTGGAGAACAGATATCTCTTTCTTGTCACGTTCACAATCTTCAAGCCAAGAGGCTCTAACCACATGAATGACACCTAAAGCTTCAAAGTCCCTTGCCTCCTTTTTTTCGCTGGGGAATTGTATAAGCATGTGAGAGATTAAAACCACTATGTATTTAGTCTTCTACCACAAAAAAAAAATGGACTTACATTTCTGAAGGAGTTCCAACTACTATGTGTGTCAATCTATCACTGAATGACATATAACGGGAGCCCCCACCTCTGCGAACAATATTAACCAATCTACGCATTTCAGAAGCTTCGAAGCCAACAAATGATATCCTACATTCTGACAAATACAGGTCATTGTCTTCAGACTGAGAATCATCAGCAACACAATCTTCAAGGGTCACCTCACATTTTGATTCCAAGGGAGGCACTTTGCTTTCCCCCTCTTTACAAAATGAAGGGGCACAAGAAAACGTAGGAAGCATGCTTTGAGAGACAGTAGCTTCTAAATCAGAATCCACAATCCCACCACAAGTAGTAGCTGTAAAATTTGAATCTGCAACCATTGATGGTGGCACGGCTTGCAAGTTCCCACTACAGTTGCTCTGGCTATTTTGTGAAGCAAAGCAACCCTTTACATTCTTCTTTGAAGATATAACAGGAAAGGACTCCTCATTGAGACGAGCTATGAATCCAAAAAGGGGGGAAAAGTTAGAGAGATTTCAAGGTCAGTCATCTTGCATAGAGACATGACACAAATGAAAGAAATAGAAAGCAAAAATCCATAAGTTCAAAGATTACAGAAGCTATAGTAAAGCATTACCTCTTCTCGCAATTGATTGATCAAACCACTTCCGAGATACTATATGAATTTTCCACATTTGTGCAACCTTGTATTTGTCACCTTCTGGGGCTTGCAAGCAGTCAAGAACAACAAACAATGCGAATAGACTCAAATAACACATTAAGTTTGAAAGACAATGCTGTTGCAGACCAAGAAGGCAACATATTCATAAATGGAGTTGCAATGACAAAGAAATGCACAAAGAACTGACAAAAACTGAAGACACGATCTTAGACAGCCCAACGACATAGATATTTGAAGGCTTTGCTTCATAAACTTGCTCAAAATGCAGGTCTATCATAGAAACTAGGAATATGATTCAGGTTCATGCCTTTATTTTAAGCACCATAAAAGGATATATCACAAATTAAATGTGTGCACTTCTTTGTAAGTTCAGCAGAATACTGTCCACCATTTTCTATGATAAGTTTTTCAATCTCCTTCCGTTCATCTGAAAGAGACAAGCACATTAGCAACGCAAATTTAAGAATAATAATACACTTCACAATAGATAGCCAACTTCAAAACCTGATGGAATTCTGGTTACACAGATCTTCAAACCAGAAACAGGAAGAACCCTAAAGGATTCTTGAGGAACAATGCGATGTTCATTGCAGCACTGATATAACCAATTAATAGTAAGAATTGGCTTCTTCAACGTATGTAAAGCCCACTGCATAAGAGGGAAAAAATTCACTAATTGTATCTCACTAAGATAAGAAATCAGCCATAACTCACACATTTCAATAATTACCTTTTCGTGACTCTAAGTGATCTATCAGAACCCAAATATACAAATATTTACCAATGAAATACAACTCAAAGACCACCTCTAAAGTGACTGAAAGAGAATTCTGCATCTTTGAATTCCAGTTAGAATTTAGATGTGACTCAACTACCCTGCATAGTCAAATTTTACGAGATTTGGTATAGTGTGGCTTAGTACATCAGTTTTAACTTTTAGTTATTGGCTGAAATGTACCTAAAATTCAAATTTTAACATGATTGATGTAGAAAGAAATAAAAAAGTATTAAACTGTGAAAAGAGACCATGTATTTTGCAGCCAAGACATTCTTCACAATGACAAAGCTAACATCCAAAGATGTTTTAGTATGTAAAACTCCCCCCATTGATGTTACTAACTTCCTTATCTCTACCTGCAACACATTCATAAGCATAATCAGTAAGCAGAGAATGAGAGTTCTCTACTAGCAACCAGAACTTTTACCTAAAAATTGACCATACTGAAATCATGCTATAGAACTCATTAATAGGGACAAAGATACCG
Organism: Rubus idaeus; assembly: GCA_030142095.1. Taxonomy (NCBI): domain Eukaryota; kingdom Viridiplantae; phylum Streptophyta; class Magnoliopsida; order Rosales; family Rosaceae; genus Rubus; species Rubus idaeus. The sequence continues at coordinate 29,671,794 of CM057966.1, forward strand.
AGAGAGAGAGAGAGAGAATGCATGTTTCAAAAATAGTAAGTAGAAGACAAGTGAAATGAAAGAAAAGCGAATAACAAACTTTATCAAGGAGAAATAGCAGATATGGAATAAGTTATAATTGGATTTAGCAACTACAATTCTTATGTCATTCAATGAATTTAAATTTCAAATGAAAAATAACAGGTACATACTCCCGTTGTACTTCTAGTAGCCCAAAAACAAGAAGAAAAAAAATACATGCACATATCGCAGGCACAATATATACCTTTTCATCTGCCTCAAAACCAGAGGCAAGTACATTAACACCATCCAATGCAAGGCAACAAGTATACCCTTGTTTAGGAAGAGACCTATGCTCGTTCGCACAAGAAAACACACATTGAGGACCTGTCCAACATCAGAAACACATGCCCAAGTCAGTTCCATTTCCCAAAGAAGAAACTGAAGTAATAAGTTCACAAGGCTCATGTTGTAATTAGTGCTCAACTGAGCTTTGATTTAATGGCTTCACTTGGAGAAGCCATCAGATTCAGTCATCTATATGCTGCTCTACATAACTGTATGCAAGTGTCACTAAACAGACTTGTTGATTCATCAGAAACAAGAAGAAGAAAAAAAACATTTCATATGGCTTGCTTTCTGTATCATTGCTAGGATCTTAGACCCGTTTCAGAAACTGTACTACAAAGAACAACTAATTATGAACCCTAATTTAAAAAAGAAAATTAAAGAGAGGGTTTCCCAATTGGCACAACAAACTCAGAGAAGCAGCAAAATTGGGGGAAAAATCGTACCAAGCAGTTGGCAACCCTTGGCTCTAAGATCCTCAAACTTTTCCTGCAACGAGAAACAGAAAAAGAAATCACAAACCAAGTGAAGGTCGGAGCGAAACATAAGAAATTGAGAGGACTGGAGTTGATTACGTGATCGGAGGAAGCGATGACGTGGTAGTCGTCAGGGCCGGTCCGCGAGGGGTCGCAGCAGAGGACGACATTGGCGCCGTTGAGCTTGAGCGCGTCGTGAAGCGCGTCGAATATCTCCGGCGGGACCAGCTTCCGCGACATGAAGACATTGGCTCCGTTGAACGACGGCGTCTTCAGCATCTTAGTCGGCACCGCCGGCGAGATTTTGAAATGAAATTTCAGAGAGCAATGGAAAATGAGTGAATTAGGTTATTTGAGTATAGACTGTAGAGAGCTCTGTGAGGCTTTGAATTGGGGAAAAGAAAAGAAGAAAGAAGGGAAAATAAAAAGGCGGGAATGCTTAATGGAGGCATGGAGCTGCTGCCGTTGGATTACTTTTTTTTATTGGCTAGTGATTTTGCTGAGGAAAAATACAGTACTTCACTCCTGTTCAAATAAACATGCTCGCTTTCAAAATTCTTGCATGTACTAGTTAATTTATGACCCTAGTCTGATTTGGGGAATTGAAGTGTATTAGTGACTTGTAGATCTTGGTTATACACCAAGATAAGCTTAATCACCATCAATATGAATGTTAAGACCAAAACATGGCACGCTGGAAAAGACTTGAAACTACATTGCACAAGAAGATTACAGCTTTTTGCTATCTCTATTTAAATCTGAATCCCTAATCCATGAGCATCATGCAGTAACATTGATAATTACAAAAATGGCAACAAACAGTATGTCACAATGAATGAAGCCAAACCAAAGAAGAAGAAAGAACCAAAAGGAAACAAAAAAAAAATGAAGGCTCTGTTACACAAACGGTCTTATGTTGTGAACTTTCTAAGTAGGCTATATTATGTTAGCTAGACTGCTCAACACTAGGAAGGCCTGTGGACTGATGGTTTGATTTATGGGGTACACCAGCCGCCTGCTTGAAGGACTTTTGTCTTTCCTCACCTTGTTGGGAAGGTAATTTTTCTGGCCGGATACGAGTTTCATCCAACTCCTGATCTGGCTTCCTCTTCACCTTCTTCTTTATCAATGCACCATCTCCGACCCTTGTGTCGTCAGGGGAATTACTTGCACTTCCCTTGAGCTTCTCTTGTTTAAGCCTGTCAAAGCTAGGACCATTTATTGGACTGGGTATCCTCACAGCTGCTGTTGTACCTGATACTGGCTTGTTCCCTGAACCATGACTGCCAGGTTCGGTTGCCAATCTCTCTCGTATATACTGTTGCTGGGGAATTGAACTCGCCTCAACTCGAACAGACTCCTCTACTTTTGGAGTCAACATCTTTTTCCTCCTCATTTTCTCCGGATCCTGAAGAAAAAGTTTGGCAAAGAAATTGCCCAAATATCAATCAACATAACTACCTACAGAGTATACCTTCTGAGTATTAGATGATACATGGAATTGGAAGATATTTATGCAAAGAGAGAAAAAGGATTAGGGACAAGAAAAATAGAAATGGTAGAGGTAAATGTCCACACAAGAGTTAGATTACTTCCTGTACACACCCATTAAAAACAAAAACACTTGCAAAAGATAGGAGAGAAACCCTATATCCAGCAATGAATGTGCTGATCTAAGATTTGTTCATGTGAATCTAGACCAAAATATGATTTATATGATCAACTTCAACCAAGCATAGAATTGGAGAAACGTCAACATCCGGAACAAAATGCATGACAATAACTGGGAGTTTTGGATTGAGGATCTGAGGGTGTTATCGACTTTACATACTTTATTTTGGCTGTATCGCTCCCTCCGTCTATCTTTTGCCCGACAAATTGCACTTTTGATCCCATGGTTGTCCATAAAACCATTAGGCCACAATCCCGCTAGCTGTTTCATATGAGATTACAATCAGGAAAGCTCCGAGAGCATTACCAAACAGTGAGTAACAACTAGGACATTACAAAATGACAGGCCTAAACAGAGACCAACCAGACAGGCCATAGAACTTTATACATTTAAGTGACTGAAAAAGCAAAAACTGAACTGCAAATCCTAAAACAGGGAAGAAAACCCAGAAAGATACCTCAGCATAGAGCTTTCTTATTTGTGGACCTGCATCTTCATCAAGCCCCTAGAACAAGAAATAAAGAGCAGACGATAAGACAACCAGAAAAGAAGGAACCAAATTTTCACCAACTGAAATTGCAAGTTTGAATCAGTACATCAACATAAAGGTCATAGAGGTCACAAATCTTGTCCTCCAATACAGGGTCCATGCTGAACTTTCTTTTAGAGGCTTCTTTTGCTCCAGAGGCAATTTCTTGAAAATCATCGGGGGCTCCAGCTTGTTGTTCCAATGCCTGAGAAAACAATCATTCATTTTATAATCAAATTCCTAAGCCCTATAGGGACAAGGAGTGAAGCAAATTGTCTCACATACAAAAGTTGTTCTTATTAATCCTGGATTACAGACATAATACAAGCACCACAAGGGAAAGAAGAAAAGAAAAGGAAAACATATTATAGCAAAGAACCAAATATATTACTCAAAAGGCAGTAGGATTTACTGCCCGGCAAACAAAAAACAGGATTTCCTGAAAGTTTCACAATTCTATTTGCAGCAAAGATAGTGTAACAATGAAGGAAGAGGTGAGAAAATAGTGTAGAAGGAAGCAACAAAGACAAGTGACAACGAGCAGGAGAAAACAAGCTGGGTGATACAGGCGAACCAAGAAATGTACAAAATAGATGCCAGAGCACCGTAAAACAGAATGACCTCTGAATGACAAAGTTAATGTTCAATGTAGATGAAAGATGATGGTAGAGAGCAACAAAAACAATAACAGACTCTCAAAGGAAATCAAACTGAATTATCCATAAGGTCAAAGGGAACACTGGATAGGACAGATGTCCAGAGCCAAAAACATGTTGGCGTAACGAGTTTGCAGGAGAAATGTCATATGCAATAGGCCAAAAAGGATACCAAATAATGACTTAATATAATCCAGATAACAATATATAACTTGAACAATAATGATGCACATATGATTATCCCAGTTCCATCAATCATTGATCACACCCAAAAAGGCATCACACTTTAAAAACAACACCCCAGCAAGGCTGTGCTACACTTACCTTGGACTCCAAAGTGGGTGCATTTATCTTAACCATATCTATAACTTCCTTCTTGATCTGTTGAAACCTGTCGTCTTTCTCCTTTTTTGCTGATAGACCCATATTAATCATAACCTTTAAATTTCTCTGCAGCAAAAAAAAAATGTTGCAAACACATAATGGCATTTTAGTCACAAACAAGAAGCCCAGATACATAACAGCAACGTGACATAAAAACTACTGTACAACCGTATCATGAATGACTTTACTGTGTGTGTCATACATATGAACATCCTTTATATAAAAAGAAATAAATCTACCACTTAATTTTTTTTTAGAAAGAAACTGATATTATATTAAAATGGGGCATAAAGCCTTAGGAGATTGAGGACAAGAAGTCATCAGAACACACTTAAAAAACTTAAGACTAATTAAAAACCACACAACACCAGAAAGAACTAAACACTAATAAGACACTACTGCTTTCCAATCTAACAATAAGACTGAAAGCGAGTAGTTTCTAAACAAAGGGGTGACTGATGTCCACAATGCAGACCAGAAATTAACTCGATCCCAAAGTCCTTCTACACACACCCAACCAAATAACCCAAAAAACTGCCAACATTCTGCAGCTCCAAAGGATTTTGGCCATATTTCCCCTTCCACCACAACTGAAACGAATGCTTAACAGATCATAACAACTTTTAGGAATGACCCAACTAACACCAAACTCCTTGAAAAGTCTCCACCAGATTTGAACAGAAACAGGACAATGAAGGAAAACATGATCCACACTCTCTTCCGCGGCCTTGCAGAGAATACACCATTGGGGGTTTAGACAATGAAATGGTCTTCGCTTTTGAATGATGTTACTTGTATTTACTTTCCCGTGAGCCACCAACCAAGCAAGAATATGAACCTTAGAAGGAACTTTAGATTTCCAGATTTGATCAGCTGGATCAAAATCAGAGAATTCGGGATTATTCCCATAAAAACTTAATGGGTCGGCCTAATATTATTCATGTCAAAGTAAATAATAACTTGGAATTTAACTCAGAATCCAAGTCTTCATGCAATTTTATGGTTACAAATATTAATCCATAGAAAACTCTAAAGGACCCAGAAGCTCTTATGCTGGCTTCGAGAATATAAACAAAGTGAAGGCCAATATATGGATGCTCCATATATTTGTCAGAATGCAGCATTTTTGTTACTGAGTTCCAGAACAATAAGCATAGGTTTAAGTCATTTAAAATTAGTAATTACACTATAAAATTCAGAGAGGGCAAGCTTTTTTCATTCAATAAAAAAGAAAAAATATATATACTGTGATACCTTTAATGTCCTGAGCTGTATTAAGTGACCAAGAATACTCATCAGCCGGTTAAGTAACTCTTTTGATATTTTCCCATGGCTAGCCTGCTGCAAAAAAAAAACCCTTCAAGTTTAGATGTGCTTATAGGTTGAAACTTGTGAATACAAAACTGTTATAAATCACAACACCAAGAGTTCTAATCAAATTAGCGATTGAAAGTACCGCTAGTCTAGCAACTTTAGCAAGCTTCATCTTTATTTCTCTAGGCAATCTCCTTTTAATTGCTTGGGATGAATTATCTCCCTCTTGATTGTCCATAGCAGGTGGCCTTGCTGAAATTGTATTGTACACAGAATAAAATAATATTATAGTAGCTTCCTTAAATCATTATCTACAAAGTCTGAGAAAGTAACTGAAACAAACCCAAAATTATCATTTTAGACAAAAGAATAGAATGGAAAATCAAAGGAATATTTCTTACATTCTGCAACCATCCGCTCTAACTCCCTAATAGCCTTTTCAAGCATTGAACCTTTTGGCCTTACACTAGAACCATCCTTTCTGTGCGCATGTGAAGTTTTCTGCACAATGTCAATTTTCAAAATTAAAACTACCCTCATTGATAAAAGTACGAGAAGGGGAATATGCAGACAATGATGCATTAGGAACGAAGTCGGGCTGAAGTATAACTTCAATCTTATAACACCTCCTGTGTACCCGGATCACACTTATTGACATCTTTCCGGTACAGCTCATTCTTTAAAGAGAAACATAATAATAATTAGATATATATATATATCAACAGTACTCACTGTTGTTGGAACGGAGTACTTCCCGTCAGAGAGATTAAGGTCAGGCAGTTGACGGATCCCATTTTTCACTCTGGCCCGAACTGATGATTCCAGCTCATCAACGTTGCTCGATAGTCTACCCGACTGGGTTTTGGTTTGCGAATAAGCATTTTTGTCATGATATTTCTGATACGATGCATCAGAGGACCCACCTGCATCTTTAAATCTGTTACTTGAGTCCTTGGGCAGCAGGATTCCTGTCTTAGGCTTCTCAATATCCTTCACCTCCACTTGCAGTCCAGAAGCATCTCCTTCCGAAGCTTTCAAAGGAGAAGGATTCATTACTGTTTTAGAATCAGAAGACTTTTTAATGGATGAAAAACCGCAAGCATTCAATGGGTTCTGAAATTTCACATCTTCACGGTGTTCAGTGGGCACAGCAATGGTTTGAGTGGGAGATGAGTTCTTTGCAAGTCCTGATGTAATCTTTGCTGCTGCTGTCTTACCCAATTTTGCTTGTTTATTTGGCAGGTGACTATCATCATTTTCACCACTCTTTGCCTCTTTCCTTCTCCTTTTCTTTGGTTGCTGGTTAGGTAATGCAGCAGTTGTGTTTCTAGGGACAATAAATTCAATACAAGAAAGAAAACATAAAAACTTAATTAGATAACATACTACAATATCAAAAGTTTGTGTATGAAACTCAAACTGATTGCATTCTCAGGCAAAATCCAGTTCCCCTTTGATGTACTACATACAGAAACCCTAACTATCTTCTCGTGTTAAAAAAAAAAATTAACAACACAAGCAAATGGAAAAAAACATCAACTGCTGATACCAGTGTTCAACCAGGAAAAAAGACAAATAATTGTATTGTTTGATGTAAATAGATGCCTTATAATCTCCTCTGGAATACATAACACAAAGTCCACATGAAACACACTCTTATATCTATAGCCAGTCATTACATGTAGATCAAAGAAGAAAATATTCGACATTCCATTGGTTATGTCCAATAACACCAACTCCAACTGTTTATTTTACCATTCCACATTTTAAACTCTAAATGAGACAGATGTTAAATAGACTTCCATATGCCACATATGATGGTGATAAGTATCACTCAAATTAAAGGAAACATTATGTGGAAATATGGCCTTGTTGAGTACCAAAGTAAAGAATACAAGAAGTAAATACACTCATGATGTAATATATTAAAAAGTAATATACAGAATGAGGAAAAAGATAAAGGCACCTACATCCGTTCTAGTTTTCCCCTGTTAACAAAGAATCCGTCATGTTTTATAGCTGAATTATCAACTTCAAAATACTCATCCTGCATAACGCATAGCAAAGGAACATTACAAAGTGTAATATAAAATGAAGTTCGTTAAACAAATTAGCCCAGTTGCTAGGCCAATATATACATGAAAATAAAATCAATAGATAGAGATACCAACCAACTCAGCATCATCAATAAAAGAGTCTTCTGTATCATACTGATCGTCATCAGGAATATCATTTAGATCTTCATCGTCACTACTATCTTTACCCTGTTATTGTAATGATTATTTAATACTTTTAAAGTTACACAAAGGCTGATGAAAGTAAGAGCCAATAAGCGGCATTATTAACACTAGAATTAAAATACCATATAAAGGCGTTCAATCTTCTCAATCACAGCACTAAAACGATTTGGTGCAGCTTCATCTTTCACTTCATCTCCATCTGCATCTCCATCTCCAGAAGGTTGTACCTACAAAATGTGACGATTATAAAATAAACAAAAGTATAATCGTAGTGCATGGTACAAACAGTTGACCTTGTCCAAGAATTGCCATGTTAATGGTAAAAATGCAGATTGTGTATTTTAGGCACCAAATCTGATAGATAGCCTCGACATGGACGTAATTCCCTTAACATATGACACAGTGTAGAGGAAAATCTTAATTTAACAAAGGCATTCATGCCATGTAAAAACAGAAGCTGCATTGCCAACTTAGAATAACTTATAGTTCAAAAACAAGCCATAAGTTTTCAAGTAAAGGAACAAGCCATAAAGCACCCACAGACAAGGGAATGGAAGCTACACCAGCCTGCTAAGTACATAACTAGAAATAGCAAGTCATTGACAAGTTTACCAGAAGACCATAGCTAACCAAAAAAATTTAAAATTTACTGTAAACAGAAAAAATAACAAAAACGCTATACCCAGCCACATAATTACAATGAATAATGTATGGAAGTATCAAATGCTTTCGATTTAGAGGGTCTCACCGGAGCTATACGAGACTCAAGGCTAGGGTGAGCGTTGGCGGGAGGTTCAGGTGCAGTGGTCGGAGGTTGCCCATTGACCTTGTTAGTGTCCCTCATGAGCTTCTTCCACGAGACTATGGTGGTCTCGCCGGGTCGGAGCTCCACCGTGAACATTTGCCGGTCACCCGCTTTGAGAAACGAGGAAGAAGCCCTCGACGATTCGCCGCCGCCCTTCTGTTCCTCCATTGAAGTGATGGAGGACCAGGGTCGAGAATTCTAGGGTATTATTCGGATCGGAGATTCAGGAATTGAGATGGGGGAGAAACATTTGGGGACCAGGTAAGCCCTAGATAGATTAAATTGATTCTAGAGAGAGAAAGAGAGAGAATTTAAGATAGTGAGAGAGGGGAATTCGATTGGGCGGGATAGAGGGAATCTTTTTACGGAAGTCTTTTTAACTGAAATTTCTCCACTGGGTCTGGTCTTCCAAATTTTTCTTGTTCTTTCTTTCCTTCCCGAGAAAAAAACGAACAGGGGGAGGGAAGAGGATCGGCCGGGTTATGTTCTCGCCCGAGTCCGGACCCGATTTGGTTCTAGGTTAACATAATGTAGCTTCCTTTGGAATTTGCTTGAAAGTGGATTTGTATGTGTAAATAATGTAGAAAGAACAGTCGCTCTCAATATTATATAGTGTCACATTTTAAGTATAGTCATTTGTATTAGCCGGATCTAATTAGATTATGTTTTTGTTTGTTTTTAAATATGTTCACTTTTAACCGTCTTTCAACATCAAAATCATGCAACTATCTCAAATCATATTGTAGGTTTCAATTTGGTTCCATCGTCGATTTAGTGTTTGCCCACCGAAGTTGAAATTGTCATCAACAATCTCCTCTTCTTCTAAATGTTTCACTCTCTCTTGTGTCTCTCTTATCTATTCTTGATATGCAATGGTTGATTACGATGGACAAAAAGATTAGGTAGCGGCGATAGCCCAAATTCTGATTTGCTGAAACTAATTTCACTCATATTTAAGTGTATCAACCCATGTTTGGTCAGCCCAATTTATACCATCTAAAATCAGATATAGAATGAAGTTTTGAAATTCAAATCACCGATTTCAATATAACTAAAGTAAAAGCAAGTTTTTATTTTTTTGGTCAACTAGTAAACAACTAAACATAAGTTAAATAATTTTTGAAAATTAATAATCTGTAATTTAATATGTTTTTTTTAACAATAATTGTAATTTAATAAGTCTTACGGTTATAAAATAGATAGCGCGCGCTGACAAGTGTTTAGCTCACTCCTCAGTCCTCATTTGCTCATCCCAAACGCCCAAACAGAAGCCATGAGAGCCACCGCTCTCTTCCTCTCTCCACCGCCACTCTTCTTCACCCATAAACCTCTCTTCACACCCGCCACACCTCTCCTCCTCCACTCTTCACACCCCCTCCCTTTCCGTTCCCTCAAACCCAAACCCACTCCCAAACACCCCTCCTTCCTCGTCCGCGCTGACGACGCCGACGCCGACGGCGGAGGCCCGGACGACTACGACATGGACGAGGATGAGCTCGAGGAGGTCGACAACAAGAAGGACTTCGACATCGAGTACGACCCCTTGGCCGCCGCCTCAGCCGCCGTCGCCGCCGCAAACGGCGAGGTGGACATCGCCATGGTGCAGAGCAAGAGCTTCGTCTTCACGCAAGGATGGGACTCGGAGATGGTGGTGGATTATCGGATTAACGAGGACGAGTTTCACAAGATTAGCTTGCTGGATTGCGATTTCTTTATAAGGAAACCGCCGGACCCCGATAACGACGTCTTCGATTTCAGAGAGGTCTGCATTATTTCAAATTTCGAATTTTAATTCCCAGAACGAGAATGAATTGCTTAAAGTTCGAACCTTTATGATGGATTTTTGTATATAATTTTTTTAATGTAGATGTATGTTACTCCTCCGGACACAGATGTTTATGCGATTCCTAGGGTCCTAGCTCCAATGCCTGAGAAGGTAATACTCTACAGTCTACAGTTGAAATTGAAGTATGAAGATTTAGGGCCAATTTAATATGTTCATGAGTGATGCTTATATTGTTTATTCTTTGCTTGTTGCAAATGTCAGTACATTCGTTGCGCCAAGAGTGAATTTAGCTGCTACAATGTAACAGAACCACCCATTGATGCTCCGAGAGACCCATTGTACAAGTCCGAAAGAGACGTTCTAAAGGTATGATTGGACTGTGATTTGGTGTACAACAATACAATTGCATTTTTGATCCCATGAAAATGGTTCTAGAGAAAGAATTTTGAGTGTCCTAGACTCCTAGTGAATGGTGTTCTTACTTCTTTATAAATGAGCGTCTCTTTTCAGCAATAGCACCATTCACCAGGCTGCTTTCGGTTTCAGGTTTACTTGACAAAGCACTACAGGAACCGGAGGTTGGGTGACCCTGATTTTGTACTGGATTTTGAGGAAATTTATGTGATTGATTCTAAAACAAAGTCTATTAGTAGAGCAAAAGTTCTGGTGAGAGTTTTGCTTTTTCTGTTTTGCTTTCCAATTTGGTATTTGACAGATGGTACAACTGTTGTCCTTCAAAATTTAATATTTCTAGGGAGCCTTATTAGTTTAGATGAATCACTGTATGTGCGTTTGAGCATTGTCTGTAATGCTTGTGCTAGTTATGAGTTAACCTTATAATTGGAGTTTGCTTTGGATCCTTATTAAAGAACCGGCAAGATTATTAACCTGGAGAGATATATATCCACTGTTTAATCCTTTAGCTCTATACTTGCCAGGGTTTCTATCTTCATCTTTACTACACCAAGTGGGGTTTATAGTTAAGGTCAAAAATAATAATTGTGAATCGGCTCCTTCTATTTTTACTATATTAGATACCCAATGTAGTAAAACTCCATTTCCTTTATCTACTGACCTAATGCTTTGATTGTCTATGACCTTTATGTCTTTCTTTTTCCCCTTATATGATGTAGTACTGTATGACAATGGCCCCTCTGTGTTATCTAATCAGTAAGAATATCATCTTAGAATCTGATTTAGTGGACTGGTGCATGCACCGCATGCTGGGGTCATTCTACTTTCCTTGTGGCATGATTGCATGATGCAAACTTGAGTTTTCTGAGTCTTAGACATGGACCTCAAACCATTTATTACGGTTTCTTATGACTATTGTAGGAACCTGAAATGGTGGCTTATATCCCACCATTCTTATACCCATATTTCAATAAACTTTATATTTTGATTGTTTGATGTTGCTGTATTCAATGAAATCTTGTTACTTGCCATGGAGCTATATTCCTCCCTATATCTTGACCTGCTTGTGTTTCATAGATGAGCCAACTTATGAGACTGGACCCAGTTAGGAAAACCTCCAAGGGAATGGAGAATTGTGGCAGGACATGAATATTATATGCTTGGATGTCTTCATAAGTTAGAATTCCACTGAATGCCATTAGAGTTTTAACGCAGGTAGTTAAAGATGTGTGTCCAAGTTACTTTCTTATGTTGGTTGAATGGTTGTTATGGCTTCTATATAGGTCACTGTACCAGGGGGAAGAACAAGGGATAGGAGACATGACCTGCTTGTAATACGTGACAATGGCAACTCCTTCAGAATAGTTCATGGGGTAACCCACTCTGATCCAACTTTGTTTCTTTAAATACATGATTTATGGATTTAGCCAAAAATTAAAAAATACTTGATTTATGGATTATCTGACTCGCTGCGTCTTGTATCTTTTCAGAGTGAAAAAGATGATCCCACCACAGTGATAGAGAGGGAAGAGTGGAATAAGACCAGAAAGGACATGGAGAGACATCTTAGCAAGCTACGAGACTTCCCCGTTTCAAATTGGTTCTAGTCAATCAGCATAGTTTAAAGATTACAGCGTGAAGATTGCAGAATGTGCAAATCTATTGATGTTGAGATTGATTAAGCTCAAGATCAAAATGTCCTCGAGGCTTATATCTTGGCAAGCACTTGATGTGCTTACATTTTTGTAAAGTATGTACGTAGGATTTTTGAGGAAGTACTGATATCCAAGTTCCTTAGTGCTTAGTTTTGGTAAGCTCTTTAATTTGTGTTGGCTTCTATTTCTCCGGATATGTGTTGAAACAGGCAAAAACCTAAAGACTTTGTTAAATGGACTCTCCTTACAAAGAGACCAACAGCCCAGAAATGAGACGAGGAGAATCTATTTTATTGCTTAATAGATAATTACTCTCGCAGCAAGAATGGTTAATAACCTATACAGGACCGAAGTGGTAATTACGATAATCGTATTCGTATGCTTTAAACTAGTGAAAAGGGGTGAAGTCACCTAAAAAGCAATATGCACAATCTTACTTATCAAAATTACGGAAGAGTAATAGGGATTTGAATCCTCTACTAACCTATTTAATATGTTAATCTCAGTTATTCATTCAAAATCTTAAAGGTTAAGAGTAATCCACCTCGGCATAGTGAGTGTTTAATAATTGTGTGGGTTGAGTATTTAATAATCATGTACATAAAAGTATAATTTTAAATATTTAATAATCATGTGCTTAGTTGGATTAATTTTGACATTTAAGATTTTGAATCACTGACTAAGATTAAGGTAGATTATAAGAGAAAGTAGGTTAAAAGATGATCCGGATCCAAAAAGCTAACAATGGTATGATTTCATAATTTCTAATGCATGACTTTTAGAAGATGTTTCAATTGACGGAATTAGAGCATCTCCAACAGTTTCCCTATAATTTGTTTTTTCTCTAGTTTAGAGAAAATTGAGTATTTTTTTGCTCCAGCAGCTTCCCTATACCTATCTCTATTTTAGAGATAGTGATGAGAGAGAAAATAAAAATCTCTATATTTACAGCAAACTATAAAATTATAGGGAAACATCTTTTTGGAAATTTTTACCCTCTTCTCTTTCCTCTTTCCAAATATATTCATTTTCATCATTAATTATTTGATTATACTTTTTAAATTTAAAAATAATACCATATTTAATTGTAAATAATAAATTATAGAGAATATGATAGAGAAACTGTTGGAACTACGGAAGAAAAATTATAGAAATTCTAACTTTGAGTCTCTATAATAAATATTTTTTAGATAAGCTGTTGGAGATGCTCTTATAAAATTCTGACTTTTTTTTACAATCTTTTAAAGATAGAAAACTATAAATTTCATTAAAAAAAATCAATTGGTAAATTATGATTTTTAAAAGGTATTTCAATTGACAGAATCGAAAATCTCAATTTTTTTTTTTACACATTTTCAAACTCAAAAAACTAAAAAATTCATAAATAAAAAAATTCGCTCAAAATTTTTTAGTTCCGTCAATTATAATACTTTCTAAAATTTATGCTCTACAAGTTGTGAGATTATGGTATGAGAAAATTTCTCAAGAAAATTGCAGTTCAAAGGAGGCATGCCAAAGTGCCCCCGGTAAGCTCAATTGTGTCAAAACATGCAAAGACTCATTTTTATTCAATTTTTTAATACCATAATCTCACAATTAGTAGAACATGATTTTTAGAAACTGTTTTAATTGACGAAACTTAAAAATCTTGATTTTTTTTTAATAATTATCCCAATTTTTCGACTTTGAAAAATTAAATGTAAAAACTTTTAGTGCCAAAAAAAAATTCAATTATTCTTCCCCTTGCACTTGCACAAAAATTTCTCTCGAAAAAAAGAATAACAATTTCGAGATTTTGTTTCTCACTCAAAACTGTGGACTACAACACACGGTGTTTTAGCTAGCCAAAATTGCACGTTCTTATTTTCTCAGTAAATTGTCGAGAATTTTTAGTTTCGTCAATTGAACAAAATTTCTAAAAATTATTCTCTACAATGGTGAGATTATACCACGGAAAAATTTAATAAAAAAAAGGTATTAGCATAGTTTGGCACGTTTGGACTTGTTGGGGGGCATCTTGGCATGCCTCCTTGTGAACTGCGATTTTGTTATGAAATTTTTCCGTTCTATAATTTCTTCATTTATAGGGCATGATTTTTAGTAGATTTTTAAATTTACGGAACTCCAAAAGCTGTAGCGGATTTTTTTTTGTAAATTTTTGTATAGTTTTCTAATTTTGAAAATTTGTTATAAAAAAAAACTAGTGGAGATTTTCGCGTTTGTTAATTTTAACACTTTTTAAAAAATAATGTTTTAGAAATTTTGAGATTATGGCACAAGACCAATTTTGGTTCACGGAAAGGAAATGAAAGAAAATCAATTCTTTGCTCTTCGCATATGCATGAAAAACTAAAATTTTCATCAGTTTTCCTTTCAAGTATTTGACAACACTAAGAAAATGGATCGATAAATAATAATATATGAAATAAATTAATAAAATTAATATTTATAATTTTATAAATGATTATTTTAGTCATAAAAGTAATGTAATTAATGTTAAATTAGTGTAATATATAAATGCATGAAAGCAAGTAGAGAAAATGATTCCCTTGGAGTAGGGAAAGAACCAATTTTTCTTCTATTTTCCATTATTTCAAAAAAGTATTTTCTTTCATTTTGCATTCCAAACAATAAAAATGATTAAGTTTTTTTTCATGACCTTAATTTCACGAACCAAACGAAGCTTTAATTTTAGCAGATGAAAAGTTAAACAAATTTTTACCGCAAATTCTAATTAGACGCTTCAAATTGCTTTGTGAAGAAATGCGAGGAACGTGTATGTGAGGAAAGGATCCAAGCCCCTCTATCCCAGTAGACTCAGTAGTTATCTTTCTGGATGTGATTGATGACCTTGATGACTCTTTGACTCGTTGAGGAAAGTATCAGATTCCTTTCTTTGTATTCAGTCCACACAAAAACATACTGTCTCCCCTCTATTTCTCCCCTTTGATTTGACGGTAGAGATCTAAGATTTGATTATGAATTGTACGTTCATATTTAGCTCCATCAATACAACCCTAGCCGTAGACAACAACATCACCTCTAATTAAACCAATATTAAGGAAACCCTAAACACATTCTAGTTAATCGATGGGTCCCACTTAGATAGAGAGAAATAGAGGTTAATTACAAGCTGCAACAAAGAGAGAGTGACAAAAAAAAAAAAAAACAGTTGCCTTGGGGTTGTCACCAATCCCATAAACAAACCCTTCAGTTATGTGCACTTTGAAAGTGGTTTTACTTCAAACCCAGAATAGAAAATGGTCAAAAATATTGATTTTGAACCTTCTCATGCTTTTATGTTCTCT
This sequence comes from Rubus idaeus, assembly GCA_030142095.1. NCBI lineage: Eukaryota > Viridiplantae > Streptophyta > Magnoliopsida > Rosales > Rosaceae > Rubus > Rubus idaeus. The sequence continues at coordinate 29,687,381 of CM057966.1, forward strand.
CTCCTCTCAAGACTCTTGTTCATTTCAAAAACTAAAGCAAGAAAGAGGAAAGAGGGAGAGAGTTCATAGGGGGTAGAAGAGATATATATTGTGGTGAAATTAAGATGGGGAGGGGTAAGATTGAGATTAAGAGAATTGAGAACTCAAGCAACAGGAAGGTGACCTATTCTAAGAGACAGAATGGGATCATCAAGAAGGCTAAGGAAATCACTGTTCTTTGTGATGCTAAGGTTTCTCTTATCATCAATTCTAGCACTGGAAAGATGGTCGAGTACTGCAGCGGCCCTCAAGAAACGTATGAAGCTGCATGTTTATAATAATTCCTAATTTTCATTTATTTTTAGTTTTTTTTTTTTTGGAATTTTGATTTTCGTTAATGGGTTTCCTTCAAATCTAAATTAAAGAAATTGTTTTTTCTTGGTGACTTGGTGTGATGAAGGTTGCTGGAAATCGTGGATAGATACCATTCACAGACTGGGAAGAAGTTGTGGGATGCCAAGCATGAGGTTTCATTCTCTCTCTCTCTACATTTTAATTATCATTATTTTATTTTATTATTGTTTTATTTTTCAGTTTATGCTAAAAATATGATAAGGAACATGAAGTGGAATTTGTATGAACAGATCTACAAATAGGATATAGTACTACTGGGTTTGCTCTGATCTGATAGTTTTGTTGTTTATTTATTGTTGTTAATGTATTGACTGGAAGTATATGAAATGTAACATCTTTAAACAGATCTGGTAATAAAATGTGATTTCCCTCCCTTTCTTTTCTTTGCAAAAAAATTGAAATAAGTCAAACAACTGGCCGGTAGATCGATCTCCATGTTAGGTTATAATTAAGTACTTGTAAAGCGCCCAAATAATATGATTAACAAATTAACCTATTTTCTTGATAAACTACTCTACGATCTATATATGTCCACTCTCTCGATCATATCTAGCTTTCTAAGTAACTGGTGGTTCCTTGACTGCGCTTCACACTTTTCTGCGAACAGATCTGCATGTGAATACAGACTCTTATAAGGGCTTCATCTGTACATATTTCTTCAAATAGAATAATTGTATTTTGGTCAAAACTTCAAATAGAATAATTAATGAAAAATGAAAAATTATACTTTTCATATTTTATTATTTTTGTTTTGGTTTTGGTTTGTTATTAAACTAATACATACTGTGAGGTTTTGATACAAAATATGATAATGACACAGAACCTCTCCAATGAACTGAATAGAATCAAGAAAGAAAATGACGGCATGCAAGTCCAGTTCAGGTAGACTAAAATCTCTCTCTCTCTCTCTCTCTCTCTCTCTCTCTCTCTCTCTCTCTCTCTCTCTCTCTCTCTCTCTCTCTCAGGGCATATACATTTTTTTTTTTTGGTCGGCAGGGCATATACATTAGTGTTACGTTATAATATAAGCTAGCTAGCATATGAATTTATATATGTTCATGTAGGCATCTGAAGGGGGAGGACATAACGTCTTTGAACCACATAGAGCTGGGGGAGTTGGAGGAAGCACTTGAGAATGGCCTTGCTAGTATCAGGGACAAGCAGGCAAGCAATCGATGCTCTCTGCTAGCTTGTTGATATTAAATTAATTGGTTGTTTTGAGAGATTAGTTCGATCTGCTAATGAATCCAATCTTGTTTTCCGTTTGTTTGTCACAGTCGGAGTTCGTGGAGACGCTAAGAGAAAATGTATGTATCAAAGTAATTAGAAGCAAGATTGAGTGATTTTTTTTTTTAGCAATAATTTTTTTTGAGCAATAGCAAGATTGAGTGATTAAATTTACTTTATATTTTTAGTTTTCCAAATGTATATGTAATGCCACTGATCGATGCATAAGCTATCATATAATTAATTAATTTGCTTTATTAATTAGTTATTTAACTTTGATATATTTTTGGGTGGAACAATACTGCTCAGGGCAAAGCTCTGGAGGAAGAGAATGATCGCCTCAATTATGAGCTGGTAAGTTGATTCTTCATATATACCAATTAAGTATAGATTTTATTAGAAAATCCAAAGGCTACAATGTGTTTTTTTTATAGTTTTATTACTGTAACCTATATAATCTAATTAATTCCTTTAGTTTCTAATTTATATGGTTCAGATTGGATAACAAGCGTTGTCAAACATGATTTTAGGAATGAAGGACTGAATTAGTACGTAATACGTAAAATTAGTTTTGAACCAATCTGTGTGTGTGTATGCTATTGATTGAACCTGAAGATTATATTTAATTATTTTTGTAAGCACCTGATATGATCACCTTTGAGTTAACTCATGGCAGAGTTTTATTCAATACCATGAAATAATTAAAACAATAATTGTGGTATATATACAAAATATTGTTTGTACGTGAACGTCGTACGATGGCAGTTTGGCCGGCCACCAAGTTCCTGGTTCCTGGTGTCCTAGTGAACCATGAGAAAATCGAGTTAGATCGATCACGTAATGAGAAGGTTAAAATCGAGTATGATATCTAAGAATTTCTTAACGAACAATACTGTATTTATAATACCTTATCGGAATTTGAAGTGATATTGTCATGTTTTTGGATGATACATGTATCTTTTGGTGTGGTTGTTTGATTGCACTCAGGGTTTGTTGATTACTCGCTGATGCTTAAGCATGCATTAGGAAAAGTACGTACTATATTAATTTATGATAAAGATTAAAGAAAATTACTTAATTACATGAAACTCGATATATTTCATATAGTATGCATAGCTACAGAAAATATTAGTAATTTTGTACTAAAAAGTTAATTATCTCCTAATTTGTACATATTATTGTAATTATGTATTCTTATTCATTTTTCTATTTGCAGCACAAACAGACGATAAAAACTGAAGAGAATTTGAGGGGCATAGAGTATCATCGGAGGATGTCCCAGATGCCTTTCACCTTCATGCTTGCCCAGTCTATTCAGCCTAATCTCCACGACGACCACGACAGAGAGTGAAATTAATAATATATATATGGTGGCATGGTGCCCTCTTAGTCTATCTTCATTTCGATAAAAAAAAACGTAATGCTTTCGATCAACTTATGATTAAGTAATTAATGATCGAGGAACTTGTAATAATATTGATGGATCGGATCAACATATTATTCGTCATTCTTGTTATGTACGTGAGGTACTTTGCACCTTAATGAATTATGTGGCTATATGTGTACGTATGTGAATTACGCGTACGTAGTTATTTCCTACTACTACTACGTACATGAAGTTGGTTTACCATTGCGCATAGCTAGCGAGATGAAAAATTCAAAATTAGAGAGGCAAAAATGGAAACCCAGGAAACTACAAGGACAAATATGCCTTTAAAGCTCATGTTTTTTTTTTCATAGAGTGAACTCTCACACTACCTATCTAACAGTAGTTTCGTAATTTTTACTCAAGCTACAAACGTAAATCTTTTACATATCCCAATTCATAACTTTAACTCCATAGTCATATAGCTAGTAGCTAGGGATTATAGACCATATCCCAGTAGGCCTGCATGTGATTGATGACCGACCTTGACTGTTTGACTCTTCAAGGTATCGTATTCCTTTCTTTGTATTCCTTCAGCTCACATAAAACTTACTTTGTCTCCTTCTTTGTTCCCTCCCCCTTTACCACCAAGAAACCCATCATTATATGGTGAGGAAAACCACAATCTGATTTTGCTTTCACGTCCGGTTTAGATTTAAAGCTAGCTAGCAAGATCAGTAGATTTGATTGCTATCCATATTTAGCTCTACGCCTACAAACCCTAGACAAGACCCTCACAAACTCCAAGCCCCAAATTTACGCTTCCCTCAATTAACGGCGTTTAAGGAAACCCTAAAAACCTTGGAGTCAATCAGTCACGCTGAGACAAAAGAGAAAAGAGACCAGTGGTTAATAAAGGGCTACAAAAAAAATGAAAAACAAGAAATAAAAGCAGTTGCCTTGGCCTTGTCACCAACCCCATAAACGAACTCTCACTTCTCTGCACTTTGAAAGTTGTTTATCTCCTAACCCATAATAGAAATGGTCCAACACATAACTTAATTACTCTGAGCTTTCTCTGCTTTTACATTATAAGAGTACTAGCTTGCTTCCCTTTCACAAATTAAAGCAAGAAGAAAGAGTTCAGAGAGAGAGAGAGATAAGAAAGATATTGTAGTGAAAGATGGGGAGGGGTAAGATTGAGATTAAGAGAATTGAGAACTCAACCAACAGGAACGTCACCTATTCTAAGAGAAAGAATGGGATCATCAAGAAGGCTAATGAAATCACTGTTCTTTGTGATGCTAAGGTTTCTCTTATCATTAATTCTAGCTCTGGAAGGATGAACCAGTACTGCAGCGGCCCTCAGGAAACGTATAATTTTTTTTTCATTTTTTTTTTGCATTTTTTGGCTTTTTGATTTTTATTAAAGGGTTTCCTTTTAAAAATAAAAATTATTGTTCTTTCTTCTTGATGTGATGAAGGTTGATGAAAATATTGGACAAATATCATTCACAGTCTGGGAAGAAGTTGTGGGATGCAAAGCACGAGGTTTGATTCTTTCTCTATATATTTTAATTATTTATTTGTATATGTTTCATTTTTTGCTAAAAATATGATAAGAACATGAAATGGGATTTGTGTGAACAGATCTACAAGTAGGATGTTGTACAGTACTTCTGGGTTTGCTCTCTTTCTTGCTAAGCTCTCTGATAGTTTTGTTGTTTATTGAGAAAAAAAAAACTGGAAGTATAAATGTATGAAATGTAACATCGATCTATGAACAGATCTGGTAATAAAATGTTGTTTCTCTCTTTCCTTTTCTATGCAACAAAAATTGAAATAACTGATAGATCTATATAAGCACCCCAAATATAATAATTAATAACCGTCTTTTCTTGTTGGCTCTTTGACTGCTAGCTGCTTCAGGCATTGAAATTACCGATCCATACATTTTTCTGCTACCAGATCTGCGTGACTGAGTGTGAATATGGACCTTTTTGGGGTTCATTTGTATTTCTATTAACAGCAGTAATAATAATATGCAAATGCTTTTATCATGAATTTCATTATTTTTCTTTCTTTTTGTTTTTGGCTTAATAATTATATAAACTAATACTGAAAGAAAAAATGATGAATTATATCTTACAGAACCTCTCCAATGAAATTGACAGAGTCAAGAAAGACAACGACGGCATGCAAATCGAGCTCAGGTATATGTATAGCTAGATTAATTAATTATTATATATAATAATTCCTATAAGCATATATATATATTAATTATTCATGTTGAACCAATCATATATATATATATGTAGGCATCTGAAGGGAGAAGACATAACATCTCTGAATCATATGGACCTGATGGCCTTAGAGGAAGCACTTGAAAATGGCCTTGCAAGTATCAGGGACAAGCAGGCAAGTGATCGATCATGCTAGAGCTATAATTTGTAGTTTTTATTATGATTTATTACTTTGAAATAGGTAGATTAATTAACCAATTAAGTAGTTATGTGGGATTAATTATTCGATATGCATATCATATATTGAGCTCTAATGATCTTGTTGTCTTTTTGTACGTGGCCGGTTACAGTCCAAGTTCATGGATGCGCTTAGAGAAAATGTATGATGAGTTATATCTTTATTGTTTTGAGTTTAGTTTCAGAATTTTGATTTTCCAAACATCTATCAATACGTACAAATTGCAAGTCTAATTAACTTTCACATCAATACTACTACTGCATATATTCTCAGGACAGAGCTCTGGAGGAGGAGAATAAGCGCCTCACATACGAGCTGGTAAGTTCATCATTCTTCAGTAATTGATTTCTAATTAATGCACATGTCAAACCCTAAATAGGATGGGATACCTTGCCCTAGATTTATAGCTAATCAAATATTTAGATTGTACGTCAAAACGAGCTAGAGTGATCCAAAATAAGGAACAAATGAACAAATGGTTTTAGTTGTACTGTGGAAAAAATATTTTCCAGACTTTTACCCATTTTATACATGTATATATCAATCTCTTGATTATCAAGTGGTCTAATCTTAGTGTGCAATGAGAATAATACAATATTGTATAGTGTACGTATACAAGCTATAAGTATCTAAGAAGTATCGATCTTGATCCCATGAACAATAACTTCATTGAAATTTTAATTAATTAAGTTGGATTTAGATCTTAACGACAAGAACATGTATCTTTTTGTGAGGTGAAATATTTAGTTAGAGATGAAAAAAATACATATCAGTCACCCGCATACTAGCTAGTCGATCGATCACCATCAATCTCTAATTTGTCTCCTTCATAAAGGGAGGAATGAGACCAAAATTAAGAGATTGATGGTCGTAGAAATTAACCCAATGGACATTCTAAAAGATAACACTAGAATTGTATGCCATCCCTAGTTTTAGTACTGCACCATTGATATCAGATACTAAACATCGCACATCAATTGTTGATGTTTTATGCATTCGAAAAAGGTATAAAATAAGTTTAAAAAATTAAATCACTTGCAAAAGAAAACCCTAATTTGCTATTTTTCTTCTGATTTTGCCCTAATTGACAGCACAAAGTGAGGAAAACTGAAGAGAATATGAGGGACATGGAAGATGCGTATCACCAGAGGTTGGGGAACTACAACAACACCCAGATACCTTTTGCTTTCCGAGTGCAGCCGATTCAGCCTAATCTCCACGACAGAATGTAATTAAAAACACATATATATTGATGCATATATATGCATCTATATATATGTTGGTAATTATATATGCTCCCTCTCTATCCTTAATTCTGTCAAGAAACAGATTAATGCTTTTCAGCTGCGTGGTCTGTAATATCATAGAACTTAAACACTCTGCTTATGCCCAACTAATATTTGTGGAACTTGTAATAACTAAGGTGTGCCTGAACTTGGTTTGTGTGACATTAATGGATTACATCCTCCTACTACTGAATCACCTTAATTAATTGTGTGGCTATCTATCATGTCTACTATATATGTGGGTGTGTAATAGTAGAGTTAACAAGAGGGCAGGGAAAGGGTGAATTATGAGCGTGACAACCACGTGTTTAATTTTTTTTATTTTTTATGATGTACGTGTTGAAGTTAATATTTTTGCTAGTATAATGAAATTGGTGATTTAATAAAAATGAGAAGAAAATGATTGATCAAACTATATGGAACTGATTTTTAAAGACCTGATTGCCATTGGCCGTCTGATGGGAATTATTTTTCCTTTGTGGTAAGTTCATTGGAGTAAATATTATGATCAACAAAATCAAGTATATATGGTCAAAATCTTTGTACAGTTGACAGTTCAAACAAACCCTAGCCTGGGCATGCACATCCTCCTCGAGCCATCAGAGCGTGGGTGTTTGTGTAATTTAGGTTGGTTAAAGTTCCCTTAACACGAAGCCAAAGAATATTCTCGTGTGCTTCACAATGTTATTAGTATTCATCAAGCATTCGAGCTATATATTATACTAGTACGTCGACGATTGAACGTGGAGGTTTTTATTATTGTTATTTTTATTTAAGGTCTGAACTCTTAATCTATATAAATTTATAATCATACACGAAATTAAACACGTTACTTATTTTATTTTACAACACTTGCTTAAAATTACAATTTTCGATTTTACAAGATGAGTTCCACATGCAATCGTTCACATTTCAAAATTGATGAACTTTGTGCATGGTTTGTCCTGTTGGTTGTATATATGGTGTGCTGGATTTGGTCCGTGTGTGATATGCATGGACTTTTTGGTGTGGCAGTCTTGAAGCTTTCATTGCGACAATTGGAGAAGAAAATTCATATAATAATCTATGTTGGAGAATTTAGAATATGATAATCGGATTGTCCTTTAATTTCATAATGAGGCAGCAATTTGTTACATCTTTGGTTTCAAGGTGGGCGTGAGGCTATTGGTGGTGGTTGCGGAAGAGTCCATTTAGGTCTCGCTTGATGAATGCCTCAATAGTGTACAAAATATCTTAGTTTTGAGCAACTTTATAATGTATGATCAATTTTTGTACTAAGGCACACTATGTTCCACTGTTGAATTTCATGCTTCAATCTCTTTTAACTATATTACTATTTGCATTGACTATTTTAGTATTTTAGAGTTTCTATATATATATTGTTATGTTGTGGCAGAATGATACAAAAATTTATGTTTAATTTATTTATAAAATATCATTTCAATCATTGGAGTATGTACAAAATATATAACAAAATAAATTAATTGTCTTATGAGACATTTTGCCATATATTATATTTTCTCACCTTTAATTATGTATTTATACCTGATTCAATTGTGATAACATGTGGAATTATCATATGCTAAAGTACGATATATATATATATATTTATATATATGGAGAGCGGCTAGTTTGCACCTCAATTTGAGTGTATTTGAGGGCAAATTTTGTTGTCCTTAATTAATTTTTTTTGTCTAGTCTCTCCCTCTCTCTCCTCACTATTGTCGGCCACCACTACAACCGGCACCACCGTACTCATCGCCATTAACTTTCTCCGATTGAATTTATGTCATCGTGTTCATTACAACAAACTCAACGAGTTTTGTTATTATCTCAAAGTCATATTCGAATTAGATAGTGAGATATCGGCATCGGAAGTTTGTGAAACCTAAAACTTTCCGACTTCGATCCGCCTCCTACGGTGGTCGAAATTGAAATTCGAAGATACCACGAGGTTTATGGGATTGAGGGCTTCAAATATCAATAGGTTTTGAAGGTCGGAGATGACCATACCAAAAGCTTGAGAGTTAAGCCGTTTTCGGCCATGCATGTGGTTATTTTCCATCAAGGTTTGGTATGAAACCGGGGAGGATGGTCGCCGAAACACTCCGCTACCTTTGGTGGGAGCGGTGACTTGCAGGGGTGGCCGGTCGTGGTGGCAGCGCCGTCAACAGTGAGGAGAGATAAGAGGAGTCGCGCATGGGAGAAATAAACAAAAAAAGAAAGTAAAAGGCATAAATGTCAATTTACGCAATCAATTTGCAATTTTAAAAAAACCTACAATAAAATGAACCATCGAGATTTGTCTACATCCCCTGGTACAACAAAATGTTGGTGCAATCCATAATTCCCCATATATATGCATGTAAAACACCATTTTAAAAGTAAAAAACTATACACAACCCATATTAAATCATATAATTATTTTCCAATAAAAAAATCATATAATTATTGTTCAATTTAACACTTGTTAACGTGTATCGATCATTATTACATTGATTTAATCAATAACAAGGATTCTTCTTGGCAAAAAAAAAAAAAAACTTCTAGACGTGAAAATTATTACGAAAAAATTGTTTATCTTGTTCGCACATATCAATGATTAATGTATTGAAAATTAGAAACCTATATAATTAACGGCTATATATTATACATGCAGAAAACTGTGTTTGTTTTCATTTTTTTTTCACACAAGGGTCTCAACCGCCGCTCTCAAATCTTCATTAACGAAACAACCAAATACAAGAGATGTAATGTCTAAATCTCAAATTACAATACGCATTTAGAGAATGTTTTGTAATAATATTAAGAGTTTCCACTAAAATCATGTATTTTAATAACTGTCAATTAACAGAGATTGCATCACTAATAATACCAACCATTTTATGACATATCAGAAAGATAATGCCAAAATATAACCATAATTTACCAATTAGCTGGGTTTTCTCATTATGCAGCCAACCAAAACTTCCAGTAGCTATACGTTTTATCCTCCACTAGGAGGTTGCAACCATTTGACTAAGGAGATTTAAACTTGATCATAAAAATGGAGATTTAAACTTGAGATCTATTTATTTTCAGGGATGGAAATAATTTCTATAATTGAATACAAAATCATTCACGTTGTACCATCAATCATCAGCTTGTACCTTCGATTCACATCATATGACACCTGTCCATGATTGACATATTCCGTTTTGGTTCCGTTCATCTGGGTCAATCCGTCAACCCAGCCCTTTTTGGGTTGGTGGGTGTAGAAATTAAAATTCACAAAATTACAGACTTTTTGTCCAAGTAAACAAATAAATAAAAGGAAATCCACTTCCATTACAGAAAGGGGAAAAAAGATTCCCCTTAGATCTTCAGAAATGCCCAAAGTACCCTTTCCCCGACAGTTGTCCTACGCGCGTAAGGCCCCCCACCCCACAAAACGCAGGGGGGTATAATCGTATAGGTCGAAATCATGAATGAAAATCTATTAAGTAGTCTCCTCCCGGTCGGAGCCTCCTGCAGTTTTTATCTCCTTCCCCTATAAACCGTTGGGTTGAAATAAACACACCTCCACCAACCGACGCTCTCTTTCTCTAATTCAGAGCCAGATTACGCAGAAAATAAATTACACAAGAAATAAATAAAAAATGAACAATTTTGTGACAGCATAGAATTGACCTCCTCCCTCCTCCGTCTTCTCAGTCTCTTCTTCTCTGCACAGGTATGCATATGCGATGCGTGTCAATGTGTGTTTATGTGTGTGGATTTTCGTAGCGTATCGTTGTGTATATGCATTAATTCATCGATTAATGGATTGGGGTTTTGCTGAATTTGCAGAGGAAGTCAAGGGAATGCGATTTCTAGGGTTTTCGCTCTGTGCGCGGACTGATTCGGTTAAGGTACGATTTCCTCGCGAATAGAGAGCAGAGCTAGGGTTTCGTTTAGAGGTGATTGGGGTCGTGCATTGTATTGGGTCGGAGTTTAATTTTTCGTTTTTTTGGGTGCTCTTTTTGATCATACACACTGTTTGAGTTAATGGGTCAGATTTTTTGATTTGAGATGGCCACGTACGAAAATTTGATTTTCGTTGACGAGCCTCTGTGCGAGTCGTTTGCTACCGAGCAGCAGATGGGCCCAGAGATCCTGGTACAAACTGTTTCTGAGCAGCAAACCTGCTTGGAGGCTCAGCCTTTACTTGATTCTAATGTGGACCCTACCAGTGTGCCAGATACGTCTCCGGGGTTTTGTAGGAATGACAATGCTGGCTGTGTGAGCTGCAGTGAGGTTTCAGAGTTGGGTACTGGTGATGGAGATGGTTTGGTGGGCGGGCATGAAAATATAAGTGTTCTGGAACCGGAAGATTTTTTGAACAGCGAATATGGGATCAATAGGTGTGGCTTGGATGAGAATCAGAATGACATTGATGGTTGTTCTAATATGGAAAGTGGCAAGATGCAGTTGAAGGAAGGTTGGTGTCGTGAGGATGGCTTTGCCAGTTCATTTGCCGATTGTGAAGTTCCCTTGGAAGTCATTCCTCCCACAGGGTCACCAGGAAATGATATTCAACAGGATGAGCACAGGGATGATAAAAGTGTTGATCGTCTCTCTTCTGAAGGGATGATGGAAGTTATGGAAGAGCAAGGTGAATTGCCCTTGGAATTTGTAGACATGGAGGCCTGTAGGGATTACAACATCTTTTCTGGTCATTCATTGGAAGCTGCTTATGAGAAAAGTGTTGTTTTGACTGGGATAGAAGCTGGTGGTTTGTGCAACGGGATATCACCTGCACGGAATGGTGGAATGCCTTCAGAAGTATTAAACACATGTGATATAGTGACTAACTGTAACTGGAATAACGAGCATATTGATGATAATGGTGTCAGTGGTGTAAGCGGCCTCTCTACTGAAAAGACTTCAGAGGTTTTTGAGGCATGCAACCAAATATTGCCTTCACTGAGTTTCCAAAGGTCTTTGGAAGATTTGCATATGCCTAATTCGCTGAGTAATTTTGTCCAGCAGAATGATCCTAATTCACTGAGTAATTTTGCCCAGCAGAAGAATCCGAGGAGTAATAATACAGTTGATGGTTCCTTGGTAGATGTGGCTACGGAGTACATTCAAGAGAAAAGCGAGGTTATGACAGATATAAAGGCTGAAATTCACACCCAGATATCACCTGTAAAAGTTAATGCCTCTTGTTCGAAGGAGGATTCCTCCAAAGTAGCTCCCAACTGCATTATTGAGAACTCTGTTTCTCCACAGTCATGTGACACCTTCGGTATTGTTAATAACAGCGCTGATGGACTTTATGCTGATAGTGTTGCAGAGGTTATTGAGATGAAAAGCAATATTGATGATGCATGCAATCAAACATTGCCTCCAGATTCACCGAGTGTTTGCACCCAAGAGAATGATCAGAGTACTGATAAGGTTAAAGAATGTGTGGAACAGAAAGTTGATGCTACGACTGACACGGGGGTTGAAATTGGCACCCAGATATTACTAAAAGAGGAAAAGACCTCTAATCTCAATGAAGATTGTTCTTCATTATCCCCCAACAGTACTACTGAGAATTCTGTTCTTCTGCAACTGCATCAACCTTTTGATAGTGTCATTAATGGCTCTTCTAAGAGGGTGGATGTTCCAGATATGAATGATTCTCCGGGTCATGTTGAATCTAGTACTTCATTTGACCATTCTGGACTGATGGATCATGAAGGAAATGATAATTTCAGAGTTGATTGTGTTTCTAAAACCAAATGTTCTGACATTGTAGCATTGTCTAGGAGTGGCCGAAGCCGCAAGACTCCAACAAAAAAGGCTCCAAGGAAACGCAGGAACGCATCTAAAGTGTTGCAGCCTCTTGGAAGTGTTGAAATTGTCTTCAAGGGTGCTGGGAGGAAGAGAAGCTGCCTTTCCAAACCACCTCGTTCTTCTACCTGGGGATTATTGGGAAGTGTTACTCAATCTTTTGAGGAGAGTAATGGGCTTCAGGTTTGTCAAGGTCAGAATGAAGGATCGCAGAAACGAAGGGGTGGTCGAAGAAGTGGAAAACAGAATCAGAGTGGGGCTAGTGGAAATTCACAAGGGTCGAGGGGAACTTCAACTAATCATGTTCGTTTGAAGGTTAAATTTGGGAAAGAAGTCGATAAAAGTTTACTGTGTACCAAAGTACCTGAGGTTGTTGGTACCTCAGCATCTGCAAATTCTATTCAAAAAGTGAATGTTGTTGAAGGTAATTGGAGACAAGAAGCGACTGTTGGGAAGTGTCAGCACACAAACAAGAAACTAGACCAGGATGAAGCTTGCCAAGATGACACTGCTAATAAGGATTTGGAGAGTGTTTTTGTTACAGAGAATTCAGCTGAAGATGAGATACAGAATTGTCTTGGGGTTCCCTCTCATGCAATTGCTGTATCATCAGGAGGATCAGTTGGGAGTAGCTATAGAGACCCTGGAACTTCCCCTGATTCTGAAGTTATCAATTTAGTTCCAGAAGCACATGTGGAGGCAAGACCACAAGAAGATTCTCATGGTACTGTTTTGACTTCGGTCAAGGTTTTATCTGCTTCTGGAGACATTATTAGCAGTAAGAGAGGAAAGAAGAAACATAAACTCCCTTATGCGGGAAATTGTGTTCAGGAAGATGGTTCACTGTGTCCATGCCCAGCTAGCACAATGGAAGCAAAATCATCAAAACGAGATGGATGCAGACAGAATGGTAGTCAAGATTTTTGCTCTAGCGAGACTTTCATTTCATCTCCAGGTGCAAAGGCTTCAAGTAACTCATCAAGCGACAAGGACTTGTCTTTGGAACCCCTGTGCTTGTCAGGAGAAAATGACCTTGGAGGTTCTTCAGAGGTTCTCAAAGTGGAAAGGGGTTCAGAAGCTGAGACAGATTGCAATCTAGATGTGGGCTTGGGTGTTCATAATTCCAAGATTATGCTTCCTTTCTCTAACACCAAGGGGCAGAAGCCTCCCAAGGGCAAATCCAGAGGTTCTGACTCAGCGAGTAAAAGAAGTAATACTCGTAAACCAAGGGAAAATGAGCAGAAGTCTGTTAATAAGAAAAAAGTCAAGGAGGACAAACAGCTTGAGTGCAAGGTGGAAAGTCCTCTAGAATCAGGTATTTGGTTTTTAGTAGATTGTTTATGAGTCTCTGTGCTATTGTGTATTTATCCTAATCCTATAATCCTTAATCATCTGCATCTCTTCTTTTTAGTTTTGCTATTTGTTATGTAAACAGTTTAGCTGATTTTACACGAATCTATGTTGTAGGAGATCCCTTAGCAGATGGCATTAGAAACACAAACGCTGCCCGTGCTGCTGAGTGCATAGGTGTTCCTAACTTGGATGTGGTACCTGTTGACTTAGATAAGCAGTATTTACCCCCTCGGAATGCTTGGGTGCTCTGTGATGCTTGTAATAAATGGAGGCGTATACCAGCTGAACTTGCAGATTTTATAGATGAAACAAAGTGCACATGGTAAATCATTCATTCCTTGCTTAATTACATAGACGGCACCAATTTAAGCATGTGTTCTATTGTTCCGGATAGTTGTGTGGGATTAGACTTGAGTCTATGCCATAGTGTTCAGAGCTATGGTTTAATACACTAGGATAAGGGGTATTGACGTTTCTTATTAAAAACAAGGTAGTTGTCTTTGATATAATACAACTGTTTAGGGTTAAGATTCCAGTGTATCTTTTATAGGTTGACCCTAAATTCCTTGAGCAACACACTTTTATCACCACTAAATTCTCCAGAAATTACTCCAAGCTTTAGATGCAATAAGAAATTTTGGAACACACAGTTTGTATCTGCAATATTTGATTTTGGATTTATATGTTTGGACAATTTGATTTTCAACTGGTTCAGAAATGAATAAAGATCAAACTATTAACAATATTAGCTTAGGTTGGTCAGCTGATTGTTTCCTTATATCTGCACTTCAAGTGGAGCAGGTTTTAAGCAAGAAAATAACCAACTAACCAAGGGTTCTAACTTTTCATATTGTTGTCTTTCTTGATAAATTCATCGATTGCAATAACTTGTCTATTTTTTTATTTTCTTACTTTGTGCTTTGTCATTATTAAATGTCCATCTACTAGCATTGTTTACGCAGAGAAATGTATGCAAGTATTATAGATTATAGTCCTAATCTCAATTATATTGAGGTATATATTGCAAATATTTCGGCTGTTAAGATTATTTTTGGAGCTTTTAATTTAATTCTATCCTTGTTTTGTTATGTTTGATTCAACTTTGAAGGACATGTAGAGAGAATCAGGACAGAAGCTTTGCTGATTGCTCAATCCCTCAAGAGAAGTCAAATGCAGAAATTAATGCAGAGTTGGAAATATCTGATGCTTCAGGCGAAGAAGATGCTTCTGGCACCCAATTACATTATAAAGCATTGGAATGCCGGCGTCCATCAGGCATGTGTTATCTCTTTGTAATAGAACTAGGATTGGTTCTGCTTACATTCTCTCTCTCTCTCTCTACCTCACACACACACACACACAAGCACTTAAATGCACATGCACTTGCTCATATACATGTATGTGGATTTTCTTAGTTCTCACACTTGTTTCGGTCTCAATAAATTGCAGTTTCCCAACAGAATGTTGCATCTATCAAAACCAATCAGTTCACTCACCGTAATCGGAAAAATCAGAGTATTGATGAGGTTTATACTTGACTTGATTTTCTGAACCTGTTTTATTTTATTTTATGTTTGTCTGCATGCAAATTATAAGTAGATATGGAGGCAAAAATGGAACTGTTTGATTGCCCTTGAGACAGTATTAAGAGGGTGGACACCTTTCACTGGGGGGATGGCTAGACTTGGACGTGTATCACATACATGGCTTGGACCATGTTTAAACTATTGAGTGGAATAGCATGGGCAAGCATGGAGATGTGCTGGAAGTGTGGGGAAGCATGTAGGTGTGGGCCGGGCTACTCCCCCCTAAATGCTTGAATTCCTTGGGCAGTCTCTACATCTTGAGAGCTTATCTCATCTGTTGTAGAAATGCATGACTGTGCCAGGCTCTTCATCATAAATTTGCATTTATCAGAGATGATCGCTGCATTATCCGATTTTGTGGCTTTTCAGACCAGGATATGTATAATTCCCTAATTATTTATTTCTTAATTTAAATCAGATAATGGTTTGCCATTGCAAACCATCTAAAGTTGGCCAGTTGGGTTGTGGAGAAGATTGTCTCAATCGAATGCTTAACATCGAGTGTGTTCGAGGAACCTGTCCGTGTGGAGATCTTTGTTCAAATCAACAGGTATTTTAGCTATTCCTTACAAAGAAGATACTGTATTCTTGTTAAAAGGGCATTCCTTAATATATTTGTTTTAACAGTTCCAAAAACGCCGATATGCCAAACTAGAGAAGTTTCGATGTGGGAAGAAGGGATTTGGGCTCAGGTCACTTGATTATATCGTTAAAGGGCAATTTCTTATTGAATATGTTGGAGAGGTAATGAGCATTCTCTTTTTTCCCTTCTAAATTTTGGTTGTTTAATTTAATGGTGAATTCAGTGTGGAGTAGTTATCAAGAGTTTGTAGTTTTGGCTAGTAATGAAAGCTAAAAGTTTTATATGATCTCTGTTCTACTCATATATGCTAATAATATAAAGCCCACACCTGACCCCAGCTTTGATGAGCCAATACAAGGCTGAATTGGTATTTACTTTTAAACCTAGAAGCAGTAACTCATGTTATCTTTTCATGGACGGCTGAAATTCACTTCTTTGTTCCTATTCTCTCTTAATCGATAATCTCCCAGTTTGGCCTCACTCTTTACTTCTAGAACTTCTTAACTCTTTATTTTTCTTTTAGCATCTTTCATTTCTAAAGTTGTTTATTTGTTCTTGGGTATAATCTCCGGACACAATGCTTGTGCAAAGACTGAGAAAATGTGATCACTGAGTTTTTAGGAAGTTTGATGATTGCTGCCTTCCATGCGAATTTTTTTTCTTCTTATCTATATCTAATACAATTATAAAGTGAACATTCTTTGTAAACTATAACTGAAAAAATGAACTCATTTTAAAGAACTGTTAAAAAACAAATTAATCACCAAGGACAATACCGTCAAAACACACAAAAAAGTAATAGAGCAATAAAAAACAAGACAAAGTAACAACAAAATTGACCACCCCTCCTTTGGTCCTACCTCAGCCATAGAGTATGTGGCGATTTCTAGTATTAATTGGTTTTGTAGAAAAAGGAAGTCTGGGTGATGGTCACTTCTTCTATTGCACATTTAATCTTTAAGTTATTAGAATTCAGAAAATAAAAAGGAAGGTAATGTTTAATGCATCAACATATTCTAGAGTGGTTTTAACTTCTCATCCAATCGTTGGTTTTGTGTTTGGATTGTGTCAATCAGTTTGTGTTGGCCACGCACTGTGTATGCACACACTGAGCTATTACCTTCTATCATTTAATGCATTCAGATGCCTTCTAAGATTTTTGAATACATGCTCCAACCAGGTGCTTGATACACATGCTTATGAGGCACGACAAAAAGAGTATGCTGTGAAGGGTCACAGACATTTCTACTTCATGACACTGAATACCAGT
Source organism: Rubus idaeus (assembly GCA_030142095.1). Classification (NCBI taxonomy): domain Eukaryota; kingdom Viridiplantae; phylum Streptophyta; class Magnoliopsida; order Rosales; family Rosaceae; genus Rubus; species Rubus idaeus. The sequence continues at coordinate 29,704,728 of CM057966.1, forward strand.
GAGGTTTGTATTCTCCTGACATAAAATGACATAGACATTCTGCTTCTAATATTTTTAGGCAAACCTGTGAGTAGCGTTAAAAGTTCTGGAATCTGGACATGCATCTTTCAAAATTCTTAGTTTGTTATTTCCTATATTTTTGGGTCCTTGGTCATTTCATTTCTATATGGGCTGTGTTGATATGTATGCATGCTGTGTCAATGCGGCTTACTCACAGATACATGTAGAATAATTATCTTAAGTGTGCATTGTGGACTTGTTTGTATGTAATATTATATCTCATATCTGTAAGCGTCTATGTTATGACTGTACCACATGTTCTTGTGCTAATCTTAAATTCTCAATCATACAATGTTAGGCAGTAGATATTTTTCTTTTATTGATCCCAATTTTGCACGTTAACAATCAAATAAAGTTTTGGCCTCTTTTGTTTTTTTTGTCTGATTATTTTGCTCAAATTGATGAATGTCTACTATTGACAAGTTTACTTTTATTTCAGGTAATAGATGCATGTGCAAAGGGAAATTTGGGGCGCTTCATTAACCACAGTTGTGATCCGAATTGTCGCACAGAGAAGGTGAATGAAATTATGAGTGTATTATTTTTATAGAGGTTGTTAGATTCTTTTATTGTTGTATGGTATGGATGAGCCTTTCTTACTTACAGAAATTATAGGGATTGTTATCGCCCAACCCATTTCCCCCTCTTTGCCTTATAAGGGAGAGTGTCTCTTGGTTATGAAGGCCTTGAGATTCCCCAATTTGGATATGGATTCTCACCACTAATGGTAGTCCATATTTGTAGAACAGATCTTGATCTACTAGTTTCTATTGCTGCCAAGTAGTTTCCTACTTTCCTCTCTATTAATATTCCTTTTTTGGTCACATATCTTCTTATTCTTTTAATATATTTTTTTCACACAAATTCCAATTTTTTGATCCTTTCTTGTGTGAAGATTTTTGGCATATTTGCATGTTGTCCATCCTCTTTGATAGTGAATGAAATTTCTATGACAGTTTAAAGTCTCTTGATTATTTATTACAGAAACTATATTTCACTGGATTTGGTTTGTTGGTTGGTTATAATATTGGCCCATTTCCTTTATACTAGGTTACGTATAAATGCAACTTTTGTTCACTGGCCCTAACAGTGAAATAACAGTAAACACACTGTTCTGCAACTACATTCATTTTGTACATGTGCAAATAAGACTAAACTTTAGTAGGTGATCTGTATGCTGTGATGACTTGATCATTTGGCTATGAGATTAGAAAGTACTCATTTGGTTGCTGTATTACCATGGCACATATATGTAAACTGTGTTATCAATTTTCTTTTCCTGTTTTCAGAAAACATTCCATGACCTCATTTAATGTAAACTGTGTTATCAATTTTCTTTTCCTGTTTTCAGAAAACATTCCATGACCTCATTTAATGTATTGGTTTTTCGGTCTTTCCTCAAGTTAAAACCTTTGGAAAGCTCACTTTTAATTTTACTATTATTCTCTTCATAATCTTTTTGTTGTTTTTTTTGTTTGTTTTGGTCCTGAACAGTGGATGGTGAATGGAGAGGTCTGTATTGGCCTATTTGCATTAAGAGATATAAAGAAGGTATGCTTGCGCTTTGCGTAATTCATTTATGCTTAAATTTTTTGTTGGAGGCATTACCACTGTGATGTTTTGAATGGTTGAATGCTGATGACTGTAAATCACATGTACTCCGACTCTTTACGAGCAGGTTGAATCAGTTTTGAGTTATCTTTATACATTATTAAATTTGAACATGACTTTTGACTTTATTTTGCCGCTTAGGTAGGCGACATGTTTTCAAGTGGGTTAATGAATTTGTGAGATGTTTCATATAGCTGCATTTTATTAGCATAATGAAACAGACATGCTTTGTTCTTTCTGTGTTTTGGTATTGATGATGTATGCTTTAAGGCTGACCCAGGTCATCATATTCAAGTTCCCCAACTTAGGTCAGGCATAACTCTAACAGCACACATCATCCCTTTTTTTACATTTCTACTCATAAGCATGCAATTCAAGAAATCAAGTCACCTTTGCAAAATAATAAAATCTGTTAATACAATTCTAGGGTTACAGTCTCTTATTTATTCCAACTGTACAGCTATTTGTCCAGAAAGATGGTATTATTAGTTTCCTGATTTTGCTTATTTTAATTTTCAAGGAAAGTATATTATATGGTGACTGATCTGTCTAATAATTTAGGTCACCCTTTTAATTTTGGAGACTTCTACTTTTTCATGGACATCCTAGTATCCAATTTGTTATTAGTGTCTTGTAGATACAGTTTGGGTTAAAAAAAAGTTTATGTAAATGGATGGAATGTATAAAGAAAAAGAAAAAAGAAAACCTCGAGCTTTTAATTTTATGGGCAAGTCTTAGACTCTTAGTATGGCCTAACATCCTGTTGGCTGCATTTGCCTAAGAAGCCATTGTTTTTAGGTTCAATTTTTTCAGTTTACTTTTCATTTTCATTTCTCTGTGTTTTCACATTCACCATTCTGTGTATTTAAAAAATTATTTTTCAGGGCGAAGAGGTGACATTTGACTACAACTTTGTAAGGGTGATTGGAGCTGCTGCAAAGAAATGTTATTGTGGTTCGCCTCACTGTCAGGGTTATATAGGTGGTGATCCTCTTACTACTGAAATCATTGTTCAAGATGATTCAGATGAAGAATATCTGGAACCTCTGATGATTCCAGAAGATGGTGTAGCAGAAGATAGTAGGGCCAATGCGGTGCCCAGAGTCAATTCCTTTGATGGTGCGATAATCCAATGTGAGGAGAGTGCATCTACAAATAAAGAAATTGATAAATCAACAATTTCTATTAGCGAGTTGGAGATTACCACACAGAGAGGAGGAGTCCGTGAGCCAATATTCATTGGAATTGGAGCAATCGCAACTACCATCTTTTATCCAACCAGTTGAAGCTTTCCAACAAACAGAAGATATAACTAGTAGACCCATGCCTGTTGTTCGGCAGGAGGTTTTCAGGGAAAAGGAGACTACAGACTCCTTTGAACGACCAGAGATTACTTCTCCGATAAAAGTGAATCGCAAACCTTTATCTGATGACATTGATGCTAACAAAAACTCCAAGTATGACTCTATCGAAGATGAGCAGCTTTCCTCTAAAGTGCATCGGAATGTGAAAACTTCTCGTTCATCCAGTTTTGTGAAGAAAGGCAAAGTTAGGAGTACTCCTCTGAACACGAACAAAATTCAGGTGGTAGCGAATAAATCTCACGTGCTACCTTTCAAACCCAAAAGATCAATTGAAGGATCAGGTTAGGATTCTTTTTATACTTTTCTTTTCGAAGGAGTAAAGGATTAACGCATTAGGTAAGTGATGGATGGTTGATTCTGTTTAATGCTTGCAGTTGAAGAAAAGCTTAACGAGCTGTTGGATGTTGATGGAGGGATAAGTAAACGCAAAGTAAGTAGTTACTGTATATCCAACTCAGTTCTGTTAATTGTTCTGTTTGGTTTTCGCAGACTGAAAGGTTATGTGCATTTGCTTTAGATATATTGAGAGAAAAGTAAAATAAATTACATCCTTGGAAGCCTGGACCATCTCTGCTATTGAACCTGCTTCATCCTTCTTCTTTTTTTCTCCTCTTCTGTGTTACTTTGGGAGCCTATTTGTCTTATTTATCTTTTTTACTTGAAGCTTTAACCTGACAACAGCTTCTTCCCTTCTTTATTTTTTATGGTTTTTTAATCTCGTCTTGGATGTGTATTGTGTTGTGAATTTGTAGCTTATGTATGCTTCTTACAGGATTCCACTAAAGGCTACTTGAAGCTTCTGTTCCTTACTGCACAATCTGGTGATAGTAGCAGTGGGGAAGCAATTAAAAGGTCATCCAACATCTTTTACTTCATTTTGTTTCTTATGATATAATATAGAATTATTGATCACATAATAAGTTCAGTTATTCTTTGGTAATATTCCTTCATTAAAGGCCTTTTTTTTTGCAGCAATCGAGATCTTTCAATTATTCTTGATGCGCTTTTGAAGACAAAGTCACGTACAGTTTTGATTGATATTATTAATAAAAATGGTGCGTACCTCCCTTTTGCATATCGTATTTTTTGTTTCCCTTCCGTGGGAAACAAATTAAGTCATCTATTGAACCCCCATTTGCATAAAATGATGAATCTTTTTCTTTATCTTAGGTTTGAGAATGCTACACAACATTATGAAGATGTGCAGAAGAGACTTCAACAAGATACCGATCCTCCGGAAGCTTCTGAAGGTGACTTGCCTCAAAACAATATTATGTTTTATTGTGGTTTATTACTCAAAACTATTTCAAGTATTGTCTCTCTCATTGCATAAGGAATAGGGAATCAAATGCTTCTTCCTTATTCAAGATTGCAATATTGTATGGGAATAAAAATAATTTCAGGGATTTCATATCTCAAATCTCTGATCTGTTTTTCCAAAGCCATAACAACCTGGTTTTGGAAAGGGGAAGAAAGCTAAAGTTTTATGGGGCTGCAGTGTTCTTGCAATTTTTTGGGTGTTGTGGATGGAAAGGAATAGAAGAATTTTTGAAGTATATGGGGGGGTAGAGGTTCAGTTTCTGTGGGAGAGAATTAGATTTTGGGTGGCTCTATGGGCTTCGGTATGTGAGGTTTTTAAGGATTATAGTTTCTCCAGTATTTTGAGGGATTGGAGAGCAGCTGCAGTTTAGGAGTGTCAGTGTTTTATTGCTTGGGTGTTTTGTGAGGGGATTTTGGGCTCTAGTTAGTTTAAGCTTCATGTTCCCTTATTGTTGTTGTGGATTTCTTGTCCACTGTTCTGTATTCTTTGGTTTTTGAATAAAATTTGTTTCTTTTCAAAAAAATATGTAAAGTTTTATGATGATTTTCCTAGGATTCAAGAAATATTTGGTGAGAACATTCCTTGATCAATATTTTGGCTTGCAGGTCCTAGAGTATTTGGCCGAAAAGCCGCAGATACTTACACAGGAACATATTACTGGAGGTCCTCCCTGCCCGGGAATGGAGAGGTCATTATTTTTTTCTTCATTGAATAACCTTATCAATTGGTCATAGTTGAACTGTTTTTGTGCAACTGTTAGCTTTTATGTAATATGCCAACTGTTCTTGATCATTTTCAAAATTGGGGTGATTATTAAAATCCATTTAATTTTTTTCTTCTTGTAACTCCACTCTCACTCTCACCCCCAAACTCTACCTCATCAGACTAACCACGGACCCAGAAACTGTGCTTAGTTACAAACCGTATTTTTTTTTGTTTCTTTCTATGGAAAATAATAATAAATTTTACCAAAAAATTTTTTTTTTTTGTTTTCTTAAACTCACAATTTTAAATGTTACCAAACCGGCCATACAAAACATAATTTTATGAGAAAATTTTACTTCGGTCTCCAGCATAAATATTTTGGTTGCTTATTATCTGAAAATACCTTTCTGAGAATTGTGTTTCTGTACAGCTTTACGGAGTCAATACTATCACTGACGGAACATGGTGACAAAAGGGTATTGTTTTGTATATCTGTTTAGATTCCTTAATCCTGTAGTATTTTATCATGTTGATTGGAATAGTCTTCTTAGGGGCTTCATCTGATGTTATCTGTAATGTGTCAAGATGCATCAATGAATGGATGTATCCTCTGAGTTTAAGTCAGTTAAATTTTATACAGGTCCATGACATAGCACGCAACTTCCGAAATAGGTGGATTCCAAAAGCTTTCAGAAGACATGGTTTCGTAGACAGGGATGACGGAAAGATGGAATTTAACAGGGGTTCAAACTACAATAGATTTTCCACATCACATGACAATTGGCGTGATCAAAATGGAAGATCTACTGAAGTTGCAGATAGTGGCAAGCAATCAGTGGTTAAAACACCGCCTTCTGCAAGTACAGTTATCCAGGAGGGCTCTTCTGCAACTTGTACAGGTGGTTGCGCAACCAGTGAGACAAAAATTCGCAAGCGTAAAAGCCGATGGGATCAGCCAGCAGTGACATGCCCAGATCCAAGTTCACTTCCAAACAAGGAACAGAAGATTGAATCTAGTTCATTACCTGGGATAGGTGATGTGACATCGCATCCTGAGAACGTGAGCAGAGAGGGCGGAAATTGCTCCAGCAGTGTGCAAGATTATTGTCAGCAAAGTGATACTACTGTGGTTTATGATGGAAAGCAAAACAACCTTGAGGATGCCCCTCCTGGATTTTCATCCTGCCTTAATACCCCTGTGGTTTCATATATTGCTTCTTCGACATCTTCAGTTATAGGGCATCCACAGGCGAAGTTTGTTTCTCACTTACCTGTCTCGTATGGTATTCCACTGTCTATCATGCAGCAATATGGGACACCCCATGCTGAAACTCTAGATACTTGGGTTGTTGCTCCTGGCATGCCTTTCCATCCTTTTCCACCATTGCCCCCATGTCCCCGTCTTAAGAAAGACCCTTCGGATTCCCATGATGTCAATCATGTGTCAGTTAACCAAGCTTCAGAAGGACAACAAGCCAGCTGTGTCCCTGCGAATTGTCACTCTGAAGAAAGCACTCCAAGCACAACTGGTGCCACTCAAGCAGACTTTGGCATGCCATGTGCAAACAATCAGTTGGGTACTAAACGGCAGAGGGAATCCTCATATGAGGCCCCCATGGGAAGGAGATACTTCAAGCAGCAGAAGTGGAATCATCCAAAACTTGGGCCCCCATGGGTTAGGGATAGGAGTGGTTGGGGATGTAATGGGAACAACTTCAGAGGTGGGACAAACAGCATAGGCGTAGGAACTCTAGGAGACGAGCTTAGAACTCCATATTGTTCAGAGGACATGAGCTATAGGGTGGAGAAAGCTGGCAATAATGTCAATCAGCATTCACATCACCATTAATCCACATTCATTCATAGGATGAGCTCTTTATTTTCTTTATACCTCACTGTGTTCCCGATTCTTTTGTTTCCGGGTTTATTTAAATGAATTTTTAATCAATATTCAAGTCTTCGAATTGAAGTTATAATACCAAGACCTCAGTGAAAAAGATGCTCCTATCAGGTGCTTTTGATAGTATTGATCCATTGATACCTCAAAGAGGTTAGTAATTCTTATATATCAGTTTGATAGTGATTTATAGGGCTTCCGTGAATGATCTGTTCTTGATTAAGATGGCATTTTTATGGACATACAAAAATGAATAGAAGGATGATTTACATTCAGGTGCTTTTGATAGTATTGAAATGGACTCATTTTGTTATCTTGTTGCCTCTTAGGTCAATTGTGTTGAGTTTTCTTTGTCTCCTGATAGATTCTCGAAAAATCTTATGGTTATTTCCTGAAGACTAAGATGATTTATGTTGGTTATTTCTGCAACACTCTAAATGCTTAGTTGCCGATTATATCAACTGTGACAAGATATCTACTGTATAGACTGGTGGTTCCTCACTTATCAATCCACAATGCTTGACGCATGCAAAGACAGGAAACCATTTTCTCCGTTTTCCGAAGGTAATTACTATTCACCTCACTTTGCATTCTGAACTCGACATTTACAATGACTCTCTGGAGTGCGAAGAGCATTGCCGTATTGCAACATCACAAATGAATGTGATCTTCTGCAGTTATTAGTAAATGTGGATGCAAACTAGCAGAAACTTACCCTGTTGTTTTTGAGGATATAGCTCTGTGTATAAAACTTGTCAAAAATAATTAGTGATGCAGCTGCTGATTAGGAACCTGCGTATGAACCGGCACGCCAAACTGAAGCCCCTTCTAAATCCTACTGTGGCAACTATGGAAAACCATATAAAACGTGCCCCGTGATTTAACAAGGGTTGGGTTAAAATTGTGCTTGGTATCTCACTAATTTTGCTTGGTATCAGTAATTCAGTATCATCATCAGCATCTTCCTATAAAATGAAAATTACTGAGCATATAATCACTTTGATGTAGAGTAAACTTAGAAGTCTCATGTTTTCCCACACGTATTATATTATGAATCTCCCATTCCCCTTTCTTCAAAGAAAAAAAAAACTTGTCTAAAAAATCTTGTCCTTTTTCTTTTCTATGACAAATAGAGCCAAATGGTGATGAGATAACTGTTGCAGCCTCTACCATCTTATTCAATGGCATCAGAAACTCAGCAACAAAGAAGGATAACTAGTTTTTTTTTTTTTTTTTTTGAGAAATTAGGAAAAGTAGTAATTAAGTGAGCACTGGATAGAGAATAAATATTTCTGAGTATCATAACAAAGAGTGGATTTACAAAAGAATAATCAAATGAAAGTAACTATATATTGTATTTCAATGAGAATTTCTTTGCAAAATAAGAACAAAATACTCAGAAACTTGAAATAATTCCCCAACCTCTTCTAGCCCTTTTTCACAAAAATAGAAAATGCAAAGAAGAAATACACACACTTTTTCATCTAATGTAACTAGATCAGATGATGTATGAAGAATAAAATTCATCAGAATCTCCTTAGAATGCTTCTGATGTGAATAGCGCACCAGGTTTTCATCAAAGTTCTGTACTTCCTCCAGCCACTGAAATGATTCCCAATCACCTTCTTATAACTAGGCCTCTGCTGCACCATAATCCAGTATTTAGCAGTGTTCGGCCGGCTAGCTATGTACTCATCCTCCAAATTCAAAAGCACCAACCGTGCTAGCACCGGAATGAGCATCACATCTGCCATTGTAAACTCTTCCCCTGCTAAATATGGTGTTTCATTCAGCTGTTTTTCAACTTCATCTAGAAGTCTTATTAAATGTTCCTTGTCCTGTATCAAAACACTTGAGTTTTTCAACTTGTCTTCTGTGTCATATACTTCTTGTAACTTACTGTGATAAGCACCTGCTAAATCGGGAGATTCCTCCATTCGAGCCATCAACACCCGCCTCAAGAATTTGGAGGCAGAGCGGAAGTACTTGTCCGGGATGTGGGCAAGTGTGAAAAACTTGGGGTTCCATTCTTGTATTCTCTGCATCCATTCAGTGACTTCTCTGCCACTGAAGGTCATGTTCTCTATTCCTGTAGAGACACTTGCAATTCTTTCTACATACCTGGAAAAATCAGTAGCAGGTTAAAATCTTCCTTGTTTCTAATTAACATGTTTCGGGAAAAAGAGAACACTGCTCAACTTAATAACTTATGAATCATGCACATCAAGATAGACTTCCACATGTAATCTCATATTTAGTAATAGGGAGTGTTAGTGAAGTGACATACTGAATAATCTCAATCGTCTTGAAAATTTTATGCTCGCCATTCTGGAAAACCGGGAGTGTTGCACTCGGATTCATCCTGAAGAATGAGGCATTCATATTCTTACCAGTTACAGGATTGAGATGGAATGATGTGTAATCAATGCCTTTTTCTTCCAAAGCAAGTCTCACCCTTTGGCTGTCTATTGAGTAGGGATGGTGATACAACTGCATGCTTTTAAGCTAGTGTGAAGAGATTGCGATTTTCGTTTCGTCTTTGATGGTCTGCAAATAGTAAGAAACTGTGAAGTAACAAGTTTCAAGAGTGTCGGTATATATTTGACATCAGATTAGTAAGAAAAATGAAAAACCATAACATATGAGGTCCGCGTTTACATGAAAGGCTGAGGGACATGATGTAATAAAGGGGAGAACTTTCAACCTATTTTCAACTAAAGAGATGACAACACCAGCTTTCCAACAACACAGGTAAAAAAAAAGACTGCAAATTGCTTACTGTTATTTAAAAACAGACCAAGTTCCATTAATTTCGCAATGTAAAATTTCTTCCAAAACCCATTAAGAAAATAAATTATGCCCATGATGACTGTAAGTGTAAATTGTATAAGAGCTTCATATTGGAGGAAACAAATTCAAATAGTTCCATTGATAAATGCACCACTTTAATCAATTCAAAAGAAAAGCTATCAGAACATTGGCAAAAACCAAATTCAGATTCCAGAGCACAATCAAACCATGTATATGACAATCCAGTAGTTGCAGTTCATTCAAACTTGCCAAAATCCAAAGTTGAAGCTTCTAAAAGCTAACCCAAACATAGCTGTTTAATAAATTCATAACATGCTTCAATGCTCAAGAAAAGAATTTGTCAGCAAGAACACAATAAAATTAACAGGAACTTGCCAATATAATGATTCAGAACTTACTGAGAAGATGGTTGAAAAGAATATAGCAAAAACTGTAAAGGAGAGGACCTGGGGGATTTGAGAATTCTGTAGGCCGAAGAAGAAGAAGAAGATTGACCTGAAATGGAAAAAGCTAGAAAGGGAACAATCACAACTGGGACTCTGTAATCTATGCTTCCCAAAGTTCCAAATTGGAAAGTGCATCACCAACATTTGATACCACTATTCGCTCAACTAGCTTTGGCGACTGTACTCGCTGCCGCTGATTGGACACGTGTCTTCCTGTACTTTTTCTAGTTTCTTCGCCCCCTTAGCCACGCGACGTGTTGATTACTTCAGCATCCGGTGTAGAGTAAATCTAGTAATAATTGGACGTAAAGATAAAGTAATCTTTTAATTCTTGCCATTTGCCTCTTTCTATTTTGTTTTTTTTTCTATTTGAGTTGTGTGCTCATGAGTCATGAAAGATGAAGACTGTAATTTAAATTGCCAAAAAAAAAGACTTTATATTTTTCTTTCTCCCAGCTCTCTCTTGTTTTTTTTTTTTCCATTTATGGTATTATGGTAGGAAGGCTTACTATGAGTTGTAGTCTAAATTTCAACCATATCATTAGGGCAATGCAAGTTGATTAAGGAATTCTAGTTTGTCCAAACAAATTTTAAATAGGTCCTATTGGGCTAAATTTAGCAGCTCTTTTAATTTTAGTGGAAGTCTACAATGTGTTAATGTACTAAGAGCATCTTCAATAAACTCTATAAATGTGCTTCTAAGTTTTTTTTTTTTTCAATAGAAATGTGCTCTTAAGTTAAAATTAAAGAAAATTGTAACCAAAAAAAAAAATAAGAAAACGCTAAAAAAATTGTTACAATCATGCTGCCAATAGCAAAATTACTAAAAGTGACTCCTAGTGGAATTTTGAGTATAGTTAAAACAGCATTTTAATGATTTTTCTAAATGTGACTTGTACCTTAGCTTTTAACTATTTTTTCGATATTATAAAAAAAAATTATTTTTTAACAAATACAAAAAGAATAAGATATACCATTAGAGATACTCTAATATATTAACAGAGTAGTGTTCACATGCTCAGCCAAGTCAATGCTCAATCATGCTTAGTCACCGTTAGATTTAAATCCAACGGTGGAGAATGATGAAAAAATAAATATGTTTAAAAAATGCTATCATTCTCCACCGTTTGATTTAAATCTAACGGTGACTAAGCATGTGAATACTACTGTATATTAACATTCATGCTCGTAGATACCTCCTTATGAAGCAGACCAAGTCCACACGTCTATACCAACTTCCTAACGGTAGATAGTCATCTAACAGAAGACTAGAAAATACAAAAACGTAACAATCGTGGGGAAGTTCTAGAGAGAGAGGCTCCTCCTTCTCTCTAGATTTTCTCCTTCTCTGAGTGGCCAACATTGAGAGTCGGTGGCGGATATCTCAGTCTTTGACGACTCCGTTCGTCATGTTGGCGGCTTTGTCCGTCTCTCTGGCAGTTCTGTCTGTCTTCCTCCTTGGATTTCTCAAGGTTTTCTTTCCCTTTTGCCCATATCTATTATGGATCTTCAGCCTTGAAGCCCTAGAATCAAACTTCGCAGGCCTCATCGGAGCTTTTCTTCCCTATCTTCAAATCAACGATCTTAGGTGGTTTCTTGAGGTGGGTTCTCGTCGCCGCTCCTTTACGCATTCCGATGCTTTTAGTAAAATGGAGGTGTACAGAGCAGTTACTCCGGTATTCGTACCGACACCTTTGTTTGGTTCCATGGTGATTTCCGACGACTTTGGCTTCGTCTGTTGTTTTGCGGCTATGAGGATTCTTGTTGATTTGTGTTGGAGACTTGAAATTTGTGTTCGTTTTTGCTTGGGTTGGTTGATTTTGGGGCTTTTTTTATAGATTTGTTAGTTATGGGTCGGATTTTGGTCATCGGAGCAAGTTTTCCTTGTTGTGGCAACGATGAGATTTGCGGCGGAGGATTGGTGGTGGCTGCCCTTCTTCAATCTTGTTGTTTTGTCAATTATAGGGTTTGCTCTGATTTGGGCTTTTTGTTGGGTCATGTATTGGTCTCCCATTTTTGGGTTTTAATGAATTCTTCATTACCGGACAAAAAAAAAAAGATAGTCATCTAACACTGTAGGAAGCTAATCTGCCACTCTAATTTGCCACTGAAGAGAAGCAGTCTACTATTACCAAAATTAATATACAGAAACCCCCAATTTAACTGCTTTTATTGTTCTTCAAGTAAATGGATGGTAGGAGGAAGAAAGTGTGAAACTCAAAGAACCATCCTCATTGCTTTTGGGCTGGGCTCTATTAACATATATTTGTCTGAAGGCGAAAGCCCAAACCTCCTTTAAAATCTGATTTCTAGGCTGGGCCTTTTTCTTTTTTCTTCTTTTGGTACTAGGCCTTGAACAGAATTTCCAAAGTCAAAATAAATGAAAAGAGATATCTACCTAAACTTTTGTGCCCAGCAATAAATTCGAGGATATAAACGAACATGGTCCTTAACTAAATCATAGGTGGTCACATTCACCATCGGATCACCTTCCAAAAAATCCATGTCTAAATTAATGGTATGATAACGAAATTAAACACCTCCATCCATATATATGACGTAACCAAATCGACCTTACATGTGAATATCATTTTCGCTCTGCAACCATAAATTTCTTGAATGCGGCTATAAGACTCCCACACAAAACTCAAACGAAGGGGATTGAATGGGCGGCGAAGGATTTCTTTTGGACCCAAAATTATTAAATTCTGATGATCGAACTTGTTCAAATAAATGCTACAATCACATTGAATATTGAACTCGATCTATAGGCGACAAGCAAACATGCATGGCTTCTTTTAATGTCAACACACTCGGATCCTCTCATCTAGTTCAATTCGCTTCACCGAGTATAACATTAAGAATATGTATATTATTTAGTAAGGTGCAGGCTAATTAAGTAATTAATAATACAACGTATAAGAGGTTGATCTAATATGTTTCCTTTTGATTTTAGAGGCGGAGAATTTGAATATTAAATAGCTATTGATCTAGTGGTATTTCACTATTTCTCTCCATAATGTTGGATGAGATTCCAAGTTCGATTCCCTTCCTTCTTGTAATAAAAGACGTGAGATTTGAACTTGTGATTTCATCCAATATTATGAATGAAATAACGTCCACTAGGTGGGTGGATAATTTTTCTCTTTTATTCCTAAATGACCCAGAATAGATAGTGATCAAATTGATTAGTATCTCATTGACAACATTTTAAGGAAAATTCGTTATGGTTTCAAACTCTTTTGCGTGACACAAAAAAGACTCCAACAAATTAAATTCTGATAAGACCGAGATGATCGATCATGGCCTAACATGATCCATATATGCTGAATATTCTCTCACTTAGATGAATATATGATTATTTGCACTTTGCAGAGTTTGGAGAGTGGTCCAAGTTTTTCATTCCTTGACTAGTTAATAATCTAATTATACGAGCTAAAGGTAAAAAGGTATCGAATTATCGATTCTCCTTATTCCTTATAAGCTGGAAAATTATTGCAATATCTTCAACATCTTTAATTAAAGTCGGATCACAAATATATAAAACGTAATTAAGGTCACCAACTGACAAGTTTGGTTTCGTTTTCAGGTAGTTAAAAATGGTGTGTTAATTAGTTGCAACCCCTAGCAATTAAGGGGCGGGGAATAAGGAATGCACAAGTGCCCGGGTTTTAGTAACATTGCCGCTACTGCAATGCCTCGTCTTTCTTTGGTTAATGCGTCGTTTTTGGTTAGACCCTTAATTAATCAATAATAATAATAATCTCATTGGGAACTCATAATTACTAGTCTAAGCTATTATCATTACACGTAAGGGCATCTCCAACAAGGCTTTCTAAAACCCATATCCATACACAAAACTCAAAAATTTCATCTCCAACAAACAAAACTCAAAACCCAAAATGGGTTCCTACTAGCAACTTGACCCAAAATGGGAGGAAATTTGGAGAGGAAACCCATATATTCGGGTGGGGTTCATGCGGGACATAGCTGTTTTTTGACTAAAATAAGTATATAAAATGATTAAAATATAAAATGGGTATAAGTTTTGACTCATCCTTGTTGGAGATGAAAACCTTAATGAATAGTAATGAGTTTGGGTGAGTCAAAATTTAGATTTGGGTATGGGTTTTGAAGAGGGTTATTGGAGATGCCCTAACCGCCGAACCATGTATAATATCTCAGTCAAATCCAATCTTTTCGATCATGCTTTTCCTTGTATTAGACCCTCAATATATGGAGCATGTATATATATGACTATAATATATTAATTAATAACGACTGTACCTAATCTTATTTTGATCTACTAATTAAGTCAGCATGCAGATTATTTTAGACCCATAATTTGTGTATGGGAAATGTAAGAAGAGTATCTCGCAAACAAAAATGTCTAGATCATATCAATAACCTTGTTTTCAGGCATAATCCAGGCAAGCTAGCTAGTATTAATTAATATTTAATTCTAGCTACTTACCCAAAATATTTCCGAATTCCCAAGATTGACTTTGCTGCATGAAATCTATATGAGATAAGGACAAGAGTGGGTTAAAAGGTGCAGGGTTTATGCTTCACGCAATGCAATGCATATACGCATATAGTAAACTTATAGACAGATCAAATGGCTGAAGTGATATATTGCGTGCGACTGAAAACATAGTAATGTCAATGTGAGAAGGTTCATAGATGCTTTAAAAAAAACAAAAAAAAACTTCATAGATGGTGATACGTATGGGTTTTTTTTCGTGAGGGTCTGTAGCAGAAAGAAAAAGCTAAGATGGTTGTTTAATGGCAACGCATGGGCAGCTGGTGATATGTGGTAGCTATCGGTAGTAGCTAGGGTTAGGAGGCATCATTGCCTCTGGTTTAGTAGGACAGCGATTATGTGCTTGATTAGGAGATAAATTAATCAAATGATCAAGTTTATGATTACTGAGTATAGCTAGCTAGCTCTCCCACTTTCTAATTTCTTTAGCAATTTTTGAGCTTTTAGTACTTGTTTATTTTCATCTCTATATACCATATAATGTTTTGTTGGTTACAAAAAGTTTAGGGGAGGGAGAGGCTACCCCCACACCGAGGGCCATGGCATACTACAAACATTTTTACCAGGATTTATAGAGGAATTTACAGATCACCTACCAAACAAATGATTGTCGGCAGCGAGGATCGAACACTATATACCATATAATGTTATCAAAAGTTATGGAATGCATATTTAACCTAATAAAATCAATTGACGATAAATAAATAGATTCATAAATATTCTCTACCACTGTTAACTATATATGGTGTTCGGAACATAAATCCAAGGTTTACATGTTTATAACTTTATATGGCAAGAAGCAACTAATGTTGGCTGGACTAGCTATAGTACCCAGTGATTTATGAAAAGGATACTTAACCAATCCATCACAAAAATGTATATATTACCAATATTCTATGTGAACAAGATGGTTCGATCGTAGGCACGCATGGTGCGAATGAACCCTACCATATGGATATATTTGTTTTCTTAATGCATGAAACTATTCAATTTGCTATTATCAGAAGAAAAAAAAACGAATCTTAATGTATCTCAGTGATTATAGATATATTTGTTTTCTAATTTGCCTACAATCCCTACATGCAATGAGAGTGCATATATTATTCTATAAAAAAAACAAAAAAAAAACGAGAGTGTATATACGATGTCTTATAAGTATATAACTTATTATATATATAAGAGAGTAATTAGCTAATTAATAAGATATTCAGATGGTGGCACTAGCTTGCATCGTTAGGCCGGCAAATATCTAACGTCAAATATTTGTTGTTGCAATAGATAGTGATTTGTGGTTGGACCTTTGATCCGTACAGATCCCACGCATGCATGTATATTTAAGCTTAATTGAAAGATTGATTATGGATATATTAATAAATCCCGCGTTGCGTAATTATGGGAATCAGAGGCTCATAGTTATTTTTATTTTTTGGACAATACTCATAGCTCAAAGATTGTTATTGATTATCAATTGTAAGTATAGATTAATAAACCGTACTAATCATCATGATCGATCAAATTATATATATACTATTTTGGTTTATATCTGATTATTCAAGACCATTGTTTGGGTTCTCCCCTCCTTTCTTTAATTATGCTTTTGTTCTAGCGAGCTCGATCACTAATAATTAGTTGAGATTATATATTGTAATTTTGTTGCTAAACTTTGGATTTTGACACCAATAATGGTCATTATTTAAGAGCCTGTGTACTTGTGAATTATGGGGCAAGTTTTCTTTTCATTTTCTTGATGCCTAGCTAAAATAAACTAGGAGCATACGTACAGCGAGAATACCATTATGGCCGGCTAACAAATGATGGATAGATGAAGAAAACACACCAAACAAAATTTAATAGAGATCGTCTAAGTTGTTTTAGAAAATAATGTGATTGAACCCTTAATTCCTTGTACTTCAAAACAAAATAACATTATTCAAAACATAAGCACAAAATCGATCACTTAAACAAAAGAACATGGAAAGTAGTAAACTATTGTAAATATATTACAATTCTATTTTTGAAATATATATTTATATCACGTACATATATACCATTATATATATACGTACTCTTTTACTTACAATTTATTCATATACATGTACATCGATAGTCATCACTTTGTCAAAAAATATCACCTCTTAAAATTTTATCATAAATGTCTCAACATTAGTGTGATATGAGTTTGTTTAGGGTTGCTTCTGAAAGATCTAAAAATGTTTTTAAAATTTGGTAAAAGCGCTTTAGTACAAGGAAACACTTGAAAAATGCTTATCAAAACCATTTCTAAGTGACTCTAAAACTCACCCAAAATATATTTTAATTTTTTTAATATTTATAATTAATTTTTTTAATTATTTCAAAAACGCTTTTGGGTATCCGAAAAGTAATCCCAAAATAGCCATATAAAGAGTGATTCTTTTAATTTTTCCCTTTTAAAAAAAAAATATTTTTCCTAGCTATATTAACAGAGAATTTCTCACTAATATATTTTTTATTAGACAATAAATATAGAACATATTATCATCACCTAGACAAGTACCGACTACCGCCCCGGGATCGATGCTTGTCATTTCATCACGTGAAAGAAACAATACATTATCAGCCCACCGACAGAACCAAATAACCAATTGCCCTTAAATATTTCTTTCCTCCTTGCTCTTAAATCACGCAGTCGCTACCATTATTAGCAATAGATTATAATTCTTAACAGTACATTACAAACACTGAAGCACAAAAACTAGCACAGTTCCAGCCCCAGTTTACTGTATGAGGAAGGTGCGCATATATATACCTGGACCACCACTTGATTAAGACCCAAATTTTTAATGGTGACCACAATGTATAAGGATCGATCTGAATCTAATACCAGCCCCACCCACATGTACGTATGTTCTTCCTCTTCTGCAATTCTTCGACCTCAAATTTCTTCCCCAGAACAGTCCTTTTCCTTTTCGTCCTGCAACACGTACACCGCTACTTCCCTTTCTTCTTCTTCTTCACCTAATTCTCTTTCTTTATTTATTTTTGGGGTAGGGAAAGAAAATTAGGGCTCACGTGGCCGCCACCCTTTTCCCCACGTGTTAGGTCACCGCCAACCCTAAGAACGTTGCCACCTGTGTAGTTCTGATTGGGCCTCACGTGATTCAGTTGTTTAGGGTTTCTGAAATGAAAAGAGGAGGAGCGCATGCACCGTACAAGGTTGTTTTCTGAGGCTGCAGCCACGGGAATAGTTATTTTCCGAGGACCGACGCTATTGAATAGAAAAGCAGGGGAGCAATTTTTGTTTTTATTTTTTTGGTACCGAACCCTAGATATTTTGATATGGTAGACAACGACATTGGGGTATAAATAATTTGATGTAACATGAAAAAAAGGAAGACATTCAGATAAGATCTTTGAGTGGGACTAAGTCTTTATGCGTATATATGGTGCTTATTAAAACATGGAGTTGGAGGGACTGTATGCATGTGATTTTGTCCCAAAGGAAGAATTAGTGGGGAACATAATCCAAGTTCTTAAGGTTTAGTAGTACCTGTAATACGGTTCACTTCGGTTAGAATGTAGGTATTATGGTACGTATTTGGTATGAAATTTGAGAAACCCCACAATGCAATGCTAAACTAACTTCGTACAGTAACTAAACCAAACACACAGCTCTTAAGAGTTTAACAAAGCTCATGTATCTATACAAACATAAAAAATGATGAAATCTAAGAAGATAATTAAGGAATGCAAAAATGTGGGAGGGGAAATTCAAAACTTTGATTTCGTGTGAGTCAATCAACAGTCATACGTGTGTTTTTTGGATTGTTTGAAAGAAAAATGAGGATTAAATCATTCGACTTTATGGTCATAAATCATGATTTTCAGCAAATTCAATATCTTTTTATATAAAAAAGTCACCTTTATTCAGCAAATTCAATCAATCATAATCATGATTAAGAAAGAGACCAATTGCAATAAAGTCTTGACTAATTAATAGTCACATTTTGTGATGGTTCCTTGTGGCCAATGGTCAAGTAGTATTCATTACAATAAATAACATATTATTTCTCTACCTTATATATCAATTTAATTAGCATACATAATGCGCGACTCTAACTACCATCTATTATATAAAGTAATTAATACAAACCACACCACTCAATAGTCAATTCCAAACTTGGTTTTTCCATTTAAAATATTATATTCCTTTTATGTACAGTTATACTAAGATTTTGGAAAAACTGTTTGATACTTTTCCATGAATTTATAACCTGTTTATACTCCATAAGAAAATGAGCCGTGAAGGTTTTCATGTTACTTGAATTCTTCGAATAGATGAATCAGTTAGCCAATAGACTCATACTTGACCCAAAAAAGCAAAAATTGATGGATTCATACAATCCAACCAATGAACCAAAGGCCAAAAGGAATATTAAAAAGTGAATACCAATAATATAATACCTCCAATACTATCACATTCGCTCGACGATAATAAGTCAATAACCTTGAGCTTACAGCCCTACCATAATTACACATGCAGCCCTTTATTAAGCTCATGCTTACCCATGTCACTCACATTTGCATCCCATGTTCACTATTCACTAACGAACCCATCAATTTATACCAGTAATCATATATAAGGGTAGTGTTTGTTTGTAAGTTGGGAATGAGATATTACCTTTCCCAAGAAAATCCAAAAGCCAAATCATGAAAGGTATGCATTCTCGATCAGATAAAAGAAGAAGATTATAGAGAATATGATAGAGAAACTGTTGGAATTACGGAAGAAAAATTATAGAGATTTTAACTTTTGAGTCCCTATAATAAAGATTTTTCGTACTCTTAGTTCAAATTTTGTAGTCGTACACTATCAAGGAATAAAATGACTTTATGAATGTATGTATTGAATAGTGTTTATTAACGAAATTACAATTATATATTTTATATAAATGTTTAATTTTTTCACTAAATAAAATTATGTTGGTATTTTGATAGCATCAAGATTATACCAACACATTCAATAAATATACGTGTAGACCTGATTTATGAAATTTTGTTTTTCAAGACAATATAATCATAAAATGTGATGAATATTAGTACAATGTTGAATGTTCAAACCCTCAACAAATTTACGAGTAATGTTTATATGTATCACACTACTATTTAAATTTATCGTAAATTATGATAATTTTGGTGAATTGAAATCGACTCTCATAAATTCCAATTAGTTATACTTATATGAAACTAGAACTATCGCGCAAACTATAGATGTGGTTGTCGTAGCCAGCCTAGTAGGTAATAGTAGGTACCTAGTGGAAGAGAGAAGAAAGAAGCCGGAAAAAGTAAAAAGAGGTTTTTTTATGAACGAATTTATCGAATATGGTATATAGACCAGAAAATTTGGTATAAACATACATACGAGTTGTAGTTTTATACGTAAACTCATCGAGCCCCATCCAGGTCCCATGTGCGTTGCAGGCGGGCCAACCCACACAGAATTAACTAAACAAAACCTTTACCTTAATCACTTGTTTAAAAAGCCAAGTAATCTCCCAAATTGATAACACGACTGCCAGTTGAAAGTTGAAACAGCTCGATCACTAAAAAGAAGTGAGCTTGAGTTATATAGCAGTAAAAGTAGGACCGGCTCTGAGAGGCTTAAATTGCTACGCTTTCCCTTTCTTGCACTGGTATTACTGGTGTGCGATCAAGTCCGCAAACCGAAGCAAACCCAACGAACCCAGATAAATGGAATTTGGAAACTGACCCAGAAACCATTAGACCTGGTGCTGACAGTTAGACCCTTTAAATATTTGAAAATGCTGCAAATTGGGGATGGTGGAGAAGCAGAGATGGAGAGGTGTGGTGGGCGTTCGGTTGTGGTGGGAGTGAAGCTCGACTCCAAAAGCAGAGAGCTGCTGACGTGGGCTCTCGTCAAAGTGGCTCAGCCCGGTGACCGTGTCATTGCAATTCATGTGCTCGGTAAAAATGGTGAGTCAAAGTTTTCTTCCTTTTTTGGGTGGTTTTGTGGTTTGGACGTACTGAACTGACTGGGTTTGGTGTAAATGGGTTCTGTGTAGAAATTGTGGATCGAGATGGGAAGTCGTCGCTTCTTTCTCTTGTCAAAGCGTTTGACGCTGTTCTTGCTGTGTATGAAGGCTTCTGCAACTTGAAGCAGGTTCATTTTCTATCAGCGTTTTGTTTGTTTTCATTAATTTGGGGTTTTGCTGTCCTTCTATGGATTTTGTCATATTCTCTGTTTGTTTGCTGAGAAATGAAAAATTCAACCAGAGTGAAAATCAGAGCCGTTTTTCTAACTTCTGTGTTTTTTTCACAAATTGAGAAGTTGAAGCCTACCAAACCTTGTTCTTGACATCTTGCATTAGTCTCATTGCATTGGAGATTTTGATGAACAAATTTGCTTCAAAAGCATTACCCTTTCTCTTTTGTTTCAAGTTGAATGATTAAAAAGTTGGGATTTTTGGTTGTCATACAGGTTGATCTCAAGCTTAAAATTTGCAGAGGAACATCAATCAAGAAAATTCTAGTTCGGGAAGCCAAATCTTATAATGCATGCAAGTTTATAGTCGGAACTGCTCAGAGCCACCATAAAATCCGGTCATCCACCACCGTCGCCAAGTACTGTGCTAATAAACTGCCTAAGGATTGTGGGATACTTGCTGTAAATAATGGGAAAGTTGTGTTTAACAAAGAGGGCTCTCAATCAAGTAGTGATTCTCAAGGTAGTTCTAAATTTCGGTGCTTTCTTTATTTTATTTTTTTTCTTTTAGCTATGGTGGGATTCTTAATTCAGTACTTGTTTGCAGGAAGTGAAGACCATCATCGAAATGGTTTGCTCAGTGCATTTCATAGATCACTGAATAAATCTTCCAAAGTACTAAATGAAGGCAGTGACAATCCGACTGTAAAGAACACACATGATAATTGTCAGAAAATGGAGCAGACATTAGCTAAAATCTTTTTCGAATGTACGGACACCACTGAGAAACAGAAATGCTCAGTTTGTTCACGGCCCTCTGTGGATACTTCTAGTCACCAATCTATTGCAGATGATGGTGAAGATAAATCCATGGCTATAGTGCCAGTACAAAGAGAAGAGCCAGCAGCAGCAAGTTCAATTAATATGTTGATCAAAGAATTGCCTGAAGCAAGACCGGGTTGGCCACTGCTTCGTCGTGCTGTGTTACCAGACCCTTCGGAGAGGTCTCTGGTTCGGAAGATCTCGGTGGTTCAGTGGGCAATGCAGTTGCCTAGTCGGCGTCATAGACAGAACAGTTGTGATCCAGGTGAGGATCAACCTTCTTGTCTAGATGGAGAAAGTGGTGCAATTGTTCCTGTGGGTAGCGAGGCAATGACTTCCCCAGCTTCACCTGACCACAATTCAAAAGGCCTGCCTAGAGAATTGGAGGGTCTGCATGAGAAGTACTCATCTACTTGCAGATTGTTCAATTACCAGGAACTTCAGTCAGCAACATCGTATTTCTTGGCTGGTACAGTCCACACAATTCACATCTCAAAAGTCAAATGATCCATTTTTTCTTCGTGTTTTGTTTACTGAAAACATTTTCTTCTTCAATACCAGAAAATCTGATTGGGCGAGGCGGTAGTAGTCAAGTTTATAAAGGCTGCCTTCCTGATAGCAAGGAACTTGCTGTGAAAATCCTAAAACCATCTGAAGATGTATTGAAGGAGTTTGTTCTGGAAATAGAGATTATCACTACATTACATCACAAGAACATTATTTCCCTTCTGGGATTCTGTTTTGAGGATAACAATCTTCTCTTGGTTTATGATTTCTTATCAAGAGGAAGCCTTGAGGAGAATCTCCATGGTATGTAACTATATCTTTTTTGAGGAGTTGTGTTTTTTGTTTGAACTCTAGCCTAATTTGCATCTTCTTGATTTTTTTTTTACCTCATTAGGAAGTAAGAAAGACCCAATTTCATTTGGTTGGAATGAGAGATATAAGGTGGCTGTGGGTGTAGCTGAGGCCTTGGATTATCTGCACAGTGGCAGTGCTCAACCTGTAATCCACAGGGATGTAAAATCATCCAATATACTATTATCTGATGATTTTGAGCCACAGGTAACTTGCCTCACTTTCTTTCTTTAAAAGTACGTATATTTCTTTAAAAGTAACTTGCCTCACTTTTTTTTGTTTTTGAAATTGTCGGTGTTCATACTATTTATATATATATATATATATTTTATTTTTCAGCTCTCTGATTTTGGACTGGCTAAATGGGCATCAACCTCCTCATCACATATAACATGCACTGATGTTGCAGGCACATTTGGGTTTGTACCTGTCCAAGCCTTAGTTTTCATCTTCTATCTGTAGTTTGTTGTTTCCAAAGAAAACAATGGAAATTATGATATACTGAGTACTAATTACATTGCTTTTTGCTACAGATACTTGGCTCCTGAATACTTTATGTATGGCAAAGTAAACGACAAGATTGATGTATATGCATTCGGTGTCGTACTCCTTGAACTGCTTTCAGGAAGAAAGCCTATAAGCAGTGACTATCCGAAAGGCCAGGAGAGCCTAGTTATGTGGGTATGTCCTTTTTTCCCCTAGTCATGTCCTCTTGATGTTGTCTCATGAATGAAATTGATTGATTACTGAAACTTACATCTTGTCCAGGCCAAGCCAATTCTAAATGGTGGAAAGGTTTCCCAACTATTAGATCCGAGTTTGGGCAATAACTACAATCAAGGCCAAGTGGAGAGAATGGTTTTAGCAGCCACTCTTTGTATCAGACATGCCCCAAGAGCAAGACCCCAAATGAGTTTTGTAAGTTGGGTCTGATCCTCTGAGTAGCTTCCCCTCAGTTTATACCTTACAATTTTCTTCATGCTGTTGATAGTATAAGGCCCACATTGGGAATTCTAAGCCTTGTATTAAGGAAACAAAATTCTGTCCTTTTTAATGAACACAGGTTGTGAAGCTCCTTCAAGGTGATGTAGAAATGATTAAGTGGGCTAGGCTACAAGTTCATGCTTGGGAGGAATCAGATATCCCTGACGACGAGGCATGTCCACGGTCTAATCTGCAGTCTCACCTTAATCTCGCACTGCTCGATGTGGAGGACGACTCACTCTCCATGAGCAGCATTGAGCAAACCGTCTCCTTAGAGGACTACCTCAAAGGCCGGTGGAGCCGCTCATCGAGCTTTGACTAACAGTTTCACCTGCATAACTCTATTATGCAAGTAATGGCTCTTCCTTCCTTTAAAAAAGAAGAGAAAAAGTAATGGCACTTCCTGTTGTGTGATTAATTTGTATAGTAATCCCCTCCATGGAAAAGAAAAAAAAAACAAAAACAGTGGCGTTCACATATTGTATTAGAGGTTGGCTTATAGAAGGGTTTAGGATGAGAGGTTGTTTGTGTGTGCCCTCCTCCTTCTCTCAGTCATAAACTGGTCCTCATTTATTGGGCTGGTTTTCTTTTACTTTTTTCTCTAATTGGTGTCACTGTATCAGTTGCTTCTTGGTCTCAATTACACCAAGAGTCGGATTGTAATGTTGAAAGATAAATGTGTTGTAATTCTTGATGGTTTTATCAGAGTGATCAAGCACAAGTTTACAAGACTAATATGAGAAAATCGACTCAATCAATGGTTTTGACTACATAATTTGTAGGGTAGCCCTAGCTTACCAGGGGTAATGATGTTTTGCAAGAACTAAGTGCTCAAACATGTCCATACCCATTCAAAAATGGGCAAATGCAAGTCATTTTCCTCTATCCAACTTGCTAGTAAAAAAATAGTACTATGGCAATAATTTGCTTTATAAGTTTGGTTTGTCCTTCAAGTCATTTATTTTGGTTAGATTCTTTGCGTAGTGCCCATCAACGTCTTTGAATGGAATACTCACATGGTACCTGTACCTTTGTGCCTCTAAAGTCACGAGGAGGGTCTCCCAACACCTCAAAAGCTAGGGTACCGGCAGGCGGCAACCACCTCTATAAAGGACTAAAAATAGTGGTCAATATTATGGCAAAGTCATTACTGGTCTAATTCACCGACACCAAACACCCCACTTTGGTCATTTCCATAGCATCAGAAAATAGAAAATATCATAGCAAGGAGCCATACGCCCATACCCATGTTTTTCCTGTTTACAAGCCAACTACTATCTTAGATTTGGTTAGTGATACTAGTATACTCCAAGGCCATTCAAGGACAGGCCATTCGGCCCATTTCAATTTTTTTTTTGCTTTTTTGCCGAAATGGTAAACTTAATCAAGGTAATCCTCTTGTTATCAACTATCTATTTTAAGGGTTGATCCCGCAATACCCCGGTAATGAGTGAGTGGGATGGGTTGCTGGGATACTCATCGAGGGTTTCGGCCCAAATTGCATGTGTTCTTAGATGGGTGCTGGTTCATGACCGACCCATCTCCTATAGACTGAAAAAAAAATATCTATTTTATTATTAAAAAAAATCTATTTAAATTTAATCAAGTGCTGTTTTCTTAGCAATAGATAAAAAAACTCTTAAATTTGATTGAACTCTCAAATATAAACAAGTCCTCTTCTCAAAAATAAAATTTTAATTTTCAACTATACAGGTAAAACTAAACCGAACCGAACATATTCAATCAATATAATTTGAGAGAATTTGTAAGTTTGCGATGCAGAAATGTATCAATTAAGACCGATCAAATTCAACCGTAGGTGATCACTATTTTTTTTCTTTCGATTAAAAGTTACCAAAAAAAATAAAAAATAAATGGTGGTTATTGCCTTATTGGTGGTTGATGGTTTTCAAAGTTGAAAATTGACCTTTCCTTTTTTGACCATTAATTTTGACAGTCTACCCTATACAAATTACAATGATTAGATTTTTTTTTTTTCTACAAATAGAACGGCATGTCGTCTTCAGTGTTAAAGTTAGGGTCTCGCTGTGAAAGTGAAACTGGCGACCAAGATAAAATCAAAAGTCGCACAAACAAAATCGAAATTCGCAGCTTTGGCACAAATTTGAGAAGGAAGAAGACGAAGATCAGAGAGCCCAAGAACCAGAGAAGAGATCTGTGTTCCCCATGGACCTCCCTCAGTACCTTCACCACCATCCAAGGTACGCTCCTTCTCACCCTCCCTCCTCCGACCCAAATTTCCCAAACTACCCTCACCGCAACCACCACAACAACTACCACCACCACCACACTCCGCCTCCCCCGTCACCTCAGCCCCCACAGCTCCGCCCCCCTCCGCCTCCACAATCTCCGTCTTCCTACAAAGCTCTACCACCCCCTCCGCCACCACCACATCCCCAAAGGACCTTCTCCCCTCATCCAATCGATTCCGACCATTCCAGAACCTTCTCGCCTCGGGCCAATCACCGAGCGACTCTCGATGCCGCCGAGCGGCCTCGTCATCGCTTGTCCCAATTTGTTGACCACCACTACCGCGAATCCGGCCCAGATTCTTGGGACCGGTCGAGGAATTACTCGCCGCGCGATTACGACCGTGAATTGCTTAAACCCCAGTATAGGGGCGATTCGCAATCCGACGGCGGCAGCGCTAGGTTTAGATCCGAGTACGAACGGGATCGTCGAGCGGAGGATAATTTCCGTCATCGCTCCAACAATCACGACACGTCGTATCGTGAAATGGAGTTCCAGAATTCTAATTCGAGTTCGGGTTGCTACGATGAGAGCGCGTATGAAGAGCTGTTGAAGAGTGGGAGGAGATATGAGGCGTATGAGATTCAAAGGTGGGGTCTTGAGAGACCTCAAGCTGAGGAAGATTTGTACGATCCATTCGAATTGGATGAGCGCGATGAGGATGAGGATGAGGATCGAATTGTTTCAGACAAAAGGGATTATTATGGTTCCGACTCAGCAAGAATCAGTAGTAGTAGATGGAAGCAGATACAAAAGAAGAGTGCTTTGCTCAGACTTCAAACTCCAAAGCTCCGGGATCGGAATTACTCTGCTTATTTTGATAATTCTGGCTCCGGTGGGTCATTCAGAGGGAAAGAGCAGTACGAGTATTCAGGTCATGGGAGGGATGAACAAGAAGGAGAAGAGAGGCGTGGTGGAGAAGAGAGAGGCCAAGAGCAGAGAGATGGGAGTCCTCTGGACCTTGATGTTTCTTTTAAATCGAATTCACTGGTAGCCAAGACAGTTAGAAATAGGGATGAGAGGAGAGGTTCAGTTTCTGATAGGGATCGTTCAGATTCACCACCCACTAAGCTCACCGAGGATGTTGTAAATTTGGATACTTCCGCCCTTGTTTCGAATAAGACATCCAGTCCTGACAAGGACGCATTGAAGTTGAAAGGAGAAGTTACTACTTCTGGCATGAATTCCCAGCCTTGTTCTGTTGTGACTGATGATGCATTTGTAAAGAGTGAAGTGGAAAGAGAATCCAAGGGCGAGAGCTTACATAAAGATGGCAAGAATCTTAGTTCCAGACCGATGTCTTCTCTCAAGGTTTCTAAGAAGACAAAAGTTGTGAAGAAAACAGTGGCCAAGAAGACAGTGAAAAAGGTCACAAACCCCACTTCACAACCAAAAAGTAAGATTGATGAACCAGGGACTAGTTTTATTCATAGTCCATTTGCAGGCACTGGCAAGGGGGAAGCCTCTTCCATTTCTGATCCTTGTCCAAATGACCCGTGTGTGTTGCCTGTAAACAAGAAAGTAGATGTATCAGACGAATATGGCAGTGTTCTCAACTCTTGTAGTAAGAATATTGGGAACAACTCAACTGCCAATTTGGGTTCTTCGAGTGCTGAAGAGATTAATGCTGATCAGAGGCGCCATCTGAATGTAGATACTCCAGTCAAGGGCTTGCTTTCCGTTTCAAATTTCAACAGCAATGTAACTGATTCAATTAGGGTAGCAGCTTGTCCTGAAATTTGTGGTGTTGTAGATGTCAGCAAACCGATTTGTCAGAGTGAAGACAATTTATCGCCTGATAAAGTTTTACAAAAAGAATCATCACAGTCCATGCTGGCTGTAGAAGGCAATCTGAGTTCTGATTTTTTAAATTTAGATAAGAATGTAATGGGTTCTGACCATGATGCCGAAACCACCTTGGATATTGACAGTGGTATTAAAATGTCACATCAGGAAATCATGGTTCATGATGTTGGCACTGTGGATGCAATAAGCGAGCAACCTTGTAGATATCAGCTCCCCACATCACTTCAAAGTGGTGGTTTTGTGGAAGAACTTCCTAAGGCTATATCTTCAGCAGAAAGTAATATGGCAGTTGGTTTGTCAAGTTCAGGGGAGACCAAAGCTGTCCGCTCCAAGATTGGTAGACGTACCAGGTGGGATTCTGACAAAGTTTATGTTAGAAAAGATAAGAACATTACTGTTTCCAATGGTGGGAATGCCAATTCTTTTGAAATTTGTGCCACAGAAAGATCTCCAAATGTTCCAGAATCAGTTGGAGATACAAAGAGTGCTACACCTATGATCCAAAAGAAGAGAAAAGTTAAGACGCAGTTAGACTTTTCAAGGATATCCGACACTTGTGTGGAGCCTGTAAATGTTTCGGTCCGCAAAAATGCCTTGGATGCAACAGTAAGTTCATTCCTGAAGGATCCTAGTCATGCAGAAGTTTCTGTTCATGGTGTTCAAAAGTTAGATATCAGATCACAACCTGGTAATGATGGGGTCAGTGTTCTGAATGGGAAAAGTTCAGTAAATGGGTTTTGTGATACTAAGCTTTCAGCTAGAATTGATGTTAATTATGACACCAATGAGATTTCACCCAAGAGGAGAAAAGTGTCTGGCTCTCATCTGGTATTGACTACAGCTCAAACCAACAGAGGACCTGCAGATAAATCCACATCTTATACACACGAATCTTTAACTGGTAATGATGTTCCAACAGATCAAGCGGACAAAGGTACTTCTTCTAGCATAGGTTCTCAGTGTGCTACTTCTAATTTAATTCCTTCTCACGAGGAAATCAATGTATATCTCGAGGAAATTATGGCTGGAGTATCATCTGATACTGTAGGCGCAGCTAGGGATGCCTTTACTAATGATGATATGAAGTTCGAGCACCAAGGTATTGACTCTTCTTCAGTTTCTGAAGGGTCAGGTACTCCACAGACACAATTCCTTTGTCCTTCAGAATCGAGAAATGAGGAGAATGAGGATAGTATTGAAGTTATGGGTGTAAATAATAATCACCTTGACATTATGGATATAGATGGTAGTCATGAAAAACATTTTGAAGTCTCTGCAACAAATGAGCAAGTTATGATGCATGGTGAGACTGCCCCATGCACAATTCATTCAGAACTCCAGCCTGCAGACTTAGGTGATAATTCTTTCTGTACAAATATGGAATCAGATTACCTCTATGTTAAGCCTTTTGTGTCAAATTGTCTGCTGTCATTTGCAAATGGCAGTGAATTAACTACTACCAACTCTAATGATGAAGGCATGAAGTCTGTGCCCGATAAACTATCAGATACAGGTACTCCAGAAACTTCAACTAGTATCACTGACATGCATATGCTGACTTGTAATCCTTCAGTTATTAAAAGTTTCGATGAAAAAGTTTGTGGGGATGACCAGAAATTTGACGTGAAGTCTGTGGTTGCATCTGCTGGGAATTTAATCTCCGAGACCAAAACTAATTTAACATTAGATCATGTAACTGAAGATGACCAATCAGTCACAGGGAAGACGGTACCTTTGAAATTGCAAAATTCCAAAAAGACATCTCATGGTCTGCATCTCATAAGCGCTGAATCTGCATTGAAGAGCCAGCTGGGTCAAGCTACTCGTAAGATTGTTCCAGGTCGTCCATATTCTTCCTTTTCTACCTCACAGAAGACTACCTCTTCAACACATATTTCAAAGCCTCGGACTTGGCATCGAAATGCTAATTCATCTGCATCCCCTCTTCCTGCAAGTATACCTTTCTCTAGTACTCTTCCACCTCAAAGGCAGTTGCCACAAAGAAATGGAAAAATTGAGAGTAATTCTTATGTTCGTAAAGGTAACTGCCTTGTTAGAAGACGTGCTCCAGTTGCTGCTGTACCACAAAGCTCTCAAGGTCTTAGTTCATCTGTTTATCAATCAAACTTTTCAGGTATAGATGGATTGAAGAAGAATGCAGGATCTGACAGTAGGGTTGACATTAAAAACCCTCCGAATCTCATGAGAACTGGAGGAATGAATGCTTCTTCAGATAGGCCCACAGCCCCACTACCCAATGGAGCCAAAATATCTACAGCTGCTGCCATCTCTTCCGGGATTCCTACATTATCCCCATTGGCTGAGCCTCTTCTTAGTGGTTTCTTGGAAACTTCATCAGATCCTATGAATTCTTCGGAAGCTAAAGATGCAGAAGGATCAGTCAAGGACTTGCTGACAACTTCTGTTACTCAGGAAAACCATTGTGGTCCAGTCAACAATCTACATGATGGGAATTTGGCGTCTTCACATGCGAAGAAGATTATATATGTAAAGCGAAACTTAAATCAGTTGGTTGCATCTTCAAATCCTTCAGACCTTTCTGTCCACAATGCGGATAAGAAACAACCCTCAGATGGCTACTACAAGAGGCGCAAACATCAGCTAATTAGGTCTTCTTTGGAAAGTAATGGCAAACAGACAGTTCTCCTGCCCACTGACAATCTAAACTCAGGGATGCAAAGGGCTCGTAAGGTTATCCCCAGTAGAATATTTAACAAGAAGCGATCACTTAAGGGTATGCTATTTGAACTTGTCCAATTAGTTGTTGGTAAGAAATATTATCTTTTCTATAGATGAAAGATGCAATCAACTAGTTCTGAAATGCATTTGCTGCATCAGGGAAAAAGTAGCTTTGATCAATTTCATTTGTTGTTTACTACAACTGTTAAGCATCAAAATGTTTATCTTTCTTCTGTGTTGTCTTTTCCTCCATTTTTAAATGTATTTAGCTCTTATCTGCAACATTTCCAACTTAAGTTTGTTCTTGGAGAGTTTTCATCAATTTTATTTCATATTTCATGTTTTAGGGATGGTGAAATTTTACAAGTTCGATAATCTCTTATGGGGCACTCCTCTGTGCCAGAATATCTTATTATTTTTGGAGTCTGGAACTGTTGATGTACTGGTATTTGTTAGTCTTTCTTTGGCATGACAGAGTCAAGTAAAATTTCTATTTGCAGCTGTTGCGAGGACTAGTAAAAAGAACTCTTTGGTCTGGACACCAAGTGGTACACAGTCATCAAATAATAATGGTAGTTCATTTGACCATCAGAAGGTTTTGCCTCATCTGTTTCCGTGGAAAAGAGCAAGATACTGGAGGACTGTCATGCAAAGTCAGGCTTCCAATTTCAATTATAGTTCCTCATCAACAATCAGGTATCAGATTTTCTCGCTTTGATGCTGCAATTATATATAACAAGTCAGTTTTGGATGTTGCCTAAACAAATCAAATTATCATCTCATCTTTCAGTAAAAAGTTGCTGCTCTCAAGGATGAGGGATACTGTGTACACTAGGTCAACCCATGGATTTTCACTTAGAAAGTACAAGGTATTAAGTGTTGGTGGATCTAGTTTAAAATGGTCAAAATCCATTGAAAGTCGCTCAAAGAAGGTTAATGAGGTTAGTTGGCTGTAGTACACCCTGGCAGGCCATTACTCCCCCCCCCAAAAAAAAAAAAATATCATTCGTGTTCTTTTAAGTGAAGTAATGGTTTTCATGTCAAGATTATCCTTTGCCCTGTCTACCTGATATTTTTTATACACTTTGTCTAGGAAGCTACACGTGCTGTTGCTGAAGTAGAGAAGAAGAAAAGAGAACACAATGGTGCTGCCTGCACTAGTTCTGGTTCTAAAATCAGAAATAATTCGCCGGGTAAGTCAATTCATAGTACTGTTGAGAACATGTAGACCTATATTATAATCCTGGTGTCTTCAAGGGATGAGCAGTTTTTGCTTGCTTAAATTGCATAGTGTGCACCTTGAATGTGTGGTTTTGCATAAGATCTTTTACTTGATTATTGAGTAATTGCTCATATGGCAGGAAAACGAATATTCCGCATTGGCTCTGTTCGTTACAAAATGGATCCTTCAAGGCGGACACTTAAGAGGATTTCAGGTGGTCTGCTCTTTATAATTTTTCTGCAAGTTGATATATTCTTATCATCATGAACTTTAGTATATTCTAGTTTTCTCTTTTATACATAACGAGCTTGATTTACATTTTTTTTCAAGACCTTGGGATCTGTTTACTGCATTTTGTCAAGTTTCCAGTTTTTTTTCCCCCCTTCAAGTTTCTGACTAACTTTACCGTCTGCTGATTTTTTCGCAATTTCTGGGTGGATATTTTTCAGTGTTAATTATAGTTTATGAGCATGTTCTTGCACTGTGCAGTATTTTGTATTCTTGTTGGAATTGTATTTCTCCGTTTAATGTAATTTTGGAGAAATATGTCCAATGTGATTGATGACCTTTTAAGTGTTTCTCTTTTGAGCCTCCCCCCAGTTCGGCATATGCACACTTTATTCTGATTTATCTTGTTGGAAACTTGGTAATATAGTATTCACTCAAGCTCATTGTGTATAATTTTCCAATCTTGTTTTGTGTAGATGACGAATCCTCAAGCTCTGCTGTGCGGAATCCAGAAAAGGATGCCAAGAGATCTTATGTTCCAAGGAGATTGGTGATTGGGAATGACGAGTAAGATTCTTTATCTTATGCCTTTAAACAGATTAAATAGATTACTGCATATGAATGTTGTCCATTGAGGAAACAAAGAAAACCTCCAAGTTATGGTTTCATTCTCAATTTTTCAAGTTGTTGGATATAAATAAATTCCCATATTGGCAGATATGTGCGGATTGGAAATGGTAATCAGCTTATAAGAGATCCAAAGAAACGAACTCGCATATTGGCAAGTGAAAGAGTTAGATGGAGTTTGCACACTGCCAGACAGCGGTTGGCGAAAAAACGGAAATACTGTCAGTTTTTCACAAGATTTGGGAAGTGCAACAAGGATGATGGAAAATGTCCCTATATTCATGACCCCTCCAAAATTGCAGTCTGCACAAAGTTTCTGAACGGTTTATGTTCCAACCCCAACTGCAAATTGACCCACAAGGTTTACCATGTGATGGAACTTCACGTGATCTACAACAGAACTTTGTACTCATTTCCAGACATTCTTTCCCTTTTTGTCTCATCTTTTATTATACGTTTATTGTCATGCAGGTTATTCCAGAAAGAATGCCGGACTGTTCTTTCTTTTTGCAAGGTGCTTTCTGCTGTTATTTTTCTAACTCAAGGTATTAGTGACAATATAGAAGTCTGACACATTTCCTGCAGGTTTATGCACCAATAAAAATTGTTCTTACAGACATGTAAATGTGAACCCGAGGGCATCTACTTGTGAAGGATTTCTTAAAGGTTATTGTGCTGACGGAAATGAGGTACTGTCTTATTATATAAAATCAAGTCTTTCGTTGTTTTTCTTTTTCATTTTGATTTCATTCATTTCTTGATTGTCTTGCTACATACTGAGGCCAATCTGTTAGTTTATTTTGTGCATGGGGCATGCATATGGATTTCAAAGAAAAGGAGTTTCAAACATTCATTTGGACATACCACATAAAAATTTGTTAAAGCTCCATACTTGGGGAGGGGTGACCTGCCCGGTTTGTTTTGTGGTTCGAGTTAGGGTGAGATTACAGAAGCTTGGGTGTATGGAAAGATTGTGGTGTGGTTGACAGATGAAAGATGAGAGAAAAAAAAAGAAGAGAAATCCTATTCAGCTTTAACAATATTACTGGAAGTAGCATCAGATAATCATATTATCTGGTGGGTAATTGGAAATTTCATAGAGTTTTTTCTTAATAGTATAGATTATTATTGGAAGCTTCTTTTCACACCTAAAAAGTACACATGACACCTATAAGCGCTCTTATTACCAAAAATCCTAAACCCTTGACCATTATCATAAAAAGTCTTAACATTTCAAGTGATAATTTTGATGATGTTTTGGGAATATGCTAGGGTTTATAGTATTAGGAAAATGTAGAAAACTAGTTATGTCTGTTGAGTAATAGTCTGTGCCAATGAGATTCTCAGTATTGTTTTTAGATTTCTATTTTTCTTGGTGTACATTTTAGATTTTTTTTTAACGCCTGATAACCTCCTTTCTCAACAAACACACATACACTAATGTTGGAGCAAGTAAATTATATATCTTCCTCACAGTGCCGGAAGAAGCACAGCTATGCCTGCCCCACTTTTGAAGAAACAGGAACGTGTCCTCAAGGGCTCAAATGCAAGCTTCACCATCCCAGAAAGCGAACGAAGGGAAAGATAAAGAAACGATCAAGAGAACATAAAAATGGTTGGGGCCGTTACTTTGTTTTGAAGGATGTCAGTGTTTCTGAGCCCATATCAGCGTCTGGAAAGCACTATGCACAAAATGGCGATGCCATATTTGGTAATGATTTTATTAGCATCGATGTTAGTGACGAGGAGGCTGGAGAAAGTAATAATCCATCTGAGCAAACAACATTTTATGACAGTGATCCCTCAGAATTAGACTTGGATGATCTTGATGAGCTAATTAAACCGGTTCGTTTGTTGGATAAGATGAAGACAAACACCTTCTAACAGTGGCAGCCAAAGAGTTACATGTGATCTATGCCATGGAGGAATTATTTTCTGTAAATGTGGCTGTTAAATATTCTCTCTTAGTATGGTTTTGCAAAATGATTTAGGAGAGGAGTATAGTCCCCCCCCTTTTTTTTGGTGAGGTGGAGGTCATAAGGCCAAGGGAGGACCCTAGACAGGAACAGGTATATACTTGTGTACCAGCCAAAGCAGGAGTATGCTGATTTGGAATGCTGAGTTTATGCGTAAGAGAGGTGCAAAAGCAAGCGGCAACAAGTGGATCGGGCTAACGATTTATTTGCCTGTTAAGCTGAGTAAAACCCAGACTATCAGCTTCGGAGGGGGTCACAACAGGAGAAGGTTATCGAAGACCTGGTAGTCAATAGCACTCCTGTGTCCCATCTGAGAGTCAGCAGCCCGTTTTGCTTAGCAGACACGGAGAGAATCAAGTGTCCGTCACACTTGTTATAGTTTTTTTGTTTTTCTCTTGCTAGGAATAGAGATTTCAGATTTCTTCTGTTTTGTTTGTTTTCCTTTTCCTCAGTTTGTTTTTCTTCTTCTTTTACATTGTATATTGTTACATTACATTACAAAAATAGTTTAAATGAATAATATGAGCTAATGAGCATGAAATGCGCTTGAACAATCAGAGCCTGTGTTCACTTTTTTAGTTGAGCTTTCCTCTGAGCCTGTGTTTAGCTTTCAATTTTGATGGCTCGTGGACATACTGCATCTCTTATGTTACCTTGAAGGGTATGAATTCTCTGAAAAGTAAACTTGGAAGAAAAAGTATAACTGTTAACCTTTCTGTTCGTCCCTTCCACGTTTTCAAGTCCTATCAGATTTCCATGTCAAGGTTTAAAGAGCTCCTTCACAAGAAGATATAGGGTTTTTATACTAACAATGCCTAAACTTTGATGCATTGACAAAAAAGTATTCAACTTTTAAAAATGATTAATAAGGTATATGGACTTCAAAAACACATCATCGGAATGCATCCGTCCATTTTTCGTTACTTGTTCGTTAATTAGGAGGGCACAACACTCATTTGACCTATCTCAACTTTCAAAAGTACAATTAATTAAGATAAATTTTTTATTTATTTTTTTATGGGATATACATCCTATTTCATCAGATCCAGGATGTGATATGGTTCCAAAGAATTTTTAAAAACATATCATTGGGATACCTCAGTCCATTTTTCATCATCTCACCTTATCTTTTCCCTCAAAAATTAACAATGCAATTAATTATTCTCCTTCCAAATTCTCCCTTCAAAACTTCATCTGTATCTTCTTCGTAGAATCAATAATTAAGTAGACTTTGATTTTTTTTTTGAGAGTATTACTTTAATTACTTTAATCAATAAGAATTTAAGTACTGACTAATTCAAAAGTTAGATCATCCATATATTATATTTCAACTTTACAAGAGTGAAAACTTCACTATCGGTAAAACATGATTTTAAAAAGATGTGCTAATTGACTTTGCTCGAAAAGCCCGGCTCATTTGTGAGTTATGATTTTTTAAGTTTTTCGAATTTGAAAAATCATAACTCACAAACGAGTCGAACTGTTCGAGTAAAGTCAGTTGAAAAAGCTTTAAAAATTATTTTGTAACATTGGTGAAGTTTTTTCATGGACAAAATTGAAGGAAAAAAAGAATTGACATGGTTTGACACGTTTTGAGGTGTCACGACATGTCCTGACATGCCAAACCCTTTTCCCTTTGACTTTAATAGTGCCAAAACTTCACCATTGGTAAGACATGATTTTAAAAAGGTGTTCTAATTAACTTTGCTTGAAAATCTCGAATCGTTTATTTTTTTTATGAATTTTCTAATTTTTCGACTTTGGAAAATCGTAGAACATAAACGAGTTAATATTTTTGCGTTCTGACAACTCGAAAAGTCCTCATGATTTGAGTGTGCGAATATTTTAGTGCAAAAATAAGAATACTCAATTTTGGTCCAAAAATCGTGTGTTATAACCTATGATTTTGGGTGAAAAACCATGGTTTCGGTAAAAAAATAAAAATTTCTTAAAAATTCACTATTGGTAAGACATATTTTTAAAAAGGTGTTCCAATTGACAGAACTCGAAAATCTCGAATCGTTTATTTTTTATGAATTTTCTAGTTTTCCGACTTTGAAAAATCGCATAGGCATCGTGAGCATCCTTAACATAGGCATAGACATCGTTAGCCTTGCTAGCATTGGCATGCATAGTTAGTTACCCTAACTAGCATAGACATCGTTAGTTAGCCTCGCTATCATGCCCATCATTAGAAATATCGAGGATACCTTAGGATGCTTCCTTTTGAATTGTACTTTTTTCTTTAACTTTACAGGAATGAAAACTTCAATATCGGTAAAACATGATTTTGAAAAAGTGTGTCAATTGACTTTGCTCGAAAACCCAGATTCGTTTGTGAGTTAAGATTTTTTAATTTTTTGATTTTGAAAAATCATAACTCACAAACGACTCGAACTGTTCGAGCAAAGTCAGTTGGAAAATCTTTAAAAATTCTTTTGAAACATTAGTGAAGTTTTTTCATGGACAAAATTGAAGAAAAAAGAAGTTGGCATAGTTTGACACGTTTGGAGGTGCCACAGCATGCCCTGACATGTCAAACTTTGCCAACCCCCTTTTTCCTTTGACTTTACCCGTGCCAAAACTTCACCATTGATAAGACATGATTTTTAAAAGGTATTCCAACTGACTTTACTCGAGAATCTTGAATCGTTTATTTTTTAATGAATTTTCTAGTTTTCTGAATTTGGAAAATCATAAAAAAAATAAACGAGTTGATATTTTTGCATTCTATCAGCTCGAGAAGTCCTTAAAAATCATGATTTGAATGTGAGAAGATTTTCGTGCAAATATAAGAACACTCAATTTTTACTCAAAAACCGTGAGTTATAACCCACGGTTTTGGGTGAAAAACCATGATTTTGGCAAAAAAAATAAAAAATTTCTAAAAATTTAACCATTGGTAAGACATTTTTTAAAAGAGGTATTCCAATTGACAAAACTCGAAAATCTCGAATCGTT
The DNA here is from genome assembly GCA_030142095.1 of Rubus idaeus. Lineage (NCBI taxonomy): Eukaryota > Viridiplantae > Streptophyta > Magnoliopsida > Rosales > Rosaceae > Rubus > Rubus idaeus. Next base: position 29,742,143 of record CM057966.1, read on the forward strand.
TATTTTTTATGAATTTTTTAGTTTTCTTACTTTGGTAAATAGTAAAAAAAATAAATGCATTGATATTTTTCCATTCTATCAGATCGAGAAGTCCTTAAAAATCATAATTTAAGTGTGGAAAGATCTTCGTGCGAAAATAAGAATATTCAATTTTGGCCAAAAAATTGTGTGTGTTATAACCCACGGTTTTGGGTAAAAAGCATGGTTTCGGCAAAAAAATAAAAAATTTCTAAAAAATTCACCATTGGTAAGACATGTTTTTAGAAAAGAGTTTCAATTGACAGAACTCGAAAATCTCGAATCGTTTATTTTTTTTCATATGAATTTTCTAGTTTTTCGACTTTGAAAAATCGCATGGGCAACGTGAGCATCCTTAACATAGGCATATGCATCGTTAACCTCGCTAGCATTAATATGCATAGTTATTAGTTAGTTAGCCTTGCTACCATTTGCATCGTTAGTTAGTCTTGCCATCATGCGCATCGTTGGAAATGTCGGGGATACCTTAGGATGTCTCCTTCTGAACTGTACTTTTTTCTTCAATTTTACAAGAGTAAAAACTTTACTATTGGTAAAACATGATTTTGAAAAGGTATACTATCTGACTTTGCTCGGAAAGCCCGACTCATTTGTGAGTTATGATTTTTAAAATTTTTCAATTTTAAAAAATCATAACTCACAAACGACTCGAACTATTCGAGCAAAGTCAGTTGGACAAGCTTTAAAAATTATTTTGTAACATTGGTAAAGGTTTTTCACGGACAAAATTGAAGGAAAAAAAGGATTGACATGTTTGGAGGTGCCATGACATACCATGGCATGCAAAACCTTGCCAACCCCCTGTTTCCGTTGACTTTACCTGTGTCAAAAGTTCACTATCGGTAAGACATGGTTTTTAAAAATTGTTCCAACTGACTTTATTCAAAAATCTCGAATCGATTTTTTATGAAATTTCTAGTTTTCCGAATTTGGAAAATCGTAAAAAATAAAGGAGTTGATAGTTTTGCATTATGTCAGCTCGAGAAGTCCTTAAAAATCATGATTTGAGTGTGGGAAGATTTTCGTGCAAAAATAAGAACACTCAATTTTAGCCTAAAAATCGTGTGTTATAACTCACGGTTTTGGGTGAAAAATCATGGTTTCGGCAAAAAAAAAAGTTCCTCAAAATTTCACCATTGGTATGACATTTTTTTTAAAAGGTGTTCCAATTGACTGAACTCGAAAATTTCGAATCGTTTATTTTATTTTTTATGAATTTTCTAGTTTTCATACTTTGGAAATAGTAAAAAATAAATTCATTGATATTTTTCCGTTTTATAAACTCGAGGAGTCCTTAAAAATCTTGACGTATCTCAACTTTCAAAAGTGATCAATAGAGTATTTGAATTTTTAAAAAACTTATCGTCGGGATATCTCCGTCCATTTTTCATCATATCTCAGTTAAATGAAATATGTTGAAGCACATGTCTTTTTCCTCCCCTCACTTTATTTGTTCCCTCCAAAATTAACAATGCAATTAATTATTGTCCTTCGAAATTTTTCCTTTAAAATTTCATTATTATCTTCTTCCTATAATCAATAATTAAGTAGAGTGTGATTTTTTTTTGAGGGTATGTACTATTTTTTATAGGGTATTACTTTGACTACTTTAATTAATATGAATTTAAGTACTGACTAATTCAAAACCTAGATCATCTATACATTATATTTCAAACGCACTTTATATGCATCATTCATACATGAGAAAATACATCGGTGACATTAGATTCAGTCTTTTATCTCAGTGGGACTTGAAGAGAAAAAGAGTGAAAAAAAGATTATATAAGCAAAACAAAAAAAATTGAGAAAATTTCATAAAACCCTTGAAAATTATCTCACATGGGCGGATGGGCCACATATGATCTCATTTAACTGAGTTATGATGAAAAACTGACGGATGTATCCTGAGAATGTGTTTTTAGAAGTTCAGGTACATTATTGATCACTTTTGAAAGTTAGGATATGTCAAATGAATAATAGCCCCTCATAATTAACGGTCAAGTAACGAAAAATAGTCGGAGATATCTCGATGATGTGTTTTTGAAAGCTCTTGTATTTTATTGATCACTTTTGAAAGTTGAGTAATTTTTTATCCGGTACACCAAAGTTTACACCCTAACTTGCTAGTGATAAAAACCCAAAAATAAAAGTAGAAGATCAAGTTTGTCATGTCCAAAAGAAAAGAATAGTGTATAATGTTATTATGTTAAGAGAGAAAAGAATAAATCACCACACAAGTCTCCCAGTATAATACAACAAGAAATCTTATCCTCATAAATACGTGGACCAATGTCTACTGGCCTTCCCACAAATTTCCCAAAATGTTGGTACCTAAAAGCAATATTATTTACTGAAGTACATAAGAAGATTGAGAAATTTGGTCCATAAGCCATTATGCTACTACATTCAGTCATGGCAACAACTTGTTCTTCTATGGCTTCTGCAAAGTTGTCTATGTTGGGTTATGACGGAAGAAGAAAACAGCTGAGAAAGAGAAGAGACTTTTTTATATCAGCTCAGCAGCAACCTGGTGAAGTCCAAGAACCACAAGAACTGAAAATCCAAGAACCAGAAGTACAGAGAGAAAAAGGACAGCCAAAAGGAACAGTACCAAGGCCAGTGGAGCCACAATTGAATGTGAAGAGTAAGAACATGGGGAGAGAATATGGTGGAGATTGGCTTAGCAGTGCCACAAGGCATGTGAGGATTTATGCAGCTTACATTGACCCAGAAACCTGTGCATTTGATCAGACACAGATGGATAAGCTCACAATTATCCTTGATCCAACCAATGAGTTTGTGTGGACTCCAGATACTACCAATAAGGTCTACTCCTACTTCCAAGAGCTTGTGGATCACTATGAGGTAAACTTGTTATGATCATGATTTCCATTCTAACTTGTGATATATGTTTGTGTTCATTTTTTGGCTGAGCACATACCAAGGTATTTTTGCTCAACATTTCACAATTAGTTTGTGGAGAATTATTAGGCATTTAGGCTTAAAAACTTAAACCGTTGGGAAATTGTCCAACAATGTAGATCAAATTAATGCTTGTCTCATGTACTTATAGAGAGAGGCATTGAGAAACATATAAGGGTGATTTTACCTTGCACCTTGCAAACTAATAAATAAGTGGAAAATGAGGATCGGAGGTTCTAAACTATGATGAAACCACAGTTGAGTAGGGAATATAAGTTAACAATATATCCCTCTTGTGGAGAAACTATGGGGCTCCAATGGAATATAAGTGGATACTGTGAATTATATATCCCTCTTGTCCTCCCCTTATTATCACACAACATATATTTCTCTCAAATTTTCCGTTCCTACAAAGTAAAGGTGTTGTTCCTTGTTAAGACATCTACATTTGGTGTGAATTTCAGGGTGCCGATTTGACAGAATACACTCTGCGTCTGATTGGTTCAGACATAGAGCACTACATAAGGAAGCTTTTATATGATGGAGAAATCAAATACAACATGGATGCAAGAGTCCTCAACTTCAGCATGGGTAAGCCTCGCGTTATGTTCAATAACAATGACATTCAACCTCAGGATGTATGATCATCATAAAGATTCAAAGTTGTCAGAGTCTGGAGAAAGATGATGAGCACATTAGGTGTGATGAAATAATTATGTCTTCCCTTCCATCTATTCTTACTCATTGCAGGTTAACTTGTAATTATGTAGAGAGCAATACACATCTCAATTTCTCTAGGGACAGCATCAACCGTTATATCACGACGTTAACAACCCAAAAGAAAAGTGAGAAATTGTCAAGAAACTGGATCCAATTGATGGGATTGAACAAATAGGGATCCAAATAGATCAGATCTTTCGTTAACATTCTAATATTCCTCCAATTTCTGAAACAAAACCACCGTTTCTAGTACTAAATATTATATATAATTTGTCTAACAATCCATCACATATATTACACTCTAGATTCTAGAACAGAACCCCTGTTGTCTGCATTTTGAGATCAAAAGTTACATCATGCATATTCCGAAACCACAGCCACTTGCAATGTATGATACAACTTTCAAATGCGCAACTTCGAACACCTATCAATCTTCACACTAATATCTTACTCATTACAGCCTAAGGTTGCGGCAACATCCTCAAACATTTTTTGTCCTTCCAAGGAATAAAGCATCCTTTCTGGGACACATTCTGACAAAATTTTACAACAATTATGCAAATCAGAAGGTGCTATCCATAATCATCAATGGGGTAACACAAATGCAAGTGTACATGCACATAATCAGCCTTTAAGCAAAGTAGCACATAGAGAATCATGCACCTATAGAGTAATAACAATATAAGAGCACAATCAACCAAAAACGCTATATAGTCTGTATATCACTGGATTGAACATTAACTAGCAACAGCCAAAAGTACACCAATCATTTTCCTGGCTGCTTTGTTCTATAAACAGACAAGCTAACAAGATAACCGTTATACCAATCACATGAAGCAAAAAATAAATAAATTGAAGAAAACTTACTTTCAGCCAATAGAACAATCCCCGCAAGAGATTCAAAATTCTAGCACGATCGCCGTCAGCTGCATTAATCTTTTCATTCAGATCTGCAAGATTAAAAAACAGATTGACAAACAACAACCAAGGAAATTTTAAAACGAAATTTCAAGGATGCAAAGTTGGGAATTTGTACAAAGTAAAACAAAAGGTTTTACAGCAACCATGGCAGAACAACCAGCTGTCCAGCTAGCCAGTATAATTAAAAGCAGAAATCACTTCCACTCCAAAGAAGCTACCACATACCTCTCCTATGTTGGCAGTCACAGTTACATGAGGAAAAAAAAACAGAGAGAGCAGAGATCTGCATGCAGGAAATGTCATTATAGAGACAACAAGGCCTTACACCCTAAATCAATTTTATAGCAAATGAACCTTATATATTTTCTGAATTCTTATATGTTAGATTTGTATCTTGGCTTGGGCTAGCATTGGAAGTACATGAAGTTAAGTAATGAATTAGAGCTGGATTGACTCATAATGAGTGTATTCCATTCTGGACTAAATCTAAAAGGGTCTCCTTTCACTATTTCCAAAGTTCATGCCTAAGAAATCCCTTAAAAGGTTGCAGGCAGAGGCATAAACAAGAAAATCTAGACCTACCAAGATAGGAGAGAACATGTAATCAAAAATTAAACTTAGAAATTGAATACAAAACCAGTAGAAAACTAACCTTTGTACACCTCTAAATATGATTTTCCATATTCTCCCGGCGGTTGACATGATTTCATTCTATTAAGTGAATCTGTATCATGGTCGCTTGGCCCTTGACTAGATGCGTCTTCCAAGAGTTTCATATACTCTTCTGGGTTGTAAGGCCTTTCAAGATCCTTCATAAGCCCCTCCCTAAACGGGCTATCACTTTCAATGCGCAGCCCACTGTTTAAATCCACCTTTTATTTGCAAAACATTACCAGTAGACACAACCAGGAATAAACAAATTTTAGAAGACACAAATCAGTTTAGTTATGTATGCCGCACATGTCTCTCTGTGTGTGGGTGTGGGTGTGTTGTGTGATAGCACAAGATAGAAAGCAAAGGGGAAAAGAAGAAAAAAAATGAAACGGGAGAAGATGCATACTGTACGATATCTATCAGGTGAATCCCTTTGCATTGCAATTGTTTCTGCATCTGACGCAATTGTTTCTGCATCTGACGAAGTCTCCACATCCTCATATATCTTTCGTACACCATTGCTGGGTGTATATATCATATTTTTACCATCTATCTCAACCAAATTTATGAATGCTCCATAGCTCTCATCTTCTATATCACATTCAGCTTCACAGTGACGACCACGCTCAGAAAAATGAAGAGCCTCTGAATGAGGCCTTTTAGGGGGACACCCATTTGACTTGCCAGAAACAGGATTTTGAGCTCCAAATTTCACATTCTTCTTTGCCACTCCACTCTTTTTCACTGGGAGATTCTCTAAATCTTCGGTGGAAGTCTTGCTGTATTTTTTCCTCAGAGCATGCCTACTTGGGCTCACAGTTTTCTTCAAGGTTCTTCTAATTGCAGACTTCTTTTTCACCTGAGAATTTTTCAAAGCCTTAATAGTTGACACGCGTAAACACACACATGTACTTATTTAGTATTTACACATGCATGAGATTTGCTTGTATATGTGTGAACATAGAAAAACTAAAGCAAAGCTTAGACGGGAGAAGATGCATACAAACGAGGCATGATATCCATCACGACGATGATTGTTCAGTACATGTAGCTCTGAATCTGAGGAAGTCTCCTCAGATTTCTTAGAGCAGTCCATCTTTTTCTTCATCATACCCTTCCTCAAAGTTCTGTTACTTGCAGTCTTGGTTTTCACCTGAGAAATTCTCATAGGCTTAGAGTTATTCAATCAAATCTGACACTTCTCAACAGGCACACACACACACACGTATATATTTAGTATTTACCCATGCGTGAAAATATGTGTGACAATGATAGCAAAAAATAGTAATGATAAACAAAAAGCTTAAACAGAGAAGATGCATACAAATGAGACATAGTTTAGATCATTTTGATCATTATCCGGTACATTTAGTTCTGAATCTGATGAACTCTGCAAATCCTCCTCATAAATATTTCGTCTACCATTTCTGTGTGTATATATCATTTGATCACCATCCATCTCAGCAGATTTCAGAAATTCTCGATAGGTCTCATCTATTACAATAGATAAAGCTTTATAATTGCCCCTACGCTGAGCAAAATGTTGAAGCTGGGAACCAATTCGTTTGCCAGAACGCACATTTGACCTACCAGAAACAGCATGTGCAGCTTCCACATTTACCTTCTTCCCCATCCCAGTCTTTTTTCTAGGCAAAAGATGAGCAGACTTGTTAGGCCTATTTATCTTCATCTTTTCTTTCTTCATAACCCTCCTCGAAGTTCTTCTTTTAATTTCGCTTTTCAGCATTTTTGGAGTGTTAGAAACCTCTAAACGAGGTCTTTTATTGCAACGCTCACGGCTCCCACCAGAATCAGAATCCGGAGCTTCCGATTTTACCTCCTCCATCACCACTGAACTTTTCAAATGTTGTGGAGTGTTAGAAGCCTCTAAACAAGGCCTTTTATCGGAACGCTCATTTATCCCACCATAATCAGAATCCGGAGCTTCCAATTTTACATCCTCCATCACCACTAAACTTGTCAAATGTTGTGGAGTGTTAGAAGCATCTAAACGAGGTCTTTTATTGTAACACTTATTTATCCCACCGCAATCAGAATCCAGAGCTTCCAATTTTACATGCTCCACCACAACATGATCCAGATTTTCATCAACATGCTGAACTAAACTCATCAACTTCTCATAATTCTTATCCAACCTTAAACCATCCTCAAAATGAGGATATTCCTCAACTAGCCTGACCCTCTGTCCCACCGAAGAGGTCCCCATTTGGGCATTTGGCAACAACGAAACCGAAACCCCTCTTTCTCTCTCTCACAAGTCACACTAGACTCTGCTCTTCCAAACTCCTGTATTTACAAAACAAAGGAACAAAAAACCAAAGCAAAAATCAGATCATGCATTGTGGTCTTAAATACTAAAATAATGCAAATGGAAGAGTACAACTCAACTCCGTTTCTTTTATAAAGACTCAATCTTTACACTTTTTTTTGAACAAAATAACAAAAACCCTCCATCAGTTAGCATTAAGATAACTACATTGCTGTAAGAGAACACAAATTTCCCGCACTTTTTCAGAAACCAAAAGGAGAGTTAGGGTTCTTACCTGGTTTAAAGAGCTGGAAAGAGTAAAACCCAATTAGTTTCTGTACGGTTGCACAGAGAGAATGAATGCTTTAGGCTGAAGCTGAGAACTGAGCAAGCGGGTCAAAGAAGAAACCGGGTTCGCTTTTGCATGATCACTCTGATCTGTGCTTTTGCCTCCACCCAATTTCTTCACATTTCAGTTTAACCACGTTTTTCTGGCTACTGTTCAGTTTTATTTGAATAAAAAGTTTCGAGCTGAAAAGTAGTTGGTAGAGAAAGAAAAGTTACATTTATTAGAGTTACTTATATAGTTATATCTGTACTTTCTAAAAAAAATAAAAACACGAAGATGGAAAATATAGTTCAAAATTATAAAAAAAATTCGCCTATTTTTCCCCGAAGAAGTCTGCAATCTTTGGAGCCAACAAGAACTTGTATATAAGAAGTCAAAATCAAGGTTGAAATTTTTCGCAGTCTAATTTCAAAATACATTAGATGCTATTTTTTTTCACAAGTTGTATTTGCCAAAAGTATTCTATTGGTAGTTTTTATTTATTATTATTATTATTATTATCAAGGGGGAGGTGGATTCAAAATTGAGACCAAATGCTAGTTGGCTAGATTTGGGGTATATATTTTCCGGGTTATGATTTTGATGGATTTTATCTCAAAAATTGAATATATGGGATGCTCAAGTTCCACTAAAACCCTAAACGAATGACAAATTTTTATCTCAAAAATTGAATATATGGTACTTTTATGATGAAGACTGAAGTTGCTGCTCAATTGATTTCTCAAGCTAATAAGAGAAGAGTGCAGTAGTGGTTCTCATTACAGAGCTACCCTTTTAGGGTACTGAGATCAAAAGACCTACATCTTGCTCAAACTTCCAAAATCACCTACTCCAAGTGTGCAACCAAATTTCACATATCACCCTAATATTTGTACCCCCCACACAGACTGGCACCCGATTTTGCTAGAGATCAGATTGCCTTCATTGCAAAATGAAGATGATGCAACAACAACTCCTGTTTACAGTTGCGGCACCACATTTAAACATTCTTCGTCCCTCCAAGGCTCAAAGCTTCCTTCCTGGGCCACATTCTGAAACAATTTACAAGTCAGAAGATGCTATTACACCTCCATGTACATGAATGCACCAATACCCATCTTAAGAAAAGGAGTCTATTTTCAAGCAAACAAGATAACCATTACAAACCACTTGCACTGAAAATAATCCCTTGAAGAACTTACCTTCAACCAGTAGAAGAATCCCCGCAAGAGATTCAAGCTTACAGGGCGATCGCTCGCTTTGATCATTCCTGCCAGGTCTGCAAGATCGATCAGGAAACAAATTAATTAAATAATATGCACAAGACTGACAGTTGCAAGCATGGAAAACCAAAGCACAAAAACAACTTGCAACTTGATTGAACGTATAAAGAAAACAAACCTTTGTACACCTCTAGATATGGTTTTCCATATTCCCCTTCGAGTGCATATGTTTTTATTACTCCACTACGTAGATTTTTAGCATGGCCCGCTGCAGACCTTTGGCGAGTCCAGTCTTCCAAGAGCTTGAGATACTCTTCTGGGTCATAGGGCCGTTTCAGATCCTTCATAAGCCCCTCCCTAAAGTTGGTATGACTTTCCATGCCATTGTCTGGATCCTTCTTCTGTTTGCAACAAATTAACAATAGACACAATCAGAAATAATCAAATCTCAGAAGCCACAAATCAATAAAATCACACACATATCCAGATGTATGTATGTATTTATGCATGCACATGTTTGTGTGCACTTCTGCGCATGAGTGTGACAGCTTAATATAGAAAGAACAAGCCAAAGCTGAAAGAGAAGAAGATACTTACAATTGGGGTACGACATCCATCAGGTGGATCCCTCTCAAGTACAATTAGATCCGAATCTGATGAACTCTCTGTATTCTCTTCTTTTATATCCACATCATATGTCTCTGGTCTACCATTTTGTGGCGCAAATGTCATGTCTTTATCATCCATCACAACTAAACTTAGAAATTTTTTATAGCTCTCATCTGATAGATTTTCTGAATCATCTTCATCGTTGCTCCCACGCTTGGCAAAATGAAGAACCTCTGAACCAGGTCTTTTGTTAGGACGCCCATTTGTCCTATCAGAAGCAGGATATGCAGCTTTCCCCTTCACATTCTTCTTCACCTTATAACTCTTTTTCTCTGGAAGATCCTCTGAACTTTGCAGAGTTTCATTTCTTTTATTCCTTGAAGTGTTTAGTCTCTTAGTCTCTTCTTCATACAAACGATGAGCAGACTCTAAATGAGGCCTTTTACTGGAATGCCCATTTGTCCCACCAGAAACAGGATTCAGAGTTTCCAACTTTGCATTTTTCTTCACCACTGAACTCCTTTTCTCTTGGAGATTCTCATAAAGTTTCACAGTATTCCTGTTTTCAATTCCAGTCTTCCCTTTCACCTGAGAATTTTTCAAAGTTTCTGGAGTATCTGACTTTAGCTCTTCTCGTTTGTGAGGAACCTCCGGACAAGGTCTTTTACTGGAAAGCCCGTTTGTCATACCGGAAGCACGATCTAGAGCTGCCAGTTTTGCATTCTTCTTCACCACTGAACTCTTTCTCTTTGGGAGATCCTCTAAACTTTCCAGAATGTCCCTGCTTTTAATTTCAGTTTTCTCTTTCACCTGGGGATTCTTCATAGTTTCAGCAGTTACTAAACTGGGCTCATCTGGTAACCCATTGTTTCGGTGATACCTTGTCAGTTTCGGAAACCCAGTTTCTTGAACAATCTTCTGTGAATATGAATTTCCATCCTCCCTCAAGTTTTCTAAGAATAACTTGGACTTAGAATCCACAATCTCATCGTCCAAGGACTTAACATAAACAATGTCATCACCAGACTGCTTATTCCAATTATCACCATCATGCACCAACTGAACATCAGTGTTATCATCACCAGAGTGTTCATTCTCATTATTATCACTATTATCATCATGAGGAAATCCATACCCATTATGACTATCATCCACAGACCTGATATCAATATTGTTGTCACCAGAATGTTCATTCTCATCACTGCCATGCTCAACTAAACTCAAGGTTTTCTCACAATTCTCAACCAACATTAGTTCTTCCAACTTTTGATTAGAAATACATCGTCTCTTCACCCGCCTCCCCAAGCTATTGTCTTGGTGATACCTTATCCAACTCCCACGAACAACTTCCAGTGCATATGAATTTCCATCTTCCCTCAAACTTTCCTTGAACAACTTATACTGAGGATCCACATATTCAATAGAAACGCATCTTCTCTTGACCCGTCGCGCAAAGCCATCCTCTCGGTGATACCTTATCAGTTCTGAAACCCTATTCCCTCCAACCACTTCCAATGCATATGAATTTCCATCTTCACTCAAATTTTCCAAGAACAACTTCCACTGAGGATCCACATCTTTATTAGAAATGCATCCTCTCTTGATCTGCCTCGGCAAGCCATCCTCTCGGTGGTACCTTATCAGTTCCGAAACCCCATTCTCTCGAACAGCTTCCAATGCATATGAATTTCCATCTTCCCTCAAATTTTCCAAGAACAATTTCCACTGAGGATCCACATCTTCATTAGAAATGCATCCTCTCTTGATCCGCCTCGGCAAGCCATCCTCTCGGTGGTACCTTATCAGTTCCGAAACCCCATTCTCTCGAACAGCTTCCATTGCATATGAATTTCCATCTTCCCTCAAATTTTCCAAGAACAACTTCCACTGAGGATCCACATCTTCATTTTCCATGTTTTCACTAGAAATGCATCTTCTCTTGATCCGCCTCCCCAAGCCTTCGTCCTGGTGATACCTTCTCAGTTTCGAAATCCCATTATCTCGAACAACTTCTGGGCTGTGTGATTTTTCATCTCCCCTCAAATTTGTCAAGAATAACTTAAACCAAGGGTCTACAACTCTACATCATCAACAAGACCATGATCCCAACACCTAATATCAACATTATCATGACCAGAATCATCACCATGCTTAACTAAACTCATCTCGTTCTCAAAATGAGGATACTCCTCAATCAGCCTGACCCTTTTTCTCACCAGAGTCGACTTAGCAACAAATCAAACTGAAAAAACAAGGCCCTCTTTTATCTCTCACAGTACTTGTAAGTCAGTAACTAGGACTCTACATTTCCAAGCTGCAGTCTTTATAAGACACACAAACAAAAACCAAAGCCAACAAAGCAAAATTTCAAAGCATGAATTGTGGTGCGCAACGAAGCAATGACGTTAAATTAGGGCAATAATTTCTGGGCTTTCTCAGAAACCGAAATGAGAGATTTAGAGATTTCGTTCTTACCTCGTTGGATGAATATCAATGAGAACCCAGCTAGTGACTTGTGCTGTACGGATACAGAGGAGGCTCTGAAGCTGAAACCGAGCGGGCCAAAGAAGAAAGCGGCTCCCTTTGGTCTCAAAGCTGGGTTTTTTTCTTTCCTATTTGAGGCTAAAGCATTTATGATCATTTACTCAGTACACCCACTTTTCCTGACCCAAAAGAAGAAGGAAAAAAAAAAGTATACTTTTTTACTTTTCCAATTCAACCCTTGTATTAATTCACAATGTCACAGATTTTTGTGCAAATCCTAATTATTTATGGGTTTTAAGAATAAAGAAAAGTATTTTGCTTCTGAAAATTAGGTTCACTTTCTATAAGGTAGAAAATAGAATCTTTACTTTACCAAATATTAATTAGAATCCTAAGCTGATTGGTTTACCCATGACCCGAATAAAATACAATGGTTTATAGTACACATTGTGATTCTGCCGAGTTTGTGTTTGTAATTCTTGACCTTTTTATGTGAAGGCCTTAACTTGAGCCTGGAAAGCCATAAGATTATGTTTACCAACAGACCTCAGAAGAATATGCAGTCAGAGCTCATAAGATTCAAAGAGAGCAGCTCAACAAAGATGATAATATTTTGATGACTGCTTCCCTTCCATTGTGTACAAAAATATCTATATCTCAATTGGTTTCTCTATGGCCAGTATCAAGTGGCATACCACGATGTAAATCACCTAAAATATACAAAACAAAGTGGTCATGTGAGGAGGAACATGATTTTCAAAATGGTTCCTTTTCGATTAGAAGATAATGTCAAAAAACTCCTCCTATTTACCGCTTCTCCGGCAACACCCGCAAACATGCTTTGTCATTCCAAGGCTTGAAGCTTCCTTCCTGAGTCACATTCTGAAGAAAAAAAAAATTACAGCAATTATACATGTTAGAAGAAACTATTACATGGGAATGCAATAATCATTACTGTGAATAACACATACAAATGAAAAAAAAATAATCGACTACTATAAGAGAATCGATTTAAAGGCACAACTCATAATTCCTTAAAACATAAGTATTGAAAATGTGAACAATGGACAAAATCGTAATCAATCCCAATAAAATCATGTATTTAACAAACCCTCTAGATTGAACTTTAACTAGCAACTACCAATTACAACAAACATTTTCTAAATGGCTTGTTCCAAGAACAAATTGATAAGCTAATATGACAACCCTTCTGCCAACCACATCTAATAATTAATAAATCAATTAGACTTACCTTTAACCAGTAGAAAAATCCCCGCAAAAGATTCAATTTTCTAGGGCGATCATCGCCTGTCGCTGCATCAATCTTTCCTGCTAGATCTGCAAGATTAGGCAACAAATTAGTGATGAAATAGTGATATTTTCAACAATTAGCATTTTTTTTTTGCACTATGAGAAATAAAAGTTTCATATCATCAAAATTTGATAAAAGCATATTATAGACATAGACCGTTAACCAAATTACATATTTGTTCAGCATATCCGATATATAAAGATAACTCATAGTTGCAAGCATGAAAAACGAGAGCAAAAAAATGAACTAACAACTAGAAAAGGAAAACAATAACAAATAGAAAGTAAAGAAAACTAACCTTTGTACATCTCTAGATATGATCTTCCAAATTCCCCCGGCAGTGAATATGATTTTATTTTCCCATTACGCAAATTTCTATCATGACTTGTTGTTGGAATTTGCCGAGACCAGTCTTCCAAGAGATTGAGATACTCTTCTAGGTCGTAAGGCCTTTTAAGATCCTTCATAATCCCTTGCCTAAACTGGGAATGACTTTCAGTGCCCCGCCCACTGTCTACATCGATCTTCCATTCGCAAAACATAAGAGTACACACAATGACAAATGAACAAATTTCAGAAGCCACAACCAAAATGAAATTCTCTAACACGTATGTATTTATACATGCATGCACATGAGTGTACGCGTGTGTGTATGCGTGTGATAGCATAATATAGAAAAAATATACCAAAGCTAAAACGGGACAAGATGCATACAATTGGTGTACGATATCTCTCATGTGGATCCCTGTCAAGCACAATCACATCTGAATCCGATGAACTTTCTACATCTGCATCATATAGTATTGGTTCACAATTTTTGGGTTTAAATACCACAATTTTACCATCATCCTTAGTGCAACTTAGGAACTCTTGATAGTTGTCATCTGTTAGATTTGAATCAGATTCAGCTTCACTGTTGCTCCCACCCTCTGACAACCGAAGATTTTTTGAACCAGGTTGTTTATTAGAACACCCATTTGTTCTACCAGAAAGAGGATCGGCATCTTCCACGTTCACATGCTTCTTCACCTTCGAGCTATTTTTCTTTGGATGATCCTCCTTCATAACCATCCTTGAAGTTCTTCTAGTTTCAGTTTTCTCTTTCAGCGAAGAACTTCTCAAACTTTCTGGAGTGCTTGGAACCTCTAAACAAGGTCTTTTACTAGAACGCACATCTGTTCCATCTGAAACAGGTTCCGGAGCATCCAATTTTAAATTCCTCTTGACCACTGAACTCTTTTTCTTTGGGGCATCCTCTAAATTTTCCAGAGTCACCCTGTTTTTAATTTTAGTCTTCTCTTTCAACTGAGGCATAGTTTCTAAATTGAGCTCATCTGGTAACCCATCGTCTTGGTGATACCTTATCTGTTTCAAACTCCCATCCTCTTGAACCATCTCCAGTGCATATGAATTTCCATCTTCCCTCAAATTGTCCCAGAATAACTTATAATGAGGATCCATATCATCATCATCAAGACCATCATTTAAAGAATCGACATTCCTATCATCTACAGACGGCCTAATATCAATATCGTGATCACTAGAATGTTCATTCCTATCCCCACCATCCTCAATTAAACACAAGTATTTCTCATAATCCTTATCCAACATTAGGTTTTCCACTTCAGCATTACACTTTCTGCTTTTCTTTTTGGTATTGTGACCACAATCGGGATTGCCATTAGCAATGCACCTTCTCCTCCACCGCCTCGCAGTCCTCTCATCGAGTACTTCATCGTCAACTTCCTCTAAATTTATGACCTTTCTGGCCGAAGCAGACCCCATTTAGCAACAATCACCCAAAACAATACCCCCTCTCTTCTCTCCCACAATACTTGTGATTCAGTGGCTCAAACTATCTTTACCAATCTCTGTTTTTATAAACCAAATAAACAAAAACCAATAGAGCAAAACTCAGAACAAGCATGGTGATCCACAATACTGTAAATTTAAATGGAATAGAACAACTCTATTTTGGTTGGAACAAACAATTCAATCGAGGCAGTGGGCCTGAATTGCTCTCAATCGAGGCAGTGGGCCTAAAACGAGCAATTCAATATCGACATTACATTAAAGCAATCAAAAGTATATAAATTTAAGGGCTTTCTCAGAAACCCAGAAGAGGTTCTGGATTGTACCTTCTTTCTCACCTCAGCGGAAGAGCTGGAGCTCAGTAAAATCCAAAGCAGGACCACTTAAACCCTAGAAAAACACACCACTGGTAAAGTGAGAAGCGAAGCGTTGAACTGGG
The DNA here is from genome assembly GCA_030142095.1 of Rubus idaeus. Taxonomy (NCBI): domain Eukaryota; kingdom Viridiplantae; phylum Streptophyta; class Magnoliopsida; order Rosales; family Rosaceae; genus Rubus; species Rubus idaeus. Next base: position 29,757,875 of record CM057966.1, read on the forward strand.
TACTTTATACTAATCGGGAAAAATCGACACTAATCGGAGTAAATCGGCACTAATCGGAGAAGAAAGAAGAATTGTGTTTGGGCAAACGAGGAGAGGAGACAGGGATGATCAGAGAAGTTGTCTGGTCAGGAACGGTGGAGGGAGAGGGAGAAGAGAGAGCTGGAGGGAAAGAAGGAGAGGTATGTGTGCGGGTGGACTGAGAACAAAGAGACGACGAGGGTGAGCGGAGGAAAACTGGAAAACAGAAGAACTGAAGACAGAGAGAGAGAGAGAGAGAGAGAGATGCGGGAAGAAGAGAGAGATGAAAAACCTTTTACCTTAGCTCTCTTTTTTACTACAAATTTTCCGTAACTTATTAGGGTCATATTGAATATATTTTTCATTAACACAATAATATAATTTTTTTCAAAAAAAATAATATATTGACATAGAGATACTTATTGATGACGAGACTTAAAAACTTTGAAATGTGACATTATCAAACCAATCATGAGAGTGAGTTCCTCATTTTCACAAAAAGTCACAATAGATTTTAGAAGAAACATTGTAATTAAATTTTATGTCATGCTTAATTACAACTTACTTACATGAAACGATCATCAAAACAAAATGGTGTTAGTTTAGTGGTTATAGCACTCACTACCTAAAATACAGGTCATAGGTTCGAGTCACCATAAGGTTATGAGTAAAATCATTTGATCATCTTTTAAAAGAAAAAAAAACTATTTATCAAAATTCATGAGTTCTCATGCGTTACTAACACAAACGAAATCAATTTTTAAGTGAGTTACGTGTTATAAAAAGTACGATATTTGTTCTTGAAGAGATTCGATTACGTATTAGGGGTAGCTGATCCAATCCCTACATCCTCATGAATTCATTCCCATTTGTTCTTCAAATAAACATGCCATATTACATCTCCTCTATAACTTTATAATCTTTATTAACTAGTATTTGCACCAAATCCAAAATTTTATTTTCAGCAACCAAGAGCCATATATATATACGTACAACCACTCATATATCCTGCTCATTGTAATATGTTTCCAAAAAACTCAATAGTTGATTGATAAGATGCAAACAAAATTCAAGGCGAATAAGCGGAATTTAAGACTGGTTTTGAGGGTGCAACTAGAGATGGTTGTCTTAGGCCCCCGATTTTCGGAGGCTTTTATAATTTCTCAAGGCCAACTCAAATGTTATCATATATCTACAGTTAAAATATATAAGTGACATAATAACTTTTATATTAAACTAAAATATTCATTTTTTGTTATTCTTTTTAGATTAATATATATGTATGTTCAAGTGTAAGGAATTTTGCGTAAGACCTATTATATGATGTTGTTATGTAAGTCTAAATTTTGAGCGATTTAGGTGAACAAAATGAGATTACGTGATAATTCTTCAAGTACAAATCCACTTAAAATTGAAATCGGATTACTTATCCCTTTCAGGAAATGGGATTACTTATCTTAAAATAAGGTTAAGGGTCTCTATTAGGAATCTTATTCTTCCAATATCATAAATCCGAATGAGAATAATATCCAGAATGAGAATATGCCATTTATGGGGCTCGAGCAGATACTATTTGCATAACGGGCAAGATGATTCGGATTACAACGGCGTTATACGCACGCGCCACGTCACACAAAAGCATAAAGTGGGCCCAATATAACTAACATTTCGTGACTCGCTATCACCAGGACCCGGTTTTGCCGCTACATATAAAACCCGGCCACACCCACGGGGACTCCCACCATTCCTCGCACAGTTTCTCGTTTCAATCCACCACAACTGCTCAGCCTTCACTTTCAAAACCAACAACAATGGCTTCCGCGGTCGATTCCGCCACGGAGAAGCTCTCGAAGCTCGGCATCGACGCCGGTTTCGCGTCGTCCGCGCCTAATCTCCAGCGAAATCTGCACCTTCTGTCCGCCGAACAGGTACGCACGCATAGAGTTGTGCACAATTTTGATTAGTGTTTTGAACTCAGGGATAACTGGAAAGGAAATTACAGTTTTGTACTGGTTTTGATTGGGATTGGACGGTGAGTGGCAGATTGAACTGGCGAAGGTGCTTTTGGAGATGGGACAGAGTCATTTGTTCGAGCATTGGGCCGAGCCAGGCGTCGATGATGAGGAAAAGAAAGCCTTTTTCGATCAGGTTTGCTGTTTTTTTTGTCTCTCTTTGTGCAGAAGATCTTGCGTTTTTGTTGGTTGGGATTTGAGATTGGATTTTGTAGTGAAGAACTGGATGCCTTGGATCTCAGTAATAGTTTGGTTGTTTGTTTTGATGGATTGGACTTGAATTTTAGTTTAATAGGGGCCACATCCACGTTCTTGAGAGCTAGTAAGTGAGTTCATTTCAGTTACTGTAAGAAATGTCTCTCAGTGGACTTATAAATGACATTGATACTAGATAAGACCATTGTCTTAAAAGAGGAGTATTTTTGAAAATATTTTTTGTACATTGGGTTTCTTAGACATTGTTTTCTTTGCAATCTTCTTCTGATGGAAAATTTATTACAGGTGACTCGGCTTAATTCAAGCTATCCAGGGGGTTTGGCATCATATATCAAAACTGCTAGAGAACTGTTAGCGGATTCAAAAGCCGGAAGGAATCCATTTGATGGCTTTACACCTTCTGTAAGTCAATACAGGTCTCATATGTAAAATTATATCAATTATATGTGCTCTAAAGCTAGTTTAGCACCTGCACATCTTATTCAATGTGAGTTGTCTATACATATTTGAGTGGTTATATATATATATATATCTGATATAACTGTACATGTGTGTGTATCTGATATATCTCATATTTCTGGATCCATCCACATGATTTCATTTGATGGATAACATATCATATGTGCTTATGTAGGACAACAATACAACATTTCCTTTTCCTGTTCCCTGTAGAATGAAACTTGATATTTATCAATCTCTTTTCAGGTTCCAACAGGTGAAACCTTGACTTTTGGTGATGATAGCTTTATGAGTTTTGAGGATGCTGGTGTAAAAGAAGTTCGGAAAGCTGCATTTGTTCTCGTTGCCGGTGGACTTGGGGAACGTCTGGGATACAACGGAATTAAGGTTTATAATCTACTGATTATTATTGACACTTTATTTTCCCCATGAATGTCATTGTTTTCAAGTGGATGTCATCAATTAAGAGAACTGGACATAATTCTTATACTAACTAATTATTTCTGATGGCTTTATCCGTCCTCTCCTAATTGGCTTACTTCATTTTTTTCCCCTCTCTGTAGCTTCAAGTATTTTCTTGTTGGCTTGAATGTTTTAATTCTTTTCCATGTAGCACCTTCCTTATGAACCAATTGTCTTGTTAGTCAAGAAGCCTGAAGAACATGGTTTCCATTGGACATGGTCAGATTAGGTTTCTAAATCATTTTCTTGTCGGTGCTTATGTTAAGCTTATCGGTGATGCAATTGCTTTTCAGTCTGTCATTTAATGTAAGCTTTTGTATTCTTGAGGTGTGCTATGTTCTCATTTGGACATATTTCTTGACCATATATTTCCATAAATAGTTGGTCCTGGTAAAACTTATACACATTTTCCCTGATAATAACAGGCATCTGTCTAATAAGTAGCTTGCAATTATTCTTTCATTGGGTAAGATAGATGCTAGTGGCTTTATGTGAAATATTCAACGTATAGTTGGGCTGTTATGGATTAAAAGTAGTCTCAACTCTCAACATGTTAACCCATCATTTTACATTTTGCAGGTGGCTCTTCCTAGAGAGACAACCACAGGAACATGTTTTTTACAACATTATATTGAGACAATATTGGCTCTTCAAGATGCTAGCTGTAAACTCGCAGAAGGTTTGTGACCAGCTCAGTATCACATAATATGTGGTTTAAGATTGTAGGATCTACCTAAAAACTAAGATTCCATTTCCCTATTTCTTCTCTATCACATGTCATGTATCTGAAATATAAGATCTTCAAAAGACAATGTCCAGCCAGAGCTGCTGGCATGGGAGCAGCATTCTGGGACAGGTGATATATATCGGGTTTTAAATATTAAAACTGCATTTGTATACTTGTGCTTCGTATATTGGGACTCTTACTAAATTTGACAATGCCCCTAAATACTAGATCATTTCAGAAAAAGACAAATATTAGATGTTAGAAGATAAAAGATAAAAGAGTAGTGTCCTCTGGAATTATATCATGGGAGATAATGAGGTTTCTTTTTCCAATTTTCTTTTGCCTGATGTGATGGGAAGAATGAGCAAAAGCTCATCCTTCATAGTTTTCTACCTTTTTTATTGGCATGTATTTGGATTGTCCAACACTATAACTGTAACTGTAACTACTGAAATGGAGCCAATTTCAACATCTTTTGTCTTTATTTATTAGTCAGAATAGTTCATACTGCATAGTTCAATGCATCTCTCTCCCTTCCTTGACCCGACTCTCTTATTTTGCACTGAAACAACAGATGCATGATGGATTACAAAGTGATTGGATTTTCCTTAGGAGATCAGGCCACTTTGTAAAGAACTATTCACCATGAAGGTGACTGTGGTGTTAAAATGCTTGTCGTCGTTTTAAATATCAATATTTCTTCTAAAATTTGTAGGTGAATGCCGAGCAAAAATTCCTCTGGTTATAATGACATCAGATGACACGCATTCTCGTACAGTGAAGCTTTTAGAGTCAAATTCTTATTTTGGAATGGAACCTGATCAAGTGAAGCTTCTAAAGCAGGTACATAATGAACATTGTTTCCTTGTTAAGAGAGTTCTTGGTAGATGTAATATGAATTTTTCAGAATGTTAAAGATTCTCTTTCTTACAGGAAAAAGTTGCATGCTTAGATGATAATGATGCCAGGCTTGCGGTAGACCCGCGTAACAAGTATAGGATTCAGGTACAATTTCTCTCTTTTTTTTTTTTAGAAATTTTGTATTCTCTTTCTTCATAAATAATCGATTTTTTTTATCTTCTATTCCATTTTCTCTGTCTTAGACCAAACCTCATGGGCATGGTGATGTGCATTCACTACTCTACTCTAGTGGCCTCCTCAATGAATGGTATGTCATGAGTGCTCACCTAATGTATGAAATCTGTTCATCTGTACAGAAAATCATCTCTGTGCCTTTAATATATGTGCAGTTATTACTGATATTGAAGTCCTAGATTATGAAGGATACAAATATGTATGTTAACTGATCATGGCTAACTGAGTAGTGGTTAAAACTGAAAGAACTTACAAACATTATGGTTTTCAGCACATATAAAGTTGCATTATATATTGATAATGATAGACTTTTTTTAAAAAAGTATCTTTTCTATCTGCTTCAATCTTAAAAAAAAATTAATAGATATTTGATCCAGATTACATTACTGTAACTCTATTTATTTTTTGTTATGAAAATATAAAGGCTAAATGTATGATACTAGTGTGACATAAGGCTTGGAAACCTTCACTATCATGAGATGTGATTGTTTTTATCTTTTACAGGTGCGATGCTGGTTTTAGATGGGTTCTGTTCTTCCAAGATACAAATGGGCTTCTATTTAATGTTAGTTGCTTTAATTCTGTCATCTACATTTCCTACTCATTGGAGGATTTGTGGTTGAATGTAAATCAGAAATATATCTTCTTAAGCCTCTTGTTTTGTAGGCAATTCCAGCGTCATTGGGTGTTAGTGCTACCAGACAGTACCATGTTAACTCCCTAGCTGTGCCACGCAAAGCAAAAGAAGCGATTGGAGGAATTACCCGACTTACTCATGCTGATGGTATATAACTCAATTCTACACGTATCTTTGTTGCATAATGTTAAGTGATTTATGATAGTTGTTTTCATATTTCAATTGAATCAACCTGTTTCCACTCTTTTTCTTTTTTAAGTTGATTAGCCAGAAGTCTGTATGTGAAACCAATAGCAATTGCATCTATTGAATTTTTATTTTTCCACACAAAAATTTTAGTATTTTTCTGCCTATAGTAAAAATTAGAACTTGATTTCATAAGCTAACTCAGGAAGATAACAAAATACTATATCTCTAAAAGAGTATTGAGGTTTTGCAACTTGTCGTTGAGATGTTCTGCTGTAGCAGGAATCTGTCAAATATAGATAGATGTCTTTGCCGTTTAGATACTTTAAATTTACTGTGGTTTCTCTAACTTTAGTGTCATAATCTCCCAAATTTTGGTATAAATCATGGTATATAACAATGTAAGAACTTTAAATTCGTTTGTAGCTAACACTTATGTCTTCATCATCCTTAAAACTTCAGGGAGGTCAATGGTGATCAATGTGGAGTACAACCAGCTTGATCCACTGCTTAGAGCAACTGGATTTCCTGATGGTGATGTCAATTGTGAGACTGGCTATTCTCCTTTCCCTGGGAATATCAACCAAGTAATCTTCTGGCATAGATTTTCATTCTCTTCTCACCTCTCCCCTCTTTGGTTTTTGTTTTGTTTTCCTTTTAAAAAAGGCCTTTCAATGGTTTTATAAAAACTTCTGCCATTGGCTTAGAGAGGCATATATCATCAAATCAGAATATGTTGGATTTCTTTGTTCATCTTTCTCTCAAGGATCATACGTAGTTGTGTGTGTAAAGGAAAGACTAGATTCTACAAATAGTAAATGGATAAATGATAGAAATGTCCATGGAGTGTAAACATATACCATGATTATCAACAGCTCATAGTTTTATTGAAAGTTTCCTGGAGTTCCTTGACTATCATCATCATTGGAGTATATTTGATAGTATACCAATTTTTCTTTAATAATTTGAATTATTTATCCATTTGCAGTTAATTTTGGAACTTGGTCCGTACATTGAGGAGCTCACAAAAACAGGAGGTGCCATAAAGGAGTTTGTTAACCCAAAGTAAATCTTCTCTTTATTATAAACTCAAGTATTTTCTGCTGTTGGGGCATATATTCTGGTTTATTTATAATCTTGTGCATAAATCAAGTTTCAGGAGACTAGAGATCCCATGTAACTTTCCAAATTCCTTCTTTCAGTTTGTTTTCATTTTCGTCTCCAAATCATCAAGTCATGCTAAGTCATGCTAGCATAAAATGTTGGCTCAGAGTAGCTGTGCTGAACAAGTAGTGTGTCTATTTGAGCAATTGATTGCATGGGTTAGTTAAATGAATCATAGCTTGTAAAATTTAATGGGTAGTTATACATGTTTTCAGTTTGACTTACAAAATGTCTTAACAGGATCTGGCTTCCATTTTCATATAAAAATGGAGAAGGCCAGTGATAATCTGGACAGTCAATTGGGCACTGGGAAGCATGGGTCTCTCAATTCAAGGGGGCCCCCATGGTTCATACAAACAGAGTCTTCTTTTTCGAAGTACTGTAGTTTATTTGAACATTTAGTAGAAGCTCCTTTGAATTCTGCATTATTGTTTCATCATAATTCATCATGGAACTGCTGCCCTAGGATAAGAACTAAATACCCTTTTTTCTCTAAATGGTAACATATAAGGCTATCTACTCTTCATTCTCTTATTATTTAAGTACATGGTGGTACAAGAGATGGTGTGGCCTTGAGAATTTCTTTGCTTTTCAGTATACATCACCCATCACCTTATTTAGTGTTTTGTATCTTACTGCAGATACAAAGATGCTAGTAAGACTTCATTTAAGTCCTCAACTCGGTTAGAGTGTATGATGCAAGACTACCCAAAAACTTTGCCTCCATCTGCTAGGGTGGGATTCACGGTAATAATTTTTCTGGCCTGATATTATGCCTTTAGGTGTTTTTGTGGATTTGGTCCTTTGTGGTGCAAGATGAATGCGGTTTTCCATTTATAGAACATCTTCTCCCCTGTCAATGAAAAAAAGGAAAAACTTCTTCTCCCCTGTCAATGAAAAAAAGGAAAAACTTCTTCCCATAGCACTACAACCGCATCTTCAATTTCGATTTGTCTATTGACTAGATGTTATCACTAATTAGGTAATGGAACCATGGCTTGCTTATGCACCTGTGAAGAACAACCCTGAGGATGCTGCTAAGGTATGGATATCGAGTATTAAGTTGTTTGCAGTGGCTTATTTATGCTGTTAGACCTTAGACGAGATCAGCCAATTTTCTCAAAATCTGTGATAACAAAAGTATAAGCACTCAGTGCTAAACAAAATCCTCTTTTCTTTTCTTTTTCCTCATAGCTGGTTGGTATATGAGGCCACTAGTTAAATTTGTTTGTAACTATATACCTGAATCTAACTGAAGGTACCAAAGGGAAATCCATATCATAGTGCAACTTCTGGAGCCACTAGTTAAATTTGTTTGTAACTATATACCTGAATCTAACTGAAGGTACCAAAGGGAAATCCATATCATAGTGCAACTTCTGGAGAAATGCTCGTTTATCGTGCAAACAGTCTCATTCTCAGACAGGTAATTGTATATAGGATATAAGTTAATTGGATATCATGCTGGGGTTCTGTTATTATTAAATATTGAATATTATTATGCCCCACTTCACTGGAATAGTTGGAGGATGGTGCATTCACTCTTGACAAGAATCAATTTGAATTCTGGTTTTTACTTTTATGTCTTCCAGGCCGGAGTCCAAGTAGCTGATCCAGTACAACAGGTGTTCAATGGTCAAGAAATTGAAGTGTGGCCTCGTATCACATGGAAACCAAAATGGGCTACCACTTTCAAAGATGTAAAAAGCAAAGTCGGTGGAAGTTGCTCAATTTCTCAGAAGTCTACATTGGTTCTTAAGGGCCGTAATATTTTTGTCAAGGATCTCTCCTTGGATGGGGCTCTTGTTATTGATGCTGCTGATGATAAAGAGGTATGAAAGATATGGCAAATTTGGTGTATGAAATAGCAAACAGACACAGGCTGTCAATATGGAAAGCATAAGTTTTTTCGTTTTAGAATAAATAAAAAAAAAGTAGTAGATGGATGCTTTTTTGACATGTGATTCTGTGTGTTGTAATGATGTGACATTTTAACAGGTAAAAGTGGAAGGTTCAGTACAGAACAAGGGCTGGATCCTTGAAAACGTTGATTACAAAGATGCTTCAGTACCTGAGGAACTGAGGATAAGGGGTTTCAGAATCAACAAGATTGAACAGCTGGAGAAGAACTGAAGAAGTTCGAGCCTTGAGTTCTGCTTGGGAGTCTTGTAGGTGAAACCTCTTTCATATTGTTTATTCAAAAATGAAAAAGAATAAAAATTGGTTTCTCTAGTCAGATAGATTTCTTTGTCCTTATCTTTCCCTCTGTAAGTTGTTATCAGTCAATTGATATAATTCCTTCTTCTTCTTTATTTAAATAATAAGTTTGAGCTGTTACTCTGTTAGCTGAGTCTTTTGATGGCTTTTCTCATATTCTTCTTCTCTCTTTGAGACAAAGAACAAAATAATGGCATCCCCAGTATACTATATGTGGTTTGAAGTTGAAGTAAAGCTTATCAAATCGATTTATACAATAACATTTTTGGAGTGTAAAAGTGAATTAGTTTTTTGTTTTAGTGTGTAAAACTGTAAATATGTCTGATCCTATGAGGGTTGGTGGGGCTGTATATCCCCTAACTTCTGTTGCCCCCTGTTTAGGATCTTAAACTTGGTCAATTGGCAATTGGTGAATATATTGTTGTGTGCTACAGTAAGTCTCACCCATTGTTTCGGCGATTCAGTGTTACCAAAAGAGGTGGCGATTCCGTGTTATTAAAAGACAAATATAAAGGAGCTACGTGATAAACGGCCCTGGCTCATCAAAACAATTGGCCCCTCGTGCCGTTCTAGAATCGTCTTTTATTGGGGTCGCTCTGGAATTCTACAAAGGTCGGTGTCTGTGAAATTGGCATGCGCAAATACCAAGTTACACGACTGGGAATCTTCCCATTTGTTTGGAGATTATGGACTTTTACCGCGTGGTTTACATTTCAAAGTTAGGCCTCTAGGTACCACCAGACGTCCACACCAGAGCTTTTATGGTGCTTCAGAGCATGACATATTCTCGAAAATTCTACAATACTTGGGAGTATTGAACCTACATATTCTATATTTTATAACTATTAAATGGGAGAGGATCTAGTGAGGACCAAACAATGAAGATTTGTTAATGACTTTCAAACTTAACCGGTAGATTAGTATTTTAAATGTTAGTTGATATTTAAAAAACTCATCCAACGGTTGAGTTTGAAAGTACTCAACAAGTCATCATTGTTTGGTCCTCACTAGAGAATTTCCCGAAAAAATCTGGACTCAGGAGTACCATAGTGTTTTCGTTCCAAATGATATGGCAAAACTGCACAATTTATTTAGCAATCCTCTCATATCTAACACTAGCCATGTGTCCCGCAATGACGCCAACCGCAAAAGCATGATACACGAGTACAGCCATAAAATTTGCTTTAATTGTTCTTGTTCACATAGCAACAACTACAAAATTCAGCACCAAAACAAGAAGCAAATACGGAATAAATCCTCTACTGGACCCATGATGTGAAACAAAATATGTCTTTTATCCATGATCACTCTGAACTCGTACACAAAAAAGAACTAGTAATTTCCAGATTTCACTCGATTTTCCAGTCAAATCTTCCACAAGTTTTTCCAGTCAGATCTTATGGCAATTTTTGTGGAATTGTTTTAATCCCACAAGCAAACGAATACTAATATCTCCGAGTTGATTCGAGTACAAGCAGTAATCACCACGAAGCTTCTTGGCCCCCTGACCATTCTCAGCCACATTAAACCAGATTTTAATCCACTACGTACCTAGCTAATATATTCGTACAACAACATCCGTACAAGAAAGATCGAGGACACCACGCCACCCCCTCTAACTATATATAACCTAATCAAACCCGTCTACACCTAACGTACTTCCCAGCTCTCTATTTTATGTCTATGTTGTTCAATTAGTCTGTTTAATTAGCACCAAAGTAGCTAGCTAGCCCTGTATGTCTCCCCTAAGCAGCAACGATCTGCAGCGAATTTTCGCGAAGCTGGACAAGAACGGAGACGGCCAAGTGAGTCTCGAGGAGCTCAACTGGCTCCTCGAGAGAATCGGGGTCCAGTTCAGCCTGCAGGAGCTCGAGTCCTTGGTGGGCAAACCGGGCCTCGACTTGAATGAGTTCTTGTCCTTCTACAAGTCCATCTCCGTGCCGCAGAGTAATGATGGTGAAGATTGCAGTGGTACTAATATTGATGAGGAGGCAGTTGATCGTGAAGACGACAGTGATCTTGTGAAGGCGTTCAATGTGTTCGATATAAACGGCGACGGCTTCATCTCTTCTGAGGAGCTTGAGAGTATTTTGAGAAGATTAGGAGTTATGGAGGAGAATAGCAAGCGTGACTGCAGAACTATGATTCACGTGTACGACACCAATTTGGACGGGATGCTTGATTTTCAGGAATTCAAACACATGATGTTGCATAATACCATTTCTTAATTATAATTTATTCATTAAGACATATATATATTGCAGGCCTAGTCTGCACTTACTCAGTATTGTTCTCACGTACGTACTTAATTTGAAGGTCTATGAGCTTCTAATTAAATATTTATATAATTGGTTGTTGTAATTTGAAATTTTGAACACAAATTTAAATAATCCACTAGTTTTCATGTTGGATTTAAACAAAGAAATGATGATTAACAAAATGAAAAATTACCCATATAACAAAAGAGAAGGTACATTGAAAACAAAAGGAAGAATTAATGCTACTTTTTGTCACTTTACTAATAACCCGCCTTGTTTTCATGTTTACCAGTTTGATCGGTCACTAAAAGAATAGATCAGACTCAAATCAAAAAATTGGAAAACCAGATATTGATCGATTTTGTGTGAATTTTTTGAGTGTTATAGATAATTGAAACTGAAAGTACTTAGAGATTATGCATGAGAGATATTATTTACATTCCGGGAGACATCATATTTTGTATTGAGACGGAAAATATGAGTCCAAATTAATTTTGGCATTTAGGTTTCAACTTTCACGAGAACAGAGATTGGAGTAAAAACAAATACCACGTACTATTCGGTTTGTGGAGGATTTTAGTTTGACAATTCCAACCGAGATTTGTCTCCATCGATCACAAGTCACAAGTCTTTGGGACTCTGCATGGTAAGACTTGCACGGTTGGACCTTGGTGGGGAAGTCCTGCGAAGTTCCCCTTTATCGATGATCCAATTAATATTAACCTTGAGCAGTTCGTCATTAATCAAGGACCCTAATTATGGGCTTAATTGGTTCATCATGCAGTCCATAGTTTCTGGGAACTTGTATAAGAGAGACTCTAGCAATGCATTTGTCAAAGTCATATATATAGTCTTTCTATTACCATGCATGCATATTGCCTTTTCTTGTTTCGTACGCATGGTTCTACTAGCTTTCGTGTAAATATATATATATAGAAGACTCAGAATCCTAAATTAGAAGCAAGGGGTAATAAACCATAGTTGGATCTTGCTAATGTGATTGTACCTTTCACATGAGCAAATTAAATTGACATTTGACAATCGAACTCCCTAATTTAATTGGATTACAGCCCTCAATTTCAAATAAACCCAACTCAAATCTGTGAATCCATAGATAATTAGGGACTAGAGGGAGCAATATTACAATGCCTTGAAAATTTTCCTTCATGAAAAACGCCCACTTACAACTAAACAAGGAATTTGGGGCCTAAACCCCACCATAAATCCAACCACCACTCTAAGACAGAGACACAATGTCCACCAATAAAGAGAAAGACAAAGAGCGGGACAAAGTGCATGCCTTGATCTCTATGAAGCGCAATGAAGGTGCCGCTGTACTCTAAACAAATCAACTTGGGAACCAATCAAGCTTTATGGAAGTTTCCATAATTAGAAAATTTAAACTATTTCCTAAAAAACCCCAACGTTTTTATTACAAATCTCATCCATCTTCACTGTGACTCCTGAATCCAATTAATTAATATTCAAAAATCCAAAATCCACCCCCCTGAAAATCTAGACCTGTTTCCAAATTCTCAGACGAGAGAAATCTAAATCCGCATCATGAAGGCCCTCGCGGCCACCGCAACGGACATCTTAAAGACCCCGACTTTCATCAAAATTACGGCCATTGCCCTCGTCTCCCTCTCCCTCTTCCTACTCGCCAACCACTACTCCGCCACCTACTCTCCCCTCACCTTCTTCTCCACCACCGCCACAACCTCCACTCACACACTCGCATCTCCGCCGCCGGAATCGCCTCCACCGACTCCTCCCGCTTCTCCTCCACCTGCGCCTCCTCCTCCGCCGGAGGTGGAGAGGATGGGCATAGTGGACGAGAGCGGCGCGATGTCGGAGGAATTCAAGGTCGGCGAGTTCGACCCGAGCCTGGCCGAGGAATTGAAGAATGCGAGTGGAGGAGGAGTGAAGGATGGGACTGGTAACAACGGCAATGGCGGTGGTGTTAGAGTTAGGGTTGAGAAGTATGCGGCGTGTGATCGGAAATGGACTGATTATATACCGTGTTTGGACAATGCGGAGGAGATTAAGAAGTTGAGTTCGACTGAGAGAGGGGAAAAGTTCGAAAGGCATTGTCCTGGAGAAGGCAAGAGATTGAATTGCTTGGTGCCGAGGCCGAAAGGGTATCAGATTCGAATACCCTGGCCTCAGAGCAGAGACGAGGTAATTTGGATTTAGAAATTTGTGAATTTTGATTTTCTGGTTTTGTGAAGTTTAGCTACTGTTTGATTTTCTGGTTGCTCATAAGTTTGGTTTAGTAATTGTGGCATTGAAACTACTTGAATATCTGTTATTTGCTAGTTCTTCATGTTCTACTATTTCAGCTGGGTTGAGAAAGAAAGAGTGTTTCTTTTGGCTAACATGAGATGAAATAACAGGTGTGGTTCAGTAATGTACCCCATACACGACTTGTTGAAGATAAAGGTGGTCAGAATTGGATTGCTATAAAGAAAGATAAATTTGTGTTTCCCGGAGGTGGGACACAGTTTATTCATGGGGCAGATCAGTACTTGAATCAGATTTCTCAGGTTAGCCGCATTGACATTCTCATTGAAGTGTTTGAGTCTGCTCTTTACATGATATTGATTACCGTCTCTTGGATTGAATGAGCAGATGATTCCTGAAATTGCATTTGGCCGCAAAACACGAGTTTCCTTAGATATTGGTTGTGGAGTAGCGAGTTTTGGTGCCTTTTTGATGCAACGGAATGTGACCACTCTGTCAGTAGCGCCGAAAGATGTCCATGAGAACCAGATCCAGTTTGCACTAGAGCGTGGCGTGCCTGCTATGGTGGCAGTATTTGCTACTCACCGCTTGCTGTACCCAAGCCAGGCTTTTGACTTGATCCACTGTTCAAGATGTAGAATTAATTGGACCCGTGATGGTAATCTTTCTCTCTTGTACGTTTCATAGAAAAATCCTTGTTTTTCTTTTATAGCTTTAATATCTTCCAACCTTTCATAAACTAAAAACTCATATAATGGTCTCATATTGATTTAGTGGTCTATCTGAAGTGTGTATCAATCAGAGAAGTGTGATTCTCTGTGTCATACGGAATAAGTGAAATAAATATATGCATTCTTAATTGTTGACAAAAGCTCGTTGACTCTAAGAATCCTTTCTTCTTTTGATTATGTGATGTAGATGGAATTTGGCTTCTAGAGGTTGACAGGTTGCTAAGAGCAGGAGGATATTTTGTTTGGGCAGCGCAGCCCGTTTATAAACATGAAGAAGCCCTACAAGAACAATGGAAAGGTAGCTCATCATGTAATGTTTATTTATGTTTCTAGCTAGTGTATCTTTCTGTACTCATTGAAGTGCCTGAAGCTCATATTCTCTGGTATTTAACAAGAAAGTAATATTATTATATTCTTATTGTTGGAGGTCTAAGATCAGGGTTTATTTATCTATTAACAGAGATGGAGGATCTTACTACACGCATTTGTTGGGAACTTGTAAAGAAGGAAGGGATGATTGCGATATGGAGGAAACCGTTGAACAACAGCTGCTATCTTAGTCGTGATGCTGGAGTGCAGCCTCCATTATGTGATTCCAATGATGATCCAGACAATGTTTGGTATGTCATGCTCTATCAAAATTTGACATCTCCCAAAGAAGATCATGATGCATGAGGCTGAGCTGCAGAGTACAAAGTCGAATTATATTTTATAACCATTGTAAGCCTTGGTTATACTTTTTGCAGGTATGTTGGTTTAAAGGCATGTATCACTCGGTTACCTGAGAATGGTTATGGAGCAAATGTTTCTATGTGGCCTGCACGCCTTCAAGATCCACCAGACAGACTCCAGAGCATAAAGTTGGATGCCTACATATCTAGAAAAGAAATCTTCATGGCAGAGGCAAAGTACTGGAATGAAATATTAGCTGGCTATATTGGTGCTTACCATTGGAAAGAGTTAAACTTTAGAAACATTATGGACATGAGGGCTGGATATGGAGGGTATGCTCTTCACCGTTAAATAGACCATAAAGCCATTCCTAATTTCATTGTTCTTTCAACCCCAACAAAATATGTCAAAATCATTTTTGAGGTTTTGACCTTGGCAGGTTTGCAGCAGCATTGCATGACCACCAGCTGGATTGTTGGGTTATGAACGTTGTTCCTGTTTCTGGGTTCAATACCTTACCAGTTATTTATGACCGTGGACTTATTGGAGTTATGCATGACTGGTATGGGCAATGCACCTTCTGCTTTCTGATCTTGACTTGCAGTTTCGTTTTTGGGTAGCTCTGGAGCATATGTTCACATAACTTGGTTTTAGATATTTGTTGAGTAGCATTTTAAAGGCTACTAGAAAGGAAAGTTATGAAAGCTACAATAAAAGAAATTTATGGCACTGCATATTGTCCCTGTCATGATGCTCAAATTTATGTTTCTCAGGTGTGAGCCATTTGACACTTATCCAAGAACATACGACTTATTGCACGCAGCAGGTCTATTCTCTATCGAGCAAAAGAGGTATAAATCTTTCCCATTTGATTCATTTGGAGGTCGACCTTCATGAAATGCGGAGTACAGAGGTTTTGTATTAATATATGTGTTGCGCACAGGTGTAATATCTCAACCATCATTCTTGAAATGGACCGAATGCTAAGGCCTGGTGGACGCGTTTATATACGTGACTCTGTGTCTGTAATCGGTGAGCTTCAAGAACTTGCAAGTGCAGTTGGATGGGTGCCTGCGCTACATGATACAGGAGAAGGACCCCATGCAAGCTGGAAGATCTTAATAGGGGACAAGCGTTTGTGACAATATGATCTAGTCCAAAGAAGCTGATGTCTTTTTCTGCAAAAGGGGAAGTCTCTCACCGCAAGAAAGAAGCCACTGCAACTAACTTATTGCACATGTTTTTATGTTGTATAATCTGAAGATTACCTTGCACAATCAATTTTTGTTTTATAAAAAAAAAAATCCAAATGCACAGAATTAGGTGTTCATTAGCGGTTCAAATTAACACTAATACCATGGTATTGCAAGTCTTATTTCTCAACACAGGGCATGTTGGTCTTGCCAGAATTTCATTAGCGGTTCAACAACCTACCCAGAAAACAATGTATGCAGAATCTTGAATTTAATGGCATGATATCTTATACAGTGCAGATATGGTAAAAGCCAGCTAAAATTATGCCAAAGAGACTGCAAACATTTTGATTATGTCTCCAAAATGCTCATTGAAAAACAAATCTATGTGCCTCCAGTTCATACACAATAAACAACAAAACTCTTTGCCGTCGGATATTTGTACATAAGAGAGGGATACTAATCAAGAACGCCCATATCCCAAACTAAAGAACAATCCTCTTCAGGTCGGTGCAACAAGAATTCCATCAGTTAGATATCAAACACCTCAAAATAGGTAGATTGGGTAGGCTTGGCAGGAAGACCTACTCGTCCCGAAGAATCCTTCTGGGCTGCAGTATTAATCTGTTTGGAGAGATAAGCTTCATAGACTTCCACTACGAGTCGTGGATCTTTCTCCACCAGATCCATGTACTCTTCTCGCGTAGTAAGCTTGTCCATGTTGTCTGTGATCAAAGTCAAGGCTGCATCCACGATATGCTTGGCATTGTGCTGGTGTGCAAAGGTGTAGCTCATAATTGAGTTGTCCCAGTTCAACTTGGAAACCAAGAACTTCTCGCAATAGTCCTTGAGATGCTGCACCTGGTACTTTTCAGCCAATATTAGGAGGTCGCAGGCCATGTCCTCATCGAGGCTGATCTCCGCTGTGTAAAGGTAGTTGACAAAGGCACGAAGGGCATCGTAGGAGACATCACCAATCTTGATGGTGCCACTCAGGCTTTCCTCCATCTGATTCTCAAGCATAGCTCTGAATACTGGAGAACGGCTCGCCTGATTATTAAGCACCAACATGTTCAATAAAAATCCAAAGACAAGAACAAAACAAGTGAGCTACTCGAAAGAGAAAAGTAGAGCCGATCAGACATAAATTAAGGGAATTACAATGCACAATTGTACATAGCATCACACCACTGTATACAATCAAACAAGTTTTGCCTAGTGTGTAATGAAACTAATACAACCTCACCAGATTTTTGACCGAAATGGATCACAGAATTCTTGAATCTACATTTCTAACAAACAAGCACACAAGTTGAAACTCACATTTTTAGCTTACCAAACGCCAAACCAATTGTTAATCAATTTCAAACAAGTTCATTGAAGAAAACCATGAATGACTAATTGGCGAAATGGGTGCTCACCAAAACGGCCTTATGGGCCGGGACGGGGACGGAGGCATCCTGGGAGGCAACCAAAACGACGTCGGAGAAGGGGATGGGGTGGGACCTGGTGGTGGGGTAGTGGGTGTCGACGGGGGAGCCTGAGCAGAAGTTGAGGAAGGCGACCTTGGCCTTGAGGTCGTCGATCTCGCGCTTGAGCTCCTCCTCCGTCTCGTTCGCCTCCTCGTAGCACTCCTTGCACGTGCCGGCCTCACGTGCGTCGTAGTCCTCCTCGCAAGATATGCACTTCATCTTTTCCCCTGCCTGTCTTGTCGTCGTCGTCATCGCTCTCCTCCGCGAACTTCTACTTTTTTGTAAAGTGAAGAAATGCTCAGCTTCGTCTCGATTCCAACGGTTTATGTATGTACAATTGTACACTACTGTATCTCTCTAATTCGAAATCAATTTTCTTTCAAAAAATTTCAATTTACTCTCTTTTTTTGTGTGTGATAATTTCAGTTTACTCTTTGCTTCTGAATATGAAAATTACAGTGTTCCCCCATTAGTTATTGAATATTTTTCTTTAGGCTTTAGCTCCTTTTACCGCATGGACATGGATGATTGGAGGGCTACCAGTTCAGGAAAACAAAAACAAAAAAAGTTACTGCAAGTTACAAGTTTCGTCTTAGTCCCAATGAGAAAATTTTAGATGTGACTGTTACGTTACGTGGCAATGCGACATTCTATTGTGATTGAATCCTTTATTATCTAAACAGTGTTGTGGTCTAATTACAGTAGGAGGTCACATATATCACGTGGTGTGACGGTTATTTTAATTAAATTTATGGTATTTACCACAACAGTAGAGTTACATTCTACAAGAATAGAATCCGACATGCGTTGTTTTTCATTTGGCAAATAGGTATCGAAGAAGGTTGAAAAAGACGAGGCAAGATGTCATATAAAATTATGCAGCAATACAATAAATAGTTGCAAATGACATTAATGCAACCAAAACTAAACATTCAATTAACTATAGTTATTTAACGAATTCCACTAAAAGTTGAACAATTAATTTCTAAAAGATCATATAATTAATTATATAGCATCTCACCGGATAGTAAGTTGGCCAAAAATAAATAACATCACAAGATGCTAATATGTCACTTAAATTTAAGGAAATTAAAAGTATCAAATAACAAATTTCGCTAAACTCAAGCGACATGTTTTCTTATTTGGCCCCTTCAATAAAAAAGGATATGTTATTTTTTTAGGGTCAAGAAAAGAATCTTTCTCCAAAAAAAAGTGTCTGTTAATTAGAAAACCGTTTAAAAAATTAGAAAACCGTTTAAAAAAAAATAGAAAACCGTCTGACTTCCGAGTCATAGCGCTCTGAGTTTGTCAAATTTAAAAACTCCCAGATAAGAGTTCATTTTTACTGAACAAAGGTCCGCTCCCCTACCACAACCACAACCCGCTTCTCAGATTCCGAGATTTCGATTCTTTTCGGGGCTTGCAGTATTCTCTCTCAGGTCAGATTTGCTCTTTCTCTTTCACTCTTCCAGTTATTCGCAAATTTTGTTTATGCTGTGTCTCTGTTTGGTTTCCAAGAAAATGTACGAACAGAAAAGAAAACCCAGTATTGAATCTTGAATTGGACCTAGGGAAAACTATTATGTCTGAGATAGGAGTTAGAGACTCTGTTACAGTGTTAGCTTAGTTCAATTATACGTTTCCTGAGGACACCTTAAGCAACTATATAAATCAAGATTTTGGTTTTTTTATTATCTTCGCGTTTCTGCATTTTCTTGGTTGCCGAACAGTGGTGGTTTTGCTATGAAGGCTCTGTCTGTGAATGTTATGTGGCCTATTTTTGTTGGTTTTATAAATGATGCCCAAGTGCTAAAAAAGATTGGGACATAGGTGGCTGCTGTGAAACCCTAATTTTCGCCACTTTGAAGTTTGAGAAAATTAGGGTTTTTGGTTTGTGATGGAAGTTGAAGAAGGAAAGAGCAATGGTGATAGCAAGGAATGCACTAAGGCAGCTCAATGCTCCAAGAGGGAAGCCAATGGTTTTGAATTTGCGGTTTGTAATGACATTGCCAAAAGCAGCTCCTCAGGGGCAAGTGAGGGTATTCGGACTTACAAGAGGCGGAGACGTGAGAGGTCGAGTTGGGACAGCAGATCACAGGAAGATGGGAGAGCTAATGGGGAATCTTCAAGTCAAATGGTGGACCAGGTGCCCTATCTAGTCCTCTTCCTCTCTGCCTAAATATGCATGCATGTAACATATTCTCTATTTTATCAGCCAATTGGCAAAGCAAGCTTGCAATATTTTGGTATATTGGCTCATGGCCCTGATAATGTTTTTGGGTTAACGTTTGATTGAATTTTGGTATAAATACACCCAAGCAATGTTAAGCTGTTATTATTAGTTAGGCTGAAGAACCAGCTTATGAATAACCATTTAAACAAGACAAAAGAAAATTGAGACACAGCTCATAAATTTTGGATACATAATGAAGTTTAAATTTTGGGTCATAATCCAAAAGAATGAAGATTGGGAAGAACAAAAAACAGGCTTGGAAATATGAACAAAATAACTTAACCATCATTTTCTCATTAATACATTTCAGAGTTCATTACACTAGAGTTTTAGGGTGGTTTTGTAGTGGGAAATAGGAAGGGTTTATTTTGCAGGGATAAGAATGAAACGTAATTGATCAATTGCTAATGAGTATGTATTCTGTCTGAAGGGGTTATAAGCTCTAATGATGGAGTTGATTGTAACACCCTGACATATTTCGGGTATTACATTGATACTCTTGGTACTTGGTGAGCGAATAACTAAATTAGTTGATACTGATTATCAAAATGAGGATGAGCTCCAGTTTAGGTGATCAGAATCTTACGTAACCTACCTCATTGTGCTTGATTGAATGATAAAAGATAAACATCTTCTTTCTCCATCCCTTCAATCCTCAAATTTCTTTTGGATGATAATTTTTTATCATAGTTTTTCTCATCCACCTATGCTTGATTTCTTTAAGCGTCTAAAGGAACCAGTGGGCACGGTTATACACAACAGCTCTTGTGAGCAAGTCCATCTTCGACTAAATAGTTCTGATGATTGCTCAAAGAGGGACTGGAGAAATGCCGTACTGGAGCACATGTATCAGTCATTAAGTGATGATGAAGGTGGTGTACAGGTGTGCATCAGAGAAGCCCTTGGACATTTTCGAGAGATTGATCATAAACTGCCTAAGGTTTGTACTGCAACCTAGAGTCCATGTACAGATAATTGATTTGTAGCATTCCCGTTTTTATTTTACACTTTTTGGTTTCAACTTCAAGACTCATTCAGTTATTTGTTAATGTTTCCATTTGGTGGTTGATTTGCAGGGATCTGGTGAATGTTGGCCACCAGCACAGTCAGTCTTGAATGGACCTCATAATGTAGCCAGTTGGCAGGATGATGTTATATCTAATGGATCTTCAAGTAAACCAAAGCATCGTACAGCCACTGAGACGTTCCAGCATGCTTTTTTCAATATCTTAGTCTCAGAAAAGTTTTCCTCATTGTGCAAACTGCTGATGCAAAATTTTCAAGGAATCAAGGCTGACAGCATTTTTGACCTTAAACTCATAAATTCGAGGATGAAAAGTGGAGTTTATGAAGATTCACCATTCCTCTTCTCAACAGATATGCAACAGGCAAGTTAGATACTTGTATGCCAAATTTTAGTAATCATGACGTTTATCATTCAACCATTATATTGTAATTTTGGTTTAGTATATGATGTGGATGTAATATAGATGTAATATAGATGTGATGTCAAGATTTTGAGTTTTAAGTAATGTGTTTTTGATTCTATAGAACATTGAAAAATTTTTTGAAAGAGATTATTTCATATGGAATATCATTTTGGCAATGACTATGATTAGTGTGGTATCAATTGTCAGAATGCTCTTCATTATCTAGCTTGAGTTAAAGGTGTGGATTGTTACTTTTCTTTTAATCATAATGGTTCTCTGAACCCTTTAATATGCATTTTGTAAAAAAAGTCGGTTCATTAACCTGCTATGCAAGGCATATGCTGATGGATGAACTTTTCTGCACTACAAATCTACGTTTGTAAAATCCTTTTTGGGAAAGCATTTGTTTACTATACTTTGATAAAAAAGAAGAAGAAGGTGACTTTGGATAATGAAAAGATGTGGAGGTATGAAAAATTTTCTTTATTCAAACATGAATGTTATCTTGGAAAGTCTCAACATTTTACATATTCCCCAATATTTTGTAAGCTTGAAGGCTTTTGGACTTTACAGTCCTGCTTTAAATTTCATGGAAACATCTTGGTGGTGTTGCAAAGTTTATTTGCTGATGTATGCGTAATATGTGAGATTGAGGCATCGTACATTGGTACCTGAACACAGGTGAATTTATTGAAGCTTTTGGTGGCTTTCCTTTTAGCCTACTGTATTTTTCTCCTCTCATGCTTGCATTGTCATTTATGGTTCTCATTGGGTCTATGTTTTTTTTGTTGGACATGTTTGTGCATGTGAGTGGTATACTCCTCAACACTCCCACCTGTTTTACGCCTTATTCTTGAAAGTCTGAATTGCCTTGCGATATTCTGCCTTCCTAGTTTTAGATATACTGGTAAGATATATACTAATGCGTGTGATATAAGTTATGTAGCTAATACTTTTTTGCTTCTGAATTTGTTGCTTGGAATTGGTTAATGGGCATGTACGTTGCAGATTTACAAGGAGCTCTAGACTGAGGCAACAATTCTGTTCGTGTAAAAGTCCCTGAAATGATTATTTTTTTTGGGTCATATTATATATTCTGAACCTCAGTATTTTTCTAGGTATGGAGAAAGCTTCAAGGGGTTGGTACGGAATTGATTTCCCTTGCAAAAAGCCTCTCGGACATGTCAAGGACTTGCAAGGAACAGGTTAGATGATTCAGTCGTACATGTTGGTATCCATTCCAACTTCCAAGTATCTGAAGATTTTCCTCAATAAGCAGTATATTCACTATACCTGTTCTCTGAACAAATTATTATATCTGCCATCCCAGGTCGGAGGTTCAGTCTACAACACATTTGAAGTTGGGAAAAATGAGGTAAATGGGTTCTCTACTTAACCTTGAATTGAGTGTAATTAAATCTCAGATATCTAAACTCCAGATTGTATGGAGCACTTGGCGCCTTGGAATGCATTTAGGATAGGTTTCCAGAAAATCCTAATGGTCTTATGTTTTTACCCTATCAAAGTCTTTATAGTGCATGCATTATACCAATTGCATCTACCATTTCTACATTCTGGAAGCAAATTGCTAGAACTATTTTTTGTTTTTGTTTTTGTTTTTTGTTTTTGTTTTATACTAATGTCTATCTACCTTTCGTACATTCTTCTCACTTCTGAAAAATTCAGTGCAATTTTTGGTATGTGAAAATGGTGATTTGACTTGTCTAACTATGGTAATGATGTGAAGTTGCCTGTCAATGTAAGAATTCTAAAATCATTTCTGGCTGTTTGTGTCATTATAATAAATTCCTGGAGAACAGAATACTGATTAAGTGCATCTCAATTATCATGCTTAAGATTCAAATTTAGGGATTGATCCTACTCGTTGTTAGGAATATACTAAATTTTGTCATTTTAAAACAGTTCCGCACCTTGGAATCCGACTCTCACACTAAACTGGAGCAGACAGAGGACTGTGGCGTGTACAAAGTATGCACTTGCAGGCACTGTGGAGACAAAGCAAATGGGAGTGATTGTCTAGTATGTGATTCATGTGAGGAGATGTACCATGTATCTTGCATTCAGCCTGCTGTCAAAGGTATTCCTACAAAAAGTTGGTATTGTGCAAGTTGCACTGCTAGTGGTATTGCATCGCCGCATGAGAATTGTGAAGTGTGTGAAAGGCTTATCGCGCGCAAGACTCTAGTTGATGGAATTGGCAGTGAAAATGTTCCTACAAATGAGACAACAGTCCATGAGTTGGGAGATAACTCAAATTATAGTACAGATGATGGAATTCAACTATCTGAAGAGAACGGCGAGTTGAACCTTTGCAAAGTTTGTGGAGTTGAGGTAGAAAAGGGTGAGACGGTGAAAATATGTGGTCATTCATACTGCATAAACAAGTACTACCATGTGAGGTGTCTAACATCAGGGCAGTTAAGGTTGTATGGTCCACGTTGGTACTGCTCTTCTTGTCTATGCAGAGCTTGTCTCACTGATAAAGACGATGATAAGATTGTTCTTTGTGATGGCTGCGATCATGCGTACCACATTTATTGCTTGAAACCACCACTTTGTTCCATTCCAAAAGGAAAATGGTTTTGCACAAAATGTGATGCAGCAATTCAGATGATACGCAGGGCCAAAAGGGCTTATGAAAAAAATGAAAAGCTACAGGAAAAGAAAGGTGAAGGGTCAACCAAGTGGAATGAAAAGGTTGATGATGGGGAATCAGAACAAGGTAGGGGGGGAATGGATGTGCTTCTACACGCAGTCAAGACTCTAGATCATGAAAAGGATATGGATGCTTCTGAGATAAATGTCTTGGGGGGATATTTCGAATGAAATATTTGATGACGGGAAATCAGAACAATGTAGAGAGTTTTAAGGGGGTATCTGCGACAATTGCTAGGCATGGATGTGTTATTTGAAGCAGTCAAGACTCTAGATCATGAAAGCAGATGAAGTGTTAACCACAAGACATTTCCAGGACTGACTTGTTTCCTGTGAGTAACGATTTTGATTTTGTAGTTATATCTAGGCTAAGAATTTCCTTTTTGCTGCCTTGTTTTGGGGGATATTTTTGTAGGTTGTAAACTCTGCTAGATTCTGCTGACTTTTGGATACATAACACAGCAAAGGACCTGATTCTAATGGCTGTATATGTAGCTTTGGTACTTGCTAAAGTGCACGATTTGAGAAAACGACATAGCAGTTGAGTAAAATGGTCAATTTTCAGAGCCACCATTGAACATATATGCTGATGGTTTGTAACGCTGTACTGTGTAAGTACTTACTTTGAACCTAGTATCAGAAAGTTTATCAAAAGTGACACTTAACAATAATTTCACCTTTTTAATCATATATTTCCTGTCTTCTGTCGTCATCATTTTCCATGCTTGAATCTTGATTAATTTTTCTGAACACCTCATTTTCCATTCTTTCCATTTTTTTATATTTATAATTGCCTACTTTATTTTCATCTACCACGGGTTGAATTGTTTTTTTTGTTAATGAAAAAGTAGAAAAACATTTGTGGTATAATTGCATGTTAGTCAAAAGCATTGCCTTTGGTTTAATATTTGGTCATGTTGCTTTGCCCACGTGATGATATTATATGGACTTGGATCCTCTGCTATAAAATAGCATTGCTAGGATCTGCTTGGCTTCTTATGTGAAGCTGCCACGTCAGTATGTTATAATCCGACGGTTTGAAACAAAAGCTTCCAAAGGTCTATATTTCACAAAGAAGCACCAGATCTTTCTCCTTCCCCCTTCTTGAAAAATAAAATCAAAATCCGACCGTTCGTCTTCTCCGGCAAATGAAATCCAAATCTAAGACCTTGAACAAAAACGGAGTAGGAATGGATCTGTGCGAGTCTCTTCCTCCAATTAGTACGAACTCAGCGTTTTTTCTTGGGCGGCAATGAAGCCATGGCATCCTTTGGCCTTTGCTCTCTTGACCGATGAAAAATCAAAATCTTTGTCCATCGCATTGAATTGTCTTTAAAAAGTTTCTCAATAAGAGAGACTAACAGAGATAGCAATTAAAATCTTGTTTCTATTAATATTCAAAAGCTTCATCGAATCAAGCTGCTGGAAATACAACGAAGAATAAAATTTGCAAGAAGATGAAGACTGTTGTTTGTTACAGAGAAAAAAGAGAGGAGGAGATAAGAGAGAGGGATCTAGTGGTTTTACGTGCAAGTCGGGGTTTTAGAGCCTTTTTATTTTCCACCATTGGATGGTGTTGAAATGACGTGGCAGTTTTACATAAGAAGCCAAGCAGATCCTAGCATGCCTCTATTCTCTTGGCTTGTTGTAGGATCTCGTACGTTGTACGTATTACTGGGTTAGCTCTCTCTCCTTTGGTCTTTGAGTGTTACACCATTTGTAAGAAAGATATTTCTTTTGGTATTTGTATATGTGAGCAAGAATCTGAAATTTGTTCTTGGCTCATTGGAGAGGAGTGTAATTGGGTGTAATCGAGTTTTGGGTACGTAGTGAGTGTTAACCTCTTTTGTATCCCTTTTGATTATAGTAAATCACTCCTAACTGAACGTAAGCATGTAATCGGTATAAATATTGTGTTGTTTGGTCTTGACTTGTCATTTTATATTTTGTATTTATTTAGGTATGACTCATATCCGACGCTTCCACACAACAGTTATTATATTCAATTTGGAATGGGGCCTTCTACCCACTGATTCTGGGCACTTGTTTTTTCCTCAGATTGCACGGGCAAATCACATAGGATTCTTCAAAACATTTGTATTATTGTATACCTGAAAAAACAATTAGTAGTTAAGTGTCGCGTTATACACGTTTGTATTATTTTATACCTGAAAAGATTATCCTTAGATACAATTCTTATATAAACGTACAATAGGATTGCTGCGTTCATTTCATTCAACCTTAAGCTATTACCTTCAAGCTTCAATTAGACTTGTAAAAAATTTACTTACCAATGGGGTCTGTTGCCAAAGAAGCAAAGATTCCAGCTACAATACTAGCCATTGCGACTGCAAATCCAGCAAACTGTTACCACCAAAAGGACTATCCTGATTTCTTGTTCAGAGTCACCAAAAGCGAGGACAAGACAGAACTGAAAGACAAATTCAAGCGCATATGTAAGCCTTATTTAATACATAAAATATTTAGATATATATATTTTTGTTATTGCTGCGAGTAAATTGTCATTTCAGCCACCTATTTCTTTTAATATATATATATATATATATATGCACGAAACTTTAACCAACTAGCTGCTAGTTTCGTAACATTTCTCTTTCTTTCTTCCTTTTGGTACAAGAGATTAATGTAAGTTCGAATTAATTTCTCATCTCCCTGATAAACAAAGAAAGAGTTAAAACATGTGTGATTTTGCAATTAAAAGGTGAAAAATCAATGGTAAAGAAGCGTTATCTGGGTATCACAGAAGAGAGTCTAAACGCGAACCCTAACATATGCACCTACAAGGCTCCCTCACTCGACTCACGTCAAGACTTATTGGTTCATGAGGTGCCAAAACTCGGCAAAGAAGCGGCGCTGAAGGCCATCGAAGAATGGGGCCAGCCCATTTCAAGCATCACCCACCTCATCTTCTGCACAGCTTCCTGCGTCGACATGCCCGGTGCCGACTTTCAACTCGTCAAGCTCCTCGGCCTCGACCCAACAATCAAACGGTTCATGATCTACCAGCAAGGCTGCTTTGCTGGTGGGACCGTTCTACGGATTGCCAAGGACGTCGCCGAGAACAATGCCGGAGCTCGGCTTCTGATCGTGTGCTGTGAGATCACCACCATGTTTTTCCAGCAACCCTCCGAGAATCACTTGGATGTTTTGGTCGGACAGGCGCTGTTTTCGGACGGTGCGGCGGCTTTGATTGTCGGGACCAATCCAGACCCCAAAAGTGAACGACAGCTGTTCGATATCATGTCTGTGAGAGAGACCATCATCCCAAACTCGGAGCATGGAGTTGTGGCGCACTTGCGCGAGATGGGTTTTGAGTATTATCTATCATCGGAAGTTCCGAAGTTGGTTGGTGGGAAAATCGAGGAGTATTTGAATAAAGGGTTTGAGGGGATTGGGGTTGATGGTGATTGGAACTCATTGTTCTATAGTATTCATCCTGGGGGGCCAGCCATTCTTAACAAGGTTGAAGAAGAACTGGGTTTGAAGGAGGGGAAGCTGAGAGCGACTAGACATGTGCTGAGTGAGTTTGGGAACATGGGAGCTCCGTCTGTGCTGTTTATATTGGATGAGATTAGGAAGAGATCAATGGAGGAAGGAAAAGCCACAACTGGTGAAGGGTTTGAATGGGGTGTGCTGATTGGGATCGGACCAGGACTCACTGTCGAGACTGTTGTGCTGCGTAGTGTTTCCACTGCTAACTAATTCAAGTACGTCCTCGTTGATCATGGTGGCTAATGATCACTATCCAACGTTGTATTAAAATTAAATAAATCAAATTGCCTTATGAGTGTTTTTAATTAAATCAAATGCATATATATATATATATATATAATTAGCTTATTAATTTTCTTTCTTCCAAGTTCCAAGTGGATCCGGGAAATATATAGTAGAAAATCAAAGAATATTTCTTTGACAAAGCAACCATTTTGAACTGATCGAATTATACCAAGTTTTATAAAGCAGATACTTCGAGGAGAAGAGACATGAAAATCATTAATAATACAATATATGACCTAAAAAGGCTGCTATATATGACCAAATATGTCGAAACTAAAATGAATAACCTTGTATGCCAACGAATTAATAACACTAGTTTTCGTGGTCTATGAATAACTTAATTCTTGTCCAAATTGTTTGTTTTCAATGAAGGAGTGCCACACAGACCGCCCTTGGTTACCTCTTCATGCTCTTGACTTTGGTCGGAGCTCAGGTGACGTTTTCTTCGATGGCAGAAGCAAGAGAGATCTAAAGAAAAAGCTTTGTTTATGATTTGGGTGTTTTGGGCTGCTTTGACTTTTTGGGCTTTTTAACTTTTCTTGTATTTCTGTTTTTGTCATGCTCATGTCTGAATTTTTTTTGGATTTCTGACTTTGAGATGATGTATTCCCCTATATCTTTGCTAGCTTTGTACCTTCTATGAAATTTGATTTCACAACCAAAAAAAAAAAGAGTGCCACGCCCAAATGCCCAATCCTCAACTTTTATCAATTAACAGAAGACAATACAAACGAAAGGGACCAAGAGAAACAACGCAATGCAACATAAAGTCATAAACAGTCTCTACAACAACCCTGAAGTGAGTGGTAATTATTGTTGCCCTTTCTTTCTTATCCAGACTATATATTAGCTTTCATTATGCAAGAGTCCCAATCAATTTTGATAACTTGAAGGTGTTGCAGGGTAAAAGATCATTCAGGCTCGATCAACTCTTCAACCTCCTTGGATGTAGGTGTATATAACGACATATTGAATGTGTCCAATTTTTTCTCCTCAATCAAACCCTTAAATTCATAAACTAGAAGACCTGATTCTAAAGGCTGCATCTGTAGCTTGGTCCTTGCTAAACTGCACGCGCGATTTGAGAAAACGACATAGTAGTTGGGTAACCTGACCATTTTCAGAGCCACCATTGAACACGTACACTGGTGGTTTGTAACGCTGTACTGTGTAAATACTTACTTTTGAACCAAGTGTCAGAAAGTAATTCTTCTTATTTGTGTTGTAAAATGAAGAAAGTTTCTCAAAAGTGACACTCGCTAGACAATATTTCACCTTCTTAATCATATATTTCCCGTCTTCTAGCCGTTCTCATCATTTTACATGCTTGAATCTGGATGAATTTTTCTCAACAGACTTGTTTCTCATCTCATCCAGAGAAAGAATACGGAAATATTATATTTGATTGCCATTATTATTATTTTTATAATTGCCTAATTTTATTTTTGCTACCACGGGTTGAATAGTTTGTCTGTGGATGAATACATGTTTTTTTTCTCAATAAAATACAAGAACATCTCGGCCATATCTACCCAGGAACATCTTGGCCCATATATATATAAGAACATAAGCAAATTTAACAAGATTTGGTCAAAATCATTACTTACGTTCTCAGAGAATTTTCACCTTCACTATGAGAGAATTACAAGTACAAGAATACAACATTCAAGTTTATATCCAACCCGAGCCCTTATATTCAACATGACAGCCTTTGTACACGTTAGAAGATCACTCTATCCTAAAAATTATACACACTCTTGAATACAACTCACTTTCCTTCTATACACGAAGACCCTTAGAGTTGCTCGATCGATCTCTTCCTCTCACTCGCACCCGATGCTTGATGATCCTTTAATTTCGGATGCCTTTGTTCTTGTGTTTAATGCCTTTAATTACATAGGCATTGCTCTTTATGCAATTCAGCATGCAACGTACAATGAATGGAAGCAAAGTCGAGCTTCCTCCTTTCATTTCATGATCAAAGATCAATTAATGTTGGCATGCTTATTAATTAATACATCTCCTCCTTTTTCAAAGTTTGCTGCCACCACCCAAGCTATAATAGCCTTCCTTTGCGTTGAATGTTTGCATGCGCGCAATATTAATTGCGTATCCTTTCTTTCTCAAACCCAACACATTCAACCTTAAGCTATATATATATTGCCTTCAAGCTTCAGTAACACTTACAGAAAATCTACTTAGCAATGGGGTCAATTCAGGATTCGAAAATTGGGGGGTTAACTCTATAGGGTCAAATTTTTTGCCATGAGGCAAAAAAAAATTGTGCCATTGAGCAAATCTCATAAAACAATATTCATTGGATTGAGGTCTTAAGGAATTGATCAATTAAATGATCTTGAGGGGAGGATTGAAAGAGGAAGAACAAGGACCACTGCCCCTACCCACATACTCAAGGAGGGATAGAGGGACTGTGAGCTTAGAGGCGTGAGGGAGAGAGGACCGGAGCCGGGGGGGGGTGAATCGGGGGCAAATTAATGTACTACCAAATTTATTTATTTATTTTTGGGCGCGGGGGGGTGAGCGTGAGGGAGAGACAAAAATGTACTAATTAATAATTGGGGAATAAACACAAAATTTATTTTTTTTTTGGGGGGGTGGCTATAGTAGAGCCCCTTGAGTGGATCCGCCCCTAATTACTAGCCATTGCGACTGCAAACCAAACCGTTACTACAACGAATATTATCCCGACTTTTTATTCAAAGTCATTAAAAGCAAACACAAAATATAACTGATCGAAAGATAAGTTCAAACGCGAGCATATATGTAAGCCTTATTTAATACTACTAGAAATTGGCTTGGCTATCTTCTTTTTTTGCTATTCTATAGGGTTGTAAGCACATGAAATAAGACACATATAACATGTGTTAAAAATTAAAAGATAATTATTTATTAAAAAAAAGGTTTAAGAGAGATAAAGGGGCCTCAATGCAACATACATATAGTCTGCAGCATTCTTGCAAATTCATGCATATTCGATGTTTCTTCGTCAACGAGATAACCAGGTTAATGAACTGGGAGATCTTTTCTATGTTACTGAGAAGATCTTCTTCGAACCTACGGAACCGGTCGCCCATGGCTGCTTCTCCGAACTGGTTGGCTCCTGAAGTGAGTGGCAAGTATTATACGTACGTTGCCCTTTCTTTTAATGGTCTTTATGTTTTTAGTTTTTACCCTATCAAAGTCTTTATAGTACTTTTACATCTGATTTTTATTATCCTTGCCTTTCTATTCCAGGAATAAAATCTAAGAAATATCCAAAGCGACCCCGCCCCTAATAAGTCACAACTTATAAGTCTTTTTTATGGTGCATTAATACATCAACTAACTCGATGTAATGGGATACCAACTTCTTATCGTGATAGTCTTCACACCTAGGGCTGGCCATGGTACGGTAACCGCACTAAATGGCCTTGGGCTGCTACTGTATCCGATCATTTACCGACACCGACACTGATCGATTGGGCTGGTTGTCCCACTCCACCTCCGGTCACTGTACATATACCACGTACAACCTAACCTACATCTGTCTATCCGTACCACAAGAGACATCTATAGTTGTCTTCAAGGACATGTCCAGTTGATATTTGTCCTAGCTAGTTTCGTTAATTAGGCAAACATTCAATACACAAAGCTTTTCTGCACATTTAACTTGTATTTATTTATTTAGTACCATTATATATAACTAGCACGGAGTAGATTTAAATATTTGTATCAATACGTTAATGTAAAAAATATTTTTTCTTGGCCAAGCATGTGGGTATCGATCAATGATTAATTAAAGAATTAATCACAAAAGACCCCCCTAAACTATAGGATCATTTTCAATTTCATACTCAATTATCAAATTTGTCATTTTTATACCTTACATTTGATTTTGTTTAAAATTTCGTGGACGTATTAATTGTTTTGCTAACGAAATCAAACATAAAATATAAAAATGACAAAATTTGATACGTAAATATGAAATTGAAAATAACGCTATAATTCAAGGAGTCTTTTATATTTAATCCTTAATTAAATTAAGTAGTTGAGTTAACCGTATGTAGCATATTATACACGTTTGTGTATGTAAAAAGATTCTCCTTCGACTAATACAATTCTTATATAAACAATAATAGTGCTGCGTTCATTTCATTCAACCTTAAGCTATTGCCTTCAAGCTTCAGTTAGACTTGAAAAAATCTACTTACCAATGGAGTCTGTCGCCAAAGAAGCAAAGTATCCAGCCACGATACTAGCCATTGCGACTGCAAATCCAGCAAACTGTTACCACCAAAAAGACTATCCTGATTTTTTGTTCAGAGTCACCAAAAGCGAAGACAAGACAGAGTTGAAAGACAAGTTCAAGCGCATATGTAAGCCTTATTTAATATATAAAATATTATAACTTGAAAAAAAAAATTGTTATTTTTCCGACTAAATTGTCAAATCAGATGGCACGTATTTCTTTTTAAAAATATATATGCACGAAATTAACTAGCTGCTAATTTAGTAACATTTCTCCCTCTTTCTTTTGGTATATATAAGAGATTGTATGTTCGAATTAATTTATCATCTCCTTTTTTTTTGTTACAATTTTCTCGTCTCCTTGATCAACAAAGAAAGAGTTAAAATATGTGTAATTTTGCAATTAACAGGTGAAAAATCAATGATAAAGAAGCGTTATCTGGGCATCACAGAAGAGAGTCTGAAAGCGAACCCTAACATATGCACCTACAAGGCTCCCTCACTCGACGCACGTCAAGACCTATTGATTTATGAGGTACCAAAACTCGGCAAAGAAGCTGCGTTGAAAGCCATCAAAGAATGGGGCCAGCCCATTTCAAGCCTCACCCACCTCATCTTCTGCACATCTTCCTGCGTCGACATGCCCGGTGCCGACTTTCAACTCGTCAAGCTCCTCGGCCTCGACCCATCAATTCAACGTTTCATGATCTACCAGCAAGGCTGCTTTGCTGGTGGGACGGCCCTACGGATTGCCAAGGACGTCGCTGAGAACAATGCCGGAGCTCGGGTTCTGATTGTGTGCTGTGAGATCATCACCATGTTTTTCCAGCAACCCTCCGAGAATCACTTGGATGTTTTGGTCGGACAGGCGCTGTTTTCGGACGGTGCGGCGGCTTTGATTGTCGGGGCCAATCCAGACCCCAAAAGTGAACGGCAGCTGTTCGATATCATGTCTGTGAGAGAGACCATCATCCCAAACTCGGAGCATGGAGTTGTGGGGCACTTGCGCGAGATGGGTTTTGTGTATTATCTATCACCGGAAATTCCGAAGTTGGTTAGTGGGAAAATCGAGGAGTGTATGAGTAAAGGATTTGAGGGAATTGGGGTTAATGGTGATTGGAACTCATTGTTCTATTGTATTCATCCTGGGGGGCCAGCCATTCTTAAAAAGGTTGAAGAAGAACTGGGTTTGAAGGAGGGGAAGCTGAGAGCGTCTAGGCATGTGCTGAGTGAGTTTGGGAACATGGGAGCTCCGTCTGTGCTGTTTGTATTGGATGAGATGAGGAAGAAATCAATGGCGGAAGGAAAAGCCACAACTGGTGAAGGATTGGAATGGGGTGTGCTGATTGCGATGGGACCAGGACTCACTGTGGAGACTGTTGTGCTGCGTAGTGTCTCCACTGCTAACTGATTAAAGTACGTACTCGTCGATCATGATGGCTAATGAATAAGTAATGATCACTATCCTACATTCCCACGTACGTTGTATTAAATAAATCAAATTGCCTTATGAGTGTTTTTAAATCAAATGCTTATTTATATATAATTAGCTTTTCTTGCTTCCAAGTGGATCCGGGAAATAGTAGAAAATCAAAGACTATTTCTTTGACAAAGCAACCATTTTGGACTGAATTATACCAAGTTTTATAAAGCAGATACTTCGAGGAGATGAGACATGAAAATCATTAATAATACAATATATGAGCTAAAAAGGCTGCTATAACCAAATAAGTAAATTATCGTCCACGAAGCTAAAATGAATAACCTTGTATGCCAACGAATTAATTACACTAGCTTTCGTGGTTTATTAAGAAATTAATTCTTGTCCAAATTGTTTGTTTTCACTGAAGGAGTGCCACGCCCAATCCTCAGTTTTTATCAATTAACAGAAGGCAATACAAACGAAAGGGACAAAGATAAACAGCGCAATGCAACATAAAGTCATAAATAGTCTCTACCACAGCCCTGAAGTGAGTGGTAGTTATTGTTGCCCTTTGTTTCTTATCCAGGCAACTATATAAAAGGTGCCACTTTTTAGATTAATTACTAGGAAATATAAAGAAATAAATAAAAATTGAATGGAACACTTTTGCCGATGAAATATTCGTCGGCACAAGTCATTCTTTATTATTTTTAAAAGTTTTTTAATTTATTTTTATTTTTACTTAAGAAAATAAAAATTGGCCATGCATCTTGTGCTCCGCGATCTCAAAAAACTCCCCGAGATGCCACTGTTTAGGTTAATTACTTCAAAAATAATAAATTAATTAATTAAAATTGAATGGAACACTTTTGCCGACGAAATATTCGTCGGCACAAGTCATTCCTTATTATTTTTAATTATTTTTCAATTATATTTTACTTGAGAAAATAAAATAGGCCATGCACCTTGTGCTCCGATGTCTCAAAAAGCTCCCTAGGTGCCACTTTTTAGATTGATTACAAGAAAACATTGAAATAAATAAAACTAAATGGAACACTTTTACTGACAAAATATTCATCAGCATTATTCATTCCTAATTACTTTTAATTGTTTATCAATTAATTACTTTTAACGAGTCGATATTTTTGCATTCTATCAACTCGAGAAATCCTTAAAAATCATGATTTAAGTGTGGGAAGATTTTGTTGTAAACATAAGAACATGCATTTTGGCTCAAAAATCGTATGTTATCACCCACGGTTTTGGGTGAAAACCGTGGTTTCAAGGAAAAAAATTTCAAAAGTTCTCCATTGGTAAAACATGATTTTTAAAAGATGATCCAACTAGCAGAATTCAAAAATTTCGAATCGTTTATTTTTTATGGATTTTGTAGTTTTCCGACTTTGAAGTATCGTAAACATTAAACGAGTCGATATTTTTGGGTTCTGTCAACTCGAGAAGTCCTTAAAAAACATGATTTGATTGTGAAAAAATAAGGACATGCGATTTTGGCCAAAAATAGTGTACCGTTTTGGGTGAAAAAACATGGTTCCGAAAAAAAAATTAAAATTTCTAAAAAATTAACTATTGGTAAAAATTAAACATGTTTTTTTTAAAGGTGTTCCAATTGATAGAACTCAAAAATCTCAAATCCCTTTTTTTTTTTATGAATTGTGTAGTTTTTCTGACTGTTACAAATCGTAAAAAAAAATATAACGAGTCGATATTTTTGTATTTGTCAACTTGAGAAGTCCTTAAAAATCATGATTTGAGTGTGAAAATATTTTGGTGTGACAATAAGAACATGCAATTTTGGCCAAAAATTGGTGTTATAAGTTATAACCCACGTTTTGGGT
The DNA here is from genome assembly GCA_030142095.1 of Rubus idaeus. Taxonomy (NCBI): domain Eukaryota; kingdom Viridiplantae; phylum Streptophyta; class Magnoliopsida; order Rosales; family Rosaceae; genus Rubus; species Rubus idaeus. Next base: position 29,793,302 of record CM057966.1, read on the forward strand.
GAAAAAACATGGTTTCAGGAAGAAAAAAAATCTAAAAAATTGATCATTGGTAAAACTTATTTTCAAACGTACATTATATTTCAAACATACTTTATGACTTTATGTGCATCATCCATATATGAGAAAATATATTGGTAGTATTAGATTCAGTCTCTCACCTCGGTGGGAGTCGAAGAGAAAAAAAAGAGAGGAAATAATAAAAAAAAAAAAGAAGAAGAAGAGAATATTCCATAAAACCATTGAAAAATATCTCACATGGACTATACGTGATCCCATTTAACCGAGTTATAAAGAAAAATTGACAAATTAAGGTATCCCGATGATGTGTTTTTAGAAGTTCAGCACATTATTGATCACTTTTGAAAGTTGAAAAATGATTAATATGTGCTCATAATTAACGGTCAAGTAAAGGAATATATACGGAGGTATCCCGATGATGTGTTTTTAAAAGTTCAGGTACGTTATTGATCACTTTTGAAGTTAGGTACCTTTATGTCTCGTACACCAAAGTTTAGACTCTGCTAGTGATAAAAACTCTATGATATAAGGTCTTGACAGGAAAAAAACTAGAGAGAACAATTTTTTGCTTGAATATCGGGTCTCAATTTTTTGAAAACCAATTGCTTTTTAAACGGGTCCTCTAACTTATCTTTATTGAAATAACTTAAAAAATAGCAACAAACATATAAAAAATAACAGCAAAAGGGTTAAAAAAATTAAAATTGTGAAATTTTGTTGGCATAGGTCATTCCTTATTACTTTTAAAGTTTAAATGGTTGTTCAATTAATTTTTATTTTTAATTAAAAAAAATTAGCCATGCACCTCAAAAAACTCCCTAAGGTGCCACTTTTTAGTAATTACCACAAAACATGGCAAAATAAAATAAATAAATAAAAATTAAATGGAACACTTTTGCCGACGAACAATTCGTCGGCACAAGTCATTCCTTAATATTTTTTTGGTTTTTCAATTAGTTTTTATTTTTACTTAAGAAAAAAAGTTGACTTCGAGATCTCAAAAAAGGCCCTGATTATGCAAGAGTACGTCCCAATCAATTTTGATAACTTGAAGGTGTTGAAGGGCAAAAGATCCTTCAGCCTCGATCAACTCGTCAACCTCCTTGGCTGTAGGTGTATATATTATATAACGGCATATTGAATGTGTCCAATAATTTCTCCTCAATCAAACCCTTAAATTCATAAACTAGAATAGTTAGTTAATAGTCTTCCAGCAGATTACACTATAAATCTTGTGAAAATTTAAGGGGGCCACATGTAGGTTACCGCCCCCCGCCCCCCGCAACCCCTACCCCCGCCCCCGACCCACTCATAGTAAAAACTCCACCCCCCCCTCCAAAACGCCCCTCCCCCAAAAACCCCCCCCACCCTTCCCCCCCCCCCTCCCTACTCTCAACCCCCCAACCCACCCCCCCCCCGCCACTTTCACCCCCCACAAACCCTACCCCAACCCCAACAACTAAGTTGTCTACCGGGAAAATCCCCCCCCCCCCCCCTTGCCTCTCCCCCCCCTCTCTTTCACGCCGCATCCCCCAACAAAGAAACCCCCAAAACCCACCCCAACCCCCCTCAGACCCACCCACCCAACCCAACCCCCTCTAGCCCAAAGAGGGAAAAGAAAACCGTAAACTCCGTCCCGACCCCAGCTCCGAAACACCCCCCCCAACCAAAAGAAACCCCAGGGCAAACCCAACAGCCCGACCCGGGTGGCAAGTCAAGTCCCCCCCCGCAACTACCCCGAATTTTCCCAAAAGCTCCCTAAAAAAATCCCCTTTCTAGTTCCAACCCCCCGGACCCTCCCCCCGCCCCCCCATACCCAACCCGAGAACCCCCCAACAACCCCCCCCCCTCCCCCCAACCCCGCCCCCCCCCCCCCTAACCCCCAGCGACGGACCCACAAACCCCCCCCCCCGGTCCCCCCCCCTCTTTGTCCCTTTTGTCCTTAAAGAAAACTCCCCCCTTTGTCACTTGCCCGTGCCGTTTCCGAGAAAAAGCCCTCAACGCCCCCCCCTCCCTTTCCCACCCCCTCTTTCTTTTTTCCTTCCCCCGCCCAACCCAAGCGCCCCCGCCCACGAGCAGATTTGTAAACACTGTCCCCCCCCCCCCACACCAATCACCCCACAAAAACCCCCCCCTTTGCCCCCATCTTACCCCCCCCCCCCTAACCCCTATCTTACAACCCCGGTACCCCCCTTAATACCGAATTCTTACGTTAATTTCTTGAATATTCTTGAAATTAAATAAAAGTTAGCTTTTTTCTTGTCTAGTCTAAGAAGTAGTTTTCTAAACGAATAATATTCGAATTTTTTCGAGTATTGCTTCTTTCGTTATTTTCCGTGATCCTTCAAAGGTGTAGGTGTCAATACAGTTCAAGCTGCCTAATTCGACGTATGAAGGTTAGGTGGGTTTATTAATTTTGGGTCTGTGGGCCATTTTGGTTGCTCTATCTATTTTTGAGGTTACAATTAGAAAGTAGCTCTTCTGGTTCGTTTTTTTCGGTATGCGGTATTGAGTAAAGAAAGGTTTTTTTGGTCTTTTGTTGGTACTGTTACCGGGCACGTTACCTTGCTATTTCGCCTTTTCTTTGTATTCCTCTCTAACCTCCTTCTTCTTAGCTCCCAAGTGAGGAATTTCAGTAATACTTCTTTTATTGAGTCAATTTTTCATCCCCTTCTGTTGTTCTTCTGTATTACTACTCTTATTTTTTTCTTTAAGTTCTAATGGTAAGAGAAAAAAAAAATTTAAATACTCTTTTCTAAATTCCCTGTAACTTTCCTTTTCGTTTCTTTTTTCTGAAATTTCTAACTATCAACTAGTTTTCATGTTATATTTTCTACTTCAATTTCTTACTCTTTGTTAGCAAATTTATTCTTTATAAGGCCTATTATCTGGAGATATATTATGTCATTTACAGAAAATTTAAGTACAAGTAAATTATTTTGGCTTTTACTTTTCATAGGTCATTGGCGGTTCTTTGAAATTTCTGGTGTCTCTTCATTTGGTTGTGTGGATATTTGGTTTGAGGATGGTTGTGGTTGGTTTGAAGACAAAATATTATATATTTGTTCTTTATATTTCTCTTTATTCTTGTTCTATTTCTACCTATTATTCTCTATTTTTTGTTTTAGTTTTGTTGTACAGTTAGTCTTTTTTTTTGGTTTTTTCTTTTTATTTTCTATCCTTGTTTCAGATTCTTGTTAATTTGTAGTTCTTTGGCTTTTCTTTTTGTTTTTTGTTTCACATTCAATGGTCTGTGTGTGTGGGGCCTCTTTTGTTAGGGGTTAGTGTTTTGGTCTCAAGATTTTTTGGGTATTGTTGGCTATATATTATTGGTGTTTAGTTTTATACTATTATCTTTTGGGTATTAAGTTTGAGTTAGTTTAAGGATGATATGTTGTGGCATCTTGTTCGGCATATTTATATTCGTTGAGATTTGTTTGCTCCTTATTGCTTGGTCTACATTATTCGTGTTTGAATTATGCTTGTTGGGTTTTTATGATTGTTGTTTCTATTGTATATTTTGTTTTGTGTTGATTGGTTATTTTCAGTTTTATTGAAAAGGGTCTTAGGATTATTGGGTTAAAAGTTATTGTAATGTGGATTACTAAAAAATTGAGGGAAAATATTCCAATTTTTTGTTGGTTGTCTTTTGTGTCTTATAAGATACTAATATAAGATGTATATTGCTTTGGGCCTGTGTTGTGTTCACCTCCTTGTTTGGTTACGGTGGGGAAAGGGATGAAATTATAAAAAATATGTTCGACTATGTTTTAATTAAATACATTATGTAACCTTTGTAAAATAATAATGTTTTCGTTTTAAGAAATGATATTATTTGATTTATTCTTTGAGAAAATATATATCACACAGATTGGTACAATTCATATAATATGGTCTCGGGTTTGGGGTCGTGACGACATCGAGGAGAAGAAAATAATCAAAACGTCACTACTTCTACCCCCAAAACGCAGTTTTCCCCAATCCTCCAATTTCTCGCATTAACGAGCTAAGTTCCCTAATCTCCCTCGTACCTTTCTGCTTCCCGTGTGAGAAAGGAGTCCCAGAAAAAGCAAAAATGGGGGAGGTGTTCACCACCCAAAGACCTGGCCCATCCATGCCAAAAGCACCACCTTCACACCCAAAACATTGAACCCACTCGGATACGAAGGTACCCCAAACCTTCCCGTCCGAAGATAAGGCGGGCAACCAATACCGCAACCTCCCTCAACTTGGGAGGTAGCATACAACCAAGAAGAGTCGCTAAGGACGAGGGGCCACCTACCACTTCAGCAATCGCAAAAAGAGATGTCAAAAGACCACGACCCTTTGACAACCATTTGAGATGCCTCATACTTGAAGGAGAACAGAAGGCGATTACTACCTTCCGAGGAAAACCAATAGTCTAGATCCACCACTTCCATTCTTTGGTATCCAAAGGCCTCGGAGCATACTAATCAAAGACTCCTTAAGGTAAGGGCTGCAGAAAACAATTCCAACCATGAAAAAGCGAGTTGGTTTCGACTCGGACGACGGTGGAAGAACCACTCGCGAGTTTGCGTTGTCAACCCATTTTCCGAGCAAAAACTCAAAACCTCCTCCATAGTAGATAAAACTGATAAGAAAAAACCCCACCCTACACTAAATAGAAGGGGAAACCAGGACATACAGTCACGCCACCACCTACAACACCGCGGGTGAAGTAGAAACCCTAACCCTCACACGCCAAAACGAGAGAGAGAAGGGACTCCAGACTTTTTTCCTGTTGAAGGTTTTTCTAAATGTCTTAAAATGAGCTTTTTACATTGTTTTTGTTTTCTTGGGAGGGGTCTTGGTTGCTGTTCCCCCTTCTCTTGTGTTCTCCTCTTTCTCTTCTTAATAAATTTTTGTTACTTCAAAAAAAGAAAAACTCTTGTGACCCGATAAGCTGAGTTAATTTTTCACTTAGCCATTAACAAATATCATGATTTGAGTGTAGAAAAATTTTGGTGTGAAAGTTAAAAAAAATACAATTTTGGCAAAAAAATTGTGTGTTATAAACTTATAACCCACGGTTTTGGCAAATAAAAATAAAAAAAAATCAAAACTTCACCATCGTAAAAACATGTTTTTTTTAAAAAGGTATTCTAACTTATAGAACTCCAAAATCTCGAATAGTTTATTTTTTATGAATTTTCTAGTTTTTCGACTTTGGAAAATCGTAAAAAAATAAACGAGTCGATATTTTTGTGTTTCCTCAACTCGAGAAATCCTTAAAATCATGATTTGAGTGTGGAAGATTTTGGTGTGAAAGCAAAGATATGCAATTTTGGCCAAAAATCATGTGCTATTCATATGGTTTTTGGTGAAAAATCATGGTTTTGGCAAGGAAAAAAAACTCCACTATTAGTAAAAACGTGTTACAATTCACATAACTCGAAAATCTGGAATCGTTTATTTTTTATGAATTCTCTAGTTTTCAAACTTTGGAAAATCGTAAAAAATAAACGAGTTTATATTTTTGCGTTTTGTCAATTCAAGAAGTCCTTAAAAATCATGAATTGAGTGTGGGAAGATTTTGGTGCGAAAGTAAAAATTTGTGATTTTAGCTAAAAATCATGTGTTATAACCCACGGTTTTGGGTGAAAAACTATGGTTTCGGCAAAAAAACAATTCTTAAAACTTCATCACTAGTAAAATATTATTTTTTAAAAGATGTTCTAATTAATTTTACTCGAAAATCTCGAATCGTTTATTTTTTATGAATTTTATAGTTTTTCGACTTTGGAAAATCGTAACAAATAAACGAGTCGATATTTTTGCATTCTGTCAACTTGAGAAGTTCTTAAAAATCATGATTTGAGTGTGAAGATATTTTGGTGCAAAAGTAAGAACATGCGATTTTGACCAAAAATCGTGTGTTATAACTCACAGTTTTAGATGAAAAACCATGGTTTCGGCAAAAAAATAAAATTTCTCTAAAATTTACCATTGGTAAAACATATTTTTTTAAAAGTATTCCAATTGACATAACTCAAAATTCTTTAATCATTTTATCGTTTATTTTTTATGCATTTTCTAGTTTTTCGACTTTGAAAAATTGTAAAAAATAAACTAGTCAATATTTTTGCATTCTGTCAACTCAAGAAGTCCTTAAAAATCATGATTTGAGTGTGGTAAGATTTTCGTGCGAAAGTAAAAACAAGCGATTTTGTCCAAAAATCGTGTTATAAATATGGCACCAAGAGACCTTCATTATTTTGCAGGTTCTCATTCACTCTTCTTCTTCAATTTTCGTTTTTTGTGTCGCTGAAATTGAAGATCAAATTTATGGAACTACTGAAACCAAGTGCTGCAAATTCCTCCTCACTTACTCCATTATGCTTTTTGGAAAGAGCTGCAACCGTGTATGGGGATTGTCCTTCAATTATTTGCAACACCACCACCTACACCTGGTCGGAAACCAACCGCCGACGTCTCCGACTGGCATCATCCCTATCGTCCATCGGCAACGCCCGCAACGGCGTTGTCTCCGTGGTCGCCCCTCAACACCCCTCCCATGTACGAGCTTCAGTTTGCTGTGGCCAATGTCGGGCGCCATCCTGAACAACATAAACACGTGCCTCGACGCGCGTACATTTGCTGCATTCCTGCACCATAGCGAATCAAAGCTCGTCTTCGTTGACCAACAATTCAGCTCTCTCATTCTTGAAGCCGTTTCCTTGTTCCCGCCAAATACTCAACCTCCAACGCTCGTCCTTATTGCGGATGATGAGGATGAGGTACCATCAACCCTTGGCTTTACCACAACTTATGACAGCATGGTGATGAATGGTGATCCAAACTTCAAGTGGGTCCGTCCCCGCAGTGAATGGGACCCAATGACAATGAACTACACATCAGGCACAACCTCTTCTCCAAAGGGAGTGGTGCATTACCACGGGGAATTTTCATCGTGGCCGTTGATTCTTTTATCGATTGGGCCGTCCCAAAACAGCCCGTTTACTTGTGGACCCTACGCATGTTTCACGCCCGTGTAAGTGTGGAACCAACATTGGCCTCCGATTCAATGTATCAACGACCTACGTCTTAATCGAGAGACATGGAGGAAGTGAGTAACCCGCATCGGGGGAGTGTGTGAAAAGAAAGATGGGCTTGGTTATCTCAAAGAACTTGAGGGCACTTCGAAATGCATGAAAAATGATGGCTTGTTTTACACTGGAGATGTGGGACTGATGCACCCAGATGGGTATCTGGAGATCAAAGATCGATCAAAGGATGTGATTTTTAGTGGAGGTTGAGTCGGTGTTGTACTCGAACCCAGCAATGAATGAGGCAGCTGCAGTGGCTAAACCGGACCACTTCTGGGGGGAGACAACTTGTGCTTTTGTGAGCTTGAGGAATAATGATAGCAGTGTTCCTAGCGAGAAGGACATAATAGAATTTTGCAGAGAAAAGTTGCCACATTACATGGCACCGAAGATGGTGGTGTTCAAGGAGGAGCTTCCCAAGACATCCACCGGGAAAGTACAGAAGTATATACCAAGAGAAATTGCCAAGTCCATGGGTTAACTTTTACTGGTGAAACTTGCATCTAGTGTTGAAATTCAAATTCTAAAAATTAATGAGAATAAGGTTTTGTAATTGCTTCATATATTTGCTAAATTATTAATTATATATAACCTAACAGATACAACATACAGTGAAGGATGTTGAAAAAGCAATCCAATCATTTTCTTTTTCTTCCACAGATGACCCAACACTAAGTTGAAGTCTCACTCTTCAAGTCTTATATACACATACAGGAGCTTTCATGTCCTTTCACCAACTGCATATCGGTTTCTTGTAGGACTTAAGCCTGATGAATGGAGCTGCTTTCGCCTTTTCACGAGATTCATTGCAGTATGTCTGTCACTTCGAGCCTCCTCAGAATCAGGCTGTACATACAGTTAAAATTTAACTTGTATTCCTAAAATAACTGTACATAGAACTATATACCATAAATCTATAATTCCCCATTTTTAGCACTTTAACTGGGCTACCATGACTTCCAAAAGAACATTGGATTAACCAGCAACACCTTACACATCTGACAAATATGCATTCACAATAATCACCTACTTTAATACCATCACAGAACAATGGAAAAGCTTTGAAAACTATAATTAACAGTTTCCAGAAGCAGTACCTTGACGGCTAATGCTTTGTCAAAGCTTTGAACCGCACTATCAGGTTCCCCGAAGTTTAACTGTGCTCTACCAAGGGTAACCCATGCCTGAACAAAACCAATGTGAGGAAACAAAGAATCAGTTGGATGCTGGCATAATGAATTATCTATCGTTCAAAATGTCAAGTGAAGTTACACTAAAACAAAATGGTTACACAACCAAAAGAAGATGAAAGATACTGCCAAATTTCAATAACTAAAGCATCAGCCAAACATATATAAATTTAAGCTTTATGGACCATTAAGGATGACATCAAAACTGTATTTTCATTTACCAGCAAAATAATATATTGCATGTAATAATATTAAGAAGAAGAAGAACCATTGGCAAGGGGGAAGAACAATTCAGACCATCACAAATGCTAATTCCAGCATGGTTATGAAAAAAATCATAGAGGGCTTATACATGAAGTTAACCCATCTACATCACAAGGTTCAAGGCTCCCTTTCATAATGCTAGAGGCTTTCAATAGTCAATAAATATCTTAATTTCTTTGTGGGGGGGCTGATGGCTCTAGTAGTTGAGAGAAATCAACCCTATATCCGAGTTCGAATCCCCCCTCCCCAAATATATCCTAATTAACAAAACGAAATACACAGCACAAAAATTCTGAAAGCATACGAATGAAAAATTTCTCTTGTTCAAATTTTCCTAAAAGAAAGAGCATGATCATGACTTTGCACTTGCACATAAACAACCGAAAAGGTGACACCCATGTCAGAAGTATAGAGGTTTTGAGTCTTTGGACATACCTCAGCCCATGAAGGCTCCAACTCAGTAGCTCCTGCCAATTTTTATCAACAGATAAGTACAACATAACACTTGCACTTGAACTAGAGAAATTGCAATAGACAACAATCACTGGTATACAACACATATCAAAACTAAAAAAAAGCTTGAAAAAAGTAAATGAATGTGGGGAATGTGCGGGAAAAGATGCTATTGAAATGAGAACCAAAATACAGAAAGTGAGAGGGTGTAATCAAAATTTTGGAACCAAAAAAGGAACTGTGAAAAAGAGAATGCTTGATGGTGGCCTCAAGAACTAGACATATGTAGGCAGATTTATAAATTAAAAGACAAAAGGATATACGAAGGGAAACTCACGAGTTGCTGCCTTTATTGCATTCCATGCATCACCAATTTCAATCAAAACCTGTGCCTTCTGCTCATGTAAAACTGCACTTTTGGGCATCAACATAAGAGCCGACTCCCATTTCCCCAATGCTTCGCGGTACTTCCCATCCTTCAAAAATCCATTTCATGTGAGAAACGTGCCACTAAATCATTCAGATTAAAAATCAGCAGAATTATACATCATGCTCATACATGTAACTACTTGTACATCATGAGAAGAGCTTCGTCTTGTCTTGCCTGTACTATTCTACACTAGCAGCATTTAGCTTGATTTCCTATATTCACTAGGATATATAAGTATACAACACGCCACTCCATTTCCACGAGATTATTATCTACAAGCAGTAACTGCAAAACTTCATGCTTCACAAACTGAGGCAACTAGAATTTTCCCATTTAACCCCAAACAAAAAAAAAATTGACAGCTACAACATTTCACCATAATTCTAAATTGGATGATTAGGTCCACAATTTGCCACATAAAACCTAATTACACATTGAGAAAACGTATAATTCACCTTCAACAACAAATTAACGAAAAGAAATTGGGGTAATTTAATTATTACCTCAGCGAGCTTAGTTCCCTGGGATTGAAAGGAGTTGAAGAGTTTTAGAGCGTCTTCTTCAGAGTCTGAGGGCTCGCTCTGAGCGCCGAGCGGGTCAAGGTGTTGTTCCCTGTTTAGCTCTGCGTCGTTTTGATTAGCATTGGGGTCGTCTGCTGCGTCGTTTTGATTACTGCGTTGGTCGTTTTTGTGCTCAAAAGGGAGGTTTGGGTACTTGGAGACGATGCCCAAAGGTCGCTTCTTGTTCTTGTTCCACGCTAGTTTCATCTCTCAGATACTCACTTCCCAGTAGTATACAGGCATTAAGCTACGAGTCTAAAGATATCGAGTTGGCCGGAAAAGTTAGACAGAGTTAGATGGGCCACAAAGGGTTACCCGATTTTGAGCCCAACATAAAGCTCATCAAACAACCTGAATTCAGTCTCTCTCTCTAAAAAAAAACAAAAATCGATAACGAAGGAGGAATTTAATTTGGAATTGATATCTGTACCCACACGTACTTTTGTTGGAGAAAAATTGTTTTACCACTAAATTAATTAACCGAACGTTAGTTGGAAAATTCTGAAAAGCATAAAAAAGTGTAAAATTGTTATGCTACGGAAGTTACTTAAAATTTAAAATACATATTCCGTCCAAAAATTGGCTCATTCCGGTTAGGCCGTACAAAATGTTTTCGATTTAAATTTTTGGTAGAAAATTGTTTAAACTCATTAAGAAATCTAAAAATTATCTAAACTTATTAGGAAATTTTTCTAAAGTTTTGGACTTATTGAAAAATTTCCTAAGTTAGTATAAATTTAGATTTTTTTTTAAATGAGTATAAATTTAGATTAAAAACCACAAAGTTACAAGTATATTAGCAATAAAAACTTTCGTCTAGAACCCAAATTTTTAATCCTAAAGAGAAACTTCCACATACTTTCCACATATCAAAATGATTCCATTCATACTGACTTAAATTTAAACCTACCAGTCAAAACCACTCATAATCAAAAGGGCACATTCTTGGGAGTAACACCATCTCATATATTTCCATTCGCAATGGAAATGTTGGTCTTTAACTTAAATTATGAACCAAATTGAAAATCAATCAAACTATATTTAAGGAAATGTTTGTTAAGCTAGAGAAACAAAGACAAGAAATAACAGGAAAAATCAATATTAATTAAAGGGCAAGCTAGTGTTAACATAAGCATGCATAATTAATTGTAAGAATTGGAAAAAGTTATAGCAATGTTGCATGTTCCATAGCTTATTATAGCCACAACAATACCTATTATTAGTTTTGCATTAGGAGTAGGAATTCTACCGATCAATCTGGCCATGACGTACTCGATCTAACACAGTATCATCAAAGGGTTGCGTGCTCCTAATTGTATTAGCTTACCATATTATTTCTTTTTCTTTTTTGGGCAAGAGTGTACTGTATTTCTTTGAAATGGAAACACGAACATATAGGTTATAATAACAACTAAATACGTACTTGTCAAATAAGTGTTGTAATTCATGCTGCGTTGTTTTGATTTGTCAAAGTTCTTAAAGATACGTACTTTTGAAGATTAATATGTAAGACCCCCATTTCTTCTTCACTTGTGGTACAATACTAAGAAGGATATAAAATCTTTTTCTTTTTTTTGACCAACCATATTGCACCATTCATGTAACATAAATATCTTATGTAAAGTTTGAAATGAGGATTAGTGATTTGGTCAGTAACTTGGTAAAGGTTGCATTATGACAAAATAATTACATTAAACTATATTGATACACTAAATTGGATCATGATCACCATCCATCGATATTTGCAAACCCATCAAAGACTCGAAATTAAGAGAATTTCATGATGGGTGATGTATGCTTCTATTCCGACAACCCGACAACCAAGCTAAGGAGAAGGTTAATTAGTCAAGACCATGGCATTTCTTTCCATTTTTTTATTCCTTGGCTCAATCTTCTGTTACCCTGGAGCCTGCTCCCAACCCGATTCGGGGGCCAAGATTTTCCCAAAGCCGCCCAACCAGGATGCATCAGGAATACCCCAAATGCATCGCCGGCAACAAGCCCTCATTGGCCGGCCGTCTCTGAAGAGTGAACATTTTCATGATTTTCCTTCATTTGTATCACTCTACCTCTAGTTTTTATTTGCCTTTGGGATATATTGTTGTACTGATTACCGAACCATCAAAACATGTTATGAATTCATTAATGCTATTCCTAGCATGTAGTTTTCATCAAGTGTTGAATTACCAAGCAGCTTTTAATTTCTATTCTAGGTGTTTTAGAATTTATGATTTATATATTACCATGTTTGGAGTCTTGGCTCATTTCTGCAAATACATGCAAACCCCACCATATATAGATTTGGGAAGGGAAAATCTATGGTGGCCGGCGATCATATCCAGCCAAAAAAGGGTCCAATGACTTAAATGATCGAACAAACATTCCTAGATAAGATCCAACTCCTAGGTAGGATTAGGTAAAAAGGACCTAGCTAGGCTAGTAGGATATAACTTTGACTGCCATCGATCTCCCACATGAAAATGAAAAAAAAAATGTCTGGAGGGTAAAATCGATCATAAATGATAGAAAGTTAGAAACCTAGCTACATTGTGAATGAAAAAGGATGGGGTAATTAATGACTCCGAGAACAGAATGACAAAATACACTAGGGCCGGGAGCATACTTGATTCCATTGCCATCATTTCTTTGACAATTGACCCAAGCCAATCGCAGCTTTAATTTTACAAACCCTAAATTAACGACAGGCACAAAATATAATATAATAAAATGATGCCCTTTGCAAAAAGCCATAGGAAGGAAGTGTGAATGCGTTCAACATTTCAACTTAATCATAATCTCTCATCAAACAAAAAAGCTTAATCATCATCTAAGCGTAGGTGTTTTGTAATTGTGGTGAGCCAGCAGCCCAACCTTATAAATAGCTAGACATGTAGACACTAGACAGGGGTGAGCCAGTTGAGGAAGCTGCACAAGAAAGAGGCAGAAGAAATGATGGTGAAGGCGCAGGCGCAGAAGAAGCCAGGAGGAGCCGGAGCCGGAGCCGGAGCTGTCTGGGATGAGACAGAGCTACTTCTGGAGCCCAAGCCCAATCCCAAGAAGGACGATGCCGCCACCATGTTTCCGGCGAAGAAAAGGATGTTGGTGAAGGCCGTGGGTTTTAATTCCATGCTGCACTTCTTTGCGTCTATTTGCTGCTCTTCTTCTTCTTCTTCTTCTTCTTCTTCTGGAGGAGGAGGAGGGGGGGGGGGGGGGGGGGGGGGGGGGGGGGGGAGGAGGAGGAGGAGCTGGACCTGGAGCTAGAGGCCGAGGCGAAGCTGTCTGGGCGGAGGTGGAGCCCAAGCCCAATCCCAATCCCAAGAAGAAAAGGATGTTGGTGAAGACCATGGCTTTTATTTCCATGCTGCACTTCTTTGCCTCTATTGGCTGCTCTTCTTCTTCTTCTTTTGGAGGAGGAGCTGGAGGCGGAGGAGGAGGAGGAGGAGCTGAAGGTGAAACTGCCTGGGCGGAGGTGGAGCCCAAGCCCAATCCCAAGAAGAAAAGGATGTTGGTGAAGACCATGGCTTTTAATTCCATTGTGCATTTCTTTGCCCCTATTTTCTACTCTTCCTCTTCTGGGGGAGGAGACGGAGGAGGACGTTCTTCACAACCCAAAATCCCAAATGGCAAGAAATGCAAGCTGCAGTAATTCGCCCATCACCGGCCGTTAACAACCGGTCCGATCCGTAGGTAACTAGGTACCTCGATCTCAAGGTTTGTGGCAACATTAATGAGATTAGTCTCATTCTGTTTTTGTAATTGGTATTGCTTTGAGTTAACTTGCTTGTAATCAAAAGTAAAATATATAATCTAGTGGTGAATAAATTTACAAGTTTAATTTGGTCCATCTCTTTTATAGATTCTTGGATTTTGCCAAATAATTACAATTTACAACACGGCCAATTCTGGAATGTACCTTGTTTGATATGTACCTGCTGAGGTGGACAACTCCTAGCCATTGATGATCTGCATTGTATTATTTTAATTGCAAAAATAACTAACTGTAGTTAACCGTGCTGAGATAAAATTCTTTTTTTGCCCTCCCATTACCCCCTGAACCCTGAAAATTCCCCAAAGTTTTCTCTCCTGTTCTTCCAGTCCCTTCTTTGTTCTTTCCCCTCTTAAAATCATCGATCAAAAGGTAGCGGTCCTGTTGATGATCTTCTACAAAATCAATCGGTTGATGAAAATCAAATGATTTTTACAAGTGATATATCGATCTGATCGATACTGACGTTGGGTTGTCCAAACTTGTTAACTGCCATCGATCACGCAAACAAGGAAAAAGAAATATCAAATAGTTCAAGCAAGATGATGACATCAGATTTTTGCATTAGTTGATGATGGGTTTTGGTATTATCTTCTGGTACCAGATTTGAAATGAGTGTTTGAGAGAGAGAGAAACCCATTAACTGATCGATCTGATTAAGAAATCTGAAATCAAAATTGAAAAATGAGTGAGAGAGATGATAGAAGAAAACCCAGATAATCATAGTCAGATTAAATCAATACCAGATTCAAAAATAGTTCAAAACTAGTAAAAGAATGGTTCAAAACCGATCAGTTCATTCTCTGGGCAAATCCAAAATTTCAAAACTTGTAAATTCTCAATCTTTTGAGGCGAAAATCAAAACACATACGAAGATCATAGCTAAGGAAACGAGAAAACGAAAACCAACTGTGGTTTTGTAGAATTTGAGTCAGTGAATGATGGGTTTTTCTTTGATTTCGTCCTACGATTCGATAGAGTACAATTGATTATTTCTGAAATTTTCAATCTTCTATGAACCGATCAGTTCATTCTCATTCTAGGCATATGCAAATGTGTACAGATTTGAGGGCAAAAATGGAATTTTCTTTAGCTGCTGTTGCTGACGCGGTTGAGGGTGCAGACCAGTTCGGGTACATTCCAGCCGCGCCCTTACAACACCCACTAAGATTTTGCATACACATCTTAATTTGTTTCTAACTTCAATTAGAATGGAGAGATTGATTGATTTAGGACTTGAGGTCTCGTGGGTATATCTGACCCAGAAAAGTACCCCCACCAGGCCACAAATGACCTTTTTCTGAAAATAGTTTTTTTATTCCATATATTTCTCTACTTATTTGCCTTTGAATCATGAACCTGAACCATGACTTAATTACTTTGAAGAAATTTTGAATCCCAAATTTAGAATTGGATATAGAGATGTATCTCTACTATTATAAAGGGAAGCCCAAATTTGGTGTCATACACTTCATCAAAATATGTAACGCCCAAAACATTGATATATTGTATGTCTAAAAATTCTTTTTCATATGCCATGTGTACAATTACAAAACCTGCTTTAAAAACCCCTCATTGAACTAAAATTTTCCAATTCTTTGATCACATAACACAAAATTACTTTGTTTTCGTGCACATTTAATTTATTTTGTTAGAATTTGACATTTTGCAAAGTTGAAATTGAAGTCTAACTAACAACGTACGTAGTGTATGTAGGAATTGTTACCATAGTGAAAAGGCTAGGAGTAGTAGTGGCATGGAGTGATGAGGCCAGAGAACAAAATGAGTCCCGTACGTACCATTCCAATTAACTAGAAAGTAATTATGAGCAGAAAGTAGAAACAATTAAGGAATTAATATTAAACCTCAATGTATAATGACAAGGTTAACAGCTTATCCACCAAGCAACCACATTCACGTACGTGTGGACCCTGCATGCATGTGCTTTGAAAATCTCATTTGTCATTATTCCCTCCCCGCTTGTAATTAATTAAGTTGTAACGTTGCAATTAACGTGTGGTTACAGAGTAGAGGCGTACGTAATTGTGCTGGTAAAAGGCCGCTGGCTGTCAAAATACGTAGGTTCCATTTGCACAATATATTTACTATATACTATTTGGTGCTTTGGTGTTTCACTGTTCTTATGAACAGTGAACTTTCGATTTTTGCCCTCATTTTTGTGTGTGTAATTCCATCTATACCCTCTATTTTTATGAAATTATAATTTTTATAAAATTATGCAAAGTATTTTAATATAGCTATTTTCTAATTTCTAATTTCACTGTTCATGTGAACAGTGTACTTCCAATTTTTGCCCTCATTTTGGTGTGTGTAATTCCATCTATGCCCTCTATTTTTATGAAATTATAATTTTTGCCCTCAATCATTATAATTTTTATAAAATTATGCAAAGTATTTTAATATATCAATTTTTTATTTTCTTTTGTAAAAGTTTAGGTAATTTTTAATATAGCAATTTCAACAATAGCTTTTCTTTTGGTGCAGATTTCAACAATAGTTTTTCATGTTGAAGTAAAATCACATATCCTATATTCAAATTTTCATTTGCTCATTCAAAATTGTTACAATATAAATAATAAAATTCAATCTTCTTTTTTTCTTTCTTTTTCCTTCTTTTTTTTTATTGCTACTAATTGATGTAATCTTAGCTTATCTCATTAATGATTATCTATTTTGTATATTTATCTGCAGTTTGCTACCTTTGAAGAAATTATGTGATAGCATTAGTCGATCATATTATAGAGAAGTGCATGTATTTGGACAAATTTTGTTATTGGAAGAAAAAAATGTGAGAATTTTCTTCTAAGATGAGTTACTTTGTCAATTATTTAATTAACTCCTGATTTTTAATTTACTTTCAATAAAAGAACAAATATACAAGATTTGTCTACCACTTTATCTTCACTTTACAATTTGTTTCACTCTTATGCATAAATAGTATTACTCATTAACTTGAAACAATAAAAACGTTTTTGATATGACAGTAAATGTTGCGCTCTCTAATCCAAATTTTAGAAGAATGTTTAAATTTTTTGTTGAAAATAAGATTTCATAATGTATGCTAATATCTCACAAAACCAATTCATTGTCTCAATTTTTATTATATAAAAGAAAGTTATAATATAAAATACCAATTACTTTTATCATATCACTTATTCAACATTTAACACCGCAACAAAGCGCGGGCTAATTTTCTAGTATAATAGAAAGCTCACATTTGTAACCTGTGTTACCATATTAATGAGATTATGGAACTAGTAATTTAAATATAGAACAAATTAGAATAAACTTCTTGCCATATTTAATTTTTTAATTAAAATTTAAGTCAATTTTTTTCTAGTGGTTTCAATTCTTTGACTAGTTGTCAACTAAATTATTTTTTATTTTCGGCTCGATGAGTTAGTCATGTACATTTTAACTTACCTGAAATGTCCTTGATCTAATTTTAGATGTACAAAACCATTAACTTTTTTGTATTTATGATAAAATTAGCTTCTCTCTAAATTTAGTTTCATTTCATTGATTGTCAGCCTTTTTATTTTGTACTTCAATTATAATTTTTGGATTTTTCATAACTTTTAAGAGAAAATATACAATTATGATTCATTCAAAAATGATCAATTTAACTGCAATCTTACCTTTTTCTTTTTCTTCTTCTTTTTTTTCCTTTACCCTTTGCAAATGCATTGAACCCTGAAAATCATAAATGATAGAAATTAAGTAGCATTAATTGTCTATTTTCTCCTTGGCCACAGCTAAACCTGCAGAGGATCCATGGAAAGAATCTCTGACACAGATTTAAATAATGGGGCAATTAATAATGTTGTGTACGGAAATTCTAATATCCACCAGGTGAAGTTCCACCAGATGAGATCTCAGCCCTTCATTCAACCCACCATGACCCACCAAGTGAGATCCCAGTAAACAAAATTAATAATATTGAATTTCTGACACAGATTTGGGGGTGTACGTGGTGACTCAATTTGGCCATTATTCATCACCATCCTTTTTCTTGCCCAAAATCCCATCATGCATGTTTAATACATTGAACTATATATATGGAGACTGTTTTGTTTTTGGACAATGGAACTATGGCCGGAGACCGGCATAAACCTACAGTATGTCAATATATTAAGCTTGGTATTATAGTATACTTTGTAATTATACGCTAAAAGTTAAAGTAAATTACCAACTAAAAATCAGAATTTTTATGATAATGGTTCGGAGAGAAACTTTCAAGATATTTTCCAGCCCGTACTACTTTTTGAATTTTGATCAACTGTTAAACTACTAGTCAAAACGAGTCGTAAGTTCGTAACCAAGGTATGCACCTTTTTGAGTAGTAATACCATTCCATTGGGTGTGGGAACATTGATTTTTAACTTCAAATCTGTCCAAAATAAAATAAAAATTAATTTTAGGTAAATATTAAGAAAAGGAAAAGGAAAAAGAAAAAGGGAATGGAAAAAATCTAGCACATGCATCATTTAAACCTAGCTAAGAGTTAGACTTGGAAAAGAAAAACATATATACTAGTGCCCTTATTCTTTTTGTTCAAGTAGATGTACCATTCATACTATTGTCCTTATAAGGTGCCCAAATGTGGACTATCACTTAATAATGAGTCAAATTAATTGGGAACCCTGAAATTCTTCTTCTTCTTTTTTGTTTGATCGATCAAATGGGACCCTTGAATTCAAGCTTGAAGCTGATTGCTCAAGCCTTTTCCATTTGTGGGTGGGTCAAATTTTGGTAAAAAAAGAAGAAAGCTAGAAGAAAGTGAGCGAAAATGGAAGGGGTATCTATCAAAGGATTCAAAGTATCAAACACTATTTTAACACTTAAACCTAAATTCCCAAATGAAAAAAAAAATGCAACGTACCAGAATATTTAGACACAAGAAAGAAGGATTCGATTGCTCCTGGCGGCTCACTTGGTTCCGACATCTGTTTCCGTAGGCTCTTCACATTTCGGCAAGGGTGGGAAGAATGATGGTAAGGAGTGAGAAATTTTTCAGTGGTATCGCGTGTCAATCAATCTCACATCACTGAGAGAGTGTCATGAACCAATAAATCATTGACACGTGTCTCTACTTATAACTGGGCAAAATTAGTTTCTCTTGAATACCACCGAGAAATACCGATGTTCTTCCCTGCTGTTCTTTTTCAAAATTGGATTGCAGAATCAGTTTGTACATATAAACTCTTCACTGAAACCCCATGGAGGAACTCAACAAAAAAAAATAAACCTACTATCAAATTAATCAAAACAATTAATGTGAATGTCTTTGCTTCATTTCATATGTCTATGGCATATATATCCTAGTTATTACTTTAATTTAGAGAGGAATCGTCAACAAATTATCTCTCATAGTGGAATTTGAGTTCCACACGTTAAGTTATCCCTAAAAGTCTAAAACCCTCTTTTCTTTTTTGGTAAGAAAGCCCTCTTTTATAAAACCCTCACCGGCACACGTTCATTTCTCAAAGCTGACAAGCTCAGAGAGCCAGAGAGCAGAGTGCAGAGTGCAGAGAGAGGCAGATGGAGATGGAGTGGAAGCTTCAGAACCCTGCAGGCGCCGCTGAGACAGAGCCACAGGCGGTGGGCGGAAATCCCGAGGTCAAGAACGGGAGTAGTGTTTTCCCGGCAAAGAGAAGGTCAGTGAAAACCATGGTGTTTGATTCCATTGTGAAATGCATATCCTCACTTTTGTGTTCCAATGAAGCCGATCCCATGGTCTTTCCTTCACAACCCAAAATCCCAAAATGCAACCACAATCAGATCTTCCCAATTCCAAACCCAAACCCAAACCCTGATGACAAGTCCTGGGCTCCTCCAGTCCAGTCGACCGGTGTCTTTTGAACCCAACAATCTTGTTCTGTATGAAGCCTAAATACCCCCAACTTTTTTGGGGTCTACTCTTGTGAGAAAGACTCTTCATCTTCTACCCTTCTCACCTGCCGCCTTTTTCCCAACCTTACCGGAATTCCAAACCGAAATCGACTAGGGAAGAAGAACTGGGGTTTTTCCCGGCCATTAATATTATAATAAATCCCAAAATGAGAGTTTTGAGTTGGCTTCATCAGATCCCTTTGTACTGTACTTCTTTTTGTGTGGAGTAGAATTAATTATGTATGAACGTACTATTGAGTTTTGAATTCAAGAATTTATATCAGGCTCTTTCAAATATTTGCAATTTTCAACCATTACTCACACCTCAAGAGCACTACAGCTATGTTTATGATCACCCATGGCCAAAGGATACCATGTTTGAAACTTCCAGGAAGATGCGTCCCTAGCTAATACCACTAACCAGGCAGAGACCTTTTTTTTTTTTTTTCGACCAAAAAAAAAAAGGCCTCTGCCTGTGGGAAAAAATGTTGGTTAATGTTGAGTGAAGCAAATATTAACAAATGGAAACTTGTAGATTCAGAGCCACCCGTGGTAATTAGCTAGAGAATTTTCAATTGATTCATCTCACATACATGCAATGAACAACCGTGTCTTAATTTACCTCACCTAGCCTATCTAAGAAGTAAAATTATTGGACCCTATTGTCATTAATTTCAGTCACCTATGGTAGTATGCAACTTGTAATTTTTACTGCTTAAGCTTCGTTAATTTCCAAGAAACAGACCCTCTTTCCTTAAGCCCTAAAATCATAGCCAAAAGGATCAAAATGACTCAAATGATCAAACCCCATAAATCAATAAGCTCACGCTTAAAATTAAAATGGATTATCAATTACGGGTCCGCATGCACCTTTAGGGCTATCTTTTGTAAAGAGTATAATAGGTATTAGATATTTCAGGAAAAATATAAAAGAAAATATTTGCTGTAATATTCCTAAACCATTCTTTAGTACAAACCTCATGCCAATCGATTAGGTTAACAAACTTAACCAAAGCAACTGCATTAACCGTTAATTAACGTTTGCGCCTGGACCATTTTCAACCACCCCTTTTCAAACGAGATGATCGGAAAAGCCGTCCAAAGCTCGCCTTGTCATATTCCAACAGTAGTACGTAGTTGGTCTATTTCTTTCAAGCCATAGATCAGATTGGTCCCTCCCTCCCAAGTCCGGATTATCCATTCCTCGTATTAAATATACAATTAATTTGATTCTCTCACAATTTACATCAAAATTCATATCCGATGTTTCTTCAAAATTTTCATTTCCTATTCCACCAACATGTATGTATATAAAATGGCCGGAGCTCCTCAAACTTGACAGACTCACTCACCGACATTCAAATTCTTTGCAACACACAAAGTTACATTAAGCATCAGATCAAGAGATGCCAAAGAGAGACCAATGCAATAGTGATGGAGGAAATGGCAGCAAACAAGGCAACAAACGAGATTGCAAGTGTGATTCCGGCAACAAGAAGATCCGTGAAGCGAATGATGTTCAAGATTAGCTAGCTAGCTAGTGTCGTTATAGTTGCTGAACTGTGCACATATTTTAGGTCAAGTTGGACCATGAATTGTACCCATTTCTCGTATTTCACCGCCAAATAGGTCAAGTTGGACCATATATATAATTCCAATTCAGATGATATAGCTTTTCCTATTGATGAACCAAAACCAAGGCCAGAATTTCCTAAGAAAGCGAGGCAAAAAGACAAAGCTTAAGTAGATTTTGTCCAAATTTGGATCAAGGCACATAGCTAGACTCATGCAGTGACCGAGCGATGACCAAAATAAGCAAGCTTTCACACCTAGTGACTTCGAACAAACAAAAATTTCCCCATAAGGCGCTTTTTCTTTTCATTTCTTTTTTTGGCAAAGGGAAACAAACAGAAAGGAAAGAAAAACAAAGGACCACAAGCTCCTATTAAGGAGGGGGGTCACCATCATACGTACAAGATAATGTGAACAAGGGAAGAAGGGGGATGATGTAACCACATAGCCGGACACATCTTCCGACAAGCCAAAGCAGCTACAAGGTCAGCAACTTTGTTGGCTTTCCTGCTGGTCCAAACCCAGCTAACATTAGGGGTAGCTTCGGTGAAGAGGCGGAGGCTATTGACTAGAGGTTGGACTGACCAATCTCATAAGGCGTTTTGGATCCTAAAATTTGTCTGAAATTTTTAATTGCATCAAATTATGCTATTCTAGTTGAGATAAACCAAAAATATATATGGGAAAAACAAGTTGTATGTCAATTATGCATATATTAAAGATGAGCATCGATCGATCTCTCCGTTGTTTCTTTATTCGGTTTAATACTACAATTTTGATAGCACAATGAGTCAATGATTCTCTCTGTACCCAAGTTCCTTGCTACTCGAATTAATTCTTTCCTTTCTCACAATCATCTTGGAGTATGCTAGCGTTGGTGGTCAACATCCAATGCACAACCTTTCCTTTCTTTTCTTTTTTTGCTTTTGCTGGACAAACAACGGAACAACCTTTCCTTCTTTGAGTTCTACTTATCCATTTTCATACATTTTATCGTGATGGTAAAAAAAAAAGTAGAGATAAAGCTCTCACTATTGCAGTATTACTTACCATTTGAAAACATGTGTTTTCTAGTGATTATTGATGTAACATTTGACGCTTTGATTTTATGCTTTGTTTCATAATTAGAAATCTTGGGAATCCATTCCACCCTGAAAAGTGAAAACCCTAATGATTGAAAGTAATAGCACTTCTCCATTCCCATTAATTGATTTCTCAATCCCAAAACGACTAAATTAGCCTTCATCAAAGAATTATTCATGAATATTTAATGGGGTGTCATTGTCACGTGTGGAAATGTGGAACAAAAACAAATGATATAGTCATAAAACCAAATTGGTTATCATCATTATGGCGGTGTATGGAAGTTTATGTTATGCACTGAGATTTTTTTTTTTGGCAAAATGTTATGCACTGAGATGGTATAGGACGATATGAACCATTCGTTTGATTTTACGATTTAGATTAAATGATTTGTGACGGTTTAGCGGTTAGTGTTTAGTGTTTTTGGAATTATAGTTTTATACAATATTATAGTCACTTAGGGTAGCTATTATGATGTCTATAGGTTGGCCCACTAATCCAAGAAATGATTAGGAGTTTTGTATCAAAATAACAAAAATACCCTTAAAAACTGAAATGTTCATAATTTCGTCATTACATATTTAATTTATGTGTCGTTTGCGCTTATCTTTTCGTATAGTTGAAGTCTATCAACTCATGTAAAGAAATTAAACTTATTAACTCTTGATAATTCAAATTAAATTAAATGTAGGGCAAAGCGTTAATAATGTTCAAAGGCCATTGAAAACTGGTGAAAAATAAGTTTTAAGTCCGACATGTGTGACGGGAATTTCTTAGCCTATATATTTAAGAGGTTGGCATAGATTTTACCATCAATAATTTGTAGTGATGGTTAGAATAGCTTAATGATCACTTGATGAGGCAATTAAATCTCCTAAACTAGATTATAAGTATTTATGTCCCACTAAAAACTGGCGGCAACAAAGCTGCACAGAGACGGCGCGTGTTGTATGTATACTTCCGACACGGCCGTACCTTGAGGGAACAAAGGAAACAAAATAGTGGGATAATTAAGGAAACAAACAAGATTTTGAATTTGAAAGTGTGCATTAATGATTATTCTTCTCGCTAGTAGATAATGTATTTAATTTATTTTGCACGTGTATGTCATGCGGTGGAGTACGTACTTTCATATTCTAATCACTAATTTTTTTTTTTAGAATATTCTAATCACTAATCTAATGATGAAGAAATGCACGTTGTTTAATACCTGCGCAGTGAACCATGCAACAAGTCAAAAGATTACGGTTAGGCCGGAAAAGTAAGAGAGAGTTAGATGGGCCAAGCTCAAGCCCAGGAAGGAGAGAACTGTGTTTCCGGCAAAGAGAAGGTTGGTGAAGACCATGGTTTTCAATTACATTATCCACTTGTTAATTTGCCTCTGTTTGTTCTTCTGCTGGGGGAGTACCCACAAAACCCCAAATGGCAACAAGTTCAAGCAGATAGTCCCAGACCCAAAACCATGATCACAAATTAGTAATGCATTCACCGGTAACAACTAACAAGTCTGGTCCCCAGTGAAGTACTATACTCCGACCGGACAGTCGAGGATCAACGGCCGGTTTATATCAATATATATATATAATTATATTTCTCACACAAAGTCACAAATACCTTTTCTTTTCATTATTTTGTTTGGCTTCATTCATCAGGATCCATCATCTATCTAGCTGTATCTCTGCATCTTATATACATCCGTGTTTTGGAATTTAATTAATGATCGAATTATATATTATGTTGCAGTAGTATTCCTTAATAGTTAATTCTCACACTGTTCTGGGACTTCTCCAAGAATATTGTTGTACGTAAGTGTAATCCCCATTTAGATCTTAGATTAAATAATGTGTTGGATGAGGAATTAACACATGTGACAATGGGGATCCATATACATAGATTCATATTATCATATATGGAAAACCAAAAGGGGGTTGGTGGGCACAGATCCAATACTTTTACTTTTTTAATTAGTCTAGTATATCTATAATAATTAATTAAAGAGCGCAAA
Organism: Rubus idaeus; assembly: GCA_030142095.1. NCBI lineage: Eukaryota > Viridiplantae > Streptophyta > Magnoliopsida > Rosales > Rosaceae > Rubus > Rubus idaeus. The sequence continues at coordinate 29,817,623 of CM057966.1, forward strand.
CCAAAATGAAGGAATCTCATGCCAAACCCTAATGATGATTAAATTAAACGGCAAACAAGGTAATGACAAATGACACGAAGCATTATTGAAATTTATAAGTAACTGCTGAATCATCCATGAAAGATGAGCATGGATCGATCTCCGTTAATACTAGAATTAATTTTCACAGCACAATGATTCTCTCTGTATAAAAGTATTACAACCCCACGAGTCAAAATGGAATCGTTCCACCTATATATATGTAGCTTTCAGAACCCTAGAGCAAGTTATATGCCAACTTATTAGCGACGAATTGAAGCTTCCTAATTAAAATCCCTTGACCACTCTCAGCGCAATGGCATGTGATTTGGCGTTGGACCACTACTAGAAATTTGGCTTTTAGCCACAGCCTCAATGGCCACAGATTTCTGTGTCTATAGGCTATTTTTTCAAAGATCTGCCACGGAAACCCTTCAGTGACGGAGGGGTCTGGCTCTAATACTATTTTGGCCCAATTTGCCACAAAAAAGACAGTCCGTGGCAAACAAGGTCCAATACTCTAATTTATTATATCATATTTGCCACAATTTTCCGTGGCAATTTTGGCCACCTAAATAAATAAAAAAGTGTTGTTTAATCAATGGGACCCATACTCTGACAATTGTTGTATTTGTATCCTATTGAATTCAGTATACCAGACCATACAAATGTATAGGTGACCAAAATTGTATAAGTGACAATACAAAGAAAAATTGCCATCTCTTTTACTTTTTCCGTTTGCAGAAAAAAGAGGAAAGTAAATAAACAGGTATCAACCTCAAACCTCTCCTGAACCTGCAGTTGTAAACGTAACAAGATTAAATCCGCAAATCGTTGCAATAGACGATTGTAAATAATGGAAACAAAACAAACTTTCATACATCATTAAGGACATCAGAGTCCGAAGCAGATGATACAAATGTAATTGCCAGCCCTTTGGTGCCGAACATACCAGCTCTGCCAACCTGCAAATATTTGATGTGAAATAACCAATTAGAGAGCACTGAAGCCTGTGATATGTTCATCTACACAATAATTATATATCGAAGCAATCAAAATACACACATTTATCATATAAATAAGCCCAACATAACACGTGATACACGTGGTATTGGTTTCGCACCTGAATACACCGGAGATGGTGGTTTCGATTCGTAGTGGTGGCACACCTTCCGAGGCCGCGTGCGGAGACTAGGATCGATGAAAGGCATCGATTCTTCTTGGGTAATGTTTGTTGTCTTTCCCTATTTCTTTTGGTGGTGGCGGTGTCACAAAAAGACGTCCTGAATCCGGCGTCGGAGAAGACAGATGTGAGAGCCCGGAAATATTAAAGGATTAATTTGAATATTAATCGAGATTAAATTCCTAATCACGGTAATATTTAAATGGTTTCGAGAATTCTTCGGAAATTATCCTTTTGTCGTAACTTCGATTTGAAGACTCGAGAATGAAGTACACGTCATGACGAGTTCGTGAGAATTTTCGGAGTATTTTTCGGATACCCGAGCTATTTGTTTTGATTTTCGGAAGTTTAGCGATTAAGGAATTAAAAGCGGTTTAATCTCAGCCGTTGATCAGTCCACCGTCAGATCTGGACCGTTGGATTTGATTTAAAGGCTGGATCGGTTTGGGAGCCCAGAATCCGCACGACCCGTTTACACCGTCAGCTCCGATAAGCACCTTCACCGTCCGGCCACCTCACGGCGGCGCACCTATCCCGTTAGCTTCGCCTCATCACGGCGAGTCTCATGGTGGTCGCAGCTGGTCTAGCCGACGTCGGTGGAGAGAGAAACGACGGAAAGACGAAGTGGCAACGCCGATCGGGGTTTTCCGATTCCGGCCACGACGGCGGACAAGACTAGTTTCTTTGGCTTCCTCTCAATGAGCCGAACACGATAGTGGTCTTAGATAGTTGAATCATCAACTGAGGAGGGAGAATCGAAGAGGAGAAAAACTTACTGCTCCGGCGGATTTCTTCGAATTCCGGCGACTCCGGCCACCGATTTCTTCGATTGAGGTATCAATCTTGATCCTCTCGTCAAGCTCTACACGTCTGTAGCTTTAGATTTCACTTTTGGTTGAGTTTTGGAGATTTGGTATTTTGGTATTGTTGAACCACCGTGAACAGTGGTATTCCGGCCAATTTTGGTACTTTTCCGGCCTAATTATGATTTATTGGTTTGAATTCGAAATATATGAATCTTGGAAGTTGAACCAGAGGTTGTGGTACTTCTGTTGCTAATCGGGGACAGAAGTTAAGCTATTGAGTTTCCGTCGAAACTCTGTTGAATTGTGTTCCTCGTTTCGATTGTGGAATCGAATACTTGACACATGTATAAACTTGTACTTGGAATGGTGATTGAGTCATTTGAAATTAATGAAAGTGTTGGGTGAATTGGAAATGTTACTGTGATTTGAGTTGTGGATTTGGTCTGAAAGCCTTTCGTTGTGATTGTGAAATTGGTATTTGATTAAGGCTACGATTTGTCAAAATATAGATTGGTGTCGATAATTGAAAAATTATCGAAAGTTAGTAGTTAATGGAAATTGGGTGTCCATAGTAATTATTTGGATATGTTTTTGAATTAACGAAATTTCGGAAGTTGAGTCGATTGCTTAATTGATTGTCTTGGTTAAGTGAATCTGAATTGAATTGAAGAATGGGTGAAATGAGAAAATGAAATTCTGAACAATGGATTCAATAATAATTGTCGAATGTTATTGAATGCGAATATTATTTTTAATATTCGAATATTGTTACTGTCGGACTAGGGACTCCAGTTAGCCCGAGATGTGATTTGTGGTGGTAATGGTGTTGGCCTGACGGGACGAGCGAGGACAAGCTCTGATGATCCAGGTAGGGGACATGTGACTCTCTCGGTTAGAGTTTTTCCCGTATATTTGATAAATGCAAATTTGCATGGCTATAGTTATTTCCTTATGGATTTAAATGATTTTATATGCCATGCGTGTGTTTCAATTATATTTGATTTTATGTGATGACCTGAGAGTGAGTGGAGCATAGCGACTTCCTTGGGTTTCGATCCCCTAAACCTCCGGAGGGGCTGTACGGACGGAACAGTGTCTGACATCCTTTGAGGTGTGACACTAGTTCTAGGCGGTATAGTATAAATGGACACTCTTGCTACTTCTTACCAGTTGTTGAAGATTTTAAATCTTCGGTAAGGATGTAGTTGGTTGGATAATTCGGTCATCAGGTTTGACTTTCACCCGGGTGTGTTTATTTATTTAATTTCTCATGAATTATTATTGAGAAATGATTTATTGTCTTCCTTAATACATTTTTACATATTGGCTAGCCCCATAAAATATATTTAATGGTTTTCAAACCTAGCCGGGGTGAATTCCCCTACTGAGCAGCGAGGACGAAAGCTCACCCCTACTATAGTTTTGGATGCAGGTACTGTGTACTGGAAACGGGACAACGATGGATGAAATTGGATGTGCAAACTTGTTACAATCGAATATTCGTTTATCGATTATAAGGTTTCAAATTTATCTATTTATTCTCATTGTATCATTTTATTCATTTCGGAACCTATTGACCAATTAGATTGTTCATGGTCAATATTGTGCTTTACCTTGTGAAACTCATTCATGAATTTAACCTTCGATCCAGTTATTTAATTTGATTAAAATTGGATTTCAATTGTTTTACGATTTCCAATTAATCACCTCTATTCAAATTAAATACGTTCCGTACTTGCGTTCTGATTTAATTCTCAAAATGCCTTGCGTTTCTTTAAAGTATAAGTTAGCACTTTAGCTTGTATTTTTAAGGATTCGCGGCACTGTAGCGTGCTTAAATTGAAGAGGTGCAATTTGGGGCGTTACAACAGAGACGGAGGGGGGGAGAGTCGGAGAGAGAGAGTGAGACTTAATGACTGATGAGTGATGAGAGGGAGAGGGAGAGAAGTCGGGGAAGAGAAAAGATCTATAGGGCAGAACTAAAGGGAGATTGATGGGTAAAAAAGGGAATTCATTTATTTAAAATGAAAATATTGCCTTGAAGTCTCGGATGGCCGTGGCAAAATGTTACCAAATCTGAATTTGGCCCAGTTTGCCACTAACACCGTGGCTTTCCAATCTATATCAACCACGGGCAAGCTTTTTGTGGCAAATAATGGCAAATGACTACAAATTGCCATGAAAGCTATTTTGTGGCTATAATTCCGTGACTATAAGCCGTTTTTCTAGTAGTGGACCTTGATTCCCTAGGCGCGCCTGTGACCAAATCTGGGTCTTGTCTGATCACTTCCGTTTTGGGCATGTACCTGTAATGTTCCAATAACGTACAACAGTTGGATCGATGTGCGCTAGTATTCAATGATATGTATACATGTGGACCTTAATTTCTAGCAAAACCCTACCTGATTTGGCCCCTTTCAATCCTGGCCAAGCCTGCAGACACGAGAATAGGGGGTCGAGAATTCCTTTCTTTAGTACGTACGTGTCCATCTCTTTGCTTTCTTGACGTACGTCTCCGTCCCCAGAGACTTTGCGACCGAGTTCATTGGTACCACTATATATCATTCACGTACTCCTTTTTGGTAGGTCATATATGTTAATTTGGGTACTACTGGATGATGGAATCACGAATCTAGGACTAGATTTGATTGGATTAGTGGACTGTTGGACCTCAAGTGCTTTGCTGTTTTTTATCACCATGACAAAAACTTGCCTTTTCACACACACCCTTTTGAGAAAACGTGGAATGGTATAATCCAAAATGGCAACAAAATGAATTGTTCATGGTACTCTAATCTAATGAAGTATGGTATATTATACCTCTACGTAAACAATCGCACATCTTTCTTCAGAGCAACAACCCCTTTCTCCAGAGCCAGAGATGAATAGTAACTTAAATTCGGTGGCCTTTTCCCCTTTTCTTGCTATATGGCTTCTCTCAAAACTGAAAGGTATGTAGTAGATGCATGGACCACTGGTTATGATCCTTCTGTTCCATAAGGGCCGAATGAATTAAGCAAACAAGCAACCTCAAGGGTTTAATTAGCAGAGTTTTAAATTTTTAATTCTCTTAGACTTGTAGCAGGCTTCTACCTAGCCCAGACTCTAGATTTCCCGTCCCTCAGTTCCCAAAAGGTGAGCAGGCCATGTCTTGTTACTGCTGTCACCGATAACATATAGAAAGTAAATAACTAAATGAGTCTCAGACTCTCAGTGTAATTTTATTTATTTATTTATTTTTTTTGATATGGCAATATAGAAAAAAACTTAAAGTGAGGATTAGAGTCTATCCGGGGCTCTTGGCAACATACATTGGGCATCAGTAATAAATTTGCATAAACTAACCTTTTATTTATAGCACAGTTTTTTCACCAAATTATGACTGACTTTTGAAACTTTGTGAGAATTTATGCGGGTAGGGATGTATTATTCTAAAAGAAAATTCTCAAATTTTGTTTTGTTTTCTCCACTCCCAATGAAGAAGTAGTCCCAAATTTTTTTATCTATCGATATATAACAAGTTCTACTTATTTTATTGAATAAATTTCACAAATGACCACTCAATTATGGCATATTCGACACTTTGGTCATTATATTTTGAAAAATCTCACTTTAGTTACTCAACTTTAATATCGTCTTTCACTTTGGTCACTCAATATCAATATCATTTTTCAATTTGGTTAATCCACTTCAATATTTTTTTCATTTTAAGTGATCAAAATGATATTTTTAAAAGTACAATGACCAAAATGTTAAAATTGTCATATGTAAATGAGTAACCATTTCTAAAATTGGGGAGAGAGTTCGGGCGAAGGGGGGGGAGAGAGTGTGAGAAATTGGGCTTCCACAATCCCATGTTTTTTTGGGGTTGCTATATAAAGTATCTCTGTTTTTGGGAATTTTATGACTCTCGAGTCTCATTAATTACAATATCAAATTTCACCATATATTATATCACATAGTCCAGTCCAATTCTACACAATCTCACGTAACAAACATCACCCGAGTGTACGTCCAGTATGCATGTGAAACCCAAATTCTTACTCCTAGCTAGCTAGACACAAACTTCAATGCAATTTACCAAAATCTCAAAAACTTTTTTAGTTTGACATATCAATCATAGTCTATACAGCTACCAGTCAAAACCACAAGGGCACATTTTTTAGAGTATAACATGCATTCACCATCTCATATGTTGGTTTTTGAACAATTTGAATTCAATTATGTATCACATTCAAAAATCAATCGAACTATATAATTGTAGGAAATGAATGTTAAAGCGAAACAAAGACGAGCTAAGAAATGGAAAAATCAATATTAATTAAAAGGGCTAGTTAACTAGAGTTTGCATATGCATATCTGCATGCATCCTTTAAAACTCAAATTAATTAATGGTAAGAATTGGAAAAGAACAACACTATTAACTATTCGCCGTACCATAGTTAAAAGGCTAGTAGTAGTAGTGGCATGTATGGAGTGGTCAAATTAAACCCCACGCCAGAGAATATAATGAATCACGTACTATTCCAACTATGAAGTAATGAGCAGAAAGTAGAAAGTAGAACCAATGAAGTAATTAATATTAAACCTCGAGGTTAACAACTTATCCACCAAAGCAACCACATTCACGTACGGTTGATTACCGCGTGGACCCTGCATGCATGTTCTTTGAAAAAGCCCGACCATCAAACAGACACAGAATATTGTGTCATTTAATTTATCAACAATAAAAGTCGGACAAATGAAATATCTATATATATACTTTCTCTTCTGATGGATCCTTTCTGTACTTATTTGCCTTTGGGATTCAAAATTTCTTCAAATTAATCACGTTATGGTTCATGTTCATGTTCATGCGAAAGTTATTCTATGCACGGTTTGTGCATAAGCACGGATAATTTCAACCGTCTATGGAAAAACATAATAAATCTCAACCGTTCAAATAATATAGTCAAATTGAAATTTTACTGTATTGCCATTTTTTTGTTACAAGTGCATATACACGAAACGTGCAGGGAATACCTTCTCATTAAACAAAAGTAGTCTCTGAGTTTGCGAAAAGTATTGTATGCACGGACCGTGCATATGCACGGTCCATCTCAGCCATTGATATAAAGGGCTAACAATTTTCAACCGTCCAGATGAAAAGAGATTTTTTGGAAATTACTATTATACCCTTATTTTGTTCTACGTGCTTTTGCACGTTCCGTGCATGGAATACCTTCTCCTGAGTTTGATGGATGCAGATGCAGTATGGTTTGTTTGCATTCATGAAATGTAAAGCGACAACCACATGATGACAAGGGTGCTTTTTAGTACGTTTATTAGTTATTTTGGAAATTAAAAATGTTTGCACGCGGAATTAATTAATGGTAATTTACAAAATAAAGAATAATTTTTTCTTTTCATGAAAAATGTTACGATTCTCAAGTCTCGAATTAGACTAGTAGAAAAGGTTGGTATAATTGAAGGGGGATTATCCATAAATTATCCACAATAATCCACCCAATCCAATTTGTTTTTCACTATTAATTTCAATATATAAACACATGGAGTGAGCATGCGTGAGCTAGCTAAAAGTGTTACCTTTTCCAATCGAATTGTAATATTGTATGAGACCAGAGATATATAATTAATTATTAATGCCTTTTCCAACAACCCATTCTGTACGTTGTTGTATCTTCGACGAACCTGCCCTTGGCAATTGCCACCGGCTATTTCTTTAAAATCTCTCTGCAAGCGTCCTAATTGAAAACCCAATCTCCTACTTAAACCTCACACAGTCGACAGAGCAAGTTAGGCAGAAATGGCGTCACAGCATCTTCAGAACCGTGCCGGTGCGCAAGTTACGGAACCCACCAAGAGAAGGTTAGTCAAGACCAAGGCATTTCTTTCCATTATTGAATTCCTCATCTCAATCTTCTGTTTCCATGGAGCCAAGATTTTCCCAAATCCTCCCAACCAGGATGCATGAGCCAAATGCATAGCCGGTAACAAGCCCTCCTTGACCGGCCGGCGTCTCTGAAGAGTGAACATTATGATGATTTTCCTTTATGAATGCATGCTTGTTGCACTTTATATATTCTACCTCTAGTTTTTATTTGCCTTTGGGATTGTACTGAACCATATATCAAAACATGTTATGAATTAATTAATGCTATTCCTAGCATGAAGTTTTCATCCAGTGTTGAATTACCAAGCAGCTTTTAATTTTTATACAATATTGTAGTCATTTAGTGTAGCTATTATGATGTATTTAGGTCGACCCACTAATCCAAGAAACCATTAGGATAATTTTCTCATTCACAACGCACCTCACGGGCTAGGGTTTGGGGTAAAGTTTGGCTGTTGCTTTCTGGCGGCCCTCCCGCGCCAGTGACATGCCATACCTCATCGGCGTGTCGCTGGTGCGGCCGGACGGGCCTCTCGTTTGTTTCTTTTCTTGGTTAACTGGGTTCGGAGCTGCTTTGTGAGGATTCTCTTTCCCGGGGTTGCTCTTCTCTTCGGCAGCGGCCATGGGGGTTTCGGTGGCTGGTTCGAGGTGTTTGGTTTTGGATTGGAGACTGGTTGTTCGGCGGTGGCTATTTGCCAGATGGGATCGTACCAGTGGCGGAACAAGGATCATAAAATAGGCTAGGCTAAGTTTATATGTTTTTTTTTGCCCCCCCAAAGTAGAACCCCATAAATTTTCTGATAATTACCCAGAAATCGAAAACAGCTAGCCCACATAGCTAAATCAATCAATTTTCCATAACCCACTTATTCCAGAAAACACCATTGACAAAAATACCACACCCACAACTCCACAAGCCAGCAATGGCTCAATTCCATCACAATTCACAAGCAAAGTTTTCAACTTCACAAAGAAATTAGTTCGAAGGTCACAAACTAACAAACTCAGAAAAGAAGATTGAGAATTTTTGTAGTCTGAATGACCTGGAAGATAGAAAACTCAGTTGAGAAACTGACCATGGAGTCATGGAGTTGCAGAAGAAGAAAGACGAGAGAAAAAAATAGAGAAGAAGTAAAAATGATGGAGAGAGAGAGAGAGCGCGAGGGAAGATGTCGGCTACTTGCTCTGTGTGTGTTGAGAAGAGAGAAGAAAAAGGAACAGAGAAAGAATGGAAAAGACAAAAGAAGAGAGAATTGATGTTGTCTGCAGAACGTGGGATACGAGAGAGAGAGAGAGAGAGAGAGAGAGAGAGAGAGAGAGAGAGAGAGAGAGAGAGAGAGAATCATTAATTATTTATCAAAACTTTGGGTAGCCTTGCAGCCTAGACAGCCTACCACATAGTTTCCGCCACTGCATCGTACAGCCCTGGGATCTGAGGCTATCTGCTTCGAGGATTTTGGACGGGTCTGACCCTATTCGATGGGGCGGTGGTGAATGGTGGGTTGCCGTGGATTGGAACGATGATGTTGGGATACATCTACATGGGAGGTGGCTGTGGTTTCCAGTTTGGTGGAGTCTGCAGGTGTGGATTTGGGTTGTGGTTTGGCAGAGGCTGGGATCTTAACCGGTCTCTAGCTTGAAGGAGGGTGGTGGTTGGTGGCTCTACGGGCTGGGATTCTAGCTAGTTGTTTGTTGCATAATCTTGTGATGTATGGGATTATTGAAGACCAGTCGAAGCGGCAGATTGTTCATGGCTTAACCGGCTTGTTCCTTATTTATTTAATTGGACACACACAAGCCAGGACCGGCTTGGATTGAACATTTAACGATGAGTATAGTTTTTTATATAAGACCCACTTAATTGGATTGTTTTGATTAACACACCTTTCTTTCTTTGGAACTTAAATTGAAATGGTGGGCTGAAAGAAAAAAAATAGAGAAAATCAGAAAACCTGGAACAACTTAATTAATGGAATTTTCTCACCTTATTCCCTAACCACCACTTAATTGGCATCTCTTTCCATATAAATTTTCACGGTCCAAGAAGTCTCCAAGGTCCCAAAAATTATCTCAAATTTAGATTAAAGGTTTCTTTTTTTATTATTGTAAAATGGATAACTTTGATATATCCTATAAATGTTAAGACAAAATATACTCTCCTATCAAAAAGACAAAATATATATACTTTTGAAGAATACAAAAAATAAAGAACAGTTACAGTATTTAAATTTCAATCTTTACCTTACCTTTTTTTTTTTTTCATTTACCTTTTGCAAATGTATTGAACCCTGAAAATCATAAATGATAGAAATTAAGCAGCATTAATTTTCTATTTTATCCTTTTTCACAGCTAAACCTACAGAGGATCCATGGCAAGAATCTTGTGTAAACAAAATAAAAAATGTTGATTTTCTGACACGGATTAATTTGGGGGTGTGGTGACTCAGGTTGGCCCTAGCTTATTCATCATCCTTTTTCTTGCCCTGAACATCGATCTGGTCTAATTTAGTCTATTTTTAACTAGATTCAAAAGTTAGAATAAATTTCCAAAAAAAAAAGTTAAGAATAATAGGGTTGCAATGTGCGTACATGGGTATAGTTGGTACGTAAATCCCAAATTATTACTTCTACGAGAAACTTTTCACGAAATTTTGACAAAAAAAAGCAGAAAAGTTGCAAATCTCATCTCCAAATTAAGAGGTCTTCTGCATGAGCAAGAACAGTGCAACTAATTTGAGATGGGGTATTCCGGTAATTAAATTTCAATAATATGAGAATGTGATGGCCGTTGTAGTGCACAAGAATCCAACAATATATACTTGTATTGAATCACGCAGATTTGATGAATAATTGCGAATTATCCATATAGACAGTATGAATAATAATGACGTTGAAATTTACGGGACAAACGTTAACATTAAAATTACTAGATCGAGCTAGCTAGCTTCTTTTGATTCCATGCCATTAATTGTTCTTAATTTGACCTTCTTTTTTTTGGCTAGTCTTAATTTGACCCAATTAAGTATTTCATTTCACAACCCTAAATTATAACCACAAAATATAATAAAATAATACTTTTTTTTTGTGAAAATGAATAAAATAATACTATTTACAAAAGCTATACTAGTAATGATCCACCACAAAACCCAAAATAAATTAATTGATTAAATAAATCAATATGATCAAATTAAGCAAGCTATCAACAACGTCATTTTTCGGTTACTTTGAAATTAAGGTGTGGTGTTAGCCTCCCCATCTAAAGCAGACACTAGCTACGTACGTTTGTCCAAAGAGAAGAGGCGTAACTCAATTCTCTTCTTCTCGTCTGTGCTCTAAGCCTCTAACCCATGGCCAAAGAATACCATGCTTAATTGAAACTTCCAGGAAGATACGTACTATTTTCCTATCTATGTTAATTATATGGTGTTTCATCTCCATACGTATTTTAATTAGTAATTACTATTGCATCATAATGATGTAAACATGACATTATATTAGGAAGTACCATTTTCCTAATGACCAACTTGGTTTGGAAGCACTAAATCTAACATAACATCATCAAAGGGCACAATAGAGCTGAGTTGGAAATTAACTTAGACCATTAAAGCAAACCTTTAGTTTAGCTTAACCGATCACTCACTACTTCATGTTTAAGCTTTTCAGGAATCAAATTTGGACATTCCAACATCGAACTTCATTTTGTCCACAAAAAAAAAACATCGATCTTCATTACGGATAATAATTACTGAAAGCAAGTTTCTGTGGATATGTAAACCCGCTTCAAATATTGTAATTGGCTTCTTCATTAATCATCAATATTATACGTGCGTGCGTGTATGTGTGATAGATATCTATTTCTTTGAATCTGTTTATATGTCAACCACTTTGAATTTCTTGTTTAGAGTACGTTTCAGGCCGGTTAGCTAATTTTCCGGTAACTAATTAATTTACGGACAAATTAATGATCTTTATGACCGCTTTTAGATTTTACATTATTGAATGTAACTTTTTAACTAAACTAGATTTAACTAGATAAATAATGTCAAAGTAGTATTGAATGAAACTTGCACAAGAGGAATTAGACCATGTGGATCGATGTTTCATGCATACAGTGGCGGATCCAGAACAAAATATTAGGGGGGCAAAATTATAGACGAAACGAAGATAAAAAAATGATATGCATTAATTTTGCTCGAAGGGCAAAAATTTTTTTTTTGAACTTCTGAATAATTGAGTGTAAATTGATTAATTAAGAAATAATAAGTTGATGAGCGAGTTTAACTAGAAAAAAAAATTGGTGAGTGCATGAGAGAGAAAGTATGCTAAGTGAGTGTATAATTAGAGCACAACTTCTTGGGATGAGAGAGAGGTGAGATGACCGAGAGAGAGAGAGAGAGGTGGGATATCCGAGAGAGAGAGAGGGGTTCTGACTCCCTTTCTTTGTATTTTTTTTTCTTTCCAGCTTATCTAAAGGGAGCAGAATTGGTTTGTTTAGTATTAAAAAAAATATATTCCAAATCGTCTTCAACCTCCACACAGTCCACCATTTTCGCCTGGTTTGCCCCTCCTCAACCATTTTTGCTGATCTCAAATTCCATAAACTCCATACTATAAGCTTTGGGAAGAAAATTGAGGGGGGGCACTTGCCCACCCTCCCCCTGGATCCGCCACTGCATGCATATAAACTATAAAAGACCCCAATAGTTTAAGTTGGACAATGAAATCATCAACAATAAATATAAACTTTCTTCCCTACCTGGAAAATTAAGGTAAAACCATACCTTGTGTTATGCCAAACCATAAAGATGTTCATTGCTAAAGCAACAACCACATCGTTATTTTGGAAATTAAAAATGTTTGCACGAGGAATTAATGGTATTTTACAAAATAAAGAATAATTTTTTATTTTAATGAAAAATGTTAGAACTCTCAAATTAGACAATTAGAGAGGGGCATATTAAACAAAAAAACTCTACAAATTAAAGCAATGTTATATAAAAAAAAAATTAGAGTGTTAGTCGTCGATAATTTCGAAACAAATGGAGTGCTACGTAGTTACGTACCCTTGAAAAGTAAGTAACTGAAGCCTACTTCGGGAGTGCTAGTTCACATTAATGATGACTTATGATGCAAAGACAGAAAATAGAATTTCACAAAGACAAATATATGGCAATTAATCAAGCCTTGGGAGTGCTATCACCAATCTAGGACTGTTTAAGTCACAACAACATGCACATTAATTTTTAACTATTGTTTTTTCTTGTCATGAATCACAACTTAAAAACAAGATAATTGTTATTGACACACTCTAAATTACGTAAATAACAACACTCAAAATAAACTTGCATTTTGAGAAAACGCAGAATGATAAAAAAATGGCATCTTCGTTACAAGTTTACAACACAAAATTCCAAGCTATCCTAAGACTACTCGAGCTGGTCCCTTTCTCCTTTTTAAGTCCTTATCTCTCGGATTAAATGCACCACTACTTAACTGCCTTCCTGCCTGCCTTTTAAACCAACACCTTTCTCTGATTTCCCACCATTATGATATTATCAACGAATCAATTATCGATCAAATCTACGCACTAACTACATGTCTACATCTTTGTGACTTTGTCTAATCTTAGTCACATCAATGGTAATTATTCCTTCGAAAGTTCCAGTAGTACTTGTCGTGCCAATAGCTAGGTATATCGATCAAGATTGTATAATTAAGGGGGATCATCATCAGCCTTCAAGTGTGATCGGGTGATTACATAAAAGAAGTAACCAACTGATCAAATCCATGGCCGGAAGAGGACTCTATCCAAGTCCGAATCCTTAACATTATTTTTTTTTGTAAAAAACTATTTTTTTTGTGTGCTGATTTTTAGACTTGAAATTAAATTTTTCTTTAATCTGAACCCTCTGGAATTAAGGCGTTTACCCTAAACCACAAAGAAGCACCTATCTATATTTTCTTTGACAAATAAAGGGGAAAACGTATAAAGGCCAAGAAGCCCAGAATTATAACAGAGCCATTAAATGACCTGCCCCAAAGAGTACAAACAACATCCTATGGAGGGAGACTAGTAACAATACAAAATGGACCCAAAATGGGAGCCCAAACGACATATAAAAAACAAACAACACCTATAAAATGGCCCATAATTCCATTTGCACCTAAGTAATGTGCAAATCCGAGCATTTGTTCAGTTCCCCTAAGAGCAACTCCAACGGAATTGCCAAATTTTTTTGTCAAATTCAAATTTGACAATTGACATGGCAATTTGTCATTTGGGCTTTCGCTCCAATGGAGTGTCAAATGGAGATATATTTTATCCCACAATTTCTCTCCCTTTTCTTCTTCCCAGAGTGAGTCAGAGAGAGAGCGGTGGAAAGACGAGAGAGAGAGAGTGCGGTGGTGAGGGAAGAGAGAGGGAGATGAAGAGATTGAAAGAGATTGAAAGAGAAGGGAAATGAGAAGAGAGTTACGGGAGGGAAGAAGAAAAAGAAGATCAGGCAAAACAAGACAGTTTTGTTGTCATCTGGGTATTTTGGAAATCAAAAAGAGATTATGAAAGGATTGAGTTTTTCTGGGGAGGAAGAAAGGGGAGATGAAGAGATCGAAAGAGAAGGGAAACAAGAGATCGGAAGAAGAGATGTGTTTTGGTTGTTGAGGTGAGAGGAGAAGAGAGAGAATGAAGAAAGAGAACAAAAAAAAAAAATAATAAAATAAAAATACAATTTGCTTTTGAGATGTCAAAATTGACATCACAAGAAAATAACACTTCAAAGACATCTCGGTTGGAGATGAAGAAACTTGTCAATTGTAACCGTTGGAGATCCAGTGGATTTGCAACTCCATTGGAGTTCTCTAAAAAGCCTACCTGAAAACAGAAAGTTAAGGAAAACTCAATACACCTGACCGAGGCTATAGCCAAAATGTTGGCCCAGAATCACCTCCAAATCCATTGAAACTTTGTCAGAATCGTCATTACAGAGTCTAGAGTCTAGGGTTTGAATTTCATAATTTTTGGAGTTAGTTTGTTGTTTTGGTTAGTGAGATATTTGAATATAATTAAATTAAAAATCCTCTACAAGAGACACCATTATTTTCCTATACTACCATCGACTAATCATTGTGATTGTAGGGATTTAATTAAGCTATTTTTAGGTGTTTTTAGTGTTTGGAAATAGCTTATCAGTAAGAATTAAGTAGATCGAGTAAAAGTGAGATGAATGAAGGAAATGCAGCTAGCATCGAGTACTATATGTGTCCCTACTGAGGGATATTGAAAATCGAGCACGAATAGAACTAGTATCTGCTCCACGATTCCCCAAATGAAAAACGCTTGCTAGCTAGCTGTGTGTCCAAAATGACCTTCAAATCCAATCAATCTGTTGGAGGATCTGATGATTTGTACATGTACCCAGTCCCAGACAAATCCTCTTTTGGATAGCTGAAGCTCAAGAGAGTTCTCACGTAAGTGTCAAGACCCAGCCAAGTTCGATCATGTCAATCCTCAAAGATTTGAAGAAGATTTACGCGCCAAATTTTTTTTGCTTCAATTTGTCACATGATGCACTATGAATGAAGCCGGGCCATAGCAAAATTGTCGGAACAAATTTACACGCAATGAGATTCTGAAAACTACTGTTACCAACTTCTTCAAATTTTCCTAAAGAAAGAGCATGATCATGACTTGGCACTTGCACATAAACAACCGAAAAGGTGACACCCATGTCATAAGTATATAGGTTTTGAGTCTTTGGACATACCTCAGCCCATGAAGGCTCCAACTCAGTAGCTCCTGCCAATTTTTATCCACAGATCGATAAGTACAACATAACACTTGCACTTGAACTAGAGAAATTGCAATAGAAAACAATCACTCGCACACAACACATATCAAAACTAAAAAGAGCTTGAAAAAAGTAAATGTATGTGGGGAATGTGCGGAAAAAGATGCTATTGAAATGAGGACCAAAAGTGCAGAAAGTGAGAGGGTGTAATTTTGGAACCAAAAAAGGAACTGTGAAAAAAGAGTATGCTTGATGGTATTGGTGGCCTTAAGAACTAGATTTATAAATTAAAAGGCAAAAGGATATACGAAGGAAAACTCACGAGTTGCTGCCTTTATTGCATTCCATGCATCACCAATTTCAATCAAAACCTGTGCCTTCTGCTCATGTAAAACTGCACTTTTGGGCATCAACGTAAGAGCCGACTCCCATTTCCCCAATGCTTCGTGGTACTTCCCATCCTTCAAAAATCCATTTCATGTGAGAAATGTGCCATTAAATAATTTAGATTAAAAATCAGCAGAACTATCCATCATGCTCATACATGTAACTACTTGTACATCATGAGAAGAGCTTCGATCGTCTTGTCTTGCCGGTACTATTCTACACTAGCAGCATTTAGCTTGATTTCCTATATTCACTAGGATATACAAGAATACAACACGCCACTCCATTTCCACGAGATTATTATCTACAAGCAGTAGCTACAAAACTTCATGCTTCACAAACTGAGGCTACTAGAATTTTCCCATTTCACCCAAACAAAAAAATTGACTAAAGCTACGAAATTTCACCATAATTCTAAATTGGGTGATCAGGTCCACAATTTGCCACATAAAACCTGATTACACATTGAGAAAACGTATAATTCACCTTCAACAACAAAAGAAAAGAAATTGGGGTAATTTAATTATTACCTCAGCGAGCTTAGTTCCCTGGGATTGAAAGGAGTTGAAGAGGTTCAGAGCGTCTTTTTCAGAGTCTGAGGGGTCGCTCTGAGCGCCGAGCGGGTCACGGTGTTGTTCCCTGTTTAGCTCTGCGTCGTTTTGATTAGCATTGGGGTCGTCTGCTGCGTCGTTTTGATTACTGCGTTGGTCTTTTTTGTGCTCAAAAGGGAGGTTTGGGTACTTGGAGACGATGCCCAAAGGTCACTTTTTGTACTTCTTCCACGCTAGTTTTGCTCAGATACTCACTTCCCAGTCAGGCATTAAGCTACGAGTCTAAAGATATTGAATTGGCCGGAAAAGTAAGAGAAAGTTAGATGGGCCACAAGGGTTAAAAACGTACCCGATTTTGAGCCCAACATAGAGTCTAGGCCCTCTATTAATCCTAGTCCATCATCATGCAACCTGAATTCAGTCCCTCTTTTTTTTAACCGATAACGAAGGAAGAATTTAATAAGTTCTTAGAGCATATCCAATAATTTTGTAAGGTATCTCCAACAGTTTTTATATCATACTCTCTATAATTTATTATCTACAATTGAACATGATAATATTTTTTATTTGAAAATGTATTCAAATAATTTATGGTGCAAATAAATATAATTTGAGAAGAGAGAAGAGAAAATAGCATTAAAGATTCAAAGAATATGTTTCCTTATAATTTTTAGAGTTTGCTGTAAATATATGAATTTTTATTTTCTCTCTACTCACAATATCAAAAATAGGAATATGTACAAGAAAACTGTTGGAGAAAAAAAAACTCATTTTTCCCTAAACTAGAGAAATTTTTTTTATAGAAAAACTGTTGGAGATGCTCTTACCACAACAAAAATTTGTAATATGTACCCACACTTTTGTTGGAGAGAATTTGTTTTACCACTAAATTAAGTCCTAAATTAATCAACCAAAAGCTAGCTGGCAAATTTCAAAAGGCATAAAAAATGTAAAATTGTTATGCTATTGAAGTTACTTAAAATTCAAAACACATATTCTGCCAAAAAGGGGCTCAGGCCGGGGGGGGGGGGCCCGGAAAAAAAATTCCCCCCCCCCCCCCCCCCCCCCCCCCCCCCCCCCCCCCCCCCCCCCCCCCCCCCCCCCCCCCCCCCCCCCCCCCCCCCCCGGGGGGTATTGGTAATTAGGACGGAATGTGTTCGGTTTAAATTTTTGGTAGAAAATTGTCTAAACTCATTGAGAAATCTTCAAAATTGTCTAAACTTATTAGGAATTTTTTTTTTCTAAAATGGTTGATTTATTGGAAAATTCCCTAAGTTAGTATACATTTAGATTACAAACAACAAAGTTACAAGTAAATTATCAATAAAAACTTTAGAGGATAAAGTTTGAACATAGACGGATTGTCTAGAGCCCCAATTTTAACTCCTAAAGAGAAACTTCCACGTACTTTCTATATGTCAAAATAGTTCCAGTCATACTAACTAAAACTTAAAACTACTGGTCAAACAACTCAAAATCAAAAGGCTAGGGCACCTTCTTGGGAGTAATACCTTCTCACATATTTCCATTGGCAATGGAAATGTTGGTCTTCAACTTCAATTATGAACCAAATTGAAAATCAATCAAATTAAATTTAAGAAAATGTATGTTAAACGAAACAAAGGCAAGAAATAACAGGAAAAATCAATATATATTAATTAAAGGGCAAGCTAGTGTCAACATAAATATCTTATGTAAAGTTTGAAATGAGGATTAGTGACTTGGTGAGTTGGTGGTAAAGGTTGCATTATGACAAAATAATTACATTAAACTATATTTATACACTGAATTGGATCATAACCATCATCCACGGATATTTGCAAACTCATCAAGGACTCTAAATGAAGAGAATTTGATGATGTATCATGTATGTTCATGTTCCGACAACCATGCGCGTTGCTATTGGGTAATGAAACAAAAATTCTACTAGTTTGAAAGTGTGTGTACGTGGTGGCAAAGATTGGGTCCAAATTGTGTTTTAGTAACTTTACACGCTAGCCCTATCAAGCTAGCTATAGGCTTAAGGGGATGATCGATCATTTAGTCCCCAAATTAAAGTCTAAAGTAATTGTTCCCTAGCTAACTACTTGATAAGGTCTGCCTAGCTCGCTCTTCTCCCTCTCTTTATATATCATAATAAACATTATATCTTCGATCTTTATCCCACAACCCGTTTTGCTCTAACAGATTACAGTATGAATCTTCGTCTCCTTACCATTTACCAGTGATATTTTTTTGCAGAGAATTGATCTATATATGCTTACCTAGGGAATATTCTTGTGTCCACGTCTTTAAATTAAACCTCGCTGGCTCACACAGACGACAGAGCAAGTTTGGTAGAAATGGCGTCGACACAACTTCTTCAGAACCGTGCCGGTGCGCAAGTTACGGAACCCACCAAGCTAAAGAGGAGGTTAGTCAAGACCATGGCATTTCTATCCATTTTTGAATTCCTTGGCTCACTCTTATTCTGTTCCCCTGGAGCCTGCTCCCAACCCGATTCGGCGGCCAAGATTTTCCCAAAGCCGTCCAACCAGGATGCATCAGGAATACCCCAAATGCATCGCCGCCACCTCTAGTTTTTATTTGCCTTTGGGATTGTACTGAACCATCCAAATTCATAATTAATGCTAGCTATTCCTAGCTTGTAGTTTTCATCTAGTGTTGAATTACGTACCAATTAATTAAGCAGCTTTTAATTTCTATTCTACGTGTTTAGAATTTATCATCTATATATGTTTTGACTTTTGAGTACGTCTTGTCTCTAATCCCATATAGATTTGGGAAAATCTTTGGTGGCCGGGTACACACCGGGTCATATATATCCAGCAAAAAAAAAGTTCCGCACCCGTCGTCGGGCAAGAGATCATGGCCTCGATTGGCCGGCGTCAGGGTTGGCCAGGAGATTCATTAAATAGGGCGATGAAGAGAGTGAGCGCTTGGGCGTCGGGAATTCCTTTTGGAAGAAGAGAGAGCCTAGATGCCGGGAGACGGGAAAAGAAGGGTTCGGGAACTCCCTGGTTCCGACGGCTCTTTGCATCCGGCATCGGCATTCCGGCAAGGGTGGGAAAAGGTTGGTGAGGTGCGGAGAAGAAACAGGGTTTTTCTGTTATATAATTCAGAAATATCCAGCCTTTAATGCAAACCTTATCATAGATCCGGGTAAGTGGTGGTGGTCACAGCTGGTCACTACAGTAAACCATGCTGAAACAAAATATTGTCAAAAACAAACTTCAATTAGATATTGTCCGGGTAGGTGTTGCATGCTTGGTTCCATTTGGCTGTAGGTGTTTAGGATTTGGCTGTAGGTGTGTACACTTATTTGGAAATTATGAATAATGTTGTGCCTTATGTCGTTATGTGGACTCTAGTACTGGCTTAGATACATTGAACATTTAACGATGAGTGTATATATATAGTTTACATAAGAGCCACTTAATTGGGTTGATTTAACTAACACTCTTTTATTTGTTTGGAGCTTAGATTGAAATTAATGTGGGCTTGGATCAGGTGGATGGGGGCCCGACTTTGGTGTCACTCCATTAGGGCTGTGCTGGCCCTTGATTGGGGTCAGAATGTTCTTCGGTGGGTTGGTACTTGGTAGGTGGATCTATTGGCCTACTGCCCTGGGAACAGAACAAAGAAATGGAATTGGTGATTAATTGGTGAGAACGTGTGACCTGATCAGAACAGTGATGACTACATTTCATGAAAACGAAAGGCCAGGGTGCCAAACTATTTGGATGGCCAGGCAATGTTCAAAAGTTAATTTCTACGGCATGTCTAGCTAGCTTACTGTACGTCATGACATGGAAATTGTGTTCCAATAATATATTTGCTGCAGTTTTGTACATGCCCTCGTCCATGATCGAATCTTGTTGTTCCTACGCAATACCTAACTCTCTTAGATTGAACATTTTAGATTTTTTCATATAAGGCCCACTAGCTTTGGATTGATCCAACACTCCGTTATTTAATTAATTAGGGTAAGTTAGTTGTTAATTAAGATGTGGGCCACCACACAACTTCAACTTAAAAGCAGCCTAGCTTATTTAGGGGTGAGCTGAGCCAGGTGAAGGCGCAGACGATGCTAGGAGGAGGACGAGACGGAGCTGTCCGGGCTGCGACGACAGAGGCATAACTTGAGCCCGAGCCCAAGAATCACGTAGCCACTGTGCTTCCGGCCCAGAAGAAAAGGAGGATGGTGAAGACGTACCATGGCTTTTAACTCCATTATGCACTTCTTTGCCTCTATATTTGCTGCTCCTCTTCTTCTTCCGGAGGAGGAGAAAGGTTCTTCACAACCCAAAATCCAAAATGGCAAGAAATGCAAGCTGCAGTAATTTGTCACCGGCCAGCCGGTAACAACTGGATCCGTTCGATACCTCCCAAGTTTTGTGGTAATTAATTGTACGTAACAATAATCGTTCTGTTTTTGTAATGGACCGGTATTATTGCTTTGAGCTAATTTTAATCAAAAATATCAATTTCGATCTGGTAGTGAATATACAAGTTTTTGTCCATCTCTCTTAAAGCTAGATTCTTGCTAATCATATTTTATGCCTTTTGGAGTTTTAGGAATTGAAACGTACACAGGTTAATTAATTAACACATAAATTACGCTTTTGATCATAACCTCGACAATTAAGGGCCAATTAACTTGATCGATCACCACTTCTTTTGCAAAATTATCCGATTCATGTTCTATTCATGGAACTATGGAGGCTGGTTTTCATCAGTCAATTAAGCTTGGTATTACGGTATACTTTGTAATTATACGCTAAAAGTTACCGTAAATTAACAACAATAAAATCAGAATAGAAAGTTCGAATGATTAGCTGGTCAGTGGTCACCATCTGAGCTGGGAGAGAAACTTCCAATAAATTTTCCCATACTAAAAAAAGGGATAAAGTCCTACTAGTCAAAACGAAGGTGTGTGCGCCTTTTTGAGTAGTAACTACTAACTACCATGCCATCGGGAATGGGAACGTTGATTTTAACTTCAAACCTTAACTAAATTCAAAAGTAACATAAAATTACTTACGTTTAGGTAAATATTAAGGGAAAGAAAAGGAAAAATCAATTCCAGATGTAGCTATTGTAGCACATGCATCATTTTAACCTCTTATTAGTTAGGCTTGGAAAAGAAAAAGACTAGTACGCACTTTTATAAGATTCCCAAACCTATCACCTAATAATAAGTCTCGTCGATTGGGACCTGCATGAAATAATTCTTTGTTTCTTTTTTCTTTTTGATCAAATGGGACTCTTGACTTCAAGCTAGCTTGAAGCTTATTGTTCAAGCTTGTTCCATTTGCGGGTGGATCAAGTTGTGGTAAAAAAGAAAAAAACCGGAAGAAAGTGAGGGAACAGATAAGGAGTATCAATCCAACACAATTTAACACTCAAATCCAAAATCCCAAATGAAAAAAAAAAATGCAACCAAATTCAGATATAGTCTTAGACTGGTGATATTCCATCATTTTCAAGTTGAATTACAGTCTTAAACTCTTAGAAAAAGAAAAGGTCTGTCTACTTCATGAGTCCCTACATCCCTGTGGGTAGCAATAAGTAATGGAACAAAAATAAGAATAATGTTAAAAATAGTATAGGAAAATAAGCATATATGATTGAGTCGGTTTTTTTCTATTTTGGTCAAAGGTGAAGGAGTGATTCTTGACCACTACGGCACTACGGAATGAAAAGAATGGGAGATTTAGAAAATTCCAACCCAAAAAACAACTGCGAGATACCATAATAAAATAAGACAATCGCAGATCTCAATGGTCCAGAATTATATGAGACATAGAAATTCCGATCACATCCATGATTTGATAAAACGGGACCATTAATCCTTATAATATGTATATGACTATATGTGGCCTTAAAATCATATAAATGGCCCACTCATGGGAAACCATCCATAGTTTGGGTTATTTTTGGGGTTTTTTCCTTATACTTTAAATATATTTTTTAAAAAAAAAATTTTTATAATATATATAAAATTTTTTTTTAAATTAAATTAATTTTTTTTTTTTTTTTTTTTGTTTTTTGTTGTTTTTTCCCACCCCCCCCCCCACCCCCCCCCACCCCTTTTTTTTCCCTTTTTTTTTTTTTTTTTTCCATTTATTTATTATTTTTTTTTTTTTTTTTTTTTGGTTTGTGAAAATTTTTTCAAAATTTTAAAATATTTTAAAAAAAGAAATAAAAAAAATAAAAAAAAAAAAAAAAACCAGAACCCTTCGGTATGATTCATGCATGTGTGGCTAGCTAGTCCTAGGTTTCACATGTGCTTGATTTTCTAGGACACTTTAGTGGTGACAATCCCTCATTATATACCTAGGTTAAAATGAAGTTACAACATACATCAACTGAGGGTTTCACATGCTCAGTTGGATTGATGAAATTTTTTACAGTTTGAAAGAGTATTGAAATTTTAGATATGTAAATTCATTAAATTAGGATAATAATTTAAATATTGTATACCGTTATTAATCTAACAAGCTGATCAATGTTACTGAAATTTGAATACTCTAAAGCAGTAAAAAAATTTGGACGAACGAAGAGAGAGCGATCGAGCAAATATGCTTTCACACCAAAAAAGTCGGGAAGATGCATTGTTATTCCCTTTCACTATCGACTGCCCCTACAGTCTTTAAACGCGTACGTATTTTGAATAATATTATTTAATTGTATCAACCAATTTTAATGGTTCTTTGATAATTGACTGTCTAGCTTGATTGGCTCCCTCTTGTTTTATTCAACTTTCACCAAGCGCCTGCGTACCACTGGAACAAAGCCCGCAAACTTATAAAACAAGAAAGTATGGGGTGGTGAAACAAATTAAGAAACCACAAGGAGGCAGCAGCAATGGTAGTGAAGGTGCAGAGCAACAACGGCGGAGATGAAGCTGTCTGGGCCGAGACAGAGCCACATCTAGTGGCCCCCAGCCCAAGCCCAAGCCCAAGAAGGATGGCAGTGTGTTTCCGGCGAAGAGGAGATTGGTGAAGACCATGGCGTTCAATTCTATTCTCCACTTCTTTGTCTCTCTTTGCTCTTCTTCTGGACGAGGAGCCGCCAATTCCAACACCCCAAATGGCAAGAAAATCAAGCAGATAGTCCCAGACCCAAAACCATGATCACCTGCCGGTTACAACGAACAAGTTCGGTCGGTGAAGCACTTGCCCGGACAGTCTAGGATTAACCACCGGTGTCTATATATTATGATATATATATACTCTCTCTCTCTCTCTCTCTCTCTCTCTCTCTCTCTCTCTCTCTCTCTCTCTCTCTCTCTCTCTCTCTCTCTCTCTCTCTCTCTCTCTCTCTCTCTCTCTCTCTCTCTCTCTCTCTCTCTCTCTCTCTCTCTCTCTCTCTCTCTCTCCACACACACACACACACACACACACACCTTTTCTTTAATTTTATTTGGCTTCATTCACCAGGACTCATCATCCATCAATATTAATTATGTTATATGTGTGTTTTCTAATCTAATTAATGAATTATTATCTTGTCCAAAAATATTATTTCTAGTTAGATTTATTTAAATAATGTGTTGGATGAGGACTTAATACATAGATTCATACCCAAGAGGGGTTGTGGGCTGTAACCAAAAAAAGAAGGGGTTGTGGGCATAGACCCAATACTTTATAATTAGTCAAGAAAATGAAGCACTAATCTAATAGCACAAACCAAAATGAAGGAAGGAATTAATATTGGAATCTCATGCCAAACCCTAAAAAGATGGAGGATTAGATTAAGCGGTGAACAAGATCACAACAAAGACAAATAACATGAAACATGTAAACTTTGATGCTGAATATTGTTTAAAATTAATGGGTATTGTGTAGGTTAATTGTTAACTAAGATGTGGGCCAAGTACGAAACTCATTTGTAATTCGATCCCAAATATCACCTTAATTTTAATTATCAGCCGCCTCTTGAGGTGGTTGCTTGTATTCATGGAATGTGCAAAGAAATTTCATCGACATATATGCATGCGCGCAGGTCCCAGTACATTAAAATATATTGACTGCATGCAGGCACTAATTAGTAAGCATGCGAATCGAAGACAACGAATAAGAAAATTACAGACCCACGTCGAGAGATTATTAGAGATGGACCTTGCACAGGGAGGTCTTGTAGCACAATATAATTAATTAATGTATGGCATCTAATTAATTAAGGGTAGCGTCAAATATGGTACTCCATCTGTAGCAGAAATCAAATTTCACAAGCTTCTTTCGAGTTAAGTGTGGGTGGTCGATCACATCCCATAATATATGCACTTTACCTTAAAGACAACATTTAATTCCTAGCCTCGACCATCATGACCGTACATGTTTGATTTAAACCCACGAGTAAAATGGAATCGTTCCATCTATGGTATATCAGCATATGTTGCTGTCTGAACTCTAGCAAGTTTTTGATCAAAAAGAACTCTAGCAAGTTGTATATATATGCTAGACTTTGACCACTCTCAGCCACATCTCTTATAGGAATTTATATATATATTCGGCACTATATGTAATATGTGGGTAGCTCCTGCAACATTTTGATTCACCCTACTACTTACGCACCTTGGTTTAATTAGTCTACTCGATCTAGCAGGTCCCCCAGCATTCCGGCAAATCCGTATCAGTCGGATTAGATCGATGCACCCCACTAAAGTAACAGATATTCGTACGTTGTCAAGCTTGGGAAATCCGATGATTGTTTTTCTGTTGTCACAGACACAAATAAAATCTAGCTAATTAGATAACGATCGAACACAATCAGAATGCCATATATTAAAGGCCTTGCCTATCATGTCAAATTTATTGAAAAGTTGACTGTTGAGAATAAACTCAAGAATTCATGGATCGATTTCCACTTTTAGTTATTTATTCTCTAACGTTAAATTTAGATCTAATGTTGTGCGACTACAAATTTCATAATTATGGTAATAATTAAAAAACACTATTGTTGTAAGTATTGGAACGTATGTGTGAAACAAATTGGATGCATAAAGTGAACAAATTGGTGAGTAAGACTTGTGAAAGTTTTACGGTACGTTAATGTAACAAAACATAATCTAAATCGACTAGTTTAACACAAAGTTATATTGGCTTCATGCGTTAGTAAACTAGTTTGATTTGATCTCGAACTATTCTACATTTATATCGAACTAATTTACTTGATATATCGGTACATTAATAAACCGTAGACAAACTCTGAGACTGGGCCAATTTTAATGACATGCTTTAAAAAGATGGCAGGACATGCAGTGGCGGAGCTAGAAACACCCAAGGAGGGAGGCGAGGATATGTTGAGGGGGCCAATACATATAAAAATAAGGGGGTTTAATTGAATATAGTTAATATACATATGAACAGTACAAAGTGATATAAAATCAGGAGGGGGGCCAAGGCCACCCTTGGTCATAGTGTAGCTCCGCCCCTGAGGACATGTATGATAATGTAATTTTTCTGTCCTTCCGAGTAGTTTCCCAAAACCTCAAACAGCTTTCATGTCCCACATATGAACTAGTCAAATTTGTTCTAGTTGAATTGAATAGGCTTTTTGAACCGAAAATTCTACAAAACTCCCAAGCACCAAAACTCCCCACTTTTCCACCCTTAGATTAGATGACTTTTCCTTCATTCCACCAACCCAAAACCCCCCCCTGTATTTCAAGCCGTTGGATCCGGAGAAGTTTTCCTACTCCGGAGTACTGTAGAAGCTTCCTTTTTTAACAGGCCTTTCCCCGACTCAAAACTAGAAGGCAATTTTTTTACAGTACGTAACACCACCTTATATTGCAATTCGCAATGGAAATATTGATTTTCAACTTTAATTACGAAACAGACTCAAAATTAATTAACCTAACGTTTAGGAAAAGTATGTTGAGCTAAGCAAATACAAGAAATGGCCAGAGTTAGCTAGTGCTAACATGTACCTTTCAATTCCAACCTTAATTAAAATAATAGTTAGATTGAAAAAGAAAACATAGTACACTACACATATATGCTAATGGACTTGTAAGATCCCCAAGTAATGGTGCACCTATATATCACCCATTATTGTCTTCTTTTTGTTTGTACAAATGGAGAAATTATTCACTGGTCCCGGACCACCACCTGACATACTGACATGGTGGTCCGAACCAATGAATAACAAACACGTGGCCAGCAACTTATTCCCCCTTTCTCTTCCTTCTCTCTCTCTCTCTCTCTCTCCCTCCGATCTTTTTTTCTTCTTTTCTGCCCAGTTCTCTCCTTCCTCTCTCTCTCTCTACTTCGCCAACTGCCCCTTTTCCGCTGCCACCCATATTAACCTTGCCCATGAGGCCAAATAGGGGAGTCAGCTTCCGGACGACGGTTTCCTCGCGGCTGGATTGGGAGATCAGAGGCGTCGACGGGGAGAGGATGGTGCGGTGAAGGAGGAAGAAGCGGCGGTTCTGTGTGGTTGTCAAAGATGGGCGCATGTGGGAAGCGGGGAGGAGCTGTGGTCTCTTGGATGGGCTCGCGGTGATTGGTGTTTTGGGTTGATCGATTCGAGCACGGGCTCATGATTGTGAACGGTGGAGGATCGTGGGTCTGGAATTGGTGGTGTTGATTGTGAATCAGAGAAGAATGGGTGGTCTGTTAAGGAGCAGAGTTCATGAGTTGTGAGTGGAGAGATCGATTAGAGGCAGCGGTGGTTTGGCTTCGGTGGAGAGAGTAGAGGTTAGCAATTGAGGTTGATGATGGATGGTGAATGTGAAAATCTAAGTGTGAATTGAATTGAATGGTTGAGAGGTGGGAGAGGTAATCTGAATTGATGAAGGGATTGTGATGGGTCTGCAGAAAACTGGGCAGAGAAGAATAAAGAATCGGAGGGAGGGAGAGAGAAAGGAAGAGAAAGAGAAGGGAATAATCTGCTGGCCACGTGTTTGTTATTCATTGGTTCGGACCACCATGTCAGTATGCCAGGTGGTGGTCCGGGACCAGTGAATAATTTCTCGAACAAATGGGACAAGCTTGAAGCTTGATAATTACACTTAACTTCTGCCAATTGTGGCCGGGTCAAAATGTCAAATTGTGATGCGTGGCACAAATTAACCTGATTGGTTTAGATTTTAGAGGTCTTGTTTTCCAATTAAGCTTTTCTCCGGTTGGGGTATTTTCTTTCTTTAATGCCTGTTTGGAATCTCCCATTTGAGCGCAAGTTTTCCAATTCACAAGGTACCAACTATCACATAACACAGAGAGAGAAGAAGAGTAGTGAGAAGCGCGCAAGGAGTATTTAGGGGCAGACGGTGATGGTGTTGAAGAAGCTTCAGAACCCTGCAGGAGTGGCAATTGTCTGGACCGAGACAGACGCAAAGCTGGTGGGCAAGCCAGAGTCGACGGAGGCTAATTGGTTTAACCCCAAGAAGGGTAGTGTTTTCCCGGCAAAGAGGAGGCTGGTGAAGACCATGGTTTTACATTCCATTCTGAAATTCGTTGCCTCTGTTTTGTGTTCCTCTGAAGCCAATCCCATCTCTCTTTCACCACCCAAAATCCCAAATGCCAAAAAAGGCAACCACAGTCAGATACTCCCATATCCAAACCCAGACCATGATGACAAACTCGCAATGATTCGTTGAAGACGGGTTCCTCTGTTCGAAGCCAAAATCTTCCTAAATACTCCCAACAACCTACTCCCTTTTGGAATTAATGTACTCTTGTGAAAAGACTCTTCTGTTCTTCCCTTTCCACCATCCGCCTCTTCCCGACCTTACCGGAATTCCAAACCGCCGACCAAAACGCCGTTGGATACCGAAGTGAAAACCACGAGAAGGGAAAAGAAGTATTGGCAAGCTCACAGGTTCCAAAGTCGGGATCGATCCGTCCGATCTTACGTCCGGCGTCGGCATTCCGGCAAGGGTGGGAAAAGGATGGCGAGGTGGCGAGAAGAATGGGGTTGTTTCTCGTAAAGCAATAAATATTAATTATAAGAATCGAAAAATGAGGTATTTTTTCTTTTCTTTTTCAGTTGGCTTCAGAACTGTCGCTACGTTTTTCTTGCTTCTCTGTAGTTCTGTTGTGGGAGGAGAATCAATTCGTAAGTTATGTGTGTGCTTTTGCTTTTAGGTTTTACTAATTATATAATGATTTTGCAAGTTTAATTATAATTTCATCATGTATGGTATGTATCAGTGTATCACATATTCACATGTTTGGAGAAGAGCAAAGAGACCATGATGAATGTTCCATAGCTTTGTCATAACCGAAAGGAAAAGGTCAAATTAAAAGTCCCACAATCCCCCAATAATCTTAGAGAGAACAAAAGGAAACTAACTACCTAATTAACGAGCACAAGTAAGAAAATTCATATAGTAGAGGGACATGCATATTCCCTAAATTAAGGAAATTCATACGTAACTATCAGCTTTTCATTCGTGAAATCAAACACAGAAGCTTTACCATATCAGGTGGATGGCTTGGGTGATGATGGTGGTGGTGGCGTCACTCAGGGCCGTCCTTTTCAAACGCCGGGGGAAAAAGGGAATATTAAGAAGGGGTTTTTTTTTTTTTTAAAAAATATAAAGAGGGTGATATAAATAAAAAAATGAGGTACCCCCCTTTTTTTTTTTTTTTTTTTTTTTTTTTTTTTAAATTTTTAATATATTAAAAAAAAAAAAAAAATAAAAAATAAAAATTTTTATTTTTTTTTTTTTTTTTTTTTATAATATAAAAAATTAAAAATAAAATAAAAAAAAAAAAAAAAAAAAAAAAAAAAAAAATAAAAAAAAAATTTGATAATTATTTTTTTTTTTTTATAAACAAACAAAAAAAAAAAAAAAAAAAGAAAAAAAAATAAAAAAGAAAAAAAAGGAAGAAAAAAATTAAAAAAAAAAGAAAAAAGAAAGAAATTTATTTATATTTTTTTCTTTTTTTTTTTTTTTTTTTTTTTTTTTTTATAAAATATTAATTAATTATTTTAATTTTTTTTTTTTTTTTTTTTTTTTTTTTTTTTTTTTTTTTTTTTGTTTTTTTATTGGTTTTAATATTTTGGTTCTTTTTTTGGGGGCTTGGTTGGTTTGCTTTTTTTGTTTGCCTTTTGTGCCCTCACTAAATTTGTCCAAGAAACGTGCTTCAATTTTTCTCTTCGTTTCACTATTTTTTATTTTCAGCAAACTAGTTTCAAGTCTCAACGTACTATTATTATTATTTTTTTTTAATATTATTCACATCTATATATCAATTATTTATGTTTTACGGTGTTTCATCTCCATATGTATTTTAGTTAGTAAATAAGATGAGAAGTAAAGAAAGGAGGGGGCAAAAAAAAACAGAGAAAAAGGAAAACAAAAAGCCGGTATTTAATTACTTTTTTTTTAAAGAGAAGGCATAAGCCTCTCAAGAAATATTATTGATAATAAAATGAGAATACGTACAAATGTGGGGAATATCGAAAACCCCCTAGCAACAACACTCAAAGATTATAAATAATATATAGCAGGTGTCTCATTTAGAGAAATAAAAATTTTCGTATAAGAATTTGTAAGAATTAAAAAAAAAAAATAAAGTAAGCGAGCCTATGTGCCATATTATTTGCTTCCCGAAATATATGACAAATAGATAGATGAAGACTGAAGCCTATTAAAAAATAATCTACAATTTTCAACAACCCGTCCAACCTCTGACAAATCCTCCTCTGAGCTATGAAGCGCTGCAACTAGAAGAGAGCAGTCAGCTTCAATCTCCACACTATCCCAATGTTGATCATAGATTAGCTATAGAGCTTTAATTACTATTGCATCATAATGATCTTAACATGATATTGTATTAGGAAAATAGGAAGTACCATTTTCCTATCTATTTAGCTTTTAATTAAATCGATGTACATGTTTGATGTCTCCACTCCAATGACCATGCAACTTGGTTTGGCAGCCCTAAATCTAACACAACATCATCAAAGAGTTGCGTGCTCTTAACAATTAATATAATCTAGTATTAGTATATGCATGACAACCACATATTTTTCAGAGATAATGAGTTCTATAACTTCTTTGAAATAGATAGAAACACATATAATCAATATAAAAGTTTATTTAATTCACTTCGATCTGGTTGTCACTGTTAAAAAAAAACTTTGGTGCTATAGTTTAGGAGAAATTAGGAAAAACTCTTTGCCACTTTTAAACCTAGCAATGAAAAAAACTAACAAAAAAATGAACTTATAATTAACAACAACAAAAATAAAGAACATTGGATTAAATCACTTACGAATATGGATATTTGCTGTGGTCCCAATTTGGAGATAAATAATGAATAGGACAGTGAAAGGCAAGTAAAAGTTGGATCTTAAAAGAATCTAGTTACGTAAATGCGTAGGTCCGGTCGATGATTTAATTTTCTCCCAGCTTCTCTGGTTTCTGTACACAACGTCACAACCAAAACAGTATCGGCCCCAGCTTATAAAGTGAGAGATCGAGGAGGAAAACTCAGATCGAGTACGTCAGAGAAAGAAGAGGCGGATGGACATGGAGATGAAGCTGCAAAAGAAGCCCATGCCACTTTCCCAAAGCCGAAGCCCGAAGGAGAAGGGTGGTAGTGGCAGTGTGTTCCCTGCAAAGAGAAGGTCGGTGAAAACTATGGTTTTCGCCTCCGTCTGCACTTCTTTGCCTCCATTTTCTGCTCCTCCTGTACTGGAGGAGGAGGTGATCTTTCACAACCCAAAATTCCAAATGGCAAACAAGGCAAGCTGCAGATCAAGCCGTAATTCATTAGTTCGTCACCGGCCACTAATTAATAAATGGGTCGGTAGGTAACTTGATATAATAGTTGCAGCAATTGAAGCGTTGATTTCATGTCTTTGGTTTTTTTTTTGTTCTCTACCCTTTTGTATATAATTACAGTATATATGGCTCATGATCACGATCCATGAGTATGTACTATGCAACTATGTACGTGCCATTGGTATTGCTTTGAGCTTTTTAATCAATTACCTATCAGTTTCCATTAGCTAATTCACAAGTTTGGGTCAATCTCTTACGGTTTCATATTCTCAATTGATAATTTCCGAAAGTGACCCACTCAGACTATACAGACCTAAAATGTTGTTTGGAAACTTGGAATGAGACATTGATGAGACCATGTCAATGTACCGTAGCTGATGGCTGCCCAATGAGTTAAAGACCCTACAATCCCTTTCTGAATCCTCAATTTATAGCTGTAAATCATTGTGTAGCTAGGAATTGATGAGCATAAATAAAGCAATGTCAACCGGAAAAATAAATCTTCTTTTGGGTCACTATGTCTTTGTATAAATGTTGAGCAACCATAATCCTATATTAATTGTTTCTGCTTTTATATCTTGATATTTCTTGTAAGAATATTAATAAAACCTAATCATGCCGATGTAAACGTAAACCGCTATATTATAAGACCAATTAATAATTAAAACTCTATAAGAATGTGATTGAATATTCCTCATAAGCAGTTTG
The DNA here is from genome assembly GCA_030142095.1 of Rubus idaeus. Classification (NCBI taxonomy): domain Eukaryota; kingdom Viridiplantae; phylum Streptophyta; class Magnoliopsida; order Rosales; family Rosaceae; genus Rubus; species Rubus idaeus. Next base: position 29,849,705 of record CM057966.1, read on the forward strand.
TTTAATGTCCAAGAACCTTCCAAGTTCCCAAACATTATCTCACTCTTAAAATTGTGGATTATGCCATTGCTGCGCATGTTCCCTTTTTTCTTTCTTAATTTTCAAGCTAGACACTGTTTCCTATCACTCTATCAGCCTGTGTCTTTTTTTGCATCTTTCTCCTTTTTCATTCCATATATACTCAGTAGTAGTAGTAAACTTGTTCTTCAAATACGTCATTTTGAACCTAGCTTTTTCGAAAAGAAGTTTGTTACCCTAAAAACCGAGCTCGGTGGAGGAGGAGTGACTCTTGACTAGGGTTTATGCCGCTTTGAAATTTTCTACGGCATGACTTGACTGATTGAGGCACACAATGACTGGTGACCAAAATAGCTTTCACACCATATATTCAGAGTTGCTTTCAGACTTTCACTATCACTGTTTTAACGTTTACGTGACACAAACCGATTGGATTGGTTCCGTGTTTTTTTTTTTCCCACCTTCACACAAACCCCCCAACTTATAAAAGAAGAGAGACAGAAGGAGGGGTGAGATAGAGAAACAAGATAGAAGTCACAGAAGCAGAAATGGTGGAGACATTGCAGAGCGACAGAGCCGAGACAGAGCCAGAGCTGGCCGTCAAGCCCAAGCCCAAGAAGGAGGGTAGTGTGTTTCCGGCAAAGAGAAGGTTGGTCAAGACCATGGTTTTCAATTCCGTTCTGCACTTGTTTGTCTCTGTTTGCTCTTTTGCTGGAAGAGGAGCCGCCAAACCCAAAACCCCAAATGGCAAGAAATTCAAGCAGATAGTCCCAACCATGTGCAATGCATCACCGGTAACAACTAACAAGTCCGGTACTCCGGTCCATGGTGAAGTATTACGATCGAGGATCAACGGCGCACCGGCGTATATCAATATAATGTAATTGTATTTATTTTCTCACAGACATACCTCTTCTTTTCATTTTGTACGTTTGACTCCGTTCAGCAGGATCCGTCATCTATCTTTCTCAGTGTCTCACTGTATGCTAAATAATTTCGTGCTTTTGAATTTAGTGAAGTATTATGTTGCACTTAATTTTAACTTCTCCAAATATATTTATGTATGCAATTGTAACCTCATTTAGATAGTTAGATTAACTAATGTGTTGAATGTAGAATTAATACGTGTGACCAAAGGGATCCATATACATATATTCATAGCCAAAAGGAGTAGTGGGCAGTGGGCACAGACCCGGCCAAATCACCCAATAATTTTTCAGTTTAAGAAAAATGATGCACTAGTCTAGCTGTAAGAATTAAAGAGTACAAACGAAAGTGAAGGAACATTGGAATCTCACGCCAAACTCTAAAAAGATGATTGAATCAAGCGAGTCAAACAAGATTGCAACAAGGGTAATTAATGACAAATGATTGACATGAAATGTTGAACTTTTTTAATGTGGAATATTTGAAACTATCAGTCGTTGATTCATCCATGAAGCTTTTTAATAATATATCATTCTCCCCATATCTCATTACTCCCTTCTATTTGTTAATCGAGAAAAAAAAATTCTCGTTGGGAGGAAATGAATGAGAAAAGCATGCCCATACTGTTCACCACCAAAACTAAAATTGGCCGGTTAAGGAAATCTCATTGACGATGCTCGTCCTTGCCTCTTGTAGGTGCAGTAATTTTGTCACCGACCGCAGTAATTTCAGGTTGAAAACGTGTTCTTGTAATTACTGTAGACAACGTGAGTGTCATGTATAATCATTGATCCTGCCATATAAGGTGTGGGGGCCGGACTTCTTTCGTAATTACCATCACGTACGGTGGCTAATTCTGGAGATGCGGCGGTGGCTACGATTTCTTTGAATCTGTTTATATATCAAGCACTTTGTTTAGAGTTTCTGGTTAGCTGCAGTAACTAATTAATTTACGGACAGATTAATTAAAAGGCCTGCCCAAAGAGAACCAATTGGCTTGCAGAAAGTCAAATAATTGATTTTCCAATTAACTGTTTTGATGAAAAAGAAAAAGACTTGATAAAAAGCAGCCCAGGCCCAACAAGGCCCAAAGCAAGTGATACAATCAGGAAAGACAACGCCATGACCTACGTAATCCATAGGGCGACAAAACATAATCCCAGAACAGAAAAACAAACGAGAAACAAGAGGGGCTGTTACCGGAGAATGAGCTGCAAGGTTTTCGCTTTTCGGAGAATTCAGAAAATCAACTCATCTTCCGGCAGATCAGGCTATGGTTTTTTTTTTTCCGATATATTGAGTCGATTAATGATTTATTGTGAGCTAGTCAGATTGACGATTGAGATTAGTAGCTGCTTCAGCAATCCGCTACAAAAAGGGAATGGCCATCGATCAGAGTTAGTTTTCCTATCAACTTTTACAAGGACTTAACTGTTCCTATTTCAATTTGGATTTGGAATCTTACAAGTTACAACAGCCTGCCTAGCCTAGCCTATATAAATAAACCTAGCCTCTAGCCTCTTAAGTTGATTTGACAATTCTTAGGTTAAAATTAAGAGTGTGTTGGAAGAAGCAAAAAATTGTATTACTAGTATTAATTAATATGCATCACGCAGGAGAGTTTGTCCTACCGCCAGAACTGTGGGGAGAAATCTCTAAGTGGTTGGTCCTGTCTGATCGAATCCGGTTTAGTTCAGTGCTTCCTCTGAAGCCTGATGGTCCTCCTGTGCCGGAGTCGTGGCTGCTGCTGGGTCATACTGTTAGCAGTTATTTATGCAAGAATAGGTTTCATTGTCTCTCGGACAAAAGGGTTTACAGTTTTGGCAATATAATCCCAAAAGATTGTCGTGTTCTAGGATCATCCAATGGCTGGTTGCTTACCAAACTTGCTTTTTCTGGTCAACTTAACCTGCTGAATCCAATCTTGAATGCTCAAATAAGAATTACCAAGTTGAGCTCCCTTCGTAACATTAAGAAACTCCTTGTGGTCCAGACGAGGTCAGCCTTTGGTGATTCAACTGTAATTGTGCGTGATAATGTGGACAGAGTCATTGTCTACCGTAACACTGAATTCTATAAACAAGACTTCGCAGCGCCGCCCTCTGCTGATATCACATTTTACAAGGGGAAGATACATGGCTTGGTGATTACGCAAGAAGGACGGTTTGAAATTCATGTTTCTGGACTGGACACACTATTTGAACAGCTTTATGTTGTTCGTGGCATAGCAGCCACTAGGTGCAACGGTATGTCTTACTCTTACTATTACTATTACTTGGTGGAGTCTCGCGGAGATCTTTTGTTTGTAACAAGACAATTTAAGAACTTGCGAGGTGGATTTGAGGTCTTCAAACTAGTTCTTGCTAATGGTTTCGCCGACGCTGTCAAGTTGCATAGCTTGGGAGATCAAGCATTGTTTTGTGGAAGTCATGGATTCATTTCTTTACCAGTTGGAGAATTTTCATTATTTCAAGAGAATCATATATATTTCATTCCTTATCCTGATTTTAAATGCTCATGCGAGGTACGTGGTATGTCTCTAAAAGATGGGAGCATCAAGCAAATCTCCAGTAACCTACCACTGCAACCATCAGCTAGATCAAATTTTTTCTGGTTTGTCCCAACCACTAAGGATATAGCGGTTTAATTATCAAGAAAAATAAAAGCTAGGATACACCACTTGTTAACCAGGAACTAAATCCTCAATCCTCGTTTTTTATTTATTTTTGAAAGGTGTTTTTTATTTATTAGTTTCAAATCTTGTTGCTATCAATCATTATGTACCTTCTTTTGTGATAAATAAATAAATAAAATTAATAAATTCAATCTCAGTGTTCCTGCATCTTGTATTTCTCTCAATGCAATAATTAATTTATAATGTCTGCATCTTGTATAGCAAATCACCAATCTTCTTTCAGCGGGAAGCATTCTGGTTTGTCCCAATAACCGAGGATACAATTGTTAGTTTAGGATTAAACAGAACTAAATCATTAATCATCTATCTAAATGGTAGTTTACTGTGTTCAATAGTTTTCCTAATACCTTTTTTTTGTTGCTATTTTCTTTATGTACCGATCTTAAGAAAGGCACGTCTTTGATCCCATTCCTACGTTATTGCAGCAAGAATTGGTGTTGTACCACTGTACCGTAGGCATTGGTATATTGGTAATGGTTTGCCAGTTGCCACTGGTTATGACAGGTATTGATATTATTAATTTATGAGTTTATCTTTGGACTATGAATTTATGAGTCTGCGCTAAAGTCACCCCTAACCCAAACTAAAGAAAAAATCGGGTTGATTCAAGCTTGTTCTATTTAACTCTGAACTCTCTTATCGGTTGCCTTAGCCACAACTTGGGTGAAGTAAATATGATGAGATAGTTTATGTTTTTGTCTTTTCGTTTTATTTTAACTATGAGTTTCAGTGAGATCCAACCCGAACTCAGACCTAGAGTTAAGGTTGGCACACTAAGTAGCCTGCACGCCTTCAAGATCCACCAGACAGACTCAGAGCATATAGTTGGATGCCTACATATCTAGAAAAGAAATCTTCAGGGCAGAGAGGCAAAGTATTGGAATGAAATATTAGCTGGTTATATTGGTGTTTACCATTGAAAGAGTTGAATTTTAGAAATATAATAGACATAAAGGCCGGGTATCAAAATTTTAATGTCCTTTCAACTTCAAAAAAGAGATATTTTGACCTTGGCAGGTTTGCAGCAGCATTGTTGTGTTTTTGGGTTCAATACCTTGCCATAAGATTGCACTCGGTGAGAAGTTGAGAACCGTTCTGGCTTTTTTATTTTTTATTTTTATCATTATATTATTATGTTTTGGCCATTTTAAGTTTTGGATGTAAGAAAATCTCTTGATTCAGATTTTCAGGTAAATTGACGGATGAGAGTGATGTCTATGCTTTTGGTGTTGTGCATTTGGAGCTTTTACCAGGAAGGAGACCCGTAAAAAGCTCACTGCCAATCTATAGTCACATGTATTGGATGATATGGGTGTTCGGACGGGTACATTGGGCGTCCGGACGGAATCATCGTGATTGACCTGTTTTACTTCTTGGCGTCCGGACTTTGTGTGAGTGTCCGGACGAGTCTCCCCATCTTCTCCCATTGAGATCATCTTCTCCCCATCATCATCCATTGACTGCTAGAGTAATTATAGGAGCTGATTGCAGCAGCCACCAATCATATGCTACAGTTGTATAATTGTATATGTATAATTCTCTATATATTCCACATATTGTAAAGAGAAAATTAATATCAAATGAACGATTTTGATATTCACCCCATTGAGATCATATTCTCCCCATCATAAGAACTTCAACATGGTATCAGAGCAAGAATTCATGGCCTGACTCGATTTTTGTTTAGTTTCTCATCTCTTCACCCCATTATGGAAGAGCATGTTGCTCTTGAGAACCAAATCCTTCCGCTGCTATAGCATACTCCTCATACCAGAAAAAAACTCATGCCCAGAAAATATCCAAACACCCAGAGACATGTCATGCTTTACCAAAATCATTCCCAAATCCAAAACAAACAACCATTCCTTCTGCTATCAAAGTGCAGAAGGAGGTACCAGTTCAGCCAGTAGGTAGCTTTGTTCTTCAGAGCCCAGATCCATCCGGACGGATTGGTCGAGGGAGCACAGAAATTGTTCCATCAAATTCGTTCTGTTTTTTATATTTTTCTGAGCAGAATAGCCAACTTTGAAGGCTAATTCCTCTCTCTACAGCCGTTGGATCGAGCTGTAATTTTGTGAACCTGTTCATCTGGGTGTCGATTACCTCCAGTTAAAATTTCATTGTGATCCATCCGTTGATGTTTTCGTTATCTAGCCAACATCAGAAGGTGTTGTGTTAAAACAGAGCTCTTTTTCTGTATTCTTGAACTCCGCTGCATTCAAAAATGATTGAGGAGGTGCAGCCACAAAAGAAAGATGAACTGCCCCTACATGGTCATTGACAACTGTACGTCAAGGTCAAGGGAGTAAGGGACTGCCGACCAAATTGCCGCTGCATGGTTTGTTGACCGTATGAAATTTTTAAATTTTTTTTAAATTTTTTGGCTCTTCTTCAAGTTTGTTGTTTGGGATATCCAAATCCAGCTTGAGGGGGAGTGCTCTTCTTTTGCATCATGAAAATTCATAATTTTCTCATTTCATCATAAAAAATCATAACTCTTTCATTTGAAAAATCATAATTCTCTCATTTGAAAAAAAAAAATCATAACTTTCTCATTTGAAAGTTTCTTCAAGCTATCCAAGCAGAATTCCTCATAGGATTTCATAAAAAATCATAACTTTCTCATTTGAAGGTTTCTCCATTTTACTCATTTAAAATTTCATCATGAAAATTCATAATTTTCTCATTTCCTCATGAAAAATCATAACTTTCTTATTTGAAAGTTTCTTCATATTCTTCCTCTGCTCGGTTTGATCGTCTTCTTTTCAAGCTTGGCTCAAGAAATTTCAAGAAATTTCCTTGATCCAGCTTGAGGGGGAGTATTGGATGATATGGGTGTCCGGACGGGTACATTGGGCGTCCGGACGGAATCATCGTGATTGACCTGTTTTACTTCTTGGCGTCCGGACGTTGTGTGAGTGTCCGGACGAGTTTCCACCAGTTCATTCCTGCTCTCCTTCCGTTGATTGTGGGAGTTGGTCCATTGTGTTGAAGTGCATGTGCTATGCATTTATTGACTGAAGAATAAATCCAAGACGTTTGGGAACTCCCAAACTCACAGACAAGCAGAAAAGAGAAAGGAAAAGCAAACATCATCATCCAGTAACTGCTAGAGAAATTATAGGAGCTGATTGCAGCAGCCACCTATCATATGCTACAGTTGTATAATTGTATATGTATAATTGTCTATATATTCCACACATTGTAAAGAGAAAATTAATATCAAATGAACGATTTTGATATTCACCCCATTGAGATCATTTTCTCCCATTGAGATCATCTTCTCCCCATCATAAGAATTTCAACAACATGGCCTTCCTCTTAGCTGTTCTCAATTTTTTATTTATTTACATAAATCCAGCTAAAATTTAAATACATCCAAATCGAATGCTTGTAATACAGACCATGCCTCGGCTTACTGACTGATCAAAGCTTCCAAACACTGGATCCCATGATCAAAGATCCGATGGATTTTAAGCACTTGTACAGCTTTGAGCACTGTTTGCACTACATGGATATGCAAAATTTCATTCTTTGGTATAGTTGATAAGTTACAATGCGTTGCACACAGGTTGCTGCCCTTAGCTGTGTTATGTGTGCAATCAGAACCAAGTCATCGCTTGCTGATAACAGATGTTTTACATTCTCCCTCTTCTTCCTGTTGAGCTCGAAGGGACACTATACAAGTTACACAACACCTCCAGGAAACCGTCAGTGGAAAGTCCGTGATACACGACCTATGTTTCATGATGCTTCTGCCATCTTAAGGGTTGCGGCCGGGTCCCCACTGCTGAAAAAAAATCACTGCTAATCACACATCGATTTGCTTACATATATCTTGCTGAGAGTTGATGCCTACAATTTGTTTCAGTAAAGGAAAGTTGGCCTATTGGAGTGGAAGATTTGATTACTGGGAGGGGGAGGGTTTTATCACGTCTGTAAATTGAATCAATTTGATCTTGATTACCTGTGCATACGAGATTTGATCACAGAACAGTAGCTAATTTCATTTTTGACCTTTGGTATTATTTTCAGGGATATTTCCTCCGAAGCTCTGTTCTCTTTGTTTTTTTTCCCGACTTCTGTTGGAATGTCAAAGCGAGAAAAGCAATTGAACTCAATAGTCTTTTTCAGTCCATCTTATGATTAACATCTTCAGATGGTGGAGTCATCAGAAGAGCAGAATTTTTTATTCTTAATCAAAGGAGCCATAATAGGCAGAGATACCCGATTGCATCTAAGGCGAACCAACAAAGGACCTCTGTCTAAAAAAAGAACTAGTAATACCCCTGACTGAAATCAAAACGAGTTCCAATTTACAGGATCGATCATCAATCAAGTGGTAGAGTTGAGAAAACTGAATCCATTATGATATGGTGCAAAGTAAAGAAAGAGCTATGAAACAGACAAGAATTAATGAGTTGTACTCCTTTGACCCTTCATGTGTTGCAAGTTCAAAAAGGACATTCTTCCGCTGCTACCAAGTTTGTAACTTGCATTCTGTTTCATGCACTACCATATTGTTTCCATCGGACCTTATACTAAAATTCACACTGATAGACTCGCACACCAGATCTTATACTTCATCCTTTGGACTTGGAGCTTCATCATTTACCACACCTTCGCAACTCCTTGTGCATTTCTGCTGGAACCAACGGCAAGCTCTGAAAGAAGTCATTTTAGAGGTAGCATTAGGTAATGTAGAGCAGGAATCACTGAACAGATATGCAGGCATACATGTATGTATATGCGGTTTACCTAAGAGGAAGAACTCATCAAAGCGTTTAGAATCTCACGTTTCTCAACCCCATGCGAAGTTGGAATATCCTCCAGAATCTGGTTGAGTGGCAAACATTAGTATAGTTACACAGTAGAATAACAACCATGAGGCAACTGTATTTCATCTCACCCATTTCAATGCTTCAAAAGCTTTGTTCGCCAGCACATCATGTTCATATCTTGGAGACAAGGCCATCCTTTCTACAGCCTAAAATTAATTTAGCATGACCATAGGAGATAAAACAACTTAGATTTCCTCCCTCTATTGAAGAATTAAGATACTAGAACATTTAAGGATGGCAAGAGAGACAACCTGCAGAACAGTCAAAAGGCCAAGCACGGCAGCAGATGACAAGTCATTATGTTCATCACAGGGGGAACCATTTCCACCTCTAGTACTAAGCAAGAAATCTATCACAGCTTCTTGAAACTCCCACTCCAGTATAGAATCAGAACTCAGTATCTGCTCTAGCATGCCAAAAGTTTGCCATCTTTTAGTCTGGTTATTCTTAAGTTCCTCTATCACAGCAATCAAATCCTGCTCAGCAGCCTTAGCAATCTCATCAGAAGTATAGCCCCAGACAACTTCAACAGAGCAACAGAAAAGGCGTCAAGCTAGAAAAGGATTGATACAACAAAAAATAAACAACCAATATTCACAAACATAAACCTGAAAGAGAAGCACCCAGTTTGACATTGGATAAACTGAAATAGCCATCCTCATTGTCTGAGTACACCCAAAAACAAGACAAAAGATAAAAAAACATTAAGGTTTAAAAATTGGAGTAAACTCATACAGTAGATAAATGGAGATGGTGATTACCTTCATTTACAAGCAGACTTATTTTGTCCACATCAGACCCAGTTATTAAACCCGAATATGACAAACCACAAGATGGGACAAAACTAGACAGTTGCTTTATAAGAGGCCGAGCTCTCCTATCTTCAAAATGCCTGCAGACAAGAGCCTGCACATGATGACATGAAAGATGTGCTTTCAGACACATAAACACTTCCACTTAAATACAAAGAAAAACTAGAGAATAAAATAATAAATAAAGTAAATCAAATAGGGGAAATACATAATGAAAGACTGCCACTTCTGTAGATATGGGATAGATAAAAACAGAAGTCAAACTTGAACTTAGAAGATGGAGGTATGCGAACCATGATCTCTAAGACAAAAAAAACAAGCAGAGCACGAAGCTTTTCACAGACTTCGTCTTCCTGTTTCATGGAACAAAAGATCATCAGGATTTAAAAATATACTAAGAATCACATGAATAATCACATGAATAGGACCCTAAAGCAAGAGTACCAAAGATATCAAATTGTCACTGACCAGCTTCATGCAAACATGTATGGAAGTAGCCATGTCCACAACTCTGTCCAACAATATTTCATATTCACGGTCGGTTTCCAAATGACAAGACGCACCCTTCAAAGCTTTAAGAATAATACCGATGGTTCCTTTTATACATTCAAAATGATGCTTCTGACGGCTTTCAAATACTGAAATTAAAAAGGAAAAAAAAAAAATCAAATTCTCAGCCCTCGGTGCTTTATCATCTTTTATGCTCATCAGCATGATCATGGCATTTTGTTTTAAAAGAGAGAGAAGAACACCACAAATGACACACAACACACAGAAAAAAAATTCCAAGTTTCTTACTTGGTTGGCCCTTAAGACAGCCATCAACAGATTATAAATCAGTTAATACGGGAAGAATCATAAAATACAACTTGAAATGAAATTCCAACACATCTTCAACTAGTAGGACTGTAGGACATTGCTTATGTCTGGTGGAATATACAATAAAAGACCTTTTTTTTTCTTCTCCGGTAATAGAGGACACAATACTCAGCTTCAGAACCTCATTTTTTCTTCTCAACCATCCATTCGTCTAAGCTAAAGATTAAAAGTACTACCTACACCCGAGTACTCGACCATGATTTCCTACACCCTTCTAGCTCAAAGACAAACAACAAACCAGAAATAGGAATATAAAAACTCATGGAAACCAAAAGCCTAAAATATTATAACTGCCACTCCACACGTAGTTTGTTTGCAGAATTAATTGATATTGTTGACTCACTGGCACAGGAACAAAAGAAACATGTAAATAGAGATAACACAGTGCTACTAACAACTCAACTGCACAATTCAATTCCATAAGTGACATGTAGAGTTACCTGTTGCAAACCCGTGCACAAGAGGCGCAACGCTACCATAACCAAAACCTTTGCTGTTCTCAACTATGTCAACTAATGCCTGAGCCAATTACAAATTAACATTATCAAAGAACTTAAAACCGAACAAATAGGTTAAGATAAATCACTTAAGGTAAATACCTTTTGAAAAATAGAAAGCATTCCAGCAGGAGACCAATATACAAATCGATCAAGGATGCTCTCGGCAACATTCATGCAACTCTCTGACACACCTCCGAACTTGGCAACAGCCTTAGGCAACTCATCTGATAGTATCTCAACAGTCCGCTGGCAAATGAACAAACAGTCCGTAAACATTGTACTTTACAAATTTATGATTAAAAATCGAAAAGGATGATGAGTTTGATGAAATCAAACCTGGTCAAGTGAAGAAGATGAGAGGAATTCGTCAACTTTTGTGAGACTTTGGTGGGCAGTGGTCTTCGGAACTTCGTCGTCTGGATCAATTTCAGCATCTTCTAGAAGTAAAGTGAGGAAGTTGACGAGCTTAAAAACCGAACGTAGCGGTTGATAAGGCCATTGGGACAGTACAGTTAGGATCCCTTGAAGGTAGATCTAAAGGGAAATCAGAAGTGAGAAGAAATAATAAGCTTTAGCAATTTGCTTCTAGAATGTAGAAAGGCTAGATACTCAGTTGGTTTATGCATGCACCATAAAAACTTAAATAGGTATAATCATAAGAACATTAGGAATTTCTGGAAACCTGTAGTATATGCATTCCAAGGTGCCAAATGCACCATACAATCAGGAGTTTAGATAATATTGAAAATTTAGTTACACTCAATTCAAGAATAAAAGTAGAGAACTTTGTTACCTCATTATATCCACCTTCAAATGTGTTGTAGACTGAACATTGGACCTGGGACGACAAATAAAATAATTTGTTCAGGGAACAGGTAAAGTGAACTCAGTGCTTTGAGATACTTTTTGGAATGGATATCAACATGTTTCATCTGACCTTTTCATTGCAAGTCCTTGACATGTCTGAGAGGCTCTTTGCAAGGGGAATCAATACCGTACAAACCCCTAGAAGCTTTCTCCACTCCTAGAAAAATACTGAGGTTCAGAGTATATAAAATGACAAACAAAGACAAATCACTTCATGGACTTTTACCTGAACAGAATTGTAGCCTCAGTCTAGAGAGCTCCTTGTAAATTTGTAACATACATGCCCATTAAACAATTCCAAGCAACAAATTCGAAAGCAAAAAAGTATTAGCTACAGAACTTAAATCACACACAGGAGTACATATCTTGCCATTATATCTAAAACAAAGAAGGCGGAATATCATAAGGCATTTCAGACTTTTTAAGAATAATGTCTTAGAAGAGTATGACACTCACAAGCACAAATATGTCAAAAAGAAAAGTAAAAAATAGACCCAATGAGAACAATAAATGACCATGCAAGCATAACAGAAGAGAAAAGTAAAGTTATGCTAAAAGGAAAGCCACCACGAGTTCAATAAATGCACCTAAACTTGCAACACCACCAAGATGTTCCATGAAATTCAAAGCTGGACTGTAATCTCCAAAAGCCTAAAATATAGTTCTATGACTTCTATCCCAAAATGGCGTTAAAAAATATATATTTGTAGGGCAGAAAGTTGACTCCATCAGAATGACATGCCTTGCCAAAGCAGGTCAGCGAACTGACTGTTATTACGAAACACAGACTTAAGTAATCCAGAGAACCATTATGTTTAAAACAAAAGTTACAATCAAGACATGCAACTCAAGCCAGACAATGAAGAGCATTCTGACAATTGGCACCATACAAATCATAATCATTAACAAATTGATATTCCATATGATATACTATCTCTTTCAAAGATTTTTCAATGGGCACGAACATTCTATAGAATTAATAACACAATACTTAGGACATTAAAATCTTGACATTACATTTATATCACATCCACATAATGATACTATACCAAAATAAAAATCTATTGGTTTGCAATTGTAGTTTAGCATAAACGTATCAAACTTGCCTCTTGCATATCCATTGAGAAGAGCAACAATGAATCTTGGTATTCTCCGCTTTTCATCCTTGAATTTATGAGTTTAAGGTCAAAAATGCTGTCAGCCTTGATTCCTTTAAATTTTTCCAGCAGCAGTTTGCACAATAAAGCAAACTCTTTGGAGACTAAGACATTCACAAGAGCATGCTGGCACGTCAAAGTTACTGTACGATGCATTGATTCACTTGACGATCCATTAGATATAACATCCTCCTGGAGCTCATTATGCAGTGTATGGCCAATCTTTTGATAGTGTTTAATAGCTTCTGTAATGCACACTTGTACACCACCTTCATCATCACCTATTGATTGATACATCTGCTCCAGTACGGGAATCATCCAGTGCCTCTCTGAGAAATCATCAGAACTATTGATTTGAAGATTGACTTGCTCACAAGAGCTGTTGTGAGCAACTGTGTCCACTGGTTCCTTAAGAGGCTTCAATGAACCAAGCATAGGTTGATGAGAAAACCTCAAATGAAAAATTATCATCCATGAAAAATATGAGGATTCAAGGGATGGAGAAACGAAGATGTTTATCTTTCATCAAACAATCAAGCACAACGAGGTAGGTTACATAAGAATTTGATCACCTAATCCTAGCTCATCATCATTTCTATAATCAATAAAAACTAGTTTAGTTATTGGCTCACCAAGTACCGAAAGTACAACTTCATCGTTAGAACTTTTAACCTCTTCAGACAGTATAAATACTCATTAGCAATTGATTGATTACTTTCAAAGCCACCCCTAAACCGTAAATCTTGTACAAATGGTCTGGTTCTTCGGTCTAAAACTTAAAACAGCTTAACATTGCTCAGGTGCAATTGTATAAAAAAATAATAATAATAATAATAATAATAATCAAATAAACAAGGGATATTAGCCGATATACCAGAATATTGCAAGCTTGCTTGGTTAATATGTTACATGCAAACATATATAGGAAGAAAGAAAGAGGACTAGAGAACGCACCGGTTCCATCAAATGACTAGAAGATTCTCCATCTTGCTGTGTGTTCCCTTGAGGAGCTTTTTCACTTTTCGAGCATCGAGCTCCCTGATTAGATGGTTTTTACACCGCGGTCATTAATTATTTACCTAAATTCCTAACAATTGTCGTTGTAAAGTATAATGGGAAATAAAGGTTTTTCCCACAGAAGATTGTTATATTTACTTTTTAATGTCACGAAAAATTAAATTAAATAAAGAATTAATATTAACAAGTATAAAGAATAAAGAATATATATATATACAAAATTAAATAAACTATACAGTATTGTTTCTATTTACGAAAATATACATTATATACAAAAGTATTTTTGGGGGTTTTTGAGATTTTTGAAAACAATAAAGGAAATATTTTTGGATTTTTATTATTTTTGAAAACAAGAAACACACACACAAATATTGTTTTGAAGATTAACCAACTCCCTAGCTATGAATCCGAAACTAACACATGTAGAATGCCTACGCAGGTTATCATTCTCCAAATAAACTTCTCCCATGAAATCAACCTAGTGAACGCTCATCTAGATTAAACAATTAAACATGCAAAGGTGATTAATCTAAACATGTCTAACGCATAGAAAAAGAGTTGCTAATTCAAGTGCGCGACCTAGCGAACGCTCGTCTATCCGCGATCCTTATTATTTAGTTTTAACATTAAAGATAAAACCAAACAAACAAAATTCACATAAGCTGCTAGAAGAATTAATCAACTTCAATCCAATTTATTACACAAAATAGAAAATAAACAAACAATAACATTTCCCAAAATTATTCACGAATAGTTAATTAAACAAAAATAAATTATAATAAATAAACAGAGTTTGGGAAAAATGTTAATGTTGTGTCCATGAAAATGGACACTGTCTGGCAGGCGAAGGTGGCAGACTCAGCTATTTTTACGATCAAGGTATTTGGATGTGGCGGGTGCACTAGCAATTGGGCTTGGGCCTGCAAGTCAACGGGGCCTGGCTTGGTCAAAGAGGGTCAAAGCCCAAGTCAGTTTTGACTTTGACTTTGACTTGCTTTTCTTTTCTTTTTTTCTTCTTTTCCCGTGCGGGATTTCTTTTCTTCTTTCCCTTTTGCATTTCTTGCTGCAGACCCATATAGAGAGAGACCGTGGGAGGCTTGGTGAGACCGTGTGGGCAGCGACGGCGCTGGGTCTTTGGCAGCAGTGACGGCAACGGTGGACGGTGGCAGAGATCGACGCTGGGCTCGTCGATGGCAGCAGTTGGGTTACGAAAGTGACGTCGGCGTCGTGGAGGTCTGGGAACGCAGAGGTGATTCCGAGCTTGATTTGATGAAGTTGACGGCGCCGGCGATTTTGTGTTCGAGCTCAGAGGAGAGGAGGCACGGCGCAGGTGGCGCGGCAGTTTGGATCTGAACTGTGGCGGTGGAATCGAATTGGGAAGCCGGCTGGGATTGGGTTTTCTGAATTGGGTTCAATGCCGGCGTCGCGGGAATTGAGCTGGGCAATTGGAGTTTGATGGCTGACGGCGGTGATGGTTGATTAATGGAGGTGGCAAGGGATTAGATGGGCACGGAGGAGGCCAGATTGAAGACGACGCCGGACTGGGCTCGGCGAGAGAGCAGCTACGATGGGCTCTGCAAATCTGAGCAGAGGCATCGATGGCAGTAGCATTGAGTAACCAAGGGAGCATGGGCTTGTGATGTTTCCAATCCTGCAAAACAAAAACATAATTAGATTGATATTGTAGAGTAATTGCAGAATTGAAATTGCTATGGTTGAATTGATGGTGAATTTTTCTCATATTTTCCCTAAAAACACAAAAATAAATATTAAACAGACAATTAAGCTTTCGGAATAGCAAAATCCAGTAATTAAAGGCACTTTGTGAACGTATTTTACGTTCACATCACTCCCTTGGTCCCTTCCATGCTATCACCATTGTTTTCTCCATCTTCAGCTTCCATAGCGAAATAAAAACAAACTCCTAATTTTCACAGTGACGAGAGTTAGGGTTTCACATCTGCATTCCAATCTTTTTAGCACTACTAGGTAAGTTATAGAAAAACCTAGAAAAGGATTACCAATAGACCAGAACACATTCACATTCAAACAAACAAAGCAGCCACAGGATTTCGCAACCAAGAAAATCGAAGTGAACACAAAAACAAAGTAGATCCAAAATCTTGATTCATAGTTGTATAACGTATGCCTGGGAAACGTAAAATTCAACTAAGCAAGCACCGCGTCTCTGATTCCTTTATGATTTTGCCCTAGGTCGAAAATTCCTTTCTGTTCGTACATTTTCTTGGATTTGAAACCGATACGAAGGCAGAAATACGAATAATTGAAAGAGCGAGAGAGAGAGAGAGAGAGAGAGAGAGAGAGCGAGCAAATCTAACCTGAGAGAGAACACTGTGAGCTCCGAAAAGAATCGCTAAGCCTTTCTTCGCTTATGAGAAGCAAGTTTGATTTTGGTTCTGGAGGGAATTTGTTCAGTAATAAAGAAGACTGATGAATTGCTTAAAAAGAAAAGACTCGAGCTAAATTTGACATACCCAGTTACCCACCCTTGAGCGCTAAAAATAACAGACAAACAACAGTGAGTTGGTGACTTTTTAGTCTTTTCAAAAATTTGTTGGGCTTAGATGTTCCAGGTCCAGACCCAGACCCGAGACCCAGAACCAGATCCATGCCCAGTCTGTCAAAGATAATAAACTTTGTTTTGGTCAAATCCGTTATATTTAATTATTTATTATTCCCTGTTTTTCCGTCGTGGCTTTATCGCCTTTATGACCTGCTAGCTTGAGCCTTTTTTCTTCGTTATTGCAAATTTATTTTTTAGAGCATTTCCAACATTTTTTTTTAAATTATATTATAAAAATTCAAATCTCTATAATTTTTATATCCTATCTCCAACAACTTATTTATCATATTTTCTATAATTTATTATCTACAATTGAAAATGATAATATTTTTTATTTGAAAATGTATTCAAATAATTTATGATGCAAATAAATATAATTTGAAGAGAGGGAAAGAGAGAAGAGCATTAGAGGAAAATTATAGGGAAACTGTTAGGTTAAGGTTCTTCTATTTTCTAGGATCTAAAATTATTAATTATATTTCACTGATTCACTAATTTCGTACATTTAAAAAATAAAAAAATGAGATTCGTGTTAAACTTTTTCTGATAAACAGTTGGTACAACTTTTTTAGCTTAAGCTTAAAATCGCTAAATACCTTTTGTAATTTTGTCTAGGATGTAGATGGAATACAGAGCTTTTCTTAGGCCCTTATGTATCTCTTCCCCTAATTGTCAATAGCATGCATGCATAAATTAATGGAACTCACATTTTTTTCTTTAATTTCGATTATTTGGGGTCTGGATGGGGTTTGAGGAGCCAAAATTAAAAACCTTAAACCCTAGATGAGCTACTATATATCCTTCCAATCATTTTGTTAAACGAGGATGATATGTGCCATTACGTACAATTCTACAAATCAGCCAATTTGGACAGTGAAGCTCAATTCTCAATTGTCCATGGAAACGGGATGAATATGAAGAGATTAATTGTCGTTCGATCACTCATTATTCTACAAAATCTAAATCGCTTGCATCCTGATCGAAGCTTCAATAAGGTTTCACATTCTTGCAAGTTACAACTGATCAACGATCGAGAATAAAACAAGGTATTCATGGACTTTAACAGATTTAGATCAAATGGTGAGAGACACAAATTCCTCGATTACGTGATCAAGAAACCATTACAATATAGTGTAGTAGGTAATTAGTCAAAGCGGCCTTTTTAATAGGCAAGAGCAGCAAGGAGCATAAATAAGAATATAAGCCTAGCTATAACAGCAACTTCCAACTTGTGACCAGTGCCATTACTTGAGACTTTGTGAGTACGTAATTAGTTGAATTGATCCAACTTCTAACGTCCCTGTGGTTGTTGGCACCGGAGAATGAGCTGCAAGGTTTTTGCTTTTCGGGAAATTCAGAAGGTCGACTCATCTTCCGGCAGATCAGGATATGGTATTTTTCCAATATATTGAGTTGATTAATGACTTATTGTGAGCTAGTCAGATTGAAGATTGAGATTGGTAGCTGCTTCAGCAATCCGCAACAAAAAGGGAATGCCTATTTCAATCAACTTTTACAAGGAGTTAACTGCATGTTCCTATTTCAATTTGGATTCGGAATCTTACTAGAGCCTGCCTAGCCTATAAAAAATAATCCTAGCCTCTAGCCTCTTAAGTTGATTTGACAATTCTTAGGTTAAAATTAAGAGTGTGTTGGAAGAAGCAAAAAATTGTATTAGTATTAATTAATATGCATAACGCAGGAGAGTTTGTCCTACCTCCAGAACTGTGGGGAGAAATCTATAAACGGTTAGTTCCGTCTGATCGAATCCGGTTTAGTTCGATCAGTGCTTCCTCTCATCTCCATCTCCCACAAGACTCCTCCTCCTCCTCCTGTGTCGGATTCGTGGCTGCTGCTTGGTCATACTGTTAGCAGTTATTTATGCAAGAATAGGTTTCATTGTCTCTCGGACAAAAGGGTTTACAGTTTTTGGCAATATTATCCCAAAAGATTGTCATGTTCTAGGATCATCCAATGGCTGGTTGCTTAGCCAACTTGCTTTTTCTGATCAACTTAACCTGGTGAATCCAATCTTGAATGCTCAGATAAGAATTACCAAGTGGAGCTCCCTTCGTAATATTCAGAAACTCCTTGTGGTCGAGACGAGGGCAGCCTTTGGTGATTCAACTGTAATTGTGCGTGATAATGTGGACAGAGTCATTGTCTACCGTAACACTGAATTCTATAAACAAGACTTCGAAGCGCCGCCCTCTGCGGATATCGCATTTTACAAGGGGAAAATACATGGCTTGGTGATTACGCAAGAAGGACGGTTTGAAATTCATGTTTCTGGACTGGACACACTATTTGAACAGCTTTATGTTGTTCGTGGCATAGCAGCCACTAGGTGCAACGGTATGTCGTACTCTTACTATTACTATTACTTGGTGGAGTCTCGTGGAGATCTTTTGTTTGTAACAAGACAATTTAAGAACTTGCGAGGTGGATTTGAGGTCTTCAAACTAGTTCTTGCTAATGGTTTCCCCGACGCTGTCAAGTTGCATAGCTTGGGAGATCAAGCATTGTTTTGTGGAAGTCATGGATGCATTTCTTTACCAGTTGGAGAATTTTCATTATTTCAAGAGAATCATATATATTTCATTCCTTATCCTGATTTTAAATGCTCGTGCGAGGTACGTGGTGTGTCTCTAAAAGATGGGAGCATCAAGCAAATCTCCAGTAACTTACCACTGCAACCATCAGCTAGATCAAATTTTTTCTGGTTTGTCCCAACAACTAAGGATATATATAGCGGTTTAATTATCAAGAGAAATGAAAACTAGGATACACCACTTGTTAACCAGCAACTAAATTTAAGAATATAGATGCTCAGTTCAACCATTTCAACATGCATGTTAACTTGCTATTTGGAAACGGAATCTAAATAACCAAACGAATATGCAGAGATTAATTATCGTTCAATCACTCATTATTCAACAAAATCTAATTCGCTTGCATCCTGAATATTAAGGTTTCACATTCTTGCAAGTTACAACTGATCAACGGTCGACAACAGAGCAAGGAATCCATGGACTTTCACTTTTAACATTAGATGTAGATCGAATGGTGAGAGACACAAATATCTTTGCAAATTTTATTGCCGGTACATGCCAACTGTATGAAACAAAGATTGCAACTGTGATTCCAGCGAAGAGCAGGAAATTAGTGAAGCTAATGATATATGTTCGATGCCATGGTCAATTCTGTAACCCCTTTTCTCTGTTGTCTTCGTCACCCTCCTCTTTCCAATGCCCAATGATCACAGTAAGAAAACCAGTGACGTATATTTTTTTTTAGGACCAGTGCCATGACTTATAAGTAATTAAGTTGAATTGATCCAACTTCCAACCCTGTGTTTTGTCTTTCTCGGTACGATGGGGACAGATAGAGTAATTTTAGTTTTGATAGGAACAGAATATTTAGAAGGATAAGGATTAATTAAGTAGACCGAGTAAAAATGAGATGAATGAAGGAAATGCAGCTGGCATCGAGTACCATATGTAATATGCGTCCCTACTAAGGGATACAGAAAATCTAGCATGAATAGAACTAGAATCTGGTCCACGATTCCCCAAAGGAAAAACGCTTGCAGCTAGCTGTCTGTCCAGAATGACCTTCAATTCCAATCAATCTGTTGGAGGATCTCATTATTGATTTGTTCATGTACCCATGCCAGTCCCACGCAAATCCTATTTTGGATAGCTGAAGCTCAAGATAGTCCTCACCTACTCAAGTGTCAAGACCCTGCCCAGTTCGATCGTGTCAACCCTCAAAGATTTGAAGAAGATTTACGAGCCAAAATCTTTGCTTCCATTTGTCGCATGATGGATTCGATTCAATGATCGAATATGCAAAGATATGCACTATGAATGAAGCCGGGCCATATAGAAAAATTGTCTGAACAATTTTACACGCAATGAGATTCTGAAAACTACTTTTACCAACTTGTCCCGACAACCCGGCCCATGCCCCTTATCACATTTATTTGGAAGCAATTTGACGGGTCCCTTCTCCATAGACTTTGGGAGTTGGTACATGCAACTAAGCAAACAAGTTGATCTTCCCAGCGGTGATTCAGAATCACTTTTGAGTCATTGTACATTTGTACGTGTGTTAATTACTTAGTGTTTTTGATACATAATTGATGTGGTGTGTCATTTTAGTCCTATGTTATTATATAAACATAAGAAGTATGATGTTGTATATTAGGACATAATAACTTAATAAGCACCATTAGTAGGATCATGTTATGTACGTGTGTGGAGATATAAATACAAGATTAACACCGTACATAAACCAAATATTAGTACACAGATCGAATCTGTTATCCCATTCCAGGAAATGAAGATTTTGAAGTCCCTACAATGCTTGACCCAACAATAGACATGTCAGGTTTCACACAATGTGCGACCCACAAATTAATGCACTTTCAGGGACATATATGTGCTAATTCCTAGAAAGTTGCTACCATTAAATATATGCGTCCCAACAAGGAGAGAGTCTTGCACACATCAAAGTACATATGTATTTGGGTGATCTAACGGCTGACATGTAAAGGTGGGAGATCCAACGGTGTGCATGCAGGGGATATGTGTGGTTGGATGAGAAATTTGCCGATCCAACGGCTAAGAACACCAAAGTGTATATTTTGCCGATCCAACAGCTAAGAACACCCAAGTGAATATACACTTTGGTGTATACAAGAATTTTCGCCCAACAAGAACATGCGGGCATTAGGAATTTAGGATATACCACAAGATGTACGGACGTTATATATGTATTTAAAGAGCGAGGTAGCTGCTGAGGCCTGAAAGCCTCACATTCTTCATTGGAAGAGGATCTAGCACAGAAACAGTACTTCAAAATCATAGAGTTAGAGGGTAAGGCCGGCAGATCAAGTGAGCGAAAATGGCAGAGAAGGCAATGAGGAAGAACCCATGTAGTAGCAATAAGGGGGTCGAATCGGGCTGTAAACCACAGATTGCAACTGCTAGTGTCAAACCAGCAAAGAGGAGGTCAGTGAAGCGAATGATATTCGATGACATACTGTCTTTCTTTCGTGGCTGTGCATCGTCGTCCTCTTCATCAAATGCCAACAAGAGTACCGATAGGCCATAGTACCAAACTGGATCGATCATTGTAGAATCAATATTGCCATGAGCAGTATTGTACTGTAATATTAATTTACTCTCGTCTCGCTAATAACAGTACTGGTGGTCTTTGTAGTGTTACTGTGAATGTCAGGTATGAATAAAGCTTGCGGTTGTCAATTTCAAGTACTTAATATATTGGTTAGTCGATCTGCAAGCTAGCATGAGATGCCCTTCTTGTAGAATAATTAAGAATGATTATATATTCTGCACTTGTGCAATTCCATGCATTACATGGTATTGTATTCTTGACGCGTGTCCTCAAATTAATTATATTATGCTTTTCCGCGCGATCATCTTTCACCAATCACCAGAAACTTGCATTAATTTGGCTGCTGAAATTCCTCGTACTATTGGCATATGAACGTATTCATCTCAGGGCGTACTGTATTTTTTTTTTCCGATAGGATCTCAGGACGTACTGTAGTGGAGTCCAATAATCCAAACAGTTTGAACTAAAAAAAAACAACCTTTTGAAGACCTGAAGCTGCTAGCTCAAGGCTCATCTCCCAAATTAATTAGTAGAAGGAAGACGTACCGTAACCAAGTACGTGGAAAAATCTTGGATTTTGTTGTTTAAGATCGTGATCTGATTATATGATCGTGATCTGATTATATGCATATCTTTTGGTTCTAACCAAGATCCTATAAATCCTGCAATGTTCACATAAAAACAAAAAAAAATAATTAGTCTTATACGTACAGTATGTGCTCTCTTTTTTTTGATCAAAACAGTATGTGCTCTCTGAATACAGATGTTCTGGATTGCTTTAGTATCTTTTGAAAATCTTGAAGATTGCTACAGCTAGGGGATTAATTAACAACTTATTTTAATTACTGTTCTTGATGTGATTTGCTTTTGACTTTCTGCACATTTCCATGTCATGATCCACTCTGAAACCTCTAAACAACATTAGTCACATATCCTATAATTAGAAATGGCTTAATCATTAGTTGAGTAGTTTATGTTGGAGAAAGCTTTATATAACAAGAGATGACTTTACGTTGACCAGGTCAACGTGCGTATTTTTTTTTCTTTAATCGTAGGAAATTAGAAAAATTCATGGCCGGTGTGAATGAATTTACGTAGTTGCACCCATATGGCCATATCCTATAATAATGACAAAGCATGCACGGCTTACCTTAAATTAGTTAAATCCATTCAAATTAACAAGTTCATTATGAATCATGGAAGAGATCGAGCTTATGATGAGTTCTATTTTCAGCTGAAAATAGATGTACAAAGTACAAACGTTACTAGAAGATGGCCAAATAAGACCGCACACAGGGCCAAAACTACATTTTAAGTTTAAGTTTCTAGACATGCATTAATTAGCGTAAGCTTAAGATCAATAAACCTCATGTAATTAATTGAATGGAGAACTTTGTTCAGGCCCTTATGTAGTTCCGCCTCTAATTGTCAATAAGCTAATAAAATTCATATATATTTTTTTTCCGATTATTTGGGGACTTGGGGTTATGGAGGGGTTTTTCTGAAGCACCACCTCAGGCCCCTGTACTATACTACTACGTACATACTATTGTTCTCAACTTAATTTATGAAGAGCGTGTAACATGTAGTGAGGCACGGTCTAGCTAGCTTATTTCGAAGGTTCTATATAATTAAGTATCATGTACAATAACATTTAATTATAGGAGAGGTAGGCCATCTGAAAATGGTAAAATGAATGAAAAATATTATTTAATAAAATCTAACTGGAAAGGAACTAGCATGCATGCATGCATCCAATCGATCACTTTGTTAAAAGATGATGATCGATATGTGCCCTTTCCAATTCTACAAATCATCTTTTGGACAGTTGAAGCTCAATTAATTCTCAATTGTCCATGGTTAATTACCCAATTAATTAGGAGATGCTCGATCAGTTGGATCAACCATTTTAACACGTTTACTTGCTATTTGGAAAGGAATCGCAAACAAAATATATAAACTGCATTATCTACATATATAAAGTTGAGCCCTCCTTGCTATGCTTCCCAAGCTTAATTATTTGAATGCTGTTGCTTATGTCCGAAGGGTTTCCTAGAGCCATCCTGGCTGATTCTCTTGTTCTTTTTTCTTTCCCTGGGTCTTTTTAGACCCCCCATGTAACCAAAAAAAAAATTTGAGCCACTCTGAATCAATTCCAGTAAATCCAAGCTAAAGCGCGGAGATGCATGCGTGGACAGTTCCAAGAATTTGGGTACAGTGGGGGACAGCGTGTTGGCCTATGTTGTTATTTTTAGGGTACAATGTGGACATAGTGTTGGCTTTAATTTGCTGGAGGATGATGTATATCAGTACGTATATCGGTATATATATGACATATTATTGTCCGGCCCCTAAACGAATCTTTTGGATAGATCGATCATAATGAAGCCCAAGACCTAGCTACCAATGTCCTTGAATGCATTTCAACCCCAAGGACGAAGAATATTCACGTTGAAAATCTTTACTAGCTAGATTTCATTGATTTTCAACGATTACATATATCCTCGATCTGCCGCAATCTTTTACCAGAAGATTGCTATATCCTCAGAAAATGATATATATCTCAGGGACTTTGGCCTTCATGGTTAGTAATTAATTACCACCCTGGCGTGGGGATTAATTAACAACTTTTACTGTTCTAAATGTGGTTGTTTAATTTGAACGTAACAGAGTCAAACAAAATTGTTTTTTTTTTTTGTTAAGTAAAACATGCATCATGCATGATAAATGAATTGGAAGAACACGGTGCTGTAAACTATATATCGAGCCTAAGATAGATGATAATGAATTTGTAACTGTCAACGTAAATTAAGAATTAAATCATCATTAACCTTTATGGTGATTGAATCCTTAATTTTGGTGAACAGTAATCACCAACCTTGCCCTTTCACTTCAAGCTAAAAGGCTAAAAGCCAAGTCTCTCTAGAAGCTCTTTGTCCTTAATTTCTAAAAAAAAGTAGCTGCCAAAGCTAGTGAAAATTGGAACAGGTTAAATGAAATTCCTTGACTTCTTGTACGTGTATACATCACGTCAAGTGAAAATTGGAAATGGGTCATGAACCTGTAGGCGTGTAGCACATGCGGCATGTCATATAGATCAATCATAGTTCTGACCAGACTCGATCATAATCATCTCTAGATTATTACATGTTTTGATATGACTAGCATGTGATTGTGTCTAATATCTTTAAATATACTAATTATTTAGGTCACCTCAGGTTATCACTTCTGTAATGTAATGCAGATTTCTTTCAAAAAAATAATGTAATGCAGATTAATTTAGATCATTATTGAAAGCTAAACTGCAAATTAATTTTAACTTGCAAATTTGAAATTAGCATATACTATCCCAATAAGCAGCAAACAACCAAATGCTTAATATGGCTCCATTTATTAACCAAGCCAAGCACGACTGATCACTCAATTTCTAACTTAATTATGCGTATAAAGGATATATGACGAAACTGTACGAAATAGAATTGCAATGAATAATGATCTTTATCACAAAGAATTAGATATGAGTACGAACACCACAAACCCAACACATAAAACACAATCCCAATTTCAACCCACAAAGAATTTCAATAATTTAAAAAAAAAAAAACTAAATTGGCAAAACCCTAGAAACCTATGGCACTAAAATTTCAATTTGAGAACACAATACGTTGAAACTGGGACTGATAGGACACAGTGGCCCAATTTCAATTTTTTACTAACAAATGGATATGAGTCACTTTTGGCCCCAAGCTGAATTTGGTATGCAAGAATGAGATGTATTGCTTTACAAGGGGACTTTGGGCTTTTTGGCGAAATATGTTTGTGGTTTTGATCAATGGGGACAATACTTGTTCCAATCATGAGTTAAAATAATTTTTGTGTAACAAAAAAATTATTTATTGGATAAGATTTATGTTGGGTCTAAATCGCCCCTGTTTTTATTTTTTTTCAATTTAAATTTCTAACTCCTTATTTTTTTTCCTGCCAAAGGGACATGGCTTTCCTTCCTTTTCTCTGCCTTCCAAAACCGTATTTCGCCTTTCGATTTGCCCCCCCACTGTATCTCTGTTTACAACTCAGTTCAAACTGAGACCAATCCGCCTCCCATCTGAATCCAACCTAAAACCGTCCTGGCGCCGCGTTAGGCCGTCATAACTTGATGACTCCAACGTCGAATACGTGGCCTGTTCGGCTGGTAAGCTTCGATTACTGAACCACTATGTGTAATCTAGAAAACTATCACTGGTTTGTTTATTTCAAGTTTGGGTGTGTTTTTGTTGTTTAGGTCAGATGATGTTTGACATTTGAGTCTTCAATTCTGTTTTTCTTTGTTGGGTTTTAATGTTAAATGGTTGGTTTGCCGCCACATCCTGCTGTCGCGCTTTTTTGCTAGGGTTTTTGGGCAGCTTTGTGTATATTGTTACTTTGTGTTGACGTGCCCCTAGGTTTTATGCGCGTCTTGGTACTTTCGGTTTTCAATGCAGCAATCTTCATGCCTAGGTATAGAGTGATGTGGAGTATATTATTCTTAGTCGATGAAGGTAAAATTTGATTGTAATTCAATGTTTTTATAGCTATAAAGATAGTTGAGTTTGGTTTGACTATAAAGACTTGTCAGGTGAGGGATATTTGAGTTGGGCAATTGAATGAGAGGAATCTGTAGCAATTACATAGAGATAATCCTTTGTTTTGTTTTGTTTCTTAATTTCTTATCATTTTCAAGGTTCTGCTTTTCTTATTCTGCCATTGTTGATTTTTTGGTATGCTTTTTCTTATGGTAATTGCAGGAGGAAGTGCTTATGGTATTATTGACTTTGAGATGGATTTTGTGGTTGAAACAGTTTAATTTACATTTTGCAGGTGACCTCTTGAATGTAATCAATAGATAATTGAATAGTTGGTTAATGGTGTCATGCAGAAGGTATATCCTTACTTTGCATTTACATTCCATGTGTGCTCTTCCATTATATTATTGTTCTAATGTCCTCCTAAAATATGTCCAAACTTCCCTTGAGAGGCAGGGCCTGTTTCCCCTACTCTAGCTAGTTACATGTGTAAGTTAATTACATTTGGAGCTTAAATCTTGGAAGTATGTGGAAAGATATTAGGATTTTTAAAAAAAATTTTTTTTTGAATTTTAAATTTTTATAAATTTTAATTTTTTTTTTTTTAAAATGTTGGAAAAATTGAAATTTTTGGTTTTAATTTTTGGTTATTTTTTTAAAAACAGATTACGAAAGGTACAATAAATTGAGAAAATTGATTACATATTTTGGTTTTGGTTATGTTGATTTTCAAAGTTGTTGCATATCTTTAATTTGGGGTATACTAATCCCGTCTTTGGGATTAAGAAACTTAGAATCATCAACGAATTCTAGTTTATTGCTGACATTTTTCTTCTCTTTGTTTGGATCTATTTTGGGTTTGGGATTATATTTTAAGTTGATGGAATTGGCTTAACTTTTCTTAGTTGTCAATCTGTGAATATGCTTTGTTATGTTCATAATTCGTCCAAATTACTTATCCGAATTTATGTTTCAATTAAGTATGTTTTCATATTTCTCCACCATTATGAATGTGTTTTATAGGTTTAAAATTTTGATATACTGTTGTTGGTTTTGCTTAATTTTCTTCTTAATGAATATTTGTTTTGAGAACCTTAAAACTTTCAAAAATATTGTTATAGTATAACAGATTTAGGCAAATTGCAGAAGTAACTTCAATTTGCGTATGTCACATGATCCCTAAAATCTCTCGATCTTGTATCTTTGTTATAAAGAACGTATATTCTTTTAGTTTTGATTTTTTCTCATCAAGTGTTTTTCTCTATCTCTTTGCAATGTTCCTTTCAGTTAGATCAATCTTCCAAAAATTTGGGTAAATTTTTTGGCAAATATTTCTTTGTCCCTTTTTCTTTTTTCATCGTATGGTTATCATATTTTCAGTTGGTATGTAAATTATCCATCCTATTTCTAAGTATGGCACTATTATTTGTATGATTATAACTTTTCCATTTTGAAACGATAATATACTCTATATTTGCTATACTGAGATAATAATCGGATAATATATTATCTTGAAATTATAATTGTAACCATTGATTTTCTTATTGTGAATACTTTTTATTGTTCAGCGGAGGGTGAGGGGGGGCTTGATGGCAAAGAAGAATAAAGTGAGAAGAGAATGACAAAATCTGCTTGGATTCTGAAGAATTTTTTTTATTAATTTGCTTGGATTTGGGGCATTCATGAGTCTCCTCTAAATATTTTTGTAGTTATTAAGATGAATGGAAAGACTGTTGTAATAGTGTTTTTAAACTTGAAAGGACAATATTTGGTATGCAAAAAATGTATCCATTTGTTGATGGAGCCCACTGTATGTATACACATTTATACATATTCAAAGCAAAATAACAGAAAATTGGAAAAATAAGAGGGATGAGTGTGGTTTTTGTCCCTCTAGATCAATGGAAACTCCTATAGAGGATACCATTGTCTAAATTGTGGCTGCAATGGTTCCTATAGACATATGGAAACAAATAATAGTCCCCTTAATTTGTAGTGTAAGGGGACTATAAATCAAATGAAGCTAGTGATGGTTTTTCTAGTAGTGTTCAACTCAGTTTGATAGGGCACAAATACGTCAAACTATAACCCTAGAAACTTTAATTTCAGTAAGTTGAACCAAAATTACATAAATTTGTTTCATAGTATGTAAAACTGACCTTAATTGATGAAGAACAGGTGGAGGAAAGATGTAGTGATGAAGAAGATTGAAGAGGTGTTGGAGCCGTTGGAAGAGAGAACAACGTCAAAATTCAAAAAATACACTATCGCTATAATTTTAGGGATTGCTGTAAATATAGAGAATTTTTTGTTTTGTTTTTTCTCTCCTCACTATCTCTATATAAATAAGTATAGGGAAACTGTTGGAGCAAAAAAAACATATTTCCCCTAAAGTAGGAAAAAAATAAAATTTGGAAAATCTCTTGGAGGTTCTCTTAAATAGCAGTCTTTGCTCTAAGAGCATCTCCAACAATAAACCTATTATTTTTAGCTAAATTAGCTAAAAGTAAAATATAATTAGTATTTTTTTGACTTCTGATCCAGCAATTGTAGCTATTTGTAAGTTAAATTGAAAAAAATTAACGTTGAAAACTGAAAAATATAGCCGTTTGAGTATTTAACTTTTACCTATTTTATCTCTCTTGTCTAGCTAAATATAGGTAGAGAAATTTAACTTTTGTTTAGGTAATATGCTGGAGCTAACTTTTACCTTAAATTTAGCTATATTTTAAATTTATTTTAAAATGGGTCATCTGTTAGAGATGCTCTAACAACATACTTAAATCAATGTTAACTAAATAACGATCCTAATATTTAGGAACCAATAGAATTCATTCACTCTCTAACAACCTTCCCAATTTCTCAATCAATTGGTTTCCCAATTTAATTTGTGCAGACTGACTGAGCTGACGTTTATCTGATGATGAGATATCTGGCTCCAGCTGATGAGATATCTGGCTCCGGCTGATGAGATATCTGGCTCCAGCTGGCACATATCTGTGAACACTTCCAAAAGCTATTGAATATGGTCCATATCTATCAGGTGGAGGGCAGAATTTCCGATTGAATATGTGCTATCCATGTCATCTTCGATCAATTTCTTTCCACGTGGAACTAGGAAGGTCTTCTAGTCTTGTGTTGACATTGCTATGTTAAGAATATTAATGAAAAACTCAATATCTTGTATTTTTTTTTTGCAAGACTTAAATCAAGGGGAGTGAAATTTTACACCCCATGAATTGAAATCCACACATATTTTTTAATATTTTAATATTATTTTTTCACTAACTTTGTAAGTATTAGAGGAGAGAGGGGTGTAGATTTCAATTCATGGGGTGCAAATTTCACTCCCCTAAAGGCCTAAATTAATCATGTGATTAAGGGTATAATTTTGTTTATTTATCTGTAAAATCCTTGTGATCGATGCTTCTAACAATGACCTCCCATATCTGTATTTTTTTTTTCACACCAATGAAAGAACACTATTACCGTTGTTTCATGTGCAACCAAATTAAGTCAGTCGTGAGTTTTCTGACGCCTCATCCGAAAATTTAAATGAGCAATCTCACTAATTATAATTTAGAATGGGCATAATTTAGAAAGGAGACAACTCAACGGATCCAAACACGGATAATAGGGAAGGAATACTGGAATAGTGCCTGAAACAGTATGTTTTTGGAAACACTAATGTTTTAAACAATTACATGCAGTATATACATATGCGTCACAAAATCAGATGCCCCCTGAATATCACCTCAGGGCCCTGCGTTAATTGATACGTACTCCATTCTAGAATCTCGTCATAATTAAAAGTTAAAACAACGTACTAATCTAACTCTAATTAAGAACTTTTGGCCTGGTCCATTGTGTGAAAGAAGGAAGTTAAGGAATGGTGTCCTGTCGCTGTCACTCACTCATACGTACAAGGCATGTCTCGCATGGACGATGACGCAGACTCGCCGGGTACGTAGCAGCCCCGTCCCCGCCGCGTGGGCTGCCCTTTAATTTTTTGAGATAGAAATGAAACCCTTTGTTAGTACTGTGTGGCCGGGGACTGGGGTACGTCAGTCAACGCCCTAGCTACTTTTGCAAGTTAAAAGTGTTTTCAGGCTCACCTGTTAGAAGGAGTCAATTGGGCCACGCTGTTTCTTTTCATCACGTAAATCAGATCACTGCTGAATGTATAAATAGCAACTCAAAGCTTCAGAGATTCTTCACTAGCTGCAACAACCTGAGCGATCAAACACATATATAACAGAGGCTAGTGAGAAAATGGCAGCTGACAAGGCAATGAAGAAGAACTGCCCGAAGATTGCAACTGTAATTCCAGCAAAGAGGAGGTCGGTGAAGCGAATGATATTCGATGACATGGTGAAATCTGTAGCCTCTCTGCTGGTCCGGCTTTCTTGCTGTTCATCGTCGCCGTCCAACTCCTCCAGGTGCTGGAGAAATGAAAATGCTAAGAAGACTAATTAATGCCTGGCCACCTGTAATCTTCTCGATCTTCGATCATCAACGTCCTCGTTCTCTTTCTGTTTTTTCTTCCGATCATATTTGTCACTTGTGTGTGGAAATGTTGAGGCTTTTACCTATTGTTAGTCCTAGCTAGCTAGCTAGCTATCTGATGCTCTGTGTGATCAATATACTACTATTTTGATTTTGTTGCACTGTTTAGTTTACTTAAAATGAAGGCCGCCATTTTGTACGTTCTGTTGGGAGTGTTTTCCGGTCTCTAGACACCTGTCCTAATTAATTAAAGTTGTAGATGTATTTATTATCTGGGTCAAAATCAAATGGCACAGTGAAATAATGTGAACAATTATGGTTTTTATTTTTCGATGGGGAAATTATGGTTTTTATTACTGTTCCCTAATTCATTCATAATTTCATATACAGAAAACAAAATTCCCAGAGATTTAAGGCATATTAATTATTATATACTATTGATCATGGATTCATAGGGTTGTCAATTTCAAGTACAGAGAAAGTGATTCAGACCAACAAAAAATAGAGAGAAAGTGATTAGCATGCAAAAAAACAGTAGAGAAACTATTCTGTCAAAGACTTGAAAATATGCGATGCATGCTACATTATTTGACTTTCTTGACACTTATCATGTCGTACATAAATATATAGACAGCAGAAAATTGTTTATATATATATGTAAATACTTATATACACAGCAGAAAACCTAAAATTGAACAGGGGGTAAACTTAAAATTGATCCCTACCAAAGTCTGTTGAATAGCTAAGGCTCAAATCCTACACATCAAATTTATTTTCAACCCCGAAGAAGAAGACTATTAACATGGAAAATCTTTGTTATTCAAATTAAAGATCATATAAATCTCTGCAAATCTTTGCTATCATTGATTCAAAGATCATATGAATGCTCAGCAGATCTTTTAGATTGCTGTACCTCGGAAAATCCAAGACACCTTGTTATTTAACACTGTGGAGATTAATTATTTAGCAACACTGTTCTTAACCACATTGCTTTGACTGGACTTTTATGTCCTTCTAAGTTCTAAATTAACAAGTCAAATAATATTGTTGTTATCCTTGCCAAAAACAAAAAACAATATTGTTGATTTGTTGTTAAGATTTGAAAAAGGCTAACGTACAAGTCAAACAAATATTGTTGTTAATGTCCCTTTCGTAAGACTTGAAGTTGACCTGGTCAACTCTTGTCATGTTTTGTTTTTTTTTTTTTTCGGGTCAACTCTTGTCATGCTTTGAATACATGACCTTAAATTGCTTTCAGATTTCAGAAGGAACATATATTTACATTTCATTTAATTTAAGGATCCATAAACAAAAGTGAATTTGGGCTCCAAAAGCAATAAAGCATGTATGTATGGACCTTAATTTACTCAGATTCATATGGATTTTGTTTCAAATAATTTAACTAAATCAACTCATGAATCATGGAAAGAGCTGCCTAAACTTTATAAGTGCTATTTCAGCTGCAAAGTTGTTTACTAGAAAGAAGGTGGGTCTATTTTTTTTTTGACAAAGATGAAAGCCCCGGCCGCTTTCAAACCATAACTATTAATAAGCATGAATACAAGGGGGGGACATAAAGCCTAAACCCCGGTACACATAAAGCAAATAGAAAACACCTCACAATGATAGTAAGAGTCTCCATGAGATACATGTAATCAAACTTGCGCCGAAAAACATAGAGTGCACAAATGGCTACTCTAGATGTTTTGAACCAACAACTGCCAATAGAAGAAATACAACCTCCGCAGAGGGATAATAAACAGGTTAAAAGCTCGACATCTTCGTGCAGCCAACCGAAATCATAGAAAAGTTTAAGCACTCTACTTTTCATTCTAACACTAGGTGGTAGCAACCACTTAACAGTAGCACGCCACCTATCACTTGCCGACAGAGCACTCATGGTGCGACACCCGGGACTAAATCGAAAGAAGGTGGGTCTATACTTACTCACAAGTCACAACTCACAACTCACTAGCTTTATAAGTGCGCTAGTTTTAGTATAAAGCATGCACCCAACAGATAAAGCTAGTAATGAGATCCCAAGATAAATATATATACATATGGGGCTTAATCCCTCAAAAAGGTAGTTAAGGACTTAAGGGTACCTGGAAACTGATGTTCTTTGAGGTAATCGCATAGAGATGATGCTGATCAAACCGATAGATATGGATATTGAAGTAAACAGGTGTCAAATGTAATCATATGCCCTAAAATCCTGTGCGTCAAGTTCCATAAACACATTAATATTTATTCTCAATTCTCCCTTTTTATTATATTTTTTATGAAATTTTTTATCGACGACTTATTCGTCACCAAAAGAATGTTCATTTGCTGACAAATTATTCGTCGACCAAAGTTTGTTCATTTTTATTTTATCTTTTATAGAAGTTCTGAGTGACTAATGATTGGTTGGCGAAAGAACATCATGAGTGCATTCTTGGAAAAGCCACTCAACAGGGCCACCCCCGGTTGTGTTGCAAACTTGCAATCATCGGCGTAGACTTTGAGTACCTCAAATCCCAAAACACAATCTGAAGCACCAGACCCATTTCGGCTTTACACTTCCTCTGCATTTCCAAGAGAAAAAAAAACTCCCAGCCCGTTCTCCCGTGTATAATAATACATCAAGATGAAGAGGATGGTTCGGCTAAGCCTTCCCAAGTTACGACTGATGGTCTGAGTTTTAAAGCTGCTGCTAAGGATATCCTTCAGCGTTTTTTTTTCTTTTTAAATAAAATATAATTTCTCTTGCGCAATGATCATAAATGGAGAGTAAAAGATGATCGTGTTGAGTTTAACATTCCAACAGATCGATCTCTGAGGAAAAAAAAACAGAGCTCCAGAGGTAATTACGTACCAACTACCCCTGAAAATTAGCTGATCAGCCCAGTGAAGACAAAAGGTCAAAAATGACATGGGCTAGTGTTCTGTTCGAATAACCTCATATGCACAAGTGATTCAAAATCAAATTGATTCAATTTACAGATGTGATAAAACCATCCCAGTAATCGGAGGATCCACTGTAACAGGCCAACTTTCTTCCACTGACACAACTCGAGGCATTAACTTCCCATCTTCGATTCGGAGCTAGCCCCGGAACCCTTAAGATGTTGCAGAAGCATCATGAAATTTGGGTTGCGTATCACTGACCAGAGGACACTGGAGCGTCACCTGGAGGTACAGGTTGTGTAACTCGTAGTGTCCCACCAAGCTCGACAGGAACAAGAGGCACAAGAGAATGCAAAACATCTGTTATCAGCGGGCGGTAACTTGGTTCTGGTTGCACACACAACACAGCTACAGCAGCAACCTGTGAGATCGTATTCTAACTTATCAACCCTACCAAAGAATGAAATGTTTTGTACATTCAGTACAAAAAGTGGAATTATTGCAGAGTATCAAACCTGGTATAAGTGCTTCAGATCCATTGTATCTTTGATCATGGGATCCACAATGTGTGGAAGCTTTGATCTGTCTGTGAGCTGAGGCATGGCCTGTATTGCAGCATTTAATTTTGAGATATTTAAGTTTTTAGCTGGATTTATGCAAATATATTTAGATGGAAGAGCAGTTAAGAGAAAGGCATGCCTACCCATGTGACTATAGACTGGCACTGAGTTGGTGCCAGTTTTTCTACAGGCCTTCTTCCTAAGAGAAGCTCCAGAAGCACAACCCCGAAAGCATAAACATCACTCTTATCCGTCAATTTACCTGAAAAATCATAAGAGCAATGTTAATACCACCAAAACTTGAAATGAAA
Organism: Rubus idaeus; assembly: GCA_030142095.1. NCBI lineage: Eukaryota > Viridiplantae > Streptophyta > Magnoliopsida > Rosales > Rosaceae > Rubus > Rubus idaeus. Next base: position 29,883,972 of record CM057966.1, read on the forward strand.
AGCAGACCAGGCATTGAGATATTACAAATGTTTTCATAACAAAATGAAAATGTGGGAACTATATTTTTACAACCAATAATATATATGCTATCTAGTATTCTCACTCAGTGATTCTGATGCCCACATAAATCATTTGGATGTGTGATACTGACATGCATATGCAAATCATGTCCATAAACAAAACCTTCCATATTATTCAGAACTTGTCTTCAATGTGAATCAGAATTTTTTGGAAAATCAAGTCATCTCTGTCAAAGGAAACTGTCTAATGATATCTCATATGAATCGAATATACAAAATCAAGCACTCTAGGAATTACTCCCTAAGTCCCCATCCTTTCTCCTTTCTCAGGTTGAAATCAAATCCACATATATAGTGCATACCGTCAATAATAGAGTAAAACAAGTAGTTCTGAGATTACTCATCCAACCAGAATCTGAAAGCGTATATGATCCCCCAGTGGCAGGAACATGTGCAGCGACGGGCTCAAGATAGCTTAACTAAAAGATGCATATTTTATGGCTAATAAACTCAGTACAATAGAAGTTGGCTAGGGTCCAAAGAACAATAAACTAGATTTAGTTAAGGGGAAAGAAACAATAATATAATAGGCAATGCAACCAGTGAGATTTAAAGTATACAATTTGCAATAATTTCAAGTTTAGTTGGCATTAGCATACCATCTAAAAGATACTCTGGAGCAACATAACCCAAGGTGCCAGAGAGCTTGATGTTATTATTGTTTTTGGCCCCATCAGCCACAGCAAGACCAAAATCGGAAAGCTGAAACCAGCCAGCATGAGTAAGAGGAAAACTTCAGTCATTTTAATGCAAGAGGATAATAATGGATCATAGCAATAGAATAATAGAATCCCAATAATTTTAGAATAAAAATGAGACGCTGCCCTTAATTTTATATAATCCTACCTTGGCATTGAAGTTGGCATCCAAAAGAATATTAGATGTTTTCAGATCTCTATGGATCACTGGAGGGTTGCAGTACTCATGCAGATACTCTAATCCTCTGGTAAAGAGTACGTGGCCAGTATGTTAATAAGTGAAAATCAAATGACAATGAACAGATTCAACAACTGGGCAAACAAGCTCACCTTGCTGCATCAAGAGCAATTTTCATTCGCATAGGCCATGTTAATGCAGATCCATGAGATGGTCCTACACCAATTTTTGTTAAGGAGGAAAGTTTATTAGCACCATTTAATTATCTTTCTTTCTTAATGTAAAAATCAAAGAATGAAACAACAGTTTTACCATGCAATTGAGTTTCCAGAGAACCATTATGCATCAATTCATACACAATGAACCTTGCGTCACCATCAATACTACAGCCCAAAAAAGAAATTATATTTGGATGCTGAATTTTATGTAACAACTCCACCTCATTCTGCAATTCCATGTGATATTTCAACAGGAAATACATCAGATAAAATTTACTAAAAAAATAGAAAATAGAACTATGAACACGTACTCATATTTCAAACAAACAGTACCTCAAATTCTTTCTCGGCATCCTGACTTGCACAGTCCAGTTTCTTGACTGCAACAAGCAAATTCTCATCCAAACGAGCCCGGTAAACACATCCAAATCCACCCTCACCCAAGATATTACTCTCCCGAAAATTGCTAGTGCCTTTTTCTAGTAGCTTATACTCAATTACTGTAACAGACCCTTTCTTTCCAACCATCTTTATGGAATCGAATTTACCGAAAAATGGAGACGATGCAAGCTCCTTCTCAACATCTTCATATATACACCAACACCAAACACAACAGTAAAATATCAGACAAAAGTTCACAAACATAATCAAACCCACAAATTTTGAAGCGAGATTTAGGAAAAGCAGGTGTCTTTTACAAATTCAATTACCTGAGCTCCGAGCATTTTTCCTGTGGAACTTGTACTTCTTGTGATAAAACCACAAACACAATAGTGACAGTATAACTGCACCAAGTGTTGCACAAGTCACAATGAGGGCAATGAGCATTTTCATATGCGGATCCATTTGATGCCTTTTACTTCCTTGTTGAATTCCTGATTACACATGAAACATATAGAGTTCTATCTTTTAGCAAGCTCAGAAGAAATGAGCCATATCTAACATTTAAAACCACAAAATTTCGATACGTATAAGAAATCAAGGAAAAGGGTAATCTCATACACAAGCTGATAGAATCAGAGAAACTAAATTTTGTATATTGTGTAGTAAATGCAGGAAATTCGGTGGTCCATTTCGAAATTCAAATTTCGAATTGGTGAAGCACCCGTGACCCTCTTAAAATTGAAAATGTTAGAAAGAGACAGTAGAGAAAAGAATGGGTACCAGGAGAGAAGGAAGCCATTGATGAAGCAATTGGGGAAATGGGTGAGAAACTTGGTGAGGGAAGAGGAGCTGATATGGAAGAAACAAGTGGGTCAGGAACTACTGTGGCTCCAACGCAAAAAGGGCATGGCTTGTTTTGGTGCACAAGTACAAAAGCAACAAACTTGAGAACAAGAAGATGAAGAAGCAGCTTCATTCTTTGTTTGTGCTTTTCTTAAGGCCACATGAAGAGAGAGAGAGAGAGAGAGAGAGAGAAAGTTTGGGAAGCCAATGACTCTGTGAAGATTGAAAGGTAGGGTGGTTTGGATCTTCTGGGTCTTCTTCTCTTTCTGTGTTTTGAATTCTAGGAATGACCTTCTCTCTAGCAAGTAGCAATTTTTCTTTTGAACTGGTTTTTTTAACAGTCTCTATTTTTTTCAGCTGCAAAAGTTTCTACTATCTGCAAAAGGTAAAAGGAAATATAAAGAAGAAGGGGAAAGTTTGAATGGATTTATTTAAGCTGGGGTGGGTGGAGATTCAGGGACAAGTCCACACCAATCATGTGGGCATTTATAGGACTCTAATTCTTCTTTTTCTTTTTTCTTTTTCATTTGGAAAAAGACCATAACTCCTTTTTTGCCAATTCTGAGTTTCTGACTACTACTCAACTTTTTGTAGTTCTTTTGCAAAGTTTTGCTGACAATTTTCCCTTCACAAAAAGGAATTAGCTTTTAAGTTTTAACAATAGCATTCTTCAAAATATTTTTCAGTTTTATGAAATACAAAAACGGGCAGAGAGTTATTTATGAGGACATTTGTTCTCGTACTCGAGGTCTTGGCTTAATGTTCCCCTCGATATAATCCCTTTCTCTTTTATATATTTCTGTTTTTCCCCTAAAAAAAAAAAGGGGCAGAGAGTTAACTAATATTATATCGTCACAATACACCAACATGAATAAGTTAATTTTGTATTAAACTCTTCATTTGTTTGAATTTTTTATTCTCATTAATATGATTTAATTTTAGAAAATGGATAGTCCTCACTTTTTTTTTTAAGAAAAGGATTAAGCATTGAGTTCATGGACATGCATAATCTTTTCTTGCCTGATATTTAATCTATTAAAAAAACTAAACTAAAATAAATTAGAATGGAGTGGTTTTCAAACAAAAAAAATGGTTATATCCACTTCTCTACACTGTCAATTTGAGAATGTGGAGTAGTTATTTTGGGTATAAATCTCATCCATTATCTAAAACACAATTTTATGTGTTACAGCATCAGTATGAAAGCAAATACAATTTCTTCGAACCCAATTTGTAACCATTAACCAGTAAATATATAATGATTGTCTATGATTCAATAATATTCATATAAACTTGTCACGTGTTTGGTGAAAAACAGGTACCAAATAATGTATCACCCATGTTAGTTCTCTAGGGATTATTTTTTTTTCTTTCTTATTTTGTTTTTAATATAAAAACAAAAACTAATTGCTAGGGATCCTTGATAAAAAAAATTGCTAGGGATCAGGGAGACCCGCATGTGATGAAGAAAAATAGTCAAAGATATAAGGGTGGTTAGAGTGTCACACTCGGACCATTAGATATATGGTGTTGCATGCAATAGCTGACAATATATTTGTAACATTACAAATTGCTTGCTAGTTGCTAGTAGCTACAAATTTAAGGTTCATCACTGAGAACTAATAATTAGCTGCTGCGCAATTTGTCAATTTCCTTTGGTTCTTAGTGACATATGTTTGTATGATTCATTTTGAGACGTAGACTTGTGTGAGAATTCCATACACAACATCTCGTTTTGTTGAAAAAAATAGCATTATGTTTGTGACCTGGAGGCATTTTTTCTTCTAAATTTTTGGTGATTTCTCACGGACTCCTAATGTGTTTCGGATTGAAAATTTATTCCTTTCATATTAGAATTAGATGCGCGTTGTTATTTTTTTGACTGAATTTTTTTGATGATTTCATTTTGCAACTTATAATCGACTATGTTAGTGAGCTTGTAATGAGCTACGTATCACATAAATTTAGTTAATATGTTTTTATCTGCAATAAGTTTACTATTTGTGACAAAGAGGAACCACTTTACCCATATATTGATGCTTATGTATAACAAAATCTGTAGACTACACACACATGAATCATAATATCATGTGTAGGACCTTAATCTTGTTCTAATTTTTTTTTCCTCACCTGAATGATAGATGCAGGACATGTCAAAATGGAGATAGCACTCACAAAAGATGGACCTAGATATATTCATTTTTATTTTTGAGAAAAATAAAGACGAATAAAACTTTATTGGATCATCGTTGAATTTCGGTTCAACATCGAAAATGATGGATATCTTCTAATTAAAAGTGTTATTGCTTTAAAGACTTGGTTCATTTCTGGTCTTCTTTCAACATCACACACAACAACTACACTTTTTAACTAACTAATTTCTTAAGCACATTATGTTACCTTGATCATCAGGCTTTAGGTCATTAAACTAAAAGAGTAGCTAGACATTTTTTAAACGAGAAAATTGAAGGCTACAATAAGCATATCCATATCGAAGTACTTGATTAAATGAGTTTAATTGTAATGAACGTAGACAATTTGGTTTTAGTTATTCACGGTTATGCAAAGAGGCTTAAAATATGTTAAATTGTTATACTAACACGAGGTTGTACATTTTTAATCCATGAGATAGTTTTAATATTAATAATTAAAAATCATCATTTACTCACATATAAACGACTTATGAAATAATTAACTTTATACATTAAAATATATAATTTTAATATCAACCGTTAAATCAAATAATTAATATATATATATAACTGTTACAAAGATAACTTGCCGAATGAGCAACCTTTATATATTATAAATTATAATATAATTATTACATTATCAATATGACATTAGCGATGTGGGAGACAGAAGAGAGATTGCAATCAAACTCATATTAATCATTCCCAAATTTGTCCCACTAAATTATTGCTTCGATTAGAAATCTAGGTGGGTACGTAGTTTTTTTGTTGTGCTTTAAATTTATAATTATATATATCCCACTAGCTCCCATCTTTTCAACAAATTAATTCAATTACTAGAGCTAGTAATCACTATCTTCTCATTCTTCTGAATTCTCTTTTAGTCGATGATTTTATTAATATTTGCAATTAGCAAGCTTCTTAATCTGTCCTTGTCTCTAAATGCACGTGGGTTACGTCCCCCCATGAATGGTGTTGGAAATTGTAATGTATACATGAATTATATATATCACCCAGAAATTTCCGCCGACAGTTTTAATTTCTTCCACATAAGAATCGATCAAGTACTATTCCCGCTATGTTATGGAAACTGAACTTGCTTCCTACATGTTAACATGTACATTGTTCGATTTACACGTGGCATCGTATAAGTTGAAAAAATATTAGTGTCGTTCGAATCTAAAAGATTTCTACAAATTTGTATTTCCACAATAGGTCGTGTCGTGTTGGGTTCGGATCGTGTCAAAGTTTTTATCGTGTCAAAAAGGTAAATCAAAACCCAACTCATTTAATAATAGTGTCAAAAATACAAACTCAAACTCAACTCATTTAATAAACGGGTAACTCGTTAACAACTCACCTAACCCGTTTAATATATGGGTTGTGTCGTGTTGAGTTCAATGACCCATTTACACTATTTAACGAAAAAACATTATGACCCATTTAACTAAAAAAATGTATTAAAATCTTGAAAGTAATATTAATTACTTAACTTCACCATGCTTCACATCATAGGAAAAAAAAATATGATTCATAAATAAAATATAAGTAAATAAATCCAATTGTAAAAAAAAAGATTCCTGATAGGAGCACAAAGTGTGACGTTTTTAATGTATTTTCCCTACTATTTGGCTATGATTTCATTGTAACTTTGCTATTTTTGCTTAGTTTCCATATTTGAGTCCCTAAATGATATATAAATGTGAATACGTGCAGAAAATCGGAGCTCGGAAATTTACGAAGTCTAATGGGCTTTTTCGAGGCCCATTAAGAAGTGAGCTACCGTGAGGCCCAAGATGAAGGCCCAAATCCATGAAGATGAAGGCCCAAATCCATGAAGAAAGGCTCAAGCCCAAGAAGAAAGGCCCAAGCCCAAGAATGAAGGTCCAAGCCCATTTTCGGACAATCTGCCTGTGCAGATATGTCAACTTGCGAAGCCAATATCTCCCAATTGCACCGTTGGATCCAGCTGTAATTGTGATACACGCTGCATGTGTGTGTTATATATTCTGTATTAAAATTTGAGAATCATCCAACCGTTCAAACATGAATTATTCCATTCTAAGTGGGAACTGCTCAGTGCTGTCTGCTTTTTATTTCTTTCCTCTTCTTTTATTTTCAATGCTCCACTCACCCCTATATTCTTTCCTCTTCTTTCTGCCCACAATATTAGTGTTTGATTTCTTTTATCTAAATAAATGGTTCATTGCCATATGACTTCATTTCCACCATTCCACTTACCATTTCTTTATCTCCCACTTAAATTCCACTTCTCTTCCCTTTCTTTCTTTATTTCTTGCATTGTCTTCTTCTTCCTCTCCATTCTCCTATAAATAGCAGCCTCATTCTTCTCTTCAAACACACCCCAATGGGGAGGGACAAACCCTCCTCTTTCTCTTCTCATTTCTCATTTTCCATTCTCTAATACTATGGGTTTTCAAGACTTCAAGGAGGAGGAGAATGCGTCTACACCATCACCACCAGCCCCTATTCAACATCACCATCACCATCATCACCTTGTCTTCACAGCTTGGATTACTTGTGGTCAAGGATTCAAGATGTGGTTTCAAGATCTTCATACTATTCATACGGTGTATTTCGACTTAACCTTTAAATTTATGCCTCTTTGTTGCTTGTTTATCTTTTGTATTAGTTAACACAACATGAATTATGTAATTTTCAGCCTTTGTTTATGGGTTTATTTAATTGTTGGATCCTAATTAATTAGTTCTTCTAGTAGCTTATGTGACTCCGTTTATTTGATTCTATTTTAGTAGATAACTTTTATATGTTTTTGTTTTAAGGTTGCAAACTTAAGATGATTGCATATAATTGGTGCTAGAATTAGGGTTTTAATTCTAATTCACAAGTAGTAAAGGCTTTGGAAAGAGGTCGGAAACAAATAAGAAGGATCACGCATAGATGGGCGGTCCCACTAGGTCGTGCACTTTAATTAACAACTCTTCTTTTATGCGTTGGACATGTTTTGATTAGCTACCTTTGCATGTTTGATTGGTTAATCTAGGTGCGGTCGCTTAGGTTAATTTTCATGAAAGTGGTTTTATTTGGGGAATGATAATTGGCGGTCCAGCATTCCACATATGTTAATTTCGGTTTCATGGCTAGGGAACTTGGTTAATTTTCGGTCCAATAATTGGTAAACTTGTATACTTTTGGCTGAACTTTATATATTTTGTGTTTCATCCCATCTTATTTAATTTATTCTTTGTAGATTAATCATTTAGTTTAGATAAATCAATTTCTTTAACCCCCTTTTTACTGTGTACATATGTATATATTTATACTTTATACTTGTTAATAATTCTTTATTTTATTTAATTCTTTGTGACAATTTTTGTTAGGTACACCCTTTGATCTCCGTTGTGAACGATACCCTACTATGCACTATACTACTACCGATAGGGTTTTTTTAAATTGATGCTCATTTTGGACCTGTCAATTCCATGTCACAAAAAAAAATTATGAGACATTCAAGTACTCCCAATATTAATAATATGAAATAAAACGATTCAATCCCCACACATATCGATCAAAGCATGCATAACAAACATTTAATTGGAATAGATCGAAGTACATCAAATATAGTATTAAAGAACTTCACAGATGGTGCTTCTATGTACCACAAATTGACTTCCAGGTATTACTATATACCTTGAAAAAGAATCAAAACGGGAGAAAAGGTTTTGACGCCGATGTCAAGATGAGAAGTTTGTGTAGGGCTGTCAATTAATTCATAACTAAAACGTAGATTTTATAATATTAATTTTTTAAGTGCAAAATTGCTAATCCTAAAAGCGAAAAAAGACTTATTCAATCATAATATATAATTATTATTACTTACTTTTAATGGGTCGTATACTCGAGTTATATATAACCCAACCCAACTCATTTAATAAACGGGTTACACGAGTTTATTTCGTGTTGGCGGGTTGACCCGCAAATGACCCATTTATTAAACGAGTTTCGACGGGTTGACCCACAAATGACCCGTTTTTTAATCGTGTGGGTTTCGAGTCGTGTCGGAATTGACAGCCCTACTTACTACCTCATCATTTTTAACTTAACAGTTAACAACCTCCGACATGACGATGTGGCATTGCACTTCAAAGACGATGTTACATAGGTATTCGTATAAATATTTTTGGATTTCTAGCACTACTTATTAGCTTAACCTTAAACTTTCACCCCATCCCTTATTCCTGCCTCCATCTCTCTTGAACCTTGGGCCTTCACGGTAGGTCATTCGGCCCGTTGGTTATTTTGCATTGGCTTTCCGATATTCGAAGTCCAGACATGAGTTTGGCCCAGGAGGCCCAATAAAATTATCTGTAGCCAACTAAACGAACCTTCGAGTCCAAGGTATCCAGATTGGCGACAGCATAGATAGAATATGACGGTCCACTTGGTAAGTCGGTTTCCAGGTACAGGGCCATCGAATCATTTGCGGACACGTGCAAATATAATTAAGGTCCACCTGTTTTGTCGCTTTCCTGGAGCATACACCATACAGGTTTATTTCCCTCTTGTTGCGTTAACTCCTTAATAATGTGCCTTTGTTTTCACTTTAATTACAAGATTAGACTTTCATTCTGCCAATGTTGACTGTTGACCAAGTTAGTAACGAATGCGTGTGGACTGTGTGGAATTTGAACAAAAAATCAAAGGTCAGAAGGTCAAACCAATTCAGAAATGGTTTATGGACTCCCATTTCTACACCATTGCATTGTCAAATCATGAACTAATTATTAAATATGACAAAAAAACAATATTTTAACTACTAATTTTTTTAAAATTGTCAATTGTTTCTTTTATGCACACTTACAGCTTTCTTTTTTTTGTGCAACGAGTGAGGGTATGTAGTCTTTCAAACAAAATTTCACTTTCATAACTATCATGTATTAACAACGGTAATTGGTTTTAGTTTGTTTCAATAGTAACTATTATTGTGTCCCTAATTAGTGTTCGATGAAGTTCTCTATCCTATTGATTATGAAAAATTATGAGAATTTATAAAACCAAATAATAAAAAATATTTTTTGTTCAGTATTCATCATGTCTCAATTAGTCTATGAGTTCGAATGTTCGATGCCCATAAGATATATTTGTTTGTAGTTTATGTATGCATTTACATAAAATAGTACGTCTTAATTACGTTTTCATGGTTCAAAACTTCAAATTAGTGGTTTCTTGGTCTCCTTCATTATTATAGCTATTTTTTCAGTCTTGATGATTCTAATCTTTGATTTTTTTGTTAAACCCTAAAATTGGGAATTTGTGACAGTACGAAGCATTGTGTTATTTCTCGGTGTTTGGGAAAAAATCATAGTGGCAATATCGTAGTTCCCTCAGAAATCAAGGGCAACAACTAAGGGCCTAGATAATCATGCCAAGGCTGCCAGCGGTAGTTTCGAACCCACGTCATATGCCGGACCCTCGTCCGCACCAACAGCGTTTAGGTGGCGATCTTCCATGAAACATCCGATCAAATTAAGTATTAAAAAATTAAAATAAATGGACGTGTGTCTATATTCTTATACGCGCTTCAAATTACGTGAGTGTCACCGCCACGACCTGTTGATGTATACAGTATATCCCATTTTTGGGTTTATATGTAAATTAAAATATATACGTCCAACAAAGAAACCTTCCTCTAATGACCAATCCATCCATAATAAGTGGCTTAATTATGGGCACATTATACCAGACAATTAAATGTGATAGTAATTCATTATTAATTTATTATTGAATACTACACAAAACTGGCCAACGAAATTGTCTTTCAAATAGTTAATATTATTCATCTATCTAATTTCGAAAAGTTAGAACATAGTGTGTTATTAAATATGAATAAAAATTAACATATTGATATTTATTTTTATATTTTTTTATATCTTTGGTACGTGATAAATCTAACTTTGAACCTCTTCTAATACATCACTCGAGGGTCTAATATATCACCGGAGCAAAAACTTTACAACATATATTACATTATATCATCCTAAACATAAATTACATCATTAAACCATTTTCATTTATGATTTACCTTTATATGGTTTGTTTTGTACATATTGTTTTCAACTAACAATTAGAATTAATACAAAACGTTATAGTGTTATACCAATACGTGGATTCGTTTATTAAATAAACAATGCACCCATCACCGAACATACACAAAATGCTACCCAAATTATAAAGTGGGGGAAGAGAAAAGAAATTGGTTTCTAAATTATCTGCCTTCTACTTTCTACGAAGGGAACCCAAAATTAATTTCGGAAAACGATAAGGACTTGATATTCGCGTTGGAAACCGACACCCAAGTGCGAGTGGCTTTTTCACTACCGCCTTTAATCGCTTTAGACACGCCAATCCTTCCTCTACTGGGTTACTTTGGCCTTTTCCCTCCCTATAAAAACACCCTCACAATTTCTATCTCAACCACATCAAAACCCCTTCTCCTTCTCTCTTTTCTCTTTCTTCTCTCTCTTAGTCGGCTTCTGAAAAGCCCCGATTTCTGTCTTCTCTTGTAAAATTCCCCATACAAATTCCTCTGATTCCTTCGTCTCTTCTCAGTTTCGAGTTTTAGAGCCTCAAATTTTCGGACTTGGGCTTTCTGTGATCTATAAGATGGTTGTTGAAGTTCTCAGTCCACACGATTGCCTCAAAGACCCTTCACGACAGGGTCTCCTCTCTCATCCGATGAAATACCACCAGCGAAACCCTAACCCTACCCCTAACCGGGCCAGCCGTCCCCAGCCTGACCGCCGCAAGCAGCAGCCGCAGCAGCGCAAGCCCACTCGGCCCAACAACACCTCCCCGCCGGCCCGATCCCCGGTCCAGAAGACTCCGGTTCCCCAAAACCTGGTCATCGGTCAGGTCAAAATCCTCAAGCGCGGCGAGGAGCTCCCCAAGCCGGCGCCGTTTCAGCCACCATCCAAAGAGAATCGCTCCCCTCAAAAGCAGAATCAGAAGGTTCCAGATCTCGGATCTACTGACCGGTTGGGTCCGAACCCGGAGAAGGTTCCGAAGCAGACCCGACTCCGGGAGCCAATTAACCCGGCTGCCGGGTTCTACGCCGGGTCGTCTTCCTGTATGGCATCCCCGCCTCCAAGCTCCGTTCCTCTACCATCGTTCTTCTCTAAGAATAGAGTCGTCGTTTCGAACACCGATGAAGCGGCAAGCGAGTTACTCAAGCTTCTCCGGCTGAATTTGTCATAGTCCGACCCGGATCGAATGGGTCGACGGTCTATTATACACACCAAGCATGTGCAGTTGGTTCCTGGTTTAATATTAGCTAGCAAATGATCGGGTTTATGATTCTCGACCTTTCCCCTTATTTTTTCAAAGGGAAAGTCGATGAGCTCACAATTCGACCTAACGCAAACGCTTTTTCTTCATTTCTGGGTTAGATGTGCAGCAGTAGTGGCGGTTCCAGTGTGTGTTAAGTTTCTGGGTTTTGCTAAAAGTTGGTATATTTTCTGCTTATTAGGTTTGGGTAAAGTTGTTCTTAATTTTCTGGGTCTAGGTTAAATAGGTTTGGGTCTTTGTTTTTATTCCTTCAATACATGCATAGATTAGGCCTAAACAGGTATAGGTGTTGAAAGAGCTTGTATCCTGTAGTGTGTTTATTGTAATGTATGTATCCCTCAAGTCTTTATGTTATATTTGCAGTAGTTATTAATAAAGTCTGATTTCTCTTTATATTCCAGTGGGTGTTTGTGATTGAAGTTTGGCCAGGAGATGGTTGTGTTTGAATTTCTGGGAAATTGATGAACTAACATCAACATAAATAGTTTCTGGGTAATGGATGAACTCTATATCTTGGTGGAAAATTTATTAACCTGAGGACTAAAATTGTTGTAATTGGAGGTGTTTGATCCACATAAGAGTTTGGTAAAGGAAAAGTAAGAAGTGCTTGAATCATATTGCCCCATAAAAGAAGATGTCTTTGAACCTTATAGGCCTCAGAAAAAAGCCTCCTTGGCCCCAGAACATAATTGCTTTCTCTATGGCCATATAATGGTTATGGAGTGGAGCCAGAATTTCCTCCTATGGTCAAGTTGGGGATGATTGATCTCAAAACCCTAGTTTGAAGACTCGGTCAAACAAGCCGTCCTTTGTACAGGAAGGAAACTTTGGCTTGAAGACAATGGAAGACTTGACTTTTCGATGTGCTATGCAATTCTTATTCCCCTGTTTGTTTTTCTTTCATCGGAAATTTTTTATTTCATTGTGCAGGACGAGACTGTATATCTGTTAATCTTTTAAGGCCGCCATCGACATCAACGAGCTGGAGCAAGAAAAAATTATGGGTAGGTGCACCAGTAATTAGTATGACACCAGCAATTAAGTGTGTGATTGGTTCAAGAAATGTTTGGTCCAGCTTATGTTGGCAATGCAGTAATGGACAAAAACAATCACCACCTTAAATTCCTTAATGTTATACAAATAAATAAACTGTTCATGGCTCTGAACAATTCTACCTGGAACTGAAGCAGCTCCTGCTAGCCCATCGGATGCATTTAGGTTTGGGTACATTTTTTTTCAATACTGGGTATACTCATAATCAAATCGGATCTACAATTCTACTGATGATATATATTTTTGGGCAATCAATCCACTGATGATCTAATCTAACGAGGATGAAAAATCTTTCTCTCGACTAACAAAAGAGTAAGCCCAATATTGGCACAAGAATGCAGCCCAGTACATAATTTCCTAGACAAAATTAATTTGTGACGCCATAAAATCCGTATTAATCTCAGTAAGTGCTCCTCTTTATTAACCGAATCTCAGTAACATAATTCACCATTGTCGCTTTCAACCTTGAAGGTTAATCGGGCTCCTCATTTTTCTGTTTTTTCTTTGGTTTACAATTTTACATAAAATTCTGCAATTTTTAAAGTCTTTACCGGAATGTCAGAATCACCTTTATTTTAGGCTGGGCTCATACTTTATAGTAATAGTCCTTTTTTTTTTAGTGTGATTATGGTAATAATCCTTTAGTACTATGTTCTGAAGAATACATATATTTTATTAATTTTCCCTCTAACAACTTTCCGTAGCCTATGCCAACTTTTCATGAAATGACGAATGACCCCATTAAAATAATCTGATTATTAATACAGAAAAGCAGTGAATTTTTTCTTGCCACTTTCACAGGTAAAGAAATTGTTGTATGATTGATTGCCAATGAAATGACATAGGACCAACTATTTTGATCGCTTCTTTTGAATTTTTGAAAACATAAAATTTATCTTCAATGAATGTTCACTAAATTATTACATGATTCCTTTGGTGAAATCTTATCAAATTTTCCTGAGTTTTTTTTATGCTAGTTTGCCCAGCGAAAAAGAAACTTATCCCCTTGACATCTAGCAACCTCAACTCGAACATACTAACCCTAATCGACCGACGTCTATGTAGTGGTCGCCCTCCCTCCCTTTCACTTTCTCTTATATTTCTGTCTCTTTTTGTTCACTCTCATCAACCATCACTACTGGGCCCTATTGATGGTGGTGGAGGTAGGCTGAGGTGGGGTTTAGCCGTGAAAATTAATGATAAATTAAGATTTTGAATCGTTAAAACAAAATGAGAAGACACACTTTCTCTTCACATACTTGCCTTTATTTGTTTGGCTATAACTATTTTCAAAGTTTTTTGCCCAAAAGAAAAACCTATTTTCAAAGTTATACACTTAATGATATAATCAATCAAATAATTACTTGTGTAAGCTACATTTGAAAATGGTGTCAAATCAAATAATGTGATACTTATGTAAGCTTTAAGAGCATTTTTAGCAATGTTATTTATTTTTTTAATTAAATTTTAGTTAAAATATAAAAAAAAATTATTTTGACTCTTTAGTTTGAAAATATGTCTGCACACATGCTCTCCTAGCTAGTATTAAATTTAAATTATTTTTTAATGAATAAAAAATAATTTAAATGTATTTAATAATTACATAATGAAAAAAAAATTAACAACAATAATAGAAAACCTCATCTTGTGTTTTTTTTATTTATGAGTCATATATCTAAAAACTAAAGTAGAGAGTCATTTTATGAGTTTAGTGCAGCTGCTAAAATAGTTAAAATATATATATTTTCTCTAAAATAGTTTTAAAAAAGCAAAATAAAAAATCTGCTAAAAATGTTTTTAAGTATAATCTTGTGATGCAACAAATTATATGCAAGAGGTATATTCTTGTGATTCAATAAATTGTGGACTATGAAAATAAAATTAATCGAGTAAAACGTACCTGAAGCTCTGGTTTGCTATTTAAGATGGGCTTCAATTCTTACACCATATAGACATATATGTAATGTTGCATCAACTCACTGGTGCAGAATTAGGTCCTGCATTTTATTTGGGTTCACCTACTACATTATATTGCGCAATGAATTTCCTTGACCAACTATATTATATATCATTAATTATGAATTTCGTGCAAGACTGGTAACTTGAAGTTGATTTCCATAGCATTTAAATGTTGAAACTTATTCATCAAGCCACGTTATGCCATTGAAACCCTAAACACAAACATACATTACTTTTGAGCTTAATCACTGTTTATGTCGACGATTTTAATTTAACAAGTGCTTTTCTTTCTTGTTTCACTTTTATTGTTTCACTGTTTATATCGGTAATTTTTATTTCAACGGTTTAGTGCAAAATATACAAAAACTTAACATGTTTAGACATACACACTACAATATTACTCCTCAAAGGGTACTAGTGCTCCTAATTTAGCATTATTGCATTTTCATGCAAGAGTTAAGATATACTCAATGAGTGAAACAAATAGTATGTACCATGTTGACAAATTGTTAATTAGTACATATAATTTCGCGCAATGAACATTATCTTACAAAAAAGAAGGAATCATCTAGAAAATTAAAGGGACCAACAAGAGATAATCATCACCTCTAATTCACAATGTCTCATAAAGTGTCTCAAATCTAATGCTCATGTTTCAAATTGGAAAGCGGCAATTGTTGTTTCTTAAGTCCGGTATCTATCTTCAACTCGACATTTTAGCTAGTCTTTGACTATCAGGATAGCTAACAAAGCAGCTCATCTTGTTGCTTCTTTAGTTTATAATGGGAAGTGTCATTCAGACTGAGTTGCAAACCCTCATCGTCTAAAATTATTCTGTATGAGGGTTCTCCAAGGGCCCTCCTATATAATTAGTTTGGTTATGTTGTTTTCTTTTCAAGGGGTCTGAACCTCTTTGTTTATGAAAATTTCATTTTTTTTTTCCAACAAAAAAAAGGGTTAGAAAAATGAATCAAAAAGACCTAAAACGTTCATTATCTTCGTTAGAAGCATTTTGGATTCGGGTTAACAACTTGTCAAAGAAGAAAGATAAACATGTCATTTGGCACACAAGAAGGTACATAGTACTGCTGCTGCATAGCAGTGTGTATGGGCCATGGGTCATGGATCGGTTACACCCGTGAGACGGATCCATAACAAAATGAAATTTGTCAGCGTTACACGCCACTCGGTGGGCCCAACCCATAAAATGAAAAAAAAAAAGAAAAGGAATAAAGAAAATTAGCATAGAGTCAGAGTCTGCCAGACCCACCCGCAACAATACCAAACGAGACCCAACGAAGAGAAGAACAAAAAACGAAAAACTGGAATCGACTCCACTTTCTTCACCACACATATAACACCCCCCCCTCCCCCCTTCATATAAATATTTTCGAAACCCACCTCTCTTTCTCTCTCATTCATTCATCCGCCACTCTTCTTTCTCTCTCTAAAACCTTTTCCTCTTCTCTCTCTCTACACAAGTCACAAGGCCTCTCCTCCCTGAGATGGTGGTCAAGGACGAGTGGACCAGGGCGGCGATGTCTGACGACGTCCTTGTCGTCGAGCTACTGCTGCGGCTCAAGGAGTCGCGAGCCGCGTCGTCGTCGTCTTCGCTTCTGTATCAGTTCACGGCGAAGTCCGTGATTCCAGGGTGGGGTCTCAGGCTGCCACGCAGCAAGGCGTCGGCATCGTCGTCCTCGAGATGCGACGCCGTGTGGCGGAGGAATAATAAGAAGGACGATTCGACTAGATGCAGCCCCACCACACCTCTCTCGTGGAGCGGCGGCAGCGGTGGCTCACCTTCTGGCACTGCCGATGGATTTGAAGAGTCCAGCCGCCCCAGATCCAAGGTCTCGCTCTCTCACTCTCTCTATGCTCTTCGCTTTTTTGTGTTTGGATTTTTCGCTAGCTGATCTCTTCTCTGTCAAGTCTCTTTTTGTTTATCGGTTGACCGAAATACCCATGGCGAGTGTTTGGATTCACGTCTAGCTCAGTGTGCTGGAGGCTGGAGCTGCCTGCGGGTTTTCGTGTGTCCGTCGTCGCGTCGATGACGCATTCATGTCTTCTGGAAGCGAAGCCGTTCTCACGCCTTTTTTTTTTTTTTCCTCTTTTACCATTTGTGTCCCTCATCCTCTTCCGTATTTACTATGTCATCAAAAGCTTTCTGTTTTTAAATCCCGATTTTGAAACTGACGCTTCTGTTTCCCTGCTAAATTGCCTCCTACTCACATGCTGACAAGGTCAGATATGTCATTTTTCCATTTTAGATTTGTTTTTGCTTCTCTTAGATTAGCTCGCCGATCTGCGGTGGTCAACCGTCGGCGGTCACCGTTTACGGTGTCGTTCTATTTCTTTTCATGACCGAAACTGCCCTCCTCCCGCGGTCACCCTAATCCATATTCCTCACGTGATGGAGCAGATCGAGACCTCCCTCACGTTTTCGTCTCGCTCCTTTTGCCGGTCACCTGTCATTCCTTTTCGCTTTCAGATGTACAAAATTACCCTCCGAAATCCCCCCACGATATTCGGTGACGGTAAGGACACTTCGGTCATTCCAAATTTTACCTTGCAGTGAAAACTGGGAAGTTTCCTTCTCTGTACGATCTTTCTCTTCTGAATCATTCTTTATTGCGACAAAATTTAGCGCCGCGTTGAGTCAAGAGTACGAGCAGAGCGGCTGAGCAGCAGCAGGAGGGCGCTTCGGTCATAATACATCAGATTGGGTGTGATGACGTGGGCCCTACTTTCAAGGCACTGTGGGGCCCTGAGGCTTTTGGCTTTGGGATAGGTCTGCGTTCGGTTTGGTGTGGCGTTTTTAGTGGGGGTTGCTGCTTGATTGTGAATTTTTGTGTGAGTAATTATCAGCTGTGGAGTGGTGTAGAGCGGTCTGGATGGACCATCATCTCTTTATTTTTTATGAGGACCATCATCTCTCTTTGAATAACACTTTCTTGCACTTTCTGGAGATCCAGAAAAACTCGGTTGCTTATCGGCCGTCGATGGGTGGATTTAATTTTTGATTCGCGGATCTGATGGTCATGAATAGTTTGGTGAGGGTGGCTATGGTTCTTGTGGGGATTTTTATAATTTAAAGAGATTATAAAAGTAGTTCATTTTTTTACTGTGGAACGGGATTTGGATTCGGTGTGAAGGTAGCTGGAGTTGTCAGCGAGGGAGAGGCAATATTTATATGGATGCCAATGGCGAAGTAAAGGTCATGTGAGATGTGAGGATGTCACGTGAGGAATAAAATAAGGGACTCTTCATGTGTGGCCACGTGGATATTCATGATGTGGCCTGAAAGTTGATGGGAGAGGAGCCTGTGAGTATAGGTTTGTAATAGTGAAGCTTTATCTGAAGAACAGGAGAAGATGGTAAATTGGTAAGGAAAGGAATAATCTTGTAGTTGTGGGACCCTTGGGATCTGCTTGATGAGAAATTTGAGGGGGAAAATTGAGTTAAACTTCATTTTCTGATTGTGGGGTGGGATAATTGAAAGTGTTTTAATGCGGATTGGTGATTGTATGGCCATTTTCATGTTCATTTTCTTTCAGAGATTATGATGTTTATCTATTATATTATATAGGTCACTGTTTCCGTACTTACTTACCTGTAGATATGTGCAAAGTGTCATCGTTTGCTCTTTGTGGGTGTATGTATTTACTGAAGTATTTGCATTGATATTTCAGGGTACTGCTACATATGAATCAACCAGCACCACCAATGGAACCAAGAGGGCAAGAAAGAAGAAGGTAAAAGACAAATTTTCTGTTCTCAAATATCATGTTGGCACCCACTTGATTTCACTTTCAAGATATAACCTACAATTGTACAGTGTCCACCACATTATTCTGCCCCTTGATTCTTTAAAGGAATGTAGTAATTAAGTAATGGGCTTTGAAAGATTGGTTTGAGTTAATTTAATCTTCTAGTTGCTGTCATTCTCTAACCAGTAAAAGACTTGAGCTTTGTTTTGATATGGGCTTGGTTGTCCTTTTGCAGTCATACGATGAGCTTAAAGAAGAGGAAACTTCGTTGTTGAAGGAAAGGACGAATGTGAGAAAGGAAATAGCGACGTTACAAACTACTTTTAAGGAACAAAGAGCCAAAAATGAGAACTTAAAGAGAATGAAGGTGATTCTACTGTTCTTTATCCTGTAATGTTTACTATTTATGTATTCAGCATCAAGCCCTTTTGCCTTTCACATACGTCAAGCTTCATAAAAATCTAACGGAGAATATTATTTGCATCTACACTATTAAATGTAATTTATACATAGCATACCGTATATTCCTTTAAAAAATCAGTACCCATTTCCTGAATTCTCAGCCTGTTTTTGGCTTTTTGCTGAATGCTCTGTATTTTTGCTTTGCAGCTTGACTTGAACTTGCATTCTTCTGCCACAAATTTGATTGCATACTTTGATGGAGCGGAGAACGCAATTTGCAGTCAACCCCATCAGAGAATAGCACCCCCTAGTTTCAGTCACATTCCTTCACATTTGCTTTCGCATGCCTCACCGTATGTTCTTCCGTATCCACAATTGGATTCTTGCGATGAACACAAGGCTGTATCTTCGTCCGGGAATAATTCTTTCGTGCTGCCTGATCTAAACATGGTGCCTTCCGAGGAGGACTCAGGTTCGGAAATGCTATACGGGATGAGCTGATAGGAAAGCAAGGATGGTTAGATAATGGTTCTTTTCAAGTGTAACATAGCCCATTGCCAAGGAGCTCTTTATAAGTACTATAACTAGAGTAAGCAGCATTCAGCGGAAGTTGCAGATATATAACATGCTCTGAATCCCATTATTTTAGAATTATCAATGGGAGTGGACTAGTGGATAAAGTTTTGAGGGGTTTGTGTTTAGTAAATTAACAATCTTGGCCATTTAGGCTGTAGAGACTCTGTTAATTATGTGACACAGGTTCCTTTAATATTCTTTCTTTGGGGTAAATACCCTCATTTACTTCTCCTTTTCAGATTATTTAGCTCATAAGTTACCATTCTTTGTAGTTTTAAACGTTGTTGGACTAGTTTTCACAGTTTTACAGGAAGGTGTCAATGAATAGTGTTTATTACTATTTACCTTTTTTTTTTTATAACCTTTCTGAGAATTTGTCTGTGAAATTATATATGTATGATGTCACGTTTGAGAGAAATCAGATGGGCACGGGTGGGTTTTTGGATAAGGGACGCGTGTATTATCAAGTTGCAGTTCCAACTTCCCAAGTCGTTCTTTTTAATTTTTATGGAGGTTGAAATTGAAATATCTCGCTTTGGATTATTGCCAAAACTAAACTAGGGAAGGTTCTACGGTCCTCCCAAGCACCAAAACTTCCTAGATCCAATGGTGAAGTGCAAGGGGGAGGGTTTTGAACATGGCATGCAGGGGAACTAGGCGTTGCTGTAGTTGGAGGACAATCTATATGTGCTGCCATAATTGTATGGACACGCGGCCCTTAAAGTAGAATGTCACGCAGAATGTAATGATTGACGCATGAAACACCAGATTCAGAACTTCTACCACATTCCAAATTAGGTTCACTAGATTTTTCACCGTCAAATTTATTTTTTCATCAAAATTCAACCGTAAATAAAACTCATAATTCGAATTTTGTGAAAATTCTATGTTTACTATCGAATTTTGTGAAAATTTTATGTTTACTATCAAATTTTGTGAAAATTCACCGTCAAATTTATTTTTTCATCTGATTTTTCACCGTCAAACTCAAAATTCGAATTTTGGGACCCAATTATGTGACTAAATTTTGTGAAAATTCTATGTTTACTCTCTAGAGCTCCATATCATAAACTGTCTAAAACGGATAATTCTTAGAGAGTTAGGTTCACTCCCCGGGTGAATCTACACGTTCACCTCCTCTCATATTAGCCAATTAGTCTTTGACACATGTATTATTATTAATAATGTAAAATTTTTATAAATTATTTATGTAATAAAAAAAATTTAAAAAATACAAAAAGGTGAATTAATAACAGTTTTTTTATTTTTTTATAAAATATATGTGGGGATGATTGGGCTATAGGAGAAAATTAAAAAAAAATACTGGAATTTTTAAACCTCGGCAGGGCATACCCTAAATCTAAACCCTAAACCCTAAACCCTCTAAACCCTACCCTAAAACTCTAAAGATTTGTTTTATGAGGTTTTTTAATAAAAATATATGTATGAGAGCATGATTGGCTGCTATAGGAATGGGTGAACCTAAGAATTATCCATCTAAAATTTATCAATTTATTCGGTTCGTATGTGGGTTTATCGTGAAATATTTAATTGATTTACCACTTTTTTTTTGAATTACTATTTTTGCTACCAAAAGAAATACAAAAATTTCTACCAAGCATGTTAAATATAAGAGTCGGCCATTGTTGGGTTCAGATTTACCTAATAATTGCAAAATCTCTTGGCACCATGACAAAGGAATCAGATCCTTCCTTGAAAGACGAGTGTTGTTCAGAAATCATCTAAACAAACAAAGTATCAGATCCCATGTAATTCTAATTTTTTATACTCAGCATTCGACTGTACATCATCTCAAAATTGGAATGGGAAAGTAGAATGGGACAACTAAAATCATAGACCCAGGTGACAACTTATGTAGACTCTTTCAGCTTTTCTTCAACAAGCTCAATACAGCGGTACAAAACTAATTCAACCGGGTTAAAAGTGCAGAGTGTGTCAAGTGCGAGTTCATCATTATCATGCTTGTTCTTCGCCATTATGCCTGTAACTAGAGTTCGCAGAGGTAGAAGCCACTCATTATAGGCTTTCTGTAAATTGCTTCTGGACAGTACTCCAGTATAGTTGGTCTTTCCTGTACCATTTTTCATCAGGGTAGAGTATACAACTGAGAAATACATCTAATTTTGAGGGGAAATGCAACAATTAGCGATAAAGTAAAATGTCCAAAGGAGACAGCATTGCTGTAATGCTTTCAACATTTGCTTTATTAATTCAATGATGGTATGTTTACCTCTTGATTCTGCTATTAATACATATCGGTACAAGTTGAGTGCAGACAGGACCTGTCGAATAGTACAGAAATTGTCGAGCGATTTAGAAAAGCTAACAGGGATCAATAAGCCCATACAAAAGTTGGCAAACACAAGCTTAACCAATAGGCATCAATAAGCCTATACATAAACAATTCAGTGATTTAAGCAAGTTATGAAATAATCAGAAAAGAAAGGAGCAAAGCAAGTGGAAGAAATACCGAATCAGTATGCTCAGGAAAGGTTGGAGGTCCTCCCATCGGGGGCCTTAGAATCAACTCCACCAATTCCAGGACATTGGCAGTCCACAACGATGAATGGGGATGTGCTTTATTTTCTTCTCGCAAAGCTTCATTGTTTCCCATATTTTCGCAACTTTCCTTGTGCATCTCTCCTTTAACAATATCTAGAAGGATTGCAATCTATATAAAGTTGAATCACCAACATTAGGTAATTTAGCTTCAAGTCTAACTTGAACAAAAACGAAGGCATACATATCATGAAGACTGTCATATATATAGGTTTACCATAGAGGAAGAATCACTTTTTGTGATCAAAGCTTTTAGAATGTCGAACCTATGAGAAGTTGGAATATCAGCCAGAATCTGGTTTTGAGTGGCAAACATTAGTGATAGTTTATAAAGTACACTATAAGCAAAAGCTTACTACCACATGACCATAGACTGAGATAACTAAAAATGCGCCAGACTATTTTGTGTGTATCCTATTGGACAATAACAACCATGAGGCAACAATAATTCAAATCCTCACCCATTTAAATACATCAAAGGCATTCTTCCTCAGCACTGTATCTGATGTATACATGATGACCATTTGAACAGCCTAAAATGTAGCATAACAGAGATAAAATAAATTAGATTCTCTTCCTTTTTGATAAAAAAGAAGATACTAGAATATATAATGATGGCGCAAGAGACAACCTGCAGAACAGCAAAAAGGCCTGGCATGTCAGATGAGATGTCATTATGTTCGTCACAAGGGGAAATATTTCCACCTCTAATGCTAAGCAAGAAATCAATTGCATTTTTTTTAAGTTCCCATGGCAGAGCGACAGAAGCTAGTATGTGCTTTAGCATGCCAAAAGCTTGCCACCTTTTAGTCTGGTTATTCCGAAGTTCATCCTCAACAGCAGTCAAATCCTCGGCAGCAGCCCTAGCAACCTCATCAGAAGCATGGCCCCAAATTACTTCAACAAAGCAACAGGAAGGTTGAGTGACAAAGTGTCAAGCTAGAAAAAGATCGATACAACGAGAAAAGGAAGAACCAACATTCACAAACATAAACCTGAAAGAGATGAACCACAATTGATGTCGGAGAAACAACTGACATAAATATCTTCATCATCTGAGCGCACCCAAAAACAAGACAAAAGAGAAGAAACATCAAGGTCTAAAAATTGGATAACAAAAGGAGTAAAATATCATTAAATAGATAAGTACACATGGTGATTTATGGAATTTTACCTCCTATTACAATCCTACTTATTTTGTCAACATCAGACCCAGTTATTAAGCCGAGATATGACAAACCACCAAATGGGAAGAAACTAGACAGTTGCAGCACAAAGGGCTGAGAACTTAAAACTTTGAAATTCATGCTGACAAGAGCCTGCACATGAAAGGTGTGATTTGAGACACTTAAACACCAGTCAAACTTAACTTAGAATAGATGGAGGTATGCCAACCATAATCTCTAAGACATAAAGACCAAGAAGAGCACAAAGCTTATCATATGCTCCGCCTGCCTGTTGCAAGGAACAAAAGATCATCAGGATCTAAGAATATAAAAAGAATCCCGTCAATAGCCCTGAAGCAAGAATAACCAAGTATCAAATTGTCACTGACCAGTTTCACGCAAACTGCACGTATGGAATTAGCAATATCCACAGCTCTATCAAACAATTTTTGTAATTCAGCTTCAACTTCCAACTCCAAAGACACGGCCTTCAACACTTTGAGGATAATACCAGTGGCTTCTTTTACTTGCTCAAAGTGACGCCTCTCAAGGCAAAGAAATACTGAAAGTAAAATTTGAGGAAAATAAAGTAAAATCTTCTCAGCCATAAGCAGGTCAAAAAAAATAAAAAATTCAACATTCTCTATGCTCATCAGAATGATCATGGCATTTTGTGAGCGAAACAGCACCTCAAAAATATTTGAGCTGTGATCTAAAAAAGCATGAGAAAGGAAACCAAGGATAAAAATTCCAAGTTTCTTACTTGGTTGGCCCTTAAGACCATCAACAGATTATAAATCAGTTTCTAAGGGAATGTCCATATATACAATTTTTAAAAGAAAGTCCAATAGATCTTCAACAAGTAGGACATTGATCGTCCAGATATTCAATAAAAGACCCCCTTTTTTTTTTTTTTCTTTTTTTTTTCGCACAGCCAACTTCCCGGTAAGTATTAAGTGAAACAGAGCCCACAATACTCAGGTGCAGAACCTCTTTCATTTTCTTTCTCAACCATTCTACTAAACTAAAGATTAAAAATACTGCCTTCACCCCACACCACCTCACCAGCATTTCCTACACCATTTGAGCTCCAGGACAACCAACAAAGCAGAAGTGGGAATATAAAAGCTCAATGGCAACCCAAGCACTAAGCAATTATTACTGGCATAGAACTCCTATCATTATTTTCTGCAGAATTAATTGACACTGTTGTCTCACACAGGAACAAACAAGCATGTAAAATAAAGAAAACATACTGCTACCAACAACTCAATTCGCACAATTCAATTCCATAACTGACATGTATAGTGAAACTACACGTTGCTCAGTCAGGGAAGCTATTACCTTTAGAAAAACCGGAGAGAAGAGGCGCGACATAACCATAATCCCCGCCTTTCGCAGTTAGGAAAGCTAATGCCTGAGCCAATTACAATTTAAAATCATCAAAGAACTACAAACCCAGCAAGTATTAAGTTGAGACAAAAGCAGTAAAGGTAACATACTCCGCCAAGAACTGAAAGCATGTCTCGCGCACCACACATTGATACAAATCGATCAATAATGCTTTCCGCGACCTCCAGGCATCTGTCTGAAACGCCTCCGAACTCCGAAACTGCCTTCGGCAACTCAAACAACAGCTGATCAATGATCCCCTGAATTATCAACAAACAGTTTGCATACATCAAATCGTAGAAAGTTAGGATTGAAATTTGAAATAGATGATGAATTTGATGAAATTGAACCTGGTCCAGTGAAGGAGAAGAGATAAATCGGTGAACTTGTGTGAGAGTTTCGAAGGCGGTGGCTTCTGCATCTTCGTTGTCTGGGTCTGATTGAGCGAGGATTGAATTGAGGAAGTCGATGAGCTCCGAGACTGAGCTTTGTGGTTGATCAACTGATTGGGACAGTGAGTTTAGTATCTTTTGAAGAACGGGAGAGGACTGTTCCGTTTGGTCTGCCATAGTAGCACTGCAAAAATTTCGAAACTTAGAAGATGAGCTCGTATATTCTAACTCCGATTCCGTTCCGCCACTTCTAGGGTTTTATTTCCAAATGGGAAGAATAAGGCGCGAAGCCGAATCTAATCGTGAATCATCTTTCCTACTACTCCTTTACTCTCACTCCCTATTTTTGCATTTTCGCCCTGGAACAATGTTAAATTACAATTTGCATAAGTTTGGGTAATTATTATAATTATAAAAAGAAAAGGAGAGAAGTTGTAATTTAGCCCCACTTGAAGGATAAAGAAGAAGTGGTTGAATTTTGTTGCGTAAAATTGAAACAGCTACAACAACATAGAAGATGAATCAAATAGTGAACAATAGCACAAAAAATTTATATGTGATCATTTTTACATTTTATACATTCAACATGAAGCAATGTCAAATGTGGGTAACACGTTACGTGGCAACTTAAACTCGACTCGATATATTTAATTTGAATTTGAAGTTTGAATGAAATTAAATATATTCAATCCAACGTAACAGAATGACGAGATTATTTTTCATCAAGAAAAACAAAGGGTAAATATTGCTAGATTGTAATGTTCAAATTTCACCGGACCTAATGTGCAAAATGTAAATAAATGAAGGACTAAGAGACTTTACTTATCCAAGGACTAGACTTTAGTGTAGAAGCAAATACCTTTCCCTCCTCTCATAAGTCATAACTAACCAAAGCTCACACTGTGAGTCAGTCCGATCACCGATCTGTGTTAGTCTCTGGATCAGAGACTCAGAAGAACATTTCTTTACTCTCATGCTCGCAATCCACCACAGTTAACCCCCCTGAAACTCCGACCCGATCCGAAATGGAGCCGGACGTGAGCATCGAAACCAGCTCCATGATCCGCGTGGCGGTCCTACCAATCGGCCATGTGCCGCCGGTTCTCCTGCGCGACTACCACTCGATGCTGCTCCGGCACCAGACGATCCCGCTCTCCGCAATCAGCTCCTTCTACACGGAGCACCAGAAGTCCCCGTTCGCTCATCAGCCATGGGACTCCGGCAGCCTCCGCTTCAAGTTCGTCCTCGGTGGAGCTCCACCCAGTCCCTGGGAGGACTTCCAGTCCAACCGAAAAACCCTAGCCGTCATCGGAATCTGCCACTGCCCTTCCTCGCCGGATCTCGATTCCGTTATCGATCAATTCGAAACCGCTTGTAGAGGCTATTCTGCGTCCCTTGTCGAACGCTGCTTCGCCTTCTGCCCCGGCGATTCTCAGGTATGCAATGTAATTTCTCTTTCTTTTTTTTTGTATATTTAATATGGAATTGATTGTTTTATTGGAGGATGGGCTTCTATGTTTGTGGATGATATGAGCTCAAGATTTGGACTTTCTTAAATTTTAAGAGGGAGGAAGCATAAAAATTTCAAAACTTACATAACTCATAAAGGAGTACTTGTATGAACTAGACGGGTTGAGAAATGATATATGTTAGGAGAAATTGAATTATTGCTAACCAACTACACCTTAATGTCCATAATAGGTGGTGACACTGTATTTCCAGACCTAGGAATCTGGCTAGTGGCTCCTTATCTAATTTTGAGTTTCTTCTTTTGTAGTTGGAGGATGGTAGTAAGAAAGGGGGTAACCTGATGCTGTTCCCACCAGCGGATCGAGCAACACAGGAGTTTCACTTACAGACGATGATGCAAGACATTGCGGCCTCATTGCTAATGGAGTTTGAAAAATGGGTGCTTAAGGCTGAGCCTGCAGGGACCATTGTCAAGACGCCTTTGGATTCTCAAGCTACTCTCAACTCAGAGGAGGTTTATGTCTAGGTGTCCTATAGAATTTTAAGCTGTTATTGTGTGTTTATAATTTTATTGTATCTCATTGTATCTGTGTTGGAGTGTTTGTATGTGAAATTCTGTGTTGAATGTGTTCAACTTTACACTTAGTTGTTTCTGACAAATAAACAATAAAAATGCAGGTTATAAAAGCAAAGAAACGGAGGCTTGGGCGTGCACAGAAGACAATGGGTGATTATTGCTTGTTGGCAGGATCACCAGTTGATGCCAATCTTCATTACTCTACTGCACTGGAACTTGCTAGGTTGACTGGAGATTTTTTCTGGTATGCTGGTGCATTGGAGGGTAGCGTTTGTGCATTACTGGTAATGGTTCCCTCTGGTCTTGCATGGCTTGCTGCTTAACTATTCATTGGATTTCCTATTGACTGATTGGTTCTGGATGCTCGCTTGGAAATTCTGTTCATTTGGAAACGTCTATTGATTATTTTATATATACATGTAATCAGATCGATCGAATGGGCCAAAAGGATACAGCTGTGGAAGAGGAAGTTAGATATCGATATAGTAGTGTCATTTTGCACTACAGGAAGTCATTCATACATGAGCATGCTCAGAGGTAATTCATGAATTCTTTTCTCTTCAGATAGTTGCAACTTTTCAGATCATTACAAAGTTGCTAATTTTATGCTTGGAATCATTTAACAGTACTTTTATTAACAATTTCTCTGCAGAGTTTCACCCTTAACATTTGAACTTGAGGCTACTTTGAAATTGGCTAGGTTCCTTTGCAGGTAAACTTTTTTCCATGAATATGATTTGATAATTGTAGCATGTTGCAGCGACCCGATAAACTTCATTTTCATGAATACTTCTGAATGACATCATAAATATCCATACGATTATATTAAAGCGAAGGAGATGTGCATTACATGTCATGGCTAGATATTGTCTAGGCTGCATCTTATTCTTTAATTTCTCTATTTGTGATTCACTGAGTCTTGACCTTTCTTTTTCTTTTTTGGTGCATGAGTGTTGACTTTAAACCTCGCTTTCTTGGAAGATGATTATAAACAAATTCTTCTCAAGTAAACAGCTATGAATATATTGAATTCTGACTATATAAAAGTTGAATCAGATGCTTCATAACAATGTGCGTTATATGAGAATATGTTCCTGAGATGACCAATATTATTTCAAACATAAGTTATGTTTTGCCCTATTTCATCTTATAAACTTATAGTTGCTTCATTTTGACAGACGAGAGCTGGCCAAGGAGGTAGTGGAACTACTAACAAATGCAGCAGATGGTGCTAAATCTCTGATTGATGCCAGTGATAGACTGGTACTTTATGTTGAAATAGCTCGTTTATATGGAACTCTCGGTTATCAGCGAAAAGCTGCCTTTTTCTCAAGGCAGATAGCTCAGTTATATTTGCAACAAGATAATAGATTGGCTGCTATAAGTGCAATGCAAGTTTTGGCAATGACCACAAAAGCATATCGTGTTCAAAGTAAAGCTTCCATCTCAGAAGATTCTACTGGCAAAGTGAGTATATTAGTATTAAGGAAGGGATTCCTGGTCATATTTTGTTTTTGTGTTTGTCTGCATGCTTGTACACATGCACTTGTTGTATTTTCAAACAGAATTGGTGGTTTACTATGTGTGTTTGAGGTTGGGTCACGTTGATCATCAATGATATATTTTAGTAATTTAGTCCCTTTTCTATTGTAATTTAGAATGGAACTTTTACTGTGGAAATGAAGAATTAGGTTGAGAGGCTTATTCTCCTAGTACCTTTCTTGTGTAGTTCTTATTTATTGTGCAGCTTAGTTTGAGCACATATTCTTCGTAAGTTATGTACTAATTCTTCTTTTATTTCCTGGCAGAAGGAAACAGGATCAAGTGTGGCTGAGGGTGGTAAAATGCTCCACCAGTCAGTAGTGTCACTATTTGAGTCTCAGTGGAGCACATTACAGATGGTTGTATTAAGAGAAATTCTTCTGTCTGCTGTCCGAGCAGGAGATCCTCTTGCTGCCTGGGGTGCAGCTGCAAGACTCCTAAGATCATATTATCCTCTAATTACACCTGCTGGGCAAAATGGCCTTGCTATCGCACTTTCCAATTCAGCAGATAGGTTGCCATCCGGAACTCGCTGTGCTGATCCTGCTTTGCCTTTCATTAGGTCTTCACCAGTACCTAAGCATTTTCCTGTTAGTAAATTAACATTTTATATTCTATGCAGCTTAATAACAAAAATAATTTATCTGTGCTGTAGATATTTTTCTCTATAGTCTTTCTTGCATGACAAGTATATAGTTGCAGATAGTCTCTTGATGATTAGGAGTTGAGCCACTGTTTGTTTTACAGTAGATTTTTGTTGACAAGGAACACATGTTTTGCCTTGAATGTTTGATATATATCTACTGTAGTTAGAGGCAATTAATATGTTTAGTTTAGCAGAGCAGCAATGAAGAGGACCTTTCCTGCTACATGAATGAACAACTCTGAAGTCCTATGACAAGGTCCAAAAATGTTTATCTGCTAACCTGAGAATGTGGAACAATGAAAGTACCTACTAGCTCAGACCAGCTTATTAATTTGCTTATCGATGCTATATTTTTCCCATTTACTTATTGTTTCCTTAAAGTTGATGCTTTTTGCCTTAGGTTCGTTGTTTTAACTATGTTTTAATTACCAATGTACATTTTGTAGAACTTTACTAGAGCTAAGTAATCTTGTGTTCTTTTGGGCAATGATAAAAATTTGTTCCTTTGCATCCAAGGTCATCCCTGTACTGAATATTGATGTCAAGGATGATGGTAAATCACCATTAGCGTTCATTTAATTTTTAGGTGATAACCTGATTTAGTCATCTAATTTTTTTTCTAGGTTGTATTCTTTTCCTCTCCATTCCTCCCAAATGGATATTGTAAAGCGCAATCCTGCAAGAGAAGACTGGTGGGCAGGAGCTGCTAATACTGGACCTTTTATTTATACTCCATTCAGCAAGGGAGAGCCCAGCAATAGCAGCAAACAGGAGCTGATTTGGATTGTTGGAGAACCAGTTCAGATTTTGGTCGAACTGGCAAACCCATGCGGCTTTGATTTGATGGTTGATAGTATATATCTCTCGGTGCCTTCAGGAAATTTTGATGCTTTTCCAGTTACTGTTAATCTTCCACCCAATTCATCAAAGGTGGTCACTTTATCAGGAATCCCAACTTCAGTGGGCCCAGTGACTATTCCTGGGTGCACTGTCCACTGCTTTGGTGTTATTACTGAACACCTGTTTAAGGATGTTGACAATCTGCTCCTTGGAGCTACACAAGGACTTGTGCTTTCTGACCCTTTCAGATGCTGTGGGTCTGCGAGGTTGAAAAATATATCCGTCCCAAGTATTTCTGTAGTACCACCACTGCCATTGCTGGTTTCACGTGTTGTTGGTGGTGATGGTGCAATCATTCTACACGAAGGTGAAATTCGTGATATTTGGATAAGCCTGGCTAATGCTGGTACAGTTCCAGTTGAGCAAGTGCATGTTTCACTATCTGGGAAACACCAAGATTCTGTTCTCTCAATTGCATCTGAAACCTTAAAATCTGCCCTTCCTTTGAGGCCTGGTGCAGAAGTGACTATACCTGTGACTTTAAAAGCTTGGCGAATTGTCTTAGCAGATGCCGATGCTGCTACTGGCAGGAGTGCCTCTGTGAAGCACTCTAAGGATGGAAATAGTCCAACATTGTTAATCCATTATGCAGGTAAATTTATGTGTATAATAATTGGTCTCTCTCTATCACAAGCACTTCTAGAGTTTGGCTTTATTAGTTTTAAAAATTTGTTTATTATCACACAGCAGAGAGCTAAAAGAAATGAAAGTTTTATATTACTGTCTAATAACCATTGTTTTTTTTTTTCAAGTATATAATATGCCCTCTATATTTTCCATGCTATGTATTGTTTGTTTGACTACCAGCACATTGGCATCTGGCGCATGAAATGACTCGGGCATCTGCCATTCAATGGTGCTACAGTAATTCTTGTTTTCTTTCTGACAATATTGCTTTTCGTTTTGCTTCTCAGGGCCTCTGCCAAATGCTGGAGATCCTTCAACAAATAAGTCTGTTGTCCCGCCTGGCAGGCGCCTGGTTGTTCCTTTGCAGATTTGTGTTTTGCAGGGTTTGTCTTTTGTCAAGGCTCGTCTGCTCTCAATGGAGATTCCTGCACAAGTGGGTGAAAACCTTCCGAAACCAGTTCATATTGATAATAATTCTACTGAAGGAGCTGTGGGGACTCCAAATAAGATGGACAGATTGGTGAAGATTGATCCTTTCAGAGGAAGTTGGGGGCTTCGCTTTCTTGAACTCGAGTTGTCTAATCCAACTGATGTTGTCTTTGAAATTAGTGTTTCAGTCCAACTGGAGAACTCTAGTCATGAGCATAGCCTTTCCGTTGATAGAGATGCTACTGAGTATGGTTGCCCCAAGACAAGAATTGATCGGGATTGCTCTGCTAGGGTACTGATACCTCTGGAGCATTTTAAATTACCTGTTCTTGATGATTCTTTTTTTGTGAAGGATAATCAGGCTGATGGGACCATCGGTAGTAAAAGTTCTAGCTTTTCAGAAAGGAATACTAAAGCTGAACTTAATGCTTCTATCAAGAACCTTATATCTAGAATAAAGGTTAGGTGGCAGTCGGGGAGAAACAGCTCTGGAGAATTAAATATCAAGGATGCTGTACAGGCTGCCCTTCAGACATCCGTTATGGATATACTGCTACCAGACCCATTGACATTCTGCTTCAGGCTATCTAGAACTAGCCCTGCACCTGAAAATATTGATTTACGCGAAGAATCCAATGATCAAGTTGCATGTAAAGGTTCTGTACTGGCACATGAAATGACTCCGATGGAAGTTATGGTTCGTAATAACACGAAAGAGTTGATCAAGATGAGTCTCAGCGTTGCATGCAGAGACGTTGCTGGAGAAAATTGTGTAGAGTGCGCCAAGGCAACTGTCTTATGTTCTGGTAATGTTGCCTTTCTTCAACCGTCTTATGTTTTGTTATTCCTCTACAGTTTGTTATTATAAAGCGATGCCATGCTTTCATCACTCTAAGGGGTTTGTGTTAATTTGTATGTAGGTGTTTTGTGTGGGATCACCATGGAGGTTCCACCGCTTGAAGAAATCAAGCATTCTTTCTCTCTGTATTTTCTCGTCCCTGGTGAGTACTCAATGATAGCGGCTGCCATGATCGAAGATGCTAATGATATCCTCAGGGCTCGTGCAAGAACCAAATCCTCTGATGAGCCGATCTTCTGTCGTGGTCCCCCATATCATGTCCAGGTTGTCGGCACTGCATAATCGTTCTTCCCACATGTAATGTCAACTGGATTAGCTGCTCGAATTGCAGTATGTTAGGGTAGAGAGATGATGCTTTCAGTTTCGGCAAAACCATGCCAGTTTTTTATTAGGCAACGGCAGGAGTTATGGTCATTATTCTTGAGATGTGCTGGGGACCCTCCCTTTATTTTATCGAGTTCCCGAAACAAATTCTTATCATTGGGGTGTTACCTGGTTGTATATTTACCTTTGTTGTGGTTGAAATAAGTTTTTACTGTGGTCAACCTATCGATGTGGCCACTTTTTACATCAACCACCTGAAAATCCCATGCGGCCATGCCGAGAACTTTTCCGGCATTCTGCACACCTGGATCAGCGCGGCAGCAAATTATCAATCTCCCCAACTCGTTTAAAGCCTCCAGCATATTCATTTGTGTAATCTCGAATGTGCCGCTGTTGAAGGACCTTAAGCCTCTATTTCTGTCGCCGGGGTTGTGAAGAGCTTTATCGTGGAATTGGTGGCTCCGATGAATATGTGTAGGAGTGGTGATATATGGCAAGTTAGAGGAGGATTAATAGAGGGAAAACGATGACCATTTTTGTTCTGAAACTTGATGTTCTTATCTTATTTTTGGATTGTGAAAATAAGGCTTATTCAATTTTTTCATCTTGGCCACGTGTTAAGATTTAATTGGATGGTCACATATGTGGATTTTGTGACCGTCCCTAAAAAAATTTCTCCCGTTTTATCAGTAATAATTACGTAATTTGCAACAAAACTGGTACTTCTTTTTCTTTTTTTAGCTTGGGTCTTCGCATTTTACTATATTTTGGGCCTTGTCTTCGACCCCGCAGATCTAGGTTTTATTTTTATTTTTTATTATCAATAAAAAGGTACCGAATGTTTCTTCAATTCAGTTATTTGTACATATACTCATTGGAAATGTAATTGGGCAGTGCATGTGTTACTTAGGAAAACGCTTATGTTTCCTGCATTCCATGTTTGGATCGAGGAATGACCACAATGACTTTCCGATGTGCTTATATCTGATGTAAACTTTTCAGTTGCTTAATTATTGCAAACTTTCTCTTAAAAAAAACATATCAAATTGAAAGTCCTATGAATTTAAAATCTTCATTCTAGTTGTCTTGTGCCTATAAAAATTGCTAGTAGAATTCTACGTCCTTGAGATGCTCAAACTGTAAAACATGGAAAACCTAAGGGGCACCAAAGTTTCATGGAGGGCTCTATACATTTTGCGAAGTAGTGAAACATCTTGATGAGCCTTAAATTATTACAATTCTCCTTTTCCAAAAAGAAAGACTGTCGCAATTAAATTTGACCCTAAGTTTTGCTACTTTTGGTTAGTATGGAAAGAAAGTAGTGCACAATTTTGGAAATGTTTTGGTGATTATGGTTACCCAACTTATCTGCTTATTGTGATGATAAAAGAATCGATGGCATGCTCATGTGTGGACCTATTTTCTTCAATTATCACTTACACTGTGAACGTGTGAATTAAATCCACCTTAGTTTTATTTCTTTGTTTAGTTGTTCTCTAGAAGATTGAAAATGGTAGATTCATGCAACAAAAGATGCATCTATATTCCAACTTCAACTTCAATTCAAATGGCGTCTTGTATACAACAAGTAAAAATATTTTTTCGCTTATTTAATTGTGGTTATTTGTATATATAATCCATGTGCTTGTACGGAGTAGCGAATATTTTAGTGAAAATTAACCATTAATTATTAAGTTTAACAAAGCCAAAGACAAATCATGTGATGTTAAACAGTAAACGATTGGGAGTACTTGGGCAATCTTGAGGATTTGTCTCTCAATCTCCTAACATCACCAATCAATTCAACCTCTAATCTAGAGCACGCCTAGATACGTACTTGTGAAAATGAAAGATGGGAGATCTCTCCGACCCTAAAACTGTTTGTTTCATGTAGTCATTCTCTATTCAAACATACCAAGAAGAAAGGGAAAACAATAGTAAGTCTATCTTCCCATCGAAAAATAGTAAGTCTGTCCTATCACTTCCGAGCTAATGTCAACCAATGCAAGACAAGCTATTTAATTGATTGATTAGATGCATGCTTTTTCAAGAAAGGCTTGAGTAAAATGCAAGTATATAATGATATATAGACAAATTCCCTAAAACCTAATGGGGCTGTAAATTTTGTTAAAGAGGCTAAGACATGCCATGTATTTGAAAGTTTCGCACTACAGTATGCGTAAAATTTCGAACCATTTTGCCTCCTAGTCTCTTAATTAGTTTTGTGTTGAATGCATATTCTAATTCACATAATTTACGAGCTGCTCGGTATTCGATAATGTGATCGAGTATGATAGAATTCTGTTTAATCTGGTTCAAAAGTTTGTTTGGACATATTGGAGGTTAAGAGGTGGGGGATGGCTGGGACCTAAAATCAATTGGGTCGCTCTATGGTCCCGAGTTGGGTGTGTGGAAGCAGGTTCTCTTATACATAATGAAAATGAAACAATAGATCAAGAAAATATGGGGAAAATGTGAATGATACTTTGAATGAACACCTAAACGAAAATGATTGACAAAAATTAGCCTTACTATATATCGGGGTGAATTGAATTTTGATAAATTCTTGGTTGCCATGCCATGAACTTCCTTATAGAGTTATATCTCCTTCCTCTCTACCTCTTTACAGAAAACGAGAAAATAGAAGATTGATGGTGACTAACAAGTACATGGCGGGGTTTTTTGCCATCTCGATCATTTCAAGTTCATGACCAGTTTAATTACTTAATTGTGTTTTATATGACAATCTTTTGTTGTCTTCAGGCTTTTGTTGTCTTCCAAGAAAAGACATGAAAAATCATCAAACTTAATTAGTGAAACGAAAATGATTTTCCAACACATTTCAAATCAACTTGGTAGACGTCACAATTTCAGAAATCTCAACCTATGTTTATTATGCCTGATAAATCAATCCCACTATTAATTCCTTTTGCTGCCTGCAATGAACAAATTTGTGTACAAACTCCAATAAAAATGGTTGAGGTTATGCACTAATTGACAAAGCAAAGTCCTCAAATTTCAATCTCTGAGAAGGATCGATCCAAAAACAAGAACAGATTGAGCTTCTTCATACAGATGTACGTACGTAGTGATCTTTGCCTATATAGATTCCTCTCTTACTTAGTTTAAAAAAAATATCTTTTTCATTTTTGATAAATAAAATAGAGACAGTAGTACTATGAATATTAGTACTAGAGCACCTGCTAGTGTGAGTGTGTGACATAACAGAAGAAAGCACAGCTGACACAGCATCATTGAAAATTTGAAACCATATATGCATGCACGGTTGCTCTGTCACCTATACATCTGGTATTCTGGTTAATTTCTTCTAGCTTTACTTTTGCTCTTCATCTATCATATCACCTAGCCGGTACATTATACACAAAGCTGGTGGCTACGTACGTGGTACTATTTTTATAATTATTACTTAGTACTACTGTCTTCGGCCTTTTACCCATTCTGTGATAAAGTTTTCACATTTCCCAGAACAGGGAGATTTAGCTACTTAATTTCAAGTTTCTAACAAGGGAGCTTAGCTAAAATCCAATTGGGCTCATTCTAGACCAGCAATCACAAAATCTTAAACTTGCAAGTGTTTGACCTACGTACGTACAATGTCTATCAAATACTCATAAATTCGATCCTATCCCGATCGATGTACCGGAGAAGAATATCACGAATAGGGATGGGATACATCAACCTCATAAGTCATAATAATACATGACATCTTTCGGAAAATATGGACAATAATTGTTTTTTGTTCCTCTTTTCTTTCTTGGGTGTGGGGTTTGGTAGCACAGTGAACAAGGGGTGAGTGACTGAGTGGTTGGGTGGTCCATGCACGAATGCTCAGTGTTTTTGTGGTCCTTGCAGAAAAAGCTTCATATCAAATCAGAGAAGCTAGCTAGGAGAAGAAGAAGAAGACGAGGAAGAAGAAGAAGAGGTCGAACTCATCGGAGAGGTATGGAGGGGGGGGAGGACCTGGACATGATCGTACGTACGTTCTTCAAGCTTAGCCAGCTACAAACGCCACCACCATTAATTCGACAGGGCCAGGCTTCAAAGTTTTCCG
The DNA here is from genome assembly GCA_030142095.1 of Rubus idaeus. Lineage (NCBI taxonomy): Eukaryota > Viridiplantae > Streptophyta > Magnoliopsida > Rosales > Rosaceae > Rubus > Rubus idaeus. The sequence goes on from CM057966.1 coordinate 29,920,625, forward strand.
AACCCCCAATAATGATAATCCAGATCGAGCATTAAACCAGAGAGCTTGATTGATCGATCACCGTATGATCAGATTTGACGTTTGATCTTACTAATTAAACCTAAAAGACATGCAACTGATCTAGCTGACTATTAGTACGTTTCAGATATTATCTGGGCGTATAATTAATAATTATTAATTAAGAGCATCTTTTGAATTCACACGTATCTGATCCATCTAATCAAAACAATATGCAACACAGCAAATTGCATATATATGTCTCTATTACTATTATTATGTGCTCTCTATGATTATGATGAGCATTTGCTTTGGATATAATGGATCTCACTTTTCTTTTTCGTTGCCAAATACGAGTTCCATAATTGAACCCCAGAAATGATACCCCAGGTTCCTTTAACTTCAGCGACAAGGTGTGCGCCTCGAAAAGCATGGATCGAAGCAGCAGGTACAATAAAACGTTCATATGTAAAATGGCCTTTCATATCGAGAGCTTTAACCGTTTTTTGTCAAATGGGATAAGAGGCGGTGGCTAGTTTGGCTGTCCCCATCAATCATGGGGCACCCCCATTTGTCACGCAAGACGGAATAATTGAGACGTTATCTCTAAATATGATGAATAAATTCTCAAATATTAATTAACAAATTTTTTATTTATCATTATAATCCGTCCACTATTTTCATTTCTAGTAGTTTTGGCAATCTAATGTATTTTGAGATATTTTATCGAACACGTTACTCCATATTGAGATTAAAGTTGCATCATTCGAAATAGTGTATTTGTGACGATTCTCTTGCAGGTCGACATCGACCAGACAAGTACAAAAGTTTGTGATTACTACTGTTTGTCAATTCGTCAAGCTTTTGCATTGATTCATTGTATGTTAGGAACTTAGGATGATGCTATGAGCTTGCTAGCTAGCTTGAAAAGATACATAATGAATGGGGGAGAAGCTTGAAGAGACTTGACTCAAAGGAATCATAATGATTTTTCAGTGGGTAGTTTCGTCAGTCCGATCATGAGCAACTTTTATTTCATTTCATTTCATATAATTTGGTTATTCATGGATGGAGATGGAGTGGTCAAAACTAGCTATATATCTCCAATAATGTGGTATTCGATAAGATCATGAGAATCCAAGTGTTTTTTCCTCATACATCAATGTATGGAATTGAGAATTTGGGATCGCTTTTCCTACTAGCTTCAATTCCTTGAACCTTTTTTCTTCTTCCAAGGCTAGTCTTCTCCAAAAGGAATGATATACCCCACCCAACAAACATATGATAACAACGAAGACTTTGGTTTTCAAGTATTTCAAAATTACAAGTAAGAATTATCCTACCCAAGTGTTTCTTTGCTTTCTTTTTGCGGGTTGAGGCTAATAATTTGCTGTTATCAAGACTTTCAAGCTCGATGCGATATCTGTATTGACATGTAGTTCTAGTGATTAAAGTATCCACTAATGAAATACTGTTTACGAATAAACGAGCTTTATTAACGCAATCAATGTCTATCAGCACGACTTATCCAATTCAATTATCACATTGATGCTTGAACATGAAGATAAGATATTTGACAAATTGCCTCAAATGGCAAAAATATTGACAAATTGGGCAAACAAAACAAACTATCGTGCAAATTTATTCGTCTCACACCATCAGAAGAAACATCAAATCTCTCAAACGCCACTCACTTAGTGAGTGTCAAAATAAAATTAGATAATTTTCATTGCACCCATCATTATCCTTCTCGGAAATTAGGGTTAGAGTAGAGTACAAGTAGTGGACAAACGAAATAGCAACTGTAATTAGCCCATAGAATTATGTAACCCCTCGCTCTTAATGAGATTTGGCACTAAAAAATTAAAAGGACAAAGAGTCAAAGACAATGGCAAAACTCTCTATCTTAGACTTTTTCCACTCTGCTAATTAAATCGTGTCATGTCCCCCCTAATTAATTAAGTAGACCCCACTCCTCTAATTAAACCTCAAATGGCAAACACAAGACAAAACCCCGATATTATAATCGACCCATCTCACCTACTCCTAAAATTACTAATCAACTTTTTAAAACGACTTTTTCCGTAATTAATTAATTAGTGAGTTGGGGCTCTCTTGTTGGCTCGTGTAAAACGTGTGGGCCCGTCTGGAGGGACGTGATTCGTTGATGGTGACAACCCCCGCCAATTTGCAAACTCAAAGGGTAGCGGATGCCCCACGAAACCTAGAACCGCGCCTCACCGGATTCTAAACGTTTGGGATTGGAGTTGAACACGTGTCGACCAGACAACCATTCGCCTACTGTTTAGATATTTTGGTCTAATTTACTTCCTCTCACCGCAAAAAAAATATAAACTTTTTATTAATTCTCATAATAATTTGTATTTTTATTCGACGCATGTAGATATCTAAAAGGGTAAAAACCCAAAATGGTATCTGAACTATTGCGAAAAATATTTTTTTGTACCTACACATTTTTTTTATCCAAAATGGTACATCCGTAGTTAAGTTAGGTACCATTTTGGGTAATGGTCAATAGTTCATGTATCATTTTGGGTAATAGTGCAATAGTTTATGTATCATTTTGACTTTTTGAGTAATGGTGTAGGTACCATTTTAAGTTACGTTGGTACCATTTTAAGTTACGTTGGTACCATTTTAAGTTACGTTGGTACCATTTTGGATAAATGCGTAATAGTTCATGTACCATTTTGGGTAAAAAAAAATTATACGTACCAAAAAGTATTTTTTACAATAGTTCAGGTACCATTTTAGGTTTTTACTATGTGACATAAGAAACTTATGTTTACTATGTGACATAAATTACTATGTGACTATTTGTAGGTACTAAAATTACTTTGTTGTTGATGAGATATTTACTATGTGACATAAATAATAAACGATTCCCATTATAAAGTATTCGTTTGCGAATAAGAATATGCAATGATTTCGAGTGCATACAATCATCTGCAAAACATTTAAATTTAATACGTCTTTTTTTTTAATCATTAACACGTGTATTAAATTACCCGTAAACAACGTGATGAAGCAATGGCCGTTGTTTAATCAAAAGGAAATTTGGCACCAACATTGAAAAAAGGATGATGGTCATTTGATTAAGATCAATTGTCTTGAATTAGGTCTCATTACCAAAAGAAACTTATGTTTCTAAGCCAAAAGGAGCAATAGTAGTACCTTGTCTTTTACTTTTTTCTTTTTGTTAAACCAAACACAAATAGTATGTGACAAGCAATGTAGGCAATACTAGTTAAACTATATATAATACGAAAGGTGAGAGTGACATTTATAACATGTAAAGGCACGCATGGCTTGGAACAGCGACTAACTCTTTCACAGGTGATAGGAGACGTTTAACTTGGGTAGTTGGGTTTCATATTTGGTTAAATTGTCTCATTCATCCACAGTCAAAGTGTGAAAGTGTTACTAGACCGAAACAAAAAGTATCAAAGTGTGTAGTACGTGTTCATTTCCAGTTCGACCTGATCACAGCATCACCTATCGGATCAAAAGTAGATGCTCCAATTTTTAACGTCCTTATATATCAATTTGTGTAACGAAAAAATAAAAATGAAGGTTTTATGATTAATTGTTGGGCTTTATTGATCCTCATTGAATTACATTTGAAAGTCGGGATCTTCCATTTACAAAAGAAAAACTTGTGTCATTAAACTAAATAGTTGTCTAATTTTGCCTTTCATATTAACGTACTACCGGAGAAATTTTTGTATGTGCCGGTCACGCCACGTGGCCACTGTGACCGGCCACACTGATTGGCCACAAGGGAATAAAAAAATAATTTAGGAATAAAATATTGAATGGGTAAATAATAAAATTATTTTTTTATTCCCTTGTGGCCAATCAGTGTGGCCGGTCACAGTGGCCACGTGGCGTGACCGGCACATACAAAAATTTCTCCGTACTACCGCAAGAAATGACGTGTCATTTATAATCAAATACGTTAATCACATGAAAGTCAAAAGCGTTTGAGTTATAAGTATGCTTCCTTGCCTTTCAACTAGAATTGGATAATAGAAAGAAAGAAAGAAAAAAGAGTAGAAGACTAGTAAGTTCGACACTAATCAAAGTGCTTGAGAAGGCAAAGATAATGACATCGGTTCGAATCATAACATACAAATGTGAGTGTTAACAAATATAATGTCATAGTTAACAGTGTTTTGGAGTCGTTATCCAAAACCAGGACCAATAGACCATTGTGGAATAGAATATACCTCTATAATATTGGTTTTGTTGCTTGAGAAATATAAAATTGGGTTGATTGTCTAGTTATTGTTTTTAATTCTTTAGGTTTCCCTATATTTTAATACGAGATTGTCTCATAAAGTGAAGGTACCATTGTAACACAATCTAGGATCTACCATCTACCACAAACATATACAATTTAGACTTGTATTTATTTATTTTTGATCAAAATTTAGACTTGTATCTGATTATATAAACATTGTGGAGCTATTCATTGTTAACACTATTAATTATTGAGTTCAGTAATTGTTTGATTAATTTTTTTTAGAGAAAGATGTTCGTATAAGATTAAAAAGCGTGATTACATATAATAATTCACCCACAAGTACGATATAAAAATTAGTACATAAGCAACTTCATATCATTATTGTAGTAATTGTTTGATTATTATGATTATTCATTACTTTTTGTTTGGACAATGATTATTCATTATTTAGTGTATTAGGTTTTCCATCATGTATGACATTTGCTAAATTTGTTCTCTTTTTTTTTCTTCAAAAAGGAGGAGAAAGTATCATTAATTTATTTACCTTCAAAGTTGCATAGACAAAATTGAATCCTCGATCAATACTTAAAAAAGATTACCATTTCAAGTTAAAAAGATTATAGAATGAGTTTAACACTTGCTTAAAAATTAAAATGCAACTAGTTTAAGCGGCTTTTGCATAAGAATGTGTTCTTATTTATTTGTTGGGATGTGACATTTTATTTGTACTACAATTGCGTGTTTAGACAAGCAAAGTGCTAGTATATTTCTTCATCAAAAGACATAGAGTTTTTTTTTGTTTGTATATAGTTTGCTTAAATGCGTGCTCAAATTTATTTTGCAATGAGTGGTATTCGCTTAGATAAGAAACTATAAAAATAATCTAGCTTATTTGGCTAAACAAATTTATGACTCTAACCGTTAATTTTTTTTTAAGAGGATCAAAAGATTTCACTTCTACCCCCCATGGTGACTCGAACCTCTAACCCATAACTTCGATACATAATGAATTTAACTATTTCTGACAAAAAAAAATTGCAACTAGTTTATCAGGCTCTTCGAGAAAATCTCGATTATTGGTTGACTTGTATTAGCGAAATTCAAATTTTTTTATATCTCTAAATCCCACATGGTAAATACTAATTACGAAACCATTAAAATTAATTTAACTTCTGCTAAAAACAGGAAAAGAAAACCTTTATATTTCTTGACAAAACAAAAAAAGATCAACTTGGTAGGGGACCATTGCCTTACAGCCTCGTAGATGAACAGTTGCTCACAAACACCACAGAGCACCCAGCTCTTCCCAAAGGGCCCACCAATGTTTTAAATTTTTCCTAAATCTTCTCATTCGGGCCCCACAACTTTGGGACCACCCCTCGAATTGATTAAGCCGGCGGCTGTCAAGACAAGTCAAAAAATTCTCAGCGGTCCCGCTCTTGCATGCCTCCACGTGTACGGTGGCGATGCTCTTATCTTGGCGCGTGCCCCGGCCTGGTCCCCCACGACGTGGTCCAAGCGAGGAATGGAGCGACGTGTGTCGTGGCGTCGTTTTCCTCCGAGTGCCGCAGAGAGGAGGGACGTAAATCATGGTCCCCTACCCCGGTTATGCTTCACCGGCTGTAGCCAGTTGCTCGGTGCCGCGGAGGACAAGACCGTAGTAACAAGTTGAGGCGCTAAGCCAGTGGGCCGGTGACCGTTTGAGTAAATTCCTCGCCTCTGCGGTAGGTTGTCGTGGGTTGCTCGTTGGTCACGCTATCTCGGATGACGTGGACGTCACGCTCCGGGAGTTGTGGGATTGTACCAAGTACTAACAAATAAAAATAAGCCTTCTTAGATACACCCTGACCCTGTGTACTTTTGTTGTTTGTGACTTGCTTATTTTATTTTATTTTATTTTTTATTACTGCGTAATGGCTATTATAAATTTATACTCACGTGCCATTCCACGTGTAGGGATTAGGTAACTATTTTAACCTCGTGTATTGGGATGGGCTACAATACAATAGTTTAAAATACGTACGTTTGTATGTATTTTGTACATACCGTCTTTTACAGTTTCACATATTACTAATTATGTTGTATTAGCAAATTTCTTTTAAAGAACAAAAGCCATTGCTTAACTGTGATAAGTCTAGTATTATATAGGATGACGTCCCAAATATAGTTTAACCTAGACCATTTTTGTCCATTTGATTTTGGTGCTTTAGGTTGAATTTTCCTTGTGAAAATAAAGGAGTTAAAAAAAAACAATATGTAGGGTTTTGCTCGGCTCTCTCGAAGATTCAGTTTTCTGGATGGACCTATTTTGGTGGTTTAATGCATTGTCTCGAAACTGTTTACGCGTTGTTTTTTTTTGTTCCTCTTTGTTTTTCGAGATGACATTTGAGATCGACTGTACTTATTCATAAACAAGAAATGACATCAATTTTTTCTTCCCGGTCAATTTGGTGAAATCCATTACTCCTTGATCATTTGTGATTTTAATCGTTTTATTAAGAAGACTTAAATTAAAGGAGAATGTAAAAAATAAAGTTAAGTTAAATATAATTGTGGGTAACAATTTTCATTGATAATCTCACTACTCGAGATATGAACATTTGTCATAGACAAGGGGAAGAAAGTAAAATATAGGGCAGCATATTATAAAATGAAACAATTATTTGATCCGTATCTGATTTGTTTTGGTGAGCCGAATCTGAATTTTTTTTAACAATTTCTATTTGATTCACAGTTAAAAAAAAATAAAGAAATAGAAAAAAAGACAAAATATACATAGGTCGACTCTTTGATGTTAAGAATACTGTTTTCTCCTACCATTTTCATCCGAAAGCAGTTTCTCGTGCTTACTTGGCTCGCCGGAAAACTGCTTTCCTCCTGAGTCTATCTCTCTCTCTCATATACGTTTATAGTAGAGCCCTTTTTATAAGCCATGAAGCCTAAACAAAACCCTTTCAAATTTTCATTCCCTCTCTCTCGCTCTCTCTCTAATAAGAACTCCATTACTCCTCTCTATCTCTAAATTCTTGATTAAAACACACACTAGCTCCAGGGAGTCGAGAGTAGGTGCAGCTCGCACCAAGAAGTCTTGTTATTCATCCATGACCTCGGAATTGTCGTCGACTTAAATATACAGAGAAACAAACAAAGGTGATCGATGGCGTACCAACACCACCTCTCCGGAGACTTACCTCTCCACCACTTCACAGACCAAACCCAACAGCAACAGAACCAGTCCTTCCTCTCCGACCAACCCGACCCGAATTCCAAGTCCACGGAGCCCCACCACCCCTTCCAGACCGCCCCCAGTTGGCTCAACACCGCTCTCCTCCGCCCCCAGTACGCCACCACCACCTCCGCCGCTGACACCAACAACGCCGCAGCCACCAATTTCCTCAACCTCCACACCGCCTCCGACTCCACCGCCGCCTCCAACCAATGGCTCTCCCGCCCGATCCTCCAGCGCAACCACAGCGACGTCATCGACGACGTCCCTGCCGGCGCCGGCGACTCCATGATCGCCGGCGACATGTCGCACGACTCTGCCGACATGAAAAACGACGCCTCCCTGAACAACAAGAGCGAGGGCGGCGCCGTGGTCGAGAGCAGCGGAGGGGACGGCGTCATCAATTGGCAGAATGCGAGGCACAAGGCCGAGATTCTAGCTCACCCGCTCTACGAGCCGCTTCTCTCTGCCCACGTGGCGTGCCTCCGGATCGCCACGCCGGTCGACCAGCTCCCCAGGATCGACGCCCAGCTGGCTCAGTCGCAGAATGTGCTGGCTAAGTACTCCGGCTTGGGTCACGCCATGGTCGGTGATGATAAGGAGCTTGATCAGTTCATGGTATGTATGCTCAACTTGCTCTTCATTAATCCTCCAAATTCTCTCTCTTCTTCTTTTTAGTCTAGTTTGATTATTGAATTTCTTGCAATCCATAGTCATCAAATTGGCTAATTGGGTCTAAAATATAGGAGATTATTAATCATCATCACTCATTAAACCCAAAATTACCAGTGAGAGATATTCCTTCGGTGCCAATCGGGTTCATATGGTGAGTGAAATAAGATGCTTGAAGGTTTCAATGAGTGTGAGTATGGGGATCTGAAAAGCGAGTCTTGATTAGCCTCAATCGCTGACGGAACTTTACGTGGGACAAAAGCTGGGATTAATGGCGGAATAAGACGATTCATGCTCTGTTCAAAGTCGTTTAGTAAATTACTACAATGTTCTTTCACATCCATCTTTGTACTTCTGGCAAACCAGTACACTTTTCTTTAACTTAGGCAGTACGCTTTCTTCTGGGGATCATTAAGGCTGATCTAATTAGAATATGATTAATCCATCTCGTGTTACACTAGGCATGTGCAGCAACTCATCGTGTTGGTTTCAGAAAGTTAAGTTTGTAGCAAATATATGAAATGAATTTCGCTCTATTCAGACTTGTAATTTATAAATGTTATGATGTTTGATCTAAATTCTGATGCCATATCGAAATTTTGATTGTTTCGTTTCCTGATGATCCAGAGGCATTATGTTTTGTTGCTTTGTTCTTTTAAAGAACAACTGCAGCAACACGTCCGCGTCCATGCAATGGAAGCAGTGATGGCATGCTGGGAAATTGAGCAATCACTACAGAGCCTGACAGGTGAATTTCAATTTCTGCAACGATATTCATTTTCATTCTATGCGTTTGTTGTCTCTATTCACTTGTATTTACTGATCTGTAATGTAATTGAATTGAACAAACAGGAGTTTCCCCTGGGGAGGGTACGGGTGCTACAATGTCTGATGATGACGACGAGCAAGTAGACAGTGATGCAAACTTGTTTGATGGAAGTATGGACGCTCATGACAGCATGGGATTTGGCCCTCTTATCCCGACAGAGAGCGAAAGGTCATTGATGGAGCGCGTGAGGCAAGAGTTAAAGCATGAACTCAAACAGGTAATGGCTCTAAGAACTTTTTATGATTGTACATCCTCTGTCACATTTTCTCTGTTACCAATCAGAACAAATTTGTCTTTCAGGGTTACAAGGAGAAAATTGTAGACATAAGGGAGGAGATTTTGCGCAAGAGAAGAGCCGGAAAGCTTCCTGGTGACACCACTTCAGTCCTAAAAGCTTGGTGGCAATCACATTCTAAGTGGCCTTATCCAACTGTAAGATTTGCCAAGTGAAGCTCTTTGAGTTTACATGCTAAGCACTAAATAGTTACTGAAAGAGTAACAGAGACTTTTTTTTCATATAAATTTTCAGGAGGAAGACAAGGCTAGGTTAGTGCAAGAAACTGGTTTGCAATTAAAGCAGATAAACAATTGGTTCATCAATCAAAGGAAGAGGAACTGGCACAGCAATCCTTCAACCTCCACTGTTTTGAAGAGCAAGCGCAAAAGGTACATTAATCGAAAACATATGCATTCTTTATTGACTTTAGTTTTCTCATGAGCTTTGCACCAACCCTAGTTTGAAAAAAAAGTAATGCAGGTGACAACAGCGGTGACCGATTCATATAAATTGGGAAAGATAGTGACAGCCGGTCTGCGGGTGATGATATTAGTTCATTCTACCACTACAGTGATAATTCAACATAGAAATGATAGCTTTGGCCTAATGGAAGAAGAAGACTACAGGGTTCAAGGTGAAAGGAGTTGTCATATTTCGTTTCAACAGAAAGAAAAAGGCTAACACTGATTATGAGCAATCGATATACAAGTATGCTCAAATGCTGCAGATGGCGAAATGCATGTAATATTGTATCATTAGGAATTCGGTACCTAGGAATCGTATCACTGAAAAACCGATTTGGGTAGTCCAATAGAGGGCTTATAATTTTTTGTTTATAATCTTCATTGTATGTGAATAAGGGAATTGGGTATTTTGTGGGTGTACAGTGTAATAGCCTGAGCATGGTTCCTTGCATCACACTGTTGATTATAGTTTTTCAGGCATTTTGTTGTAGAGCTAAACTTGGTAGTAAATAAGGTTATATAAATTTAGCATTGAGATGCTGCTTCAGTTTCACGTTTCAATTTCATGATTCTATTGCTTTGTGGTATGTGGCTTGATATCTATGGATGCTTCTGTATGACATGCATTTTCGATTGTTTCTATCGAATAATGCCTCTCTGGGTACCCAAAAAGTTTTATTTTTCTTTTTTTTCCTCTCTCCAAAAGCTCCAAAAGGTTCATGTTCGATTTCCTTTTAATCAAAGGAACTAATAAGGGCAGATAAGCTTAACCAACAATGCATCATTACACGCAGACACCTAATGTGGCATTTTTGTTCATCTTATCACTAAAGTTAAACTGTTCGAAGAAGACAGGCTATTCTTTCGATGCCTACCTGTAACCTGTCTATAAAAACTGAGGAAAAAGTAATCTAAGAATAAAACAAAGCCATAGAAAACCTGAACTCAAGCATGAAACATAGACCATAGGAAAACGCTTATGTTTCCTGCATTACATGTTTGGGTCGAGGAAGGACCACAATGACTTTCCGATGTATTTATATTTGATGTAAATTTTTCAGTTACTTAATTATTGCAAACTTTTTTTTTTCAAAAAAAAAAAAACATAAAACATAAAACATAGACCATAAACTGTACGTTCTAGTTCAAACTTTACTCTATGAAAGATGAATCGAAGATTACGCACTCTTCAATTAGTTCAGAATTTATCTGTACATAAATTTTTCAAAAACAAAGGAAGAATGAAACAATAAGATACACAAAGCCTATACACGCAGATCATCATGTATATATGAAACACCTCAGAAACCTTTAGCAATGGCTAGAGAAATTCATCAGAAACCATTGGGGGCTTGTCCCGTCTTGCCTTTGTTCATCCCTAACGATAATGCTGCATTTCCAGTACTCGAAAAGTGAAGGTATGCAGAATTCTCTTCTTCCCTACCAACCCCTTCATCGAAATTGAGCGCGTAACTCTGAGGATCATACTGAGCTTGCACCCTTCTTTTCTTGTAAATGGTACCAATCGAACGAATGAAATTCTTCCACTTTGGTCCAGCCAAAACCTCCGAAAACTCTCGGACTTTCTTCACATTCTCCACCAACCAATTCTCTCTCGCTACTTCTCCTTGTTGCAGTAGATATCTGCGTGTAATTCCGCTATTACTGTTTCTTCGGCAAGGTAGTACTCTCGAGTAGAGTCCCCAAAAACAACCACAAGAAGAAGATGGAACCAATTCTTCGTCGTCGTCGTAGTAGTCATCGTCAGTTTCATGATCTGGTGGTGAAATGGAGGCCATTTTCTCATGCGGATTAGCCATGTAATTCAAGAAAGAAAGCAATGCAATACTTCAATTCCAATGAACAACTATATATATATTGTAACCCTGGGATATGTACTATGTATTAGTATATTTAATTAAGAGAGTATTAAACAATTAATCACCGACTAACTACCAGGCAAGTGCTAGCTAGGTAGCTATGAGGATCCGAATTAATATTTCTTTGTGCCGGCCAGGCCAATACCAATTATTGAAGCTAGCTGTGTGACTTGAACATATGCCAATATCTGTTTAATTGACAGTTGAAAGCCAAAATGAAACAGCTCGTTAGTGATTGTATACGTGCTAGTTCGTTAATCGTTATAACTTTTGAAACGATATTATATTAGTACTTGCTTTAATCGTTAATTATCTTCCAAATAGTGGGTTCCATATAAACTTTCTTAATGATTGTCTTGTACGTAGGAGCCAGCTTTCAGTTTGGTTTCTTCGTGCATGCCACTAGTTCTGTTTGGCAAGAGAAAGCAAAGTTACAACAGAAAGTCCAAACTAGCTACGTACAACCCAAATTAACCTACATGGGCAAAAATGAAAGCGAAGACGATAACAATTACAAGAGAATGAATCTAAATTCTAGAGGAACTGTGGAGAATGGCGCGAATGAGAAAAACATATATAAACATAGTTGTAATCTCTCCTAACTAATCTTCTAGCTCGGAAATAAAATATCCGAACCAGAGGCTGCATTTGAACACCAATTAAACACTTTAAATTTGAAGTTTTATTTGTCAAAAATAAGATTATGTTTAGAGTCTGCCGACACACTTAAAAACATAAGCAAACATCAATACCAGCAGATTATATGGAAATCAATTATTTCATAGACATGAGAATTTATTTATTAAACAGATTATGAATAGATGAAAACCAATAATACAAGACTAATTCATGGCCTTAATCAGCCCAGATTATGGGCGATCTGTTCGAGTCTATTATCCAATAAGCTGATATCCGATTCATAACGCTTCTGATTCCCATTGCCCGGTCAGAGTGGCTTAATATTCGTTTCGAAATAGCCCGTTCGTTATTTAGCGTCTCTCTGCAGCGAAACGACCGCGTTTTTGCCCACTTGTGGAGGTGTAGGATTGGCTTTGATATATCAAGAAACGGACGTCGTTTCATTTTTCAGCTAAAGCCAACAATCTCTGGGCGCAGCGCCGAACACTTTGCAGGCGGCGGCGACGTCAAGCTCTGAGATGACGGCGAAGGCGAGTGCGGCAAACGCGCCATGAATCCATTGACAGGGCTAAGCTCGTCCGGTCGGCTGCTATCGTCTTCGAAATTGAGCGCATAGCTAGACGGCTCGTAGCTGAAGTCGGCCGACATGGAGGAGTGGCGGTTCCGTCCCCTTCGTCCGATTCTAGACACGATGTTTCGGCTCCTCGACTTGCTCGCCGGCGATTGCGTCCAGCTCCGGTCCTCCTCCTCTTCCTCCACAACGTAATCGAGAATATGGCGACTGGTGGTCGATTTCTCCGGCGGGGTCAGGCTCCCGGAGGCGGAAGGCGGCAGCCGCGACGGTAAGCCTTGAAGTTGGAGGAAGAGCTGATTTTCTGCGCGTGTGGTCTCGTCCTCGAAATTGAGCGCGTAGCTGGAAGCGTCGTAGCTGAAATCGGCCGACGCCGCTCTCCGCCGTCCTCGGCCTTGTCTAGCTCCTCCTCCTCCTCCGATTCTGGACATGAGATTCCGGCAGCGGTCCTTGATCTCCGGTATCATCGGCGACCTCGGAGCCCTGTCGTAGTCCTCGTCGTCCAGAACGTCGAAGGGATGCGTGGAACTCGAGAAACACGCCGGGAGGCACATTGATCGCGACCGACGCTTCTCCTTCAGATTCCCCATCGGCGATTGAGCTCCATTTTCGTTCAACATTTTGGCTTTAGATTTTTTTTTTTTTTTTTTTTTGCTGTGGTTCGGTGTTTTTTTCAGGTCGACGACGGAGGAAAGCGGGTGAGTGAGTATTTATAGGTTGAGGTAAAAGAGGGGCGAGTGGCGAACGTGGGGCCGGAAGTTACGGCATAAAGCAGTATTAAGCTGGAGCGAACAAGCCGTGGGTCGTGCGTGGTACCAGTTTTCTTTATTTAATTATTATTATTATTCCTTGTGTGTGTAAAACCCGCGTTTGGATTTTTTTTTCCTTCGCATTTCAGTTTTTGGCGTAACTACATGGAAAAGTTGTTACGGAGTGTTGCATTGTAATTTCCAATTTCCAGGGCGTTAATTGAAAAATAGAGACCAAAAATAGAAAAAGACCAAAAATAGAGTAGAAAAGAAATGGGAATGTTGGGTTGACGGGCTTGTTAGTGGAGTCAGCCTGGGTGTAAGTGATAAGTCTTATCTTATCTACTAATCAGTCCAATCCCAACTGACCGCGTAACAGAAGGCTACAAATACAATGATTCTATTCGGGGGCACATGGAGCCATTTTTGCATGTGATTCCATCTTTTGTTTAAATCCCCTTCATAAGTTTGTTTGTTTGTTTTTTTTATTAAAAATTATTACTCCCAAATTCTTATTTGCAAGTTAATTATGTCACTATAGTTTTTTTTTAATCAAGTTATTACGATCTCCTAACTCATAAGGTGTGTGGTTAGTGTTTAAAATCGGCCTTGAAAAGATGATTAAAGTCTTGAATTAATATTGCCATACAACAATGAATTAATTTTTGAAACAAGCAGAAATTTTATTAATTAATATAATATTACAATTCTTAATATGAGCATCCTAAAAATGAGCATTACATACCACACAAGTGGCCTAATTGATAAGTTTAAACCTATAACTCTAATCGATGATTCAAAACCTAAAACAATACATACACCGGGCATCACTGTTGTCAACAACCAACTCAAATTTTTTGGCAAGTATTGTTTTTTAGACCAATAAATTCAATCTAGCTCAAGGAGAACCTATGAAAAAAGAAAGTAAAACCACAATCTAAACTTCAATAACTACTTATGCTTATTCTTATACATTAAATTAAAAAGACCTAAATCAAATAACCAAATTTGACATATGCTAAACTTTAGCATCGTCCCACCAGTAATAAAGTCGTCGACTTGGAACAACAAGGCTGATGAGCCGCTAAAATCGAGCATCCAAAACACACTTGGATCCCATATCTTGAATCCTTGGATCTGATTGACATCCAACAGAACCGATAACGACGAGCGAAAAATCAGATCTAAGCGAGAGGTCAACCATCTCTGAGAGCCCACGAGACTCTCTGCAGGAGCATAACCACCAAAGGTCTGAAAAGAGTATGACGAACATAGCCGTCCTTGTGAGTGAGAGAGGCCAATACCGTCCTCACTATAGGAAGCTGCATCAGCGAGCGCTGACATCACTAGGATTTGTACGATGAAAAGTACAAAAAGAAGACAGAGGCTAGGAGGATAGCACATGAAAGTGCTATTGGATTTGATGCGCACAAAAGCGCTACTTACAAAAATGAATTAATTGAAAATATTAGATGGACCATAAACACTAAATAAATTGACAACATCTTTTATTTTAATTACCATATTTGAGAAAATAATATGTTCTTGATCATAATTTATTATATTTGACTTACTCCTACATTTTTAGAAATCAAATTATTCGATAGAAGCTAGTATCATTAGTTTGTTTTTTTTTATTGGTGAGTTTGAGGTCATGAGTTTGACTTACGGACATTGCGCTTGCATGTGAGAGAATATTTATTTTGTTTACAATGATTTCTATATGGTATTTCATCTTCTTTTCCTACCTCGTGCATTTTGCAATGCATGGTCCTTGTGCTAGGGTTTTAAATGGCAGCCATTAGGACTTTGACAAATATGCAATGGTATCAGTTGGGGTTTATGATGGTGTTTGTGACCTCTACAATGTTCCTCTCCGGTCGGTCCAGGTTTTTGTGCAGCTTCATAGATTGTTGATGATTTAGTTTTTTGTGGCTGCTTTGGGTAATGGTTTGTTGGTGGATCGGCTCAACGTCCAACCCAATGTCTAAGGTGTTCTTAGTGTCTTTTTCACTGAGTTTGGAAGTCTCGTATTATCAAGTCGAATTTAGAGTTAAATTTATTTATTTTTGCATGTTTTATAATTTATATTTTTGTTTTATTGTGCTATGTGACATTGCTTCATATCAGGTGATGCTGCTTAAGTAAAATTTATATTTATCGTGCTCCTAAAACTCTAAAAGTGAGTTGCTATGTGTAATGCTGTTGCTTCAACTAGTATAGGAAAAAAATAAATTGGGCCCAAGGTTTATCAATGATCCCAAATGTATGGGCCCTCTTATAGAAAGCCAAGTTTATCTTAGGGTCCAATGTGGTCATTCAGGCCCAAAATCAAAGCATTCGGGGAGTCAATCCTGGAAGCCTCCAGAAGTTCAAAAAACCCTCCAAAAATCTCATAATCTGTTTCTCTTCCAAAATCTGCTTCTCAGCTTTCAATTTTCCGATGGTAAGCAAATCCCTATCTCCCTCTCTCTCTCTCTCTCTCTCTCTCTCTCTCTCTCTCTCTCTCTCTCTCTCTCAATTTCTTCTGCCTCCATTTCAGGACACGCAGCAAGACCGATCGTCTCCGGCGCTTGATGACTGCTTGAAGTTACTGAAAGGCGAAAGAGACGAGCAGCGCCTCGCCGGACTTCTTCTCGTCACCAAATTTTGCAAAGGCGACGACCTCTCCTCCCTCCTCACTATATACCATGCCGTCGGCGTCCAATTTCTCGACCGACTCCTTAGAACTGGTACAGTGGTACTTCTACATCTTATTTTTTATTCAACTTCAATAGCTGTCAAATTGGAAACCAGAAGTAAATTCGAAGTTCATTTCGAGCTTTGAGAATAAAGCATATTAGAAACTGTACGCAACATGATTTAGATTTTTGATTTTGATTGATTAGGAATGGGAAAAGGAAGCACTAGTGGCGGTGGAAGTGAAAACCGCGACGCGTATTTGCAGCTATCAGTTACTGTTCTTGCTGCATTCTGTCGAGTTCCTGAAATTGCTGCTTCAAATGACATGGTTTCGAAGATTCCACTAGTACTGGAAGTTTTATCCAAAGAGTAAGTTTAGGTTAACTTGTTAATTACCAATAATTTGTGAATGATATTGTTGTTTAGGTTACTTCTATTTATTTATTTTTTCCTTAAATAAGCTGATTATATTATTTGGTGAGAATGCAGATCAGGACCAGCTGTTCTTGAAGAATGCTATGAGTTTCTATATTTGGTGTCGACGGCTTCTGAAGATGGAATCATGATATTATACTCAACTGGGGGCATGAAAATACTGGCTTCTCATATGCCCATTTTACCCGATGGTATTGCTCTTTTCTTTTACTGATTGTTTGCTACAATTGCATTCCGGAAATGTGGTAACTGTGGAGTCTGGTCTCATTGGTCATAGTTAGCTTCTCATTGCATGCAAAACATTCTTTTGGTACTCATGGGATTAGTTCATCAATTTTGTAAAGGATTTACAATGTGAAAATACTGTGCAGGTTCACATCAGATGGAGCTCACTATGAAACTTGTGCAATTGCTACTAAATAAATTCTTTCCTGACCACATTGACAATGACTATCTGCCAGAGCTGTCAATGATTGTGAGTTTGATTCTAACATATCCTTTTATTGTGCTCCTCTTCGCTGCCCCCGATTTTGTAGTTTAGCTGGAAAAATGAACTGTTATTGGAATTGTTAATCTGATTTAAATATAAGGTGGTATATGATTTTAAAATGTATTTTCCCTTTCATTTTAGGTGGCTGCCATAGCAAGGCAATTTTCGGTCTTGCATAATGCTTTGAAATTTGATGCGCTGCACATATTGACGGCCATCCTCTCACCAAAATTTTCGGTATGCGATCATTGTTTATCTCTCTTTTAAGAAAAGATCAGTTGAATGAATATGCTTGGTTAAACTATCATGGTTTTTTTTTATTAAATCTTATTGTTAGACTGGTGCAAAGCATCTGTCAATCTCTGTTATGTCTGTATTTGTGATCCTTGACTATGTTCTGCAGATTGATATCATTAAGTTTGACACTAAGTCTGACATCTTTCTGGTATTTTCAGGCACCACTTTATGATTCTCTTCGTGTACTTCCTGAAAAAAATTGGCCCAATTATATGCGTGATGGTATTGCTGCCATTCTACAAAACCGTGTTGGTATGTTGAACTCATTGCTTCAATTTATTTATAAATCAGTAGTCAGATAGTAAACAACAACTACAATAAAATCAACCATTTGAATCTATTCAAAGACTGATTCTTTCTGTTTCTTTTTCTTTTGTTGTTGCCTGCTAATGTTATCTTATATAGGCCTGAAAAATTGATGCTTACTGGTTTTGTATTCTTTTCGATTAACGGCAGCACCTACTGAAAAGCTTCAGGCACTTATTTTGGCCGAGTCCATGGTGACAATTTTCGGGGAAAAGTGGCTAGTAGGTCAGATAAATTCACCTGATGGAAAAGAGCCTATTCCAACTGATAGGTATGCTATACTGGTGATGGTTCATCTGCATGGCTGAGTGTGGTGTACTTATAAGTATATTTATGTTATGTAATGGGTGGAACTGATGGTCCGTTTTTCTTACTTTTATCAGGTGTTTAGTGCTAGTGCTGGAGCAATCAAGGGTTGAAGTTGCTGTTCTTCTGAATGAGCTAGCTTACTTGAAAGATGAAGCATCTAAGAAATCCTCACCCACTGCTGAGTCAATCCTTTTAAAGAAACGGAATGTGGCTATTGCCTTTTCCTTACTGGAAAAGATAATTAACTTAATATCAAATGCCAGTGAGAATGAAGGTATGTCATGTTTCCTGATTACTGTACTTTTAAGGTCCAGCAATCTGTTAAGCAATAATCTTAGTGTTCTTACAATTCTGTTAAAGAGTTGTGATCCTTGAAGTTGAAATGTGCATATGAAACAATATTTTGAATGTTCCTGTCCCTTTTCACAGTTGGGAGTTCCTTCAGTTTTTGTTCGTCTTACTCTAATATGAATTCATTGAATTGGAATTATACAAGACAAGAAGAATTAGACTTGTTGTGTTGCAAGGAGCTGCTTGAAAAATTACATGCTTTCTATTTTTGTGCATTGATATTAATCATCTCTGTTACAATCATTTGTAGGGGACCTTATCCATGAAAATACTTTCTCAATGGTCATTAAGGGCCTTAATGAGACAATTGGTGTAGTTCTAGAGTATTTGCAAGATGCAAAGGTAACAGTTCTGACATTATAACATTGGATTTTACTTCTTTTTTTCTTTTTCTTTTTCTTTTTCACATTATGGTTTTACAGGAACATGAACAAAGGAAGGGAGATGATCTTCTTGCTTCAGTGCGGGTTATTGGCAGGTATTGTCTCATCTCTGTAGCTAATTATGTTGGGGAAATTTATTGAGAATTTTAGACAACATTGCTTCATTAAATTGTTGGTCTTGAAAACTTTTCATGGTAGTGATGGGTGCTTTGTGCATTTAACCACATGCAGGTTCACATGTAAATGCATGTTTCTTTTTAAGCTTGCTTCTTTATATTTTAAGTAATGACATCTAAACCTGTGTACGATACTAAAATTAGTCATCAGCTGATGGCTTTTAAGCTGTAGTAAGCAGGATCTGATGTTGCACAAAATTGTCATCATATCACAGAAAAAGCTAAAATTCCTGTCCTTTATCTTTTGGTATTTAGATTAGCGAAGATAATACTGTTAAGCTGATATATGTGTTGCAGCTATCTTGCACAAGCACCTCTTGCATGCAAAGAGAAGGTTAGAGAACTTTTAGAGTATATGCTCTCTATTGAAGGTGAAGATGAACCAAGGTTTAGTAACTCTGGCATAATTTATCCTTAATGATCCAATAAATGTTAGTTGTGGTCTTTTAGAATGATTTTGATTGATAATATGTCGAAATGCAGACCCTTCTATGCTATATGCTTTTTGCTTCCAATGCTGTGTCAATTGACAATGGAGATTGAAGGATGTAAAGCATTGATTTCTTGTGGAGGTCATAATGCTGTAAGTCGGTGTAATTTAATTTTTGTTTTATCCGACCAAAAAATAATTGTGGTTACTTTTGTATTCCAATTTCACTACAGTGGTTTTTATATAGTGGCCTCATGAAGCATGTTTGAGTGGTGAAGAATTTGGTATAAATTTCCACATGTACTGGTGTGCATAATATGAATAAACTATTTCTAGAAGCCATTAGAAAGCACATTGATTGTTGCAGGTTGTTGATTGCCTTGTAAATTTGATTGGGCCACATGGTTACATGGTTGAGGATAAGGGCTGCATATTCTTGGCATGTGACACAATCTTGAATCTTCTTCTAAAGGTAGTGTATCATCATTTTGTACCAATATAATACTTTTGTATGCAATTAACGAACACCTTCTGTTTCTTTTCATAAATAGAAAGAGCAAGTGCGAGTCCCATTGGATGATTTGGCTCTTGTCAATCTATTGAAGGCGTTGGCACACTGGACAGGTACCATCGATTTGACTTCCTTTCCCTTTAATATGTACAATACAACTGTCTATACTTTCTGTAAAATCACAATTCTTTTGTTTCCATACTGCACAAGTACTATTTTTATTTTGGAAAATTTGTATGTCTTGTCCTATCCATATTTCTTCCATTTCTAAAAGCATCAACATTTTGGATAGTACATATCTACTAATAACTGTTAAACCTGAGATCAATTCCTGTGCTTCTTTTAGTAGTATAAGGCTAAATAAATCCAGAAAAACTACTGGAGACATGTTGTTATCGCTGAACTAGGAAACCCTTAATCGAGAGTACCTTTCTCTTTTGCCAAACTGTCATAAACTTTTTTGTTATGTGACTTATGTCTGTTGAATGATCATTTTCTATCTTTGGGTTTCTAAAGTGAGAACTTACAATTCTTACTTTTAAGGGATTTTTGTCTCTGTGTTGCAACAATTCTTATTTTGAAGGGATTTTTGTTTGTGTATTGCAAGTAGTTCATTAGCAGTGGGAAAGTTGATAGTGAGCTTAGAGCTGTATCATCAGCATTCATTTTCATTCTATGCATGTCGTTCCCCTTCATGTAAAAGATATGTCATTTGTTCTGTATCTTACTTGAAATTCTTATACTCTAATTTCAGAGGGTGTAGATGATCCGTCAATTATTATGATGGCGTCAAGTATTTGCACGCTGCTTTTTGATTTTACTTCGGAGAAGGCTCTCCTTAAGCATCCCAACTTTGATGACAGCTCTCTTAATCGTCTGTCTCGGCTCATTGCAAGAAGTATGGCTTCATGGGGACAGGTATACTGCTTGATGTGTTAACTATCACATAATAATGATAATATAATATAGCTCCATGTTTAAGATGGAGAGCGAGGCAGTTAGGCTCAACTACTAGCCAAATTGAACTGTGCTTGGACGTTGGACCTTAAACACTGTTCACATGATCAACTCTTGAATGGTGCCATAGGAAATTGATTTCCCTATTTAAACATTTATTGTAGGATATGTCTGATGCTGCTAAAGCAGAAACGGATCTTCTTGAGATTGTTACGGCAGGTTTGTCAGCTGCTCTCTTCAATTTTTAATTTTTGGGTGCTGTGGGGTGGGTGGAATGGATAGTTCATGTAACTCTGAAGAAAGAGAGAGAAAAGGATGACTCTCTATCTGTTTCTCTAACATAGTGCATCTAATTCAAAAACGATGAAATGATAGAAATTGTCCTATGTGTTGCAGGATATTCTCAATGGGTCACTCGCTTCCCTCGTGTAAGAGATGCTGTTGAGAGATAGCTCGACCGATCCTTCAGTGAAATGTTGGTCTAACACTTACTAACATTAGTCCATAAATGAATCAGTAGTTCTTGTATTGATGCTTTGTTTCTTACAAGTTAGACGAAAGGTTCTATGAATGAGTTAGATTGCTCGACCTGTTCTCCTCTTGTTCGAATGAAATGTGCAAATGTGCAACAGCCAAAGAGTAACACCTCATGCTCCCCAGCTCTCTCTTTTTCATCATCGCTTGTTCACTTGTTCTGGCATATTGTATGTATTGGTACTTGTACTTTTTCCTCTCTAAGTAGAAAACCTTGTAGAGATTGGAGATGCCCAACCAACAATGATTGGAGATGCCCTTATGATCAAAACAGAAATGATAAAGCAACTTGTTCTTGTATATAGCTCATCAATCATCATTGCACTGCAAATGTTTTCTGGGGTGAAACATTATACTGCAGATTAATTCTAAAGGATTATTGAAGAGAACAATAACCAGTCATTATATGGTAAGTTTATGGTTCTTAAAAGATAGCAGTTCATGTGTTGTTGGGCTAGCAACGAGCCCAAGTTAACAAAGCCCAAGCCCTAAAAATGTGTGTGCGTCAACTCAGGCCTAAAATAAAAAAATGGTCACTTCAGCTGCTACTGAGGAACTCAACGTGCAGCGACGACTTTCTGAAGCCGCCATTTTCTTACTCTCTGCCTCTCTGGTATGCCATTTTTCATAGAAATCACCAGAGAAAAAGCGAAATAGGTTGGGGGGGGGGAGAGAGGGGGGGGGGGGGGGAGAGGGGGGGGGGGGGGGAGAGAGAGAGAGAGAGAGAGAGAGAGAGAGAGAGAGAGAGAGAGAGAGAGAGAGAGAGAGAGAGAGAGAGAGAGAGAGAGAGAGAGAGAGAGAGAGAGAGAGAGAGAGAGAGAGAGAGAGAGAGAGAGAGAGAGAGAGAGAGAGAGAGAGAGAGAGAGAGAGAGAGAGAGAGAGAGAGAGAGAGAGAGAGAGAGAGAGAGAGAGAGAGAGAGAGAGAGAGAGAGAGAGAGAGAGAGGAGAGAGGGGAGAGAGAGAGAGAGAGAGAGAGAGAGAGAGAGAGAGAGAGAGAGAGAGAGAGAGAGAGAGAGAGAGAGAGAGAGAGAGGAGAGAGAGAGAGAGAGAGAGAGAGAGAGAGAGAGAGAGAGGGGGGGGGGGAGAGAGAGAGAGAGAGAGAGAGAGAGAGAGAGAGAGAGAGAGAGAGAGAGAGAGGCATGGGGTGCGGGAATTTCTTCTTCACCGTACTGGTGACCTTCTCTGTAGCTCTAATCACATACAACATAATCATCTCAGCCAATTCACCACTTCAGCAAGAGCTTCCCGGTCCGTCAAGGTCATCGTCTTCATCGTCCCTTTCTGTGGACCCCTTAATCAAGATGCCAGTGGACCGATCGAGAGGGAAGTCCGGCAGCTCCAAGAGACTGTTCCACACGGCAGTGACTGCCTCCGATTCTGTGTACAACACG
The DNA here is from genome assembly GCA_030142095.1 of Rubus idaeus. Taxonomy (NCBI): domain Eukaryota; kingdom Viridiplantae; phylum Streptophyta; class Magnoliopsida; order Rosales; family Rosaceae; genus Rubus; species Rubus idaeus. Next base: position 29,943,448 of record CM057966.1, read on the forward strand.
TGGCAGACTAGGATCATGTACTACTGGTTCAAGAAGTTTCAGAACCAACCCGGTTCAGAGATGGGCGGCTTCACTAGGATCCTGCACTCTGGCAAGCCGGACAAGTACATGGACGAGATCCCAACCTTCATTGCTCAGCCTTTGCCTGCTGGAATGGATCGGGTTTGGCCTCTTCTTGTATTTTTTCCTAATTTTATAATTTCCGCGAATAATTCTTTAGGAGACATTGTTAGTTTAGTGAGGCATCTTTGTGATTACTGACAGACCTGAAAGAATTTAAACCCTCAACTAAAAAGATAGCTTGTTTAAGAATTGGAAATGAAATTCTGGAAATGTGCATAGTAATACATCTTGCAATGACAGGGATATATAGTTCTCAACAGACCATGGGCATTTGTACAATGGCTTCAGCATGCAAACATCAAAGAAGAGTACGAGATGCTTTACTGCCTAGTTTCAGTATTCAATAAATCAAATCGTATTCCTTGTGTTCGTCAGGTTTGACTTGTGTGTATGCTATTCTTATCATGTATGCAGTTATATACTGATGTCTGAACCAGATCATATAATCGTGAAGCCCATACCAAACTTGGCTAAAGATGGGCTTGGAAGTGCATTTCCTTTCTTTTACATTGAACCTAAAAAGTATGAGACCGTACTCCGGAAATACTACCCCGAGGACAAGGGACCAATAACTAACATTGATCCAATTGGAAACTCTCCAGTCATTGTTGGGAAGGTATTTGATTTTGGGTCAGTTTTAACAACAGTTTTCTATAGGTTTTCGGTGTTTTGACCGTGTTTGTTTCAAATCAATAATTTATAGGAAGCTCTTAAGAAGATTGCTCCCACCTGGATGAATGTTTCTTTGGCAATGAAGAAGGATCCTGAAACAGACAAAGCTTTTGGTTGGGTGCTTGAAATGTGAGCTCTCCCCTGTTAACATAGTTCTTTGATGGCCTTACAGTAGGTCCCCCCTTTTAAAGCATGATTATCAGAAAGTATTTTTAAGTTAATTTTGTATCATGATATAGGTATGCTTATGCTGTTTCATCCGCTCTCCACGGTGTTGGTAATATCTTGTACAAGGACTTCATGCTTCAGGTTTAGTTGGATTATTATTTCCTTTTCTTACCGTATGATGTATATAAGCTTCATGATGGCAAGTTATAAAATGTTTGGATTTAGCTTTTTGTTATCTTCTACAAGAGCAAGTGATTGCTTCACAAACTGATGCATTTATTGTGGTGTGGTTTAACTTACTAGTGTTTCTCTTTTCTCTTTTTTATGCATATCAGCCTCCATGGGACACAGTAATTGGCAAGAAGTTCATAATTCATTACACTTATGGATGTGACTATAATATGAAGGTACTCTGTTGTCTACAAGCTCTTGTATATCTTCATTTGCAGTGCTTAGGGAGAAGTATGTGGGGAAAATATTGCTTTTGGCAGTTTGATTTACTGCCCAATCTGTTTTTAGTTTTGGAGAAATGAACAGATATGTCAGCTCTCTCTGTAATGAATAAATGAAGGCTAATAATGTTTGATGTTTCTTATAATAGGGTGAATTAACATATGGAAAGATTGGAGAATGGAGATTTGACAAAAGATCTTACGACAATGCTCCACCGCCCAGAAATCTTCCTTTACCTCCGCCTGGTGTCCCAGAAAGTGTGGTATGTATTATCTCTCACCTGTTAGTGTTGCTGTAAAATTTTCCTCGCTAGTGTATCAAGAAGAACAGGCGTTAAGATTTTGGGTATGACTAAACGAATTGCTGAAATTGATTTTTGTCTTGTAGCATTTTTTTTATCTGCAAAATTATCAACATGAGTCATTTACTGCCACTTAACATCTAAGTATGACTGGTCAATTTATTTGAACTACAAAGCCAGTGATAAGAAGTGGAATGGGATACGGTAGGTCGAGTAGGTTTAAATCTTGCCGACAAAAGGAAAATCGTATGCCTTTTATTAAAATTGCATACCATAAGAACTTCCTGTCTGATAGATTCTAGGCCTACAGTTGGATTCCAAGTTTTTCAATTTAAGGTCATCCTTCTTAATCCGGTTACTGTGGTTGACGTTGACCTGAGCGCAGACACAATGGCAAGGCTGAACTCTAATATTATCATTCTGTTATTACCATCTGGGTTGTCAAAGTTTCTCTTTGGAACAGAAAGAGGTAGTATGCTAATATTACTGTGATGGCTTAGGCTTACTTTAATCATAGAAGTTTAGGCTGCTTCATGCTAATTCTAGTTCACAGACAGTCAACTGGGGCTTCTCTCCAACCCAATGCGAAGTCCTGTGGATTGGTTGCCAAGGTCACCTTAGATGAAGAGAGAGTCAAGACTTTGGTTTCTTTTTGCAGACCCAGAATATAGGATATATATATATATAAATATTGTGAAAGGTCTTATGGCAAAAGGTCTCTTTGATACCATTGCAAAAATATCTTACAGACCTTTTGGCAATGGTCCATGTGCAAGAAATTATGATTTTCTGTTTTGATGTTTGCCTCTGCTTATTTATTCTATTTCATCCAGTTGACATTTGGAAATGAAAATATAAATCCTGCAGGTGACTCTGGTTAAAATGGTGAATGAAGCGACAGCAAACATTCCAAATTGGGGGTCATAATAGAAAGAGCCAGTTTGAGCTGATGTAGACACAGAGCCTGTAGATACAAGCTGTGCTGCGTTTTGGTGCAGCATCCACGTATGAAAACTTTTGCGAGTTTCATGTCTCCCTATCAAGTTGGGTTGAACACTTCCATGTGTAACTCTCAATTCAGCTTCATATATATATGCCTGATATTCGGTGTAAAATTCAGGCACAACACCATCTGCATTCTGTGAAGATTGCAGGTGGTTATATAGAAAAACTGTAGCATACAATAAATGCTTGCAATTAGGGTTGTATTCCCAAGTTACAAAGATCATGAATGAGCTGACGATTGACAGGGTCACTTTGTGATCGATGAGAAATGGTAATATCGGGTTTTTCTTGCTGCATTATTTCAGTTTTCTGTGTTGTTACAAGTGCTGGGATCTCCTCTTTATTAGACCTTTCTATCAAGTTATAACCTCAAGTTGAACAACAAGGAAAACTTGAAGCCAAACATCTAAAAAAAATCTCTTGGAGATTAATGATGATAATGTGAATCTCACATTAATTAGAACTAATTGCTTGGTATAAGTGATTCATTATACCAAGTAATTAGTTCTAGTGGAGTATTTGGAAAAGTTTAAAATACATATAATTTTTATTAGTCTTTAATTTTGATTTAGTTTCCGGATTTCATTGCTTTATTTTTGCATAAATTCTCCAGTCAAACCTCTCTTCTCTTGGATAAGTCCTTCAAATAAAATTCCCTTCTATTTTGGCAAACAAACCTGGTTTGATTACAATTAGAGTCTTAATGCAATTCCTATGCAGATAGAGAATCATATATATCCCTGGCCTCTATATATTGGCCACGTACGTACTCTCAAACTTTACAAGACTCCATATTAATTGCTGTGATATTTCATCCATCTAACCCTTAAACTCTTAAGCCATGTATAGAGTAGCAAGCGCCTCGGAGTACTTGGTGATCACCGGGGCCGGAATCGATGATCTGAAGATTGCAAAGAAGGCATGGGTGCTCCCTGGGCAGTCCTCGGCGATCATCGATCTGTCTCCGGTGAACTACACGTTCGAAGTCCAAGCCATGAGCGCCGAGAAGCTCCCATTCGTCCTCCCGGCAGTGTTCACGATCGGCCCCCGCGCCGACGACATGGAGGCCATCGAGAAATACGCAAGGCTCCTGGCGAGCTGTGACAAGAACTCGAAGCACGTGGAGGAGCTCGTCCAGGGCATCATTGAGGGTGAGACGCGTGTTCTGGTGGCGTCCATGACCATGGAGGAGGTCTTCAAGGGCACCAAAGAGTTCAAGGAGGAGGTTTTCGACAAGGTTCAGATCGAGCTCAATCAGTTCGGGCTTTTCATTTACAATGCCAATGTCAAGCAGCTCGTGGACGTCCCTGGACACGAGTACTTCAGTTACTTGGGGCAGAAGACTCAGATGGAGGCCGCCAATCAGGCCAAGGTCGACGTCGCTGAGGCCAAAATGAAAGGTGCCGTCGGCTCCAAGCTGCGGGAGGGGCAGACACTGCAAAACGCTGCCAAGATCGACGCCGAGACCAAGATCATCGCCACCCGGAGGGAGGGCGAGGGGAAGAAGGAGGAGGTTAAGGTTAACACGGAGGTCAAGATTTACGAGAATCAAAGAGAAGCTGAGGTGGCAAAGGCGAATTCTGAGCTGGCAATGAAGAAGGCCGGGTGGGCCAGGGAGGCCCAAGTGGCGCAGGTGGAGGCAGCCAAGGCGGTGGCGCTCAAGGAGGCTCAGCTGCAAAAGGAGGTGGAGAGGATGAATGCCTTGACTATGACCGAGAAGCTCAAGGCTGACTTCTTGAGCAAGGCAACTGTTGAGTATGATACCAAAGCCCAAGAGGCAAATTGGAAGCTCTACCAACAGCAAAAAGCGGCCGATGCGCTTCTTTACCAAAAGGGGAAAGAGGCCGAGGCCATGAGAGCAGCTGCCGAGGCCCAGTTTTATTCTCGCCAAAAGGCCGCTGATGGAGAGTTTTATGCTAAGAAGAAAGAGGCCGAGGGGCTTGTGGCACTCGGCCAGGCCCAAGGGGCTTATCTCAGCACTCTTATGGACTCGATGGGTGGCAACTATGGGGCCGTGAGGGACTACTTGATGATCAATGGTGGCATGTTTCAAGAGATTGCCCGGATTAATGCCGGGGCGGTGCGTGGCCTTCAGCCGAAGATTAGTATCTGGACTAATGGAGGAGAGGGCAATGCGGGTGGCGGTGGAGGTGGCAATGCGGCTATGAAGGAGGCTGCCGGAGTTTACAAGATGCTGCCGCCGTTGTTCAAGACGGTTCATGAACAAACTGGAATGCTGCCTCCCAATTGGATGGGCACTTTGCCTGCTGATAATTGAAGCAATTTTAGTAGTAGAAGTAGTGGAAATTTTAGTGGACATTATTAATTTGATGTAGGGCATATATCCATTTTCAATTATTCATCAAATTTTTTCTTTCATGTATTTGGTTCTAAAATCTTTTATTATTTTCCTGTGGAAGTAGAGTAGGCAGTTCCTAATTAATGCGCAGAAGTGTTATACTGTTATGTAGTACATGTTTTAAATTTCACTTCCCCAGTTCCCCTGGGTAATGTCCGAGTCATGAGACCCAGGACATGGATTTCCTTCCCAAAATTGGAGGGAGGAATTAAATAATGTACTTGCAAATGCACCCTTATATCCAAACATAATGGTCCTTTCTTCTACTTCACCAGTCACCTACTTCCACGTGTCCTCACTGGTTTGACGACTCAAAAGCGCAGCATCTTTAATGCTTTAATGGCCCTTGTGACGCCACTGTCTCTGACCATATGATGACTCTCGCAGAGAATCCAAGCTGTATTCACAATCAACGTCCCACAGTGCCCCCCCTCACCCACCCTTCACCAACTAACTAATCTAACGGCTGGAATCCGTTAGCCCAGACGTGCTAGTGTCAGTGCCTCGAACTACTACACCATTGGATTCTCTCCCTCCTCCCTCTCTCTCTCTCAGCTTTTGCAGCTCTGCTTCTGCGTCAAAGAGCTCCTCTGCACCATGCAATTCTCTCTCTACACTCTATTTCTTCTCCGTTGAAAGCTAGGGTTTCTCTGTTGCTCTCGACCTCTCCGATTCCCTCCACTGCTATGACTATGACTATGAAGGTGTAGCGGTTCGAATGCATATCGGACTTTGATCGCCGATTATCATTTCCGGGAGAAATTCGCTGCATTTGAAGGTTTTGATGGAGGGAGGCTAGGGTTCCGAGAGCTCCGAAAGATGGACAACTGGTGGATGAACAAATGTAATTCGACATTGCCGTCAATGGCTTCCTCGTCTTCTCAGGAGCTTCAGAATCAGGTACTTACTAGTTTAATTTTTTTAATTATTTATTATTATTCTCGTTGTAGTTCGTTTTGGCTAAATTATTCTGTAGTATGTGCATAATGTGATTGATATAAGGTGTTGAATTATGAAGTTGAAGACAGAAGACTAGCTATGCAATGCATATAGTTAAATTGGCAATGGGTGGGCTTTATTATCTGGGATTCTATTGTGTTTCTAGTAGTTCCACTGTACATTTACTGTAACGCTGATTTCTGGCGTTTTATTCCATTGTTTTGGTTGACTGAGAAAACTCTAGGGAAACAACGTTTTAAAGGAAACGACCCTGGTGACATTAATTTTGAATTTTTCTCATGAACTTGCAATGGGAGGCATAGTCATTACTGTTTGTGCCTTGTCTTTTCAACTGATGCTTGTGAAACATTGTGCTCTTGGTGGAAGTTTTTCGTTCTCTTTAAAATTAGGGTGTTTGCTGTTATATCTTTATGTTCTTTGTGCAGGTGAAACATATGTATGCTTTTCCAATTTACTAGTTTGTACTAAATACCATTGTAAACTTGATTATCCTTTTTGTATTTTGTGTCCTTGGCATGTTTGTTCTCACATTACTGACTTAAATTTTCAATTTTCAATGTAGATGGAGATCAATACAGGTTATTTTTCATATCCGCAATGCTCACAAGATTTAAGACCGGCAATGCTTGGTAGGTTGCAGGATCCTCTGCTATCCAGCATCCCGAGGTCAGGTTCCCACAGATCAGAGCATGTTAATTTGGGAAATTCTTTTCTGTCTCTTCTATCTGGGTCGCCATCACTGTTGCAGCGTGATTTTCAAGATTTCTCAAATTCAAAACCTATTGGTACCTCTGGTAAAATTTTACCCGAGGGTAATAATTCCATTATAAATGGTACTCAAAGTGCAATCCCATCAGAAAAGTTGAGTTGGAAAAATCTGCAAAGTGGAGCAGACTTTTGTCCCAATGGTTCATCAAAGGTAGGTCCAAGTTCCGTTTGTGCAAGTAATTCTATATTGCATGATCTGCAGAGTTCAGACCTGGCCAAGGTAGTCATCTGTCACATGGTCCCTGGTAATGAGAAAGTAAAGAGTTCTTATGCCTTGAGTGGGGAATGGCATGGTGCCAGTCCTGCATCTAGAGCAAATATTCAAACTTCAGAAAAAATGCCAGTGGAAGAAAATTCCTTTATATCTAATCAGGCATCTAGTGTATGTCATAGCGCTAGTCCTGCAGATGCTGGGAAGGCTTGTAGAGAAAATATTCATGCTTCACAAAAAATGCCACTGGAAGCAAACTCTTTTATTTCTTATCAGGCATCTAGTTTATGGCATGGCGCCAGTCCTGCAGATACTGGGAAGGCTTGTAGAGCTAACACTGGAACTTCACCAAAAATGCCAGTGGAAGCATACTCTTTTATATCTAACCAGGCATCCAGTTTTATGAATGGTTGCCCTCGTGTTTTCTGCTCGACTACTAGTGAGTGATTTTAAGGACATTGATTGTATCTTGAATTATATGTATATGCTATTTGCTTTTATACTGTGATTTTAACTTCTTCTTCTTTTTTATATATATATATATATATCTGAAATGGTGTTCCTATCATTTGTAAAGGTGGCTATCTACTTCTTAGCAATACTGGACTTCTCGGTATTGTTTGCTCTTGCCATTCTTTCCGCATGTCCGCCTTTAAGTTTTGTGAGGTAGGTTAGTGATTTCTATGTTGCTACAACTTGGCTGATTGTCATATGTATTTGCATAGCAATTGGCTTGTGATTTTGCTTAATATTGCTATACTGCTTTTATTTTGAAGCATTCAGGATTATCTGGTGTTAACCCGGGAGATGCCATTCGCATGGATAGTGGAGAGACCATTGCTCAGTGGTGCAAGCTCTATTTCCTGAAGTTTGGGGTAAGATCATTTTGGCAAATACTTGTCTTTTTTTTTGTTTTTCTTCACGTGCTACTTCTATGTGTATGCACCTTTCTGTACATGTCTATGTGCAACCCATGTGCATGTGCCTGCATGCTTATGTGCATATCTGTATATCTATGTGCACATTTGCTGGTGTGTCTCCCTCAGTTTGTGTGCAATGCACACACGTGAGCGGAGGTATGTGCGGTAAAAATAATATGCTTTATGTGAGATAACAGGTGTTTTTTCTGTCAGTCGATAGTGTAACTCTAGGAACCTGATCCTTTTGACATCAACACTTCTCATTAAATCTCCTTTTGCTCTGTTTTGCTTATTTTGGGTGTAAGGTCAATCACTTTTGGTCATGTTGCATCTAATTTCTCTGTCTTGGTTCTACTGAAAACTATGAGACCACTGGGATATCCCTCTATTTTCTTTTTAAATTTTTTTTACTGTTCATGCATGTGCATTTAGTCTTATAAACAAAATGTTTTGTTTAATTCTAGTCTTATAAAATTTTGAAAATAGTTTTTGTTTTTAGTGTTCAAAGTTTCGAGAAAACTGGATTCTGATACTTTGCATGATGCTTTAGATTAGGATTCCTGGAGATAAGAGTGAATGGGGCTGGCCTGAAGAATTATCAGCAACTGCCGGTTTGATGAAATCTAGTGTGCCTATGCCCAAGATATCCAATAGCTTGTCTGATTTGGTTTGTTCAGCTGGAGGTTCAGTAAGCTCTAAACAGTCTTTTGATGGTGTTTCGCTATCAAAGAATCTTATTACAAACCAGAGTTTGGTTATTGGTGCTGTATCAAATAAACAGCAAAGGAACATTCAGGATAGTAACAACATTTTTCTCAAGGCTTTGACTGGTACTTCACAGCTCAATATGCATATGGCAGATAACCTGATAATGGAACGTGCGATGTCAACATCTAAGTTAGTTGGTAATGGAGCACAAGATGGTTGTCAGTCTATTTCTGCTTATATTGGATCCATGCACAATAGAACCTCTTCCATTGCCCACCCCTCTTTGCAGGAACGAAGAATCATTGGTAAAGAATCAAACTTTTGCAGAATCGAAAACACAAAGGATGGTGCCTTCCGAGATGCTGGAGTTTCAAATATTGAGCTGAGGCTCGGTCAACCTTACCAGTTGGCTCAAACTTCAGGAAATCCAGATCTATCAGCTGTAGGACCACAGCTCTTTGGCACAGTTGTAAATCCAATGAAATCTCTCTTCCCTCAACAGATGGTTGCTAACAGTGCGTCAAAGCTCTTTTTTTTCCCCCCTCCTAAAGCCTATTATCTATGGCACATATATATTTTATTCTATTATTTAGATTCTCCTTTACCTATAATGGCTAGTCAAATATGTAACAATTACTTTTGGATCTTTTTTGCAGGAGCCAATTGCAGGGAAGAGGTGGATTTTAGGCAATGTCATCATTTTTCTGCTCACCCATCCAAACCTAGTAGAAATAGAGATCGAAACCAATTAAACCATGGAAACAATGCATTTGTAATCAGGAATGCCACAGATGAAAGGGTAGAGAATCCAAGTAGCAACCTGGCCCAGGATTCTGTGATTTCACTTCTTACCAATCTCAAGTCTCCACCTAAGGAAAATAAACGATCAAAAGCCAATAACTATATGTTCAATGAAAGTGGGAATATTTTGAGAAATACACTACATTCTGAACCTCAACCTGCTAAGTATGACCTGGCTAATGTCCTGCGTAGCGGGAGGTAATAGTGAAAGGCAACTGGACATGTCTCACTTGGGCTCCTATAAACTAAAAGACAATGATAAAGGGCTGAGTTTTGCTGCTGATGGCTCTCACCTCGCAAAGGATTTGGGGTTTAGAATTCGTAAGGAAATGGAAATTTTTAGCTCTTTCAATAGGTTGAGTGGTAGTGGTGAACCTAGTTTCTTAACAGCACATAGAAACAGCTACTACTCACATCAGTTGTCTGGTGTACCACCAGGTGAACCTGATTCCAGAGCAAGATCCAATTATCCTGAGAAGGTTATTTCTTTTGGAAATAGTGGGCAAGTTGATCATGTCTATCTTCAACCCTTGGCTTCATCTATGGGATCTGGGAAGAAAATTCCACCTCAGGCAGTCTCAAAAGGTATTCCTGTGAGTGCATCAACCTCTTCATCAGATCTGATACCGGTTTTCTGTAGAGATGAGTTAAAAGGAGTTCACACTCATTTGCCTGATGATAATTTAGAAGTGCTTGCACCAAGGCAAATGCAAGAGATATCGAAGCAACAGCATGCGCTGCCTTCCCTTTCCAAGAACCAAGGGGAAGGAAGATTTGGTTGCTTATCTTATATGCAGCATTCTTGTGTTGATACTTCAGCATCTGGGAAGCAAAACCAGAAACTTAGTCTTAGCAGTAAACATGATGTTTCTGAAGCTGCGGTTAAATCACACCAACCTGGTGTTACCTGTAGGAATGGAAGTGATGAAGGTTTTGCTTCCATGACAGGCAAGTACACGCTCTGTGTTTTTTACTATCAATGGACATTTTTGTTTAAGGAGGAATCCTTGTTTATTGTAGTGGTGTGGAATCTTACTGTAGCCTTGTGATCATTCAGGTGTTAACTGCTGTTGTCACTTCTCACGATACGAACAAGGAAATGCATTAGATTCTAAAGAAGTTGATCTGAAACATCAAGTTTCTATTGTTCCTCTTTGTAATGGGCAGCCCTCACCAAGGTTAGTTCAGCATCTATAATGAAAAATCAGTTGTGTGTTTCTAACATTTTTTACTTTCTTTTTTATGTTGATCCTACTTTTTGTAAATCTTAATTTTGACTGGGTCGATTTCACAATTTCTGCTTGATGGACTTGTTGACACTTAAATTTCATGTTAACATCAAGTAAAGGTTGCAAGATGTGATGTCTCAAGGTTATGACATTTTGCAATTTTGAAAGTATCCTTTTTATTGCCAAAGGAAAGGATCCACTGTGCTTTCTAAGACTTGCATTGGAATTTGCGTATCAACATATAAATATAAATGTCAATTTGCTTTGGAATTCACAATCTCTGTTTTTAGTCTGATATAGGTTTTAAGAGTGACTAGTTGGAGGCCTTATCTCTGTGTTTATGAATTGATGCCAATTGCCTTCAATCTTCAAGTGCACATGCTCACATGCAGTCACAAATGTAAATCCATTCTACAGATAAATATATACCTCTACATACAAAAATATCACACTCCTAACTCTTAGCTTACAGCCTGCAATGCAGGAATATGGCATCATTTAGAAGACTAAATCCCCCATGGCTCCCTACACAAACAAAATAAAGATCACATAAATAAAACTGTCTTCGTGCATACTTGGCAAATATTTGTACTACTGAGTGTCCTTTGTTTTGCATATTAGTCATGCTCTATGAAGCTTTTTTTTTTGGTAGAAAGTGTTTTGGTTTACTCATGAGATTTCCTTTTTACTGGGTTGAATCTATAATATAGTTTTTCTTAATTGATTATCTGTTGCATTTGTCCTCTAACAATTATCTTCTTTATTTATTCTTTTTAACGTAATAGAAGCGGAAAGAACATCACTGAGCCTAGTGAGCATGAAAGGTTCTGTCACAAAGTGCCCTGTGGTTATTTTCATAGCAGCTCCAGTTGTGCAGCCTACAGAAACTGTTTAGAAAGGAATTTTGAATCCAGAGTTGGAAGCTTTCCTGCTGCGTCTAAGGAACAAATGAGAACAGTCAATAGTGAAGCCTCTATGATATTTTCTCCACAGTTTGCTAACGACCATAATGTTCAAAAGGATAAAACTATTTCCGTAGATCATAAGAGAAAGTTGAGTGGAGAACTACCCAAGAACAACGCTTATCATACTTCTCAGTGGAGAGATGTGCCAAGTAAGGTCAAAGGGGTTTCAGATGTGACACGTGTGGACCGTTTAGCTAATCTGTTTGATGCAACAAGACAAGACAGAGAGAAACTTGGAGATACTTGCGTTAAATGCTTCAATGCGACTGTGCAGATAGCGGATTCCTTGAAAGAGCATGAAGTATCTAATATATCTTCTGGATGCTCTGCAGCCACGGTTAGTCAGCCATCAATTGAGATTAACAATGTGGATTCTTCAACTAATTATGCTGGGGATAATGGGTGTGGAAGCAATTTTGTTGTTGATGAAGGATCAGGCATTGACAAAGCCTGGTCATCAGATGATGCACTTGAATGTGAAAAAAGTGCCGAGTTCCTTGCCTCTACTGGTTCCAGCCTGAGGAAAGTCGGGGATCCGAATAATTTAAAGCATCAATCTTCATCTTGCCTTCTTGATGACCTTAAACTCCTAAACTCTTTAACATGGCAGAAAGGTCGAGATCAAGTTCTAGCTGGGCTTGCCCTTCATGAAAAAGACAAACATATTCAGAACTCGGAGAGAGGCTTGAAGATTGGGAAGAGAAAGAGAGAACTGGGATTGGACATATCGAATGCTTCATGTCCCACTTCAGATCCATCTCGAGTACGACAAGAAAATCCCAAGAGTAATGGCACTTTTCAGTTTACCTCCCGACCATCAGAGAGTTTGAAGATGCTTCTTCCATCAAGGAAATCGGAAACTCATACCATTGAGCAGTGTATTACTCAATCCAGTTGTAATCCCAGACTGCACATATCATCTTCAGCAAAGAAACTCTCGCATAGAAGTGATTTACACAGACTGAATAATGACAAAGACAGAGAGATGAGTAGTGTTTTCCAGACAGAACTAAATGGTGGTACTAACAATTGTGAAATTGCTGAAGTTTCTGGTGGGAACAAATGTAAAATGGATTGCAGTTCCAATGCTTTTAGGCAGTTCCAGATACAAGAATCGAGTCGAGAGAATGCTAAAAAAACGAAGTTCAGTTCTGTAGATGGTTTCAAACCAACTTCTAGTCAGCAAGTGAATATTGGTCATAGGAAGGCAAGGCCAATAGTGTGTGGAAAATATGGTGAATTAGCTGATGGAAGTTTGACTGGAGAATTGTCAAAACCGGCAAAACTTGTTCCTCTCAGCAGGGTTCTTAATTCTGCCCGAAAGTGCACACTCCTCAAACATTGTAACCCTAAATCAACTTCCAAGAGGGAGTTGAAGAAGAGGAACCTTGGTGGGGCTGTCATATGCAATACATATGACTTGAAGACTGAAAAATTCAACAAATGTCATAATGCTACAGTTTGTGGTAAAATTAATGACACTTCCATGAGAAAAAAGAAGAAAGAATGCTCCAGTGGAGATGGGGAATTTCATAAAGAGTTGTTCTCATTGGAGAAACAAGGAGATGATCAAAGTGAAAAGGATCATCGTAAGCTAGATGGTATTACCCATACTCGATTGCAGCTGAAGCCTAAGGAAATTCGGAAACGCAGCATATATGAATTGACAGAAAAAGGTAAAGATACAAATATTGTTCTATTTCTTTTTCATTTAATCTACACAGGAAGTTATTTACTTTTTAGTTTTCCCTGATATTGGAAGTATTCTTGGTTATAGTAGAGCTTTTAAACCTAAGTTTCTTTTAGGGCACGCCGTCCCTGATTGCAGCTTCCCTGTGCTGTTTACATATTTAATTGTGATGACTGTAACTTGCTTTTGGCTCTATTTGTTTTACATGAATGGTATTTATTCATCAGGGGAGGATCCCGGCTCTAAAAGTTCTTCTGTTTCAAAGATATCAAATTGCCTTCCAGCAATGAAAGACGGCAAACTTGTAAATACCGGCGAAGATAGTGGATTGTGCCAACTTAGTGCTAAAAAGTGAGCCAGAAAAGATCTCTGTAGTTATTTTGCATTTGTAGTTTTCTTATATAGTTTCTGTAAGGAATCAGAAATGACAAGGTTTCCGATTCTTGGCACCTTCTATAAATGATGGTTCTAAATTTGAATTATAAATGGAGATGATTGGTTTAAAGTGTTTTGGTTTTAGCGAATTCCGGTGCAGTTCTACTCAAGAGCATTGGTGCCATTGTGATCTCAACTCAGATGCATTCTGCTGTGTCTGTGGTAGCTCAAACCAAGATGAAATCAATAAGTTATTGGAGTGTAGTCAATGTTTAATCAAAGTATGTGGCTATCCAGAGCATGTTCAACTTCAATTTCCTGTGTAGTTTCTCTTACAAATATAGTTCGGTGATTAATAGTGTGGTGATTCTGAGTAGTGTCGTGATGAATAGGTGCATCAGGCTTGTTATGGTGTGTCAAAAGTACCTAAAGGCCGTTGGTCTTGCCGGCCATGTCGGACTAGTTCAAAAGATATTGTAAGAGACGGCTGTTATTTCAAATTTATTTATTTGTTCATTTAACTATAAAAAATAATTGTGCTTTTTTACTGAAAGATTTGTTAGACTGGAGAGATTGCGAGATCATTCCTCTTCAAACCTTTTTAGTATGTGGCTTTCAAATTTGCTTATTCTTTTGTTTAGGTTTGTGTTCTTTGTGGTTATGGTGGTGGTGCCATGACTCAAGCACTGCGGAGTCAGACAATTGTGAAAAGCATTTTAAGAGCTTGGAACATTGAAACAGAAAGTGGCCCTAAGAATGAGCTTTGTTCTGTAAATACTTTGCAAAAAGACTCAACTGGGCTGCATTGCTCTGGCAATGGACATGAAGAAAACTCTTCCTTTTCTGTGTTTCAACCTGAAAATGGTCAGCAGCGTACAGCTCTGAGTAAAAGGGGTATGTCCCACGACGCTGATGTTGTTGTGAATTCCCCTCTTGTTAGTAAGATAAAGGTACAGAACAGCATTATAGTGGGATTAGTTGATTCAGCAACTAAACAGTGGGTTCATATGGTTTGTGGGCTTTGGACTCCTGAAACACGATGCCCGAATGTTGACACCATGAGTGCTTTTGATGTATCTGGTGTTCCTCTCCCTACAGCAGATATGGTAAGCATTGATTTCAATAATTGGACGCAAAACAGATAATAGTGATATAGTATGTGTAAAAGATCTGAATTAGTGTTTGGAAAATTGGAGAGGTTTAAATCACAATTAGGTTTGGGGAATCACTCCAAGGGAAGAAAGCATCGTTCATTTTCTGTCAATTACATGATTCACATCCCCTTTTCCCTTTAATGCATTTGGTGGTATCCTCTATAGTAGGGGTGAAGTACTAGATTTTATTCTCTATGCTGCTTGGCATTATTTCTCATATTACTTTTCCTTTCTTCACTTTTCCAGGTTTGCTGTATGTGTAAGCGAGCAGGCGGCTCATGTATACAGTGCAGGGTTGAAAATTGTTCTGTTAGATTTCATCCATGGTGTGCTCATCAGAAGGTCTTGCCTCTTTCTAAACTGTTGAACATACATCCATGACCTTTGTTATGTATAGTGGTTTATTTCATTTATTACTGGAAGGTAACAAAAGGATAACGCTACTCTTCCCTGAGTAGTTGAATTGACCGGTCAATACTAAAGTTATTGATTGTGCTTCTTGTCATTGGTTTTCTTCTGCATGCCCCATTCAGGGTCTGTTGCAAACCGAGGTTGAAGGCGTTGACAATGAGAATGTTGGTTTTTATGGAAGATGTGCACTTCATGCTACTCAGCCCATTTGTAAATCAGACTACCCTGTTGACACTGAAGCTGGTTGTCTGGAGGAAGAGAAATTAGCCTGCGTCAGAACTGAGGTCCTTTCTTTGAGGGTTTTGAATTTTTTTGTTCTTGTATCTGTGTAAGGGTGTCACTGGGGTTCCTAGGGGACCAAGGCATTTATATTATAATTTTTTTTCCAGGTGTTTTTTATGTGTTTAAGGGTTACCTGGGAGTCTGGGACTGAGACATTTATTTTTCGATTTTCTTTGTTTTGGTTATTTGTATGTGTTTAGGGTTACAAGGGCCGTAAACGTGATGGCTTCAGGCATAAATATTGTGATCAATCGAAGGGAAGGGATGGATGCCTTGTTCCTCAGGAGCAGTTAAATGCTTGGGCTTATATCAATGGGCAGAAGCCATGCACACAGGAGCTTCCTAAACTGGCAATATCGGATATAGAGCATGACTCTCGGGTATGTATAGAAGTATGTCGTCATTGTATTTGGTTATTTAACCAGTGTTGTATAAAGTATGATGCAATACAACTCTATGGCTAACACAACGTGCAAGTAAAAAGTATGTCTCATTTCATGATAACGGTGCATATTATGTTAGAGAGGCTCAATCTTTGTTTAGTTTTCAAGTAATCATATATTTAATTGTGTCATGTATGAATGTTTGCAAATGAGATATGGGGTTTTTGGTTATCCAACTTGTTTTGTGGAAACGTGGTGCAGTAAACTATTAGGTCTGACGCACTGTGAAGAAAGATGGATATGGTATTTCATTTCATGATGGGACTGTTAATATTGTGTGAAACATAGAAACTAGTTGGCTCTTCTTTATCTTCCCTTGTAGACCGCACACATAGACATATATAATAACATGTTTAAGCTTACGATTGCAATTGAGCAAGATTCAGGATTTTGAGGATTATAATTGAAACTATCTGCAGTTTTCTTTCAATTTTCAAGCAAAATGTAGCAGATGTTTTGACATCCATATTAAAAGAACTCAATCGGTGCAATTTAATAAGTTAAATGTATTTCATAATTAAGCAAAATGTATTTTTAACTAATGTCATTTAGTTTTATCATTTCACGCATTTATAATAAAAACAACTAATGACTGTAATTTGGATTTGTTTTCCTGTTTGTTGCTTTTCGAGACTTTTTTCTGTTTATGACGTTACCATGCTCAGACTACTTACCCATATAACTTTTCCTGTTACTTGCAGAAAGAATATGCACGCTATAAGCAAGCAAAGTCTTGGAAGCATCTTGTAGTATACAAGTCCGGCATACATGCCCTTGGTCTTTACACATCTCGGTTCATTTCCCGTGATGAAATGGTTTGATATTTTTATTTCTTAATAGGCACATACTTTCCCATAATTGCAAAAATGATGTATATATCCTTGGGCTTTTGTAGGTTGTTGAGTATGTTGGAGAGATTGTGGGGCAACGTGTTGCTGATAAAAGGGAAAATGAATATCAATCCGGAAAAAAACTTCAGTACAAGAGCGCATGCTACTTCTTCAGGATAGACAAAGAGCATATTATTGATGCTACATGCAAAGGAGGGATTGCTCGATTTGTTAACCATTCCTGCTCGGTAATTCTCTCGTCTTCAGTTTCAGCTGTATGTTTATGCCAAATCTAAACCTATAGTGAACCAGTTGCTGGTTTTCTTGGATTCCAGCTTTTTTAAAATCTTGATGTCCTTGTACCTCACTCTTAGTCTCACTTTGTTTTGTTATTGATGTACCTCACCAGCCAAATTGCGTTGCCAAAGTGATATCAGTGAGGAATGAAAAGAAGGTAATTTTTCCTCTCTTTTGAAGTATCGTTTGTCCTCTCGTTTGATATCAGTTAGTAATGTCTTGCGGGTTTTCCCAATTGGCAGGTTGTATTTTTTGCAGAGAGGGACATCTTCCCGGGAGAAGAGATAACATATGACTACCATTTTAACCATGAGGATGAAGGTAAGAAGATTCCATGTTTTTGTAATGCAAAGAATTGCAGGCGCTACTTGAATTGAGACAATGTATTTAATCCTATAAATTATTGTAAATCTTTGTATTGAGCAGAAACTGATCCAGCATGCCAATTAACAGTTCAAAGTGCACACCTGCACCAACTCAATTTTTCTTCCACAAAAGTAAAACTGGACCTTGTAAATAAAAAAAAAGAACAAATAATATATTGTAACAAAAAAAAAAGAACAAATAATTTATAAGGTGCCTTACATGTGATACCAGAATTTGTAACCGAATTAAAATGAGAAGAAAAAAAAACATAAATGCTAACTGCTGACAAAATTAACTCCCAGTAATACTATCTTTTTATCTTAATCTCCCACATTCTCATGCCTCAATTCCCAGTCGAGTTGTTACTTCTTAGGTTGAGAATCTTCAGCTGGCAAAGTTCCCATCCATTTGGGAGGCAGCATTCCAGTTTGCTCATGAACCGTCTTGAACAATGGCGGCAGCATCTTATAAACTCCGGCAACCTCCTTCATAGCCGCATTGCCAGCGCCGTCTGCAGTCTCTCCGCCGTTAGTCCAGATACTAATCTTAGGCTGAAGTCCGCGCACGGCCTCGGCATTAATCCTAGCAATCTCTTGATACATCCCACCACTGATCATCAAGTAGTCCCTCACGCCTGCATAGTCGCCACCCAACGAGTCCAGAAGAGCGTGCAGATAACTACCTTGGGCTTGTCCAAGTGCCATAAGTCCCTCGGCCTCTTTCTTCTTTGTATAGAACTCTCCATCAGCAGCCTTTTGACGAGCAAATAACTGTGCCTCAGCAGCTGCTTGCACAGCCTGAGCCTCTTTCTGCTTTTGGTAAAGATTGGCATCTGCGGCCTTTTGCTTCTGGTAGAGATTCCAGTTTGCCTCCTGCGCCTTGGTTTCGGCCTCAACGCTGGCCTTGCTCAAGCACTCAGCCCTGAGCTTCTCAGTCATAGTCAATGCATTCATCCTCTCTACCTCCTTTTGCAACTCGGCATCCTTCAACGCCACCGCCTTGGTCGCCTCCACCTCGGCCACCTGGGCCTCCTTGGCCCACCCGGCCTTCTTCATTGCCAGATCAGCATTGGCCTTGGCCACCTCAGCTTCCCTCTGGTTCTCATAAACCTTCACTTCTGTCTTGACCTTAATCTCCTCCTTCTTCCCATCTCCTTGCCTCTGAGTGGTTATGATCTTGGTCTCCGCGTCGATCTTGGCGGCGTTCTGCAGAGTCTGGCCGTCCCTCATCTTGGCGCCAACCTCACCCTTCATCTTGGCCTCGGACACGTCAACCTTGGCCTGGTTGGCAGCCTCCATCTGAGTCTTCTGCCCCAAGTAACTGAAATACTCTTGTCCCGGAACGTCGACCAACTGTTTGACGTTGGCGTTGTAAATTACAAGGCCGAACTGATTCAACTCCAGCTGAACCTTATCGAAAACCTCCTTCTTAAACTGTTTGGTCCCCTTGAAAATCTCCTCCATGGTCATGGAGGCGGCGAGGACGCGAGTCTCTCCCTCGATGACGCCCTGGACGGTCTCCATGACGTGGCTGGAGTTCTTGTCGTGGTTGGAGATGAGCCTGGCGAACTTCTTGAGAGCCTCCTTGTCGTCGTCGCGAGGGCCGATTGTGAAGACAGCTGGGAGGACGAAAGGGAGCTTCTCGGCGCTCATGGCTTGAACTTGGAATGTGTAGTTCACCGGAGAGAGGTCGATGACTGTGCATTTTTGGCCGGGGAGGATCCATGCCTTCTTTTTTATCTTCAGGTCATTGATCCACGCACCAGTGATCACCAGATACTCCGAAGCGGCTGCTACTCTATACATGTTTGCGATTTGATTTGGTTTATTGGTTAGCGTTTAGGTTAAACTGATCGATGAGTCTTCTCAAGTTTGATCGCCTACATATATAGAGAGAGGAGTCGGTCACGGAGAAATCCGTGTCCTTGGTGCAAAAGGACTTATAGTTCTTCTCTAGTTCTCTCTATGGGAATTAGACTCCTAATTAAGTTAAACATAGATTTTAAATATTTCCCAATAAAAACCCATTCTACTCCCAATAAGAACAAAATTATGATATGTTATAATTTTATTTTCCTAATTAAACAAGGACAGTTTCCGTTCCGTTTCGTTTCAAATTGTAGATGAGATCAACCGCTTCTCTATTTTTTACAATTTTTCAAAGTCAAATTGGAAAACTAGAAAATTTATAAAAATTAAAAGATTCGAGATTTTTGAGTTTTGTCAATTGGATCAACTTTTAAAAAACATGTTTTACCAACGATAATTTTTATTTTTTTTTGCTAAAACCATGGATTTTTACTCAAAATCGTGGGTTATAACACACAATTTCTGGCAAAAATCGTATTTTTTTTTAATTTTGCACCAAAATCTTCTCTCACTTAAATCATGATTTTTATGGACTTATCAAGTTGACATAATGCAAAAATATCGACTCGTTTATTCTTTACGATTTTCCATAGTCGGAAATCTAGAAAATTCATAAAAAATAAACAATTCGATATTTTTCAATTGGATTAGCTATTAAAAAATATGATTTACCAATCGTGAATTATTTAGATTTTTTTTTTGCCTAAATCATTGTTTTTCACAAAAAACCGTGGGTTATAACACACGATTTATGGACAAAATTGCATGTTCTAATTTTCATACCAAGATCTTTCCACACTCAAATCAAGATTTTTAAGGACTTCTTGATTTGACAAAACGAAAAATTATCGACCTATTTATTTTTTACGATTTTCAAAGTCAGAAAACTAGAAAATCCATAAAAAAATGATTCGAGATTTTCGAGTTATGTCAATTGGAACACCTATTAGAAAATATGTTTTACCAATAGTGAATTTTGAGAATATTTTTTTCGAAACCATGGTTTTTCACCCAAAACCGTGGATTATAACACACGATTTTTGGCCAAAATTGCATATTCATATTTTCGCACCAAAATATTTTCACACTAAAATTATGATTTTTATGGACTTCTCGAGTTGACAAAACGCAAAAATAATGACTCTTTTATTTTTTACTATTTTCCAAATTTGGAAAACTAGAAAATTCATTACAAATAAACGATTCGAGATTTTTGAGTTCTGTCAATTAGAACACCTATTAAAAAAAATGTTTTATCAATAATAAATTTTTG
This sequence comes from Rubus idaeus, assembly GCA_030142095.1. NCBI lineage: Eukaryota > Viridiplantae > Streptophyta > Magnoliopsida > Rosales > Rosaceae > Rubus > Rubus idaeus. Next base: position 29,964,080 of record CM057966.1, read on the forward strand.
AATTTTTTTTTTTTGCCAAAACCATGTTTTACTTTTAAAACCGTGGGTCAAAATTGTATATTTTTATTTTCGTACCAAAATCTTTCCACATTCTAATCATGATTTTTAAGAACTTTTTGAGTTGACAAAATGCAAAATTATTAACTCGTTTAATTTTTTTTACGATTTTTCAAAGTCGGAAAAGAAGAAATTAAAAAATATATATAAACAATTCGAGATTTTTGAGTTTTGCCAATTGTAACACCTTTTAAAAAAATATGTTTTCCCGATGGTAAATTCTTTAAATTTTTTTGCCGAAACCCTGGATTTTTACTCAAACCGTGGGTTATAACACACGATTTTTTGCCAAAATCACAAATTCTTATTTTTGCACCAAAATCTTTCCACACTCAAATCTTGATTTTTATGGACTTTTGAGTTGACATAACGCAAAAAATATTGACTATTTATTTTTTACGATTTTTCAAAGTCGGAAAATAATAAAATTTATAAAAATAAACGATTCGAGATTTTTGAGTTCTATCAATTAGAACATTTTAAAAAATATATATGTTTTACCGATGGTAAACTTTTTAGAATTTATTATTTTTTTTGCCGAAACCATAGATTTTTACTCAAAACGGCACACGATTTTTAGTCAAAATTTCATATTCTTATTTTTTTTTAAAGAGGATTTTTGTATTACGAATGGTTTTTCACCTAAAACCGTGAGTTATAATACACGATTTTTGGCCAAAATTGTATTTTCTTATTTTTGTTCTAAATTTTTTCCAAACTCAAATCATGATTTTTAAGGACTTCTCGAGTTGATAGAACGTAAAAATATTGACTCGTTTATTTTTTACGATTTTCCAAAGCCGAAAAACAAGAAAATTCATAAAAAAAATAAACGATTCTAGATGTTTGACCAAAGTCAGTTGGAACACCTTTTAAAAAATATGTACTACCAATGCTAAAGATTTGGCACAGGCAAAGTTAAAGGGCAATGGGGTTTGGTGTGTGGCACCTCCAAACGTGTTAAACCGTGTCAACCATTTTTTCCCTGCAACTTTGTCCATGAAAAAACTTTACGAACATTGAAAAATGATTTTTAAAGCTTTTCCAATTGACTTTACTCAAAAATCTAGAGTCATTTGTGAGTTATGATTTTTCAAAGTTGGAAAAGTTAAAAAAAAAATCATAACCTACAATCGAGTAGGGTTTTCCGAGCAATGTCCATTGACACATCTTTTAAAAATCATGTTTTACCAATGGTGAAGTTTTAACACTTGTAAAGTTGAAGAGAAAAGTACGGCTCACAACAAGGCATCCTGAGGTGCTCTTGACACTTTTAACGATGTTCATGCTCTCAAGGCTAACGATGTTTATGCCCATGCTAAGGATGTCTACGCGATTTGTCAAAGTCGGAAAACTAGAAAGTTCATGAAAAAAAAAGATTTGTGATTTTTGAGTTGTTTCAATTGAAACATCTTTAAAAAAATATGTTTTACCAATGGTGAATTTTTTTTTAGAAATTTTTAATTTTTTTGCCGAAATCATGGTTTTTCTCGCAAAATTGTGGGTTATAACACACGATTTTTTGCCAAAATCGCATGTTCTTATGTTCTTTGTTGGTGATGAAAATCCCCCGAATTATATATGTAGCTAGCGTCCATAAGGTTTTTGTTTGAGAAGAGATTCGAGTCCTTGTAACTGGTACAAAAAAAATACTTTTTGTGAAATGAAATGAAAATAAATAAATTTTGCTGATTCAAGATCTGAGAATATGTATGGTAAAACACAGTTTTCAGTGAAATATGATTGGTACTCATAAATAAGATTAAACGAACTGTGACAACAAAATTAAGAAATTATTAAATTGTTTTTTGCTCATGAATTCCATCCAATTGGGAGGCAGCAATTTTCCTAGGGTTGACGAATGTGGCCTTTGTGTTATGTCAAGGAAATTAATTCAAGAGAAAGACACTATATAATTATATATGTACATGTTTCAATTTGAAGTCAAGTCGCTAGAGCTGCCCGAGAGAGAGTTATCAGGCCAAGTGATCCCCATCCAACTGGGAGGCACCACTCCAGTTTGTTCATGAACCGTCTTAAACAACGGCGGCAACATCTTGTAAACTCTGGCAACCTCCTTCATAGCTGCATTGCCACCACCGTCCCCGGCCTCTCCGCCATTAGTCCAGATACTAATCTTTGGCTCAAGGCCACGCACCGCCTCTGCATTAATCTTGGCAATTTCTTGAAACATCCCACCATTGATCATCAAGAAGTCCCTCATGGCAGCATAGTTGCCTCCCAACGAGTCCAAAAGGGTGCGCAGGTACACACCTTGGGCTTGTCCAAGTGCAATTATCCCCTCGGCCTCTTTCTTCTTTGCATAGAATTCTCCATCCGCAGCCTGTTTGCGTGCATAGAATCGAGCCTCTGCAATTGCTTTTTCTGCCTGCGCTTCTTTCTCCCTCTGGTAAAGAATTGCTTCCGCCTGCTTTTGTTGCTCATACAGCCCCCAATTTGCCTCTTGTACCTTTGTTAATTTACCAATAGTGTTAGCTAGCTTAAAAAAAATGTGTAACTAAAATGAACGTACAAACACAAGGTTACCTTGGTTTCATATTCAACAGTAGCCTTGCTCAAGTACTCAGCCTTGAGCTTCTCAGTCATAGTCAATGCATTCATCCTCTCCACCTCCTTTTGCAACTGGGCCTCCTTCAACGCCACCGCCTTGGTCGCCTCCACCACGGCCACCTGCGCCTCCTTGGCCCACCCGGCCTTCTTCATTGCCAGCTCAGCATTCGCTTTAGCCACCTCAGCTTCTCTCTGATTCTCATAAACCTTCACCTCCGTCTTGACCTTAATCTCCTCCTTCCCCTCCCCTTTCCTCTGAGTCGATATGATGTTCGTCTCGGAGTCAATCTTGGCAGCGTTTTGCAATGTCTGCCCCTCCCTCAGCCTTCATTTTGGCCTCGGCCACGTCAACCTTGGCCTGATTGGCGGCCTCCATCTGAATCTTCTGCCCCAAGTAACTGAAATACTCATGTCCCCGAACGTCCACCAACTGTTTGACATTGGCATTGTATATCAAAAGCCCGAACTGATCCAGTTCCAGCTGAACCTTCTCAAACACCTCCTTCTTAAACTCTTTTGTCCCTTTGAAGACCTCCTCCATCGTCATCGAGGCCGCCAGGACACGTGTCTCGCCCTCGATGATGCCCTGGACGAGCTCCTTAACGTGGTTGGAGTTCTTGTCGTGGTTGGAAATGAGCTTGGCGTATTTCTCGAGGGCCTCCATGTCGTCGGCGCGTGGACCGATGGTGAAGACGGCGGGGAGGACGAAAGGGAGCTTCTCAGCGCTCATGGCTTGGACTCCGAAGGTGTAGTTCACCGGAGAGAGGTCGATGATCACAGAGGACTGGCCGGGGAACACCCATGACTTCTTTGCGATCTTGATGTCTTTGATTCCGGCGCCGGTGATCACTAGATACTCCGAAGGGCTTGCTATCTTATACATGGTTTCGTTTGCAAGCTTAGCTAGCAAGCACAATTGTTCTAATGAATAGCCAAAGTGGCGTTTGAATCACTCAGTGGAATATGAGGAGATAATCACGTGAGATAATCAATCAGGAGATAATCACGGTTCTAATCTATAGTGTTTTTAAATGAATTTCCTAGAATATAAAGCTAAGTATTTGGTTGTTAGTCCAGTATATTTAGGCATTCAAATTTGATAGGATTCCAATATATTGATTTTAGATATGTTTTCTTGTTTAAATATCGTGTAATGCTTTTCGTAACCCAATACCCAAACGCAAATGGTGATTCGATGAAAGGTTCTACTTACCGATTGGGGCCTAAACTCAAATAGACTTGTCCAACAGAACAAGAACCATAAGAGATGACATCAGCCGACGGAGTAATCCTCCATTCAGTTCTTATATAAAACACTTGAGAAAATGGAATTTTCTTCCAACTATCCCACGAAAATTATCAATGGAGATCAAAGTTAATAATAAATTTGTGAGTAGTTTCTCTGATATTCAACAATTTCAAAATTAGACCAACCAGAAACCTCTAAAATTGCTACACATTACATCTCTGATAAACCATGACAGGCCAATTCACATTCCACAAAGAATGAATGTGAAAACAATGGCAAGCACAGGTTTTGACTCCAGTGCAATGGCAATTCATTGTGCCCATACATAACCAGACATCGAGAGTATAACGATTTTTTAGCAGACAACATAGTATTGTGACAATAACAATCAAAATTATGGTTCTCAAGAAAACCTTTAACATTCAGAATACATAAGGTGCGAATTAAAATGGCAAAAAAAAGCTTAATGTTCAAAGCAAAATTCATTCTAATTTAGTTGCATAAATAACACTAAAGGACTGCCCCGAATTGCTATCTCATGCTCCAGTGAATGCCTTCTTTCCACCGGTGGAAGACCCAGCTGGAATCACCTTCAACACATTAAACCTCACTGTCTTTGACAATGGCCTACAAAAATGGAAAGAAAAGTTCAGATGAAACACACAGCTAACACAACATAAGATTCAAATATAAAAGTGAAATGGCTACACTTTCAACAGTGATAAGAAGTAAAATGTTTGGAACTAACCTGCACTGCCCAATGGTGACATAATCGCCCTCCTTCACACGGAAGCATGGTGAAACGTGGGCTGGAATGTTTGAGTGCCTCTTCTCATATCTAAAAAGTATTGACAGATTAATTTCCCTGATGCAATAAATAAAGCACACCACTAGACTTTTTCATGGTGATTTGACACGAATTACCTTTGGTATTTCTTTATGTAGTGAAGGTAATTGCGCCGAACAATGATAGTCCTTGACATCTTTGCACTGTGGCAAGTACCAGCCAGTATGCGACCCCTGATAGAGACATTGCCAGTGAATGGGCACTTCTTATCAATGTATGTTCCTGTAGAGAAGGAACAATAATTCTTTATTGTAAACCATAAATAGCAAACTTGATTGGAGATATAGCAGGACATTGCACCATTTACATATACAAGACTATTTCTAGCCAGATTCACTTCCCTACTTCCACTCAAGAACAGGATTGTTGTTTCACAAGCAAGATCTAATTCCTGAATAATAATATTACTTAACAGACTATACAATTTGATGAAGTGACATATTGATATTTAGAGAGCATCATCTCATAAGAAAAAAACATTAAGTTCATTTCAGGTTAAAAACACTAACCAGCATCCAAATGTATAAATTTCAAGACTAGTCTCAAGGGAAACCAATACAATTACTAGTTCAATCATGGGTACATATCTAACCACAATGCAAACGATTTAACAAAAAACTCAGAACACCCAATAAACACATCCAACATTGAGAAAGAATCTGAAGCGAAAAACAAATAACAAACAACACAAATTAAACTTCAACCATGAGAAAAGGCAAACTCGATTGAATCGAACCTTCAATAGCATCTCTGGGTGTCTTAAAGCCCAACCCAACGCTCTTCCAGAAGCGATTCCCTCCTTTTCCAGGCCTCTTTCCTTTGGCACTCTTCTTAGAGCTGCAAAATTTCACATCAAATTCATGTTTTATACAACAAGTATCGCCACCACTCCCTCTTAAACTCAAAAAGTGACCTCAGCTAAACATGGTTACAGAAACAAGTATAATAGCTCGGATCTTAATCTCAAATAAGCTTAATGAGCTAATAAGATTATGAAAACAGATCATACCTAAGGAACACCTTGGGCTGTTTGAGGAAGGCCTTCTCCGTCTGCAACCAAACGCACACATATATAGATTAAGGAACAGCTAATTGAATCGGAACCTACTCTTGACGCAGATGAACTTAGAGAGAGAGAGATAGAGAGAGACAGAGAGAGATGTAACCTGTTCCGCCATTTTTGAGCTTTGTGGAGACTGGTTGAAGCCGGCGCCGCTTAGAGAATTTGTTTGCTCCTTAGCGAGAATCAGCGGAAAGTGTGAGTGCCGAGCTTGATATGAAATATATGTGGAACCCTAATAGCGTCAATGACTAAAATGTCCTTCTATTAGATTGCGAGGCCTGTGGGCTGTGAACTCTCGGCCCGAATGGTTGCGTCAGAAAATTTAGGGCCCAATGTATTAACAAAAGTCAGGCCCAGTCTTGGATGGCGGGAAACTGGGAAAGCCGGGAAACCAGCCTGAGATTGTGGTCCTACGTGGATTTCTGTCCACAAAAAAGAAAAAACCAAGGAAATAGAAATTCCTTGAGGGACGAGCCGTTAAAAGGCTGACACGGTTTTTGGGACCCCCGGCAGCCTATAACCTTTTGAATTTTCTACACCTTCACAGACCACTTTTCATGATTTTAAACTCGCTCGAGATGGACGAATCTGCCCTTTCCTTCGGTGGATTTGATTTCATTTTCCTTTCTATTATTGTAGCTAAATGTTAGGTGGTTCTGATGTTGTTATTTTACCTTCAAAATTAATTGTATCGATATGTTCAAAATAAGGGAGCTTTTACATTTTCAAGGCAAATAGCGACGTCAACTAGTGGTTGCCTCATTAAATTGTATCTAAATCTAAAACTAGTCCATACATAAATTAAAATGTAATAGTATTTAGAATTTTATTCACCCATAATTTAAATACGACTCGTTATAAATTTGTCTTTCTAATGTTGCATTTTGTATTTGTTTGCTATTTTTCTTTCAATGGTTTGTTATAGCTTCTTTCGAATCGGTGAAGTATGCTATATTTTTATTATTAAATTTTCATTCAAAGGAGTGGTAGATTGTATCAGTAAAAACAAAACAAAAAATAAAACAGAAAAAAGAGCCTCATATATTAGCAAAAAAAAAAACCCATGAGGATATTTGTGTCAAAGTACCTCCAAAAGAGACAACGACAGTGGTAATATTAATTGGAGGCTGGAAGTATCCAACGTTCCTCTCCCTCCATTCCCATTCACTCCAAGACCGTTACTATTGCCTTCCTTCCTCTCAGAGTAGTCTCACTCAGACTGTGAATTCTAAACGATGTCGTACTGCGCGTCTCTACCGTCCTCTCTTCTTCTGGCGACTTTTCTCCTTCTCTTCTCCTCGCATGGACAGTCTCACTTTTCACCCCTCCAACTCCAACTCCAAGCATCACCACCCACTGCTTCAGCAGGTACTTACTTCACTCTGCTAATGCCACCCTTTTCTTCATTTGGGTTTTCTGTTTCACTGATAATGCTGTCAATTTCGCTCTTTCTTTCACACTAGTAAACAGTCAAATTCAAAACAAGTAATTTTGGGTAGTACATTGTCCTCTGGTGTCAAAACCCTTCACTCCGATTGGGGTTGTGGTTCATTATTAATGGAAGATTATGTTCTTGGCCATTTTCTTTAGCTTTTGCTTTTATTTCCTTATTGTGTTTCTGTTGATTTTCTTGCTAATTTTGCAGGATGGGATATTGAAGTGAGGTCCCTTGTGGAGGGACCCTTTAGTGCTCCGATTGAGAGCTCATCGGTTGTGTTAGCTGCACAGCGAACACGCCGGAAAGATCCTCTTAATGCGTTCAAGAGGTACACAGGAGGCTGGAATATCAGTGAGCGCCATTACTGGGCTGTAAGTTCATCAAACTTTTAAACAACTTTGCTTTTTGCCTTTTTCCTTTTTTATATTAATTAAGGTTAAATCAAAATTATCCCCCTTTTGTGCTAACTGTCTTCTATTATTATAAAGGTGCTTTTGAAAATCAGGGAGAAAGGAGAAAGTTGCTTCATTTTTGTTTTCTAGTGAGAAATTTACTTGAGCAAAACTGTTAAAATTTAGTGTTATTTTCAGCATTTGAACATTTTTTATTGACTTGATAACAAATTTAACCTTATAAATGACATTTTCATATTATCCAAATCCATAATCTCAGTTACTTTTCAAATATCATAAACTCATAAATCTCAGTTACTAGTGTATGGTCTAGGTCTCATACTCATTGTAGAGGTATCTATTGATAGTTTACTTATTTATGGTCAGTCTCAGTCATTGTGGTGATCTTTAAGTGGCACATTCTATGAGTTCTTCTTTTTGGATGAAAAATTTACATCTTGTTTCTCTTGCATGTATGGTATTTGCTATCGTCTACTAACATTTCATTTTTGTTCAATATGGACTCTTGGTTTCTTTTCATGTTTTTTTTTTTGTTGAAATTTTTCGTTGGAATGCAGTCTGTGGGTTTTACTGCAGCTCCCCTGTTTGCCATTGCTGCAATCTGGTTCCTGAGCTTTGGTTTGTGCTTGCTGCTCATCTGTCTCTGTCGCTTTTGCTGTCAAAGACAGACTTATGGCTACTCTCGAACAGCTTATGCTCTTTCTCTTATATTCCTCGTACTATTCAGCATTGCAGCAATGTACTCTCTCTCTCTCTCTCTCTCTCATATTGTTGGCTTCGTGTCTAGCTGCTTTATGAAAAAACTGATCTGCAATTTGGTGCTTATAGGATTGGCTGTGTTGTGTTATACACTGGTCAAATGAGGTTTCATGATAGCACAACAAGTACATTGGAGTATGTCATAAATCAGGCAGATATTACAGTTGGCCAATTGAGGAATGCATCAGATTATCTTGCTGCAGCTAAGCAGCTTGGAGTGGATCAAGTTTATTTACCTTCTAACATTCAAACTGATATCGACCAGATTGGAGGAAAAATTAATTCCTCTGCTAATACCCTTGCTCAGCAAACTACAGAGAATTCAGATGACATTAGAGATCTCTTAGATTCTGTGTAAAAACAACTACTATCTTAGGCCTTTTTTCGTTTTTTTTTTGTCTTTTTTACCTGTTGTCCTTTGAGATTTAATCTGAGCACACAATTGGTATCTTAATGCCCATGCAGGAGACTGGCACTTATCATAATTGCTGCCATTATGCTTCTCTTGACATTTTTGGGATTCTGTAAGTTGTTGATATCTTTATGAAGATGCTATGATCTTTTTCCCAAAAAATTTATATAGTGGTACTTACTCATTTGCTGTTACTTTTTTGTCCAGTATTTTCAATATTCGGAATGCAGTTGCTTGTGTACATGTGAGTGAGAATTAGATGCAATACCTCTTTTTTTTTGTTTTTTCCTTGGATTTTTTTAGTTGTTTGTGATCTCTTCTCACAGAATAGTTCTTTATTGATTGCTGCAGACTAGTGATCACAGGTTGGATACTAGTTGCTGGAACATTTATTTTGTGTGGCACATTCCTTCTTCTTCATAAGTAAGTCTTGTGTAATAACTATCTAGTTCCAATTTTTTTTTCTTCTCCAAAATATATGCACGAGTGGGTACTTTGACCAAGTATTTATGCACATGCATAAGTTAATCTATTGATTTTATTTCTGAAAACAGATGCTTAGAGTCCATTACTGAACTGTTCTTCTGGTTTTCTATAAATCGGTTACTTAGAGTCCATTATCAATTTCTTGGAGACTTTCCTTAGGATTAGATGAGGTGTTGTTCTTGTCCATGTTTCTGAATGCTGTTCTATTTTCTTCTATACATTATCTTAGCATCTCATGTTAACAAATACCCTTCTTGGCTTTTAATCTTACATGCTCAAGTACCAAGACTTTCAGCTTTGAATTTTCTTTTGTCATCAATATAAAAGCTCAGTCCCATCTTAGCACACTAGTTTTCGCTTGAAAGTTGCTTTGTGTGTGTGTGAGGTCCGTGTGTTACTGAAGCTCCCATCTTTTTCTTTCCTAGGTTTGTTGTTTCCTTACTGCTAATGGTTATGATTAGAAAGCTAACTGTTTCTTCGTTTTGACATACTAGTGTGGCTGCTGATACTTGTGTTGCAATGGATGAATGGGTCCAAAACCCCACTGCTCATACAGCATTAGATGATATACTGCCCTGTGTGGACAGCGCAACTGCCCAAGAAACCATGTTGCGAAGCAAGGAAGTCACCGCCCAACTAGTCAATTTGATCAATGAGGTCATCACCAATGTCTCAAACATAAATTTTGCCGCCAACTTCGTGCCAATGTACTTCAATCAATCCGGTCCATTGGTGCCAATCCTCTGTAACCCATTTTTTCCTGACTTGACTGATCGAGCTTGCACTGCTGGCGAAGTGAACTTAAACAATGCAACAGGGGTAAAAATAACCAAAAACCCTCCAACATTAGTACATAAATACTTAATTCATCAAGTCTCAGATGAACCAATATTTAGACCCTTGGTTTATAAATTTTTGCAGGTATGGGGAAGCTATGTCTGCCAGGTTTCACCAAGTGGGATTTGCACCACAACGGGGCGTTTGACCCCGACGTTCTACAGCGAGATGATTACTGGAGTTAGTCTGAGTAATGGCTTGTATAACTATGCACCTGTACTGGTTCAACTACAAGACTGCACATTTGTAAGAGAAACTTTTAGTGACATCTATAGGGATCATTGTCCTGGCCTAAGAAGATACAGTAGATGGATCTACATTGGGTTGGTGATGGTCTCAACTTCAGTTATGCTCTCACTCCTCTTCTGGGTCATATATGGGAGAGAAAGGCGCCACCGAGTTTATACGAAAGAGTTGATGGCTGAATCAGCTCAAGGTACTGAAGGGGAAAAGGAGATTTCTTGAAGGAAATTTTTGCAGCATTCCACTTTGCTCAACAGTACAACATAGCCTTTGGGTTCTGTTTGGTTTTTGCAGACTTTGTACATGCTGAATGCTAGCTTTGTATGTTCACTTCTTGTTTTGCAATTGCATTTCTTTTTGGTTCACAAAGACAATTACAAGAAAGGAAAGGTGGTCATTTGCAAAAGGTTGTCATGAATAATTGCTAAATGCACCCCGTAATTTGATCAGTATGGTTTCCACGATTCGCCTCGGCCTCTCGAAAAGTCGAAATCATGAACTGGATAAGTAGGGTAAGTTTGCTGAAATTAAACAGTTGAGTCACGGGTGTCGTAATTTGTGGGTGGGTGAATCTGGAACTGGAAGCACCCTGATACAGGACTACAGGTCATTTGCAGAAGGCATGTCCTGAATTTGCCTCCTGGTCTGGGAAAAATGATGATGAGCTTCTCTGCTAGATATGTAGTTGGGGATGAGAATTGAGAACAAACAAAAATAGCACAACTTCAAGATTACATTGTGGGACAATGTCCCAGCTGTCTGACTCAAATGGTCACTTCCCACTTCCCATCCATGTGCTCATGTGAAGTGTTCCTCAACAACTTGGGGTCCCAATTTCTCATTATTAAAGCTCAACATCCTAGGGCTGGCTCGGGGGGCCCCGCCCTTTTTTGGTTTCCTTCCCCCCCCTTGGTGTTCTTTTTCCCAACCCCCCCCCCCTTCGGTGTGCCGGGGTCGGTCCTTTGGGTTTGGTCGGTTTTGGGGTTGGTTTGTTTTTCCCCCTTTTTTTTTTTTTTTTCTATAATGGGGGGGGGGGGGGGGGGGGGAAAAAAAAAAAAAAGCCCTCCCCCTTTTTCTAGTGGGGGGGGGGGGGGGGGGGGGGGGGGAGGGGGAGGGGGGGGGGGGGGGGGGGGGGGGGGGGGGGGGAGGAGGGGGAGGAGGAGAGAAAAAAGGGGAAGGGGGAAGGGGGGGGGGGGGGGAAGGGGGGGGGGGGGGGCAACATCCAACTCATCCCAATGCAATTTCTCATATTTTATGTTCTGTGTTAAGAAAAAAAAATACTGTTTTTGTTGAAAATTAGCATCATAATCAGATTAAAATATCTTGACCAAATGCAACCTTCTCAATGTTGAAGAAACTCCCCAACTCCGCAACTCCCCTAGTCCCCTTTGAAGTTTCATGGATATTTTAATGAAGTAGAGGGGAGGTTGACCTAATCAACAATTGGGAATAATAATTTGAGCTTAATGTAATCATTGTGACAGCCTTTTCTTTTATATATCAATTATTGATAGAACATGATTATTGTTTTAATCTTTTTCCCATAATTTAAAACAGATATCTTGTGCTTGAAGCTGAATTTTGGTAGATTGATATGTTCCTATGTTTTACAGTAGATTACACAAGTCTAGAATGCTTGCAGGTATTACACTTCTGGATAAATTGATGCAAACAAACTTTTCTTCACAGTAATATTAATGTAAATATATATATAATACTTAGAGGGGACAATAATTTCGATAAATTGATTTTATTTATGTTCACTGGCTCTGGAAATATGGATACAATTGATTTTGGTTGCAAAGTAGTTGGCTTTGTTTATCTTTGGAAGTCACTTGGCAGGTAGGCATTCATTGTGATATATGCTATAGGTTGCCTTCAATCATTTTCCTGTCCTTAAAATCTAAAACATTGTAGAGTGGCTTGCTGGCTTTATAATCAAATTCTTACTTTCTTAGTATGATCATCCCATCAATTCGACCATTTCTGGTGTTGCTGAATTGTCAATTGAGTAGGTCTCAATAATAGGAAAAACCGTTTGCTTCAATACCATGTTAAGTTTACGAGTAGAATTTATTTTCGAAAATCACATTACAAGAGATAATGAAAATAGTATTTTCATGATAACAAATTTAAGATATTTAGACAATATGATATTAAACTAACACGCACAAACTATCTTCTCTTGCACTTCACTTTTGACAATTTGGGCTACCACTAGTATTGCAGTAGTAGTGCCTCCTATGAAAGCCTTGTACTCCTCCCCAATTGATCCATGCCAATTATAGATGATCTCAATTTTAAGTTTCTTCCTTTTCAAGTCCTCAATCAATTTCTTAGAACATTCCCAATTAAGTAATTAACCACCATCAATTTGACTATTGGAGTATTCATTAGTTTTTTTATATTGCAAGACAGGTACATCCTATGAACTCCACAGGGCTCATGATGTCATGGACAAGTATTTAACATCTTATTTCATATGCACTACCAAAATATCCAATCAAAAAAAAAAGCCAATGAAGTCATCGATCAAAGGGTTGGAACTTTTCTTTGCTTCAAGAAATCACTTGAAGCATCACTCCACTTTAAGAGTCGTCTGACCCTAGACTTTGCCAAAGGGCAAAACAATACACATATATACCAAGTCATAGTTATTGACCTGCACATAATATGCTCACAAAACCAATAAAAAAATGTCAAATTTGTATAATGGCCGAAATTTCATGTTTTACTCTCAATTTGACCTTTTTCTATCGTGCTCTCGGAAAAAAGAATTTAACTCAAATGTCTCTCGTAAGTTTTAATTTTATTTTAAATGATTTCCTCTACCATCAAATTCATTAAATTATATATATTAAACTAGTTTAAGTCATGGTGAAAAGTCCTGATTTTTTTTTCTTTTCAAAACTCAAAAAGGCTGCTTAATTTCTTTTCTCTTAGCTCCTAAGCACAAAACCAGATTACAGAATCATCTACAACAGCTTGCTTATGTGACTATTACATCAAAATTAAAATAAGCCTTTGCTTTGCTTAATTACTATGGGTCATTTCCATCCCCATACGGTTGTCATATATATATATTCTCAAATTCTATATTACCCTACACTCACTAAACTATGATACCTCCACATCTCCTTGAATATCTACATCTTGTATTAGTATCCCATTCCCTTAACCTTATCCTCAAGTGCACTAAGTGACAATAAGACCTAGTTAAAGATATGCACCAATTTAATTAATGGTCTACTAGAATTGTGTTTTAAACTATTCAGGGCTTCACTCATTCCATATTTGACAAATGTAAGTGATCTTATTGTCTATTGATGAGTACTAAGTAGGATTGCAACTTATAATATAGGGCCGGTTGAATCTAGTTTTCTGGAAGGAGGCAAGTTCTGCATGCTAAGGACTGGTGAAACCCCCAATGATTAGCTAGCTAATAACCTTCTGTAAGATTTTCCAAAACTGATAGAATCAACACCAGCATAGCTTAATATATTTTGAGTAAATATCACAAATTATAATATATAGCACATCGATGGAAGAAATTAATATCACAAATAATATCTAGCGAATTAATGTTTGTATTGTTCTGTAAGTTTCACTGTGTTTTTTCTTTTTTCCCGAATTTCTCCTTTCCAAAATCCTACTTTAGCTATAAAGATTTATGAGATATATAATGGATGATGACACAGGCACAGTTAAGATGGATGATGACACAGGCACAGTTAAGGTACTTTCATATAGCAATCAATTTGAAAATTTGGATGCTTAGTTATTCAATGAACCAAAGTTCAGGTAAGATTTGTAGTGCTAACCCTTTTCATTTTAACTTCATTCCGTCATACCCAAAACACTTCTAACGGCTCGATATTATTCATATAGTTAATATTGAATAATGCAGTAAACAAAATTAAGAATCAATTTGTTAGTAAGTATGCAACATTTTCACCCTTTACCAGATTATTAAGCTTTGACTTAGCCGTAGATTGCAAGTGGACTAAATAATGATATTAAGTATGAAAATTGAGTTCGTCAAGCTTTAGTTGCAAAGTATTAATTAGGTCAACAACGCAAGGTTTGTTATGGCGGTAAGGCATTGAATTTAGAAGTCAGAACACAATGAACTTCTACCACTGTGAGCCATACATATTGCGTGAATTAATATAGAGTATTTTGATCACCGTCATCGTTGATCACCTCCATATCATATTCCGGTGGTACCTTCCCTTCTTTTTTAAGAGTTTGGAATTCAACCCCTAAGACCATCTTCCATGGTAAGCCAAATACCCAAATTTAGGATATGAAGTACTCCCACCATAAGCCAAATGTATGGAACCCACAACAAAAATTTAGCCTACAAGAATTTGGTAAGCTATATTTGGCTTACAACTTCCATAAGCTAAATTGTTCCTTTTTTTAATATATTTCATTTTTGCCTTCTTTTTTCTCCTCAAAGTTTATATTTACAAATTTGTTAATAATAAAAATTATATCATTACGAATATCTCAACGAGATCTTTCATTTGAGCATAATATTGAATATATTTGGTTGAAATAATTTTAAAATATAATTATGTAAAATTGAAATTTGAAGTGATAAAAGTAAGAATTAGTATAGTTTAATAGAATTAGTATATAAAGTTTAATAAAGTTTAGAATTTGGCTTACTTGGATGGCTTATGGTGGGAGTTGTTTTGCTATTGATTAGCATATTCTTGAAATATGCCAAGTTGGTAAGCTATATTTAGAGGGGAATTTGCTTACCATGGAAGATGGTCTAATAGAATAGGTAGGTATATTTCCACTTGGTCCCCAATTCTAAATCAGAATTGGGCGAAGATTTAATGAGAATATCAATTCGTTTCAATCCTGCCCAACTAGTTATTTTGGAGTTTCATAATTTCTTCCGGCGTACATCATTAACATTTACTTTACCCTTTTTACTTGCGAGCTAAGGAATTTAATTAACCACTTTTAGAAAAAGCCTACAGATTTATTTTCTTAGAAATGGTTTATGTGTATGAATGAAGGTATTCAAGAATCCGGAAGAATCCCGAAAAACGTACACTGTGGACAATAAAATCTGCAGAATGAAGATTAGTCTGCTCTTTCAGCCTTCTTCAATCCTAAGAAATGTCAGACCAATTTGAATTAGTCTACGAAAGCAGCCATATATATATGTATTCCAACTTGAACATTCAATAGTCAGTACTAAACAAGTAACACATGGAGAAATATTGGAGATGGAGTTCTAGCTTGACGGGGATGTAATCGTTTTAAAAATCAAATGTATGGACTTGTAGCGTCCGTACAATAACCGTTGCTTAATCTTCAAGCAATCAAATAAAAACCAGGTCAAAAATAAAAAGCATAAAAAGATAAATTTCAAACCGGATTAGTAGATATGGAAGGTACCATACCATTTTGTGTTAAACTCGATTATAAGAAATGATTTTAGTCTTGTGTTTCAAAACTCTAGTGATGTAGCCTCTCTTTTGGCGGGAGCTAGTAATTTGGCGCTAGCTCTCTTAAATGGCTTTGGCTAAAGACAATTTTGATGGGCTACTAAGCTACTTCTTAATTTTTGTTGAAAGTGACTCTAAACCAAATTTCATATGCATATGACGTCGGGGTGTAATTTGTGTAATACAATACGAGATTTTGTAATTCGTGTTTGCAAATTAGCTGCTTGAGCGGAGGTCAAAATAAGTAAAAAAAGAGTTGTCGCATATTGGGCACAATCTTTTTTGATGAATTAACGTTAGTTTTAATATTTATCAACATAATTAACGAAGTACATAAGTAGTGAAGATCAAATAAATGTCACTTTTTAACTATTCCAATTGCAATTATATTCTTAACAAGTTTAACTTTGTCATTACTATTTTAATTTCTTTTAATACACATACGTGATACGTTCTCTTCATATCAACCACAACAAAATGACATGCATAACAAATTTTTAAATTTGTTCACAATTGGATTGGTCCGATTGGATAGATAAAACTCTATTAGTTTAAAAAGTAAAATGTAATGTTATTATTTATGTATGATTAGAAGAAAAAAAAAATCAAAGAGGTCTAGAAGACAAGATGGCGCACACTTTTATGGAGCATAAACATAAACAAAGGCCACTCACCTAACGAAATGAATTTCGACCTAATAAAAGGACCCAACTCATCATTATACTTCCGAATAAAGTAAAAGGAAGGAAAAAAAAAACTAAAACCTACCAGTCTTCTTAGAAAATTGGAATTTATATTTCTTTTGGGGAAAAACTGAAAAAGAGCAAATTTCGTTTAGGGACAGTCCGAGGAAAACCGTGAAAGTTCGGGTCAGTTCGGAAATTGCACGATGAACCAACCAATGGCAAGCCGTAATTAAGGAAACCGGCCTGGGTTTCTAGTACATTCACAGGGTAGCGTTTCCCAAAGAGCTTAAACGTGGCAGGCTCTGTAGTAAAATCTGGTGGACATTCGGCTCCAATTCTCGTCCTTTTGCGGGCAGGTCCCTTTCACTACAGCCGTTGGATAAGATTCTCAACGTCTACAAAAACCACCAGACGCTCTAGACTAGAATCCCCAAACGACCACTGAAGTTCCAACTAATTACCACCCGCCCTCCCGCCCCAGATCTATAAAACGCGCCCTTGAGACTCGTTAGGTTTGCCAAACCAATCCCCCAAAGGGGCCCTTAGGGCAAAAGCAAAGAAAAAAACCTACCTCTCTACTCCCTTCTCTCTCCTCCTCTCCTTCTCTCTCTTACTCTCCAATGGCGACCGCATCTGCTTCATCCTCCAGAACTAAAACCAGGTCGAGTGGACCAGTTCTTCGCTCCCTCTCACCCTCGGGAAGGTTCTACACAGGTTCATCCAATGCCTCAATCCAATCCACAGCTTCGGCTTTTGCCTCCTCCACCAGCTCCAGCTTCTCTTCTCCGTCCTCAGCCTTTTTCAACCGCCGTCAGGACCACCATAGCCACTACAATCACACCGACTACCACCACCACCGTTCTGCTTCTCCGACGCGTGTCAATCTCTACACCTCCAGTGCTCTGTCTCCAGCTGTCCGCTTCTCCATCGAGCACCGTTCCATCTCCCCAAACCGATCCATCACTGTCTCCAAGAAGAACGGCCCGATCTCGGCGTCGAGGAAGACGTGTATGTGCTCACCGACTACGCATCCGGGGTCGTTCCGATGCAGCCTTCACAAGAATCAAGGCGGCGGAGATCACCACACGACGCCGTATCCCAACAACAGGCTGCATATGCGCAGATCTGCCATGACGAACTCGGTGGTTCGAATCGGTGGCGTCGAGGGAGAGTGGGTGAAGAGAGCCTTGACGGCTCTTATTCGTCCTTCTTCGCACCAGCAGAGGCGTAGAGCCGGTTTTCACCCGAGGCAGAGCCGACTCTCGATCATGTCCAAGGCTGAATCTTAATGATGGATCTCTCTGATTTTGATTTTGTTTGCAGAGCGACACAGGTTGGTTATTTTCCGGTAATTTCTCTATTTTTCCGATCTTAGATTCCGGCAAGTCAACTGGGAGCAGCATGTCGGCCGCTAGGAACAGATCCGAGCTAGGCATTTGCTCACTCCAGCTCCACTCTGGTGAATTTTGAAGCGGTGGCGCCGAGTCATCCCGGCGAGTTTTGTGCTTCTGGATGATACTACTGTGAAAGAGAAACTCCATATTTGTACAGTTGAAATGATATCATTTGCTATGGAAATTGGAAGGAACAATTTCGGACATTTAATCTAATCCATCCCCAAGTCTCAAAACTAAAGTTTAATTAACAAAGATCAATAGCAGATCTTTGAGTAATCATTTGAATTAGAAGTTGCAAAACTGGTTCAGATTTGTGACACGGCCGTTCCATCCATTTGTGTTTGCAGCATTTGGGGTTCTCCGTTATGTGTGCCGTCACCCTTTCCGTTCAGTCCCGTGTTGTTCGTATCGTCGTTCACCGTTCACCGTTCTGTTCAGTCCCGTTGTTCGTATCGTCGTTCTTCCCATTTTCCGTTGCGTGTTCTGTTCCGTTGACTCCGCCGTATTGTTTACCGGGTTGCGTTGTTGTTATGCCAGGTATATTCTTTTATTTATTATTCATTAATTCCTTGTTATTATAGTCTCATTAATGTTGTTGCTGTCCTTTAAATTTTCTGACTTCTCTTGAGCCCATCGCTTCTGTTGCAGACTTGCAGGCATGATATTTGACCATCTCTCATGGACTTTGAAGGATGAAAATTGAAAATTATGACTTTGAACCTGGATTTCTGGAAGGCTGTGCCCCCATTGACATTGATGAAAGGGAACAAAGAAAAACCAAGGTTAAAATTGAAAGAATTTAAGCATAAGTGAAAAGAAAATAATAAAATTGGTTCAACTGTACACTATTGATTGTTGAAGTAGTGAAAATTACAAAAATCAATAAAAGAATATTATTATTTTTTAAATGGTTTCACCGGAATTTACCAAAACAAGACTTGAGGGTAAAGGTAATTCCGAAAAAGAAAGGAATCTCTTAGTGGACCAAAGCTCATAAATGAGAAAATAACTGGCATGTTTGTGAAGCAAGAAAGTAAAGACAGCCTGGAAATTTGAAGGCAGAATGCTGGATTGCTGGAAGCCACATTAATACCACCAGTCACCAGACGTTTAATTTGACGTCAGGCGTGATCGGTGCCGTGATTGGAATAAATAAAAGGAAAAAGAAAAAGAAAAAGAAAAGGAAATAAAGAATCTTCAATGGGACACTAGAAATGCTATATATTAATGGGTGATGATGATGTATGTAGCCATCATGGCTCCCTCTAATTTCATGGACTACAACCTTTGAGAAGCATCTCCAACTTCAACCTTTTGAGGTGGTTGGCTGGCAGGTCCATATATTGATTCTTACAGAAAACTAAACTGTAAACTAAGCTGGCATCCATGATCCAATACGACGTCGTTGGCAGGTATGAGGTGAGGAGCGTTTCTTGTATGAAACGCATAATGGGGTCACGTTACAAGTTACAACGACGGAACATTCCGGTTTGAGGTTGACGCCTCACGCCTCGTCCTAGTTTACTGGCTTTACAAATTTACGTGAAATCGGATTGAACCAAAAATGCAATTTTCTTATTCCTAGTTGAGATTCTTTGAATCCACTTTTTATTTCAAATGCAGGTCAGGTTTGCGTGAGATCTACATCTACATACTTTCGACGTGATCTCTTTCTATATCAATGAATACGTATCAAAATTTCATGTCGCATACTATAGAATGTAGACAATGATGATGATGATTATGCGGTAATTGGACTAATAAATTTCTTGACGGAAAAAATAATTACACGGTTTTCTTTTATCACGTTCTTTGCATGTTCATGGAGTGAATATATGGTTTTGATAATAAATTACAAGGAACATCACAAAAACAAAACCACGTGTTTAAGACGTAAATAAAGAGTCAGGAGGTAAAACAAATGGAAATGAGGTTTTTATTTTTTGTTAAATAATTTAAATGGATTTAGACTTTAGGCAATGGCTAATCACAATTAGTATGCCTTGTATTATTTCCTCATTTAATTTTTTTTTGTGTGTTATATTGGATCAAACTCCTAACTTGATTTATTCATAACTCAATTCAGTACCTTTAAATTATCAAATGAAGTTAATCCTTCACTAATTGAGCTAACATCTTTGTGTTACAGTTATATAATGAATTTAATCATTAGGGTTTAGGGTTGGAGCAAATCCAATAAGATATATGAATCATTTTCTAAGAGGCATATCTGTAATATCTGGTAAATGTTTTATTAAAATGTGTTATCAAATATACTATTGACATGCTTGAAATTTGTTCTTAATTTTTTTAAAAAAATCAAATCTCAAGCTTAAGGACTTATAGTGAAAATACACGTTACAATAAGTCTGAGAAATTTCGTAGAATTTCAAACACCCGAACTAATTTTAATGAATTTCAGATGTCAACAACCTTTTGAACCTTATCAAACAAAAAAAACCTTTCAAACACATTATAATAGGTAAAACCCTTCCAACTTTTCATTCGATTAAATTTTCTAACAGATATTGCCCCCAGTATTCAGAATGTCTACAATGAAATTCTCAGATAACTCGTTCACACCATCAAATTAATGAGCTTGATGCAACATTGATTTGTCCTTCTAAGAAGAGACTTCTCTCCTTTTAAGATGAATAGGCATGCAGCAAAAACAAATAACAGATGAGGGTATTGTACTTGAGGAAGGTCACAAAAGAAAGAAAAAGAAAACCGATCGATGGGTTTGATTTATCAAACTTAATCGATGAGCTCCCAAAGATAATACATGATTTGACAAAGTCAAGTTCATCCGGGGTGTTCTACACATATTCTGGGAACCTTTCTGCAGACCATACATGAGAGGGGAAAAACAAAATGAAGCATGGATCGATGAACCATCCTTAACTTTTAAGGAACAACGGAGCCAAACCTTACCTTTTACATTCATGGTTGAACCGTCTGGATGAGCCATAGAAGCATCTACATCATGGGTGGAAATGACATGGACCCAGTAACCTTTCTGAACAAATTCAATTCCTTTTACGTCGTCAACACCAACTATGTATTCAAGATAAATGACATAAGATTTAACTCAAAACAGAACCTCAATGGCACATTCATACTAAAACTGAGGTTATACGTCAATGCACATGAATGGTAGGAATACCAACATAAACTAATCAATACTTGTTTGTAAGACATTTCCAAAATCAGAAAATCATCGACACTAGTTCGATCATTTTCCAACTAGCTAATTCCTTGAAATTCACAACTGCTCTTCTTCTCGTTTGAAAGCTGATCCATCATGTCCGAATCAAGCTACTTCCAGCACGCCTCTTCCTCTTATTTATTCTCTTGTTCTCCTCAACTGTCGTTTCCTATTCAGAATCCATAAAGAAAAAAGCTGGAGTGATCTATAAATAAAGTTTACTGACTTGACAAAAAGCAACAAGATGAAAAATTCTAATACCAAAGGTTTCCGTGTTCATCATATATTCATTATACTACTACATAACATCTTCAGCTGCATGGTTAGAGGAAGGGGGAACAAAAAAAAAAACACAAAAACAATGCAGCAATTATGCTAAAGAAACAGCCCGTATATATTTGTCTTCAACAAGCACAAATGACTTCACTGGATTAGTCGATTAGTTGTTTACTTGAAAAGAAACAAGAGCATCGATCTAAAATTCTAATGCCAAATTTTGATTCATCAAATCATCAATACATTCACTGAACTATATTTGATGAAACAAATGGATGGACCAAAACTAATCAGAGTTTATGGTCAGCCGGTTTATAGGCCCATGTTAAACTGATTATCACAATTCACAACCCCTAGTTATTCTGTGTTCACATGTACCATAAGTTTCCACAAAACCATTCATCGATCCAAGATTTTAATCTATTCAAAGATGTCCTCAATCCGTGCAACATATGAGTTTAATTATGTTTTATAGCAGCTAAATAGAATTACTTTTCCAATGTAGCATCCCGTTATATACTAGAACATTGATATTTGAAGGATGATCTAAAATATTTATTTCAAAGCCGTAAGAAAATGGCAGGGATATTTTGATTTTGATTTTTTATCAAAATGATATTTGAAGGATGACCTAAAATATAGAGGGTTTTGATTATTAGTTTGCACTCGCAATGAAGATGTTCGATCGCATTTTATTTTACGTGTGGACGTTCGTATGTGAAAGAGACAGTATATATCTATACTTCTATCTATCTATCTATCTATACTATACTATACTATAAAGGTAGTTTGGTGTCAAGTGCTTCACCAATTTTTTGATTGCCACAAATACCCTTTAGAATAATAATAAAAAAGTTCCTCATGATAATAATTTAAAATGATTATTATGATAAATAAAAAAGATAAAAAAAAGGAAGAAGTGGATGAATGAAAACTTTCACATTTTTTCCCATCTTCACAAATAACACGGGTACAAGACTAGTATATATAATGAGGGGTGCGAGAAGATAACAAGTTGTATTTTGTACAAGAGATCAAAATTAAAACGTGATTCAATTAATAATCGAGTAGTTTCTAGTTGGTCACTAGAAAGTAGAAGTTCGTACTATTACTCGATCTTTAGTCACTTTACCAAACTTTTTTTTAATTCTTTTGTTCGATTACAACTTTAGAGAGCTAGTTGTATCACCCTCCACACTCTCTGATGCGTGTTATGAGGGAAGACGGACTGCTTGCTCCCCCACCGTACAGATTAGGGATATATTTTTTTTATGTAATTTGTCTCTTTTGTTTCTAGCCAGTGATATATCCTTGCCATTTTCTTACGGCTTTGAAATAAATTTTCAATTAGCAAAAAAAAAAAAAGTTGTATATCATACTTTTGCAAAGAAAAGCAGATCGAAGTCGCGAGCGAATGAATTGTTTTAGAGACATAGGAATTGGGTGATATCTAAAAGCCACAAATTTGTTTTAAATAAGGTCACTCAGAGTTAACTCTTTCTATCGACATAATTTTTCAAAATTACGATCATACGACGTTTTATTGTTTTTGGACAGTAGCTTATTGTCATTGACAGTAGCTTTATTGTCGTTGAAGTAGCTTATTGTCGTTGGACAGTAGCTTATATTTTGGAAAGTAGTAAGTCTTTAACATTCGTTTAGATGTGAAGAGCTTTATTGTCATTGGAAAGATTGTTTGGAAGAGTATTGTCGTTGGAAAGTAGGTGTGGAAGAGGAGAGAGAGATATTGTTTTCGTATGTAGTGGCATTTTTGTAAATAATAGCAAAAAAAAATGCGGTGACATTTTTGTAAATATTGATGCGGTGGCATTTTTGTAAATATTGGTGGCCTTATTTGGGTAAAAAATATATGGTGGTTTTTTGAAGCATGAGGTCACCCAAAATGGCTTTTTGGGTAATTTGTTATTGTTTCTAAGTGATTGTTCAATGTGAAAATGGCCGGGAATCGATCCGTTTTTTTTTCTTCCCTTTATTAATTATAACTTCTTCTTTTTTAGAATGAAATTGCATATTAAACAATTAATTATAACTTGAGAGTTGAAACATTTGTTTTTTTTTTTGTTACAATCAACTTGAGACATTTATTTTCGTTAGAGTATTTATTTCGTGTATATCGGAGATATCATAAGACAATATTCAGTAACATATTTGAAGAATTGTGATTTAACCATGCCTAGCTAGTTAGCTAGCTAGTATATCCAATGACATATAATTTTTCGTGAAACCCTCCTTCCAAACAACTTATAATACTGGATCTGTTTTTAACTTCGACTCCCAAACAAGATATCTTAAGTCCAGAAAATTAATAAAAGATTTTGTTTGTTTTAAGGTCATTTCACTACGGATCTTACCATATGGATCAGTGTAAAGCTTGTTTATTGTACCCATGAATCTCATGATCTCAATCAAATCCCACGAACTCGGATGATTGATCATAAATAACATATGATTCTCAAGAGTCAGCACATAATTTTTATGCTGCTTTTTGTTAGTTCTTAAAAAGCTGTCATAACGCTTAAAATGTTCATACGTCTGACTTCCTTGCGGTTGTATAACAACATCAGCTTGACTATATAGTGGATGTCATTTATGTCGTCCTTTGATTTTGGTGACTTGGAACGCAAATTGAAGAGCCTATAGTCAAAATCACGACCTATGGCTACTCCTCTTTTCAAATTTCCATGCGCAACTCTATGGATACCAAACAAATATAGAAGGGATTTTCTGGTTTTCATCAGCGCTTGTCGTAGTATATAAGAATCAGACCATTCTCCATATTTTCCCTAAGTTTTGAAGAAAATTTCAATGTAACAAAAGTCGTAGGATATTCCGAGAGATAATTCAGCATAGAAGAGACATTATTCCATTTTCCTTCCTTACAACTGGAAGGATGCAAGATATATGCAGGGTCTAGAGACCTCAAAGTATCAAATTCCTCCATTGCTTTTGTCTGTTTTAAGGTCATTTCACTGCGGCTCTTACCATATGGATCAGTGTAAAGCTTGTTTATTGTAACCATGAATCCCATGATCTCAATCAAATCCCACGAACTCGGATGATTGATCATAAACAACGTATGATCCTCAGGAGTCAGCACATAATTTTTATGTTGTTTTTTGTTAGTTCTTAAAAAGCTGTCATAACGCTTAAGATGTTCATACGTATGACTTCCCTACGGTGTGTATAACAAGTTAACAACATCAGCTTGACTATATAGTGGATGTCATTTATGTCGTTCTTTGGTTTTGGTGACTTGGAACGCAAATTAAAGAGCCTACAGTCAAAATCACGACCTATGGCTACTCCTCTTTTCAAATTTCCATGCGCAACTCTATGGATACCAAACAAATATAGAAGGGATTTTATGGTTTTCATCAGCCCTTGCAGTAGTATATCAGAATCAGACCATTCTCCATATTTCCCCCAAGTTTTGAAGAAAAATTTCAATGTAACAAAAGTCGTAGGATATTCCAAGAGATAATTCAGCATAGAAGAGACATTCTTCCATTTTCCTTCCTTACAACTGGAAGGATGCAAGATATATGTAGGGTCTAGAGACCTCAAAGTATCAAATTCCTCCATTGCTTTGGTCTTCACATCAAAGATTCGGACCGTTCGGTAAACAAATCTATCTTCGGCTGCCACATAAGTCTGATAGTAGAGATCATCCCATTTGTAAGAGGATTGAATGTCACCTTTGGCATATGGAATTAGTCCTTCCTTCGTCATTTCATCGTTCAAATACCACTCTATCCCTTTAATGGGATTCCATCCTTCAATACGAGGTACATTGTGCCTTGGATGGAGTTCAGGGGAGACGAGTTCAGTAGTTGTCATGTTTTATTCTGCATATACGTATAATTTGCTAAGAATACAAAAGTCAAAACCTCTTTATATTTTTATAGAGAGTTGTGGTCTAGTTGATGAGATACCCTAATACTTTAGGGAAACAATATTATGATACCTTGTAGGAAAAGGCAAAGACAAAAACATCTAGAACTCCTAATTTAACATCGGATAAAAATCCTCATATGATACTTAAACTATTACGGTATCACCAAATGCAATTTTTGATAGTTGAACTATTCATTTGTTTGCCATTATAGTATCTACGTCAAATATTCTGTTAAATTGCTGAAGTGACATGAGCAAAACTTGAAACCAATATCCGTAAAAAAATTCGGTTATGGTGAGTAAAAAAAAAAAGTTTTAAACATGTATGGGCTGGGCTACCCCACGATTTGGGTTATCGGCGGGAAACCTTGTTAGGCCCGTCGCCTCCGACCGACCTCCATAAGTACCGTGTGCGCGGACGCCCGCGGTTTTTAAACAAATCAGACAGCCCAAAATTTTTTATCTCATCATTTTACTCTCCAAGACTCCAAACAGACTTCTCTTTACGTCGTCGTCTCTACATCCCAAAACTCAACTCTTCGTCTCTGCAAAATTCCATGTCCCGCTTACACCCCCTAAGAAGATCCGCACCGTCCATCCACCAACGGCTCCAGATCTCCCAGTTGTCTACAGCATCACAGCCTTCTTCTTCATCACCACTGTCTCTGATCAGCAGCGTCTCAAGCTTTAACTCTAACCCTCGCCAAAACCCCCAAAACGGGTACCTTAAATGGATCTCGGGCATCGCAGTCGGGTCGGGCCTGGGGCTGCTGTACTGGTCTTCTCCCGACTCGGACTTCGTCAAGAAGCCGTCACTCTCGTTCGCTGACTGGTCAACGGCTTTGGAGGGTCAGTCGCCGCGTTCTTTGCTGCACAAATTGTCTTTACCTGAAATTAGGGCCAAGCTTCTCTTTGGAGGCAAGGATTTTTTTTTTTTAAATTACTGCGAGTATTTCAATTTCTCTTTAGGGCCAAGTTTCTGTTTGAATTTATATTTAATTTTGTTATTGGCTTATTGCAGATGCCTATAGGAGAAGGATTTTCTTCAACTACGAGAAGCGCATGAGGCTGCGGAGTCCGCCTGAGAAGGTACTCATATTAATTAATTATTAATATGCGCGTATAATTAATGAGTTTCTATTATTGTTTATAATTTTTTTTTGGTGTGCCTAAATTTGTGTCTTATAACTTTATGTGCCCCTAAATTGGTATGTTATCCTCGACCAACGTACCAGTATGTTGAGTAAAGCCCTAGAAATTAATGGCTTGTGATCCTAAAACGAGTTTAAAGTTGTATAATTATTGAAAATTTAATACAAGAAACTATGGCATTGTGATTCAACATAGTTGACTTGGTGAAATTGGTGAAATAGAAATGTAGTATAGTTGACCATGGCTCATGGTTCGGGGTATGATTTGATTTCCGAGTTCTGGTATTTGGGCAAGGATGGGGCTCGGTTTTCTAGGCTCAAGGCCTTGGGGTGCCCATTCAAGCAGGGGGGAACTACTTGGAAGGCTGTCTAGGCTGCAACCTAGACAAGATTTTTGGTAAAAAGTTATCAAGTATAGGGATACTAATGTAATAGCCCACCCCCAGAAAATAAAAATTGTTAGGTTAGACTACACTAAGCTCCCTATCCGTCTTCCACACATCCTCTCCAACTCTCTAAGGCGTCAATCCTCCCACTACAAACTGCTAAACCAATTCCATTTCTCAGGGTCTCCTATTAAGATTTGATGAAAGATCTACATTTTCGCAGCCCTCTGGGTATTGGTCTTTGTTCTTCCTCCTTCAATCCTCCCCTCAAGATCATTCAATTGATCAATTCCTCAAGACCTCAAGACCTCAATCCGATGAATGCAAGTATATATGTAATTTTTGATTTCAAATTGCCCAATTGGTTTAGCAATTTGTAGGTTTTATGAGGTTTGCTCAATGGCAAAAAATTTCATCCTCTAGAAATTAGCCTACCCCATTTTTCAATCCTGGTTCCGCCACTGCATTCAAGGCTATAGGTTTTGAGTCTACTGTCCAAAGTTTGAGGCCATGGGTTTGGCACTTGATGTTCCTTGCGCTTTTGGGAAGAGAGCTTGCGATCTGAGGTGTATATGCTGTTGTATTATTGTTTTATGGAAACAAAAAATGTGTATGCATCTCGAACAACATGGGCCGTAAACTCTTTCCTCTCATACTGAATTACAGATGAACTTTCACTGGTTTCATCATTATTATCATTATCTGTGTTTACAATTGCAATTTGCTAGATTGGATTCAATGCTTGTTTGGATATTCTATTATTGTTTTATTTAACATTTAACATGTAAAAAAGCAAATGTTCTCTTCTTCACCGTTGATTTGCTTGAAAATTCGATTATTTTTTAAGAGAGCTTCATTATTGGGACTTGAGTTGTAAAGAATATTCCTCTCACGACCAATGTCCTCTGCTGTTACATGCAGGTGTTTGAGTACTTTGCATCTACCACTACACCAGATGGAGAATTACTTATGAGACCAGGAGATCTCATGAGGGCAGTGGTACCTGTCTTCCCTCCATCAGAATCCAACCTTGTTAGAGACGGGTATTTGAGAGGGGAAAGGAATCCTGGAGAGTTGCGCTGTTCCCCCTCAGATTTTTTCATGCTTTTTGATGTAAACATGGACGGATATATTTCCTTTAAAGAGTGAGTTGCTCTGCCTTAGTGATTTGATGTAAACAATGATGCATATTTTTCTCCCTCTAACAAATATTCCTTTCAACAGGTATATTTTCTTTGTAACATTACTAAGCATTCCAGAGTCCAGTTTTTATGTGACTTTCAAAATGTTTGACACTGATGATAGTGGGTAGGTACTTAAAAACTTTCAGGCTATTCTATTTTTCCTTGATCTATATTATTTTTAGTATGGTTGTGACTTGACTGTTTGTATCCATACATAGAGAAATCGATAAGGAAGAATTCAAGAAAGTGATGGCGTTGATGCGAGCCTGCAACAGACAGGGTTGTCAACACAGGGGTGGATTTCGGACTGGACTAAAAGTCAGTGGTTCTGTAGAAAATGGAGGGCTTGTGGAGTACTTTTTTGGTAAAGATGGGAATGCTCGCCTTCAGCTTGATAAATTTGTCAAGTTTTTGAGAGATTTACATAATGAAGTAAGCTTGTGATCATTCTGTTCCCTGGACTTTTTGCATTTTGGACATTTCCAATACAGTGTTCTTGTTTTCAGTTTTTCTAGATCAGTTCGTTGCATATAGCGTTCTACTTTTAGACATTTTAGGATATATGCCTTTTCATGTAGCCTAGGTTCTATCGAATTTAATTCATATGAAATGAGTGCAAAGTTAGCTGTTATGGGAATCAGAAGTTGTTTTATATATGGCCAGTGAAAATGAATCTATTAGAAGTGCTTGCAAATTAATTCTAGCTACAAAACAGAAGTCATTTAAGAAACTCTATTGTAGCTAGACAAATCGCGGTGCCCTGTATAGCAAAATGTGTGTTTGAGTATATTCGAACCTGTTATTATCCTCCAGGGCTCAATATAACCACCGAAAATGTATTTGTTAGAGTTCTAATATACATCAAGCAGAATATGCACGCTAATGAATGTATATTAGACTTTAGCAGAGGTTTCAAAGCTACCCTATCCTTTTTGTTCAATATGGTTTATGCTTTTACACCACCAAAAGAAAAAACAACCATGATGTATGCTTGATCGGTTAATAACAGACAATTTAATGTCATTTTCTTGGCCTATAATGCATCATTTACTGTATGCAATACGCTTTACCTTGGTGATTTGTTCTTGTTTAAAATGCACATTGTATCTGAATACTAAATTGTATTTGTAGATGCTGAGGTTGGAGTTTGACCACTACGACTATAAAGAGCGAGGAACCATAATGGCAAAGGACTTTGCATTGTCCATGGTTGCTTCCGCTGACATGCGTCATTTAAGCAATTTGCTTGATCGGGTTGATGGATTGGACAATAAACCACATCTTAGAGACTCTCACATCACATTTGAGGAGTTCAAAAACTTTGCAGAGCTTCGCAAAAAATTGCAGCCATTTTCTTTGGCCCTTTTTAGCTATGGCAAAGCAAATGGCATGTTAACACGACTGGATTTCAAACGAGCTGCCTCTCATGTAAGATACTAGTCTTTGTTAGCTTGTTTATAACTTCATTATATCAGTCTATGATTAACTCCTTCCATGTTGAGAAGCTTCCCAGAACATTTTGGATGGGTTTTGGGAGCTGTTGCCGTAGTTTGTCACTGATAAATAAGATATCACTTTTCATAATTAGACGTATTGTCCTGATTATCACAAGCAATAGATTATCAAGTATTAACGTTATTTTTAGTGGTTGAAATCATCTTCCATGTGTTTGATTCGAATCGAGTATCAAGTATCATATTTTGGATGTGTGTAATATCAGGTATGCGGCATAGCTCTCAGTGACGAAGTGGTTGAAATCATCTTCCATGTGTTTGACTCGAATCGAGATGGAAATTTAAGCTTAGATGAGTTTGTTAAAGTTCTACACCAACGCGAAAGGGACATTGCTCAACTTGTGGAGACGGGAATCAGGGTTCATGACTAACTCTACCTGGATCGCAGTTCACGTTAGGATGCTTTGCTGGTTTTGATAGCTCAAGGGTTTCCATCGTGCTGTAAATCTGAAAATGTAACCTGTAAGTAGTCCTAGATTAAGTTATAGCTCTTAGTCTCTAACGACTGCTAATAAATGTGCGCCTCGACAAGTCTCCAGTCTCCCCCTTTTTAATGTAGAAGTCTGGAGTTTCATTTTGTGTAAAAGTCTGGACCAAGGGCCGCAAGGCTTTGTTATATAGTTTTCTCTTGAATAAAAGAAACATAAGCTCTCCGTTTTTGCTACCATTTACAGATCGGTTTCGTTTGGGTTTTGTTTAGCATTATGGACTCAAAATGATTAATAGCAAATGGTAGCACAAATTACAGATCAGCAGCGTCTGGCATTGGCTTTGTTTCCAATCCCATATGAGCTGCCAACTGCCAACACATTACACATGTAGGTCAAACATTTACACGAATTATATCAACCATTATAATTGAGCACTACATCAGCCCCAGCTTATCTTTACTCAATTATTTCTGGACTTTACATCCCATGATCTCTGTTATACCCACTTCACTTTTACACCATCATGATGATTAAATATGAAACTTTAATAATTGTTGAATTAATGAGTACACTTGTTATGCTAATCTTCAAATTGAGAAGGAGCATTTTTGCAAAATTTTCTTTAAATTACCTTTCCCAATCGATATCAAGGGATGAGAATTTGAACTCAAATGATATGTTTACTTACTTGAAATGAGTATGAGAATAAATGAATTGATTTCCATTCTATTGTGTTTACTAATATGCACATAAATTGGAATGATTGTGTGTCCCACGGAAAAGTGACTAAAAAAAAATTCATTATTGAATATCCGGGGTTTGATTACCAAAGGGGAATATGTATTAGAAATGAATTCCAATTCATTCACATTTTCATTCAAAGTATGTAAACTCGCCAGAAACCTCAATCTCCAAGCACATTAAAGAAAAATGCACGTGAGGAGGAATTAATCGGTGAAAACAGCACCTTCTTTTTCCTGGAATACTGGAATGTGCTGTGTATTGAAACAGGGGCCACTGGGATTTTATTCCTTACTAAACTAGGTAAACTTACTGACTGTAAAATTAAGATGGATGTTTGTCTACCTCTTTCACACGCGTGGTATACACCCGAGCCTGTTTGGCTTGATATAATCTCATTCCAGGGTCAGAGTTATTGTCTGTCTGATGCATTTCTAAGCATATTCCTTGAGAAAGAAGCAAAATAGAGGGGACGTTGATACACGCGCGCTAATGGAAGGTGAGAGGGACTTTCTCACTCTGGAACGTTGACCTTTATTTCAGGAAACCCTAGGAAAGAGAAATTTCTTTCCAGCAAAGGTCATACCTTTTCCATTTTGGCAGCCAGAGACGCCATTGATATCCCACTCTGTCTTTGTCTCTCTCAGCAAACCAGGGCACACCCATTAAAATTCAATTAAATTCTAATTGGGCTCTTGCTTGTCTCAGGATTAGTATCCCCAATTGCTGATTTGGAGCTTCAAAATAGTAATCAGGTTTTGAAAGACTGGATTTTTTTTACCTTCTTGTTTCTAGTTTCTGGAATTAGTATTTGGGGTCTGGGTGTTCCAATTGCTTATTTGTGAAGTGTGTTTTTGATTATAACTTTTCATATTACAATCATTTGAGCTTTTGATTTTGGGGCCGTTTAGCTTTCTCTGTGTCTGACAAAGTGTTACAGTTGTTTTCATCAGAGTTGTATCCGTTGTATTTGGTCATAGAATTGTACAGGTTTACATTGAATTTTATTGGGGGCATTCTCTGTTTGTTCCTCATTTTATGAAAAGGGCTTTTGGTTAAAACAGAGCTTTCAGAACCTTTGTTTTGGGGCTCTTTTTCTGTATTCTTGAAATATCAATGGGAAAGCCAACTGGGAAAAAGAAAGACCATGATGTGCAAAAGCCTGGAAATGCTGGGAGTAAGCAGAGCAAACCTGTGGATCGAAACTCGAAAGCCTTGGATGAAGACACTGCAATCTTCATCAACATGTCCCAAGAACTCAAAGAAGAAGGTAACAAACTCTTCCAAAAGCGTGACAGTGAAGGCGCCATGTTGAAGTATGAGAAAGCACTCAAACTCCTACCAAAGAACCATATTGATGTGGCTCATCTACACAGCAACATGGCTGCATGTTATATGCAAATGGGTCTCGGTGAGTATCCTCGAGCAATTAATGAATGCAATTTAGCATTAGAGGTGTCACCGAGATACAGTAAAGCGCTGCTGAAAAGGTCGAGGTGTTATGAGGCTTTGAATAGGTTGGATTTGGCATTGAGAGATGTTAATAGTGTTTTGAGTATGGAACCAAACAATCTAAATGCATTGGAGATTTTGGAGAGTGTGAAGGAGTTGATGAGCGAAAAGGGTATTGTTGTTGATGAGAAAGAAATTGGTATTGCTAATGTGCAGCAGCCTCCTGCTGCTCGTTTCCGTAAAGTGGTGAAAGAGAAGCTGAAGAAGAAGAAGGGTAAGAAGGTTGAGGAGAAGGCAGTTGTGGAAGAGAATGTGAGTGTTATCAAGGACAAAGAAGTGCTTGCAAAGACTGTTGAGGAAGAGAAAGTGGTCCTAAAGCATGTTGAGGAAGAGAAACAAGTAATAAATCATGTGGAAGAAGAGAAGCATGTTAAGGAAGAAATTGTAGTTATAAAGACAGTCAAGTTGGTGTTTGGAGAGGACATAAGATGGGCCCAATTACCAGTGAATTGTAGCATGAGGCTGGTCAGGGAGATAGTTAGGGATCGATTTCCTGGCTTGAAGGGTGTTCTTGTGAAGTATAGAGATCAAGAGGGTGATTTGGTTACAATCACAACTACAGATGAGTTGAGGATAGCTGAATCGTCGTGTGATACGAGGGGGTCACTTAGATTATTTATAACAGCAGTCAGTCCTGATCAGGAACCAATTTACGAGGGATCAAGTGATGAGGAAGTGAGCAAGGAAGACCGAAAGCCAAATAATGTTGTTGAGAATGGGGATAGTGGAAATGATAGAGAAGTGGAAAAAGGGTCCACCACTTGTGTCGAGGACTGGATTATCCAGTTTGCAAGATTGTTCAAGAACCATGTTGGGTTCGACTCTGATTCGTACTTGGATCTTCACGAACTTGGAGTGAAGCTATACTCGGAGGCCATGGAGGATGCTGTAACACTTGATGATGCTCAAGAACTTTTTGACATTGCTGCAGTTAAGTTCCAAGAGATGGCGGCTTTGGCATTGTTTAATTGGGGAAATGTCCACATGTCTAAGGCGAGGAAGCGAGCGTCCTTGCCAGAAGATGCTTCAAGGGAAACCATTATTGAACAGATCAAGGCTGTATATGAATGGGCACAGAAGGAGTATAAGAAGGCAGAGAGTAGGTACGAAGAAGCTGTGAAAATAAAGCCAGACTTTTATGAAGGTTATCTTGCACTTGGGCAACAGCAGTTTGAGCAAGCGAAGCTCTGTTGGTACTATGCGATTGGAAGCAAGACCGAGTTACAAACTGAGCCTTCTTCGGAGGTACTTCAGCTTTATAACAAGGCTGAGGACAGCATGGACAAGGGCATGTTATTGTGGGAGGAAATGGAAGAGCGGCGTCTAAATGGACTCTCCAAAGAAGATAAATATAAAGCCCAATTGCAGAAAATGGGTTTGGATGGCCTATTTGAAGAGGTTTCTACTGATGAAGCTGCAGAACAGGCTGCAAATATGAAGTCACAAATATACCTCTTGTGGGGAACCTTGCTGTATGAGCGTTCTGTAGTGGAATATAAGCTAGAGCTACCAACTTGGGAGGAATGTTTAGAAGTTGCTATTGAGAAGTTTGAACTATGTGGAGCCTCTCCAACAGATGTAGCTGTCATGATAAAGAATCACTGTTCCAACGAAACTGCTCTGGAAGGTAAAGGACAAATGATCATACAATTTTTTTTTACAACTTTTGGAACCTGAAACATATGCTTAATTTGCATTCATCTAAATGCAGGAATGGGATTCAAAATTGATGAGATAATACAGGCGTGGAATGAAATGTATGATGCTAAGAGGTGGCAGTTTGGTGTTCCCTCTTTCCGGCTTGAACCATTGTTGCGTCGGCGGGTCCCAAAACTTCATTCTATCTTAGAGCATGCTTGAATTTTATTGTTTTGTTGTTAGTTGGGTGTTCTTGGAGGCTTTAACAGTTTTCCTTATTCAACGTTTGCAGGCTGCATGGCTGCATAGGTAACTTGTTTCTCTAAATTTGAGAATTTCGTAGATATGCCGTTTTTTTTACTATTAATATTCTCATTCTCTAAACTATCATGGTATCATTTAGAAGACCAATGTGATTCAAATGAAATAGTTGAATTCTAAGACGATTCTTTAATGATGACATACTCATTTAATCAGAACTCAGCCCTCGCGGTCTGGCATATTGGTTACTTGATTTAGAAATCATTAGCTGGCTGTGTTTTATGTTAATTACAATTCTTTGAATTTTTCATGGTCAGTGCAAAATTATATGACTGGACTGAATGAATCATAATCTCTGTTATTTTGGTGATTGCAGGTATTTTTTTGTCAATGGACTGTTGTGTCACTTGTGTGCATCTTCTTGTTTGCTTTGGGAGCAACAAAGGTTTGCCTAGTGTTTGAATTTGATTATTGGAGTGTGGGAGATTGACTTGCAAAACCAGTCTCATGTCATTTGTTTTGTTTGTTGGAGATTCTTTAGAGAGTAACTATTCACAGTTTGGGGTATAGAGTATAGGATTGGATTTGTTCATTCAAAGAATAAGCTGTGGCAACATTATTTTGGTTGTTACTTGCCTACTTAGGCCAGGTTTGTTATACATCATAGATTGTCCATCTGTAAGTTGTAAGGATTTGTGGTGGTTGCACAATAGCAGAGAATGCTATAATTCCTTTATATGAGTTCTCCCTTCTGTATGATTGATTGTGCTAATAATTGAAATGAAATCCAATGCAAAGAGAGAAATGCAATACGCAGGAACACAAATGATATGATGTTTTTTTTTTCCACAAAAGAAGGCAAGTAATGATTGATAGCAACAAATTAAACACAAGTTACAAACAAGATTTGAAACTACTAAACTTAAACTGAGGTTGAGGATTTAGTTTCTGTTTACCCTATTAGCAACTGTTGTAGCCTTCGGTGTTATTTTCTATAATAAACTGTTGAGTTTCTATCATCAATTTTAAATTTTGATGCACCGGACAAAAAACTTTCCAACTTTCAAAGTGATTAATAAAGTACATGAACTTTCAAAAACACATCATCGGGATACATCCGTCTATTTTTCGTTACTTGTCAATTAATTATGAGGACATCAATGTGGTTGATCGGGCTCTTATTCCTTAAAAATCTTGATTTGAGTGTGGGCATATTTTAGTTTGAAAATAAGAACATGTGATTTTGATACAAAAATCGTGTGTTATAACTCACGATTTTTGGTGAAAAATCATGGTTTCGGCAAAAAAATTTTTTTTTTTTCAAAACTTCACCATTAGTAAATCATGTTTTTTAAAAGGTGTTCCAATTGACATGACTCGAAAATCTCAAATCGTTTATTTTTTTTGAATTTTCTAGTTTCCTGACTTTATAAAATCGTAAAAAATAAACGAATCGATATTTTTGCGTTCTTTCAGCTCGAGAAGTCCTTAAAAATCATGATTTAAGTATGGAAAGATTTTAGTGTGAAAATTAGAACATGCGATTTTGGCCAAAAAATCGTGTGTAATAACCCACGATTTTGGGTGAAAAACCATAGTTTCGACAAAAAGATGAAATTTCTCAAAACATCACTGTTAGTAACAACATGTTTTTTAAAAAATGTTCCAATTGACAAAATACAAAAATCTCGAATCGTTTATTTTTTATGAATTTTCTAGTTTTCCGACTTTGGAAAATCGTAAAAAACAAACGAGTCGATATTTTTGTGTTCTGTCAACTTGAGAAGTCCTTAAAAATCATGATTTGAGTTTAAAAAGATTTTGGTGTG
This sequence comes from Rubus idaeus, assembly GCA_030142095.1. Taxonomy (NCBI): domain Eukaryota; kingdom Viridiplantae; phylum Streptophyta; class Magnoliopsida; order Rosales; family Rosaceae; genus Rubus; species Rubus idaeus. The sequence continues at coordinate 30,000,055 of CM057966.1, forward strand.
AAAATAAAAACATGCAATTTTGACTCAAAAATCGTGTGCTATAACTCACGATTTTTGGTGAAAAACCATGGTTTTGGCAAAAAAAAAAATCTCAAAACTTCACCATTGGTAAAACTTGTTTTTCAAAATGTGTTCTATTTGACAGGACTCGAAAATCTCGAATCGTTTATTTTTTTATGAATTTTCTAGTTTTTCGACTTTGGAAAACTGTAAGAAAAAAAAATAAATCGATATTTTTGCGTTCTGTCAACTCAAGAAGTCCTTAAAAATCATGATTTGAGCATAGGTATATTTTGGTATGAAAATAAGAAAAAGTGATTTTGACCCAAAAATCGTGGGTTATCGTGTGCAAAAATATTTTGAATGAAAAACCATAGTTTCGGCAAAAAAAAATTTCTCAAAACTTTATCATTGATAAAACATATTTTTTTTAAAGGTGTTCCAATTAACATGACTCGAAAATCTATAATCGTTTATTTTTTTTATGAATTTTCTAGTTTTCCGACTTTGAAAAATCGTAAAAAATAAATAAGTCTATATTTTTGCGTGTGGACATATTTAAAAATATTTAAAAATCTTGATTTGAGTGTGGACATATTTTAGTACAAAAATAATAACATACGATTTTGACCCAAAACTCGTGTGTTATAACCCACGATTTTGGGCGAAAAGTCATGGTTTCGGCAAAAAAAATCTCAAAACTTTACTATTGATAAAAATATATTTTTTAAAAGATGTTCCAATTGACAGAACTCGAAAATCTCAAATCGTTTATTTTTTGTGAATTTTCTAATTTTTCGACTTCAAAAAATCGCAAGGACATCGTTGACATCCTTAGCATGGGCATAGGGATTGTTAGTCTCGCTAGCATTGGCATGCATCCTTAGTGACCCTCGTTACCTTGGGCATTGTTAATTAGCCTCGCTAGCATAGACATCGTTAGAAGTGTCGGGGGCACTTCAGGATGCCTCCTTGTGAACTGTATTTTTTCCTTCAACTTTACCAGTGTTAAAATTTTGTCATTGGTAAAACACAATTTTTAGGGTTATTATCACATATAGTACCTGAACTATTTCTCAATTATATACTTGGTACCTGAACTTTAATTTTTGTTACAAGTAGTACCCAAAGTTTTCAATTTTTGTCACAAATAGTATCCAAAATTTTCAATGTTTGTCACAAGTAGTACCCAAAGTTTTTCATTTTACCATCTTTTTTTGGAGAACACTTGCATATATTTGTGACAAAAATAATCTTAGGTACCACAAGAGATGAAATTGAAAACTTTGGGTACTACTTGTGACAAAATTTAAATCTTTGGGTACTACTTGTGACAAAAATTGAAGTTCAAGTACCAAATATATAATTGAGAAATAGTTCAGGTACTATATGTGATAAAAATCCTAATTTTTAAAAGGTGTGTCAACTGACTTTGCTCGAAAAACCCCACTCATTTGTGAGTTATGATTCTATTTAATTTTCGACTTTGAGGAATCATAACTCATAGACTCGAGCTTTTTGAGCAAAGTCAATTGAAAAAGCTTTAAAAATTATTTTTTAATATTGGTGAAGTTTTGACACGTATAAAATTAATGGAAAAATGAGGTTGACATGGTTTGACACTTTTGGAGGTGTCACGGCATGCCATGGCATTCCAAACCTTGCCAACCCCATTTTTCCTTTAACTTTGTCTATGCCAAAACTTTACCATTAGTAAGACATGATTTTTAAAGAGTTCCAACTGATTTAGTTCGAAAATCTCGAATCGTTTATTTTTTTTAATGAATTTTCTTGTTTTCCGACTTTAAAAAATTGTAAAAAATAAAAAAGTCGATATTTTTACATTCTGTCAACTCGAGAAGTCCTTAAAAATGATAATTTTAGTGTAAGAAGATTTTGGTGAAAAAAAATAAAAACATGCGATTTTGACCCAAAAATTGTGTGTTATAACCCACAATTTTTGGTGAAAAAACATGGTTTCGAGAAAAAAAAAATATATAAATTTCTCAAAACTTCACCATTGGTAAAACATGTTTTTTAAAAGGTATTCTAATTGACAGAGCTCAAAAATCTCAAATCGTTTATTTTTTATGAATTTTTTAGTTTTTCAACTTTGAAAAATCACATGGGCATAGAATTTGTGTGCTATTGTATGGAGTTTTTCTTAAGTTCGGAAAGTATTTGGAAGGCTTCACGCAAACCATGCATGAAGTGGAGTTCTTTAAGTCTTTTGACTCCCAACGAGGTTGCTCAAGTTCTTTTAGGATCATTAGAAAAGAGCCGAAAATTAGGGAATTACTTTATAAACTTGGAAAACAATGAAAATAAAAATAATTTTTAGTGTAACTTTTGCCGACCACATATTCGTCCACACAAGTCTTTTTTGTTTTTTTCTCTCATACATCATGAAGAGAAAAAGTCCTTATTAAAGTAAATAAGGTTGTATTAGAGTAAATTAAGTTCTTGTTTGAGTAACTAAGTCCTAAAAGTTGTAATTATAATATTTTACGACTTGACGACACATATTACAACTTTGACAACTTATGTGGTAAAATCCTCGTTAAAGTAAATAAAGTCCTCATAAGAGTAAATAAGTTCTCGTTTGAGTAATTAAGTCATAAAAGTTGTAATTGTACGTATGAGATACGTTAATATACACTAGAATTTTCCTTTGCTTATTACCCTTAGCAAATAATCAAAAAATATTTTGAAAATAATTTTTTTTATAGAATCCGTGTGCTATGCAATGAGTTTTTCTTAGGTTGACTTCAAACAAACTATGCACGAAATGAAGCTCGTTAAGTTTTTTGGCTCCCAATGAGGTTGCTCAAGTTCTTTATATGATCATTAGAAAAGAGCTGAAAATTAGGAAATTACTTTACGAGCTTTGAAAATAAAAATAATTTTTTAGTGTAACTTTTGCCGACGAATATCACTAGTTTATTTTATTTTTTTAAATAAAAAATAGAAGATAAGGCTTCTGACACTCTAAAAATGCACCAGTTAGTTTCTTTGCGATCAATACACTTTGCTTATCACCCCGGCAATGAATCTAAAAATATTTTGAAGATAATTTTTTTTTATAGAATCTGTATGCTAAAGCAATTTTTTTAGATTGGCTTCAAACAAACCATGCATTGTTTGTCTATTCAATCATAATCACTTAAAAAAAAACAAATTGCCTCTAAAAAAGGAATAAAAAAGTGAAAAGAAAAAAAAACTATTAATGAAAATATGCCCCATTGTTTGTCTATTTTGTCCTCCCTCCCTATTGGCTCACTTAAAAAAAAAAAACCAAAAACAAAAAAAAAACAAATTGCTTCGACCAAAGAAAAAAAAGAATTAAGACATAAATATCATTCTTTATTAATTTATTAGACCCACGTCACCTGCCCCAGTACTCCTCAAGTCCAGCTCCAATAAGAAAGCTAAGCAAACAAGCATCTGATTCTGATTTCTTCTTCTTCTTCTTCTTCCCACTCTCTCTGTTAATTAAGTTGGGTTCCCTTCCCTTCTTCCTCTTCGAGATTCCATCAATGGAGAAAGTCAGAAGAGCATCGCATGCTGGTTCTTGGTACACCGACAACCGTCAGTATCTCTCTCACATACTTCAATTTCTCACTGTGTTTTGTTGCTCAGAAATAGTAACATAGAAATTTGATCTGCATGCATGGATTTTATCATTCCGTTATGCTCTGATTGCTGCTTGGTCTCTCTTAATACAAAAACGCGGAATCAATTATTAGAGGCGTTAGTAAAAGTCCTCAAATTTGGGTTGTTCTTGAGAGAATTTGCTTATAAGATTGATTGCGTATAAAAATATGTTCTTTATGCTCAAAGTTTTAATCTTTCAGCTAAAAAGTTAGCAGAAGAAATTGAAGGATGGCTTAGAGAATCTGGGCTCACTAAATCTCCTGATGTTAGAGGTGTCATTGCTCCGTAAGTTAAATTTACAACTGCTTTGAATTTGTTTATTCATGTTGTTTTGTTTGGCTTAACGCAGAAATTAACAAATTTTTTTTATTTTTATGTGGGTGGGTCTGGAATTTCAGACATGCTGGTTATTCATATTCAGGTCGTGCTGCTGCGTATGCATTTGGCAACATTGACCCAACAAACATGTACATTATGTTCTTATCCTTCCTCCTTAGTTCTCTAATATTTGTTTGGATCGTGTAGTATTGCAGTATGAAAGATTAATAGTTATTGCAATGAGTTGTCCAGTATTTTGGTAATATGTTAGAAACTTGCATTTTCAGTACCCGGGTGTTCCTTCTTGGTCCATCTCATCACTACTACACTCCAAAGTGTGCTGTTTCAACAGCCACAGTTTACAAGACCCCCATTGGGGACCTACCTATTGATTTGGAAGGTACGGGATTTTCATGGTTGAATTACAGTTTGTTCGTGCTTTAGCATTCCTGTGTTAGATAAACCTTAATGATGAATGCAACATAATTTCTCATAATGTAGTGGAGATTGTGTGTATGGTAAATGACTTGCATCTCAGTTTAAGTGGCATTTTTTTAAACTTGATTGTTTGTGTTGATTGATGTTTTTCCTTTTCAGAAGATATCCATTATTGACATGTTGCTGAACTATTCAATGGTTCGTGTGTAGGAGTTAACTACATTTCTGTTAACTTTTGTGGTGGTTTTCTAATATTTATTTGTTACCACTCATCAGTGATTGAGGAGCTAAAAGCTACTGGAAAATTTGAAACCATGGATATTCGTGTTGATGAGGCTGAACATAGCATGGAAATGCATTTACCGTATCTTGCTAAAGTTTTTGAGGGGTACCTTTTTCATTTTTATTTTCCTTTTCATGTAGAATAGTTCTATACAGTTCTATTCTGTAATATAAATTTTGAGGATACTGATGCAGGCACCCAGTTAAAGTTGTACCAATTTTGGTTGGTGCTCTTAAAGCTGAAGCAGAAGCCATGTACGGACAGCTCCTTGCCAAATATGTGGATGATCCAAAAAATTTCTTCTCTGTGTCGTCAGATTTTTGTCATTGGGGATCTCGGTATGTTCCATTCATAGTTTTGTGTACAAGTTTGGTCTTGGTCTTTGCTAGCTAGCACAAGTGCCAACGTCAATGCATATCTAAACTAATTCCTCTGGTTTAGATTACTCTATCTTACAGTGTCATCCTGAGACATACACGCATATGTGTGCTAGGCTCTCAAACTTTGTCACACACAGACACATACATACAACTCTTATTGCAATTGGGAACTTACCCGTTACTTTTAGATCTCACAATTTCTTTGGATTATTACCAAGGAAAACAAAGCAGTGGTTGGACTCAATTTTAAATATTACTTCTGAATTACACCCCAAACAAATATCTCTATGAATGCTATTTCATGGTTATATGAATTGATATGTTAAGATGATGATTAGCATGATTTGCTTATTCTCTTCTCTGGCCATACTTTCTGAACATATGCATGAAGCTGGGCAGATGTTAACCTTGCCTGATCTTGTTGTTCTTTCCCAGGTTCAACTACGTGCATTATGACAAGAAACACGGGGCCATACACAGATCCATTGAGGCTTTGGACAGGATGGGAATGGATATAATAGAAACAAGAAATCCAGATGCATTCAAACAGTATCTGTCGGAGTATGATAACACCATTTGTGGGCGCCATCCAATTAGCGTTTTTCTTCATGTAAGTGCCTCATATAGTTCATTTAGTCTCTGAAAGGGAAGCTGTCTTTTCTTAATTTTGGCAAGAAAATCACATCCTAACTGATGCGAGAAAATGACCCCCTAGGATGAAACAGGGATAAAAAGACTGTAAATATAATTTGACTGTTTGGACCTATTTTAGGAGGATATTTTGCTGTTTTCAGCTTTAAAACCTATTATATGAACGCAGTATAATGAAAGCATTTCTCATTCATGAACGCAGTAAAAACAAGTATAATGGAAGCAACGTCTATATCCATGTTATTTCTCATTCATGTTGACATATTAGGGATAAGGCCATTTTGCTAAAGAATTGAACTTAGTTACCTAGACTACAAAGTACTTCTTTTCCATTGCTTGTAGAGGCTTTTCTTCGTTTTTACACTTAAAAATATACTTGTCTGAACGCAGATGCTGAGGTACTGCTCAACAAACATAAAGATCAATTTTCTCCGGTATGAGCAGTCAAGTCAGTGCAAAACTATGAGGGACAGCAGCGTTAGCTATGCATCTGCGGCAGCAAAGGTGGATGCTTGAAGATGTATTCTTGAGACATTCAGCAATTTTATTTCCATCAAATTGACTGTAATGCATAACTCGAGTAAAAATGCATTTCATGAACTATCACAACAGTCCTGCTTATTGATTGATACTAAAAAGGATCATGTTGCCTCATGCATTTTGGGTTATCCTGTAATCTTTTAAAGATTCCATTCAACTCCCCTTAACCCTTTCGCCATCTATATATATATATAGGGGGGTGGTAGAGATGCTCTTTGATTCCCTAATCTTCATCACATTTTATTTGATTTTATATTTTTAACCGACCTGCCATCAAATTACTGTCCAGCACTACTGTATATGGGTGGTTTACCATAAAACATTAGTACATATGTGTTATGTGCATGTGTAGTTTAGCATAAAACATTAGTGTATGGGTTAATTAACAATGTTTTCAGAACCTTTTATAGGCAACCAATATGCATACGCAAGAAATAACACTTAAAAGCTGAAATTTCAAAGAACAAACGACTACAAATTTTCCATTGAAGTCACAAATTTCCGCACAAACGAGAGAGTTTCTTAAACTTTAGGTTGTCACAGGCAGTGTGCCTACCCCCCTCATAACCCGGGTTCGAAGCCCCCTCCCCACAATTTCGAACTTTGGAGCCCCAAATCCCCCTCCCCTAAAAAAAAAAAAAACAGGTTGTCTCTCTTAGATTTATTTATACAAGAAGCCCCAAAACTCGGATTTCGCAGGCACACTGCTCTCCAAATTCCTTTTAACCATTGGCAAGATACCCCATGTGCCCTCAGGCTCTAGAGGCTCAAGCACATGAACTTCACCATTAGAGAGTCCAACAGCGAACTGGGTTGGTTTTTGTGGATGCGCAGCAATGACGAGTGGGTACACAGTATAACTGCAACTAGCAACAGCCGGAAAAAAAAAATGTTACTAGAAACTTGGAATTTTCTATGGGGAAAGCCTAAAAAAGAAATGCATGATGACCTGGAGAAGCTACTAGTTACCAGATAATGAAGCAAGGTCTACCTTATATCGGCAGGAAGGTAAGCGGAGGGCTTGATTTGACAACGTAATGCAAGGACTGAAGCATCGAATATGCCTATGGTTCCATCCACAAAGCTGGCATATACTGTCTGGCTATCACATGAGAACGTTGCATGGGAAATTGGTACAGAAGAATCTGAAACCCACTGCACATACAAAATAGAAGAGTTAATCCTTTATCATTTTATATATCCTGAAACAGATTATGATACATCTGTTAGGGAAAGAGAGAAACCTTGTTTACACATCCTAGTTCATTCACTTCGTATGTTGCAAGGTGAGTCTTGTGTACTACTAGGAAGTGCAGCTGATCCTTGTGAAACTGGACATGGATATCTGAGTCTGACAATGCTCTCAAATTGTTCCCATCTGGAATCTGCAACGATTTGCTTCTCTGTATTTTCCACTCATCAGCATTCCACACAAAAATCTGCAGGGATCAAATAACTCATTAAATGACAGAAACAATATTGACTTAATATAGGTCTCGTAATTTAATATTTCATAGTGTGCCGGTTTTTCTTTCTTTAGTTCTTTCTCAAAAGAGTCTTCCGCTTTACCTGAGCATCAGCACCTGAAGAAACAAGTGCTTTCATAGAGGTAGAGAAGGCAAGGCAAGTGACTCTTTTGGTGTGACCCTCGAGCGTACTTGTAACCTGAAAAATGAAGGCAATTAGGACCAACATTCTGGGTTACTTCATGACAGCATCATCACTTGTTTTTACAAGAACTAAACTAGTTACCTTATCTGAGTGGGCATTATATATCATAATTGTGGAATCATCCATGCCAATAGCAACTACATTGTTATCTCGAGGATCAAAAGCAAGACATGTTGCTGCAGGTGGTGGAGCCATGACTTTCCTCATTGTCTGTGTTGTAACACAATAAAGTTTAAGAATACAATCAGGTAGATTCTAGAATAGTACTTTTGTCTTGAGTTTACCTTAAACGATATAACATTAAAAAGGGAGACCATCCCTCCTGATGCTGACATGAGATATGAATCATTCTTGGACAAAGCAAAGCACGGCACGGCTTCTTCAGGGTTGGTGCTGGAAAGCTCATTGCTCATCAGCTGTAAGCCACTTGATGGTTGCCATAAAAAAGGTTGAACCTTGGTAGTTGCCTACAGTAAGTATCATCAATAAGAATCACATAACCAACTACTTTTTCAGTTTCCAAAAAAGAAAAGGGGACTTTAAATGGAAGAAACTATTGACTGTTGCCCACTTCTTTACCGTTCCACAAGAATTAAGATCGTTCTTCGGCCATTTCCAGAGTAAATGAATGGCATTTGATGCTAAGGCCAAAATGGCATCACCAGCATTGGTGTAGATCAACTTGGATATCTGCATGGATAACTAATGAGAAGTTACTGAAACATTTTAATACTGAAATCAGAAACATAAATGCCCAAAATTTAAAGATTTAAATCCTCCCAAGTCTATTCGTCAATTTCACATGAACTAAACAAATACAAAACCATCAGCGTTTTGGAAGAAGAAATCTGCTAAAGTTTGCACTATAAATTTCCAAACAAGAGACATGGTTCATGAAGAAAACATGTAAACTTGGTAGATGGACTAAAGAAAAAGAAAAACAGAAACAAAGACAAAACAAGTTAGAGAAAATAAAATCGCAAAGAAAGAAAAGAAATTCATACCTTGTTCTTTTTCACATCAGCACATAGCTGCAAGGATTGGCATTGAGAAGGTCTCTCAATAGTTTCCCAAGCCTGTCCTCTGTTACTGGCCTCGCCAGTTGATTTAGAATTCACTTCTGCCACATTTCTTGGGTCCGCATTCTACATAAATCAAGTCTATTTTGGTTATACATACTAAGGGCTACATTTAATTTCAGAGTAATGTAGGAAGAGAGAGAATTTCAATCATTAAACATTCATACAAAAATACATTTTTCTCCAACCATGAGGGCATCAGCACCAATAAACTTGCACCAATAGCGAGGCACACAAAATTATATGAATTATCAGGAAAGTATTCTATAACACACACAACAACAGTGGTAGAAGCTTTAAGATGCTGACCTTTTTTGAAGTTTCAGATTCAACTCCAGAGGCATCAATGGAATCATTCCCACATCCATGCAGCAAATCAAGACCATTATCATTTGCCAATATCTTGATTCGGTTTCCACTTGAAGAAACAGCTAATAGTGTGTCATCAGTGTTGAAGCGAATATGTGGATTTGCCTATTTATCGATAAAGAAGTAAATAAATGACTAACATTGCTCCTTTTATCATCTAGCCAATGAAACTTGAATTACCAGTTGGAACTATAAAAATATAAAAGCCCACTGAACTAAGACCATCATACACATTGATATTCTTCTAGGATAAGATAAGCATGATGAACTTACTGGCAATCCACCATCAGCATCAATAGTTTTCAAAAGCCGAGTGTTGTCCATATGCCAAAATTTAACCATATGGTCATCACCAGCAGCCAAAAGCTGTTTCCTGGATGTATCAAATTGCACAGCAGACAAGGGGTTTGTTCCAAGTCCTTGGTAAACTCTTTTGAAAGAACCATCATCATCATCCCATTCAACAAGAAATGATTGCCCTCCTTTACTGGTCCCACATGAAAAAAGCCTGCACAGACATAGATTTCAATGAAAACTAGCATTAGTGTATTACTCTTCACCCTTTATCAATCCGGAAACAAAAGATGGTAATTACAATCCAGGCCATTTAAGTTGACCTTTGATCATCAACACTATAAACCATTTTGGTGCAACCAAGACCAGGAGCATCATAATCAACTCTCTCCCCTAAATTGTCATATAACCATACTTTGATCTTGCCATCTACTGACGTTGAAAAGATAAACTGCACCATGAAGTACAAAAAAGTGTTACATCATATACAGTAACAAGTTCATCAAATGATTAAAAAGGAGCATCATAGCTAAAGTAACCATTACATGGATATTGTCTTTGGTATGAGGACAGACGGAATAAACAGGAGCATCATGACCTTCAAAAGTAAAGTATCGGTTACCACTAACCACATCCCACACCTTAAACATAAATTAATGAATATCCCGTCAGTATCACCACAACATGAAATTCAACTATCTGACGTAACAAAACCAACCTTGATGGTCTTGTCATCACCACAGGTTATGACCAACAGTTCCTCGTCAGGAGAAGAGAATGCTAAATCATTTACACCACCCAAATGAGCATCAATCTACATATGAAAACTTCACTGTCAGATTTAAAATTACATATTCCTTGAGAATTTCACTTTGAGAATTTATATTTACCGTAACAACTTACTTCCAATATTTGATGCAGTTTATCTCCTCCAATATAAGAATATAATTGCACAATATGTTTTGAATATGCAACCCCTGTCAAACAACGAGCATTAAAGTGGTGAAAATGAACTAGAAAAACCAAAATAAAAACTATATACCACTTTACTACTTAAGTCTCCTGACATTCTTACCAAATAAGAAACCATCTGGACTCCATAACACACGATTAACAGAGACATGTGAATCTTTTTCTAGTGCTGCCTGCATATAATTGGCATTGGTTAAAATGTCAGATCATGTTAACAAGGTTGAAAGGGTCACATCCAGAAGCATACACACCTTTAAGGCCATCGAGCATGCTCCAAGATCCCAAACACTAAAGTTTCTGGCAACCATTTTTCCACCGCAACTAACATCCCACAGTCCTATTTCCCCAGCACAAGTTCCAACTGAAGAATCACATTAGAAGAATTCAAGAGTAAACTATCACAAATAATTGTCTGACATGATCATCCTGAAATGGTATTGTATCTAGAAACAAATGAGGAAAGAACCATAAATTCTCATTAGTCAACCTAGAAGAACAGTCAGCCAAACGGGATGAAAATCCATGCTCACTGGAGATGACCCCTCATTCAATGTACGGACAACAGTACTGGGACAATTTATGGATATGGCAAGTTCCGAGATATTACTTTGGCCAGGATCACTGATAGGTGATGTTACCTAAACAAATGTAAGAAAACCAAGGTAAAGAAATGAAGTCATACAATTTATATTAAGTGATCCTGCACAGAAATGATCCAATACCTCATCCACAGTTCCGAAGGGCATTCTTTTGGATAAAACATCAGAATCATCAATAACCGTAGTAGCTGCAGCCATAAAAATGTCATTGATAAAAACTCTGCAATCATATATAAATTGGAGGGTAACAGTACACAACAACATTATTGGAACAATTTATTCGATACCTGGGTTCTTTGCGGCATTGAGAGATGCTGCTCCAGTACATGATGGAGATTGTGTAATGGTAGATGGACTTGAATTCACAGAACAAGTTGGAAATTGATATGTTGTGGTCCGACAAGGCTAAACACAAAAGGTTAGAACAATGTTAGAAGAACACAAAACGACTACTAAGCAGGAATCCTTTGGATAATAACAACATACTTCTGGCAGAAATTCAAGTCTCCAAAAAATATCTTACTTTCACATTATGCTTAATTGATTTAGAAAGCAAAATATGGCCCTGTGGGTCACAAACATGATCGACGAAAAGGGTGTCAATGACTGGGTTTGGATGAGGATCTTTACAATTCATATGCTGCCAATTCAAGCTGTCAAGTTATACATGTAAGTCAGTCCCTCTCCCAATGAAAAATAAACAAAAAGTCACTAAATCTTACAGAAAAAATGAAAATCCTAGATCATACAACAAAATGAAAAATTCAAAGTCCAATTGCTCACAAACACACACCATAACAAAATATACAATTCCATATACTACATATATTCAATCACCAAACAGGAAGGGAAAAAAAGATTGAGTAGAAGTATTACCTTTGGTTAATTAGACGCCGTAATCTCTCACCTTTTACGCTAGGAAATTCCAGTTTGCCACGGAAAATTGGATTTGCCTCAATTATCCTCCTGATTTCTTTCATCATAAACTTCCTTGCAGACTTTGTATCTCTATACGTAGAGAGTGACTCATGTTCCCTGTTGGACCCATAAAAATGTAATAAAGCTCATTTGGAAAATGTTACAGTCAGAATGGATGAAATTGCACAACTAGAACAGAATTCATACCTTATATTGTCAAATGTCATAAGTTGAGTGATTTCTTTGAACAGTTCTTCATTACCTTTAGCAAAAACTTGTAGATCATTTGTGAGGACATGTAAAGCCTCGGAACGACATTTTCTGTCAATAACCAACCCACATTATCTCGACAATTCTTTATAACATGACATTTTGTAGAGAACTTTTATGTAGAAATGATAATTCTTACTTGTCAAGAGCCTCAAAGTAATGTTGCTTCCTGATTTCAAAATAGATCTTAGTCGAGTACTTATTGTCATCGAGTTTTGTGAAGCCGGAGAGGTACCTCTCTGCCTCATCCCACTTCCCACCAAGCACCACCTCTTCAAAATAATTCATGTCAAAGTAAAGCCCGCTTTCACGCTCCAGCCTATACATGATCATTGATCAATGTCCACAATGATTAACATTTGAGAAACAAAGCATATGTATTATGTGTACTAATAAATAGAGATAGAGAAACCTACGAGTGGGCAGCTTCCTTATAACCTTCCTCATCCAAAAACTTTAAAACTAAAAAAACAAGATCTTTACTGAGATTAGACATCCCACGCTGCCCAAGGTAGAGTCTGAAACCTTCAAGTACCATCAGATGAAGTCAGTAATTATGAAAGACAACAATAAAATCAAACCCAATTACAACAGTAACTCAAAAACCTATCAACTAGAACTCTACAAATTTCATTTTTGCTGTCTCTGATTTCTCACTAATTAATAGTAGTGTCCTCATATAGCTATCAGTCTACAAATAAACTGAACCAGAATTTTTTTAAAAAAAAGTAAATCATAACTGATGATTTTCTTTGAGAATCAAAACCCGAGAAACAGATTACTGTTATGATCTGGGTTGCAACGAATTCTCTCCTTCATTTTTCATATCACCCAAACAACGAGTTAAGATCATGAACAATCCAACACTAAAACCCAAACGAGCAAAGAATTCATCAGATGATCGTCTTCAACACCACAACTGAATTCAGAACTATTTCCATCTATTTGAAAACGTTAACAAGAAAATTAACTGTATTTTATTAATTCAGAAATCTAAGCAAGATGCTTTTGATCAAAATTTTAAGAAAATGAAAAGCAAAGGTTATGAAATCTTACCTCAAAAGCTCAAAGGCTCAAGCTCAAGAGCAGAGGAACAATTGTGATTCTGTTTCTGATTTTAGCTCCACTTGCTGGCAGTATGCATAAACGGCAGAAAAGTAAATAAAAATTACTATTCGCACCCGATTTCCAAGCATTAATTTTTTTGTTTTTTTTCTTAAACATTTTATAATTTTAACCGATAAAATACTCGAGAAACTGACGAGGGCGAATAGCCTAGAAGGAAAACAGAAATCGCGTGTGACCAAAAAACATAAAAACACGAGAGAAAATATGTTTGTCTGGCTTAGTCGTCCACACGTGGGACCCGTTAATGTCATATTGATAAGACCACTGCCTTATATAAGTGAGCTACACAGGCAGTGACGGCTCTGTTTGCCGCCGTGCATCATTAAGAAGTCTTTTTTATTTAATGATTTAATCAATCATTAAGCCCTATTTAGCGTACAATTTTAAATTGGCTAATGAATTGAATAAATTCAGGCATTGTATCATTCATTATCCAGTACACAACCAATGTCCCAAAATTCCCAACTCAGATCACTCAACCGGACTTTTACATCGGACTTGAAAGTTCGAAGGGCTTCGATCTTGAAATGGAAGTCGACTACTCGAGCAATGAGACTAGGATATGTGGCCTCAAACCTTGAGCTAAAATCTCAACCCGTCGTTTCAAATATTATTGAAAACAATTGTGTCATTGCTGGAATGCATGAATAATGTGATAGAAATTAAGTAATATAAGAATGATGTAAGATAATTCGTCTTCGTTCTTTGAAACGTGGCTTCGAACACATAGGTAATGTGACATTGTTAAGAAAAACACAAATAACATTACGAGTGATAATAAAGTATAACGCTATCATCACATTTCAATGTGAGGTTTGAAGATTATGGTCAAGTGTCTTATTTAGAGTCTAAGATTAAAATAATTAAGGAATGTGTTAAGTAAAATTATTTTCTTAGTATGACCTCAAACAGTCAAACCCATAAATCATGGCATTCGAAACTTAGGCCTAAAGCACCCAAGCGAAATTTCAACCATGCATTGAGCCAGACCTTGAGAGCGACACCATGAACCCATAACCTTGTCCAAGTCTGATATTTTTTTCACGTGTATTATATCCCTATCATGACTCAATTTAAATGTAAAAATTGAAAAATATGTATGAAGCCAACCATAAATTGTTAATTAAATTTTAAACAAGCAGTTATATTATATATATATATATATATATATATTTACTCAGGTGGTGGAAATACTTAGAAATATACACAAAGCATGAGAATGAATGTTGAATTTGTCCGAGTCTAACTTCAGTGTAGATTAATTGACTCTTCTTTGGTGGGCATAATCTCGTTTGGATTACCATAATCTCCTCTTATTACCAAAAAAAAAAACCCATTGCCAAACATATGTTCCTGACATTGTGACTAGACACTGACCAAAAAAAAAACATTGTAACCAGACAAGCCACAGGTTGGGATAACAACTATTACTGTGATGTACGGACCATACAAAGAGGAAATAATATAATGTCTTTGGTGCCATGAATGCCGTGCAGTTATGTCAAAATATGTATACAAAGAAAATTGGAAACCTATTTATCCTCTGGCTGTGCTTTACTAAAATTAAAAACAATGATAATTAAGCATGGCATTTTCCTTCCTTTTGAATTTGTGTGTTTTTTGGTGTCACATAATCCATTTTGGGTACTATAGTTAATGCATACGAGCCTTAATTATTTGCAATATATAGGCAATTAATAGAGACGTTTGAACATGGTAAAAAAAAACCACCACCATATTTATTCACTGGTCTTGCATATACGTACCGTTAGCAATAAGTAATTGTATACCATGAATTTACGAAATTGAAGAGTGAGAGGGTATATTGTGATGATTGTTATGGTTAAACGTTCATTCATTTTACTGTTTTCATGGTCGACCAAGGCTCCAACTCCATAGTCTGAGAGTGCAGCTAGAGTTCTAATCTTATTGATACAATTGGAGATAATCAGACCAGTGAGTAAATTGACTAAATTCACTTTATGCAATCGAGACCAGACCAGCTAGTGAGTAAATTCTCTTTGAAAATTAAAAGATACAATTGGCTAAGTCATATATTGGCCATGGGGTCTGAAAGTTTAAGAAGTAAGTTAACTTAATTAGTTTACTTTTTGGCTTTGAGAATGGCTAAACATCAAGGAGCAAAAGTGTTCTCTCATGAAATTACAAGTCAATCTTCACTTACTATATATATAGAATATTGAATTTCAATCTAATTAGCCTGAGCAAACAAAAAACTCATCAATTATCACGCAAAGCTATATGAAATTAAATAAAACAAACGCGATTTATTAATTAATTAAAGAATCAACAACAACAACAACAAAATACAGAAACGAACTAACTAGCTAGCTAATAACTGATTTCATGGAAACGAACTTGCTAACATCATCTGTGTTTTAAAATAAAAGAAACCAACAAATTAAAGGGGGAATATATATTTGATTAGATTCTCCTAGGAAACCAGCTCGGAGTAACAGTGAAATTCCTTTGTCCCGGTAAGGCTATTCGACGGGGAGGTCCTATAGGTGCTGGAATTGGAACAAGGGAAGCGACAGGAGCTGTTGAAAATTGTGGAGGTGGGAGCATTACATTCCTGACATTGCGGATTTTCCCTAACAGCAGAGGATTGGCCTCCAAGTTCGACCTAATGAACTCCACTCTCTCCCTTCTGTGGTATTCAGGATCCCCGTAATGAGAAAACGCTTCATGCATCCTACGAACAAATATTAATTAATTTGAATCATGCTTATATATCATTAAAACCAAAATTAATTAATTGATACGTCACCCGTATGAATCTGACTCAAATCGAAATCAATCCCATTTTAATCATATACCTGAAGTTATGCAGGTTCACTAGATGAGTTGCAAAGCCAACCAAGTTTTCGTTGTAGCACCCCAACGGTGAGAGCTCTTCACCAATGATGATTCGCGCCTCCTCACGCTGATTTCTGTGCACCAAGATATCAAATTAAATAATTAGATAATTAAGTAAGGTATAATAGTGTTTGAGTTCGAGGACTATATATATATATATATATCTATATATATAAGGTGCATGTTAGCTAGCTAGTGAGTTTACTCGCTCAGGGCCGCCAGGAACTTATGCCACCGCAGCTCAAAGACAACATTTATGGAGAAGATGTTGTCGTGGACTCCGGTGAAGCCCGTTATGTAGTCTTCGGCGGCTTCAAAAGCTCCGCGAATGAAACGGTCCTCAAAATAAGCGAGATTGAAGAACAAACCAGATTCACGCTCCAGCCTATATATATAACAATGCAGTTTAGTATTAGCAAATAATATTGAAGGTGGCCAGATGTACGTATGGAATTGGAGAGTAGTTAAGGAAACCCCATGCCACGTACGTTCGTGCGGATTCTCTCAGGTTAACCCTATCGAGATATTGAACAATAGAGTCAATCGCGTCTCTCTGCTGTGTGTTGGAAGCCATTATCTTTCCAATAGATCGACCTGTTTCATTTCCACAAACATCAACCAAAAAAGCTAGGAGACAAAAATTTAAATCAGTAATTAAATTTCATTTTCATATTAGAAAATACAAACATAGCAGATCTTAGATAGAGTAGGAATAATATCTATGTGTGTAAGATATAGGATTTGAGAAAATCTCATGGAAATCCCAAAACCCTTTTGTTTTGGGGAAGTGTTCAGAGTATGATGAATTCATATATAATATAAACTCGTATAATAGGAATTTAGGAAAGGTTGGGCTTATTCTACCTGAAAGAGCAGAAGCTTTCTTAATCAAAAGGAAAAACTAGAGGAATGGCTTGGACCTAAACTCTCTGAGGATCTGTGTCTCTGTTTAGCCTGGACTCTCTCAGTGAATGTAATGGCTTTGGCGGAAGTAAGAATTTATAGAAGGTGCGAGGGGTATCATGGCCAACATAGGCTGGGTTGGGCGGAGATAAAGTTTTCTACCAACCACAGACTCGACAGGGGCGTTTGAAAACACGCGCGCTTTCCAAAATAGGAGGGGTGCAACACTATGATGCAATCACTCCCACTGTTTCTCCATGCACTCTCCCTTGATAAACCAAGAGATTAGATATCTCTTTTCTTATGGGATTAGACAGAATATTAGAGAGTGAATGCAAATATTATAGTATAATCATCAAATATGTAGAATAAATTGGCCTAACAATTAATTTGAAATTTGTTAGTGAATATTATATATAGCCATGCCACTTTTAATAATAAGGTGACGATTTTGAAAAATAAAATATAATTGTCAAATTGTGGGTCAGAATAGTGCATGTATATATTTTATCTATATATTTATATTTATGGTTTAGCGTTAGGTCTTAGGTAAAATTTTAGAAGTGAGTGAAGTTCACGACTAGAAAGCGCGTGAAGAGATCGAGTTTCTTCAACTAAATCAACATAAAACATAACTAGCTAGTAAGTTGATTAATTAGTTATTGAAACTAGTTTATTAAAATGATAATTAATTTCAAAGATTTGGAATCCTGGAAAGCAAGTAATTGATCCTATTCAAGATTGCTGATAGCTCATTTAATCGTTTCAAAGTTGTGAAAGTACATTTCGATCCTAAGAAACAACTGGATACGTTAGTGTCAATGAGTTGTCGTTTGTTGGTTATTGGTAAAATCAATACTATATATGGAGGTCACACGTTTGAAATTCACTAGCATCGTGAGTTGAGTGGGGATAAAAAATTGTTGTTTCTCCTAAAAAAACAAATTTGGATATGTCGGTTGATAATTAAAGATAACAAAATATTCTTAAAAAAAACAAGTGGTATGACTTCGACGAACAAAACTTTAAACCTAAAACGAACATATAATATATGCAATTTTAACAATTTATCATTTCCCTTCAACGAAGAAAACTTTGAACCTAAAACGAAAGAAGAAAGTCGGCGCGGTAAGGGGTGTGCACCTGAACAATAAAGTTGAACTCTTTTTGGATAAGTAGGTCCAGATAACATACTTTCATAGTTAATTACTTAATCATTAGTATGTTAGTATGTATATCATGTATGTGTTGTTGAACTTTAGAAGGTGCAAATCCCTCTAAATTTACTAAGAAAGTAAATGTGTTTCATAGTAAATGTGTTTTTACTAAGAAAATGATAAGATAAAAGTTAAGAAAAAGGGAAATCAATGGAGTCTAAGTTAGTCTTTGTGAGTCTAACCTCACTCGAACAAAGGTAACAAAGTTGCCAATACATTGCTAAAAAAAAAAACAAAGTTGTCAATACATGCTGCTTTTGTTTCATTTAAATGGGTGCATGAACTGAACGTAATCATGTCCAAGTGCATTTTCTATATATGGAAGCCACGCTGGGTACGTACATAATCAGTTTGGGACTTTGGGTTACCATAATTATTTAGGCTAAATATTTAAGGTTTTTTTTTTGGCCAAGGCTAAATCTTTAAGTTTATTTCCAAGGATTAGTATGACTTTCGGCTATTTTCAATTATTTAGTTGTGAATTACTTAATTCTTTGACCAAAAAAAAAGATCATCATATATATTTGAGTTATCCATGTTTTAAGTTTTGGGAGTAGCCAAGGGGTTTAAAAAACAAGGGGAAGAAATAGTTAAAGTTACGACAGGCTCTGGTAAAGAAATTAATCGTTTAATATATCAAAAAACTTGATTATTCTTTACAAAACTCATGGCCATAGCCCATAAGTAGACAACAAATACTGATGAATTTGATGTCATTTGTGGATAAACAGAAAGAGATGGAATACCTTCCTCTGGTGCCATGTATGGCATGCAAGTGATGCAACTTTTTTTTTTTTGTCAAGAATGGCATGTAATTTATATCATATTGACTAAAAGGAGGATATTTTTCCTTTTTTAATTACGTTTTGAAAACTCTCTCTCTCTCGATTTTTTGTGTTATTGTTACATTTAATCCATTTTGGTTGAGAACCTTAATTAGCGTATCCAGATAATGCTAAGAAAATCTGAGGGTTATTCAACTTATTCTGACCAGCATATCTAAGCCATATTAGAAAAATAATTAATCCTCTTTCTTTTGTCTGAATTCTGAATACTCATTCTTTATTAGAGTTGCAAGCCAAATTCGATAACATAATTAATTGTCGCAAATTGTTTCGCAAGGATGACAAACTTTATTCAAAACACCATGAAAAAAAGAACTGAAGTCCAAATATTAATTGTCCCTCTTATGGATTAATTTAACATTAGTCCCCCGAAAGCACGAGCAAAAGTCCAGCTTCATTGGCCCATGCAGTGAAACATGAGGAAGTGCCGGTGCCGGTGCTGGAATTTGATCAGCTTCGCCGGGAAGTGCCGCCGTAGGTGCCGGAATGATGACCACAGTCGGAAATGGTGTAGGTGGATGCACAAGATCGGAAAACCCAAAATTCACCGTGGGGGTGTTGTACACAATCTTGCCTTTCAACAAAGGATTGGCCTCTAGGTTGTTTCTAACTACCTCCATTGTAGTCATCCTCGCTTTTGCAAGGTCCTTATACTCTTCATCGAGCCCGTCTCTACGTATTACGTAAAACCAAAATATTAATAATTAGGACGTCATCACACTGATCAAACAAAAATTTAGAAATTAATTATTTTGTTTCAACCTGAAATTGTCCATGCCTAGGAGCTCGGTCCCATTAGCTGTCAAAAAGTAATGGAAGCGTTGAAATGTTCGGAGTTCTTCTCTGAGTATTTTGCGAGCTCTTTGACGTTCATTTCTGTGGATTAACACAATATGTATACTGTCATTACTGTGTAATAACAATGGTAAATAATTAATTAAGTAGGATAATTATATAGTAAATTCAAGTTTGTAGATTTAATTACTGATCGAGTGCTAGTATAAACTTATGCCATCTAATCTCGAAAAAGACTAGAGTCGAGAAAGAGTTGTCATCAACGGTGGTGAAACCGCTTAGGTAATTCTCAGCATCGTCAAGGTTTCCACTAATGAAGCGATCCTCGAAATAGTTCAAGTTGAAGAACAATCCGGACTGCCGCTCCACGCTACATATATATAATTCATGTTTTGCATAAATATATATCAAAGATATTTGTATATAATCTATATATCAAACATTTTTGTATATGATTGAGAAAAAAGAATAAATATACTAAATTAAGGATAAATACTAATGATTGACATAGAGATTAGACAATCAAACACATCGGTGATTGTTAATCATTAATGTGTGAGACCTATTTAATTACTTTATAGGACCCACACACTTTTAACGGCTAAAACCATCTACGTGCAAGATGACTGATGTTGTCTTTGAAATTCATCGAGCCTAGCTAAGAGAATTATATAAGTAGGATTACACATGGAACAGACCTTCGTGCAGCTCCTGCTAGATTTGCACCGTCAAGATAACGGATTATTGAGTAGACAGTGTTCCGGTGACAATTGGCTGCCATCTCTGTTAAATTAATGAGCCATAATCAGAAAATAATATTAGATAACATATACGTACAGTATATGGGATATTACATCTAGCTAGTCTAGAAATAAATCAGAAATTAACAAATAGGATTTGGAATTCTGATCGAAATGGAAATCCCAAGACCCAGCTGAATGACTTGATATATCGGTCAGTTCGATCATGAAAATAAGAAATGAACCAAGCAAAAGGAAAGGTTAGACTGGGACTCTCTCACTTACTGTAAGAAATGGCCTGGAGTACTCTTTCTGCTTCAGCTTCTCATTCACTGTATGAAATGGTTTGGGAGAAGCATGAATTTATAGGAGTGGCCGCCGAGGGTTTGTCATGGCCCAGATAATTTATTTTTTTTTGGGAAAGAAATATAACCTTTTTTTGGACATATTTTTGTGGGCCCTAGGTGAAACAGAAAAAGTTTATCCACCACCTACAGTTTCGTCAGGGACGTGTGGGACACGCTCTCCAAATGGGAAAGGGTGCAAGACTATAGTGCAATAGTGCAAGCGCTCTCAGTCTCTTGTCATGTACTCTCACTTGATAACCAGTAGATAAAACATCAAATATATAAAAAATTTATTATGTTTTTGTTTTCTTTTTTTTTTCTTCACGTAATCGTTCAAGTATATAGAACACAGGGAGAAGCTCTAGTGAGGACCAAATAATGAGGACTTGTTGATGACTTTCAAACTCAACCGTTAGATGAGTATTTTAAATGTTAGTTGATATTTAAAAAACTCATTAAAAGCTCATCTAACGGTTGAGTTTGAAAGTCCTCAACAAGTCCTCATTGTTTGGTCCTCACTAGAAAATTTTTCATAGAACACAAGTGGGAAAAAATGCCCTAACCATCAAATGGAGACTTCAATGTTTTTGAAGAGTCTTTAAGTGACTTATTTACTCACAAAATAATTTAAACATCTCTACAAAATTTTGTAAGGTGGAGATTTATGAGAAATATATAAGTACATGTATTCATTGTCAAATATATATATTTAATCATGTTTTTCAAGCGTCACGTAATGTTCACAATTAAGAAGCGCGTGGAAATATTAAATTCACGTTAATCCATAAAAAGATCAATTACTTACTGATTCTTGTTCAATAAATTGAAACATACTTCAAAGATTCATAATCGGTAAAAGTGATTGATCTTATCTAAGCTTACTAATAATTCAATCAAGCTAATCGATCGAAGTTACCAAAAACAAATATTCTTTGAAATAAGAATGTGGCAAGTCGACCAATGAATTAATGAAAATGCACTTTCAAAGAAACAAGTAGCAAGTTCGTCGGTAGGGCCGAGAACTAGACGTAAAAGTATTAGTGGGTTGGGCCTCTAGAGGTTAGGAGCGACAAGTCGGTGGACTAGGTTTGGGATAAGCGCTCAAAAAAATTTGGAAAAATGTAAAATGTGTTTGTTTTTTTTTTTATTTTATTTTCCTTTTTTTTTTTTTATAATTTTTATAATATTTTTTTTTTAATAAATTTTTTTAAAAAAAAAAAAAAAAAAAAAAAAAAAAAAAAAAAAAAAAAAAAAAATTTTTTAATTATATATAATCTAATTTTTTAAAAAAAACAATTTTGTTTCTTGTTTTTCTATTTTCTCATTACAGGTTGGATGGAGGCCAAATGAGGCACCACTTACACTTAGGTCGTCTCTATTCGTAGGAAATAATCAAATTTGAATTTATATTATAATGTATGCTAAATGTATATTAGTTTTTTGTTTTATTTTGAGATTTTCATATTATGAAAAAAAAACTATCATTAGATCAACATCTAGTTTATCAAATGCATACATGCTACTTTACAAATTATAAATTTAAACTCAACTCCATTACTTTATTTATCACAAATTATGTAATTTCAGTATAATAATATATAAAACAGATATAATGTGTACATTTTTTTTAATTATGTGAAAATGATAAACTAGAAGGAAATGACTAGAGTCCATAGTAGTTTGTGTGAGTGCAGTCCCACTGAAACATTGACTCATTTTTGTATTTGATGATTTTGAGTAAATGATTATAGAGAGTTGTTGTGTAACAAAATTGTGTTGATTTGGAAAGTGGTTTTTCTTTTAAAATCGCATCCACGAGCCTTAATTACAGTATCCACATACATGGTAAGAAATCTGGCCTTTTTGTTTGTTGGCCATGAAAATATGACCTTATTTTGACCACATCTACTTAGAAATATCAAATGTGCAAAGAAATAAGGAAAAGAAAAGGAAAGAGAATGTGACTTTTCATGTGTGAGTATGTGACTTATGGAGTTATGGTACCTAGCTATGACAAGAATGCTTCTTTTAATAGAAGTAATAACCAAAGGATATAAACTGGGCCGGGCCAGGGAGTTTGGGTCTGATGTAGGCTGTTAAACTGGGTTCAATTTGCGTTTGGATTTTGGGCCGACCTTTTTTTTTTTTTTTTTTCTTTTCCATCATGTATCAGTGCAGAACTATGGCCTTGCTAATTGTTTCTCTATTCACTAGTGTTAGATGTTAGCTAATGTTAATTCTTAATGTTCGAGTTTGAAGTTGGTTAACGTTTTAGGCTTCTTATTTTTGGTTACATTTAGGCTACTTATTTATAAATTTTGTAGTCTAGTAAAAGAAAAAACCAAGGGATTGGTGGACTTTTTGTGGATTGCATTGGAGGAAATCTACCAAAGCTAGGCAGATAGATAGACTCCTTTCCTGCGGCTAAGGGGGAGCAAGAAACGAATTATAAATAAAAATACACATGTATAGAGAGATTGAGTTTTCCGAACTTGGTTTGAGCTTAGAGCTTTAGTTTGAGTTTTTTTTCTTCTGAGGTTTTGGGCTTTAATTTAGATCCAAAGTTTGAAGATATTGTTGTTGTTGGTCAATCATATGCTATATCTAATAAGTAATACTCATTAAAAAGTTGATATAAATTCATTTATTTCAATCATACGACCATACTAGATCAATATTAGAATAAGTTACATATAACTTGAGCGGGATACTATCCTTAAAGAGTTGATATAATTATATAAAGGATTCTACCGATATTGGCACTTATATAAAGTTATTGAATCTGAGCCCTTGATTAATTTTAAAGCATCTCCAGTTAGACTTGTGATTCATAATTAAAAATAAATAAAAATAATAATGATGTGCTAAAGTTTCTCCTTAAAAAAAGTATTGAAATTACTTCAGGCAGGAAGAAAAAAAAAATTGTTGGGCCCAGATCATATGAGTCACTGTCAGACATTGGACCACGATAGACTTCTTTTTTGTCCTTACGTCAGATAGAGTCATGCATGCACTGAAGGAGACCTTTCTATGTAAAACCTACACACCTTGGAGTGCGTGTCAGTCACTTCCATATGAATTAATTCGACTTTAGACTACTTTCAACTATACTTTCGATTTTCTCAAAAAAAAAAAAACTATACTTTCGCAAAAACCCATTTACCAGACAAAGGAGGCAACCCAATTAAACAACTAATGTTATTCTAATGATTTGAAAATGAATTTAGATGTTTTGAACAAAAAAGAGTAATGCAAAAAAAAAACAATATATTTAGAGTGTAACATATAGATTAGTCCACGTACATACTCATTTTATTTTGGTCTATAAACAATCAATGAAGTACTATTAATTATTTAGTTAGTTACACACTAATGTTGAATAGGTACATTTAGTACTCTTCTTGTATAAATATATATGTTACTCTCTCTCTCTCTATATATATATAACCAAAATTGAGGATATGTATATTCACAAAGTAAAATAGTAATGCTACCAATCTTTTGTAATATTTGTCCTAAGAATATTTTCACCGATGCATGCATGCCAGGTATAGAGGCTAACGATAACTTTTGACAACCAATAGTGCTTTGAACGAGATGTCTTAGGTGAATTGAATTTGACGCTATGTTTGTGAACGGTAATATTGACAGAAACGCATAATAAGGTTCTATTTTTCACTCCTAACTATTTCAAACGTGGAGTCTTTTGAATATGTTTCATCGGAATTGGGCCCACGTACAATAGCAATAAATAATAATTGAGCCATACGTTGAATGCATTCAATTTAAAACCAAAAACAGAATTCTCAAAAGTTTACCTATTTTAAATCTTAACTTTTATATCGGTGACATGAATCGAACGCTATTTTGCTGAACGGTAATATTGACAGAAACGCGCAAGATGGTCTCACTTTTCCCAATCAACCATTTCAAACATAAAGTCTTTTGAATTTAGTTTTCAATATCCAGACAATAGCAATAAATAATAGCTGAGCCAAAGGTTGAATTAATTCAATTTATGAACCAAATACAGATTCTCAAAGGTTGAAATCTTAGCTTGCAAGTTTAAGAGGAGAGAGTGAGCACCACGGTCTTCGCATGAGGACGGAAACTAATAAACGCCTCTCAACCGTCACTGTCTGCTTTTGAGAAAGGCGAGACAGTTGTTTGGACAAAAGCTTTCCTAGGTGGACCCACAAAGACTTGTCTCACATGAACCAAACTTATCAATAGGCGGACGTAGTTATCATGATAAGTCCACGGACTTATACCTCGTAGGTGCCGCCTCACTATATAAACCTCCTTCCTGCTCAACAACCCTTTCAAGTCCCATTAATTCACAGTATAATCCTATAGGAAAAGAGAGCTCTCTGAGGTTCAGAGAGAGAGAGAGAGAGAGAGAGTGCAGTGCTCTGTTCCATCACTTGCTCTGTTCTTCTCTGTTTTTGCAGGTAATCTTCTGAGCTTTCACCTTTACCTCTGAAAAGGGTTTAGCTTTTGTTTCAGTTCCGCGTGCTTTCCCAACCCACCTTCGTCTTTATACCCTCTTAAAAATTTTCTGGGCTTGTCCAACTTTACTGTTTCTCAACTTTTAGAACCCTAATTTTCACAAACTCGGGTCGCAAAATCCTGCTCAAAGACCTCCGTTTTTGTCGAAATTTGAACGTTTTTATGAAAAATGGTTTCCGGGAGATGATCATAGACCATTGCGTTGTTTCCAATTTGATTACCAAAAAGGGTTTGTTTGTAATTTCGTTTTATTGACCAGAATTTTGATGTCCTTGTGGTTTTGGTGCATTTGGGTCCGTTGGTTGATGTGAAGCCCTGTCTCTGTCAATGAAGTATTGATTTCATGGAAAGAGATTTTTTCTGTAAGGCCCTGTTTGGCCCTGATGATAATCTACCTTGAACCTGGACTAATTTTTCTCAATTTTTTTTCTTGGTGATAACTTCCTTTTTTGCTTTATCAATTGTAATAGTATACAATTTAACCACTAAAACAAACAGACCCTTCATTTGTTTGCATGTTCTTTCTTTGTATTTTAACGGAAGAATCTTATCCTCTCCATCTTTGTTTTTGGTGTTTTTGTTGACATGGATTCTGTGCAGGTTGAAGATAAGAAGAAGCTGTTCTAATGGCGCAATCGGCATCGCCAGGACTGAGTAAAGACCTCACCTTCTTGATAATGCAATGCCTTGATGAGGACAAGTACAAAGAAGCGCTTCACAAGTAATTACCAAACCCAACTCCCTCGTCTTTTGTCTTTGAATATGTTATCAGCTCGATCATGTTTTTACTAGAATCTGGGTTTTTATATTTCTGAATCCCCTAATAGGCTTGAGCAAGAATCAGGAAATTACTTCAACTTGAAGTATTTCGAGGAATTGTTGCTTGCAGGCTGTTGGAACGAGGTCGAGAAGTATCTTTCCGGGTTCACTAAGTTGGATGACAACCGCTATTCGATGAAGATATTTTTCGAAATTCGGAAGCAGAAGTACCTTGAGGCATTAGATAAGTAAGCACTAGAATTTGTAGCATTAATATTTTTGTTTCCCCTTTGTCAACATTGTATCTAATGTAATCAATTGAAATTAATCAGACAGGATAGGGCCAAAGCAGTAGAAATCCTAGTGAATGATCTGAAAGTCTTTGCTAGTTTTAATGAAGATTTGTACAAGGAAATCACTCAGCTGCTCACATTGAACAATTTTAGGTACATGTTCGGAACAGATTTTTGAGCTTCAAGTTGCTTATGGTGTTATTCCTAACCAGCTTGGTGTTATGATTGGGGTTATGCAGAGACAATGCTCAACTCTCTGCTTATGCAGATGTAAGGACTGCAAGAGCAATTATGGCCCAAGAACTTAAGAAGCTTGTCGAGGCCAACCCTTGTTTCCGTGAAAAATTACAGTTCCCTAACCTAAAACATTCACGGCTACGGATGCTCATAAACCAAAGGTCAATCCTTTTTTCCTTAAAAGTTTTTGAATTTGATTCTTATAAAGTGGCCACGAATTAGAAAAATGTTCTTATATATCAGGAAAGTAGTTCATTTTTTCTTTTTGATCTTTTACTATAATGCTCTTCTTTATGTTCCAAGTGAACTGATTTTATAATCAATGTGGCAGCTTAAATTGGCAGCATTCCCTTTGTCCTCATCCTAAACAAAATCCGGATATAAAAACTCTATTTGTGGATCACACCTGTAGAAATTCCAACGATCCATTTGCTCAGTTAACAGCAAACGGTCAGGCTCAGCAGGCTCAGCAGGCTCAGCAGTCTCAGCTGATGGGTTCATTACAGAAAGCTGATGTCTTTAGTCCTATCAGTGTAAATGGGGTACTCCTCACATATGACTTGATGCTTAATTTCGCTTCCGAGTCTTTCTTAAATTTCGATTCAATTGTTTTTACTAATTATATAATTTTTTTTCCTTGTCAGTCCTTCCAACCTCCATTAGCACCAGTTCCAATTCAACCTCCTTTATCAACATGGATGCCTATTCCCACAAATGTAAATCATTTAGCAGCTTCTGCAGGAGGTATTGGTTTTGGCAGTCCAGCAAATCCAGGTAGTTTTATACTTTTAAGTAGTTTTCACATACTTTATTATGCCTTTGGGATCATGATAGATCTTTGATTTTTATTTCTAATAATATTTTACCGCGTGGTATAGCTTCATTTTTGAACAGTCCTGCAAATTCTGAAGATTTATTCAAAACACGGTTCCCTGGGTTTTCAGACAGGGTAAGTTTAAGTCCTACTACATGATGAGCATATAATTTGGAATTTGGAGCTGATTATTGATGCACTCTGTAGGTTATGACGCCAGGGATTAATCCAGGTCAAACTCAAAGTACAGCATTTAATGCAATAGATGAATTCCCCAAGGCTGTTGCTCGTACATTGAATCAGGGCTCAGCTCCCACAAGCATGGACTTCCATCCTGTTCACCAGACTATACTTTTAGGTTGGTTTCTGTGAGATTTCCTCTTATGAAATTTTCTGTATATTAGCAGTAAGTTGACATGTTGTTTCTTGTACCAGTCGGAACTAATGTGGGGGATATAAGTGTCTGGGAAGTTAGTTCTAGGGAGAAGTTGGTATCAAGAAGCTTTCAGCCATGGAATATGGGGGCAAGTTCAATGATACTAAAGGTATGTTCCATTATCAACTGAGTTACAAATTAAAGCCAGATCACATTTTATGCCACTGGAATCATCTGACTTCTTAACCGGTTTTAATTAATGAAATTCAGGCAACTCTAGTCAAGGATCCAAGTGTCTCAGTTAAGCGTGTACTATGGAGCCCAGATGGTTCTCTATTCGGTAAGTCTGGATATATAGGTTAGAATGATAACCTTTTCCAGCTTATGTTAAACGGAATTGTTTCTTTCAAACAGGAGTTGCATACTCTAAACATATGATGCAGTTGTATGCTTATTTCGGTGGTGGTGACCTTCGTCAGCATTTGGAGGTAGGTTCCTGGCTATTTTTACCTTTGAGAACGTTAAGACTTAAGGTTGTAAGTTTCTTTTCTAATGCTATTATCATTTCGTAGATCGATGCTCATGTTGGTAGTGTAAATGATCTGGCGTTCTGCAACCCAACTAAGCAACTCTGTGTCATAACTTGCGGTGATGATAAGGCCATTAAGGTTGGTTACCAAACAGTTGTTATATAGTTAGTTGTAGAGAAAACATGAAAATTATCTACGATTTCTGAACTTATATATGATTCGTGTGACCTATAGGTGTGGGATGCGGCTACTGGGTCAAAGTTGTATACTTTTGTAGGTCATGATGCTCCGGTTCATTCTGTGTGCCCTCATAGCAAGGAACATGTCCATGTGAGGACTTCACTTGATAGCTATTTTTGGCTGATTTGTCCGTTTTTGTTTGCCTTCCATGGATGATTTACTGTCTGTTTGTTTAAAACTCTCCCTATGCCTTTGTATTTCAGTTTGTCTTCTCAACATCAGTAGATGGACAAATAAAAGCATGGTTATATGAAGTAGTGGGGCCCAGGGTTAATTACGATGCTCCCAGCCTCTCATGCACAACAATGGTTTATAGTGCAGATGGTAAAAGGTTGGTCTGTTATTCCATTCTAATGTTTTTTGCAACCTTTGCCTCTTACTTGGGCAGCATGATAATTCAATGTGCATATCAAACATAATGCAGGCTTTTTTCATGTGGGACGAGCAAAGATGGGGAATCTCATGTTGTTGAATGGAGTGAAAATGAAGGCACAATAAAGAGGAATTACCAAGGATTTCAGAAACAATCTTTGGGTGTTGTTCAATTTGACACAACCAGGAATAAGTTTTTGGCGGTTGGTGATGACTATACAATCAAAGTTTGGGATATGGATAATGTCAATCTTTTGGCTACTATTGATGCTGAAGGAGGTTTACCAGTAAGTTTTCCTTCAAGTGTTCATAGATTATGTTTTGCTTCTGTTCTGCTGAACTTGTGGCTGTATTTATACATTACTTTTTCTTTTGAAGGCAACTCCTCGTATCCGCTTCAACAAGGAGGGCTCTTTGTTGGCTGTTTCTGCAAATGACAACAGAATCAAAGTTTTGGCCACGACAGATGGTCTTCGGTTGATGCGCAGTTATGAAAATCTCTCGCTTATTGCCTCGACAAATGCACCAGAGAAGGTCAGTTTAATTCCCTGAATAGAATTGCTTCTTTTCCTAAGTTGTGTGTAAGTGGCCAGAACATTTAAAGGCGCTGGCTAAATTATTGTGCAAAGTTTCTTTCTTCTGCTTAATTCTAAATAATTTCTCACTAGTTCTCATTCAATTCAATTTGGATGCAAGTGGCTTCACTACATATATTTATATATATATATATACACACATGTATCGTAAGTTGTACTTCGAGCTTGGAGTAATTGAGCATTCTTGACAGAGTGGTAGCACCAGAAACATGGAGGATAAGAAACCAAGATTAGCTGAAGAAGTCAGCACAGCAAAGATCTGGAAGCTCACTGAGATCAGTGAATCTGCTCGGCTTCAGTCATTGAGGCTCTCGACGACTATGGTTAAAACAGACAAGGTTGGATTTCTTATTCATATTGTTTAGAATCAGGGACTCACAATTACTCTTCATCCATTTCACAGATAAGAGGCATTACTATAGTACTTCTCCATATAAATGATAATCCTCTGTCCCAAAACAAGTTTCTGTGTTTCATTGATTATGCACTTCTTCTTCTGCAAACTGCCCTTTTTTTAAGTATGTTAATTGTTTATGCGTCTGATTTTTCCAGAAAGAGAGAAGGTATTTTTTTTAACCTCTATTGCCAGTAAAATAAAGAAAGAAACTCACTGGCTTCTCCTGTTACTCTTGCAGATCTCAAGGTTGGTTTACACTAATTCAGGTAATGCCATTCTGGCATTAGCATCAAATGGAATCCATTTACTATGGAGGTGGCAACGAGTTGACCATAGTTCGAGTGCTAAGGTACGAGGTCTCAATATGTGCTCTAATCCTGTAATTCACTTAAAACTCAAGGATTACAACACATCAACTTTCAATCTGAATCTTTCCTTTCCCTTTTAATTAAAATCTAAACATGCTTATGGCTACAAAATTTTGTCATCTAGGTAACAACCAAGGTTACACCACAATTAACGCAACCAAGTTCAGGCATTCAGATGATCAATGATCTTACTGGTGCTAAACCTGAAGATGCAGTACCTTGCTTTGCTTTGTCCAAGAATGATTCGTATGTCATGTCGGTCTCTGGAGGGAAAATATCGTTGTTCAACCTAATGACATTCAAGGTTAGTTTTTGATCTAACAGAAATTGGTTTTAGTTCAATTTCTTGTGCTTCCAAATGTTATGTTAATCCTGCAGCCGATAAATCACCTTATTTGGTTTTATAAGAGTATTTGTTCAACTGCAGACGATGACAACTTTCATGTCCCCACCACCTGTGGTAACATGTCTTGCTTTCCACCCTGAAGATAATAATATAGTCGCTGTTGGATTTGATGATTCGACCATTCACATTTACAATGTCCGCATAGATGAGGTATTCTGTTTCGTACTGCTGTGCGCTAATTGTTGCATTCGTACATACTTAAAGAGATATATAACTAGGTGGTCACTTTGTTCCTGGTCTTAGGTTAAGATCAAGCTTAAGGGTCACTCTAAGAGAGTCACAGGCCTTGCCTTCTCTCATCTTCTGAAGACACTCGTTTCTTCTGGAGCAGATGCTCAGGTTAGTGTTGAAAAATCAGAAAAACAGTATTTCTTATCTACAAATAAATATATGATAGAATTTGGTGTTCTTTTCCCAGATTATTGTGTGGAGCTCTGACAAGTGGGAAAGGCAGAAGAACAGTTTCTTGCAGATTCCAGCCGGGACAACGCCTACAGCAATGTTCGGAACTCATGTTCAGTATCACAAGGATCAGAATCACTTCCTTGTTGTGCATGAGACTCAAATTGCTGTATACGAAACATTGAAACTTGAATGCCAAAAGAAGGTACTTAAATCTATTTTTAGTTTTCTACCCTTTAGTAATTTGATTTTAGTGGGGCACTCTAATTGACAACAAATGACAACTGACTACTCGAATGCTTTGGTTTTCTGTTAAAATGACAAGAGCATTCTTAGTATATGATATTGTGCACTGTGATCTGTAACATGCTTAAAAGAATGGCATTAATGTAGAAGCAGTTATGCAGAAGTTGAATAGTTTTTCGTCTCTTTTCAAAACATTACATGTTTTGTGTTTCATGTTTCAGTGGGTAATAGGAGAATCTTCAGCACCAATCTCCTATGCAACATTCTCTTGTGATAGCCAGTTAGTCTACTCGAGCTTTCTGGATGGAACTGTGCGCGTGTTTGCTGCATCAAATCTTCAAGTGCAATGCCAGATTAACCCTAATGCTTATCTTCCGCCTAATGCCAGGTGATTAATGTTTTCATTGATTCCGATGAGCTTGCACCCTACTGCATAGTATAATGTTTGTTTGTCAGACAATCCGACATATTATGTTGACTGTTGATCTGTTATGACTGAATGAGCAGTTATTCCTAATCTTCTTTGCTGTTCTTTTTTTTGTTTTTTTATATTTTTTTTCCTGGTGCAGCTCTGCAACATACCCCCAAGTGGTAGCTGCGAATCCACAGGATCCGAACCAGTTTGCGGTAGGACTAACAGATGGTGCAATTGTCATCTTTGAACCACTTGAATCTGGAGACAAATGGGGTGTGCCTCCACCAGGTGACAATGGTTGCTTCAACACTACAACTTCTGTCAATGGTTCCAGTTTGGATCAACCCCAGAGCTGATGAGGCCTAGTTGGAACCTGTGATACACAGTATCAATCAATATATTAATAAATAGAGCATTACAGCCTAGTGTTTTCTTTCTTTTTATAAATTTGTATGCCCAGCAGCAATGGGCTCAGACTTCATTTATATTTCAATAAATTAGTCTTTTTTCACTAATTGCTGAAGATGGATTGGAAACTTTTTCCTTTTTCCTTTTTCTCTTTCCCCAATCCCCTTTTTTTTTGGGTTGAGAACAAGTAATGGTAATACACTATGAAAGGTAATGTGCTACAGAGGTTTAAAAATTTAAAACTGAGACTAGGAACAACTGCTGACATGAAGCACTTTTTACTTTTTGTCTCAACATTTTTCTTCTTCTTGAAAGCGCTTCTTACAAAAGCACTGCTGAATGGACCGCGACCAAAAACCCACAAGTCAATCACAGCTTTTAATTTAAGACGTTACATAAGATTTAGCCAGGTGTGCAACCCTGGTCTTACTTTTCTACACTTCTAACGGTCCACAATATGTCTGTCATTTATCAGCTGTCACGTTATCTTTGTTTTGTTATTACTCTTTTCTAGAATCAGGTCCTAGTGGCTACGATAGCGTCAAATTTCATTTCCTCTCTTACAATATCCTCAAAACCCTAGCTTAAGCCCCCAATTCCCAAAACCCTAATCCGAATTCTTCTATCAATTCTCGTTTCCTCTTTCTAGAATTTGTTCTGGGTATGGAGATGGAGAGCGTCTGCTCCAATGGCCTTGTTTTGGATGACTTGCTCTGCTCTGTTGGGCAGGTTCTGGTGGCTGAGGCAGCCATTGCTGCTGCCAAGTCTATTGCTTTCTCCTTCTTGCTGGTATGCTCTCTTTTACTTAAATCTGTTTCATTTTTCTGGTTGTGAGCTTGTATTTACTAGTTTGATTGTGTTTAGTTTTCTGCATTTGGGATTCTACATTGGGGGCTTGTGTTATTTTGTGCTTTAACCATTTGGGTTTCTTCACATATGTGGTTTAGGCTTTGTCTGGTACTTTTTTTTTTCTGGGATTTTCTTTTTCGTGTTTCTATGTTTGTTTGGTTCTTTGCTCTCTATGATTTTTCTTTTTCTGTGTTTGAAGTTATATGGATTTGTTGAGATGACTTCTAAGTTTCCAATTTCGGATTTAAAGAAATTTTTAGGCTATTGTTTCTCAATCTTTTAATAATAATTCGCTTTATGGTGCACTGGGGTTTTAATTGCTGTTTTAATCGTTTGCTGAGTAGTTTCCTAACTTGAACTAGGCTACTAACTTGAGAAAAGAAAACACAGAGGCTAGAAGAGACTATCTGGGTTTTCTTTTCTTTCTAAAAAGATTGAGAGAAGAAAACATTAAGCCTATTCACCTATTGTTTAGTTTGAATTTGCATTTCCCCTGGATGTTGACCTTGTCAAATTATGAAGACTCTTGCTTTGTTGATCAAATTTTTGTAAGTCTAGGCAATGGCTAAGGTCTTCAAAGATGGAGAATTGTTGTATTGTTGTGGTTGGTTTTAGGCTCATACCAAAGAGAAGAAGAGAAATTACTGAAGATGAGTAGTGTCCATCTGTCTTTCTCATCACCCTCCCCTTACCAACCCCAACAAAAGTAGTTGGGGGGAATGCTTTATCTTGTATGCAATTATTGTTGTTGGAAATTAGCTTCATGCTGTTGTATATTTGAGACTTCGAAACCTTTAGTATTGACCGGTGGTATGCTCTATCTTCTCTTGTAAAAATGGAGTAGTTATCCTCTGTCCTTCTCTCTATGTGAGTCTGTGTGGCCTGATTTTATGAAGCTATGTCATGCATACATTAGTTTTGTTCAGTTGCTCTTTTACCTTCTCTTACTTGGTAAGGAAACTACTTGTATCTTCTCACACCATGAGTTGTGTTTGTTTTTCAGATGGGATCTCTACCTAACAGCGTCTATGTTTTTCCCAAAGAACCTGACGCAGTCACAGGGTTAGACTGGTTAGTGGTGTCGCTGCTTTTTATGCTGAATATTGTATTCTTCTGGGGGGAATTCCGCTGACCAAATTTTTTGTTTGCAGGTTCCCTATCACTGAACTTTATGCCGTGACAAAACCTGGTTCTGAGAACAAAGATGCAAGTGAAACTGAGGACGACGAAGATGGTGATGAGGATGGTGGTGATGACCAGGACGATGAAGCAGGTGATGAGGAGGACGCATCTGGGGACGAAGTTGAGGGCAAAGGAGATCCAGAAGATGTGCCCGCAGCCAATGGTGATGGTGCCAGTGAAGAGGAAGATGATGACGAGGAGGAGAAAGAAGATGACGAGGATGATGATGATGATGATGATGACGGTGACGATGATGGGGATGAAGATACGGAAGAGGATGAAGAGGATGAGGAAGATGAGGAGGAAGATGAAGACATACCCCAGCCACCTGCCAAGAGGAGAAAATGAAATGCTCTGTACCTTCTATTTTATTTTTCCGCCTTTTTTCCTTGTTGGGAATTTCGAGTAGTAGGAGTGAGTATTTAGGTGGTCTGTCCACATATGGTAGAAATATTCAGAGTACTTGTGAACAAGCTGTCAATTTTCTTAAATCTACACCTTTTAATAATTATTAATGTCACTAAACTCTTGATGTCTTAACAAGTTAATATATTGATTTTTTTTTTGAAGAAAAATACATTTATTTGGTTGTTTAACAAAAGCTTAGGCATGTTGCAAGTTGTATGAGATTATACAAGAATTTCATTGTAAAATCCTCTTAACATTGCTTCGGTCTTTCGAATCACTCAGTTCATATTATTTGTTGCAGAATAGCAAATCTGCATATTGAAGCCGAAATTCCAAGTCTAATTCCAATCACTTATTAATAGAAGCTACAAAAGCTTTCGCAGCCCCTTCTCAGCAACCAACACCAACAGAGTCTTTAGGCCAGAAAACGATAGGAGGATCCCAAGCATAAGAGAAATAGACAGAACTACCCGCGGGCAATTCCTTGCCATTGATGAGGAGGCAAGTATCACCATCCTTAGATAGGATTTCAGGACTCTCAGGCTCGACAGTCTGAAACCCCTGGCACGTCAGTTTTATGAGCTTTTGAGTGCATGGGCAGTTGTTGGTCACAGTTACGTTCCATTCGGGTTGGCCTTTTATCTCCCTCCCACTTCTGGCAGTTAGAATGTTGATCTTGTCCAAGCAAGCACAATACCCTGCAATGTTCATCGATGAAAATATATGAAACCAATTGAATGGAACCTCCTCATGGATAACTAAACTCAAATCGATCATTTTGGTATGATCTTGTACTTGCTTAGGAGTTGAGTCCAAAATGACTTCCATTTTCAGGTTCAAGGGTTGAGCATTTTAGGTCTAGTATGTAAGATTTGCATCAGAAATAACTAAGCCAATAACTAAACATCGTCATTTTCGACTAGTTGTGGAAACAAGATCAACATAAAAAAAATTGGCGAAGAAAGAATGAAATATGATAACGTCGCTACTACTTTACCTTTGCTAATCAGACTCAAAAGAACAATGACAGCGAAGGACTTAACCATGGAGGCCATTCTGAAGATATTTAAGTGAGAAAGCTAGATAGATGGGTAATGGCGTGTTATAATTCTAATGTCTTATTTATACTCTCTGAGAAATGGAGTCTATCATGGAAAGGCAATAAGATCCGCTGTTGAATTGCATCTTTTCAGATTTGATTTGTTGAACGGGGTTAGGATTTATTTCCTTTTTAATTTTATCTAATTGATTTTGTACATTTTTATTATATCCTTTTATAATAAATTGTGATAGATTATCATCATAAATAACAGAATTAATTAAAGTCAAACAAAATCTCATAAAATAACGAATTTTGAAGAAAATGATGTCTTGCATAGATTTATAATATATTATGGTAGAGCACATAGCCCAAATCAGGGGATTGAGAAGTCTCTTTTTATTTTATTTATTATTTGATTCCAAAATTATAACAAGAAAACGAGGAGCAAATAATACAAAAAAATTAAATAATTAAGAACGTTACTCGCAAGCACGCTTTTTACATGTGCAAAACGCGTGTAGGAAGACTAATACAATGATTTATTTTAAAAGTTCCAAACGCTTATCAGGACCTAGCCTTGATTCTGATCATGATCAATCAGCAAGGAATAGAAAGAGAGTCAGCGGGAAATATACGGAAAGCAAAATCCCAAGCATAGGAGAACTTGACAGAAGCACCAGGCGCCAAGGTGTCGCCGTTGATGAGAATATATGTGATAACATCTAGCTGCGATAGGATTGAAGAACTCACTGGCTCTACACTCTGAAATGCCTTGATACTCACTTTTATCTTGGCTTGAGAGCACTTGCAGCTGTTGGTCACCACCACGTTCCATTCCGGTTTGCCTTGAACTACTCTCCCGCTCCCGGTAGTAACGATCGTAATGTCGTTATTAGTGCAAATGACACATAACCCTGCGATCAGTTAAGATTAAGATAGATCAAGAGTTCGATCAACTATACATTTGTTACATTGTGAAGCGTGGATAGAGCTGCTACCCAAGTAAATGCACTATGATACTTTACCTTGGCTAATGAGACTGAAGAGGACAATGACAATAAGAGAGTTGGCGACGGAGGCCATTGTTAAGAATGCTTGCTCTAGATTTTTAGTTGTGGTAATCAATCTTTGGTGGATATCGATGGTGTGCCAATGGTCTTATTTATATTGACCTGCGTCATGAACGCTAGTTGATAATTCTGTGTACATATATTCCTTTTTATGATGGATGGATGGATTCAACGGTTTGATTTTCATGATTATGGTAATGATCAAATACCTTAATGACAATATGTGTAATACATTCCCTTTGGTTGATTGCCTTGTATTGTTGGTTTATATATATACATTCCCTTCCTAATTTGATTGTTGACTATAATCTATGTATTCATTGATTAATTTCTAACATTTAATCAGTTTTAGGACGTGAAATAGTAAATTAGAGATTGATAATCGGCATGAAAATTGACAAAAGAATAGATGTCAAGAGTCCATGACCAAAAATATATTCTATGAACATGGTTTTGCTCAAATTTGTTGGGCACAAATCCTTTCATATGTTAGACCAAATAAACCGTGCGTCATAAATTAATGTTAGACCCAACAGTCATACGTGCAATACATATTACCGTATCACCTAATATATGTTGTTTACTATATTTTTGGCTCAAAACGTACACACCAAACGTGTTGAGAGTATACTGATATTGGAAATTAATGTGAAATTAATTTTGCCAAATAGTTTTGTAATATCATGTGCCTCCTCTCATGAATCATGACCAATTGACTTGAGACCGGATGCATTCTCTAATTGATCTGAACTTCATGAAGTTAGTTCTCACTACAAACAGAGGTAACAAATTATGTTTCTTAACCTAAATTATACATAAAAATGCGAAAGTACTACAAAGACAAAGTGTCCCAATTTGATTCAAGAGCAAGCAATTTGAGAGGAGATCGGCTCGAAAGAAAACGAAGTGTCCCAAGCGTAGGTGAAGTTGAAGCCTCCATGGGCATAGACAGGTTGACCATTCTTGACCAAACACTCGCCACCAGAGACACTCAAAATGGAAGGATCAATGTCTTGGACAGTCTGAAATCCATCGCAGCTTAATTTAATATTTAGTAGAGAACACGAGCAGCCATTGGTAATCTTCACATTCCACTCCGGCTTGTTTTGGACCGACTTTCCCGTCTGAGATTGTTCAATTAGGATATTGTTGACAGAGCAATAATCTAAGCACTGGCCTGTAGAAACATGGATAAATAAGTGCTATTGCTATAAGCATATATGCAGAGTGCAAACAAATAAGTACTACTGCTATAAGCATATATGCAGAGTGCAAACAGATCACTAGAGCTTTTTCTTTAAGCATATATGCAGATTGCAAACAGATTACCTCCAACAATGAGACTGAGAAGAAAAATCACACAGAAACTTCATGATCGATGTAAAGCATTTCATCACAGAACTGATTCGTGTTCACATAACCTGCTTAAGTAACCGTTCAAGTGCTCTCCGCCATAATCTGTTTGTACATGAATATGGTTCAACCGTTCTATGCTAAATGTGCGACAGTTTTTCAGGTCACGTACGTTTTCGTTCTGGCAAAGAGTATAGGACGTACTGAAACCACGCGCGCACTATATGTGTGTGTTTCTTCAAGGAATTAAGAAAAACTACCTTTTTCATTTTCTTTTTCATAGGAAACAAACAGCACCAGATCTGTCCAGGTTCAAGGTCTTCAAAAGTCAAAACCTTTCGTTACCGTCCATGACTTATTTTCGACTAACTTTCGAGTTTTTTGAATAGCAGTAAGAGCAATGCTATTACAGTGACAAACATGCATAGAGGTGAAAGTTTACCTCCTACAATGAGACACCAATTAAGAATCAGAAACTTCATATATCCGCCATATCGATCTAGTGCCTTCAAAGTGTGCAAGCAGTACCAGCCTACCAGGCATGTAAAGGTAAGGAAGAAAAGTAAACAACAAATCAAGTACAAATTCTTAAATTTCAAGATCTTCTTTTATTCTGGAAGGAAGTTAATACAAATCGTTTCTGGTCAACCATCAACAAACCAAAACCTAGTCTTACTCTTACTCTTAGAAGTGTCCAACTTCACTCATCTTAGACGACAGTGCTTCGTTTAATTTCATCACTAGTCATCGCTTTCCAGGAGTCTTTGTAACAGGACGAGCCCTGTCCTCATGATCATCAAGATCTCCATCTTGCCATATGCCTCGCCGATAGGTCTGTGCTTCATTCTGGAACTCCCTCAAGTTCTCAAGAGACTTCCAAAACTTCTTCTCTTTGTCTAGCCTAGCAAGTCCCTCTCGAAGCATGGCAGCATTTACACTGGTCTCATCATCATCTGTAGCAACAAGAGTTACCATAAGAGCTGGTCCGGTTCCCTGGCCTTCAACAACTTTTCCTTCTGAAAAATCCCTCCCCTCAATCAAGGCCCTGAACTCTTTAGAACTGCTCCATGTCTGCTCGCTCAAATACTCTACCGCCTCGTGACCAAAATCATCCTTCAAGCTCGGGACCTTAACATATGCAAGGCTGCATAGTTGCGCGAGGCCAGGTGCAGCAGCAAGAGAAGAGTCAAGAGGCTGTAACTGACTGAAAGGGACAACCTCTTGATTACCGTAATCGATGTAGAACACTTCATACTTGTCTTGAGGGGAACCTCGGGGTGCATTGACAATCATAGCACGGTTCCAAGAATTATCTGCACTAAACTGAGCAAGGACAATGTCACCCTTGTTAGGCTTAAAATTAGTACCGGTTACAGGATCGGCTTCTTCAAGATTCAAAGAAGCAAGCTGTTGCTGAACAAAGGCAGTATTTTGGTCCTCAACTGTCTGAACATAAAATTTACCGCTGTCCAAAATCTCTGTAACCACAACATTCAGCACTTTTTTCTGTTTGTTGGAAACTTCCTGTCCTACATCATAATTCTCCCAGATTTTCAGTTTCTGTTTTTTGGCAGATTTTTGAGCTTGCTCAAGAAGGTGGCCATCTGGAATCCTGTCGCCGCCGCCAAAGGGAGTATATTTCGCAAGGCCAGCTTCAACGAGAGAAATTGACATATTGGTTCCCGACTGATCCCATAAAGTTCCCAAGAAAGTTCCAGTTTTATCAACAGTCTCAACTTCAATCTCAACCTCTCTCTGCATTATTCTTCGCCTCATTAGCGCAATTGCTTCATCCGAAAAGGGCTCCTCACGACGGGGACATCTCACACCGGAGAAAGCAAAGGCAATGCTGCATGTTTCCTTGGGAATAAATAGCTTATAACGATGACCACTGAGAACATATTCCGCAACTGCCTTAATTCTCCTACTTCGATGCAAGAATGGCAAGAACTCGCTTGCTTTCTTGGCAGGTTCAGTTGTCAGGTCTCTTATGTGCATGACTGGGACTTCCTTGGAAGAATGTCCTCCTTTCTTGCCAGCAATAGCACGCGATTCAGCAGCAAGAAGGGCATCATAATAGCGTGATCTCTCCTCAAAATCTCGATGTCTAACAACAGTGCCAAGGCCGCGTGCAACCACGAGCTCAGCAACATTCCCCCAAGCCTGCTGGCTTGCATCTTTCCCCTCAGAATTAACAAAGACTGATCCAAATTCCATTGCATCTCCTTGGCCAACCTTCCTTGAATACTCCATTTGAACATTCACTTGGCGTCCAATGAGGCGTGTCCTCAGCAACTCCTTTGCTTCGCGTGCATATGGAGCCGGCTTTTCATCTCTACGAGGATTGCCCATCTTCGGACACCAAATACTAGACAGATTGACTCTCCGCTCCGCTAGTGGACTGCCAGTTGGAAGAGAATCATCAGCCACAATGATGCAGTCACCACTCATAACCTCCACAACCTTTCCTGTGAAATTCTGGTCTTGAATTGGCTTCGAATTTGTAGCTGGGGATACATAGTTTGTCCAAATCCTTGACTTGCTCTTCTTAGCTTCAAGCTCTGCAGCCTTGAGCTGCTTCTTTGCATCTTCCTCCATCAGCTTTGCGCTCCATTCAACATATTTTGCATAGCCATTCTCCACGAGCTCCAGCCCCAAGTCCTTTTCGGAGTCCCCATCGGGATAATACACTGACCCAACCAAATTGCTGTACTTGTCAACACCTTGTAGAACAATATGCACATTCCTATTCAACACACGAACCTCGGTAAAAAATTTAGCTTCCAATGCAAACGGATCAGCCACTGGGACAGTTTCTGTTGTTCCACGGCTCCTTGCCAGAGACGGGGCCTGAGTTCCTGCAACGAATACTTGCACAAACTGAAACTCCGGAAACAAGTAAACCCGAACTGCGCTGCCATCACGAACCTGCTCGACAATACCTTCCATGGGCCTGCCCTTGTTTGCTGCCAACAGACTCATGGGGTCGAAGTTGTTGTTAGGAGGTAGACACCTAATGGACTCCTCAGCTGCACCTGGAACGTTGGACCAGCAACCAACACCTTCGGTCTTTGCTTTCGCCTCGAGACGGAGGAGTTCTGCAAGGTAAGGACTGGCTTCTACTTTCTGTTCCTGTTGACCCTGTCGCGGACCCATCGGCTGACTCAGTGGCTCCCTGACCTTTGCCCAGCCTTGAGAAATAACAAGCATTGCGACGTTGTCGTTGCTATTGGCAAGGAAGACAGAGCCGAAGTCCCGGCCTATTGATTTTATAACATAGTCAACTTTGAAGACAACCTCCTTTCCGAGGCAGAGCTGCCTCAGATACTCTCTGCTGTACCATGCAAACGGCTCATCAACGCCGCCTCTTCGGGCCAGTCTGGGAGCCATAAGAGAGGACAGAGTGATTGCTTTTTCGGGTGGGATTCCGGTCTTGTCTGGATTGAGGGCCATGATGACAAGGGAATCCCCTGAAGTAACAGCCTTCACTCTCCCTTTCAACCATCCTCCTGTTGATGAGGCCATAGAATCAAATACTGAAAGATTTGTGTATTTACTAGTCTTGTTTCAAAATCTAGGTTGTGCATTGCTTGTGTTGGAGCGAGGTATTTGTAGAGGTCCAAGGGAGTCATTGTAAGGTAATTAAGAATTACAATTCCTATCTTGATATGGAAGCTTAATTTGGAAGATCGAGAAGCAAAACCCTTTAAGGTTTCCTGATGATTGTTAGATACAAATTTCCTGATCATCATAAATAAAAGATTTCGACATCATTGTTAGATACAGATTTCCTCATCATTGTGAGATTCACTCCCCATATCAGAGCCTTCTAGATTCTTCCCAACACAGTTAAATCTTTTTGAGCAAGAAGACACTTTTTTTTTTCTCAGTTGATTCCAAATGTAAATAGGATTTCTTTTACTGTTCTAGTCAAGAGAATACAAAATTTCTTTGCAATAAAAACAAAAAATACAAGTCTCTGTTTTTGGTGATATAGAAAAGAAAAAAAAAGGTACATATATACCAATACAGACTGCGGCGGTGACCTCAAGAGCGGGGGATGAGTCAGCCCACATCAGATGCATGCGGTGGCGGCTACTGTAAAAATTATTTAAGACTTTTCAATGTTGCTCAAACCGTTGTAAATATACTCTCTGATTTCTTATTCTTCGTTTTACTTAATGAATTGAGCAATTTGGAGTAAAATGAAAAATATTTAATTTCAAATGTTAAAACATTTACAAGATTCGTTCCCATGTAGTTATAACATTTTGTATCAACAATCTAAAATATCTCCGAAAAAATTTAAACAATATTGGATTGCTCATGAAAAGTTATTTCATGGCCAGGCGGCCACTACTTTTATTTGTTTAATTATAATTTGCATGCATGTTCTTTTTGTTTTTTGGAAAATATTATTAACACATTCTTTATTGTTATTAAGTATTAACACATCTTCTGTATTATTAATCGGAAAGGGATAAAAAACCTTAGCCTCCATGAGAGTCTTCTCTCCAGCAAAACTCTAGTCTCCATGAGATTTCTCAGTAGCGCCTATGTGCGCATCAAATCCCGTAATATCTTCATGTGCTATCCTTCTAGCCTATGGCTTCTTTTTGTACTTTTCATCGTACAAATCCTAGTGCTGTCAGCGCTCGCTAGTGCAGCTTTCTATGGTGAGGACGGTCTTGGCCTCTCTCACTCACAAGGACGGCTCTGTCCGTCATACTCTTTTCAAACCTTTGGTGGTTATGCTCCTGCAGGAAGTCTCGTGGGCTCTCAGAGATGGTTGACATCTCGCTTAGATATGGTTTTTTGCTCATCGTTGTCGGTTCTGTTGGATGTCAATCAGATCCAAGGATTCAAGATATGAGATCCATGTGTGTTTTTGATGCTCGATTTTAGCGGCTCATCAGCCTTGGTGTTCCAAGTCGGCGACCTTATTACTGGTGGGGCGCTGCTAAAGTTTAACCTAGGTCAAATTTGGTTATTTGATTTGGGTCTTTCTAATGTAATGTCTAAGAATAAGCATGAGCAGTTGTGCAAATTTAGATTGTGGTTTTACTTTATTTTTTCAAGGGTTCTCCTTGAGCTAGATTGGATTTATTGGTCTCAAAGACAATACTTGCCGGAATTTTTCTGTTGGTTGTTGACAATAGTGATGCACGGTATATGTATTGTTTTAGGTTTTGAATCATCGATTAGAGTTCTAGATTTAGACTCATCGATTAGGCCACTTGTGTGGTATGTATTGCTCCTTTTTAGGATGCCCATATTAAGGATTGTAATCCTATATTGATTAATAAAATTTCTGCTTGTTTCAAAAAAAAAAAAACACATCTTTTGTTTGTCTTTATTGTTTAAATAGTCCATTGTACCCTCAATGTAATAATGAATTTAGAGTATTATAGACTTTAGTATAATAAAGACAAACAAAATATGTGTTTTAATAACAACTTTTTTTTCTTCTTTCCAATATATTTGCATGTTCTTAAGTGTGCGTTTGTTCTTAATTTCTGTTTAAATAATATTAATTTTGTCTTTTTGGGATTCATTAATTGATCGTTTTGTTTAAAGAAGTTGAAAAATTATGGCCGAGGTAATTTATGTGTCAAAGTTTTTTTGGTAGAGTACTTTCGAATAACTTAATTTCAATAGTACTCGCACATCTTCTTTTTTTTAGTGAAAGCACATCACGATTATTAATGAGACAAAAATTACACATAATGAGTACTCGATTTTGAATAATATCATTCATTAAAATGTGAAACTCATTAATTTTAAATTCCTAGCTTCTCCGTTTCAACTTTCAATTCAGGACAAAAAACTTGAGAGAAGATCGGCTTGAAAGGAAAGGGAGTGTCCCAAGCATATGTGAAGCTGAAACTCTGATGCCCAG
The DNA here is from genome assembly GCA_030142095.1 of Rubus idaeus. Classification (NCBI taxonomy): domain Eukaryota; kingdom Viridiplantae; phylum Streptophyta; class Magnoliopsida; order Rosales; family Rosaceae; genus Rubus; species Rubus idaeus. The sequence goes on from CM057966.1 coordinate 30,044,517, forward strand.
CTATCACGTTACCACTGTGAAGGTAACAAACGGTACCAGATGGCCCCAGTATTGAAGGATCAACGTCTTCAACAGTTTGAAACCCATTACAGCTGAGTTGAATAGCCAGTTGAGAACAGGTGCAGGTATTAGTGATCGTTACTCTCCACTCCGGCTTGTTTTCGACTAGCTTTCCGGTTTTCAACTGCACAAGATGAAGTTTCTGAGAGCTGCAATCGTCGCATTCACCTGGAATATAATGGAGAGAACATCAAATGGCTACAATATGTTATATGTACAATTACGTACCCACAACAACAATTTTAATGAATACAATTTTATGTATAAATCAGAGGATATAGTGACAAACACATATATATTCAAAGGTGGAGTATTTCACCTCCTAGAATGAGACTGCAAAATAAGGCCAAGCAAAGAAACTTCACAAGATCTGCCATGCATAATCAGTGTGCAACTCAAAGTGGACAAGCGCGCAGTACTATTTTTTCTTGGTCTTGCTCTTTGTTCTTACAGGATAATTAATATAAGGAATTCTGTGATAGTAAAAACGGTAAGTAAATAAATATTGCATAATTATCTGTTTAGGAAATTGAAACGGACTGCTTTTAATAGGAACTTTGTTTAGAGCATAGAAAGAAAGAAATTAAGTAAATACAAACGAACAAATAAAAATGGTGGGACCAAGAAATTCATATTATCTTATTTTACTGTTGAATGAGTAGGTAGACCAAGTGCTTAATACACCAAGCGAGTGTAATTCGGTGGCTCATACGATTGCATGTTTTAGTGTTTGGGGACATATACCGGTTATATGATTAGAGGAGTCTTCTTAACTTATGGATTTTATTTAAAATAATAAAATATAACTCAAAAATCTCGATATTTTTTTTAATGATTTTCCCAGTTTTCCTACTTTAGAAAAAAAACTTCCGGTGCCAAAAAAAAATCTGATTTTTTTTTGGAGCTTAAATTATATTATTCTTACCTTTGCACTTTGACTTGTACAAAAATTTCGAGCATTTGTTTCTCACAAAAAACTATGGATTAAGCATACGATTTTTTGGCAAAAATCACATATATGTACATTCTTATTTTCTCACCAAAATAATCATTCCACCCTTAAATCATGATTTTTAAGCACTTCTCAAACTGACGGAATGCGAAATTCTCAACTTGATTTTTTTTACTATTATTCAAAGTCGAAATACAAGAAAATTCGTTAAACGAAAGAGGATCAAGATTTTCTAGTTCCGTCAATTGAAAAAATTTCTAAAAATCGTGTTTTACCAATGGTGAGATTATGTCATAGGAAAATTTAAAAAAAAAATTTTGTTGACAAAATTTGCCATGTTTCAACATGCATGTCATGAGGTCCTGGGAGTAGCCGGTAAGTGAAGCGGATTGATCAGGACAAGAACATTCATGGGTTTTGACCGGCCTTTTAATACCCCAAGTCCCAAAACCAAGGCATCCGACCCTAACACATATATACTTCATCTAGGGTGGAGCCAGAAAGATAAGACAGATGAAGCGTATCTCACACAATTACAAAAAATAATAATTAATATACAATAAATAAGTTTCATATGTGAGTAGCATCGTCAACATATGAGAAGGAAAAACAATTGCTTGAGGAGAGATAAATTATTCTATAACATAATATATTGATGCAAAAAGCTCTTATTATACATCAAAAGATAAAGAGACATGAATCAAGATTCAATGAGAGACAATACAATCGTTGCTTTAACAAATCTCTAAATTAAAAGTTGAACATTAGCTCGCACAACTTCCCTCAAGAACAAGCAACTTGAGAGAAGAGTGTTTTGAAAGGAAACGAATTACCCCACGCATAGGTGAAACTGAAATCGCTATTCCCATAGATAGGGTGGCCACCATTGACGAGACACTCGCTACCAGATTTGCTCAGGATTGAAGCATCGATCTTTTCCAAAGTTTGAAAGCCATCGCAGCTTATTTTAACACTCAGTTGAGAACATATGCAGTCGTTAGTGATCGTTACGTTCCACTCTGGCTTATTTTGGACCAACTTTCCAGTTGCTGCTTGTGAAATTTTGAGACTGTTCTCGGTGCAGGGTTGACAATCGCCTGCAAATTAAACCAAAAGTATAATAAGCACAAGATTAACTCTAAAGAACTGAATGCAAAATACGAACTCGATACATATGCGATTTAATGTATGAAATCAAAGGCATAGAGGTAGAAGTTTACCTCCCATAATGAGACTGAAAAGGATGGCAACGCAGAGAAACTTCATAATAGCTGCCATTAGAAACGATATAAATCAACTAGATATTGTGTTTCCTCGCTGCTGTTTGATGAAGCAGGACGTGGGATCAATCAAACACGTACAATTTATAAGAGCTTGTGTATGATATAACAGTAAGATATAATTATTGCATAATTATTTGGTTATATTGTATCAAATATTCAAAGATTACAATGCATAATTGCGCCTAACAAAAAATGAATTCGCATTGCCGTTTTTATGGAAAGATATAAAATATATATGCCAACATTGTATCTACCCTAAAGAAAAAAAAATGAAATTTAAATAAAAATAAGAATTTCATAATTTCTAGACGTCAATTACCTTATTTGATATTTTCAACTTGAAAATTATAAATTTTAAAAAAGTGAAGGAATTGATTGCCCGAATTCTTGATTTCAATTTCCACCAAAACAAGTGACAATTCTAATTCTCTTCTATAAATTTGTATTTATTTCTTTATTAGTTTCCAAATCAAGGTTTCATCCATTTTATTCTTTTAAACTTTCTTTACTTATTACTAGTAAATTCCACATTCTATATAGATATAAGAGCATTTCCAACAATTTCTCTAACGGTGTGTTTGGATGAAGTATTTTCTATTTTCACAGATATTCTCAAATGATGGGAATTATGATTCCATGAATTTAAATTTCGTTAATTAATAATTCTATTGTTTGGATTTCATCATTTAAATTTTTAAAAGCAAGAAACCGGGGAAAAATTGGGGGGTCAGCAGAAATTTGCCTCCCCAAATTCCACGATTATTTTTCATAGATTTTATTTTCCTAAAAAAAACCAAAACAAAAAATTAAAAAAAATCCTTATTTTTAATTAAATTCCCTCATTTCTTCCCCCCACAAAAAAAAAAAAAAAATTTATATTATTGAAATTCAAAAGTTAAAATCCCTCAAATATATTTTTCTACCATATTTATTTGAAAATGTATTCAAATAATTTATGGTGAAAATGAATGTAATTTGAAGTTTTGAACTATTCGTTACAACAAAAATTAAAAAAATGAGATACACTTTTACCGACGAAGTATTCGTCGCTACAAGTTACCATATAAAAAAATAGAAATTCACCTTTATTGACGAACTATTCGTCGCTACAAGCTACCATATACAAAAATTAAAGAAGTGGGATATACTTTTACCGGCGAACTATTCGTCGATATAAGCTATCATATAAAAAAAATAGAATAAACGTTTACTGACGAAAGATTCGACGCTACAAGTTCACATGAAAAGAAAAATTAAATAGTAGGAATTGAAACACGTTTAGTTTAGTCTCAAGTGGACCAGACTCAAGCCCAAAATTGACTAGCCCAACAATTTCTCGATTGATTTCAATGAGTCGCCTTTCCACACAATGTAGGAGTGTGCTTGCTGTTTGAAAAGGCGGGGTTTTATTCGATCTGTATTGGTTTCGAGATCTTATCCTTAGTTTATTTCTTTCATTAAGCAGCTATGAAGGTTTTGTCTGCTGATGAGATGATAAAAAATGCTGCTTAATTATTCTGTGTTGGTTGAACTGGAAGGAGCGAAAGGATATTCATCATGGAGCCAATTCAACACCAACTTTGATCTTATATGAAGGGGCATGCAGTAGTGTCTCAGTGGAAGAACTTGCTTGATGTTAATTCAGGCTAGGCTATGCATTTAATTAAAAAGGGGTCTGCTAGCTAGCTGGTCAAGGGTGAGTGGCCGGATAGAATGGTGAAGTGGAATCCTGCCTCTTCCTTTGAGGTGGCCGGGTTAAATCGAATTGTGATGGGGTGGCCGGAACCACTGCGCTAAGTCCTCCCAAACACAAAGAATCATAGAAGACAATATTATTATTATTATTATTATTATTATTATTATTATTATTATTATTATTATTTTTTCACAAGCTCAAACTTGAATACAAGCACAGAACTTGAATACAAGCACAGAAAGAGGGAGATAACTACTTGCTTAAAACTAAGAACAAGAAATTTGGGAGGAGATGAGCATGAAAGGAAACTGAGTGTCGAAAGCATACGTAAAACTGAACTCCTCCTGCGAACGGATAGGTTGGCCATCTCTGAGGAGACACGCGCCACCAGTGTTGTCCAAGACCTTGAAATCAATGGCTTTCACAGTGTGGAATCCATTGCAGCTTAGTTTAACATCGAATTGGGCACAGGCGCAGTTATTGGTGATGTTCACGCTCCACACCCGCTTACTGTGGAATAACTCTGCTGTTCGAGACTGTATGATTCGGAGACTGTTATAAGAGCATTGGCAGTCCCCTGCAATATTAATTAAGAATAATGTTTTCCATTATTTATGTTTATTATATACACCACATAGAGTTAAACCCTATATTTTAAGCGAGGATTGATGATTCTGGAACTACTATTGAAATTAATACACCAATTTATAAATTAAAAGTGATCCAGCGTCCTACACATCTAAAATTCATGTATATATAAACCAAATGATTACAAATTAAACTAGGTTTTGCAAAGAAATGATGAAAAATATAGGGGGTAAATCTTCACCTCCAATAATCAGACTGCAAAGCAAAGCCAGGCCGAGGAACTTCATAATTGGTGCCATTAGGGATGAACAGTACAAGAGTAATTTTTTATTTTTTTTGGATTGTCTTTGACTCTCTGAGGAAGATACAATAAGAATCAATTATATTTGGGCGCGCCTTGTATGAAAATAGAAAATGACAACAAAATATAATTAATTAATTATCTTTTTCTTCCAGATTACTACTTGCGTTATATATGGAAGATGGGCGGTACTAATGGCCTAATGGGAAGGAATTGTATGCTGTATCCTCTCAGGCTCTCACATATGGCAAATATTATTTTTTCTTTATAGTCTTAGGAAAGGGGATGTTAATTAATATTTTGGATTTGTATTGCCTAATTTATCGATCACATGTAATTATTATATTATAATTTGACACTTTAAATAGTAAATCAAAAAATTGGATTCTCTTCCACTATATATTTATTACCAACCTTTAACTTCTTTTGCGGAAAGGGCTTTTGAAATCAACAAATTAATTAAAATGCAACTTTAATGATCGAAATCGATCGATCAGAAATGTTCTAGATCACTAACCAAAAATTTGATATGAAATCCAAAATGTTCCACTATTTATCTATCAGGGTTATCACTAACCATAGGCTTCTTTTGCGTGAGGGACTTTTGAAAGCAACAAACTCGATCATCTAAGAAATCAAATATGTGATTCTCATGAAATAGTGTGTTGTGTAGTACGCAAGACATTTTTTGGGCATAAAACGGATTTCAAACTTGTACTAAAACCTAGCTATTACTTTTAACTTTTATTACGAAATAAGATTGATCTCATTGAACACTTTAGAAAATGTCCAAACCTACGCTTTAACATATTTGATATAGTAGAGTTAATATGACTAAGGAGGGGCTTCTTTGGTAGTATTTTCGTAAAAAATGTACATTTTCTCAAATAACGCTTTTGTAGAGTTACATAAATTTTTGGTATATATATATATATATATATATACAGTCCCCTTCACATGCGCACGTCCGCATCAAAAATAAAATGCGAACATCCTCATTGTGAGTGCAAACTAAAAATTAAACCCGTCTATATTTTAGATCATCATTCGAGTATCATTTTGATAAAAAAAAATTAAAATCGGAAATTATTTAGCCATTTGATTACCACATCCATTGTTTCAACCTTATCTGACGGACTGTATTTGTTTGTAAACTATACAACGAACAGATGACCAAACAATCTCCAATTCGGCTGATTTTTTACAAGGATAATTCTTGAAAATAAATATAAACGATGAACGATTCTGATGATTGAGATATATTGTCAATTGGTCGGGATGAAGATGTTCGCATTTTACTTTCAGTGCGGACGTGCGCATATGAAGGGGACTGTATATATATATATATATACCCAACTAAGTTTTTCTGACCTGTGGTCCTATACTACTTTAGCGTACGTATTTCTTTCAAACACTACGAGAAGTTTTGTTACTTGAAAATGTTTTCGGACACAATCAAATTCACTTCCAACGAGGCCTAAAATCGTGACACAACACAATTTTTATAATAGGGCCGGGTGTTGTAGTGTCATTGTCATGGTTCATGGCCACTCGTGCGTTGTTGTGTTATCCACCAAGCATGCCATTATACATATCAAAGTCATACTATCTATGATGGCTACATATTTAACATCATCTTCAACCAATGTATTTGCCAACTTAATTACAAGATAAGGCTCCCCCAGATTCCACCTAAAAGATTCCAGGACCTTTAATTGAAACCTGCCTTGGTTGATCTCAAACATAACAGGAGGTCTTGATCTTGACAACAATTAAATATGTATATCATTTGGTTTAGTTGTAATAGCTTATTGAATATACAGTGAAATAGGTTTACTTCAATTTGCATATACCCCACAAAGAATATATATATGTTAATAAATAGTTGTTAAGGTCATATAAGATGTACGATTAAATGTTAATAAGAAATTGGTTATGGACCCAGATGTTAGTTGGCGTCCTGCGGGCAACAGTTGGTTCATAATGTTCCTGGATTGTGGGGGGTATGCCTCTCCCCCGTCCGAATACCATTATCCAAAAAAAAAAGAAATTAAGATAAGAGACTGTTCAAACAAACAAAAAAATTATGATCGGACAATCGACATTGAATTTCACACAGTTGGCCGGAGTCCAAAATTGCCTACACGCCTAAAAATGGTCATCTCAAGCACGGCTCAAGATTTTGTAGACCCTTACAGAATTTAAGGGTTCGAAAGTCAAAATGCTACCTTTGTCATGCAGCGAGTCTCGACAGGGCTCTTTCTGAGAGACTGAGACTAGGAAAACTATGTGTTTGGTAGTGGGTCGGCAGAGGATAGATAGAGCTGCACTAGAATGTGCACCATTAGTTTAGCTTTATATTAATAGGTCACCGTCATAAAACCCAAGTCCCTCCCTCACTCACTAGCTTCTTCCCCAGTAGTAGTCTCTCATCGTTAAAAATTAAAACCAATACGAACGCCAGCCTCGGCATTAAAAGTTTAAAACCAAGCCTAGCTAGCTATAAACCAATATAGAGACCATACATATTGTATGTGTGAAATAATGCGTTCTCTGTTTCTTTTCTCCTTGGTTTGCTATTGGCTGTACCAAATCACTCACAACTACAACTCCATCTCTGTGGCTTCACAGAGCACAGAAGAAGGCACTGTCTTTGTCAATGGAACAGTTGCGATTGGAAGAATAGACGATGACTTTGTTTGTGCTACAATTGATTGGTGGCCGCCGGAGAAATGCGACTATGGAACTTGTAGCTGGGGCAGTGCTTCTCTTCTTAATCTAGTAAGTGATCATAACCCTCCCCAGCTAATATTTTTTCCATGTCAAATAGTAAGTCCATATGCTTATTGAGGCCTCCTTTTTCTTTCTGGGTCCATGGATATCATTGAACAGAGCTCTTAAATTTAAGTTTAGGGGGTGTTTTTGCAATCCATATATATCTTGATTTGGTGGTGTTGCTAAACCTTGCATTTAAAGGGTGAAACCACTCGATTCTTGTAAAGGGTTGTTCGATCTTGGTTTGACACTAGAGGTTGAAGACTATGATGTCAATACCTTACTGGCCGGTGACATATATTTGTCAACTAGCTAGTAAGATTCTCTTCTCAGTTCTCAGGATGGATGAATCAGTAAGATGCGTGTATTCCCCTTTTTACTAATTGTCATTATTTAATTTCATCATCATATATCACTTTTTCTAATTTTTATGTGTAAATTTCTTGTCTTTCCTTATGGTAGGACCTTGGCAATGATATACTTTTAAATGCAATAAAAGGTAAAGGAGTCATTTGCCATAATTTCATTCTTAGTTTGTATATATAATGGGAATGAGATCCTCTCCTCACCAAGAGGATCTCTTAGATTGAACTCACCTCTTTATTTTATTGCAGCATTCTCACCCTTGAAAATTAGGCTGGGTGGCACCTTGCAGGACAAAGTCATATACCAGACAGAAGACAGTCCACGCCAGTTTACTTCATTTGTTAAAGATAGTTCACTGTTGTTTGGCTTCTCTCAAGGTTACTTATCCATGTCAAGATGGGATGAACTGAACATTTTCTTCAAGAATGCTGGGTATAACATCTACTTAATTACCCCAAAATAATTTGGCCGTGGATTGTGCATTTTATTCACATCAATTTCTTCCTATTCGATCTTCGATTTGTTCATCAGAAAACAATATAACATGCTATGTTTCCAGCTAGGCTATGAATCATTAATGTGAAGTTTGTATTTTTTTTTTTTTAAAACAGGGCTGCTGTTATATTTGGACTAAATGCACTACGAGGCAGGACCATAGATTCCCAAGGTGCTACTGTGGGTGATTGGAATTCCAGCAATGCTGAATCTCTTATAAGATATACAGTCAACAAAGGATACACAATTCATGGTTGGGAGCTTGGTAAGAACTCATGTATATATACATTGCTCATACATGGACTAGTTAACAAATCTAATCGAGCCGGATGCTTCTTTGTCAGGAAATGAACTAAGTGGGAGTGGAGTAGGAACAAGAGTCACAGCAGACCAATACGCTTCGGACATAAAATCTCTCCAAAACAAGGTGCATGATATTTATTCGGGTTCTAAATTAGCTAAGCCACTAGTCTTGGCACCAGGAGGGTTCTTTGATTCCGATTGGTTCTCACAGTTTGTTGATAAAGCACCTCAGTCTGTTCAAGTACTCACTCACCACATATATAACCTTGGTCCAGGTATGTTGACACTAAGGTTCTTTTATATGAGCACTTTCCTTCCATTTATTTTTTAGCTATTGAATTTAATTATTGAATGACACTTGCCTTTTTCCTTCTTGATCATATGATTAAAGGCAGTGCTGCGGATCTTGTTGACAAGATCCTTGATCCATCTGTTCTTGATGGTATTTCCGAAACGTTTCGTAGCCTACAAATGCTTATTAAGAAATCAAAAACTTCAGCGGTGGCATGGGTTGGTGAAGCAGGAGGTGCTTACAACAGTGGTCACAATCTTGTTACAAATGCATTTGTATTTAGTTTCTGGTAATCAAGCTAGCTGATGATCCCAACTGTTTTCTTCTATTCTTCTTTTATAGTATCTAAGCATTTCAGTGAATTAACAGAGATTATGCATGTTTTCCACAAACCAAACAGGTACTTGGACCAGCTTGGAATGGCAGCATCTTATGATACCAAAACATATTGCAGACAAACACTTATTGGTGGAAATTATGGCCTCCTTGACATCAAAACCTTTGAACCACATCCTGATTATTACAGGTTAGTACATATCATGAAGACCAACACTAGTCCTCTTGGTCTATTTTCCACAGAAGAAACCAGGCCGATTTGACAAAATGTATGTGCGTTTTACAGCGCTCTTCTTTGGCATCGCTTAATGGGAAACAATGTCCTATCAACAAGCTTCTCCGGGACAAAGAAACTGCGCACTTACGCTCATTGTTCCAAGAAAACAGTAAGTATAACAAGTGCACAAAAATTCACTTAGGCCAACGAATATAGTTTGGGATGTTATGTTGCCAAACTATCAATCATGAGCATTGAATAGATACCAGCTCTAGTTTGAACATGTCTCATCTAGCAACATAGCATCCGAAGTGCAGTGCATTATAAATATAATACATTCAATTTTCTTCATTGATCAATGCAGCAAGGTATCACAGTGCTGCTCATCAACCTAGACGGTAACACTACAGTTCAAGTAAATGTTTCGACTAAAAATGGTGGCAGCTCCAGTACTTTGAATTCGGAACAAGGCCTCAATGATTCAAAAGCAAGCAAGAATGATGTAAGAGAAGAATACCACCTAAGAGCTAAAGATGGGGACTTGCACGGCCAAGTAATGCTTCTAAATGGGAAAGAACTAACTGTAAATTCAACAGGGAAAATCCCAAGCTTGGAACCAATGATAGTAGGGCTATCTGATCCCACAACTGTGGCACCTTTCTCTATAGTATTTGTTCACATTCCCAACATAACTGTACCTGCTTGTAGATAGAGTTCTTCTTCTTTGTGAGTTGTGACCAAAGACTTGTAAGATAACAAGAAATTTACAAGTCTTTGGTCACACAATTAATAAAGAAAAGACTCTATTTTACAATAGCTTTCTTTTCTTCTTTAATCTTTGATTGATCCACAAGTTCTCTGCAATTTGACCAATGAAATATGGCTATATAGGAATGAACGAATGATGATTTGCTGCACACACAAAAACAGGTGACAACTTTCAAATTTTCAATGTTCTTGTTGAAACAAATCACCTCTTTGTAACCAAGATAACTAGTGATTTTTTTTTTGAATTTTTATAAACAAACCTAATATGTTACAAAATTGAACAATCAGACGTGTTAATCATCACAACAAAAGTTGATGTAATTTGAATTTCATTTTTCTTCTATAGAGAGTAAATAACTAACGTCAAACTAATGAAAAACGTGATGTATATCATACATCGGTGTATGATGTGAGAAAATAACAAATACATCAATCAATTGGAACCTCTTTTTCTTCACCCTCGTTTTTCTTCATGTGATAGACAACACTAATATATCGCCATGGATGGATCGAGAGGGAAGGAGAGGGTAGGAAGCATGGATATGGTACCTTGTAAATGGGGCATACTGTTAACCTTTGCAGCCATGGTTACAGTGCAGTTTACAGATGTGGGTATATCAACTATTCAACTATAAGCAAAGCAGCTATGTCAAGAGGAATTCAGATTTCAAATAGTAACATTTTTTTTTCTGATAAACTGTTTATCGTTACAAAAATTAAAAAAAATGGTATACACTTTTACCGACGAACTATTCGTCAGTTCGTCTCTACAATCTACCGTATAAAAAAATAGAATATACTTTTACCGACGAACTATTCGTCGCTACAAGCTACCATATACAAAAATTAAAAAAGTGGGATATACTTTTACCGACGAACTATTCGTCGCTACAAGCTAACATATATAAAAATAGAATACACTTGTACTAACGAAACATTCGTCGCTACAAGTTCTCATTAAAAAAATAAATAAATAGTGAAAAACAGTTTTACTTTAGTCTCAAGTGGACGAGACTGAAGCCCAAAATTGACTGGCCCAATTACTCTTATTCATAAACCACACAGAAAAAACATATCCGAGACAGCCACAGTCGCTCAGGGAACGTTGAGTAACAGAGAGAATGGGCACTCTGCTCAAGTGCTATAGACCCTTCTTCTCCATTCCCTACTCAACTCGGACTCTTCAACCCGGAACGCATCGTTTCCACAACCCCTGTTTCAATCCCAAAAGGAGAATTCGTTGCGCGAGTACGACTACTTCAAGCCACTCTCAGCCGTCGATTGCCGGCACCACTAAATCGGAGAGTCCAGAGTCTTCGGAGCTCTGGCTGCACAACACAATGAGTAGGAAGAAGGAGTTGTTTAAGCCCAAAATTGAAGGGAAGGTGGGAATGTATGTGTGTGGAGTCACAGCATATGATCTTAGCCATATCGGCCATGCTCGCGTCTACGTCACTTTCGATGTTCTCTACAGGTCCATCTTCCTCTCCCCCTTGTTTGCTTTAATTTGAATTTAGTTTCGGTTTCTTTTGCTGATTCGAGACTCTTTGTTTTGAGAAATAGGCAGATATCTTAGGCATTTGGGCTATCAAGTCACTTATGTTCGCAATTTCACTGATGTTGATGACAAAGTGAGTTTCTTTTCGTATTTTTCAGTTATATCTGTTTTTAAATCATTAACAGGGCTACTGCTCTCAATAGTTATATGCATATTGTCTGTTTCCTGGCTACAAAAATTTGTGAATTTGGTTGTTAGTTAAGCTAGTGATGGCAGCTGGATGAATCTGTGTTGGAAAATTTGGATGCAAGTACCAATTACTATCCACATTGGTATTTCAGGATTGCTGAGTCTGCCCTTTTCGAATTATGTAGATAATTGCTAGAGCAAATGAGTTGGGGGAGGATCCTATCAGTTTGAGCCGACGTTACTGCGAGGAGTTCAATCGAGATATGGCCTATCTACATTGCCTTCCTCCTTCTGTGGAACCGCGAGTCTCTGATCACATGCCACAGATAGTTGATATGATCAAGAAGGTAATTTCCATCCATATTTTAAATCTATTGAAAATGTTAGCCTTAAGCGTTTAGCACCTTGTGTTCTGTCAGAAAGGGTATGCACTGTTATAAGGTTTTTCTTTGCCTTTTTGTTTCCTTCTTTATGTCCTTGTGTAGTCAGTTTGTTAGGATTGTTTTCTAGGATGTGCAATATATTATCAAGTATTGATTTCTTGATGTGTTTTATGGGCAGATTATTGAAAATGGACATGCCTATGGAGTTGATGGGGATGTGTATTTCAGTGTTGACAAGTTCCCAGATTATGGACGTCTATCTGGTCGAAAATTAGAAGATAATCGAGCTGGTGAGCGAGTCACTGTTGATTCAAGGAAGAGAAATCCTGCTGATTTTGCTTTATGGAAGGTAGTGTCGTGAAAGACTCAAATAACTGATGGTAGCTGTCAATTATGCTCTCTTATTTTTGTTAATTAGTTCAATTGCAGAAGCTTAATGAAATTTTTTAATGTTACAGTCTGCAAAGGAAGGTGAACCCTTCTGGGACAGTCCATGGGGCCCTGGAAGACCTGGTTGGCATATTGAGTGCAGTGCCATGAGTGCTGCTCATCTGGGTTACTCTTTTGACATACATGGCGGAGGGATGGACCTTGTGTTTCCTCACCATGAGAATGAAATTGCTCAGAGTTGTGCTGCATGTAAACAAAGTGATATAAGCTACTGGATACACAATGGTTTTGTCACTATCGACTCTGAGAAAATGTCCAAATCCCTAGGAAACTTCTTCACAATTCGGCAGGTAAAAGGATGACATAGTGGTCACAATTTTTTTCTTCTAAATTTTTGGGAAGTGTCTTTCTGATGGCTGAGTATCTAGCTTTAGAGTCAAGTTCTTATATGATTTGATTCTTATCTTATAAATATTTGATCTTTCAGGTTATAGACTTATACCATCCACTGGCTTTGCGACTTTTCTTGTTAGGGACCCATTATCAGTCTCCAATCAACTACTCTGATGTGCAGCTTGAAAGCACTTCGGAGCGGATCTTCTACATATATCAGGTATCATAACATCCTGCTTCTCAGGTATCACTACTCATCCAATGCCAAACACATAAATGCAACCACAGAACAGGTGCATGTGTGCAAAATGCAGAGTAAAAAAACCCAAAATACATGGATCACACATATTAATCTGTTGTCTGGTCCAATCTGCTGTGGTTCTTCAGAGAAATTTATATTCTTTGCTCACCGATGGAAGACATAGTTGAAAATTTGTGTATAATTGTTTTATGCAAGCAGGATTTTCCAATATGTTGAGAATTTTTACCCAGAATTGTTTATATACTTGATATGTTTCTAATGTGTTGCATCTATTTAGGTGTTGATTTGTTTTGATCAAATTACTCTTTGATTTCAGACGTTACATGATTGTGAAAGTGTTGTAAGCCAGCATACGTTGCCAACCCTGAAGAATACCATTCCTCCTGAAACAGTGGAAAGCATCAATAAGTTCTGGAATGTTTTTGTAACATCAATGTCAGATGATCTTCACAGTTCTGTTGTTTTGGCTGCACTATCAGACCCATTAAAATCAATGAATGATCTGCTACATACTCGCAAGGTATGGTGTAATGTTCATTAAGTTTAACCTTGTGATTATAATTTAAAAATGTAGGCGCATATAGCATGTAGAAACTCTTTATTTTAGATGTGATGTGGCTTTTGTTTTGATTTGCAAGTAATGTACGGTTAGTTTTGCATATCAAATGAGGGTTCAATGCATTGCATTTACTGTCAGGACAGAATGAAATTGTAAATTAGTTTGTTCAGTCTTCTGTATAACTCATGTCCTTATTTCTCATCAATGATATAAATTCTAGCCCATCTTTTATTTTAATCATTTCTTCAAATTGTGTTGATCTCTGCATCCTTTGTAATTTAAAATGCATACAGGGTAAGAAGCAAGTATTGAGGATAGAGTCGCTTGCAGCTTTGGAAAAGATAGTCAGGAATGTTTTAAGCATTTTGGGATTGATGCCTGCAAGTTACGCTGAGGTACGGATGTTGGTCTCAGGAGACTACTCTCCATTGCATTATATGAGTGTGTGCCATTTCTTTGCATTTTACAAGAAACTAGCATCCATTCATTACCTTGTCTAGCATAATTCAATTCCAGTACTCTTAATGCTTCTATTAGCTGCTTGAGTTTATTGTAGAACTTTCTTTTCTTCGGTCAATGTCTATTTTAGAACATAATATACTTTTTTATGCTACAGATTCTGCAGGAGCTGAAAGAAAAAGCCTTGAAGCGTGCAAAATTAACAGAAGATGAAGTATTGCAGAAAATCGAGGAAAGAACTGCAGCAAGGAAGAACAAAGAGTACGAAAAATCAGATACAATTAGAAAAGATTTAGCTTCTGTAGGAATCAATCTTATGGACAACCCAGATGGGACGACATGGAGACCAGCCATACCTCTTGCAATTCAAGAGCAGCAGGCTACAACAACTTGAATGGTTTCTGCTGTCAATATACCATACAGAATAGGTTTATTTATTTCTCTTCCAAAGCACTCGAAAAAATAGAATTGGAATTGGGTTTTCTCGTATGTGAATTCATGTTCGGTTTAGGGTTTATTCTCGCTGTGATAGCCAAGAGAATTTTTTTTGTCATTTGATTTAGTTTTGGCGGCCATTTGTAGTTCCCAATCAAATCTGTCAATAAATAATAAATAATTTTCCATTAACTGTTGTGTTTATATTCAATGCTGTCAATTTGTAGATGTCTGGAATTACAATCTCCGACTCTGAATACACCATAACACCAACTAAAAGGAGCTACAAGACCACTCATGGAGAAGAGACAGACATAAAGAGAAGTTTTAATATCATTGATCAATGTAGAATTCATAACACAACCAATAGTATTCTTAGCTAGCTATCACTGATAAAAAAATAATAAGAGAACAAGAATTCGTCCCCGACCATCACATATAAAAGAATGATCTTGCCAATCCTTTGTAGCCTTCACAGCACCTCAGCTCAACGTAGATGTGGACGTGATCCAATCGTTATTCTGATGGCTCACGCAAAACTTGCTGAACGACCAGATCAGTTTCCCTTCTAACAAGAGATCTTATCGCCCTTTCATCAAGCCAATGAACACACCTTGTCTGGAAAATAGGAAATTAAGGATAAATGGCAATCGTTAACACGAGTTGCATCCATGAAGGCCAAGAATAACGAGAAAATTGGGTTAAATCACTTAAAACTGTGGTCTGCTTTCTAGCTATTCTTGAATTTTTTTATATTTTTTAATGTTCTTTTTGACAAAAACTAAGCATGGGAGTTACCTTGTCTAATGCTACTACAGCAAAGACGGTTGTCATCAATATAAGTTGCTTGGATACCCATCATCCATGAACCCACTGACACATCATCATGAGCATAAGTCTTCAAAGATGCACTGCATATGAAAAGAAAACTGAATGAGATTCAGATGTTTTTCACAGTAACATTGTTAACCATGTCCGCCAAATTTCTCATTAGAAGGCAATCAAATTAATGATGCAATAGAAGTTGCAAAACAGCTTAAACTCCAACGTCTTGTCCATCTTATATTACAAAACATCCCTAAAGAGACTTACCTAGCTATTAACAATTTCAATGAAAGCTCTGTTTCATTTCAATTTTGATCGAACAAGGGAGTCCTCAAATGTTGAATTATGTACTAGAAAAACTACTTCCAATTTTACTACAAACTTATAAGCTATAAACCATATTAATGTAAGCCACTTAAGAGTTTTCACCTATCATGGATAACTCTTACAGCTACCTGTGATGAAATACAACCAAAGCAACAAACCACTTTGATAACTTGTAACAAACTATATCCAAAAGAGAACCCTTTTCCCCAGATATAGCTTTGAGAACAAACCTGTTTATGTTTATGTACCGAGCTAAGTTCTTCGATAGTATGAAAAGTGAAGTACCAGCATGTCGAAAATACCTGAAAGGGGAAATGGTGATTGGAATGATACAATTTAAACAGAAATCAATTTAGCCAGTTAGTATATCTTGTACTTGTAAGTACTAAACTTGATATGTACAAAATAATGAAACCTACTGAATAAAATTTAGAAATTACGCTTTAATCTGACACTCAAACTCATAATGTTCAAATCCTAGATCTTAGAGTTAGGACTTGACATGATTATAAATATTATATACAAACACTCTATACATGTACCCATGCATACATAGAACACACACACACACACACACACAAAGGCTCTACTAAGCAGCGGGCGTCAGATCTTTTTTTCTACAAATGATCAAAACACTAAAATCACCTCCCTATTTTGACTCATTGCCAGAGATGGATAGTGCATTAGTGTGTGTGTGGGTGCACGATTGTATCAACACAGACATCAAGTATTAAATCCCCCATAATCCACTTACGATTTCTGATCTCCAAACTTCCACCAGTCAGGTTCATACCAAGGCTTTCCCCTGCAAATCAAAACATCTTCTGTGCTCAAAAGCTGCATTGTTTTATCTTTTAAAAAAAAATCAAGATCTACAAGGGGAGATTTACAATAAAGTGGAACAAAGGTATAGGGAAGAAAAGTATATACTCTTCAGCAATCACATCTCCTGATTTCATACAACCAATATAAGCACCGTCTTGACCACGACGTTTTTCAAGAAGTCCAATTAACCCCTCTGTGTTAGGTGAGGAAAAAATCGTAAATGACATATCAAAAAGTTCTGGTGAATAAGGGGGTACCTAGGCTTGATATTTCTCACAAAATTATAGTAACTGAAACTTTACCAAGGTCCAGATCAATGTTGTCATCAACTTTTACATAAAATTCAGCATCCCAATTTCGAACTGCAGTACTGAAGAAGAATTTTGCTTTCTTCGGCAACTCTTCTTGAGCCTCCTCATGACCTTCCTAATATAATAATTAGTACAAATTAAGACTGTTATAGAAATGATAAATATAAGTTATCAATCATATAAGAAGCAACCAACACTGGCTTTAGCTAAAATTTATCCAACTTTCATAACATCAAGAGTTGTTCTCCACATCAAAAACTCTAATTAGATGTTGAATTTTGTTTTCTTACACATTACCAAGATAGTATACTAAAAGCCTAATCATCACCATATGTATATTTGTACATCCCAAAATGTTACTCTGATCTCTAAATGTTTTTTTTTAGAGGAAAATGTTACTCTGATCTCTAAGTATATTTTAGTTCAAAATTTTGAAATATTCATTTTAATTTGTATTACTTGTCATTCATCATTATATCAAAATTTTATAGCTCCAATTATACTTGTATAGTCTGCGACAAAAGATTGAACCAGATGTATGATAGGACAACAGAGACTTATTGCTTACAAGAATCAAGAAATCCTGTGTCGAGCGACTTTCCTTATCAATATTGCGATCTAAGCTATCACCTTTATTGGGACTGCAAGTTCAAAGTGATAAAATGATGAGAAGAAGAATGTCCTGTAATAGCTACCAGAGTTCAGCTTGAGAAAATAAAACATCAATATGAACCAAAAATATATTTCTAGTACTACTCTTGGGATTAAAGTGAGAGGAAAAACCTCCGACCAATAACAAAACGTATGACTACTCCTCTTTCTTCAAGTTTTCTCAAAGCATCAACTGCAAAGGTCAATAGATAATTTCTCGTTAGTAAAGAAAAAGTAAAAATATTCTTGAATGTTAATAAGTCATCAGTCGCATCATAATCCATGGTGCTAGACATCCTATACAACATATTCTCTTTATCTGATCCTATACAACATCTTATGTATGAAATAAGGTGATACACTCATACAAGGATGAAAGTGACTTCAGCTCAACCAATGTGCATTGAAACCTCATATAATAAGATGAAAAAAATTAAAGCAGGGGAGTGCAAGCCCTGTACTAAAATAATCAACACTTCATCTAATTTAAGCCATGCCATCATAATTTGTAATCTAACACCTATCAGAGCAAGAACGCATTGTAATTCTGCATAATTTCCATCCAAAATCTTAACTTACCTTTAGGCATCCAAGACCCTCTAAACCCATTTCGCTTCAAACGACTCCCAAATCCAGTATAAACTCCAATAACAGCGAGAAATGGACCAGAAGAAGACACCTTTTGTTGCAAATTGTTCTTGAGGTACCCTTGACTCTTGGCCAAAGTCAAGTCCATCTCAGCTTCAACAATCCTCCTCTCCAGGTCTCTAAAAATCATTACCATTAATACCAACACTAACACTATGCACAACTCAAATAATCCGATTACAGGGAAATAAAAAGTAGGAGCATACTTGCATCCCAGAACTGCCAACTTATCTTCAACTGAAAGTACCATCGGTCTCTGGCAAGAGAACAGAAACCGCAGAAGAAATGTATTAAAAGTTAAAGAAACAGATGTCATCAATTGTCACCATTTTCAGTTGTTGGGAGTAAACGAATATCGAAAAAGAATCTTGAGTCTTACACATTTCTAATGGTACTAAAATTTTGACACTAAAGTTCCAAATTAAGAGGTTGTAAATGAACCTGGCCTAAGTTCTTCTTAAGAAGATTAGCTAGTACTGTTCTGTTCTCCGCATCTTGCCACAACCTGCAATCTTGTAAGAATCATATCAATCACCAAATTGTACCAGATCAACCAGAAAGGTCGGCGAAATAAGGAAGACCAGAAATTTGGAATAGTAATTCAAAAATTAAAGCTGAAAGTCCATTTTTGCCACATTTCGCAAGGAAATAAGAACAGAGAAAGCACAGACGTACCGGCCGGCGACGTAGAGCCAAGCGACGCAGGAGAAGAAGGCCATGAAGATGGAGGGCTTCGAAGTATGAAGAGGCTTCGATCTCCATCGTTTCTCTGATTTCGCCGTCGTCGTTGGCAAGCTTTCCATCTCAATAATCAAACAGTGAGACAGAGCAATATGGACAAGATTGCATATATAACTTATTCAGACTGAAATTAACAACTTAACAAATGGGATTAAGCTGAAGATGGAAGTAAATCAAATCCATAGACGATTGGAAAGACCGAAAGCTTTGAATTCAATTTTCATTTCACATTCGTTCTTTTCAGAGAGAGATCGAGTGGGAGTGGTTATTTCCCAGGCCCGAGTCATTGAGATGTGGATTTCTGATAGGTCCAGCCCATTTTAGCAATGTTGGGCCCCCTAGTCCAATATCTTTTTTTTCTTCTAATTATTAATTTAGAAAAATAAGAAGGAAAAAATAAAATACATAAAGTCGCAAAGTACTAATTTTCGCCCATTTTATTCCAACTTTTATTTTTATTTTTATTTTTGAACATTAAAGAAGAAAATAAAAACATTTTCCGGGTTCAAAAGTCATGAAATTGATTCACACATCTCTGCACACAAGTTCATCAGAGAAACGTAGAAATCAAGTTAACACTAAAATATCAATACAGAAACAAAAATGTATTGTCAGCGTGATAACATCACGTTTCTTAGCTTCAAAGAATAATAATGCTACAACATCAGGTAAATTTCTTGGTTGGAGTTTTGTTGGAATAAAACAAATACCCCAAGGCATAATGGTATACAATCCCTCAGCTCCTGATCTAGAAAACACAAGTGCTCCATCTGCAGAGACGGTTCCGGATTTCTATTTTACCGTTCAACTCCTCCCGGCAGCACCCGGTAACAAGCTTGCCAGCCCTTGGTTTCCCATTGCTTCTTGAGTTCGCCTCATTTCTTCAGGATCTGTTGGATAAAGGAGATTGATTGTGATATGCATAAACGAGCATTGGAGAGACAAAATCTTAAAACCTGTAGGGAGCATAGATTACTTACCCATGTTTTCCACTAGTTTTGGCATCAAAAACACAACCACCACCATAAATCCAACCATCAAACCCATAGGGCTCTTTACGATAGACATTACGGAGAAGGGTTCCCTTATCTGTAATCAAATCAAGATAACATGTGAAAAATCCATGATGATACAGAAATAGTGAACTTACTAAGTTGAATGAAAAAAGACTTCATTTAAACCAACCTCATAATATTGTTCCTCTCTAAGTGGCTCTAAAACAAACTCAAGTAGACCCCTCCTATTCTCAGTCAGTGCTGCCTGAACCTTCCCTGGGTTTCTGGCACTAACATCCACTCGGACCTAAACATTATAATGAAACAAGTAAACATGGGAATAACCCGTCAGTAATAATTTCATTTCAATAAGTAAAAAAGAAAGGTATTTTATAGATAAGGAGTCCCACCGGAGAAAAGAAATAACCTATTGCAGCCACTTCAATTAGATGAGTCCCCGCAGGTACATTATGGCTTTAAGAATACAAGTTAAGGATGCACTGTAAGCTAATAATTAGCATATCTATTTAAATGTTTATGAAATTTTATTATATAATAGAAAAACACACACTCACACAAACACGTAAAATAGTATCAAGAATACAATTTTCAAAGATAGAAGGATACAATGAGAAAAACCCGTCAGGCCTCAGATAGGTAACACTTTGGCCACCATTTAGTATGACTTTGATATTGGATATTTTTCCATGAAGACCAAACCCCTTCACCCCCAGACCTGCAAAGCAAATTCAACAGTAATGAACTTGAGCTATGAGCTTACATTATACAAAAATAGATAGTAAGTGATTTTATAATGAGAATGCAACCATAACTTGGGTCACAAAGCAAAGGAAAACATTAATATTCAATATCGATGATGAAATTGTAGAGGGTGATCCTACTAACCCTCCTACAGCAAGGAACCTAACACAGGTTTAGCTAGTCCTGACAGAACAAACCTTATTACAAAAATAACTCAACCAAGGGCTTGAAATTAAAATAATGTGTTCTTATTGGTGACAGGTACTGGGCTGCTCTTGTCCATTATGGGAAACTTTCACTAACTCATAATGTACCAAATGAATTTTCAGAGTTTGATTCAGTGAAACAATTCGAGATTATCAATCCACTCTCACTTTTCTTCATTAGAGGATCTCTCCTTAGTCCTTACCCTTCTTCAAAAACCACGAGTCCAGCATATCTGGCAACCTCCAGCAAACCTCAACAAGAGCATGCCAAACAATATCCCCAATTAACTTATATCACAATATGGATTTGAGTACTGCCTCCGCTGAGTATTAGAAGAGGTAACATAACCTTACTAAGTTAATAACCACCCATCCAAATCAGGGTAAAATCTTTAAACTCACAGAACACTAGCCCGATTAATTTTACCACAAAACCAGCTCCAATCAGGTTTAACATGTACCTAGCCACCCCAATACAAAAAGGCACTCAAAGTTAACATCTTGACTATAGCTTAAACCTTACTTTCACATTCATACTCGTAATTTGAAGTCATTGATTGATTAATTAAACCCAAAAATCACCATAACTGAATATGAAATCACAAATTTCAAACTTTTCTACTAGAACAAAAGCAATCTAAAGGAAGTTGATTTCAATTGAAATACATACTGGGGATCTTCACTCGGCCATGAATGGTGTAACCATCAGCAGACCTGCAACAAACAATTTGAGTCAAAAAAAAAAACTAAACTTCCAAATCGTGAAAGCATCGTTCTTTGAGTAACAAACGACTTCTCCAATCTTACCCGGGAGAAATTGCGAGCGACGGAGAGATGAACAGAAAGCACAACTGTATGAAAAGCACGAGGACGACCGGTTTGGATCGGCAGCTCCACGCCATAACTACCAACAATGAGAGCACAGAGCAGAGAGAGAGAGAGCTTTTGCGAGAGTTTCAGAGTGACTTGGTGAGTTTTGTGAGATCCTGTGTTACGCGCTTTACTATATTTGTTTGTAGCCGCCGAATCAGGTACATGGGCTGTTTTGATTTATGCTATGAATCTAATCAATCTATGATCTGAATCCAAATTCTCAAGTGGGGAGGAGTCCCGACTCCTTACGATGTCTGAAGTCTGAAGTCTGAACTCGATAGTGTATGTAGGCCTTACTACTTGCATCGAACGGCTGAGATGGCTACCACGTGTTAGAATTAACAATGAAGTAATGTTTCAGCAGTAAATAACAAACAAGTAACCCTGGTTAGCAAATATAAACCATAAAATTAACCACTTGGTGTGGTCAAGTTGGCAAACTTATACCATCCAAGTTGGGGGGAAACCGTTCCTGTATTCTGGTAATAGGTTGGAGGTTCGAAATCCAACTTGGGCAGGTTTGAGGGGTCTTTGGGTTCGTGCACCTGTCAAGCATCAGTGGCCAGCGGCAGCCCGTTCCGCGAAGGGAGATTAGTCTTCTCGGCTTACCCTCTAAGGGGGTTGGGGGGATCTTTCCTGGAGAGAAAATCCCTAATAAAAAAAAATATAAAGCATAAGATTATGAGTTATTGGATTGATAGAGCTGAAATCCCCTTGACTATGGAGTTTGGTAATGGGTTGTTCAGCATTAGTAGTGAATACCCTTTACTCCTTTAAAATCATAAGACTGAATCAAATGAAGAGTAAAACTAAATCGAACGGCTACAAATACGTTTATATAAACAATACGGTACACAATATCACCCAATTTTGTATAGGTTTAAGCTCGGACGAAAACTTACGATACTATATTTTACATTTTGTTTTTCTCAAATAAGTCGTTTTTTTTTCCTCTATTTGCTGCCATTCCTGCAACATAAGGTCCACTACCCTCTCATGCCAACAATGTACACAATATCAATTTGCAGTAAAGCGTTGACAAAGTACGTGAAATGAGATTTTACTTTTAACCCAGAAAGGTTCATTACAAAGCTGATGATCATGGTGAAAAAAGACAAACCCTCACACACACAGTTAATTTACACAATCAAGTATGATGTATGATACAACAACATTTTGGAACTTTTTCATCTTCACGGATTGAGAAAGCTTGAAAAATTCGATCAGAATGGCGAAGAGAAAATGGCCCCCGTCAAAGAATTAAGGATTTCAAAACTGAGCAAGCAGTGTTCAACAAGATGATGCTATAACCCCAACTTCTTTGAGAACCAGTCTGAAATATTAGCTATTACAAATCCTGCAAATACCTGCAAAATGCCACAAAAGCATCACAAAACAGTTCACAGATGCAAGCAGACACGAGTTTGACTACATATATTGTACACTAAATCGGATGAAATGCCTTCTGGAAAATAGTTTTACAAATGTCTCGCTAACTATAATATCATACCTGTACAGAGCCAAGGATGTAAACTGCCGAATAATGACGACCATGGATGAACATGTCAGCCACCATAGCAAGGGGGATGGTGAGCGACATGCCCAAGGTGGCCACTAGTGGAGTCGTCCACACAACACAGAGTGCCCTGAAGAAGAGTGGAAGTTTAAAACAAGAAGCGTGCAGAAAGCAAGTGAATGTCATAGATTGAAACAAAAGGATTGTTTAACCATACCAAAAATAGTCAGAAAGTACACTTCCAACAAAGCCATTGGCAAGAACAAGTTCATCCAATTTAGCAGAGTGAGGAATCATGAACTTGGGTTCAATGCCCATTGCTGTTAATGGCAAAACTGGGAAAACAAAAAACAAAAGAGACCAATGTGAATGGGGACACACGAAAAACGTTGTGGGCATAAAGAACTCTCTCTGTGAATTTTGGCAAGAACCTTCAAGCAACACTTACCCAGCCACCATAATGCTACAAGCGTAAACAATCCAATATACCCAAACAACTTTTGCACATCAGCCTTCTCTCCTCCTTCACCGCCAAATTTCTTGAGCAAAACTGCATCATAAAAATAAATAAATAAATGTTATTGTCAAAGTAGTTTAAAAATAAAATAACTGGTACCAAGAACTTTTGAAACAAAAGCCCACCAGTAAATAGACCATATGACATGGCTGAGGAAAGGCCGAAAAGATCTCCAACAAGAGAGCGTTTCCCATTGCTGAACAAAAATATGCACTGTCAATGCCGAAACATACATTACAAAGAGCAAGTTGATCTCTATATGATTAACAATGCAGAATATCAGCAACAAATGGCATGCAAAAACATATGTTTTTTTCTTTCATCAAGAAAGAAAACAACAATCAATAATACAGTATCAGAGATGGAGAAAAAACTTACGCAGCACTCAATTGTTGTGACTCATCTGTAGCCCATGTTTTGCCCATAGTTGTCATGGCTACACCCGCCATGCTGACAAAGACAGCCACCACTTTTGCTATATTTAAAGAATCTTGGCCCAAGAATGCACCAATAAAAAGTGTAAAGAGTCCTGAAGTTGAGGATAAGACTGTTGTACTTGCAACACTCGTACGAGCGAGAGCAGCATTTGAAAAATACTGCAACAATTAGAAAAGTCATAATTAGAACTCTCTTGAGGTGCCCACAATAATGTTAGACTACTTTTCATTAATTGCACTCGTATAAGCATATAAATCTGCAAAATGATATAATCAATTTCATGTATTTAAGGCAAGGAGGACATCCAATTGGCAATTTGGGTAAATGCCATGAAACATATCTGAGATACAACACCACCTCAAATTCCAGTACAAAATCTGCCATTTAATTTCAAGTAACAAAGCTCACTTCAAAATTCACCCATTTATGTTTCAAATTTCCAGCAATATAGTTCAAGGTTCTGGTCAAATTTTATGCTCTATAACCTTGAACTTTCACCTTAAGAACCTTGTAGAACAGCTAACATTATGAAACAAGCTTTTCTTACAGCCATATGCACAAGAGTCCATAGTAAAATGTTTTTAGAATAAATGGAATATATTAGGACATTCTACCTCTGTAAAAAACCAAAGAGGGGCAAGGTAAAATCCATAAGTAGCAATTTCCCTTGGTGTAAGAACTCTATCATGCTTCAGCACGTTTGAATTGTCTTTGACTTTAGAAACCAAAGGCCTTGCTTCTGCACACGGTGAAAGGTCTGCATCACTGTCTTTCCTGGACAAGGACGCATGAATTTCCAATTCGAACTCTTTCTGCACTCCATTGTGTTTTAGAGGAGAACTAAATCCAGCAGAATAGTCATTTATGCTTTCTGCATTTTTACCACTTTTAGAAGAGCGACGTTTAAGTAAATTACACAACCAGTCCTTAAGGAAAGCTATTGGGAGGTAAACTACCATGAGAGAAGCTCCAAGATATGTTACTGCAAATGGCTGCTTATAGTTTGCATAAATATCCTGTAGAGATGATCAAAGTTAGTTAGAACCTCAAGAGATGTAAAGCTTGGGTGCTGCACACAATATTGTTATATATAGGTAAGAACAATGCACCTCATCATCAAACTGAATCAAAGGATATCAATGAAAGAATCCCAATAATCATGTCACATTTCATGCGTCTCCACATTCCACACAAATGATATCAAAGAGAACCACCTTACATCAGATCCCAACAAATTGCCAATCAAAGTCTTATTTGGGGTGGACTGTGGACATTTGTAAACATATTTTACTTGAAACGATTAGACCCAATCTTCTGCTAAAAAAGGGTATTAATTCCTTATAGCTTACAGGAATCAGCTTGAATTTAAATCACTTCCGCCATGGTCAATGATCAAGTAGTCACAATTGTTTACTAAAGGATCTAATTTGGCCACTAACTAAACTCTAGGCTCGCTTGAACAAGAAAATCGACCTTGAATTTACGCACTAATGAATTATCTAATGCTTCCTCTTTTTGCTACGATATTCTCTGGAACATTAATTTAGGCCTATTTGGTAGCAATCAATCAGATGATAATGAAAAAAAAATAAAACCATTGTTTAACTACAATGTTTGATACCCAGCTATTCAGTTAAATAAGAATCGACCAGACTAATTGGGTGAAGCTCAGGCCTCAGTTTCTTAGATAAGTTCAAAGTGAAATCCAGTCTTCATTAATATGATTAGCTTCTCTTCCAAAAGCTCAAAGACAAACTCTTTAGCCTCAAAAATCACACAGCTAACTGAATCCATATCAAGTTCCAATCTTTCCCAACCCATAAACCCAAGAACTGATAAACCATCAACCATAAGCATTTCATACAAATGCAAAATCATATTTCACCCAAAGCACAAGAGAATCATTGAAGTTCAAACTTAAACAGAGAAAGAGAAATGACTACTAACCTGTGTGACTTCAGCAGAGGTAACCCAAATGATAACCACAGCACCAATTAGCAGCAACCCAGCTCTGTATCTCCAACCCATAACAAAACCCAGATAGAGGAATCAGAGAAACTTCAAAGATCTGATTAGTAATCTTAGATCTTTGAAATTGGCTTTGATATTTCCCAGGTCACCCTCCTATAATAAGCTTGAGAGATCTTGGGTGACAGGTGTTCCGAATTCCAATATGTGTCGTATATTTAGGTGAAAGATAGAGAGAAGAGACAGGGGCGGCTGGTGTCAAACAACAAACAAAGCTGAATTGGGTTGGTATTGAAAAATATAATGCGAAAGATTGGGAAGAAGCAAGTGGAAGTTAACAACTCAAGAAACTAGTTTCGGACCTTCGGTTGCTGTTGGTTTTCTGACCTGTTACATGTGTCTTCAAATTTAATTTCTTCATTTATTGTAGTTATTTTCAGACCAAAAACAAATTCTCGTAGCTTTAAATTTTGTTTTAATATGTGTCGGTAATGAAATTACAACTACATTTCTGATTAAAAAGATGTTTGTTTTAAATTCTTGTATCCATTTTTGTAGTAAATTCTTGGTCAAAAGAGACATAAATTCTTTTTTTTTCTCGATTACAAACCAATTTAAAAGATAAATATAAACTCTTTTTGCAAATTAAAAGAGAAATATAAACAAAAAAATTGAAATTATAACAATTTCCTTTCATTTTATCAAATTGTGCTTCATTAATCTTGTAATCGGTCGAGTCAAATGTGTAGTACACCTAACTTGTTCTGTCTTAAATTCAAATGAAAATTATTGTTGGTTTTCTTTAACTTCATTAACTAGCAAATATGTCTTTTCAGGATGCTAACTTCGACGATTGTAACCGTGTTTATTTTTAATATAATTTCTTTTTTCGAAAAAAAATATAACAAAGTAGAACACTCCGAAAGCATATAGGAGAGAGAGTGATTTCCAACTAGGAATATCCAACAACTGTATATGCTAATTGGATTTCCGACTCATCGCTTTATTTCCTTGACATATATAAAGAAACTAAACAACAGAATTTTAATTAAATAATGCCAATGATATTTGTAGTTGTGATATAAATTTACACATGCATAGAAGAAAAATTAAAATTATTGTAGTTAGAAAAGACAAATAGCATGCGAAGAGAAAATGCATCTATACAAAAATACAAACAGTATGACATTTCTAAATGTATGTTGCAGGCAGGAAAATGAAATATATACATGTATTTTTAAGTATATTCTTATGGTAGTGAACTAGTGATGATCACTAATTATAATTAATTTTAGTATTTTAAGCTAAAATAAGCACATAATGAAACCACCATGTATGATGAGCATATAGAATCCCATACTTTGGATATTCTTGCATTTTAATACACATTAAATTATAGAACTTTGCATTTGCTTGAACATCAATTATGGTACTTTGAGTCTCTTCCAATCCTAAACACTTTTTGAGTCAATGGCCTAGCTAATTCTTTGATTTCTTTCAATTACATAAATTTCATTGAATCATGTTGTTTACCCATCTTTGGGTTTCTTGCAAAACAACTTACACTAATGTAGAATTACCATATATGAGGCTTGGGTTAGTACATGATTAAGTTACACTAACTATCAATATATAAAGCTTAAACCTTTGCTCCAGTCTAATCAAAATTTCAAGGTGAAGAACCCCATAGCACCTCTGAAACAACAGTGGCAGCCTCTGCTTCAGAAACAGAGGCTTCTCTCACTCTCTTCAGTATTTCCAACTTCACTGCTCTCTTCTCACTCTTTTCCAACCCTTCCCCAACTTCTACTTGTACTGCAAAACCTGCAACACACCCCAAAAATGGAAACTTCTCAACACCTTCCTCCTCTTTGGACTGACCCATCATCTCCAACCTCTGCAAATCCATGAGCTTCCTCACCAACTCCTCCACAAGCATGGCTTCAATCACTTCCTCTCTGGCCAAAATCCCAATTTCGAAAACGCAATTCATCGCTGCCACTTTGATCTTCAAGTCCTCGGCGCTCAGAAGTCCAATAATTCTTGGGATTTCTTCTTTGATGTCATCCACCAAAGGGGTTCGGATGATTCTGACCAGCGAAGTGAGGACTTGGATCGAACGAAATGAACCCATTGAAATCAAAGCTCGAATAATCGGACCCATTAGCACCAATCCCACAAAAACGTCCTTGTTGAACTGAACCAGAGCAAGAGCAACAAGAGCAGCTTGGTCTTTAACCCGATTCGAAAACAGTGACTCACAGACTATAAATTCAACAATGGAAAATACCTTGGCTCTCAAAATAAACTCTTGGTACTCTTTACTAAAACCCCGGGACAATCGGGTCTCTAAACCCACCAAGGCCTCTGCTTTCTCGTCGTCTTCCTCGGATTCGTTCATCGTTTTCACGAAACTGTCGACGTTTTTCTTATCGATGTATGCTTGAATCTCGGCGTCAATGGCGCACCCAACTCGGGAGACGTTGTAATTGGTGATTTGGCGGCGGAGGAGGGACCGGAGGCCATAGCTCTGTTGCTTTTCGAGCTTTTCGAGGAGGGTTTTGAGGTTGTCGAGTAACTGAGCAAGGTTGAAGAGACTTGGGTCGGTGGAGATAATCGGGTCGGCTTCTACTGCGAGCTCGAGAAGAGCTTCAATGGCGGCGTTTGTGTCGTGGTGATTGTAAATTGTGGAAATGGTGTTGTTTTGGAGGGCTTTGGAAGCTTTTCTTAGAGCTTCCATAAGCGGCAGAGCATGGTGGTTCTGGTGGTGTTCTTCAGCTTCTTCGTCCATGGTTTGCTTTGGTTTCAAGTTCAGTGATGTGTTTAGGTTTGAGTGAGACGGTGGCAACTACCAGTCAAAAAGGCCGGGATAGCCCACCAACCATTCAAACAGCACAGTCGGGAGTTTTCATTTGCATCTTTTTCAGAGTGGAGAATACCACCGAAAATGTTGTTGTGCTTTCTTTCGCTTTCATATACGTGCGAGGTGTGATATTTAGTTCAGTCCAAAAAAAAAGAGGTGTGATATTTAGTAGCTTGTAACTCTAGATGTTAAGGACATTTTACAAAGTATACTCCATTTTGTATTTGTACACAAAGGTTTCAAGCAAAAAGGTAAGTAGACAAAATTAGAAGAGAAGAGGATCACTCGTTGTTTCGAATTCTTAACCTATCATAATCTTAAACATTTGATTTGATTGATTTTGAAACAAGCAGATCCAGTCATCCAACAGCAAAGGCTAGCAATGATGCCATAATCACAAACAAACTGATTGGCTTAATCCAACTCAGAACTTTATAAAACATAAAGCTAGACAGAACATTGACTAATGCTATGTGGAACATGTTTATTAGTCCTATATGCAAATGGATTCTACCCATCTATGAAATGTGATCAGCAATACTAAGAAGAATGTAGAGAATTCTAATGAAAAAAAAAAATAGTATAGAGGGGAGCAGAACAAACCACAAGTAAATGAATGCAACTCATACAGATTATTTTCTCTTTTATATCTACAAAAGAAAAAGCATAGCTCATACATGTTAAGCAATCTGAAATGTAAAATAATTAATCTGAACTACATCTGACTCCAGTAAGAATTTCTTTTAGCTTTGAGAGAGAAGTCAAATCTATTATATGCAAGGAATGAATGAATGAATACAATTTTTTTTCCTTACCTGTCATGCAAAGAAAATCAGAACTTCAACTCTAGCAAAATTGCAAAAACAATGTATACTCCATTGTCTTTGATCAGATCAAAACTCACGGTGTTTATGCTGCGCAACCCATTTGAGACTCAAAGTTATCCTTCCAGATTTGGCAATGTCTATGGGGTAACACTCCTGATATTCTCCTTCCATTAAGACCCTGGTGAGTGTCATGATCACTCTCCCTATTCTATCCTGAAAAATAAAAAAGCTATTTCATTAATTTTTGATAAGATAACAAGGATAGAAGTAAGATAATTCCAAGTTTAAAGACAATACCTTCCCAAAAGTGTCATGGTCCCAAACTTCCACGATTAACATTTCATGTAATGCATCCTCCACCATGAAGTCAAATGTCTGATTCCAAACTGGATTCAAGTTGTTATTTATGACCTGAGAAACCAGAAGATGATGATTGAGTTAATAAGGTATAGGAATGGCTGGCTATTTTGAAGATGAAAAATAATTTAGAAAGAGTGAGCAATTTGGAAACTTAAATCTCACCCTGGTCTTTTGCTTTGCTTCAGATTTCTTCATAATAAGGACAACAAATGGGTCAGCCTTCCCCATAAAATCTACCACCGGTAGGTCTTCTGCAGATATAACTGTTACAGAAAGTACTCCTCTAATAAACATTTCCTTCTTCTTTTTAGTAGAAATTTTTCTCAACTCTGCTTCTGTTACTTTCTCAATCTTCATAGCCTTTTCCAAAGAGGTCAAGGAGAAGTCATGGTCGAAGGGGTTTACAATGTTCCCATCTGTACCATAAGGACAGTATAACAGCTCCAAGTGCACCTAATGTCCAAAGTAAAGTGGATTATACCCATGTTTCTCATATGCATCTCATATAAGGTCTGAGACATATTGAATAAGGTGAAAGAAAGAAAATTCAGATGCCATTTTCACCTGACCCCGGTACTTAGTATCTCTCTGGATCTCCAAATCCTTCAAAAGTTTTAGCCACACATCCTTCACTTTACCAGGCTCCAGGGTACTCAGTGACACTTGACAACAGCCAATGAATTCTGCAGCCTGAAGTCCTTCATCATCGAAAATTCTTACTGTCAAGTGTTGAGTCGATGCATCTTCAACTATGAACTCAAAGTGCTCATTCCAGATTGGGTTTAAATCGTTGTCCTGTGGGGTAAGATAAAGAATCAAATTCAGTTAAGCAAAAATCACATGCACACAGAAAATATGAGTTTGTCTTACAATGACTTTGCTGGTTTTCATTCTGTCACGAAGTGGACGTATGAATATCTCAGCAAAAGGATCTGATTTTCCTATGATGTCCTTATTTGTTAACTCCTTGGCTTCCACAAGCTTCACTTCTAATGTTCCAACAGGCTTCAACTCCAAGTCACTGTGAAATAACAAAATCTTACATGAGGAATATACTAGTAGATCAAGTAAGAAAATTCTGAATGCAAAGCAAAATTCATCAAATCTATGGCTTAGCACGTATGTGTTAACATGGCTCCAACATCGGCTACATATTCGGATTGATAGTGTATTTCTACCCTTGGGTTTACCCCTTTGCAAGGTACATATGCAGCAAACATATTAGGTTGCAGTACTCAAGTACAAAACCAGTTTATAAATAGAAAAAACATTTGTGTCAAAGGGGTAAACCAGAAAAAAAAAACTCTGTAAATCTCCCACATGAAACCATAAAACTTCAATAGAATAAACTTGCCAAGGTTATTATTATTTTCACAAAACTTCTCCAAATATGTTTTCCCTAAGCTGTGTATTCAATATAATAAGGTTCTACAGTTGATTAGGAATTTAGCATATACCCGTAATCGCCAGGAATAATGGGTATAATGTTACGAACAGGCCAAGTAATACAATCTTCGATAGCGTCTCGTATTGTTTCCTGAAAGAATAAGAAAATTTCACCAGAGAGCACAGACAAATAGTCATTTAATGATTCAAACTTTTTTAAGAGCAAACTACTGATACTAAAGAACAGTGTGGGAAAATGATAACTTTAAAATTTTGTACGATGTTTGGTTAGGTAATGGAGTACGTTCTTCAGATATGATTTAATTACAAGCTAGGATTCGTGCCTCCATTCCTAATTTCCCTTTAACAAGTATACCGAAAGAACAATGCTTTTTCCGACACAAGGAACATTATGATGCCTGGGTTGAGTAAGAACAAGAGCAAGCCCCAAAACCCCGTTTTATGCAATATGCCACAATTTTTATGATGGAAATCACAAGCGCTTAAGATCAGTTGGGAAGTTTTTATCTAAATTAGCTAAATTTTTTTACCTCACTTTTCAAAAATAGTAGTTTCTATAAAAAATTAAAAAGGTTTCAAGAATGGTGAAAAGATCAGGTCCTTATGACTTGTGCACCATATTCAAAGCACCCTCATAAAAACTATTATCATCGAAAGGGGAAGAAAACTATTGCTAGTAAAAATAAAAACTCTTGGTTAGGGTGATAAAGTCAATGAAGCCACAGGTAGTCTTCCTTATATACAAGCAAAATAAATCAGAGTACAAGAAGGCAGAGTTTGCTCAAACCTCAATAGCATCAGAAACTCCTGGGATTGATGATATATCACCACCAGAGATTTTAAACTCAAAATCCAGCTTTTTCTGCATGCAAAGGCACAGGAAATCTGACTAGTATCAAATATAGTACATCATATAGTTATGAACACAATAACAATAACTTATCACACACCTTTTCTCTTAGGGAATAAGAAACAGCACCGAAACAAGGAAAGTCGTCTACTAGTGGTTTGAAGATTAACCTGAAAACCCCAGTGAATCCAATATTTTTCACCTAGACGAACAAATTAACAATGAAAAAGATGATAAGGTGCACTACAAATTTCATATATACCATGAAAGCCTATATTTCACTAAACAAATTAAACAGAAGCATGCATAGACATATACACTAGAAGCTCAAATGGGAAAATTCAATGCAGAAGTACAGGTCCAACAAAGTGTAAGCAGGAGATGGCTGGAGTTCAGCAAGTACTCTTATGTGGCAAGATAGTCAGGCATGTTTGCTATTAGTGTACACTTGTTTAAATGGAATCAAGTATGAACATGTGATCTTGATCAAAGTCTGACCGCATAACATGTACCAGATGTATGGAAAGTAATTCCTCGCGGTTCAAAATCTCTACTTGGAACAGACAGTTGGGCCAAAAGAAACAGTTATATGCCAAATCACATTCCTAAGAAACTCTTTAATTCAATTTTAATATCAGAGTTAGTCTATCATGAAGCAGAAAACACACATTGCAGAAAACTCTTGTAGCTTGTAAGGCTTAATATGGATTCTGGTCTGCCAATATATTTAAATAGCACAAGTGCCTGTGTTAAATAAAAGAAGACTAAATAGAATATTAATTTCACATTTTCACATACAACAAATTTGGTCTGGCCTCCATTTTCTTAAGATACCCTTGCTCTTTGTGACTGCTTCTTTCTTTTCAAGTAGTATGAGCTTACAAAAATTCCTGTTAACCGTATGTAGGCAATAAGTCGAATGTTACCTGTACAGGTAGTGCAAGACCAACTCTGGTTTTGATATCAAGTACGATATCTGGATTACCATCCCATTGTATCTCAAACTCCATCGTGATTCCCCCAGCTGCACATTCACTTTCAACAAGGGAAATTCCTAAAAGGATATCAATAACTTGTATAAGTACAGATACACAAGTCGACGAATAGAATCAGCTTGTTTCCTTATGGGATGTATTCCAAAAGGGTCAATTTTGTATATCTATCTTTGGCTAGAGATCAAAATCATAGGTTATACTTGCTTCCACCCAACTCTCTTCACTGTATACTTGAGAAATCAGGAAGCTTCACAGGATATAGCGAATATCAAAAGTTCTCATGTAAAGAAAGCCACTTAAAATTTCATAATTGGGTTTTCTAAATCTAACAATTGAGTCTCGCCAAGTATATCTATAGGAAATATGACAGAACGGAAAAAGGTGTGATGAGATGATTATGAGGCCAACCTGTAAATTGTGGAGCCACAGTGCCAAGGGTCAATGTGGAGAATTTGAGTGCAGACAAGACACCCGGCCTATATTGTTCGAGTATTGGTTCCACATTGCTCCTTATCAGTTCCGATGCTGCCTACACCATCACAATTGCACTCAGAAAAACAATTAAACATAGAGGTATTGCCTGTTTAAGGGGATGAAACTAATAAAACAGTGGGAATCGTAAAAGAGGAAAAGCCATGCATTACTTCATTAACGTATGGCCAAATCTTTTCAAGATGTTGGTTGAGCCAAGTCAACTGCAATTTATAAAGACAAAGTTAGAAATATGCAATACATACATAGAAAATATGCATGCGATACAATGTTGAGCACGGATCCCATATTGGATGGGCTAAATGGTACAGCTGTATCCACTACTCATTGGGTTTTTCCCACCTTCCTTTGTTCATGTGTATGATCACCTAAAGTAGGAGTTCTATAGAGTTGAACATAGTGCCAACAGAGTTAATGAACTGAGTGTAAGGCTAGAAATACTCATTGTGTCTATATGAATATATATATTCTCTATGAAAGAGCTCCTGTATTGTTGTAGGATATCTTAAATTTTGGGGTTGCACGTATTTTTTTGACAGCTTAAGCTTTTGAGGCTGCACCCGATGACACGAAAGAATGGCACCCGTGTCGTTGTCCATCACTTGCATACCTCACCTATGAATACCCAATGACTTGATACGTACACTAGTCTAACATGAGCAGCATTTTCAATGTCAGACATTTGGTGCATATGAAACAAATTAGGTGAAATAAACTCAACTTCTGGCGCTGCGTAAAAACAACCCAAGATGGATAATACTGAGTTGGAAGAAGCTTTCTCGAATCTTGCACTGTCAACCTTGCAAGCGCTGCCACTGTCTTGGCCTTTCATCCAACACCACATGAACATAAAAAGGGAAACCATCAAAACCAATTAATTAAAAAACATGCGTATATATATATAATGTAACAAGATTTGATTATTACCAATTCAGAACGATATTTGGATCGGGTTCTCTCCGTCCGAGCAAAAGCCACGATCAATCCAATTCCGATGGCAATGCCGACGAGCATTCCCAAGAAGAAGCCCATTTTGTGTTGTGTGTGATTGCTATGGGGGAATTGTGGGTGTGTTTCAGAGATTATAACTAGGGAGACTCTTGGGATTCAGAGGAGGATCGGAGGACCCTTTTAAGAACAGTCATTTGGTCGAACATGATGGATGGAAGTTTGATTATGGTGGGAAACTGTACGGGCGGGTTTGTGTAATGAATTAGAAGGATGTGGGCATTAATAGAGAGATTAGTTTTTTTTTTTTCGATAGGATTGGAATGATTAGTTTGATCTGAAAACAAGGAAGGCGATCTGTTAATTACTTTATTATTTGCAAAATATGTCCTTAATTTTAAAGGAAAATTACCCATACTCGCATGGCTGGCCTCCTCTGGCCTCGCTTGGCTGACCTCCTCTAGCATCGCATGCCTGGCCTCTTGTGGCCTCGCTTGGCTAAGCCTCTTGTGGCCTCGCTTGGCTAGCATCATGTGGCCTCGCTTGGTTGGCTTCATGTGGCCTTGCTATATAAAAATATGGGGGGACCATAATTTATTTTAATAAAAAAAAATTATTGGTCTAAAACATGTAGGATGGGGCGATGGGCCATGACCCCCTTTCGCTTTCACTATGTTCCGCCGGTGCACGAACGTAAATAGCTAAATCGTTGAGCGACATATGTAGACTGGCCGGTGAGCATCGGCATAAAGTAAGATCGATTAGAAGAGATAAGCTGGTTAATTATGGGGAGTGATCGAATTAAAAGTTTGTTTAAGAATTAATACAAGTAAAATTGACATTTCCAACACATCTTAACCGTACGTTCTGTGATCTCGAGTCATTAGGAATCTTATTCCTTCCTAACTATTATATTTGTAGAACTACTGTAACAGGAAAAAAAATAGAATACAATCTCTAGAGAGAGAGAGAGAGAGAGAGAGAGAGAGAGAGAGAGAGAGAGAGAGAGAGAGAGAGAGAGAGAAGCCACGCATGGAATTTATTCCATTTTGTTTACACATAATTAGGCACCTCCTTGATGTTGATTAAACGGTTTCTAGACTTCTAGCTACGAGTTTTATGTTCCTAACACTTGTTCAAAAGGGATTGTCTTAATATCGAAATAGATTCGCCATAATATTTTTATCAATTAAGGAATTTTAATTTTTTTTGTATACAAATGTAGTCTCCAAAAACAAAAATGCATGTCAATTCTGTTACGAAACTCTTGATTTCTTAATTATCTAAAAAATTATCGAAAATTTTAATTTCGCATTCCCTTAATAAAGATTTTAAAAAAATTTCTCAAGCGAACCAAACCAGTTAGAGCATAGTTTTTTTTTGTGTGAAATAGAGCATAGTACACTAGGGATGGGATGAAGTATGAATATTACACAAAAATAAAAAAAATAAAAAAATTATTGACATGGCATGTGGTTTGTAGTAGAAGGATGAGAAGAGGACTGAGTAATTTTTATTTTGGAGAGAAAAGAAATGAATCGCGAAAAAATATCGGGAAACGTGTCTGTCACTCAAGTCTCCTCCATTCCATTCTGTGCACTTTTTAGTCCGTCATTGTCACAAATCTCACCCTCTAACCGTTTCTCTCTGTATATATAAAACTGTAAAGCAACTACTCTGTTTCTGGCTCTTGTACGTCTACAAGAAGAAGAAGAAGAAGCGCGGCAATGGCGGGAAATGACTGGGTTAACAGCTATTTAGAGGCCATTCTCGACGTCGGTCCGGGCCTCGACGACGCCAAATCCTCATCCTCGCTGCTTCTCCGGGAACGCGGCCGTTTCAGTCCCACTCGCTACTTCGTCGAAGAGGTCATCACTCGCTACGATGAGACCGATCTCCACCGCTCCTGGGTTCGAGTATGCACCAATCCCATTTCCGTTCCATTTCTCCATCAATTCTACGTTATATACCTTCCATTTTCAATTTCTTGTTTTTCTTTTTCAGGCTGCGGCCACGGCCAGGAGTGCGGAGGAGAGGAACACCAGGTTGGAGAACATGTGCTGGCGGATTTGGAATCTCGCTCGCAAAAAGAAGCAGGTTCTAATCGCTCTTGGACTTTTATATAATTTCATGATTTTCTTCAAAAAATTGAAATCTATTATACAGGACAACGAATTTAAGAAAAAAAAAATCCAACAAATTTAGTCTGTGGGGCTCTATGATGCTCATAACAAGATAGATTTAGCTTTTCTCTGGTTGTTACAGTAAGTGTGGATCGCTAATTAATTTGCTAATTACATTGAACCATCGTTATTTACAGAATCGAACGATCACAGTTCAGATTTTTATCCTATTGCTAATTTCATCTAAATTGGCGGATCCTTGTGCATGTTATAACCAAGCTCTCTAAATACAAGTGAATGTTTGTTTTCAAACCAGTTGAAATGAAGTTTTAGCTTTGACATGCTTGTGGTGTTCTTGATCAGCTTGAGGGAGAAGAAGCTCAACGAACAGCTAAGCGTCGGCTTGAACGTGAAAGGGGAAGGAGAGAGGCAACTGAGGATATGTCAGAAGACTTATCTGAAGGAGAGAGTAGAGACACAGTGTGTGACCTTTCAGCTCAAAGTGATAGCACTAGAGGAGGAAGAATGCGTAGAGTCAATTCTATGGATGTGATGGAGAATTGGGCTTCTCAACAAAAGGAAAAGAAATTCTACATAGTTTTAATAAGGCATGAACTTAACTTTTATTCTTACGCGCAGTTAAATTTTCATGTTTGAAATTTATCTTTGTTTCATAAACAAGAAACTGGTTACCTATGGTTTTTGATCGATACTCAGTGATCTTTGATGCGTTCTAACAAGCAGTCTTGTGCAGCCTTCATGGCTTGATACGCGGTGAAAACATGGAGCTTGGCCGTGATTCTGATACAGGTGGCCAGGTAACTGTTGGGAATAGAAATTTTTGTTTCCAATATTGTTTTCGATATGTTGTGCATTTAGGCAATGATTACTGAATATATTTATTAACTAGAATCATAAACTTCCTGGTCATTTGCATTGGAGTATAATGTTTTTTTTTTATCATCAGGTCAAGTATGTTGTGGAACTTGCCAGGGCCTTGGGTTCAATGCCTGGAGTTTATCGGGTTGATCTACTTACAAGACAAGTTTCAGCTCCAGATGTGGACTGGAGTTATGGGGAACCAACTGAAATGTTGAATCCAGTAAACTCTGAGAATTCACGAGAGGAGCTTGGGGAGAGCAGTGGAGCTTATATAGTGCGTATACCATTTGG
This sequence comes from Rubus idaeus, assembly GCA_030142095.1. NCBI lineage: Eukaryota > Viridiplantae > Streptophyta > Magnoliopsida > Rosales > Rosaceae > Rubus > Rubus idaeus. Next base: position 30,083,158 of record CM057966.1, read on the forward strand.
CCCAAAAGATAAATATGTTCCCAAAGAACTCCTGTGGCCCCACATTCCTGAGTTTGTTGACGGTGCACTTAACCATATTATACAGTTGTCCAAAGCTCTTGGAGAGCAAATTGGAGGCGAGGAACCGGTGTGGCCTGTGGCAATTCATGGACATTATGCAGATGCAGGTGACTCTGCTGCTCTTCTATCTGGAGCCTTGAATGTCCCAATGCTATTTACCGGTCACTCACTTGGAAGAGATAAGCTTGAACAACTTTTGAAACAAGGACGCCAATCAAGAGAAGAAATAAATACAACATACAAAATTATGAGAAGGATAGAAGCAGAGGAGCTATCACTTGATGCCTCTGAGATTGTTATAACCAGCACTAGACAGGAGATAGACTCGCAATGGCGCTTGTATGATGGCTTTGATCCAATACTAGAACGTAAACTGAGAGCACGAATCAAAAGAGGTGTGAGCTGTCATGGCAGGTTTATGCCTCGCACGGTTGTAAGTATCAAAATATGTCTCTCTCCAAAGTCTTTCATTGAAGTTTTGTCCTCCTTTCTGCAGTAAAAGCACATTATTTTTTGTGGTTATTCTTACTAACTTGCAATTCGTTTTTCTATGGTTAGGTAATACCTCCTGGAATGGAATTTCATCATATTATTCCACCTGATGGTGATGCAGATGGGGAAGGGGAAAGAAATGATCATGATAATTCTGCTAATCCTGACCTGCCAATTTGGGCAGAGGTTATAACTATTCTTTCTTCTCTTGCTTTCCATAGTTTGGATTATAAGCTTAATAGCCCTATGTTGATGCTCATTTGTTCATGGTCGTTCTTTACGAAATGATAGATTGAGGTGCATATGTTTTCTGAAGTAGATAATTAAATTATAATGTAAGACTAATGATTTTGGATTGCCAGGTTATGCGTTTCTTTACCAATCCACGCAAGCCTATGATACTTGCTCTTGCCAGGGCAGATCCTAAAAAGAATATTACGACTTTAGTCAAGGCATTTGGAGAGTGTCGCCCATTGAGGGATCTTGCTAACCTCGTAAGTTCAAATTTTTTTACTGCACCTTCCTACTGTGTAATTTAATTATTCCGCTGACAAATAGATGAGGCTTCCTTATTTAGTGAAAAAAAAAATCCATATATATGTACAAGGATGATTCAGATACTTTTCACATTTTGTACAGACATTAATAATGGGAAACCGCGACGATATTGATGAAATGTCCAGCACAAATGCCTCCGTGCTTCTTTCTATTCTAAAGCTGATTGACAGATACGATCTATATGGTCATGTGGCATATCCGAAACACCACAAGCAGTCTGATGTTCCTGACATCTATCGTCTGGCAGCAAAAACAAAGGTACTTTTATCTGTTAATAGTAATGTTACAAGTAGGTTAATCACTCTCAGTTCCTTAAAAGCCATAACAATACCAAATAAGTGCTTGATGTATGTTAGTTTTCTCTTAGGTATATACTATACTCAGTTTCTAGATGTCTGATGTCTTGTCGGATTTAGAGCTATACTAAGTTCAAGTTACAACCAAACTTAACTAGGCATGCTTGTGTTGTTCACCTTCACTTATTTGAGTTGAACATAGACTTAACTCTAAATGCCTAAGAAAGCTGGCGTTATTTAATGTCAAAATCAAGCTGATTAGCTCTAGAAAATTTTTATTTTTCCCCTTTATAACAATAAAAGTGGCTGTGCAAGAGGTTTTGTTATTTCCTTAACAGGAAAAGTGGCAATCTCTCCTATTATAATTAGGAGACAGGAGGTTGGTGGCTTCCCTTATCCTTAAATTTCTAGTGTTTGTTCTGTCAGAAGATTAAAATTCAATTCTCCATTTAGTGTGAGACTATTAAGTATTGAACGCAAAAATAATGTTCACTATTTATGAGTAAGATGGTGCAGGATGAAGAACTATAGAGCAAAAGCTCGTCTGAAAAATTGGCAGTTAGAGACTTTTTATCAATGCCCGAGTAGGTGGGCTGGAATTCATATTGAATAAGTTGGATATAAATTCTGAACAGTTTAACCGGTATAGGATAACAACTTTTCTGTTTCAATTACCATAGTTGTGACAGTAAATATTGTCTTCTAGACCTTTTCACCATCACTCGAAAATACATTTTGACAGTACAGTTCAACTCGATCTTGGACTAAAAAAATTATATGGCTCGAGTTATCTATTACATAAGTTGTTGGTTCTTGGCAGGGTGTCTTCATCAATCCAGCTTTCATTGAGCCATTTGGGCTTACTTTAATAGAGGTACATCTCTCAATTTTATCAGAGGAATTCTTTGAGATGTTAATTAATAAAAATCCAACATAAGATCCTTTGTTGAATAGGCAGCAGCTCATGGCTTACCTATTGTTGCCACCAAAAATGGGGGTCCTGTTGATATTCATCGGGTAAGTCCATCCTGGAGCACATTTCTATTTCTTTTCATAGATATTCTATTTTTCTAATGGATCGTAAGTGAGTTAAATTTTTGATACTACCTTATTTATACTTAGTACAGACAATTATATTGTGACAGGTTCTTGACAATGGTCTGCTAGTTGACCCCCATGATCAGCAGTCAATTGCTGATGCCCTTCTGAACCTTGTTTCGGATAAGCAACTTTGGGCAAGATGCAGGCAGAATGGACTGAAAAACATTCACCTTTTTTCATGGCCAGAGCATTGTAAGACCTACTTATCTCGCATAACCAGTTGCAAACCAAGGCAGCCACAATGGCGAAGAACTGCTGCTGAATTTGATTCTTCAGGATCAGATTCACCTGGTGATTCCTTAAGGGATATACAAGATATATCTTTGAACTTGAAGCTCTCTTTGGATGGTGAGAAAATTGAAGGGACTGGATCTCTTGATAATGCTTTAGATAATGATGCCGCTGAAGGAAAAATTAAAGAAGAGAATGCTGTTTTGACATTGTCAAAGGGTGTTCTAGAGGGCAGTCAAAAGGCTGGTGCCCCAGTGAAAGAAGACAACAATACTGGGGCCGGTAAATTTCCGGCATTCAGGAAAAGGAAGCATGTATTTGTAATTGCTGTGGATTGTGATACAACCTCAGAGTTCTGTGAAATCGTTGAAAAGGTTATTGAGACAGTATCGAAGGAATTGGGTGCAGGAACCATAGGATTTATACTGTCAACAGCCTATTCCATATCAGAGATACAGTCTCTTTTGGTCTCGGGAGGTTTGAGCCCATCACAGTTTGATGCTTTTATCTGCAGCAGTGGCGGTGAGCTCTACTATCCATCTTCAAGCTCTGAGGATAGTCCTTCTGGGCTTCCCTTTGTGGTAGACTTGGATTATCGTTCACATACTGAATACCGTTGGGGTGGAGAAGCTTTGAGAAAAACTTTGGTTCGTTGGGTCACTTCTTTCAATGAGAGAATAGGAGATGGACAAGCTGTTGCAGAAGATGAATCAGGAACAACTAAGCATTGCTATGCGTTTAATGTGAAAGATCCAGCATTGGTAAGATATCTCTATATATTTCATTCATGAAAATCTCAACTGAAAAGGGACCCTCCACGTGTGTGTCTCTTGTGTTAAGGCCTAAGGGTACTTCTTTAAACTATTTCTATTAGTTATTACTGCTGCAAATTACATATCACTCCGTAATCACTTAAAGGTTCATTGCTTAGGGAGAACTGCTTCTTCTTCTTTTTTCCTCTCTTTCAAATTCTTTTGATGTCTATTATGTCATCACAGATTCCTTCTGTTAAAGAACTCCGGAAAATGATGAGAATTCAGGCTCTTCGATGCAACGTTGTATATACTCAGAATGGTACGCAGCTGAAGGTCATCCCTGTGTTGGCTTCTAGATCACAGGCCCTCAGGTAAAAACGCCAAAGTCATTTGGTTTTCCTAGTTTTTCGAATGGCATTTATCTCTGCTGTTTAATACATACTATATTCGATTATATTGATTCCGAGCGTTGGCTCTGCAGGAATTGGATGTTATTTTCTTAATCATGTCGTACTCTATTTTATAGCCCCATATGCTGAGATAAGTCTAAATAATAAATTCTTAATAGGAGACTCACTAAGATTTGTATAGAGAGAAACAAATTGTTGCTCAATGATTTAATTAATAGAACAGAATGGTAGCTTATTATTCATTATACTTGCCTATAAATCCTTGATTATATATCTCCTGCTTTTCTCATAATATCTGACAATGCTGCGCCTCTTTCAGGATTAGTTGAAAATTGTTCTTCTCTATCCTGTATATATTACAATCAGGAATCACTAACATATAGTCTCTCTCCAGGTATCTTTATGTTCGTTGGGGATTGGACTTGTCAAACATTGTTGCTTTCGTGGGAGAACTAGGCGACACGGATTATGAAGGCTTGCTCGGTGGTGTACACAAAACTGTTATATTGAAGGGAGTGGGTGGCAATGCTCGTAAGCTTCATGCTAACCGAAACTATCCTTTGGAACATGTCTTTCCAGTTGACAGTCCCAATGTTGTTCAAAGTGAAGGGAGCTCCGGTAAGAACATTCAAGCCTCACTGGTGAAACTAAGGATTCTTAAGGGGGTAGGAAACCCTTAATAATGAGCAATTAATGTGGAAGCTGTTTTCCCTTATAAACAGTCTCTTTAGTTAATCCCACGCCTGAAACAAATCACCGTATACATGCAGCCTTCCATTTTCTCCTGAACTTCACTTTCTTCCTTGGCTTTGGTATTAATGTACTATCAATAAGTAGTTGTGAGCATCTGGTTTTTAGGGTAACTCTGCTCTGTCAGGGATCAAGTCGCTTGTTTAACCTACCAAGTTTTGTTCACTGTCGAGACTGACCTCCATATTATGCTGAGGTTCGATTTTGTTCTTGGTTACTATATAGTATATACTCATTGTATAAATGATAAATCTATCTTTAAATCTTCGTTCTTGTTTTTGCTAATAAGGTATTTCTTTTACATTTGATTTAATGTTTTGAAAGAACTTTTCCATTACGTATGATGGTAAATTCGATGGTGTAAGAATGTGCTCGATCTGGAACTAATTTCTTTTTACATGTATGATGTTGGCCTAGCTTGTTTGTAACTTGGCTTCTTTGCGAGAGTTGAAGTTCTTACAAAAGGGTGGCTTTATTTCTCCCCTGTTCATTCACCGTACTCATCCACCCCATACTCTTACAATTTTCCTGTGTCATTTTACATTCTTATCAATATTCTCAAACAATAGGTTTGAGGCCTGGCGGGGTGAGGCAAGAGAGAATTGCGAGAGCATACTTTTCTCCAATTAAAACAAGACACATGAAGCTATACATTGAAGCTTCATGTTTTTTTTTCCCCTTAAAAGAAAATAAGAAAATACATTAAAATTCAATGAGGACTGAATCAACATTATGTGTAATTTTGTTCATATTATTCACTAATGAAATATTTCATTTCGTAATCTACTTAACATACAGTTATTTAATAGGCCAAAGGAAAAATGATACATGCATGCATGTACTTATTTGATAGAAAACATATACAATATACACATCATAAGGCAATTTTACTTGTTATAAAAAAAAGCCACTCCCCCAAAACTATTATCGATATATATACTATTTTACTCATCACAAGCTTTACCAAATTAACCTCTTCAATATTTTTATATGGTCCCGTCACTTCAAAACTTGAATGGTCATATAATAGGGAACTTTTCATATATTTTTTTTGTTACATTAACGGGGATCAAACCTCTAACTTAATTTAATTCTAACTTAATTCTCTATCCACTCTCATTATTTAGGTTTAGGCTAACCAAGGGCACTTTCCATGCATGTTAAATTAATTATTAATGCTATATCTTTATAAATTCATGATGCTAAAGTACACAAATAAAGAAAAAAAGAAACAGATATATTTACCAACAAAAAAGTTAGAGACTCACGGGACAGCACAATGTACATGATGAGGATTTACATCTTAATATTGAGATCTGTAACAGACCGGAAATGTAGAGATCTAAACCCTCTGGTTTAGTTAAAATAAGCCTTTAATTAACTAAATCCTCCCTTCATATTTATCCCTACTGCTCATTAATTGCAACCAAAACAAAATAAGAAAGAATTTCATATATTGTTTATTTGTTTATTTGATCCTCCATAAAGGAAACCACAGGGTATCTGATTTTAGTCATTGCCCAAAAGGAACCACAGTAACACTCACTTGTTCTTCTTCCTCTCCTCCACCATTTTCTTCTTCCTAGCAAAACCCAACAAACATCACTCATTTTTCTCAAGATCAGAGCAACAAAAAGGGCTTAATTTGTAGCCAGATTTTGTGGCCATGGGTGGCTTGGGTTGCACCAGCACTTGTTATCTATACCCATCTCTTTTTCTCATCCTTTTCTTCTCTTCCATAAACCACCATTTCCATTACTTCCCATTCCCTTATCATAAAAATCCCACACTCTCACTCCCAAAAAATTCCACATTCTCTTTCTCACAGAATTCCACATTCTCCTTCTCACAGAATTCCACATTATCCCTCCCAAACAATTCCAAAGTCTTCCTCCCCAATCATTCCAAACTCTCCCTCCCACTGAATTCCACACTCCTCTCCAACCACACTCAGACTTCCAATGACTTATGCCTCCGCAATCGTCTTTGCAATGCAAGCACAAATAGTTCAGAATCTACTCATCATGTCATTCGAGTAAGTTATATACCTGCATTCACAAAAATGATAATGACATTCCTTGTGTTTGGTTCAACAAACTTCTAAGGTCTTATATATATTTCAATAATTTCGACATATAAAAGAGAACATAGAAAGATAAATTTCTTGATGGGTTTTATGTGCTTTTGTTGGTTCATTGATGGATTTCATTTCATGTGTTATAGTTAATTATTATCTTTTTTTTTCAAAATATGTTAGGTACAAGTTAAGAATCAATTTGAGAAAATTGAAGAAGGGTTAGCTAGGGCAAGAGCTGCAATAAGAGAAGCAGGTCGATCAAAACGCTACAAATCTCACAGAAAGGATGGTTTTGTGCCCCGCGGATCCGTTTACACCAACCCGTATTCCTTTCATCAGTTAAGATCGATCATATCTTTCTCCCTACTTCACTTCTTCTGTTATTAGACTCAGTCTTGTTTTGACTGTTGTCGGTTACATTTATTCGAGAGTTTTGAGTTAAATTATAACAGCTAACTACTTGTTGTTGCTACATGCAAAAAGGTTCTATTTTTGGCTTTGTTTTAATTTCGTGCATGGCAATGAAAATGGTGATTTCTTCTTAAAAGGAAAAAAAAAAAAAAAAAGGGGGGGGGGGGGGGGGGGATGAAATTATGAAAATGAAACTATTGAAACAGATTTTTTTTTTGTGGCAATGGATATGGAAACCAAATTGCAATTAATTAGAATAACTCAAGATTCAATTGTTTTCAATGGTAACGAAACAAATAAAAGCTGATAATGCCAGCATAATAGACTCCACCTAGATCCCACACTCGAAATCCATGCTGAAACTGAAAATTCTTCATAACAAATGAGGAGGGGGTTACGCCTCCTCTTCAACCCTAGCCGCCATGGCTTTGGGTTCCCACAAGAATCACGGCGTCGGACGCCGATCTCAAGCGGAGGTCTTCCCTCCACAGTCCGCTGCATATTTGCAGCCATCCAGAGTCGATTTTCTTCGACGAATATACAATCTAGTTTGAAGGCCTGCGCTTTGGGCGACGGTTTTCTTTTCACAAAGTCAATTTTATGCCATGGCGTGATTGATGTTGATCGTGAGTTCTCTGATTTGGGTAGGCATGCTCGCCCAAGTAAGGGGCTCCTGAAGGACCTTGGCAATCGACTTCAGGGGTTATCGATGGTTTTGCTTTTGGACAATCCGACATCGTGGCTCCAGGATCGACGTTTAGGTTCGGCGATGAGGGTTGGCGGTTTTGGTCGGGTTTCTCACATGAAGAGGATCCAAGCAGGTTGTTTTGCCAAGGTAATTTGGGTGTCTAGTGCACCTTGGATGCTCATGCTATTTTGGTGGGGTGCCTTGCGAAGGGTGTTTTCGGTTTTGGGTTTTTGGGGGGGGGGGGGGGGGGGTCTATTATGCCGGCATAGGGTTCTTTGTTCTTCGCCGACCAAACAGGTTACTTTGAGTTTTTCAATTTTAGTTAAAAATGAGCAGATGGGGGCGAGTCGCTTGTGGTTTCACTTTCTTTTATGGGTTCACCTAGATTGCCAGATGGTTTTTCGTGGGTGGATATGTATGTATTGTTCTAGGTTTTATATCATCGATTAGAGTCTTAGACTCATCGATCAAGCCATTTTATGGTTATTGCTCCTTGTTAGGATGCCCAGGTTAAGGATTGTATTCCAAAGTGATTAATAAAATTTATGTTTCTTCTCTAAAAAAAAAAAAAATGATAATAATGGCAAAAAAAATTATTATCTGAAATTATCGAGAATTTGAGATGAATTTTGTTTCTACAAATATACATACAAATTTACATTAAAAAGGTGAATTTTTAAGGTTTAGGTGAATTTTTAAAAATTACATTAAAAAGTTGAATTCTTAATTCTTTTTAAAGTAATTCTCATAAAAAAACACAAATATATATAAAAATTACATTAAAAAGAATTCAAAAATTTAATGTAATTTTTAAGAATTAACCTAAAACCTAAAAATTCACTTTTTTATGTAATTTTTATGTATATTTGTGTTTTTCTACAATAAAAAGAATATATCATAAAATGGCTAAAATACTCCTCACATGAATGTCACATGTCACAAAATTGGATGAAAAAAGTTGAAATTGACGTATATAGTGTAAATTGATAATTTTTACCAAGTTTCATGGGGTAAATCGACGCAATTGCAAATTCAGGATGTAAATTGACAATTATGACCAAATTTAGAAGGCATTTTAGCTTGTTTAGCATGGTGATGTAGTGGGGGCCCCATAGTGCTATACATTGTGTCTTGTCTCTTTTATGTATCATGGTGTGAGAGTATCTATGATCAAGTAAATGGGTTTTGCCTCTTTTATGCTATTCATTAATTGTGTTTCGATCAATTTTTCACAGATTGCAATATGCACTAGATTGGTGAATGAATAAATATCTGATCGATTCATAAATGTTCTATTTGGATAATTAGGACTTTTAGACTTGCAGACTTTCAGTATTCTTTGTCCATCTTGAGCTGTCAAAAACCTTAGACTTTTGAGTTCTGACTTAGGTTACTATATAGGATACTGACTATTGTCCATATAGAGAGTTCAGAAATTCAGAAGTCCTCAGCGTGCTATAGGAACCATTACCCAGAATTCAATTCATTCTAATGGTCCCAAAGATAAACTAAGTAAGGTGGAGATCACATGCATGCATTTGTATACTTGCATTGAGGTGACTGTAAATACATGCACAGATATTAACATATATGCATAAGTTCTAGTTTCAGACTCTCTATGGATCATTCAAGGGCAGGCGCCAAAATGCCGAATATATGACAAGAAACCACGCATCACTCAATATCTCTATGATGGATTTTATCTTTAATTGGGTTTTCTGTTTGTATGTGTTAGGAGTCACATAGAGATGGAGAAGCGATTTCGAATTTGGCCATACAAGGAAGGAGAGCCACCACTCTTCTACAATGGTCCAGTGAATGACATATACTCCATCGAAGGACAGTTCATGGATGAACTAAGTAAGATGAAGAGCCCTTTTGCAGCAAAAGACCCTAATGAGGCCATTGCGTTCTATCTTCCCATCAGTGTTGTCAACATTGTGAGATACGTCTATAGACCTTACACCACCTACTCACGCGTAAGGCTTCAGAACATCATCGAGGACTACATTGGCATCATGGCAAAGAGATACCCATACTGGAATAGAACCAATGGGGCTGACCATTTTCTTGTTTCTTGCCATGATTGGGTACGTATGTGTTAAATTTGCAACATGCTTAAAAAGTCATGCTTTGCCATCCTTTGATTTTGAGGTCTAAATGGGGAAGCTATACATCAGTACAATAGATTTAATGACAGCCCAAAGTTTTCTCAGCATGTTTCCATTGATTAAGATAGCTCGTACCTTGTCAACGACTCTAGGTATCACTGATTACATTACTATACATTCACCGGTTCCATTAATTTTTGATCACATCTCTTGCACTTGAACTTTTTCTACATTCTATCCATGTGATTAGATATGTGACCAAGATCGACCATCCCTTTAGCATATTGAAAATTCATGTAAGGTGAACCATATATATCTACCATATTAGTGATTTAGTGATTGACAAAAAAAAAAAGGGAATTTTATTTGAATAGACAAGAAAAAAGCCTCGAGTTTTATTTAAATTTAAAAACATTTTGCTCTCTCTATCAACGTGTGAACTTTTGTATCAACTTTATGAACTTGGTAAAGTTGATTCGATTAATATATATAATTTTTCTATCTTGGTAACATTTCAGGCACCGGATATTTCAGTTGGGAACCCTAAGCTCTTCAAGAACTTCATTAGAGTACTCTGCAATGCCAACTCCTCAGAAGGCTTTCAAGCAATCCGAGACGTCTCCTTACCCGAAATCAAAATCCCTGTTGGCAAACTCGGCCCTCCCCTCCTCACACACCCCCCAGAAAATCGCACAATCTTCGCCTTCTTCGCAGGCGGTGATCACGGAGACGTGAGAAGGCTCCTCTTCCAGCACTGGAAAAACAAAGACGGTGAGATCAAAGTCCATGACTACCTCCCCGAAACCCAAAACTACACAGAGCTAATGAGCAAGAGTAAGTTCTGTCTGTGCCCTAGTGGGTATGAAGTTGCGAGCCCGAGAGTGGTCGAATCCATTTACGCAGGTTGTGTTCCGGTGATCATTTCTGATGCTTATGTGCTGCCCTTCAGCGATGTTCTTGATTGGAGCAAGTTTTCGGTTCATGTTTCGGTGGCAAAGATACAGGAGCTCAAGGCAATTCTACAAACAGTTTCTGAGCATGACTACTTGAAAAAGCAAAATGGGGTGATGCAAGTGCAGCGACACTTTGTGCTGAACCGGCCCTCGAAGCCGTTTGATATGTTGCATATGGTGATGCATTCGGTTTGGCTCAGGCGGCTTAATTTGAAGTTGATGGGGTAAAAATAATCAATGCCGATCGAGCTAGTTCATGGGTTTCTGTAATTAGCTAGTTAAAATTTCTTTTTCCCTGTTCATCTCGGGGAATAGCTAGGTTAGTTGCTAGAGTTTGTGTGAAAAATAATTACTCAAGTTAACTTAGAAGCAAATTATATATGTTGCAGTCATTTAATTAGCAGAACAAGGGGAAAAAGAAGAGTCATGTATCTAACGCAACTTTACACTGAAATTGCAATGATTCGTGGGTCAATACAAAATTTCATATGTTTTACTCGAATTTCCATTTTGTTCCTGCCAGCCTTTTTTAGTCACTGTGTTTTCACTTTACAAGTCAACACTTTCATCTTGTCATATATATTGACTCATCTTTTAATCTTTCTTTTTCGGATTAAAAACTTTTTGCGTATATGATTTTGTTGAATTGTACATATATATATATTAGTAATGTATTATTTTTTATCACTGCATTTACAAATCGTATTCAAATCTTAGTCAATAATGTCAAAAATTTAACCAAAATACAGTGATAACACGAGTTGATCGACATAGCTAGTATCAATTACCTACCCGAAATATAAACAAGAGAAGTCAAAATACTAGAGGGGAATCAAGAATTTTCTTTAGATTTTAGCTACCGCTCACTATCTAGTTACTAAACATAAAAAGAGTAATTGGTATAAATCGAAGAAGAGTCAAGTATGCTAATTGAGCTTTAGCTTACCAAAGCCTTGGCAGATTTGGGAATGGAAAATGTCATGGAGGGAGAATAAGTACAAGGCGGGAAATTTGGAGGGAAAATTAGTTGCGTCTCCTCCTAGTCACGCACTCACGTGTATGGTTTACCCGTTTAGCACATGTTAGGCTTTCTCTAATTAATAAAGCCCATATTACTCCCATAGGGCTACTTCCGTAATTTCCTACCCTTCTGCATTCTTCACACTTATTACGCTGTTGCACTTCGCCTCGAAATACTTGAAACAGAATAGAGAGAGAGAGAGAGTTCAAATTTCTCTTTCTCATTTTCTCTTCCACAAAAACAAAATTGCAGCAACCAAACCATTCGAAATTAAGAGCACGCTTTTTCTCTACAGAGACGAAAGCAGAGCTTGCGAGTTTGATCAGATGGAGAGTTTCCATTTACAGACTTCATCCGTAGTCTGTTGGCTGTGCATTGCGTCGATCGTCGTCGTTTTGGTGATTTACGGCAATTTTGATGCTCCGGTCGGATCCTCCGACTCGAAATTGGAGTATCCGGTCCTCGATTTCGATTCCGTTGGTTCAGTTGCGAAGCAAGATCATTACCACTCCCGCCTCCTCTGTAGCCGATCATCAAAGTAATCGATCTACTCCTCACTTACTCGCCAACCAAACTCTACCAGTAAGTTCCGTCACCTCTCTCTCGTTGATCAACTGTATCGTTTCGTCTTCCTCTCGTCCGATTTCAATTTCATTTCCATACATTATAGCTAGCTCTGCTTTTTGCTTCCATCTAATTAATTTCTCTACATACTAAGCCGCCGCAAAAATTAACGATTAGTATTCCTCAAATTTTCCGGCGATGAAAAAACAGAGAAAATTGCCGAAACCGATACGGAGGACAGATCAAAGTAAGCTGGAGGAAGGACTGGCACGAGCGCGAGCTTCGATTCGGAGGGCAGCAGCTTGGGGTGATCGGAACCGCTCCTCAACAAAGGAGGACGACGACGTCGCTCCTTATGGAGTCGTGTATCGTAACCCCCGCGCATTCCATCAGTAAGCCGCTTCTTAATTTAATTACGTATAGCTTGATTTCTTTTTCCGTTGCGTTGATTGGTCAATACAATTGATGTTAGAGATTAATTAGATCGAGAGGTAAATTAAAAACGAAAATTAAGAAGAACTGAATGCGTGGGGGAAATTATTAAGCCATGAAAAGGTTGTGAATTGCATGCTTTGCTTCAAAGTCACCGCTAGGGCTTGGGGGCTTTCCCTATATATATGAGCCAAGTGCGCACTAATTCATGTCCAGCGAAGCGCGCACACTGGAAAATACTCAATTGCTACTTATTAATTGTAGTCTTTTGGACCATCCTTTATTTTAATACATGTGTTTTTTTTTAGACTACTTGAAATCCATTTGGAGAAATTACTGTAGTTGGCAAATGGACTTGAGATTACCCCAAACATAAGGAAATTGATTACTTGATGTGTTTGTCAGACATAGTTGACTAAGAGAAATAAATGATAATTTATTAGCAAAAATGAAGAAGATGACTAATTAAGGTGGTTTACCAGATTTATTACCGTGGTCGGATTAAATGTCAATACATAAAATTAAAAAATCAAAGTTATAGTACTAATCAACCATTAAGATTTTTGTTAGCATCCATTTTGCGAGACTATATGTAATGTAAATACATCATTATTATAATTATGCTATATATGATTGATGGTTAGGACTTAGGAGCAGGGATTAGTTAACTCTGATTTTACAGTCATTATGATTATGATTTAGTTCTCTAATATCTTATGTTTTGGGTATAATTTGAGCTAATTAAGCGACCATGATCATGTTAGTAGAGTAGTCGATCGATGGTAGTATAGAACGTAAATTGACTAATCTACCCTTCATGCAGGAGCTACCTTGAAATGGAGAGGAAATTCAAGGTGTATGTCTACTCAGAAGGTGACCTACCAATAACTCACGATGGTCCATGCAAGGACATATACTCAATCGAAGGGAGGTTCATACATGAAATGGAGAATGGGGCAGGGGCTAGAAGGTTTAGGACCAAGAACCCCAAGGAGGCTCACGTTTACTTCATGCCCTTCAGTGTGACTTGGATGGTGAAGTATCTCTACAAGCCCTTGTCCTATAACCTCACACCTCTCAGGGAATATGTCTCTGATTATGTGAGAGTCGTGTCTGAGAAGTACCCCTTTTGGAATAGAACTTCTGGGGCGGACCACTTCATGGTTGCTTGTCATGATTGGGTCAGTTTCTTTCACTCTCTTTCGATTTTTCTCTGCTTTTACTCGATTTCTTTTTCATCTTCTTTTGTGTCCAGAACTTTGTTCGCATGCTTGGACAGTTGTGGATAGTAATTAATAGTAACTTGAAGCATGGGCAAATGTAAAAAAGTTGAAATATGCTCATTGCTCATCTCTAAGTAGTAAACATTCTGGGACCTTACAGATGCTTTCAAAAATTCACTTTCTAAACATATGAAATAGTGAAACGTTTTATTGTCACTATATATATGTTGGTAAACAGTACCAAAGATATTCAACTTTGATTTGTAAGATCAGAAGTTAATTAAACTTAATTAACCAAATTAATTAAAATTCGATATACAAATGCTGCATATTGATCGAGTGGTTTTTTGTCTCATTATTTCAGGCTCCCCATGCATCAGCTGGAAACCCGTTCCTCTACAACACATCAATCCGAGTCCTCTGCAACGCAAACACCTCTGAAGGCTTCAACCCACAAAAAGACGTTTCTCTCCCCGAAATCCACCTCTACGGCGGCAACGTCTCCTCCAAACTCATCTCACCTCCATCACCTACCACCCCTCGTCCCTACCTTGCCTTCTTCGCCGGCGGGCTCCACGGCCCCATTAGGCCCATTCTCCTGGACCATTGGAAAGACCGCGACGAGAGTCTTCGAGTCTATGAATACCTACCCAAAACCCTAGACTACTACTCCATCATGCTGCAATCCAGGTTTTGCCTATGTCCTAGTGGGCATGAGGTGGCCAGCCCGAGAATTGTCGAGGCCATATATGCTGAGTGCGTGCCTGTTATTATATCCGAGCACTATTCACTGCCATTCAGTGATGTTCTGAGGTGGGAGGCGTTTTCGGTTCAGATTGAGGTTTCAGAGATCGAGAGGTTAAAGGAGATATTGGAGGGGGTTTCTGAAGAGAAATATAGATGGCTTAAGGAGAACTTGAGGGTCGTCAGGAGACATTTTGAGTTGAACCACCCTGCTAAGAGGTTTGATGTATTTCATATGATATTGCACTCTGTGTGGCTTAGGAGAATTAACCTTAGACTTGCATAGATTATTTATTTTCTTTTCTCTTATTCACAAATATTTTGAGAATATAGTGTAACTTAAAACCATGCCATGATATACAAGTGTCTAAGTTAAGTGTGCATAATCATATTATCTATTAATTTCTGTGAGAACTATGGTGTATTGGTGTAGTTAGATTAATTATACAATGGAAGTATGGATTAATATTGTTTCAATTCACACATGCATATATATAAAATTTGTATATACAACAACAACAAATAAAAGGGAAATGAAAAAGGAATTTGTGCTTCATTTTTTATTTATGTACGTACAAACCATTCAACCTAATAGCTCTAGCTAGCTGAGAATGAGAATTAATTGGCATCTGCACAATTAATTAAACTATCCTTTTTATTTACAATCTAGAAATAATGATTCATTCTATGTATATACAACGTCTATTTTTTTTTTTTTTCTTCAATTACAATCTAATTGCCTAGGTAATGGCCTAAGATGGTAATTGCATGCCTAGGTATTTACAAGCATCGATCCATGACCTACTTGATCTTAGCAAAGTTGCAAGAGAAACGGTCAATTTGAGATTTTAGAATGTCTCCAAAATTGGAGAAATAACGAGACTTTTCAAGTGAGCTCGGTGATCTGAGATGTTTCTCATTCTTGACCTGAAGTTCTATTCGACTTGGACCCATCAATTCTCTCTTCATGGACTCAACAAAATCCATGTCTGGAACTACTTCGTTCCCTGAAATGTCTCTCACATAGAAAGCGTTAATGGACTTCTCTCCTTGAGTTGCTACATCTGCTCGAACAACAGCAAGTCCATTCTCTCGGAGAACCCTAGTTATGTCCGACAGCAACCCCATCCTATCGTCTGCACAAAGCTCTAGCCGAATTCCCTGCCAAAAGTAAATCGAAATTAGGGCTGCAATAAAATTATTTGTACCACATTTTCAAATCACGTTGTGCATCGCATCTCTAATAGAGGTGGACAAATGAAGTCACCTCACAGACTCGACGCTCTATAGCTGCCTCTATGCATTTTATAACTCGTTCCTTCTCGCTCTCTGTACACAAGACGTCCCCGTCGACATGTCGGATAAAATATTCCTATCAAAACAACATAAACTCATTAGTTTCTATATCCAAAGATTGTAAAAAATAAGACCAAAGGGCTTTGTTATGATATTAAACTCACTAATTGATTCGTTAATATGGTCAGAAAATTAATGTAGTCAATTTATATAGACACGTACCTGAAAGGCATAACCTTCTTGGCTATGGGTGGAAGCATGGAAAATCACATACTGCATGTCCGTTAGAGTGCACACAGTATCAAACATAAGCCTCGGCCGATCCTTACACTCTATGCTCACCATCGAATACCCTTTTTCCTTGCAACTCTCAATCCAAACCGCCATCTTCCTACTCTCTTCCTCAGTATCCCATCCCAACGGAGTCCTCGGAGAACTTGCCGGCCCCGAATTAGGCCCGTCAAAATCCCTAACGGAAAGCATTAATTGGTGCAACCTCCTTTCCACATTAGTCATGGTGCCTTGAGTGTCTCCTCCCAAGAACCCTGTGGTCTTCACTTCTTGGTTGTTGGCTTCTTTCCCACAAGGGCTTATGGTGGTGCGAAGGACGGTGATGAGGTGGTCTTCGATGGTGGCGAGGCGGTGGGGGTCGTCGATTGGGGTGTCAGTGGATTGATCAGATATTTGAGCAACGCAAGCTAGCCGGGCGTTATGGGTCCATGCATGGACTTCAACTATGTTACATTGGAGGTCAGCAAGGGCAGCCGATATCTCTGAGAAGAGACCGGGGCGGTCCATTCCCGTCATTTCGATGGTGGTATGCTCGCTAGGGTTTTTGGATTCGAAAATATTGTTGGCATAGGCATTGGCCCTGGTGGAATCGGGAGGACCTGTGGTTGTACCTATGGCCTGTTTTCAAAAATCATTCCAACACAGTAAACCAATTAAAAAGTTACTTTTCATGTAATTGTGGTTGTTGATCAACAATGTAATTCTCACACTCAGTTTTGTCTCTCTTTTTTTGTCCGATCACCCTCAGTTTTGTCATATTGCACTTTTATTTTAAACAAATGAAAATAAGATCGGCAAATTTAAGTGCATTTAGACAAACTAAAATAACAGCTATATATCTAATTTTTAACAATTTTCAACGCATTTTATGAACAAAACAAATTACCTGCTGGATATAGTTAATGACATTCGGGTCTGTAAGCTTGTTGCCATTCTTATCTTTAACATGAAAAACTGCAAGCATGCATGGAAAGGAATTATTTGAGAAATTAAAGGGAAGTAAAAACCAGAGATTAATTCAGAGAATTTGTCGTGAATTATATAAAATTAATAAGTACAGGTATGAATAATACCATCCATGAACCATTCTGCATCAGAAGATATAAAACATTTGGTGATGGTAAGATTCATGTCTGTCAATACTTGAATCACTTCGAGGAGAAGCCCTTGCTTGTTCACGCTATCCACCTGCACCACCACCCCAAATCATAAGCTAATTCATACTAGCTTGCCTGAAACTATGTAAATATGATATGTTCTTGATCCACATATTTATACAGACAAACCTTTACTAATGTGCATTCTTCCATCGTTTCGTTGTCAATGGATACTCTACAACTGCAAAGAAAAATATGATAAATAAATAAATATGTTGTGTTATATTATCTGTAATTAATAAACTAATGGAGGCTACCGTTGATGAATCTGCATGTGAACAAGAATTGCAGAAGATTACTTACACAGGGCCATAAATCCTTTCTGGGAGATTATCAAAGTCAGGATCAAAGTAAGGCCAACAAACTTTCTTCATGCTGCATCAACGAGAGAGAGAGAGAGAGAGAGAGAGAGAGAGGCCATGAGTCAAAATATGAGGCATATATAATAATTGGTCAAATGAAAGAGCTATCCCGGGAATATAGCAAATTTTGAGGCTGTAATTATAAAGCTTCAACAGCTCCCCACAAATTTAATTTGGGTCTCGATCAACACATGAAACCAATTTGAGGCCAAATGAGTAAATTACAAGGATGGTCAGTTAATAGTATGTTGGTGCAGTCTCACCAAATAATCTGTTGTATTTTCTCATTTTATTTTTTCTTGATTTTAAATCGTAGATGTATGTTATAAATCTAACGGTGTACAATAAGTAAAAAAGTAATGATCGAATGCATATATAACACTTTCGGACATGAAACCAAAGCATGAACTCTTGAAATTTTTATACACAGAGAATACATTTCTCTTATTAATACATCAAAATTTTTCTTAGTTGTACATAAATGAATTAAAATGATCAAGTAGCTAGTACGCGTCCCGAAAATTAGGGTTTAAGGAATAAAACTACATGTACGTACCTTGCGCTACAATGTTCCAAAGGCGCCTTGATCTGTCCTTCTTCAAGCTAATTTTAAGTCTTATAAAAGGAGAACCAGCAGAAGCTAAAAGGGCCCAAACAGCAGCTTACACAAGTAATGTAGTAGTGGAACAATAAAGCTCAGCTAATAACCAACCCAGCAATTCCCAGAAAAAAAAAAAAGAGAGAAAGAAATCAAGAAGAGATCTCAGTTCTCTCTCTCTTGAAAAAGAAATAAGGTTTTGTAATCAGCAACCAAATGTAGCTTAGAATTTCTAATGGTTAATAAATGAGAGAAAGAGAGAGATAGAGAGAATTTCTCTTGGTAATATATGAGAGAGAGAGAGAGAGAGAGTTGTTGGTTTGTGATACGAGAGATCGAGTGATTCATTAGCTTAAATAGATTGTAAAAATTTGGGTGGAAGAGATTAACTTGAAGAAAAATCATGGAAAGTTTCGTTTCTTAGTGAGAAGGACACGGTAGAGAAGTCAAATGAGATATATCTGGCTACGTTTTTCCTATTTTGTTCTTGTCCACCGTATTGGTTCCACATAATTTCCCATGTTTTTGGCCCGGAAACAATAGCCTCCTGCAATTATGTGACACACGTCACCCAATTACATCACAAAGATTTTAGTCTTCTATTTGATAAGCTTCAAACTCGTCATCCTTCCAACAAAAAATGCATGCATGGATAGGAATGGAAATAATCAGAGGATCTATGCTTCTCTAGCTTTGATTAATTGACTGTTTTATTTATTGAATTAGTATATATCATCGAAATTACACATCCACGAAATTATCTGATCTTAATAACAACAATTTGACTTATTATTTCATCTAACTGTCGATCTAAATTTGAATAAATCACGCAACAACCGACAATATGACAATATAACATGTAAGATTCTCAGACAAAATGATAATACGAGAAATTAAAATTTATAATGTCACCAAGCAATTTCGACGTAAAAGTAAAAACAATAATATCCTACACTCTAGTATCGGATAGGGAATACTTCTGGATGATGACCATGACATCGAGTTTTTCTTACGAGAGAAAGTAAAAAATTGATCCACAGTACACACAAAAGGGATCGATACAATTCGTTAAGGTCCTATTATGTGTAATAGTGTGTGTCACTATCTGGTTTCCAATTTTTGCATGCAAAATTGTCCATCTTTTCAATCAATGTGTTTTACTTTGCCACAGTTTGTGACAATTCAAGCTTCACGTTTCATATTGCTGTCCAAACTCCAAAGCGTGTTTGATTCTGCTTCCTTTCCATCAAGGTAACGATAGCAAGTTAGTCAAAGATAAACACAATTCAACCAATCAGATGGTTATCGTTATCTGATGGTTAAACACAATTCAACCAATCTGATGGTTATCGTTATCCAACAAAGTCATAACGCTAGCCATTGATTGCTTTCGAGGGAGATGGTATTAGCAAAGAAGAAACCTATTTTGCTTCATAGATCAATGCACAACTGCACATTTGACATGATTCTATCCGATCAAAATTGAACCGAGTCCTGAGAAGACTAAGAGAAGCTTCAAAAAGTAAATTAAGCACATTAAACAAAAACCTTTCAGAACGCCTATAATTAACTTTAAGGGGGAATGGGGTATTGGCATTTGCAACTGTTAATTCTATTGGAATCACTTCTCACATTCGATTGAAACCCTACCCGTCTCTTCCATCTATCATCTTATTCCTATTTCCACTTGTGCTCCAACAGTTCGAACAGCCAAAATGCCAATAAATAGCTAGAGGGAAAAAAAATAAGCAATACCACCCAACTCTATCGGGAGAACGAATGCCTACATTGGCACAAAAAAAACGCCATGACCCTAGGCATCTAAGAATGGTTGAACCAGGGTCCAACAGCACCGTTCACATGCCCATTGCTGTGAATCCCAACACCATTTGGAATGAGTGAAGGAGGCATTCCAACGGCCATTTGGGGAGGTGCAGCAGGATATAACCCATGATTGTGTGGGAGCGAGTGCGGGCTTACAAGAGGACTACCAGCTGGACTTCCCTTACGCTGCTGAAGGGTATGGATCTGCCTGAGCCCTTCTTCATGGATACGGGATAGCGTCTCCAACTCCTTCATTGATAGAGCCTCCAAACCAGCACCGTACAGAGGAGCATGCCGGGACATTTCTTCCTGAAGTGAAGCCTCAAGGGTATGAATATATTGCTGCAAGAGATAAAGAGGGCACTTTAATCAGACACATTCTAGTATTGTTCTTCTGTAAATAAAATAGATCATAGGAAGCTTAATAAAGCTCCAGAACTAGCTGCTTCTGGTTAATAAACAATTAACTGGAAAAAGAACGGGACAAGGACAAGGATGATCATGATGACCATGGAAAGAAGGAAGAAAGAAAAGGCATAGGCTATGCTGAGGCAAAAACCTGGCAAGCCTGCAGTTTTGATTCCATCCCATCAATATAGGCTTCACACCGAGCAACTTGCTCTTCCTTCTCCCGTTTCTCTCCTTCTGTTTGTCCTACTGTTTGTGTCAGTCTCCGTACTTCATCCTCGAGAGATTGTCGAATTTCCTCTCGGGTCACCTTCTCTGTGGCATACCGTTTAAGTTCTTCATCAAATCTTTTACGTGCAGCTTCAGCACCCTTCAACCTTTCAGCTAGAGCATTTTTCTCCTTCACAACTTTCTGTCACATTCATCAGTTGCAGTTAGTAAAAGGCATGGCTTAATACATAAATCAGCAACAGATTTTATAATGAAACACTTTTTTTGTATTTTTTATTCTAGTGATAATGAGGGAGGGGGATTTTGAACTAGGGACTTCGGGAATTCTCTTACCATTAGATTTCATCGACTACAGATTGAATTCAAAATCATATTTTGATCAAAACCTAATCCAGATGTAGCAAAGAAGAAATACACCATTCAAAAGTTCAAAACTCAAGTTGGCATGCAGAGAAAAGTTGAAGATGTCTAACAATAAAAAAGCACTTAAATAGTAAAACCTAAAAAGCAATTGCTGGTGCATCAAGTGAATGGAGATGGGAAAGAGAAGATACCCCTTCGGAGAAAAATATGAATATAGAAGAAAATCAGCTTCTGATAAAAAGTAAGAGATAATAAGAGATGACAATTATAAAAATAATACCATACCTTCAATTCATCACGTTTTCGGGATTTCAATTGAGAGAGTTGTGTCTCTGCATCATGAAGACGATCCTGAAGCACTTTCCTATCTGTAGTGAGCTTTCTAATTTCATCGTCTCGCTCTGAGCGGTGCCACTCAAGCTGACTCTCAACTTCTTGTATTTGTTCGGATAGCTCCTTCTTTTCTCGAGCAAAGCGGTCATTCTCAGCCTTCATTTCAGACTGCCACATCATGACATGCATCAATTCTAATATTCTCCGAAAAGAATAAATAAGATGCGATAATCCTAGCCATATCACCAGTTAAGACAACAAGTACCTTAAGACGGTTGTTAGTGGCCTCGGATTCACTCAGTTTTTGCAATATAACAGCTTTTTCTCTAGCCACGTTAGCAGTTTCTGCTTTCCTCTCTTCTCGAGTGCGAATAATTTCATCTTCACTAGCACATAACTGGTGCCAAAGAGCAGCCCGATCAACGTTTGCAAGTTCAGCGACCTCCCGCATCATACTCAAAACTGGTCTAACAATTTCTTGCTCCTCAGAAGCTAGAGTCACCAATATATCAAAATCTAGATCAACCTCACGACTACTATCTGTAGAACTAGTGGCACGATCAACAAGTCTCTTTAGAATTCTCCCACGATAAGACTCGTCAGCATACCATTTGAACAATAATGTGTAAAGCATCTTCACAAATCCCTTAACACACGGATCTCTAGAGAGAGCCAATGTTTCAGCAAGACCAAGAACTGAAGTAAAATCGTCTTGTTGGACTCTCAGCTGTTCACTGGCTTCCCCGTCTACTACCGAATCTGTCTGCTGAAAGTTTTCAGCAACATATCTAGCATCAAGATTCAATCTTTGAGCAAGGCGCCTTTCCAAAACCATGGCCACAGGATGAGCCACGATAGCACCACGAGCTACAGCTCTCTCAAACGTTTGAGAGGCTTCTACAGCCAGACAAGGTATGGATAACATCTCAATCAAGATGTAAATATCAGAAAAATGGCGACAAGGCCGGAAAGCCTGCTCATCCACCAAATGTAGCCGTTCGGAACTAGGCCCATGCTCTCCAAACAAGAAAAGCCCAGAATGCATTGTCGAGCAACTATCACCAAAATCATCATCACAATCAATATCTCTAAGTATGGTTTCAGCAACATCTCCCCAGCTATTTACAGTTCTACTCAATAATTCAAGGACACAAGGAGCAACATCGACACCCAAATTCTTTAGCCCAACACGAACAGATCTGACCTACAATGATGAATAAAGAAGTTTACATATGGTTAAAGAAAACCATGTTTAAAGTAATTAAACTGCAATTACATAATGGTGATTTTTCTCATTTTTTTGGCTAACAATAGTATAATCAAGTAATCCAAATTGAAAAACGAAAGATGTTATATACATACCGCTTCAGGTAGGTGTTGACACTGGGATGCAGCTTTAAATATGAAATCTATGGTTGCAGCAAGAGGTTCATCGTTTGAATCTGACAAAAACTCTAAAGATTGAGATAAAACTCGTTCCCACACTTCACTTCCACAGTCCAGTTGACTCAGAGCACCGAATACCTGGGAAATAAGATAAACATAACTTACAGAAGAACCATGCAAGCAACAATAGACTAAGTTGAGCAAATCTGCATATGTTAGCTAGACTGTTTTCCGAATAAACTAATACATACCAAGTACAGATTAACCTAGTATACACTCAGAATCAGAATATATATTCTAAAAATGTGTCTCTGTACATCATGAAGAAAAAGGCTACTAATCTTTGAAAAACTTCAAGTACATGAATAAATGGTCGTGTCATCAGAGAGAATCTTACAGGTGTGCGCAATGCAGGTTCAGCATCTGGCTTTTGCAATCGTTCAATAAGTGCAAAAGCAGCAAGTGGATGCTCTGAATGCTCAACCAACTTGGGCACCAAAGACACTAGATCAGGCTGCAAATGCTTAGGAGCTTTATCCAGTACAAGAGCGATCTTTTGTGAAGACTGAGGCCTCCGTCTTGGTTCAGGACAGCCTTGTGGAACAGCTCCATCCAAAGCTCTCAGTGAGTTTACAATCAATCCTAAAAGCTCCTCAGATTGCTCTGGCCACTTAGTCTACAATCCAAGGTATTCACACAGTAAGTACTATAATGTAAGCAAAGTAATTAAATACTTGAGCAACAAAGTATAATACCTTTGAACGAAGGGACACATTTTCTGATCCCCCAGCTGATGTTTCTGGGGGACAAATTGGCTGCCCAGGAAGAGCTTTCCTAGGGATACCAACGCCATGCATGTCAGAACTTTGAACAGCTGAAGCACTGGTACTTTCATCAACACTGGCATCCAATCTCTCATACAGAGGACAATGCACAGATTCTGTTGCTCCATTTTCTCTATCAGATTGCAGCGGAGTAGCAGCTCCACTTCCATCTGGAGTTTTTAAGTTTGCATCAGATAAATCACCATTACAACTCCCTTCTGTAGGTTGGCAACACTCAACCATAATGTCCAAAAGTAAATCAATAATAGCCTGCTGCAAGACTTTGACTCCCATTAGCAAATTCATCAAACTAGGGGAAGATTCCTCATTCTTTATGACCTTCATTCCATCACCGCTACCAGAAAGCTTGGTTGGAAGAAGCAGGCGCTTTACTTTAGCAGGGTCATCAAGATAAACACGGAGTCCAGTCAAAAAACCAGCAATGGCACCCGCATCCATCAGAAGCTTTTCTCGTAAAGTGACCTGTGGCTGTGAAGGATTATCTCCATATGTGAGGTGAAATCCGGCTCTGGAAAGCAGGTTTCTAAAGATATCTTCTTCATCACCGCCTATTCCTTCACTATCTTCAGAGTCAACAAGTTCATCAGGATCTGTTGTCAACGCATCCTGATCATCCTCTGACGCAAAAACCTGAGCGAAGATGCACATCAATATCGGTATAGGAACCCACCATAAAGGTACAAGGTAAATCATTCAAAATACTGCTTTTAGTAAAATTATTTTGCTCCAATAACAAGCCAAATGATATCGACATTTAAATCATTTCCAATTATTCATAGCTGAAGACAGATGAATGAAGGTCAAGAAATGTAGTTGTTACTTATTCCAAGCATTTTTATACAAATAATTAAAGTAAAGGAGTCATATTAATCACATTCACCAACAATGATAACTCCATGGATATATCCAAGACCATATGTTAGCTAACGAAGCGAGAATATAAATAAAAAACAAAACTCCGTAAAACTGCCAGCAAGATCTGAAAAGGTTATAAAAAATAAAATAAAATAAAAACCTAGGCTCAAGAATTGATATCATGACTGAAGAAACTTCAACATTGGACAGACTGCCATTTAGCATGCTTAAGTTTTAAAGCAACCTAGTCAATAATAAATAGCAGGTAGTGTATAACTGAAAAAGGCTTGTAAACACTAACCTCTAGGTCTGAAAACTCAAACCAAGGACAGCAGTCCAATATTTCACAAACAAAAACAACGGTATCACGGACAAGAAACCCTGCATCTGCCTCCAACATATCTGAAACCTTCATGAATTGCAAAACAGAATTGTTCCAAGTCTTTGTACATATGGAAGACTCCTTCCACACAGTTTTGGCAGGGTTCTTTTGATTCACAACAGCCATCCGGTATCGCACCCAGAAATTTTTGTCGAGATCGCTACCAATTGACTGATCACTCTCCAAATAAATACATATGGTGTCAAACGACTCATACACCCCTGCATCAAGGAAAAATAAAAGATTAAAGAAAAAAAAACTTAAACCGTGTTTTTAGAGGAGGAAATGCCTGCAATTGCTTACCAATCCGAAGCTCACATCCACCAGCTTGAAAGAATTTGCTAAAGATTTTTCGGGTCTCCATTATTTCCTTAAAAGACAGGAAGTTCTCCACCTTCCATGTAAAAGAACTTCGTTTTACATTCTTGTCAATCTGGGTACTAGACTCAGTATCCTGATCAATCAAATCCTGCATAATTGATGTCTCTTTCAATATAAGGACCTCTGCAGAGAATACAACAGTGTCCTGAACAAGGAACCCTGAATCTTGATCGAAGAGACTAGTAAGCGTCACAAATTCACGCCAGCCCCAGTCCTTTGCAGCTTTGGAGTAGCGGTTTTGAGACTCCTTTGTGACAGACTTCTCGTCCACCTTCTGGTTCACAACAGACAAACGATGACTCACAAAACAACTCCAATCACTGGCAGTGTTCCGTGAATCTGTAACTTCAAGAAAGACTGAAAGGTGACATGGTGGCTGAGACTGCCCTGATACCACCAAAAAATATGGCAAGTTTTCATCAGAACTCTCTCAAGCACAAGCTAAGCAATATTTGTTCTGTCTATGACATTAAAAAGACATATTATTTCCCCAACGGAAATATCAAATTTCTTTACATGCAGTCCTATGAACAAGGTGAGCATCCCCAACAAAGCTCAAGTAAATTGAGCACAAGGATCAGAGTATAAACAAAAGATGCAATCCATGGTGGTTTATGCAGTTATGCTATCTTTGATAGCATTAATACATACCATATTTGCAGTGGCCCATGATGGCAAGTAACTACAGATACAGCTCCAAAACGTTCAAGTGGTGGGATTATAGTGAGGGACATGTAAAACCATATTCAAATAGGATGATAAAGGTACTACTAGTCCTCAATAATCTGTATGTGGACGATGTACCACATGATTTCATAACTTTGCAACACAATAATTCAGAAAAAGAAAGAGTTATCGATGGTTACAACCAATTATTAAGAATGAAACAACAAACGATTCTCCAATGCAATAATGAACCCTACCTCGGGGATAAACAATGAGCCGACAGTCGCGATTCCCAATCTGAAACCTCCTGCTCTTGATGCAAAGGCCAGTTATCTTCCTCTTCTTTAATAGATCCTTCAACCTTGTGAAATTTTCAATCTTCCAAGAGAATTTGCCCATGTGTCCATCCAACTTCCTCGCCCCACTACCACTCCTCCCTGCAGTCAATCCCCCATTCTTTGAAAAGCTACTAAACTCCTTTATCACATGAAATGAGGTACTAAACACCGCAGTATCATCCGCCAAAAACCCCGACTCTGGCCCAACAAAATCTGACATCTTCATATAATCATTCCACCCCAAACTGGTATTATCACCACTCTTATTATCGGCAGCAAACCTCCCATACGAGTCCCTGTGCATGTGATTAGACCCTGGCTTCTGGTTCAACACGGACATTCGAAACAAACACCAACAACTTCTATCAGACAACACAACCGTCTTGTCAGTGTCCTTGCTTTCCAAACACATTGATAAATACTCTACAGTATTCACAGTGCTCTGGTAAACACTAATCCTCAAATTACACTCTCCTGCGGGGAACACTGGGCTCATTATCTTCTGAGTCTTAATCATGTCCTTAAATAAGCTAAAGTTGTGCACTTTCCAAGTGAACTTGCCACTCAACACATCGGAAACCGGACCGGCCACGACGGAAGATGACATCATGGAGCCAGCAGATGATTGCAGCTCATTATTATTATCTCGCGTAAAATTAAGGGACTCATTCAATATCAATATATCGGCGGTAATCAAAACGGAGTCCGTATTGAACAGATAACCTAACTTGGAATCAAAAACAGTAGAAGAGGGCGTGAAATCGCACCAACCGTGAGATTTCTTCTTGCTGGAAAACCGGTGCCAGGAATCTCTGTGAATGGTCTTGGAATCGTCAGCGACGTTGACGATGGCGAGGCGGTAGCTGGCGAAGCAGTCCCATTTGGACGAGGAGGTGCCCCGAGGGTCCATGATTTGGAGGTAGATGGAGATGTACCCCGGCAAAGCCTGTGAGTCACCCTTAGGGTATATTAACAGGCGGCAATCGTAGCCTCCTACCTCGAAGTACTTGCTCCACAGTGCCCTAGCTTTGATTCTCGGAAAATTCTGGACCGTCCATCTGCACACGGCCGAGTACTCCCCTCTCCGATCGACGGTCACGGTCTCCTGCGCCCCGCCGCCGTCCCTGGACCCCACTGCGAGGTCCTCCGGCGCCGCCGCCGGTATTGGCAGTGGCTTCTCGGAGGCTGCCGAATTCGACGACGAGGTGGCGGGATGTGATTGGTCCGTTACAGTGGATGACGCAGAAGACGACGGGACCGCTTCAGACGACGACGATGAGCTCTGCTGGTGCTTCATTTGGGTTTGTTTGTTTGTTCGTGCACTTCTCTCTCTCTCTCTCTCACTCTGGTTTTCGTTTTCCTCGTTTTAGCTTGATTTAAGTAATTTCATTTTTTTTTCCTTTACATTTACACGAGAAAGAGGAGGAGGAAGACGAGGGTGTGTGGTGAGCCTCAACAAAGAAGAAGAGGAGCTTTGGACAACAAGCGGCGCATTATAGTTAACCTGCGCCGTCCCTCTTTCCCCATTCTCTCCTTTTTTCTTTTCTTTTTTGTTGCTAATTTCGGTTATCATCCCCTGCATCCAGGACTTATTTTGTTTTATTGTACCCCTCATCCCAGCCGTAATTTGTTGCACGTGCACTGGGACCCACGAAGTACGTGGACCAATTGGGGAAGTATAGCAGCACGTGCTTCGGGAAGATCCTCTGTTGGTAGGGTAGCTGTGCCCTCCTTTGCATCGATAGGGCCACGTCTGAAGTTACTAAAAGCGTGTACACCAATCATATCATGAGTCGCATGATTCTAATGCCTTTTTGCCGTTGATTTTGGGCATCACATTTTTCCACTAATACATACTTCGAAGCATCCTTCCCGTCTGATTAACTTGATCGGTGCGCCCGGAATATTTTTTTCCTTTTTTGGAAATGAATGCTTATTTGCCTTTTTTTTTCCCCTATATTGAATGTTTTGGGAAATTTAAGCTTTTTTTTTTATAAGGAAAATTTAAGCTGTTTGATAATGTTAAGTTTATTTTTATCAAAAAAATATATATTAATATGAAGAAACTTGTACATTGCAGAGGTTAACATCACAAACACCATCATAATTAACTTTTAAAACTCAAGTATTGGCAGAACCCAATGTTATGGGACATATTCTTCAAAATCTTTAAATCATGGAAGGACATTTTTAGATGTCATATGTCTAGTGAACCGAATATTTAATATGTACTATGTTATCAATAAATTTATTTATAAAAAGGAGTTTAAAATAAATTTTAATTCTTTATTTTAATTTACAATACTACGGTCATTACCTACCAAAAAATATAGAAGTAGTGGAAGATTCGTAATGAAGTAAACACATGCATGAAGTAAAATTAGATAAATGAATGAAAGAGTTCATAAATTTTATCTATTTATTATAGAAAACCCTAATTAAGATAAAATGATATAAGGTTTGAGCCCACGTGTCACGTCAAGGGGTCAATAGATTTGTGGAAGCTCCGTAATCCCCAGTGTGACTCGCACATTTCCTTCAACAACAGCCAACTCGGAGAAACTGACTCGTCCCCAATTTCTCACACCGTTGATTACCCGCCTCGCCGAGTCCGACCCGAAAAATCGCTGTAAGATCGCTTAAATTGTCACTCTACTATCCCCAGTTGTTTTTGTTTTAACGTTTACTTGTGGATTTGAATCCATCATTTTGACCTAGGAGTCTAGCACCTTGATCACTACGTGCTTGTGTACGCCCAGAAATGGTGGGAAAGTAAACCAGTGTTTAATTTTGAACTTTTAATTTTTAATCTGTTGTCACTCTCGCATTTTCCCCCAAATTAAAGCAGCTTCAACGTTCCTTTTCGTTTAAGATTTTCCGATTAACAAATTTCTTCGGGCTTCTCAACTGTGCATGAATTGGTTAATCTTTTGTTGTTGTATATTACTGTATGTGAATCGAGCTCAATAATGAGCATATCAAAAATTTGAATCCGAAGAACTAAAAGTCCAGTGTTGTTAAAGTGGTTTACTGGTTGTGTCTCTGCAGATTAAGATATGCATTTGATTGTGTGACTTGAAGTGAACTGTTGGGTATGATTGAATAACCTACATGCTTATCAGAGCTTTGAAATGATTCACTCCCTTGCTTTTTGATAAATGATCATGGAAGGAAAGTATCTAGCACCAACAACATGATCGACAACGATTTAGTTTGATCTGGAGGTACTATTATTAGTGACTTTGTATATATTTTGGCAGTTTCTTATGCTCGTTTTTTTTTTTAGGTCTGATTCCTATCCTCGCTTGTCTGCAGCATTCCTCGATCTTAGTTTTGTGCATTTGAGTCTATGTAACTGACGCCCTTTGAGTGTCCACCTCTAGTGTTCAAATTTGATGGCTGTAGCTTGCTGTGGTTGTTGTGACATGCTTTGGGTGTTGTGACATGCTTTCGGTTGTTGTAACATGCTTAATATGTGCTTGAAAATTCAAAGGCTGAATTTTTTGCTTAAATAAGTTATGTCTTGGAGATATTCCTGAAAGCATTTGCAGTCATTTTCTTGAACATTCCACATTTAGAAAAAACTCTTCTTCTTTTTTTATCAAGAATATTCCCATGTAACTTTGCATTATTGGTTCTTGCAATTGTTCATTGAAAGGTGCCTTTTCACTTCAAATCCGTATTGATAATAACCTCCAAACTCTTCCATTCTCATGCATTTGTTTCACAGTGCCGAAATAGGATCAGAAGTAAATTAGAAGATGCTAAGAGCCTTAGTTCTTAAGATCAATATACTTGTCAATGATCGGGTATCAGAACCTTTCAGAAAATTATCTCTTTGTCTGCTTTTTGTCTGCCGTGTTATCTTGTAAATATTGCTAAAATTTACTGGAATTGAAACTTTCTTTTCACTGTAAATCATGAAACTTGAAATTTTAAGTTGCATTGGTCATATAACGTTGTTGTTAAACCTCGTCTAAAACGTTTTGCCTTTTTATGTTTGTCAGTTCAGATGGAAGAAGTTTGTCTCAATACTGAGCCAGTGTTTGATGAGGGCGATGAGTATGAATTGGAGGGAGACTGCACTGGGCATGATAATGGAAATGGGGAAACACAGAGTAAAATGGACCCCCCAACACCTACGGTGGGTTTAGAGTTTGACTCTTTTGATGAAGCCTATGACTTCTACAATATCTATGGTAAAGAACAGGGATTTGGCATTAGAGTAAGCAATTCATGGTTCAGGTCAAAGAGAAAAGAGCGGTATAGAGCAAAATTAAGTTGCAGCAGTGCAGGTTTCAAGAAAAAGAGTGAAGCCAACAATCCAAGACCAGAAACAAGAACTGGTTGTCCTGCAATGATAGTTATTAAGCTGGTGGACTCCCAAAGGTGGAGAATAGTTGAATTAGAGCTTGAACACAACCATCAGGTGAGTCCACAAATCAAAAGGTTTTACAAGTCACACAAGAAAATGATTATTGCTGCCAAAAATGCACAACCACAGCCAGAGCCTGTTACAGAAGTTCATACTATCAAGCTGTATCGAACACCTGTTATGGATGTTGGGAGCAATGGATGCTCAACTTTAAATGAAACTGAAGGTTTAAATCCCATTGATCACTCTAAGCACTTGGAACTTAGAGAAGGAGATGCTCATGCAGTTTACAATTACTTTTGTCGCATGAAATTGACGAATCCTAATTTCTATTATTTGATGGATCTTGATGATGATGGACGTCTGAGGAATGTGTTTTGGGCTGATGCCAGGTCCAGGGCTGCATATGGCTACTTCTGTGACACTGTAGCCATAGACACAACGTGCTTGGCAAACAAATATGAACTCCCCCTGATTTCATTTGTTGGTGTAAACCATCATGGACAATCCGTGCTGTTGGGCTGTGGCTTCCTTGGGGTCGAATCGGTGGATTGTTATGTTTGGATGCTCCGGGCATGGCTTAAATGCATGCTAGGGCGCCCTCCACATGTTTTCATTACTGACCAATGTAAGCCATTGCAAATTGCAGTGTCTGAGGTGATCCCAGAGGCTCGCCATTGCTATTGTTTGTTGTATATCATGCAGAGAGTTCCAGAGAAGTTGGGAGGACTGAAGGGATATGAAGCAATCAAAAGACAGTTGCACAAATCAGTCTACAGTTCCTTGAAAATAGCTGAGTTTGAAATTTCCTGGGCTGAAATGATCAAGCGGCATGAACTGGGGAATAATAAATGGCTTCAGACATTGTATGAGGATCGGCAAAACTGGGTTCCAGTTTACTTAAAAGACACATTTTTTGCGGGAATGATCCCTATCCGCGAAAATGAGAGCTTGCCTGCATTTTTTGATGGTTATGTACATAAACATACATCTTTCAAGGAGTTCGTTGATAAGTATGACCTAGCTCTACACAGGAAGCGCATGAAAGAGGTGGTGGCAGATCTGGAGTCGAGAAAGTCAATCTTTGAATTGAAAACAAGATGCAATTTTGAAGTGCAACTTTGTAAGGTGTACACAAAGGAAATTTTCAAGAGGTTCCAGTTGGAGGTTGAGGGAATGTACTCCTGCTTCAATACAAGGCAGGTGAATGTGAATGGGGCTATAATAACCTACATAGTCAAAGAACGAGTTGAAGTTGAAGGAAACGAGAAGGAAGTTAGATGCTATGAGGTTTTGTATGAGACGACACAAGTGGATATCAGATGCATCTGCAGTTTGTTCAACTACAAAGGCTATCTATGCAGGCATGCATTAAACGTTCTTAATTACAATGGCGTGGAAGTAATCCCGTCACGTTACATTTTGCCGCGCTGGAGTAAAGATTTCAAGTGCAGGTATCTTCTGCATCAAGGATCCAATAACACTGATGTGTATAACCCAGTGTACTGGCATAATCATCTTTATAAGCTTGCCCTTCCAGTTGCGGACGAAGGGGCACAATCTGAGGAACATTATAAGACTACCTTGCAAGCATTGGAGGAGTTGTTAAATAAGTTTCATCTTGTAGAGGATACCCTAAATGTAACATAGATTGACATACAATAATATAATATATAATGTAGTTACTCGCATCAAATACAAGAAAGTTTTTCCTCCATTTCATTTGCTCGTTTACACAGACACAACTACCATTGTTTGCAGTAAGAATGTGATTACGGATTACATGTATGTTATGTATGGGCTGGTGCCTGTAAGACGCATTATCAACCCCTTTATCTCATGTTATTGACACTAGATCGGTCGCAAAGAATGTCTTCCAAAAGAGGCAAAACCGGAAATGGTAATTCGCCGACGAAGTTCAGTGGAGAGAAGTTGTTAACCAGGGTAAGTATTCCTCCTCTTTTAGCGGATCTTATTGATCCTAATGATGGCATAGAGGCCCATTGTACAGCTCATTATAGCTCGTAAGAAGCCTTGAGCCCTCCAATTTATGGCTAACCCAGTAGTAAGTCACTGACTCGGACCTCACGAGCTGTTCTTAGCTTTAGTTGTTGAAGTCCTCGAGCTTTTGTTCACTGATTCCAACCCAAAGTAAACGAAGGGTATAAGTAATCAAATAAAAGCCTTTTCCGAGAGTGCTGAAATTCAAACTCTTACGTTTCATTCTTAAGGGTTTTTGATCTCCCTCGTATTTAGCAGCTGCCTAACATGAGGTTTTGGGGATATACTCAACATCGGCAACTGACTTGGGTGAAAAAATTACACAAGATTACAGTATAATGAAGAAGAGGCTGAAGTTTCAGTTTTGGACAAAAATAAATAAAGGCATGAGCTCTGCTTTTTGGTTAATTTACCCAAAACTCATATTAGAATGAACAGTCAGATAATTAACAGCAGACACAAATATTCTGCAACAGAACTTTATATAAAGTTCAATAAATATGACTCATCAAGCTATGGTTTCAAGAAACATACAGCCTTTTAGCCAAAGGAACAAAAAAAAAATACAACCTGAACAAGTTGAAAACTTCCATGGGCTACACACACATAACACTTCAAATCTGACACCATTTGCACCAGTGGAAGATCAAATAGAAGAACCCCATATGCCCAGGAGACGAAAAATCTGAAGGGAAAACGCACACATTCCAATCTCACTTGAATCTCACACTCAACCCAAGCAGGTAGGTAGTAAAAGGCCGTGGCAAACAAAAGCCAGCACAATATAAACTACCACTAGCACAAGGAATATCAAAGCAATCCTGCAAAAGCCAAAGTGTTTGGTAAGTTAAGCATGCATTGCACAAACAGTACTAGTTCTAATTCATTCACAGTCTAAATTCTAAAACAACAACAACAAAGCATTACCCTATTGTATATAAACACACAATCTAGAGTATTCCCAAGTTATTATCTTTAGTAATTGAGGTTTCAGATTAGATTAGAAAGCATACGTGAGCTTAACATTTCTCCACCAAACAGTGCTTCTGAAACGGCGAGCTTGTTTTCTGAAGCGGAAGGTATTTCCTTGCATATTAGCGGTTTTATCAACCAGCAATTCCAAGCGATCCCCTCTCTCTAAGACTTTGTCAATGTTCTCAATCATCACATTACGCACCTAAACATCACAGAATACGGAAATTAAAATGGTATTCGAAAAATTGGATCCATAAACGGAAATGAAAGTTAAAATTTGTTTACCTGGCTCATTTCGCCTTTCAGTCGATTAATCCTATCCGCATTAGGATCGTTGGAGTAGTACTCCATTTGCTGGCTCAAAACCCTAGAAAACTCATCGTTCATGCCGTAGGCTTGAGCCGAAAGAACGGCACGGCCATAGCTCCTCACGAATCTCTGATGAATGTCTTCAAGAAAAGCAAAAGGCATTCTCCCTGCACAAAACCATCGATTAGCGAATTGAAAGAAACTGAAAATTGGGGGTTCTGATTGGGCAAAACGACGACGTACTTCCGGCGGTTTCGTCAGCCATACAGAGGACGGTGAGGCCGTCGGTGCGCTTGACGTGGAAGATGTAGCGATCTTGGGAGTAAGAGACGTGCGTGTCGCTGTCGCCGGTGATCTTCTCGAGAAT
The DNA here is from genome assembly GCA_030142095.1 of Rubus idaeus. Taxonomy (NCBI): domain Eukaryota; kingdom Viridiplantae; phylum Streptophyta; class Magnoliopsida; order Rosales; family Rosaceae; genus Rubus; species Rubus idaeus. Next base: position 30,117,778 of record CM057966.1, read on the forward strand.
TTGGCGCGAGACTGCGCTGGCGTTGGTCGCCGTGGCGCTGAACTCCGCCAGCACCACCGATCCCCGGGCTACCAGAGAGTACAGTATCGCCATCGCTGCCGCAACGACGTCGTGTCAGATCAGCTCGAATCTTTCTCTCTCCCTTCTCTTTCTAGAATCGCAATAAGAAACTTCCTTCTGGAGCTGTACGTGATGAGGTTTGATGGCGACTGTCACCCTTTGATCAAAAACGAAACTTTCACTCTGTGAACTTTCCCTGCCGGCCAAAAATGGTAAATTCGTTTTTCTGCTGGTGAAATTGGAATTGGAATTAGAATTTTTAACGAAAACTATTGGATCCAGGGTGGATTTTGTTACAGTGCAGCTTGTCGTTGACTGGAGTGGGTCCATGGTTGTTATGTGGACGATTGTGGATCGTTGATTGAAATATGTCCCACCCACTTAGGATCCAACGATAATACCAATAAACATCTCAGAAATCATACACGCATTTGATGACTATACACGTTAACACGTATATACATATGAAATTCAATCATTGAATACAGCCCTTTGATATTTTTTTTTGTGAATAAACAAGAACAGTTAACACTTAACAATTAGGCTCCAGGATAATGTGAATTCATATGGGGGAGCTTCTTTAGTGAGGATTATTATAATGAGGACTTGGTGATTACTTTTTGATTAATGGTTGTTATATCTATTTTTCGATTATATCTCAATAAATCAACTGTTCAATGTTAAGATATTTATGAGTAGATCACTTATACAAATTTTCAACAAAATTTGAAATCGTTAAGGTACCGAACTAGACCAAATAAATGGACAAAACAAATCTGTCAATTTTGATAAAACTGGGAATCCCCAAATAAATGAATTCACATTATCCCGGAGCCTAATTGTTAACTGTTCTTGTTTATTCACGAAAAAAAAATATCATAACCTTAATTTCTAGCTTTGTAGAGGATAAACTATCTAGCTACCCTTCAGGTTAGCCTAACTAGTGATAGAATATTGAAAATTTGGTTAAAATTAAGTTAGATTAATGGTTTGGTTCCTTCTAATGTAACGAAAAAAAACTAACTATAAAGAACATATCAAGTGAAGGGGAAAAAACATTCTTTCATTCTTTCCTTTTACTAAATATTTGGAGATCTCATGATAATTGATAAAGGTTGGACCTATCAAAAATGGCCGAGTTATAAACTGCACCTTTGCATATCGTTAACGGGTATGTACGAGCATGGCCAACTTTCTTTCCTCAACTTTCTTACCACATTCATTGAAACTGAAAGATGAAAACCTTTTTGATGCTTCATACTCAGCACATTTACTCGATCGTTGTACATGAAAGAAAATTGAAGTTGGATCTATTTGCCTTTTTTATGATAAAAATTGCAGGAGTAGCTGCAGTCCCCCAGCTCGATCTTCCCAGACACTTCACATCCCATCACCCCATGTGAACCCTTAACAAGTTAACAGCGAATTGATTTCCCAATAATTGATAGCTTATCCCATTGCAGAACAAAATACAAGAAATTGAAACACCAGAAGCCAAAAGTGATTGGCTTCATCTTTGTCTCAACCAGCCACAACCTGCAACGTACCCTGCAAGCCCTTGGTGATAACATACCACAGTGCAATTTTATTTCTATTACCGACTTATTAATTATGACGTCATTTTCCTGTTTCTGGTGTTGCTATTGGCTGTGATTACCTTCTACCTGGATTCCATTCCAATATAATTGGCCTCCATATATAGTTTCATTTTTGGGGGTTACGTACACTTCAAGAACAGCCTCACATGGTGGGTTACCAGAAAAACTATTGGACACGTACGTAATATAAGGTACGAAATTATTAGCTATGATGTCGGAGTGACGATATCTTTTTCTTTCTTTTTTAGAGAAAGGGTAACGATATCTTGTTAACTAGATAAGTATGTAACATTCGAATAACATTGAATATATTTAATTCATATTTTATAGTAAATTTAAATTAATATATAGTCGATCAACATAACAAGAAAGATCTTTGATAAATCATCGTGCATTATTAAGATACAAAGTTGAAACTATCTATGATGAGACTTATACATGAGCAATTACATTGAAGTAGACTAATTAAGAAGAGAACAAAAATTACATTGCTTTACAGTGGACTAATTTAGAAGAGAACAAAAATTACATTGCTTAATCGACACAAACTTACAAAGAACTTCCTGCTGGTACATTATCATTTACTATTTCTCAATTTCACGTACTCTCTTTCCAGTTTCCACTCAATCAGATTCTCAAACAGCAACCTCATAATCTGCCTATAAAACAAAGGCACCCCCTCCCTCCAATGAAAGCATCCCCAACCCAATATCTCCCACTTCACTTTCAGCAATGGCTTCTTCTACCAAGCTCTCTGCAGCCCTTCTCATCTTCTCAGTCCTTCTCAACTCTTCCACATTCTCCGGTGCTTATTGCGGTAGATGCAAGTTTGCACCGGCATCACCAAAACCAGCACCAACACCGGCACCAACGCCAACACCAACACCAACACCAACTCCAACACCAACACCAACACCAACACCAACACCAACACCAACTCCAACACCAACACCAACAACACTATGCCCACCAATGCCAACACTAGCACCAACACCAGCACCAACAACATCAATACTAACACCAACACCAACACCGTCACCACCAGCACCAGCAGAACCAACACTGGCACCACTGACACCACCAGCACCAACACCAACACCAGCACCAACACCAACACTAGCACCAACACCAGCACCAACAACATCAACACCAACACCAACACCAGCACCAACAACATCAACACTAACACCAACACCAACACCAACACCAACACCGTCATCACCAGCACCATCACCAGCAGAACCAACACCAGCACCACTGACACCGCACCCACACCACCGCACCAACACCACACCCACACCACATCACCAACACCAACGCCTGCACTACTGACACCGACACCCACACCAACACAGGCACCAACACCAACACCAACATCAACACCAACATCAACACCAACATCAACACCAACATCGGCACCAACACCAGCACCAACACCAGCACTGGCACTAACAATAGAAACACCAGCACCGGCACCAGCTATGGAAACTTGCCCGAGAGACACGTTGAAGTTAGGGGTTTGTGCAAACCTTCTAGGGCTTGTGAACCTTCAGATTGGAGGACCTCCAACAAGCCCCTGTTGTGCATTGCTTAAAGGCTTAACTGATTTGGAGGTTGCACTATGTCTTTGCACTGCGCTTAAGGCCAATGTGCTTGGTATCAACTTGGATGTGCCGATTGCTTTGAGCTTGCTTGTTAGTGCTTGCCAGAAAACCATCCCTCCTGGTTTTCAATGCGAATAATTAAGTACTTCAACTACATATTAAGCTCTCTATTGGCTAGATCGATCATTATTGTTGTGTTTTTGTTTTAGTCATGTAGGGCAATTATGCCCCTTTTGTTATAATAACAAGGCAAGGCAAGCCTGTTTGCCTTAATCAATAATTATTGTGTCAAACTCAAAACTTTTCAATTACAAATAAAATATTTATGTCACTAGACCAAATGATCATAGGCCACCAAATCTACAAATTTGAGAGCATACGTAGTCTTCCATTGCTCTTCTAGCTTTTAATTTTGATTTCTTTGATCCAAACTCTTGTAGCTAGTGGGTTATAGTTTGTAATATAGTTTTTATCAAAAAAAAAATTATATATATAAGAAGTTACCTTTTTTCTCTTTAATTTGGGTGCTTGATAATGATTTCTTTTTATCTTTTATTATTATTATTAACTTTTTCCTTCATATAGTCAGCAAAGGAGTTACCTATCTAGCTAACTAGTTTAATCATGGTCTCGTATAGCATACGGAAATTACATGCATTTGTACGTTCTTAATTTTAGAATCATGTTTTAATTGTAAGGTCCTTAATACCACAAACATGAGTCTTAATTTATAGGGTCCATATATAATTTGATTAATTTCAGAAACATGCATGAAGGTTTAGGGTTTTGCTAGCTGGCTGTTAAACTTTTGTTATTAGAGAAGGTGATCATTAATGAATACGCGCAGTGCAGCCAACGCAGCCTGCAGGATTAATTAGCTTCTCTTGTTCTGGATATAACTATATATATATAAACCCCATGATCGATATATGGTAAGTGAGTTCGATCTCATACGTCACATTGATCGATAGATGGACGATTCCTCTGCAGATCAGAAGAAATTAAGATTGACTCAAGTTAATTGCCAAGAGAATTTTTGCGTACTGCCATCTTTTCGGTAACGTACGTTCTTATTCGATCCTATGCGCGCATATATATATTAATCCTAGTTTTATGAGAATTAATGCATATTTATTCGGAAGTAGTAGAATTCTGAAAAAGATCGAGATGATTTGCAACAGCCAACAGGTGGTCTAAGTAAGAATTGCCAGAAGATAGATATCGTGCCATTGATTCAACAACAGATCCAAAAATCATTAGATCGATATATCACACTAATTAATTAGGTTTCGTGCAGTGCGTATATATGCCATTCTAGCTTGGCGAGCAGCCATTGATAATAATAGGTGGTAATTAATTGCAGCAACGGCCGGCCACCTCAACTAATTCCATGCCTTATGCTCCGTCGAAGATGATTGCTTTTTCAGTCTAAGAGGAGAGAGAGAGAGAGAGAGAGAGAGAGAGAGAGAGAGGCTTTTTCAGCCCGCAATATTGCGATAGTCTTGTGGCTAGCTGCAATTAACTTGTTCAGATGGCCGAGCGAGCAATAAATCATGGAGCCTCGTTGACCAAGACTTGGATCGGCGGCTCAATTATTTTGTGAGTATTGAAATAATTGATGGGAAATTATATGCTGCAACTGCGCATGCATGCATGCGTGGATATATCTTTTTAATTAACATCCAAGATATATATATATATTGCCAGTACGTTGATCCATTACGTCAGTCAAGTGATCGAGTCGTATCCAATCACGGATTGGAGTGTACGTGCGTATGAAGAGACTAGAAGTGAAAACATTGACGTTAGCAAAAGATTCGATCTACATCAAAGGAAGTCCTTCCTGGTCTATCTGTTCATGGATTTTTACATTAATTAAATCCAATTTCCACCCAAGACAGACGTACTCGATCAAGGATTTCGAGTACGTGTTCAAGCGGCCGGGATCGGAGCATATATATAATACTGGACATGCATCCTCGTCCTCGATGGTTTGTGAGTGAGGCCGGCCGGCCGGCAGCCATGAATTAATAATGATCTCCTAGAATTTAAAGAAACTGAATCCATTTTGCTTTTGATAATTAATTTATCATCGATCGTCGGCGAGATCGAGCTTGATGTTGGACTACTGTTTTCCTTGACAGACAAGAAAATTAGACCTCTTAATTACTATATAATTTCCCAGAGGATGGATTATTTTTGTACTGTACGCACTAAACTACACACGTTGACACGTACAATTGAGTTTGTTGCTTCCTTTTATTCCAAACCAAAATTAATTATTTAAATTTTGTGATCTGAGAATTTGTGCTGGCCGGCCGGTTATGTATATATCATGGATCCAATTTCAAGATACTATATATGCTACGTACATGGTTGTAGGACAATCAACATTTTTCATGAAGTTTTGAAATTAATTAAGACCTCGATCAGTAACTTTAATTTTTGACTAATTAATTATCAAGGCTTAAAAATATAATTGTCTTCTTCTTCCCAAACGCTAAAGATCGAGTATGTAAACTTGTTCTTAAACATATATGTGACTTAAGAACCAATATTCTCACCAAAACCCTGGCTATTATATACGACGATTATGATGACTTGTTCAATTAATTTTCTTACTCTAGCTAGTGAATGTCTTAAGAGTACAGCTGATCTTTAATATTTCGTGGTTTACTTAATATTTGGTGAGTCACACTGGGTTAATTTATATACTAAAACATGGGTTTTAGACATCATTTTCTCATGAATTCTTACTTTTAAAGGAAAATTGTATACCATTTTACTCATATTTAGACATCTTGGTGATGTAGCCCTCACTCACTAGTACGTTAATGTTCCATATATCCAAGCTTATAGCTAGTTATAAATATTTTAGTCTGTAAGCTAGTTTCGTGCTTGGCCGTGTTAATGAGATCATATATATAGTGAACATAAACTTCAGAAGCATATGATTGGTATTCATGTATACTATTACTATATGAATTATAACTTTTGATCTATCACGTTAAATTGTGTGAAAATCAAAGGCATACTATTCACGTACAGCTTTCCAAATTGCATATTAATTACATATATACTTAATTTCTATTCAAACGAAATTGTGATTAACACTAATGTATGTTTTCTTTTTTTTGCTATTAACCCTAATATATGTTAAATATCAAATTTCCAGCATTAATTCCTTCATCACAATGATTGCCCTTTATCTCATCATGACATTGAAATGAAGTACGTCACTGTTGTGATACAATACCGCATTTTGTATTCAGATCCTCTCCTAATTTCTTTTTGCTCCTCAACTATCCTAAATTTTTAATAATATCCGTTGATTTAATATCTGAAGGCCTACAATCAACCACCTCAGCATTTGCTCCAATCTTCAATTAACAAAGAAGGAAAAAAAACCACGATAAGAGATGCTGGTGCATGCGTCACCGTCCGATTTGGTCTCTGAAATTTCGGGCACGATTTTGATCCTCAAAACCCGATCGGAGAAATTGTTGTCATTGAAGGAATGAAGGCGACGGCGAAGTCTGGTTGGGCGCCCGACGGGTCCAGCAGATCCGGCGATAAGTCCGAGCCCATGATCGCCCGCGGATCGGAGGAGTGGTCAACCTTGGCTTCCTTCATGTCCCGAACCCTTTCCCCCAAATCAAAAGCTTACGTTTTGAATTAAGAATGCAGTGGTTCAATAATTTTTATTTTTTTTTGGGTCTGAAGCTAGCGGTCCAAGTATTTTCAAAGTAGAAATCTTTCACTCTTTGCTGAACCACACGGTTGGCATTTGAGTTGTAATCTATGAAGTTAATATGTACGTGTTTCTTGCAGAGGTCCGGACCAGTAGCCTATGGAAGAAGTCATAATTGAAGACAAATTCAATGAAGTACGTTAAGAATAATTTGGAATTAAGAATACAACGGTTCAATTAGGGAGAGCAGACAAAGAGAGTCGAGGAAAGAGAGAATGGAGAATGGAGAATGGAGAATGAGAGGAGAGAGGGGAGCAGAAGGCGGTCTCCTATCGTGGGTTTTTTTTTTCCTTGTTAAGGAAGATTGGAAAACGGAAGTGTTTGTTTTGGCCGGAGAGGTAAATTTTTTTGAATATTTAATTGTCAAATACATGCTGAGGTGGTTGATTGTAAGTCTTCATATATTAAATTGGGGTTTCTTTTTTTTTTTTTTTTAAAAAAATTTTTTTTTTTTTTTTTTTTTTTTCTACTTTTTTTTTTTTTTTTTTTTTCTTTTTTTTTTTTTTTTTTTTTTATTAAATTAACGGATATTATTAAAAATTTAGGATAGTTGAGGATGTATATTAGAATTTTCCTTATTAAAAATTTAGGATATATAGTTGAGAAAGAAAGAAAAATTAGGAGAGGATCTGGATCTTACGGTACATTTCACTTGTATTAAATGAAAATGTCAAATATCTCTAATTAGTAATTACATTAATTTCTTATGATACTTTATATATATTGTCATATCGATTACATTTCTTAACTAACAGATTTTTATGTTAACCATTCATCAATGGTTTTAATTTTGGAAACATTTTCTTATGCAACTTATCTTTATTTTATTTTTTATTCTCACCTCTACCCATCTCACTTATCCCATAATGCTGATTAGAATTAAACATGTGACATCTATTGTGTTAGTTATTCCAAATAATCAACAAGCTATAGCTCATGGACATGCAACTTATCTTCATTAATCTTTCTGCAAGTTATAACACACACTAATCCTCATGAAAATTACCTTGCCTTTTTAATAATCATGCAATTATCTTCTTACATTCCTTCGTGTGACTGCTGCTGAGTGTTCTTTCCAAAATAAAAAATAAAAAAGATTGCGGAGTGTGAAAAAGTGGAAAAGTGGAAACCCCAAAATGCATAAATAGAAAACAGAGAGACAAATAGACCGGTTGATTGTCTTCTTGCAATGAGCGGAATATATATTATTCAGCAATTCAGTTTTTGAATCATTACCTCTCATATTTTATTGTAGGACCAAATTTAATAAAAGTTAACTAATTTCTAAAATATTGGAGGAAACTGAAATTCATGAGATCATATAGAACGTACGAAGTAATTAAAGTTAGACTTCCAAAAATTTGTGTGGTAATGAAATAGAGGTTTAATTAGTACAACAGTTAATTATATATCTAACTCAGTTTTAGTAAATTACATCCTAGTTCCAAATGTATCTAAATTCTTACTACCACATCCACTGAAACTGAAAACTTTTTCTCCTCAAATGCTTCATACCAACTAATTAATAAACACATTAATTTACTTGTTGTACATGAAAAAGTGAGGTAGCTTCTCCAGTGAGGACCACTATAATGAGGACTTGATGAAAACTTTTTTATTAATGGTTGTGATATCTATTTTTCGATTACATCTCGAGAAATCAACCGTTCAATATTAAGATATTCATGAGTAGATCACTTTTACAAATTTTCAACAAAAATTGAAATCGTTAAGATACCGGACTAGACCAAATAAATGAACGAACCAAATCTGTCAATTTTGAACCATTCATAGTTATAAATGGTAAATCACAATTATAGATGACCTAACGATTTCATATTTCATTGAAAATTTGTATAAGTGATCTATTCATAAATATCTAAATATTGAACGGTTGATTTGTCAAGATGTAATAAAAAAGTAGGTCTAATCGAAAAGTCCTCATTATAATAGTCCTCACTAGATAATTCTCCGAAAAAGTGAAACTCTATATATATATATGGCTCTCTGACGATAAAAATTGCAAGCTAGAGTAGTCCCCAGTGCGCCCCCGACACTTCATATCATCCCCATGTGAACCCTTAACAGCATCAAGCTAGCGAGACCACATTGCTTTCCAATAATTGATAGAATATCCCATTACACAACAAAATACAAGAAAATGGAAACACCAGAAGCCAAAAATGCTTAGCTCCATCTTTGTCTCAACCCAGCCACAAGCTGTAAGCCATTGGTGATCATATACCCCAGTGCAATTTGCTTTCTATTAATTAATTACCGACTTGATTAATTAGTACGTAATTTTCCTGAACAACCACCAAAATTGGTGTTGCTATTGCCTTTAATTGGTTGTTCTAGTAGGATTCCATTCCAATATTGGCCTTCATAGTTTCTTTTTTGGGTGTTGCGTACACTTCATGAAGAGTCTCACATGGTGTCATACCGGCGTATTATGTACGAAATAGTTTAATGTCGGGGAAACGACTTATTGCTAGATAACTAAATATATATGTGATATTTGATTCTACTAGCTTCATACTTCATAGTAAGTTTAAATTAATATATAGTCGATTAATCTATCAACATAACATGTAACATTTTTTATAAATCATTGTTCCTTGTTTTGATAAATCATTGTTCCTTGTTAGGAAAACAGGAAACTGCGATTATCTATCATGAGACTTATACATCAGTAATATATAGCTAGTGGTGGATTAATTAAGAAGAGAACACAAATTACATTTCTACTTGATCGATCGACGCTAACTTACAAAGAACTTCCTGCTGGTACATTATCATGTATCACTCAATTTCACTCTCTTCCACTCAATCAGATTCTCAAACAACAAGCTCACATGCTATCTGCCTTTAAAACAAAGGCATCCCCCCCACCCCTCCCTCCAGTGAAACACACCCAACCCCTTAATATCCCACTTTACTTTCAGCAATGGCTTCTTCTACCAAGCTCTCTGCAGCCCTTCTCATCTTCTCAGTCCTTCTCTACTCTTCCACATTCTCCGGTGCTTGCGGTACATGCAAGCCTGCACCGACGCCACTGAAACCGGCACCAGCACCAGCAGCTTGCCCGAAAGACACGTTGAAGTTAGGGGTTTGTGCAGACCTTCTGGGGCTTGTGAACGTTCAGATTGGAGAAACTCCAACAAGCCCCTGCTGTGCATTGCTTGGAGGCTTGGCTGATTTTGAGGCTGCCCTTTGTCTTTGCACTGCGCTTAAGGCCAATGTGCTTGGTATCGACTTGGATGTGCCAATTGCTTTGAGCGTGCTTATTAGTGCTTGCCAGAAAACTGTACCTCCTGGTTTTAAATGCGAATAAGTACTTCAACTACAAAGCTGCTCTCTATTGCTTAGATCAATATTGTTGTGTTTTGTTTTAGGCATGTAGGGCAATATATGATGCCCAATTTGTTATAATTAACAAGGCAATTTAGGCAAGCCTGTTTGCCTTAATCAATAATTATTGTGCAATGCTTCTTAATTGTTATAATTTAGTGGTGTGAAATTGTGAATTATGCTTGAATTATCGGCTCTTAATCTCTACTTCTTTCTTATTTATTTTCTGTTAGACTTTTAAGAAAAATATACAACAACAAAATAAATCCTATCAGGGAATTCTGATTGAGATGATCGAGCACTGAAAAATTGATTTGAAGGGAAATTAATCTGATTCTCGTATCCTGCACAAATCCCAAGAAATAAATGGGCATCAAGTTTTGGTACGAAAACATAGCAACCAATAAAAGAAAATCCAATTTTAGCTATAAATGGCACCAACTTTTATGCCTGCATGTCAAGCTCCAGAAAGAGCCATCAATCCCATCCATCCACTTATTTTTGAAAATACAGAAAAAAGCATTTCTTTTGACCTCAGAAGCTTTTCTTTTGAACTCTCTTTTCTGGTAATATTTTTCTTTTGGACTTTTCAATATCTTTTTCCTTTTAAAGAAGAGGAAGAAAATTCAACAATGTTAATTATATCGGTTCTTCATCACTTAATTAGCTAGTACTAACAGATCTTAAAGTTCAAGAAAAATATAATAGACTAACATGACAAGTGGTTTTAACATTCTTAATTACATTTATACATTTTCTTTCATCTTGATTTTTTTTTATTTTCAGAAATTAAAGTTGTATACATAACGTATTATAAGATACACATGGAATGCATTCTAAAAATACTTTGATAATAATGTGACACCCACGTGTAACGCATTTTCGAAAACACTTTTCCACGCACTTATAGGCTAATCGGCGTGAATAACAAAGTCATTACGGATTTGTTGAAGTATGCAAATCCACCTTTTTACATAGAGATTTCATAAAATGAGGGAAACAATGGAAATTTCATTTAGTGTACTGTTAAAGTTTGATATATGGCTTCTCTTTCATGCATCTTTTCCAGGGGTGTATAATGATGGCTGATGGCACATAGAAAATACCCTGAAAACAAAAAATCAAATCTGCTGGCTAAACAAATAGGAAAGCATTTTAAGCATCCCAAAAAGTTATTTCTCCTCCTAAAATGAATGAAGCTAGAAATCTACATATTTACATAATCAAACTCCTTTTAATTAACTAATCATATATGGGCAAAATGGTATTGCCAAGTGGTGGGACCAAATTGTTTTTCTTGTGCTGGTGTGCCAAAATGTAATTGGTGGATCATCAAACTCCCTGCCTATATATTGTTCTATAAATAACCTCTCAATTCATCAATCACCCAACTTGCCTCCTCTAATTATTTATCTATTTTCTCTCTCAAATTCAGCATAAAACACCAGATACATGTGCTGCTGGGTGAGAGAGAATTGTTCAAGTTTGGGTGTGTATATATATGATCCTCCTTGTGATTTTCCACAGCTTTCTTGAACTGTGTAGTGTTTGGGAACTAGGAAGAGATTAACTTCCATGCAGTTCCAATATATAGCTAGCACAAGAACAGTTCGAGAAAGCTGTGAAAAATAACAGGCAGGATCTGGATTCTGATCATAAAGCTTTCATTTTCTGCTGTAAATCTGCAATTCTGCAAGAAAACCCTCATTGTAGCTCTATAACACCAAGCTTTTGTATAGCTTGCTTTAGCTTTTTGCTTTTTCATGCAGGTAAAGATTTTTCTGTGAAATTTTATTTGATTATATTATTTCTTGCTGCAAATTACTCTGAGCTAGTCACTGATTGAAAGCTTGAAATTTCTGTTGTTGAAGCAAATTAGACCACAAATTATTCTTGGTGGGTGATGAATCATTTATGGGTTGCAGGGTCACTTTCCCTTTGTCTTGAAGAAGAGAAAATGATGGCCATATTAATTTTTATGGCAGACCAGCTAGCTAGGCAGAGAGGCTAACCCTCATCATCCTAATTGTCTTGTTCTTCCCTTAAAGCTATGGACACCTAAAATTGGGGTAATACCCCATCAGAGTTCAGAAAGGACACAAATCACATTAGCTAGCTAGGCACTGCTTGAATGTCATTGTAGTACTAGGCACTGACCAATAGGAAGAGTTTGATTATTGGTTGTATTGCTCAGAGAGCCTCAGAAATAAAGGCAGGTAAAGCCTTATTAGCTAGCTACCCACCATGGATTAGGCATTTTATTTTAGGCTTCTTAGGTCAGCTTCCCACCTTGTACTTCCATTTATGACCCTATATATGCGCAGATAATTAATTTTTTTATTCCCCACAAAAATTAAACTTCTATGCATCCTTGTTTTCAATCTGTTTTTGTAAAATCTTTAATTCCAGTTGCATGATGCTATGAAATTAGGATCTGAGGGCTCAAATTTATTGCCACATGTAACAATATATATTACAATAGTAGAAAAAAAAAACAAAGCTTGCCACTATAAAAAAAATTGTATTTCTTCAAGGGTGTGCTATTTTAGTCTCAATTTGTCATTTTATACTCCAAACTTAGATTAATAAGTTTTTAGGTTAATATATATTCCCAAAAAAATTAAGAGTAGTCATAAGCTAACATAAGAATTTGAATACATTGTGTAGAAAGATGCTTAATATTTTTTGTATGCGTTTGTTTCTCAATGTATTGTGAATAGGCCAAACGTAACTCTTATTTTTCGAGAAAACGTTTTATTTACGTTTTAAAAGGGTTTGGTCAGTATATGTTACTGACGTAAAGTATAAATGCAAAAAGTTATTTAAGAGCACGATTCGTTTTTTTTTTCAAGATTATTTCATTTATGAAACAAAAAAATGTAATAAATATGATTATGTTATGGATTCTTATCCATGGAAAATTTTCATAAACCAAAAAGACTCTTATGCATCAAGTTTCATCCAAATTCTACAAGAAACATATATAGTGTCCACCCTAGTTTGGTGGAAGTATAGAACTAGCCATGATTAATTCTATGTGACAATTAATATACTCGTCATTCCCAAGTACAAAATTATATACTTGTCATTCCCAATCACAAAATTAATTCCTTTCATACTCTCAAGTCTCAAGGCCATGCGTGTGAGGTTAATGGATTGTTTGTGTAGCAACTTAACTGAGCACCACATACAGTGATACAGAAAGGTTGTGGTCCTTTTGCTCAAGCTCAGGAGACATGCAGTCTTGTCTTGCCTCCCCTTCTAAAAGATTAGGGTGAGTCTTTCATGACTCATTTACTTTTGATTAATGGTAATTTGGGTAGGTAAAAGAAACAAATAAACATCACTTTTGTGCAGTAAACTGTAAACCCATTCAAACCCAGAACAAGTCCAACAAATCAGTGAGATTATTTTCTGGAATCTTATCTTATTTTCTTATGTAATTGAAATTTGAAAATCCCATTTTGGGAAGAGAGGTCAATAACAAACAAAGGATGGTCTCTTTTTGCCATGCCTATATCTATAGGAAAAAGAAAAGGTATAAAATCCTTGAGATTTTATGTTGTCTCTTTGACAACATTACTTTCTTTATGTCATTGAAAAGTCAATTTTGTTCATTGGAAACTAATCATCTCCTTTTGTTTTTCCTATAAAAAAAATCAAATATCATATTCCACTTTTATAGTCTTTTTTTTTTTTTGAAACTAGGAAACCTTTTATTAAGTGATGATTACGTACATGTGGATTCGAGAGGGAAATAACACAACCTCGAGACTCATTACAATCTTCATAGATAATATTCACAATAATCGAAGAAGTCTTATCTAACCAGAAATCATTCATGAAAAAACAAGGCTAGCAAGGTGTGCAAGACGATGAACAACACCATTAGTTTTGCGATAAATATGGCGACCTTAATAGATTCAAAAGCCGACATGTAACCCTTGCAATCTTCAACAGTGCGACCCAAGGTTAATAATGGACCGAATAGCAGGCCGACCCAATGTCAACAATGGTCCATAGACAACGCAAAAGTCCAAAATAGCCCTCTACATCTCTGTCACCGCCGTGGAGCTCAATGCAACTGCGAATGAAGACAGTTTGGTGAGACACTGTTTACTAATTGACAAAAAAGAATTAAAATTTAAAAAAAAAAATGAAAAGGGAATGGTGCGATCGGTGTTGTTCTTGCGAAATGCGAACCAAATACTGACAGACTTTCTTTTCTCGGAAAGGAGAGAGAGAGAGAGAGAAGACTCGCGAGTCGCGATTAGCACAAGAGAATCGAATCGGAGCAGGTGACACGCAACCGCTCGCGGCTCCGATTAGCCACGTTGCGCCATTTCCCCTGCTAACGTGCGCCATACTTTGCTGCTCTGTGACGAACCGAAACTCTACGGAGGCCACGTGTTCGGGTCTGTCTATGACCGATTCCCCTAGGCCGGGTCGCCCGATCCGTTCGCCAAAACCCTAGCTCTTTCCCACCGCGGTCAATTCCCTTTAACCTCCTCGGATTGGGAGAACAGACGATGATCGATTTCCATTCTTAGAGAGAGAAAGGGAGAGGAGATTTCTAGAGAGAGAGAGAGAGAGTTGCAGAAAGATCGAAGAATGCAGCAGAGACGGGGTCCTCCGAAGCACAGACACGATGGGACTTCGCCGCTGCCCCTTGGGATGGATTGGAGTCCTCCTCCGCGAAAATGGGTTCGTTGCTCCAACTCCACTTAGAATTACATTGAGTTTGTGAATTGGGGCTATTACTTACTTGCTCAACCTTCTGGTTTATAACCGTCTAATTCAAGCTCGCTGCTTCGCACTATTAGCTTTCATGTATTTGTTTAATGGCGGTTTTCATATAACAGATCAGTTATCTTTCAGTTTCAGCATGCACCCACATTTCCACTCTAGGCATTCGATTCTTACTATTGATTGTTACACTCGTACCTGGGTTCATTAGGGGTGTGATTTCTTGGATTTCTTGGACTCTGTGTGGTAGAACGGTGTGCTATATATCTTTGAACGCTTTCTAGTGGTCTCTTTTACTGGTATATGATTTGGCTTACTCAATAATTGTTTAATTTGGCAGAAAGTTTATCTTATAGCTCAGTTGCTTGCCAATTTATCTACTTATTAATTGCAACTTCTACCTTATAAGATTCTCATTTATGATTTATTTCATCATCAAATAATATCCTTTTAGCACTACTGCCTTAAGATTATCTTGAGGTAGAGCTACATTGCGAACAATGTGTTGCAAACACAGAAAAAAAAAAATTGCTCTCTCCAACAGTTCCCATTTCTCAATGTGGATAAACTTTTTTCCTTTTTCCCACTATTTCAGTATTTATTGTATATCGGGGTAACAAATACTTCCGGGCTACCATCTCCCTAATCCGAAAAGGTTGACATTCTTTTTGCAGAACGGGCGGGACACCGTTTGGCCACACGATCCTCACACAGGATGGAGTTATTGTGTCACCATTCCGTCCTGGGTTGTTCTTCCCAAATCAAGAAATTCAGACCCTGTAGTGGTACTCAAATTGAATGACTCTCCAGTCTTTATCTATGCTCAGGGTTAGATGTTGTTTTATATCATCTTTTGGGAGATAATTAGGAAACCAACATCCATGGCTGAACTTTCTGAGCTTGAAGTTTTCGTATATTTGTTGTTGCTTCAGTTGACAATTAGATATTTAATGGTTTTCTGTAGAATTGCCTTCATTGGTATTACATTCAGTTTGATGAGCCAAGTTAAAGGTGATCCTGTAGAACAATACACATTGTGATTCTTCATGGACCGGTTTTGATGTATATAGATAATCAGCTTACCTGTCAAAATTCAGATTCTTATTGGGATAAGTCCAACTTTTTAGTTCAATGTGTATAAACATAAATAGATAATAGCTTTTCCTCAAGTAAACAGTTACACTACCTGCATGTAATACTTCAATCTGATCCATTTTGTAGACTTTTGCATTTATTTACAGCATACCAGCCTTTTTCAAGTTCTATTATAACAATTTAAGGGACAGTTCTACAGGGTTCAGGTGGGAGTGCAATCACCGGAAGGTATTACAACTACAAGTGGAGTGCTAAGAAGATTTAATGATTTTCTGAAGTTATTTAACGACGTAAGTAATACTTAAGACTGTCATATCTGGTAGGATAAGTTACTACTTTATTTGTTACAGTGGTTCACATGATTATGATACTTTGGTTGTTCTCTGTGTACTACTTTAACAAAAAACATTCTTGATTTAAAAAAAAACTAATGAAAGTACATTCTTATTTATTTGCTGTCATTTTCAGCTTAAAAAGACATTTCCCAAGAAAAATCTCCCACCAACTCCACCCAAGGGACTTCTGCGGATGAAGAGTCAGGAACTGTTGGAAGAGGTAGATAATGTGTTTATTAATTTATTAGTTAAACATGAGTGTCGTCATATGGAAAGAAAAACTCGAATGAGTGTTGCTCATGTTTCTATAAGGGATTCCTCTTAACTAAAAAGTAAAATTTATCAGACAGACTGGTTTGCAAGACTCAAACATGTGCTGCATGCACACCCATGCACTTTGTGTGTGGGTGGCTAATATTTCTAAGAAGTTTCAGTTTTTTTGCAGAGAAGGTGCTCTTTGGAGGCCTGGATGACAAAGCTGCTATCTGATATTGATATATCAAGAAGCGTTGCAGTGGCATCCTTTCTTGAATTAGAATCTGCAGCTAGGTCCTGTATGTCACTATCTTGTACTAAGTGCTGTTATGCATCTAATCTTGTGTTGGACATGCTCACTTTTGTAATATGGGATCCCTATTGCATAATATCTTTTTCCTATTTCACAATTTTTGGAAATTAGATTCTTAGAGTTTAATGATTCAATTCCTTGTCATAATACATTTCAGCATTCCAAGACACAAGTCAACACACTTCAGAAGCGAATTCACTTCAATCGCCTTCCCATGCTGCCTTGCCTGCCATTGTTGGAAGCTCGTCCATCACATCAGATTATGGAAGTGATACTGCTTATGAGACATCTGAGCTGGGAACACCAAGGCTAGGAAGGGATGATAGTTCGGAAATGGGTATCGAAGATCTGGCCTTGGATGAAGATCTAACAAGCCCAATAGAAAAGCTTGTGAAGTTTGGCATGACCAATATTGATGAGGGACTGTTTATGGGGCAGACAATACTAGAGCAGTTGGAAGGCCTTCCTAAATATAAAATGCATGGGAGACATGTCAATAATATTACAGGGAAGGACATGTATAATGGAAATGCTTCTAAACCTTCAATTCTAGCTCGTAATGGAATGGAACTTTTCTCTCAGCCAGAGCATAGTAAAGTGTTCAGTCATGCTCACAAGCTCTCAGATGAAAGTTTGGGAAGTGACGTAAGTTCTCTAAGAGGTAGTGAAATGTCTAACTCTGGGATTCCAAATTCAATTGGTGATGGCTCCCTCGACCTTCTTGGAGGCGCTGAGGTTTCAAGGATCATGGAAATGCTTGGAAGTACAGATTTACAAACTTCAGGTGGCACTCAAGTAATTCTTCCATTTGATCAGCGTCCTAAATTGAACAGGGTCCTGGTGACCATGCAGCAAAGACTAGTCACAGCTAGAACAGACATGGAAGATCTTATAGCAAGATTAAATCAAGAAATAGCAGTGAAAGATTACCTCTCAACAAAGGTATGTCAAATAATAAATGTAATGATTTTTCAGTCCAAGAAGGTAGTAGTTGGTTGTCTTATGAAATAATAAATGCTAATCTTTTGGTTTCACAGAAGGATTTCATGGCCATAATTATTTGGGTCTCTGCAGGTCAAGGATTTGGAAGTGGAACTTGAAACTACTAGACAGAAGAATAAAGAAAACCTGCAGCAAGCTATTCTGGTTGAAAGGGAAAGGTTTACCAAAATGCAGTGGGATATGGAGGAACTTCGGCGGAAGTCATTGGAAATGGAGTTGAAGTTGAAGTCTGAACAGGTTATAATAGTTTGTCTTGTCTTGTATTTTCTCTTTGCATCTGTGATTCATAATGATTGAATTTCCATGAAATGGTACCAGGATATGAAGTCATGTCCAGAGGCAACAAAAGATTCCACCGTTCAGGAGAAAGACACATCTCCACCACAGTTAGATTCTTCTAAGGAGCAGCTTGAGAATTTGTCAAAGCGATATGAAGAGCTAGAAGCAAAATCAAAAGCAGATATTAAAGTTCTTGTTAAAGAAGTTAAATCCTTACGTAGTTCCCAAACAGAACTTAAGCATGAGCTCAGTAAATCACTGAAGGAGAAATCTGAAGCTGAGGTAATATGTTGTTCTCTTAATATATATAATCCATTCCATCTAGTATCGTTCTCTATATTAGGTCATTTGTTTGAAATTTTGAATTGGTTCTTCTTTTTGTTATTTTCTTGTTGTTTTTGTACTAGGGCCTTCCTATCATTTTTTATTTTGTTCTTAGTTATCCTCCCCTGAATGTTTTATGTTTTCATGCCAAGACATAGGAAAATAGGAAACAGATTATGCTTTTGCAATCTAAAATGTAATAACTTGTTTCCATAATTTCAAGCTCATTTAATTGAAATGTTGCAGATGATTCCCAGAGTAAATAATTCAATAACCGTGATGCTTAAAGTTGGTTCTTTTCTTTTTCAGAAACTCCTCCAACAGGAAAAACAGATGAGCAAACATGCAGAAACTGCTAGGAAGAAATTGTTGCATGAATGCAAAATTCTTCATAAACAGCTTCAAGAGTGCAATACCAATTTTCCTGCTGAAGGTGAAGATAAGTTCATTTTGGGTTCATCATTACAAGAGGCTTCAGATTTGTTGACAACATCAGACAACCGAATTAGCCAGCTACTTTCAGAGGTACATTTTATTTCTTCCTCTCTTTCGCCCGTCACCTTTTATTTTTTGCCACCTGCTCTCATCATTCAACACTTTGTTCAGGCACAAGTCTTGCAACAAGACAACATAGATGTTGGTGAAGCTGATGATGCCACTGATGATACAAGGACAACAGACAATGAGTTGAGGAAGATGCTCAGAGACATTTTGACTGAGAATGCTAGCTTACGGAAACAGGTGAACTCTGTTATACGACATGCTCTCAAAATGGACATCCAGTGTAAGAAAGATGATGTCCCCGATGACAAACTTTACTAGTGTAAGTAGAGAGATGTAGGAATGAATTTTGTAAATTTTCTTTTTTCTTCTAAAGAATAATTCAGCCAGTTGATCATCTGCTGTTTCATATAGTTCTCATTAAACACGACCATGTAAGCTTGTTACACATATACAAGTCTTGAGAAAGTTTATGCAATCTCTGTTTTGCCACAATGTCGTGTTACTCACTTACTTGTATCCTCCCATTCTTCAGTGACTTGAAAGATAAATGAAGTAAATTCATTAGTTTTCTTTTTTTTGGTACAAAGTAAACTCATTACTTAAATTGAAAGCTATCTTTATTGTCTTGTCAACCGCTCATCTCCTTACAAAATTAAATAAACAATTATAGTGGCAGGGTATCGTTTACAGGATTACAAGAAGTTTGGCACCCAAGCAAAAACATTCGGCATCCAAAATATCTCCTTTTTAGGATTATGTGTATTGTAACATGGCATTTTTGCACACAGCAAATCAAGACTATGCATGCATTCAAAAACTTGTTTCCTTTGATTTTTGTTTGACTATATAACATTTCTTAAACCAAGTCTCGTTCATCTACTCAATAAATTTCTTACTCAGTTGTGCTCAACTGCCTTTGTTCTCCACCCTTGGATTTAAATCCAAAGGCAATTGAGCATGACCGAGTAAAATTTGAGTGAAAATTTTACTCTTCCTAAATTTGTCTCCATTCAAAAAACCTTTGCAAAGTTCAAAAATTGAATCTTTATGAAAACTGGTATGAAGGCATTTTTACCATCACACGACTGAACTAGGCAAAAGAAAAGCTGTACTGCTGTAGATAGACTTTCAGGTTCATGTTTGGTCTCTTTTGAGTATTCCAGTCGGAGGAAGTCGGTTGGATTTGGCTTCTTGTTCAACCAAAGACAACAGAGCAGATATAGAATTTGAAAAATCTGCGATAAACAATAAAGGTTTCCCATTTCAAGAATAAACTAATCTCTCAGAACAACATCTGTTCATGTTTTGTTCGAAACTGCTGACGTTACAAGAAAACCTACAAGAGATGCAGACCTCACAGAAGGAAAAGTTAAACCGAATGAGCCTAGCAGAACTCAATCACCCGATACATCATGGCCTCTCTGGCACAGGTCAACATAAATGTTTCTGTAGTCAGCCCAAGAAGGCAAGAAGAATTGAAACAGATCTGCATGAAATGATTAAAATAAAGAAATCACTCGGAGAAATTGTAAGCATGGTACAGAGGAGAAGAAGAATATGTTACTCTGTGTGATTTGATAAGATAAAACAGATAGTGGACCTAACGAATAGGCTCCATGAACCGTGAAAATGTTCATATTTGAGATCATGTTTGAAGATGAGGTTCATGACATGTCGCAGAAAGCGACTGAAATCTTTTCTAAATAATGAAAATATTTCTTGTTTAAAAACTAGATTTTCAGAGCTATAGTTTTGAATTTGATCGAGGAGAATGGGGTAGTACCTCCTCAGCAACAGTTATCCATCTCTCGTGGCTCCACAAGGATATAAAGTGGCTTTCCATTAAGCCTGCACTGTCCCTGAAAGGTCACAATCGTTAAGAGCAGATCAACTGCAATAGCACTTGAGATTTCCAAATGGAGTATAAGAGCATAATGGTTTGCACTCAATACATAATTCTTACAATATGAAACAAAATGATTTCATACTCGATGCACTCAATATACAATGCTTTTACATAATAATTACCCTTAAATCTGGGAACTTTTCATAAAATACCCATTTAGCAAAATGCAAGGTCCAAAATGGGGTGAATGGGTGAGTCAACTCTAGAGCAGCCTTGAAATAGTCCAAAACAAGTTTCTTTTTCCAAATTGAAGCAGTTAGTTTTCTAATTGACCTATGTGGCTATGTCAAGGGACTGTATTCTGGAGAGACCATTAAACCAGTTTTAAGGTTCTCCAGCCAACAAGTTCATAAAGTTCAAACATTACCTGAACCTCTGGCAACCCAATAACACATCCACATTCGACAACTTCAGCCCCCACGCGCTCTAGGAAAACAATTTTTTTTCGGATGACGCAAGTTAATTCAAAAAATCAATAGAAAAAAAAGAAAAAGAAAATGAATGAGACGTATCAAGAGCAACCACTTACCTAAAAGGCTTATTGCTGCTGACAATGTCCCACCGGTAGCTATTAAATCATCAATAACCAATGCACGTTCTCCGGGCTGAACAGCACCAACATGCATCTCCAAACGATCAGTTCCATACTCTAGTTCATATGCTTCTGAAATTACTTCTCCTGCATAAGCAGCATACAAAGATCAATGTACAGCGGAAACTAAAATATAGACACAGCCTTCAGTTTAGTTTACTTTGATCTCTTCATTTATTTAAAGAAAAACATCATGCCACAAACATGCCTACTTGTAATTTTTAATAGGAATTGTCTGAAGAAAAAACATTTCTTCAGAGGATAACAACCGAAATTCGACCTTATGAAAGCTTTACATGTATAAGTACACAAGACTACAACGAATTGCATAAAAACTCTTGAATTTAATAGAAATGAAGGAATAACTTGTTTACATATCAATATTGCCTTTAGTTTATCTATCAGTAAATTGGCTTGCTCAGTTATGGCCCTTGTAAAGACCTAGATAAAAGTTAGCAATAGATTTATCATGTACCTCAATTTATTAAATTAGGGTAGGGTTTAATTTGTGTTGGCCTAATAAGCCTTTCAAAGGGCACCGACTTTAACATCTATTTTCAGTAATTGATTGAGCTGGACTGGGTGGACCAAAATTAATTAGCTCCTTGACTTCAAAAAGGTACCAAAAACTAAAGTAGCATACCCGGCAACTTTCTGGGTTTACGTAAAGGAACAAACTTTGCACCAATAGCTAAGGCAATTGAAGGACCAAACATGAACCCTCTTGCTTCCACTCCTGCATATATTATTCCACAGATGAAAAAGTATTCCAGCAAACCACAAAAAGAATCAATATAATATTTTTCCAATCCAGGTCATTATCATAGACTCATAGTACTATTCAGTAAACCGAATTAATTATCAACATTAAATGATTAAGGCCAATAATTGAGACAGTCCTCAGAAATAGATGCATTTGAAACACCCTTTTCGAACAATGACACTCATGTGCCTGTTCATGTGTTTTGAGGGCAGCAGCAAGCAATATCTTGGAGTTAACCATCAACATCAATAGCTAACTTTGTCCACATAGTTAAAGAGAAGTCAACAATAGAAATTCTAGAGGAAAGAACGATTGAACAATGGAAAAAGAAATGTTATAACCCAGAAATCCTAATCTGAACTTGAGGTTAAAGAGCTACAAGGAGAAAACTAAAGGGACATATCTTCCCTGATGTGGAACTGTCATTACAGTGCATTACGATATGCGACAGAAAGAAAATCTCCAGCTCAGAAATTATTTTGAAGGGAACTATTTGGAGAAAGTTTTCAAATCATCGAAATTGGTCACAGTTGAAAATTACAATTCTTAATAAATATAGAAAAGAAAATGGAAAAATATAGCTAAGAAGATCAGTGGTGCTATGAAAAACAAAAAAGTACTATATAGATTCTAAACAAGTCCTATATTTGATGAATTAAACTCTTAAAATGTTCATTGAAATGGGATAGAAGCTCCAAATACCAAAATATATTCCAACACAATTAAAACGAGGAAGAAAAAAAATACAGCAAAACCCAAAGTCCTAAACCAAAGAGACAAAGATTAAGTACCATTCTCTGCCCACAAAACTATAAGAAACTTGGAAAAGAAACATATAAATTAAAATATTTATTCATATATAAATATGTAAATGAGAGAAAGTACCGTACCCGCCACAACAGAGATATCCATGTCTCTGTAGCGATCAACAAAAATGTCGACAGTGTGCTTGAAGGCCTTGTGATCAAGCAACAATGTTGTTATGTCTTGAAACATTATTCCTGCAAACACACATAAACAAATACCACACAGCCATGTTTGATCAAAGTCCCCAAAAACCCAACACTGACAGATAATTAAAAACAAAACCCAACCAAAAAAATAAATCAGAAACTCTAAAAAAACAAAAAACAAAAGGAAGAACCTGGTTTTGGAAAGTGAGGCACAACCCTGATGGCTTCAGATATGGCTTTAAGCCTTGGGTCTCCTTTCAGTCCATTTTCTGATGCAAACATTTTTCTCTGCCTCTGATTTTCTCTCTTCAATGGTTTTAAGTTTTGTTTGTAGAGATTGAATAGGGTTTTGGGTTTTGGGTATTGGTGGTTTTTTCCCTCCCAAAACTGACCTGAAAAGCTCAAACCTTTTCTTCTCTCTTCTCTGCTTGCTCTGTTCTCTGCGTGTAGTGTTCTTTTCTGTGATGCGAGTAAGTACAGAGTAATTGCTTGCTAGTGGTTTTTTGTGTCCTCATTTATTGTGTTCGCCAAACCACAAAACTTTGGAAGATACGTAGGAGATACTGATCGCGACGCGCTATTTAATGGTACGTGCTAAACACGCTCATGGATTTGAAAGTAATGGACCCTGGGATAGAAGGACACCTACCCTTGCATTAACTTCTTTTGAGAGTTTTCAAGTTTTGCCACACAAAATGCATCTATTCAAAATTTGAAATGCATGTAACCAAGTTGCCACATAACATGGTGAATCAATTTTCCAAAAAAAAAAAAAAAATGGTGAATCAAAATGGCAAAATATAAGGGTTCATGACTCATGTCATGTCCCATTTTTTACCCTCCAAGAAGTCCACCATTCATGACTCATGTGCTTAAGCCTTAAAAACAAAAAGTTTCACATTTTATCTCACTCTTTTTATGTACTCATTAATTATGTCCCTTCTTTTCTTCATATGATCATGGCTAGAAAAGGTTTTGAACAGCTTAACATGTTACTAATATCAATCTTTGAATATATAGATTAAATTTAACGTGATACAAATCAACAATAAAATTACATTGCAGTCATTTTTTTTTAGTACATACATTGTAGTCATTATTGGTAAAACTTATATCACTTATGTTATGTAGATGCTATCATTTAAAATTTAATTGATATAGGCCCTACTACTAATAATGATTATCTGCCCGTTTCCTTATTAGAATAATGCCATGTTTGAAAATAAATTTTTTTTTTTGTGAGAAAGATGATTGCTTAAGCTTAAAGGAATGATCAATACATGAGAATGAAATTACCCACATCAGCCTTTTCATATGCACTTGCCATGCCATGGTTAACTTTTTAAAATTTCCAAATAAAGGATTAAACTAAATATTTTGAGAGAATCTAATAGAAAATGATTTTGAGAGGTTAGGTAGGTTCAAATAAAATGGCCTTAACCCAATTATAAAGTGAAACATTATAAAGGGGAGTCATCTCTCTAGTGAAACCTTATTCCCATGATATACTTCAGCAGCGCTTCTGTGCGCATCAATTATAGCAGCACCCCCGAGTACTATTTTTATAGCCTATAACTTCTATCTATATTGTTCATTGTGCAAATCCTAACTGTCAGCGATCGCTTGTGAGATTTTTTATGGTGAGGACGGTTTTGACCTCTCTCACTCACAAAGATGGCTCTGTCCGTTATGCTCTTTTCAAGCATTTGTCAGTTATGCTTCTACAGGGCTCTCATAGTACGTAGACACCTTGATGAGATTGGGTTTCCCTTGGGATTCAGATTTGATTTGTTGTATCACTGCCGGTTATGTTGGGTGTCAATCAAATCCAAAGATTCAAGGTTTGAGATTCAGGTGAGTGTTGGGTGCTCGGTTTGGGAAGCTCAGCAGCCTTGATTATCTAAGTCATCGACCATATTATTGGTGGGGCACTGCTAAAACTGAACTCAAGTCATATTTGGTTATTTGATTTGAGTCCATTTAATTTCTTAGTTTAGAATAAGCATGATCAGTTATGCAAATTTCGATTGTAGTTTTACTTTTTCTTTTCATAGGTTCTCCTTGAGTTATATTATATTTATTGGTCTTAATAGCAATACTTGTCAAAAAATTTATGTCGGCGCTAACGATTGCCGATATCAGTGATACACGGTGTACCTTATGTACTAAGCATTGTAATATTATATTGATGGTTTGAGGTCCGTAACTCTGTACTGATTTTGTACTAAGTGTTGTAATTGAGTCGTTGTAATATTATATTCATTAATAACGTTTATGTTTTTTTTTTTAAAGAAGGTAAAGCATTAATAAAATGAAAAGAAGTAGCACGCGCCTTAGTTGGAAGTAGAAAAAGCACCAAAAAAATTCTGACTCCTCGATGTTTTTCACTGTTTAGTGTATCTTAGCCAGTTCACCTAAATTTTCCAAATCCGAGAAATTGAAAAGAAAGATTTTATGGCCCCATAAATTAAAATTCACGCGCCCATCCAACGGCCACAGTAAAGTTGTAGGTTTTCACTCCTACCCAGCAAGTAAAATAATACGAGCACCACAGCATTGCACTGTAACTTTCCCCCTTCGGCACTTTTGTGAATAACGAGGTAGAAGGGCAGTCTCGTCATTTCGAAGCAATTGACGGCTAACTATTGGCAGAGAATCCAGCCGCAGGAGATTTCGTAGATTTGGAAGATGGTCCCCGAGGTGGTCCTGCCCTCATATTTTTATTACTTACGTGGCTTTATCCAATCTAATTAAACTCTCCTGCGCCGTACACGTGGCATGATGAAAGATTTAAGCACTAACTCGCCCTGCGCGTGTGCCACGTCCGGGGATCAGTGACCCATTAGTTTTGTCTCTTCCCTGTATTGACAATATATTGTTACTTTATTTGGTGTGGACCCCCCGTAGTGGATACGAGTGACGTCGTCATTTTCCAACTGGTCAAAACCTGACATACTCAGCAGAGCGCGTGTTGGAAAAACGCTGCCAGCCGAGCCCCATAGGCATAGGAGAAGGAATGAAAGGAGCAAGTGAGACAAACGCGCGAGAACAGAACGTGGTACGGAGTAGGTCCTACAAATTAAAATCAGCGTACAGGATCGCTGTTCATATGCACGCGGGTGTACAATCACAGAACATGATAACATGATCATTAAGCTCTTTAGATATTTTGGACGGACCACAATCGCAATCGCAATCACAATCTTAATCTCAATCTCCCAAAGTCGCCATATCTCCTTTCACAAATTTCACATGCTTTTCCATCTTCTTCTTAAAAAAAAAAATTATTCTGTACGGTCACTTTTTCAACGGTGGAGATCCACCACCCTTATCTAGGATCGGATCTCGACCGTCCAAACTAATCCTTTTCTTTGCCCTTTTCTATTTACACATGAAGTCAAAATGCAAGCTACTAAGTTTGCCTAACCCTATCCTTCTTCATCCATTTCTCATTTGAATTGAGATCTACAAATTTAGACCAGTTCAACACCACATTATACGATAGTAGGAGGAACTGACACATAATGATGTCTATTGTGACATTCGATTTCCATATTTCTTAGTTTGTCGTTATGGTCAAATCGTAGAGATATTGCTTATATTATGAGAGTTGTGTGAATTATTTGCTCTTTTTCCACGATATTTTTTATTTCTCTTTGTTAGTTTTCTTTTTTAGCTTAGAAGTCTGATCATCATATGTTCTATTGCTTTATAATTGTTTTCCTTTACTAGTAAAACAAGGAACAGGCAGTGGGCTACTAAGTCTAAGAATTTTAAGTGAATCAAGTGGCATAGCTTAAATGAGACGAGGCATGTATCAAACTATCCATATATAGAGTAACAAAACTCTATTTTTCAAAGTCTTGGGGTGGAAATGCACTAATCAATCACAATTGAGAAAATCAAAACTCTATATCAAAGTGCATTGTATATCTTATCTAGGGATGACAATAATACCCGCGGGTTCGGGTACCCGCTAATAACCGAACCGAATAGAAATGGGTGTGGGTTTGAATTCGGATTTAAAAAAAAAAACCCGTAGTGGGTTTGAGTAGGGTATGGATATGGCACATCCAAATCCATACCCTAATCCAAACCCAACCACTTTTATATTAATATTTTTCATTTGTATATTTTATACATAATATTCATACATATATTTATATTTATATTAAAAATAATAATATATATATATATCAGCACGCGTGTATAAATTATTTTTTTCTATCTCTTCATGCGTGTAGAATAACAACATGTATCTCTTCATATGGGAAATAACAATTACCAATGGTTTATCCCATACTTCTTCATTTCCCATGCTACAGGAGTGCAGAAAAAGTTCTCATTATCCAATACTTATTCAATTCTCATGGCTTTATTAATTATGTAATTTTTATTTGGAATGAATTATTTATGGAGTTTGAACTATTGATCTTTGAACTATGTATTAAGCATTTTGAATTGTTAAATTAAACTTTTTTATTTACTTGGGTAGTCATGTGACCATTTTTTCAAGTATACTTTTCAAAAAAAGTATTGGCATATTTTTTTTGCGGAGTTTGGGTACGTTTGGATACACGTTGGTACCCGTTACCCGATAGGTTTGGGTTTGAGTTTTCCCCGAACCCGAAAAAATGGGTTTCGGGTAGGGTACCCGCTACGGGTTCGG
Organism: Rubus idaeus; assembly: GCA_030142095.1. Taxonomy (NCBI): domain Eukaryota; kingdom Viridiplantae; phylum Streptophyta; class Magnoliopsida; order Rosales; family Rosaceae; genus Rubus; species Rubus idaeus. The sequence goes on from CM057966.1 coordinate 30,145,878, forward strand.
GTATGGATAGTGGAAACCCATACCCGACCCTACCCATTGCCATCCCTGATTATGAGAGCTTCTCCAGTGAGGACCACTATAATGAGGACTTGGTGATGACTTGTCGATTATACATACTTTTTGATTACATCGCGACAAATCAACCGTTCAATATTTAGATATTTATGAGTAGATCATTTCTACAAATTTTCAATGAAATCTAAAATCATTAGGTCATCTATAATTATGATTTACCATTTATGAATATGAATGGTTCAAAATTGACAGATTTAGTTCGTCCATTTATTTGGTCTAGTTCGGTACCTTAACGATTTCAAATTTTGTTGAAAATTTGTAGAAATGATATACTAATGAATAACTTAACATTGAACGGTTAATTTCTCGAGATGTAATAAAAAAATAGATATAACAACCATTAATCAAAAAGTCCTCATTATAGTGGTCATCACTAGAGAATCTCTACCCTGATTCTTATCCGAAATTGTAAAAGTACTATCGTTCTCATTTATATACATACAAGCGTGCCCGTTAGATACTAAGGATGATTCGACGATTTGACCCAAGATCTTCTCAAATTTTTTCTTCTCTTTTTCAAATTTTTGTGGTTGAGATGAAATCAAATCCCTTTTGGGATTGGGGACCCAATAATATTTGGCGCATGATTTAGATTTATCACTAATTAATCAATTGGTCATGGACCTCGTACCATGAGGTTATGATGATGCTTATCTTTATAGTGTCACATCTCTTTAAATACCTAACCTCACCCAAATCTTCGAGCATATAATAACAACCAGCTACAAGATACAGAAGCTAGCTGTTCCTTTCACTTTATGATCATCCACCATATCAATACAAATTGTAATCTTAGCTTATTATTTGATAAATTAGTCACACTCCTAGCTAATGGCTACTTAAAAAAGTGATTATTTGGGTCCATTTATATACAATGTCGTTTATTTAATCAAATCTAATAGACAGATCCAATTTAGTTGGCTAGCCCTTCTTTTTGTGGCAACTAAATATACGGGTTTTGTCTACTATATCTTAATAGACTGATTCATCATGTCATTTCTTATCATCTTAATACAAATTAGGAAAAGGTGTCTAGTTCATTAGGTGGCTATAGGGTTGTGTAGCTAATCTCTTTCAAGATGTTCCAAAAAAGTAAAGTTATCTCTTTTGAGCTTCATTATTGGAAGGTGGATTTATTGGTGAGCTTTATGAATTATGATATAGAGTGGTTTTTTTATTTTTATATTCACATCTCAATGTGCCAAGTGGAAGATCTGTGGGTTTAGGGTTATTTAGAATTTTAGAAATATGTAAATCATGGTGGTGGGATATAGTTAGTGGCGTTTGGGTGTTTTTTGGGCTCTTGGCAATATTATGGGCTTACTAGTTTTTCCTTTATACGGGGGCCCAAAGCCCAAAAAGGAAAGAGCATTAGAAGAGACCAAGAGTTTCTAGTTAGTGGCGTTTGGGTTTTTTGGGCTCTTGGCAGTATTATGGGCTTACTAGTTTTTCCTTTATACGGGGGCCCAAGGCCCAAAAAGGAAAGAACATTAGAAGAGACCAAGAGTTTCTAGTTAGTGGCGTTTGTGTTTTTTTTTTTGGGCTGTTGGCAGTATCATGGGCTTACTAGTTTTTCATTTATATGGGGCCCAAGGCCCAAAAAGGAAAGAGCATTATAAGAGACCAAGAGTTTCTACATGCCCAATAAAACCAATCCAAACCTTGAGTCCGCGAACCAAATCCAGAATGTTATATATTTTTGGGAAAAAATCACCTTTAATTCCTGAACTATGATCCATTCGACACTTTCATCACTGAAGTTTGAAATATATCACTTTAGTCCTTGAACTTTAACATTCTATATCACTTTCGTCCTTGCCGAGGGTTTTCATCGAATACACATCCGATTCCGGCCAAATCGGAGGACAACACCTATTGGGCTTTGAAGCCCTCCTTGAGGCAAGTTCAACGCCACCAACCTCGCCTCAAACCGTCGCCGGACGGCGGAAAATTTTACAATTAAAGTTCCGGTCACCATAAGCTTTCGGGTTAAATTCAACAAATTCTAGGCCGAATCGAGCTTAGCCCTAGTTATAAAAGTTACTCCTCTCATCCTTGCGAACATTTTGGCATAGGTTTTGCACCATTTTGTTCTGGTCAGGGACGAAAGTGATAGTTTGTGTTGAAGTTTAGGGACGAAAGTGATGTATTTCAAACTTCAGGGACGAAAGTGTCGAACGAGTTATAGTTCAGGGACTAAAGTTATAATTATCCCTATATTTGTATCAAACTATTATCATATCGTATCGGACAATGATTTTCAGGTAATGAGGTCTTTACTTTTTTAAGTTGCAGAGTTTTGATCTCAGTCGCTAGATATGTTTTAAATGATATGATCTGACGGCTGAGATTAAAATTCTTTACATTAAAAAGTAATGATCTATTTAGACGAGAATGCCTGCCCTATCAGATATGGATGTGGATACCAAAATTTTGATTGGAAATTATAAAATCACCTAAAATATGTCAAAAATGTTGCATTTAGTATGAATAAAAATACAGAAAATATTATCGATGGCCTAAAATATCGATAATGTTATGATCTACCGGATAATGTTTCAAACAAGTTCAAATTTTAATTTTTTTGAGTCGGTAACATCTTCCAAATTAAGTTTTTTTTTTTTGGAAAATCTTTAACTTGAGTTGGCGATCAACAGCTTTTCAAAATCTCACTTTCGGAGGGGGTCATGCGACTCATGCGCAGAATAGCGCCAAGTGGCAGATAACCACCGCCCAACACGGTATAGCTTTCCTAAATCTGCAAACACCCAATCACACCTCTTGAAACGTAGGCTTTGTATATCCTCTATTCCTCTTTATCATTTTCCTAAAGAAAGAAAGAAAGCCCCTGAACAGTGAACAATACGAAGCTAGAGAGGAGGACGCGTGGTGTGTGCTAACGTGCGCATTCAGCTTGGTTGTCGGAGTAATTGGTCGGAAAATTAAAACCGATAAATCGCGCTTCCTTGAATTGACTTGATTGATCCAACGGTGATGGTGGAGAGCAGTGTTGTGTTTCACAGACGAACGAACAAGTTACAAGCATGGCCTTCTCAGCCGCCACTCGCTCCAATCTCGCTACTACGTCTTCTCAACCCTACTGCAAGGTTCTCCCTCCCTCTCCATCTTTCTCACCTATCTATATCTATGAGGCTCCATCCCTCTATGAATCACCCAGCCTTGGGTTTGCTTTGAGAAAATGACACTAGGAAAATCAGGTGACAACGAAATTTGGGATTCTATTTTGCGAAAATGAATGGTACCTGTTAATGTGAAATCTAGGGTTTATTGTTTCGTTTCATTTGTTTAGGTATATTTTCCGTAAAATCCAGGGATTTGAAATTTTAGGTTTTGTTTTTTAACAAACTATTGCAGGGATTAAAGTTGAACTGTTATGAGAATTCCTCTGTATATGACATCATTGTATCCATAATTGCTTATTGCTATTTCGTGAGATGTCAGTGGCCTATTTCATTGCTTTATTCAGTTTTGACTGTTAAAAATGCATGTTCTTGTTGGCTGAATCAGAAGACTAGTTACGATTACTTATATGCGTGCACCATTTCTGTTATTCAGTTGTGTTCTGTTAGGTTCAATGGGAAGCAGAATAAAGTAGCATGTACAACTAGTGCAAAACGAAAAGGCTCTTCCTTGAGGATCAGTAAATCAGTCTTAAATAACAGGAAGTCAAGCGTTAGTGGCAATGGAGCAACTGAACCTGCAAGGATTCTCCTGGAAAGATTGTTTGCGCAGACACAGAAACTGGAAGAACAGATGAGCAGAAATTCTCGTCATCCTCAGGATGTCCAGCTAGGTTTTAATCTTGAAACCCTGGAGTGTGATCTTCATGCTGCATTGGCAGCATTGAAGAAGAAGGAAGAAGATTTGCAGGATGCCGAAAGACTCGTTTTCTTGGAGCACCTTGAGTTGAACCGCGCAAAGGAGGAGCTCGACCAACGGGAGAAAAAAACTGCTGCAGCTTGTTCTAGGTATGAAAAAATAGAGGAGGAACTGAAGCAGGCTAATGTGGATTTAGCTTCTCAAGCCAGCCATATAGAACACCTAAAGCTTCAGCTTAGAGAGAGAGACCAGGAGGTTGCTGCTACACAATCAGCACTTTCTTTGAAAGAAGAGGAATTGGATAAAATGAGAGATGAATTGTTGAAAATGAGTGAAGAAGCTGCTAAGACTGACTCTGAACTTAAATCTAAGGCTCAGTTGCTGAATGAAGCCAATGAAGTTGTCAAGAAACAAGACTTTGAGATTCAAGGACTCCGGAGAGCTATACTGGAGAAAGAAGAAGAGTTGGAAGTTTCTCAGATGCAGAAGAAACTTGAAGAGGAGAAGCTAAAAGCTTCACATGAAAACTTGGAGAAGCAGACAATGGAGTGGTTAGTTTCCCAGGAAGAACTTAAGAAACTAGCAGAGGAAGCATCTAGGTATGCTGGAGAAGCTAATGAAACTTTAGAGGATTTTAGAAGGGTGAAGAAGCTTCTCATTGATGTGAGGTCCGAGTTGGTTTCCTCTCAGAAAGCTCTGGTATCCTCTAGACAGACAATGGAAGAACGAGAGCGTCTTCTGCAAAACCAATTGGAAGAACTTGAAGAACAGAAGGAAAGTGTTATGTCTTACTTAAAAACTTTGAAAGATGCCCACATAGAAGTAGAGAGTGAAAGAGCAACGCTTAGGGTTGCAGAGGCTCAAAACAAGGAGCTTGAGAGGGAATTATCCATGGAGAAGGAGCTTATGGAAGACTTAGAGGAGGTGTTGAAGAAGGAGAGATACTCGCTGCAGCAGGCCATCAATGAGATTTCTGCTCTCCAAAAGAAGCTAGACAAGAAAACTGCTGAATTTGGGGAGATGCGTGATCTTCTTCAGGTTAAAGAGTCGGAAGTGGTGGAGGCTAAATTCGAAATTCAACATTTGAAATCTGAGCTGGCTACTCATAAGCTCATTTTGGAGGAAAAGGATTTAGAACTTCTAAATGCAAGGAATAAGCTTGAGGAAGTAAACAATGAAGTTGCAGAGCTGAAAATGCTTTTGACCAGCAAAGAGGAGCAGCTTATTCAAGCAACTGCCATGCTCAAGGAGAAAGATGAACATGTATACACAATGCAAAATGAGTTGGATGAGACAAAGCTGAAATTTTCAGAAGCCGAAACCGTGGTAGAACGGATAACAGAGCTCACTAATAAATTGGTTAGATCTATCAAGGATGAAGAATATAGTGCATCCAAATCATTTGATGACATTGGCCACGAGTTTCTGCACCGAGTACTGGAGAAACCAACTGATGATTTTAGGTTGCAGATCAAACAGCTTGAAACTCAGCTGGAATCAGCTAGGGACAGCTTAAGAAGAAAAGAAATGGAAGTTCTTGCTTCTCAGAGAGCTCTTACAATAAAAGATGAGGAGCTGAAGATGGTTCTTGGAAGACTAGAAGCAAAAGAAAAAGAAGTAAAGAAAATGAAAGAAGAGGCGGAAGATGCTAATGATCTGAGAAAGCTATATGCTTTGGCTCAAGAGAGATTAGGGGAGAAAAGTGTAGGAGACTTGGCAATAGAGATGCTTCAACTCGAGGCAGCACAACTGGAAGTTGAAGCTGCAACCAGCGCACTTCAGAAACTTGCAGAAATGAGTGGGGAATTTCTAAATAAAGCTAGCCTGAGCATTGAGGCTGATGGTGATACCAGTACGAGTGCAGTGGAGAACGGGGAATGTTTAGCTGAGGTTACAACAGAAGTCGCTCGGATTTCGGCTTTGACTGATAAGCTTGTGAAAGAGGCTGGTATTGTTGTAACTGCAGGCCAGTAGAGGTAATTCTAATTTCAGGTATAGATTTCCAACTGATCTATTTTCTGTGATTTGCTAGGAGTCATAGATTTTGTTCCACTGTTGTAGCATTATTTCACCGTTTGACATCTAATGTCTATCCAGATGTATAACCATATTTTCTACGTTGTACAATACAGTTTAGGAGTGGTGTAATGGTGTTTCTGGGTGGTGCAGATAATTAAATCTCCTTCCTTGTGTACTATAAGACGTACAAGGGAATTTTCAGTCATGCTCCAAGTTTCAAGTAATGATAATTGATTAATATACTTTGATTCTCTTGTATTTCTTTCAACAAAATTCTCTTATATTTCAACAATTTTTCACATAAAATACGAGTCGCGCATTATAGACTTCCTTCTTTTGCATGCAAATTCCATGGAGAACGCTGAAGCAATGATGTACATACTCTAGCGGAGGCCAGGTATGAAACAGAGAGATTGCTATACCTCCAATTTGGGATTAGATTCCCCAACTTTGATAAGTATGCTCTTGAGCTGAAGTAAACAACATGAATAACTTTTAAAATATATAAATTTTAGGATTTTTATCACCAACAAAGTCTAAACTTTGATGCACCGGACAAAAAAGTATATAACTTTCAAAAGTGATTAATAAGGTACCTGGACTTTCAAAAATACATCATCGGGATACTTCCGATTTTTTTTCATTACTTGTCCGCGAATTATGACGACATAGCAGTCATTTGACCTATCTCAATTTTCAAAAGTGATCAATAATGTACATGGACTTTTAAACAATATCATCGGGATATCTCCGTCCAATTTTCATCATATCTCAATTAAATGAAATATGTTGAGTACAAGTCTCACTTTATCTTTTCTCTCAAAAAGTTAACAATGCAATTAATTATTCTTTTTCCATATTTTCTTTTCAAAACTTCATCCTTAACCTCTTCATATAATCAATAATTAAGTAGACTTTGATTTTTTTTTGGAGGGTATGTGCTATTTTTTTTGGAAATCTATACATTCAAATCTGGCCAAAAAATCGTGTGTATAACTCACAGTTTTAGGTGAAAAACTGCGATTTCAGTAAAAAAAAAAAGTTTATCAAAACCTTACCATTGGTAAAACGTGTTTTTTAAACGGTGTTCCAAATGACTTTGCTCGAAAATCTTGAATCATTTATTTTTTTTAAAGAATTTTTCAGTTTTATGACTTTGGAAAATTGAAAAAAATAAAAGAGTCAATATTTTTACGTTCTGTCAACTTGAGAAGTCTATAAAAATCATGATGTGAGTGTGAGAAGATTTTGGTGCAAAAATGAGGACATATGATTTTGGCCTAAAAATCGTGTGTTATAACCCACGATTTTGGGTGAAAAACCATGGTTTTGACAAAAGAAATAAAAATTTCTCAAAAATTTATCATTGGTAAAACATGTTTTATAAAAGGTGTTCCAAATGACTTTGATTGAAAATCTTGAATAATTTATTTTTAAAGAATTTTTGAGTTTTCCGACTTTGACAAATCATAAAAAAAAAAAAAAACGAGTCGATATTTTTGCGTTATGTTAACTAGAGAAGTGCTTAAAAATCTTGATTTGAGTGTGGGAAGTTTTTGGTGCCAAAATGAAAATATGCAATTTGACCCAAAATTCGTGTGTTGTATGAGTAAAAAAATCCTGATATCGGCAAAAAAAGTAAAAATTTGTTAACACTTTATCATTAGTAAAACATTTTTTTTTTAATAAAAGGTGTTTCAACTTACTTTGATTTAAAATCTTGAATCGTTTATTTTTTAAATTTTTTCTAGTTTTCCAACTTTGAAAAATTGTAAAAAAATAAACAAGTCGATTTTTTTGCTTTCTGTCAACTCGAGAAGTCTTTAAAAATTATGAATTGAGTGTGAAAAGATTTTAGTGGGAAAATGAGAACATGTTATTTTGGCCCAAAAATCGTTTGTTATAACCCACAGTTTTGAGTGAAAAATTATGATTTTGGCAAAATTTTTTTTTTTCAAAACTTTACTGTTGGTAAAATATTTTTTAAAAAGTTTTTCAATTGACTTTGCTCTAAAATTTTAAATTGTTTATTTTTTATGAATTTTGTAGTTTTCCGACTTTGAAAAATCGTAAAAAAAATAAACGAGTTGATATTTTTATGTTTTGTTAACTGGAGAAGTCCTTAAAAATCATAATTTGAGTGTGAAAAGATTTTGGCGGAAAAATGAAAACATGATTTTTTTGCCTAAAAATCATGTGTTATAACTCACGGTTTTGGGTGAAAAACCTTTGATTTCGAAAAAAAAAAAAAATTATCAAAACTTCATCATCGGTAAAACATGTTTTTTAAATGGTATTCGGATTGATTTTGCTCTAAAATCTTGAATCGTTTATTTTTTTAATAAATTTTCTAGTTTTCCGACTTTGGAAAATCGTTAAAAATAAACGAGTCGATATTTTTGCGTTATGTCAACTCGAGATGTCCTTAAAAATTATGATTTGAGTGTGAGAAGATTTTGGGGAGTAAATGAGAACATGCAATTTTGGCTCAAAAATCGTGTGTTATAACCCACGGTTTTGGATAAAAACCCTGATTTCGACAAAAAAAAAATCTCAAAACTTTACCATTGGTAAAACATGTTTTTTAAAAGGTGTTCCGATTGACTTTACTTGAAAATATTGAATCGTTTATTTTTTTAATGAATTTTCTAGTTTTCCATCTTTGAAAAATCATAAAAAATAAATGAGTCGATATTTTTGCGTTTTGTCAACTCAAAGAGTCCTTAAAAATCATGATTTGAGTGTCGAAAATTTTTGGTATAAAAATAAGAAAATGCAATTGTGGCCCAAAATTCGTGTGTTATAACTTACGGTTTTTGGTGAGAAACTATGGTTTTGGCAAAAAAAAAAAAAAAATTCAAAAATTTTATCATTGGGAAAACATGTTTTTTAAGAAGTGTTCCAACTGACTTTGCTCAAAAATCTTGAATCGTTTATTTTTTATGAATTTTCTAGTTTTCTGAATTTGGAAAATCGTAAAAAATAAACGAGTCGATATTTTGGTATTTTATCAACTCTAGAAGTCCTTAAAAATAATGATTTGAGTGTGGGAAGATTTGGTGGAAGAATGAGAACATCTAATTTTGGCCCAAAAATTGTGTGTTATATATAACCCACAATTTTGGGTGAAAAACCGTGGTTTCGACAAAAAATAAATAATATTTTTTTTCAAAAATTTACCATTGCTAATTTTTTTTAAGTGTTCGAACTGACTTTTGTCTAACATCTTGAATCTTTTATTTTTTAAAGAATTTTCAAGTTTTCCGATTTTGAAAAATCGTAAAAAATAAACGTGGTCTATATTTTTGCGTTCTGTCGACTTGAGAAGTCTTTAAAAATCATGATTTGAGTGTGAGAAGATTTATGTGAGAAAATAATAACATGCAATTTTGGCCCAAAAATGGTGTGTTATAACCTACAGTTTTTGGTGAAAAATTATGATTTTGGCAAAATAAAATTTTCTCAAAACTTCATTATTGGTAAAACATGTTTTATAAATGTATTTCAATTAACAGAACTTAAAAATCTCGAATCGTTTTTTGTTTTGAATTTTCTAGTTTTTCAAAAAATTTAGCATATGTCTCTTGCCTCATCTCACCTTATATTTTTCCTTCAAAATGAACAATGCAAATAATTATTCTCCTTGCAGATTTTTCCTTCAAAACTTTATCCCTATTCTCTTCCAATAATCAATAAACAAGTAGCCTTTAATTGATTACTTTAATTAATATGAATTTTAGTACTAACTAATTCAAAAACTAGATCATTTATACATTATATTTCAAACGCACTTTATGTGCATCATCCATACATGAGAAAATACTTCGGTGATATTAGATTCAGTCTCTAACCTCGGTGGGAATAGAACAAAAAAGAGAGAAAATAAAGAAGATATAAGCAAAAAAGAAAAGAAAAGTGAGAAACTATAAAACTCTTGAAAAATGTCTCACGTGAGTCACATGATCTAATATAACTGAATTATGGCAAAAAATAGACAGATCCCGATAATGCATTTTTAGAAGTTCGAGCCTGATTAATCACTTTTGAAAGTTATGTACACCAAAGTTTAAACCCTACTGGTAATAAAAACTTTACATATTTTATATATACATGAAAGAGAGTAATTTGTTTGCCGTAAAGTTGACATGATACCGGTTTAGACTGCTCTTCAGCAGAAGTTAAGAGTAAATTGCCCTATGCTAGTCAACAAACTAGTTACACTAGATCTGGAAGACCTATTATAGCAAGCTTAACTAGCTCGGGGCAGATGTACTGTGCATGAAACTACCGAGCAAGACCTGTGGCAGAAGTGCCACCTTCTCTGAAAAGGATCTTCGACACTGGATTCTTCCATGCTGGATTTCCCGAATTCTGACCATCCAAATGTTGACTCTCATCCTGTATAGCTCCACTCTGTCGTTTCTTCGCTTTACACCTCCCCATTTTCGATCCAACAAAGATGCCTAACTTCATGGCTGTAAATAGGCTGAATGCAATCAGAAGTGGCCTTACTGCCCAATGAAAATCCTCAAGATGTTGGTACTTCTTCACCATTCCTGGACAAGTATCAAATGTAACTGATTCAATCTCCGCAGGATCAGCCATAAAAGTTGAGTTTTCATCCCCCAAAGTCAGTATTCCTGGGAACTTCACAACAAGGCACCCATTTGGTAGGATCCACCATATCTTCCCAGTTGCCCATTTCCCTCCCCTCTTACGAGGCCATTCAAATCGAGGGCTCAGAACATTGGCTTTCAGCCTCACAAATTGACCCACACAATAGGATTCTGCCATCTGAAACTCTGAAGAATTCCCCTTCCAAAGAGTTTCCAACCCTATAATTCCAACAGCTACAGTACCATCTCGATTTATGGAATGAAGAATACCTACTGGTGAGTGTTTCTTGTATTCTTTCTTTAAGCGTACCCAATCACCAGCTGCCAAGCCAAAAGTGACCCGCTCTAGTGTTGAAACATGAACCCTTAACGGGTCATGGATTCCATGGACCCTCACCAAGACAAACCCATGCTGCTCTGTATCGCGTCCTACACCCACTACTGTGCCTTCTGGGACATCCATGTTTTCAGGTTTGCAGGAGTTTGGTGGCTTTCTGGAACGCACAATGTCACCCACTAGAAGATGATCCTTTGAAAGGAGCCACTCAGTGTAACCAGTGCTCCTCGATTTCTTTGTGATTGCTTTATTCCCAACATAAGTCCAGTCTACATCACTGGAGACTGCATTCTGCAAGCTGTTAACATGGTATCAATTAATAACAAATGGGTACAAGTTGTAAACAAGAGAGATTCTACATGCCTTATTGATTATATAACTAGCATACCAACCAAAACAACAAGCAATCATCACATAATTAATTTATTTTGATATGAAGAGGGGCCCTGATATGCATCTGCCTACTTTTGTAATGTTTACCAACCCTGTATTTGAAACATCAAGGAATGCAGAAAATGATGATATAAGAAATGTTGCCTTCACTTGGCATATATCTTTGCAGCTTGTTTTATCAGTCTTCTTCGTATACAAGTAGTCCATACAGTATTACTGCTTCAACAACCATATGCAGTGATTGCCCAACATTTCTTGCTGCTTTTGTGAAAACCAGCAACTTCTGAGGGGAATTACAAATCGTGACGTTTTTACCAAGTACATAGCACCGATACTCCATCTTATACAAACAAACATATGAGAGCATGCAACATGAGAGCCCCATATCCTAAGGTGGTCTATAATTGCCAATGCTTCAGTAGAGTAGAATAGTTGGGCAATCAGCACAAGTCTAAATATGAATCATTCTCTCTACTTATAAAAAAAGCTACTTTAGCCAATTTAAGGAGACACTGTATGCCTCTGAACCAACTCAGGACCTGAAGAGAAACATAAGAAAAGTGCAGCCTAGACGAGCACCTGCAACTACCTAGGAAGGCAACTTATTATTTGAAAAGTATTCTTTATCTCAGAAACTCAAATCAGATACACATACAGATATATACCTTTTGAAAGCATGCAATATGTCCGTTATTGAAGGACGACTCCGTAAGTCATACTCAAAGCAGCCAACAAGAATATTCTCAATTGCAGGAGGAAGGCCACAAGGTATGACTGGTTTTTCTTGCTTTCTGACAACTGAAAAGTGAATTTCATCAACATATTTTCCACACCAAGGTTGGACACCAGTCAACATTTCGACAATGATGCACCCGAAACCCCATGAGTCGGTCTCAAAGGATATTGGACCTCTTACTTCTGGTTGCCATTGTTCAGGTGCCATGTAGTTTGGAGTTCCAATCCTCCGAGTCATATCTGAGCTTACCAACGGGATGCCAAGCAATAGATAAGGAATACCAAAATCTCCTAGAATTGCTTGGTCATTTTCATTTAGAAGAACATTACAAGGTTTGAGATTAAGAACCAATATCCCTCTAGAGTGCAGTTCGGAAATCCCCATGGCCAATGCAATTACATACCTGTAACCAATAGCACAAGTAAGGACTGACCAACTAAAGCTTTGACAGTGAATAAAAATGAGCATTGTTTACTGTTTAATCAAGCCAAAAACTCACCTCGAAACATCAAGAAGTGAGAGCTTCCCTCCTTTGAGGTGAGCCATTTTGTCACCAATGGATCCCTCGTATAATTTCATGACAATGCATATCTGAGAGGACACCCCAAATTGATTTTAGCAAGCCAGACCTCACACAGGTAAGAAAATCTTCATATAGTGCATCAAATACCAAAAAAAAAAAAAAAGACTTACCTTTCCATTGATAATTGAGGTTCCATGTAGCCGACACAGACCTTCTACCCCTTGACACTTATAAAAAGCATCTTCAAGTTTATCCAAGACAGCCCTCATGCTGTCCTCTTTGATTGGATGTAGCATCTTCACAGCCACCTCATGATACTCATCAAAATCTTCAGTTGACTGATGATGGGTTGCTAACCAGACATCACCAAAGGGTCCCCTCCCAATTCTGTGTCTCAGTTTCAATTTTGCGGGTTCAATCCACGAACTTTTCTGGTCTGAAGAGGCTACAACAGTTCTGAGGCGATCAGGATTAGTATCTAAGAGCTCGTACTCAAATGAAGCTAATGGTTGAGTGGCATCAACATGTTTATCCATCCTTGATCTGCAGTGAATTGAATTGATCAATGAAAAGTTTTACATTAAAGTCACCATTGCAAATAACAGTTCAAACAAAATCATGAAAATGCAAAAAGCAATAAATCCTGTGAATCTTCTCATTGCAAGATTATTGGGGGAAATGTCAATAGAGTTCCGCCACTGAAATATTCCCTTTGTCAGAAACAGTGTTTAACAATAAACTACAATGAAATGTTAATTAGACTACGCCCTAGACTCTATCCCTTTCTTTCTTCACTCGCCTACATCTGGACTCATATTCAAAGGTGTGATTGCTCAAACTGTCCTTACTAAATATGAGTTTATGACCGAAGGATTTTCACACAAACACTAGGTGGCAGTGGCACTATTCTACCTCAGAACCAAGCCTTACACAGATAATCTTTCCAAACACTAATCAAATCGAAATCACATGCATAAAACATAAATCACTGGCGTTAGTTTTAACCAGAAAACCCAGAGAGCTAAACAGTTCAAACTGAACTACCTCACAACCAAAAGAGCTTTCCAAATCAAAGAAACTGACATGCACAAAACATAAAGATCATAGACGTTTTCATGTCCAGAAACCCAGAGAGCTAAACAGTTCAAACTGAGGATTAAAAGCACCAACACACTATTCAACACTTCATCTCCCTTCCGATTCTTCAACTTTCCCGGAAACCAAAGGGGAGTAAATGATTCCCAAGGCCCCGTTTGGTTGCCGAGAAAAAGGAGACGGACGGAAACAATTTAGCATCAGCATATGAGAAACTAATCAGAAATTGACTGTAACCCATTCACAAAAAAAACAAAGTGGGTTCTACTTCTACCCCATATGATCAATCTAATCAGACAGAGTACAAATAGCACAGACTTCAAAAATTTCTCCACCTTTCCCTTGAAATTCTTCAACGGAACAAACAAACAAATAAGCACAGAATTGGGTCAGAAGCAGAAAAATAGTACCCGCTGAAAGATTCAGACTTGAGAGAGAAAAATATACAAACGTTAGACTCGGAGAAAGCTGCAGAAAAAGGGTCAGAGAGAGAGTGGAAATGGGAAATGCAGCAGCAACAATGAACAATCTCTCTAGTCCCTTTATGTTTAGCCGGTATCGGTGGAAGTACCTGGGCCTGGGCCCCCTATCTGAATTCGGTGGAAGTACCTGGGCCTGTGTGCGAAACTACCATCTTGCCCCTCCCAGAAGTGTGCACGCCAAGGAAGTTTGTAAACTTGTTCGTCAAATCATTAATGTGGGGAAGGTTGGGGAGTTTGAGAAGCAATTGATGATGATGATGATGCTGCTATTGAATTATTGGCTGTTTAATTGTTTTGTGTGAAAAATTGAATTTGTATTGTTCATTATTTAAAGGGGATAAACGTTGTGGGTTCATGGATAGCTTACTACTATGATTTGAAGGTTTTGGATTTGACGATGATAACCTTTCTTATTAAGCTGAACAAAAACAATGTTACTTTCAGCAATGTTTGTGAAGAGTTAGGAGGAGGTTAGTTTTTTCCGTTTGGGCCTTGGGCCCACATTGTACAAAAAATAAGAGTTTTTTGGTCAAATAAGAGTTAGAAAATGATTTTTGTTTCATGTTTATTTGGCCCGAAGATGAACCGAGATTCCGAGAATGATAAATTGATTCGAAATAGAAAAGAAAATAAAACATTGAAAATGGCCTAAAGTAAACCTTTCAAAATGATTAAAAAACTTATAAAGATTTTTCTTCTTCTTCTTCTTCTTATTGGATAATTTCTCTAATTAACACTGTGAAAGTGTAAATGTAGTGGCCTTATTAAAAGTCTTGTCCGGATAAACTCAAGTGATGGGGAAAAGAGTGATGTCCTATACAAGTGAAGTGTGATTTAAAAAATACATGATATAAAAAAGTTGTGAAATATTATATGTTAGTTAGAACTAGTTTGTTCAATCAGCACTATCGACCGACCAAGTGACGAAGTATATAGTAATCAATTGATCATCCCGCTTAATATTAGGCCAAACGAATAACAACTTTGAACTAAACTCCAATCCTTTCCTTCTTGTTATAAAAAATGCAGGAGAATCTAAATACAATTCCAAGAGGCACTCTATAAAAGACCAGTTGGGACTTGAGAGTTTCAAACCTTTAAAGGGATACTTCACTTGCAAGAAAGCTACTAACGTCGATATCGCGACTAAACTAATTTTTTTGATGTATCGATACTTTAATGTGCCATAAACGAATGCTGTCCACTTAACATCCCAACCATGTTCACAGTTTCCATTGATTGCAATCCCATTCAGCTCAAAGTAGTTATAAGAAACACAGTAAATTTTCATTTAAGATACATAAACAAAAATATAATATATTACATATACATAAATATAAATAATATGATTACAGAGGAAGGACCTTCTTGACAATTTGGTCGCTGAGATTAGCAATCTGGGAGTCCAAGGCTTTCATGGTGTCCTCCTTCTGCTGCTCCAATTTATTCAAGGCCTCCTGCAACTCAGCCTCCACCTTCTTCCTCCCCTCGGCCAATTTCACCTCCACCTCCGCCTGCGTCTCCTTCTTCATCTTCGACAGCGCCGCCGATATCTCGGCCCTGGCCGCCCTCATGACCGCCACGCCCTGCTGCTCCAGCTGCTTCACCTCGGCCGACGTGTCCTTGACGCTCCCGAGCTTCTCCCTGATGGCGGCGTCTCTGTCGTCCATGAATTTCCCGAGCGGGCTGTAGTAGATCTTGTCCAGGGCCACCATCAGGAGCAGGAATTGCACGGCCTGAATCGGGAGGGTGAGGTCGAAGTCGAACAGCGCCGCCTTCTCGATCTCGGCGGCGAGCGACGGCGGGGCCAAGGAGAGCGATGTGGCGGCGATTAGGGATAGGGATTTGAGTGTGAGGGATTTGGTGAGATGAGGGAGTTTGGGGATGGAGATTTGGAGTGGGAGGAGGAGTTTGGGCTTGGAAATGGAAGGAGCGGAGGAGACGGGGACTTTGGAGGAGGCCATGATCATGTTGGCCATGGCGAGACTCTGAGACCTTCTACCTTTCTTCAATGGACCTTCTTCTTCAATGGGGTTTGGGTATTATGGGTTTGTGTGAGTGGAATTAATGTTGGCGAGGTTGGTTTATCCAATCTCATTCTTCGCCACACATTTCGGTATGAGCAAGGAGACTGTCACTCTCCCACACGTGACATACGTGTGCACGATCATTTTCTTTCAGTACAAATTAGTGACAATTAAGAAGCATTTTGTTTAGTTAAAAAAGTCGCATTTCCCGGGTTCCAAAATTCTTTAGAAACACACACAAACTTTTTCAGATCCCAGTGGGCAGTGGCTATGCCTGGGGAACAAGCATAACCTCTTGTACATTTTCCTCCTCCTACAGGCTACAGGTGACACTGTGACAGTGGCAACCTCGAGTATGGTAACCACTCTCCCAGTAAGCTAGGGAACCCTGTCATCATCACAATCCAGGACCCTTGGATTCTCAATGTCATCACAATCCTAGCTTCCTCGTGCTCACTCTGTTCTTCCTCGTCAAAACTAAAAGACCTGCATATAACCACCCACAGCATGAATGAAAAAGACAAGACGACTAAGCAGGCATTGCTCCAACACAGGGAATTGCCTAATGAATTAGCTATTATGGAGTATGGACCACCACTATTAATAACAAACTCAGAATATCACTTAGCCTTCCTTGTTCACTAAATAACAGTGCCCGAATAAAGGAGGAATATGATTTAACTCTGATTTTGATCAAGGAGAAACTTAAGCTACTGCTGATCAAGTACCTAGCTTTCTTCTTTACATCATCAATCTCCATACTTTGTGTTAAACCATATGTACTGCCATATTTTGGATATAAGGTCGCAGGCACATATATGAAGCAATGAATTGAATATTACAATATTTATGAAAAAAACTAAGTTAAAGACTAGAAGAACCAATAAAACATGAGCATTCCCTACTTTCCATTTTAAGCCAACAAAAATATTCACAGCTTTTGGAATACTAGTGCAAGCTATTTAACTATTTCACTTAATAAAACTCAAATGTGTGCATATCATTGATAGCTTCTACTTAATAATAAAGGCAGATAAAAATGAAAGAAGACTGAAGCCTAATATATATCCTGTTATTAAAGCTAGTTGATTAACTTACTGAATAGACTATAAACTCAGATAGAATGACTGTATCAATAACACAATGACAGAAATGACCTTAATTCATAAAGATTAAAAAAAAAATGGAACCATACACAATTAGTTAAGCATTGAGTCAGCGACTTAACAACTCAATTCATGATAAAGAACATAGCAAAAAGTGAGAGGAGAGACCTGGTTCTGTTGTGGCTTTGAAGGAACTTAAAGGAGCCAAGTAGATAGCATATGCCATTATTGAAGAATGAGGTAGCAACTAGCTTAGCACCACCAGTCTAAAGACTAGACATGTGGCTGAGGTCTAGCCCCAGAATACCAGATTCATTGTCTTCAAGGACTCATTTGTGTTACGCTTATCACCTTCTTTCTACTATATATAGAAAGCAAGTTAAACAGCAGAAGGCATAAATCTTGTAGGATATAGATAATTAAGCTTATATCTGTAATATATAAATTGTGCTCATTAATTGCAGCAAAAGAAACTCCATAACCAATTCTTCTGAGGCTATATATAAGAAGATATATATACAAGTAGTAGTGTCTGAAATAATTCTAATCAAAAGACTCAGTTTCTATTCATCCCTTAATTAGCTGCATAAATAAATGGTGAGCAGTTATTAGTTGCTAGCTAGCTAGATTTCTTCGGTCTGAGGAGTGAGGAGTACTGTAAATGATCTTAACATTATATATTTTGTTGCAGGAGCTCTCCTTAATTGGCTTTCTGTTTCTGGTTATTGCTTCAACAGCTATTGTTGGCATTGGATATGGCCAAAATGGCATTTTTGATGTGCAAGATTTTGGTGCGACTGGGAATGGCCTAGATGATGATTGTCGAGTAAAATTTTTTGAATCCCCTCTCGTCTTTTCTTGCGCTTTTAAATCATATATGTCAAGAATTGTATACATATTGTGTACATTTTTCAATTCTTTTTTCATATATATACTGTATTCGCGTGAGATATGATATGAGTTAATAACTAGCCAACTAGGTATGATATTCGAGTCAATATATTGGGCTCACTATGATGTCTAACGTATATGTATACAAGTCTTTTCTGATGGCCTGACAAAGAGCATGTGGAACTGTTGGAGAAACACAAACCCTATACATCCCACTAGGAAGAAAATACAAGGTGAAACCAGTGAGATTCGATGGTCCTTGTAAGTCGAACAACATTATAATTCAGGTAAGTTCATTGGTTTTATTCTGTCTTTTCCCCCCACAGACCATCCCATTAAGGAACATGCATGGGGTCTTATCATTTCTTATGGTTTGCACCAAATCAAAGAACGAACATATATATATGTCACAAACAATGATTTTTGTTTTTACGTTAATATTGTAAACTGTGATCAGGTTGATGGAAGCAATGAGGCTCCTTCCAGGATTGGTGAGTGCATAGGGTGTGAATCGGGATGCTGGCTGTGGACTTCCAAAATGTGAAGGGTCTAACCATTAAGGGAGCAGGACTTATAGATGAAACAATGTATCTTCGTGCTTGCATGGGCTGGTTTTTCCATCGAACTATATACTGTGTGTAAGTGCCTCGACGAGTTGATATTGAGCGCCAGAACAACCTTAATCAGATGAATTGATTTTTGATATTGAATCAAATATCTAGTTGAAGCTGTGACTAAAAAATTCTGCTAGTTGAGAAGAACAAACTGCAGAGAGTTGAAGAAGGCAGAGAGGAGAAAACAAGAACAAACTGCAAAGGAAAGAATAACAAACTGCAATGAGGCCAACCAAAAACCCTTCATTATCTAACACAAATTAAGCTCCAACCTTCTCTCTGTTTCTCTCTTCCTCTGAAAACCATGGAGACCCTGTACTTTCTTAAGTTCTGGAAACCCAAACCTTCTCTCATCCCAATTCCTAGTCCTTGGATTCAGATAAGACGTAAGAGAATGTTTTCAATTGTCCAAAAAAAAAAAAGAGAATGTTTTCAAGCACAAAGTAATAACGAATTAAGCAGTTAAATTTCTCCACCACATAGACCCTCTTGCACCGTACCTCTGCCTTCAGCAATAACTAGTTCTTTTGGAAGCAGTGTATCTGACATGAAACTCAAGAGGCAATTGCCTCGGGCCCAAAATTTAGAGGGCATCAAATAAATTTTTTATATCCTTTTTATGTGTGTGTATGTATATATACATCATATATTACTATATATATATACTATATACCTTATATACTACATACTATATATATACAAATTTTTTATATCCATTTATGTTTGTGTGTATATATACACTATTGTATAGTGTATACGTATATATATACTATATATTACTATATATATACTACATACTATATATATACAAATTTTTTATATCATTTTTTGTTTGTAATATCTTCATGAGCGCTACAATCCCCCCGCAGTGCATAAAGACCTGAAATCATCTAACATTCTTCTGGATTCTAATTTCAATGTTAAGGTTAGATCCTTATACAAGTTTTTTTTTAGTACCATAAAATTTTTCTTATCTAATTATTTTTGCGTGATTTTAGCTTTCAGATTTTAGTCTTGCTGTTACTTCGGGCAAGAATAAGGAGAACAAAAAACTACCAGGAAATTTGTGTTATGTAGCACCAGAGTATAATTTGGATAGTATGTGAGATTTGATATGACTATTGCATATACTAAATAAGTATTTATATCCTTGTTCCTTGTTAGTTATTGTTGTTCTCCTAAGAGATGTTATTTATAATTTTTATACTATTGTATACTATATATATACACTATACACTATACACTATATATTACTATATACACTATATACTATACAGTATATACAATTAGTATGTGTATAGTAATATATAGTATATAATATATATACTATTTTTTGTTGGCAAATATAATATATATACTATAGTATAGAATATATAGTGTATATATATAGCTACGGTACGACCTAATATGATTTTTTTTTTGTTTGGAACATTTCATCTTTATTAGTTTTGATTATAATATATATTATTTTGGAAATTATGTTTCATATTTTTTTTAATTTGTGTTGATTATTTTATTACGGTCAGACCCGTATTTGATATAAAACTCAAAAGGCTACTGCCTTGGGCCCAAAATTTTAGAGGGCACCAAATAAATTTTTTATATCATTTTTGTGTGTGTATGTATATATACATCATATATGACTATATATATACACTATATACCTTATATACTACATACTATATATATACAAATTTTTTATATCCTTTTTTGTTTGTAATATCTTCATGAGCACTACAATCCCCCCGCGGTGCATACAGACCTGAAATCATCTAACATTCTTTTGGATTCTAATTTCAATGCTAAGGTTAGATCCTTATGCAAGTCTTTTTTGAGTACCATAAAGTTTTTCTCATCTACTTATTTTTGTGTGATTTTAGCTTTCAGATTTTGGTCTTACTGTTACTTCGGGCAAGAATAAGGAGAACAAAAAGTTACCAGAAAATTTGTGTTATGTAGCACCAAAGTATAATTTGGATGGTATGTGAGATTTGATATGACTCTATTGCATATACTAAATAAGTATTTATATCCTTGTTTCTTGTTGGTTATTGTTGATTTGTTGTTCTCCTAAAAGATGTTGTTTAGAATTTTTATACTATTGTATAGTATATATATATATATATATACTATACAATATATACAATTAGTATGTATATAGTAATATATAATATATATACTATAGTATATAGAATATATAGTAACCGCAAGCGACCCAGCGCCCGACGCCGCCATCAACCCAATTGCCGTCCTGCTTGCCGATTGATTTGCGAGCTGGTCACCTCCATCCTGTGTCTGGGGGCAATAACAGCATTCGTGGTCTCTGTGACTCTACCTCCCAAAGCCCAGGAGTTACGTGTGGCGGCCATAAAGATTTCGGGGACTCCCAATATCTCAGTCACAATGAAAGTAAGGATCACTTTTTTTTTTTTTTTGAAAAAGAAAACATTTGACCTCCATTGCAAAAATATTCCGTTGTTGAACAAATCAAAGATGACCGGAGAGGTTGTTTGCAATGTAGCTGGTGTTTGAAAGTCTGGCATTGGGCGGTCAACTATGATTCACAGTTTGACTATTTGAGTGTAATTTTGTTTTGTTACGGTACTCAGTCAATGTATTTTTTTTGGTACACAATTAATTAAAAAATTATTTACTAGAACAATGATATTCTCTATCTCTCTCAAGAAAATTTTCTTTGTCTTTCTGAAAGGGACTAAGGGGAGATTGAATCATAAAGGCCAATCTTTGTTAAATGGCTAGTGTGGAAATCGAGAAGGACAAGGAAGAATAGGATCAATGAACCTGCTACTAGGGGTGGCCTTTTGGGAACCGAAAACCGATAAACCGCACCGAACAAATAAGAATTAACCGAAACTGAACCGAACCGATGCTTGCGGTGCGGTTTTCGGTTAGTGCTTATGATAAACCGAAAAAACCGAACCGAACCGATACTTAGTTAAAAGTAATATTTTTATTATAAGAGGTTAATTCCTCTTAATTTTCATTTTCTATTATAGGCTCTCAAGTAGTAGAATACTATAATTCTTACATGTGCTTAATTTTCTATTGCTACTTTTAATTTATTTAAGTTTTAGCTTAATTTTAATTGTAGTTTTCTTTGTTTATTCTTATTTTTTATTTCTTGTAGATTTAAAATATGGAGTAAGATATAATATATATTTAATTTCTCTTATCTTGTTGGCATTTCAATGCATGTTTTTTGGTTCACATTAAAATTGTGGATATTGTTGTTGTTTAGTTAATTACTAATGATATAAATAAAAATTGAAGAAGTAATTTTTTGATAAAAATATGAGTCAACTTATTAAAGTCAATGCAGTTTATATTAACCGAAACCGAATCAAACCGAACCGATATGCTGGTTAACCAACCATTGGTTAACCGAATTTTTCGGTGCGGTTTTAATTAGTACCAAAAAACCGAACCGATGGAACCGAGTCCACCCTACCTGCAAAGTGGTTATCAAATATTTAAACAATAATTTTAGCGTCAAAATCATTAGTATCAGTATTATTTTGGTTTGGAATTTATTTATTTTTGCGCAATGAAGATAAATGGTGCCCTGGACTCGGTGGCACCTGATTTACCCATCTGCGACTTAAACCTCTCTTCCCATTAATTCTGAACCATCCGTTAAAGATGATGACATCGACTAACTCCACCGTCGTCTCCCTTCTCTGCTCCACAACCTCTTCCTTCCCTCCCGCCACCGCCAATTCTCTCTCCCGCCACCGATGCAGCAGCGTCTTCAGGTAACTTGGATTCCGCGTTTGGTTGCTTAGAAAATGAAATGGGATAGAATTCGATTGTTGAATGCAACAAATACTCGATCTTTACAGGTAAAGATCAGATTTTGGGAAGAAGAAGGAGGAGGTGTATATGGCTCAACCTCAAGGTTTTGTTGACCGTGAACATCCAGATTATGTATGCCTTCTAAAGAAATCTCTCTATGGTCTTAAGCAAGCTCCACGAGCATGGAATGAGAGATTTACAAGTTTCTTGCCAAGCTTAGGATTCTCTCCTTCCCATTCTGATCCTAGTCTGTTTGTGAAACATTCTGATAATGGTATGGTGGCGTTGTTATTGTACGTTGATGATATTGTTATCACAGGCTCCGATACTAAAGGAATTCATGAGGTTATTTCTGAACTCAGTTTGGTATTTGACATGAAAGATCTGGGATTCTTGTCATACTTTCTTGGTCTAGAAGTTACAAAGACTAAGAAGGGTTTGTTCTTGTGTCAAACCAAATATGCTAAAGACTTGCTGATTAAGACAGGAATGGACACGATAAGGGCATGTAATTCACCTTGCTTGTCTCACAGTCAAATGACCAAATACCAAGGTGTTCCTCTCTCTGATCCAACTTTATATAGGAGTATTGTAGGAGCCTTACAGTTCTTAACTTTCACAAGACCCGACATTGCCTATGCTGTTAACACAGTTTGCCAATTCATGAATGCTCCTACTGATGTTCACTTTGCTGCAGTAAAAAGAATTTTGAGGTACTTGCAAGGTTCTATCCAAAAAGGTCTATCATATAGTTCTACTGGAGCTCTGAACAATGCAGTGAATATAAAGGCTTACTGTGATGCTGACTGGGCAGGAGAAGTGATTCAGAAACGATCAACAACAGGCTTTATAGTCTATCTTGGATTATGTCCTATATCTTGGCAGTCGAAGAAGCAAGGAAGTGTTTCTCGGAGTTCTACCGAGTCTGAATACCTAAGCTTAGCAAACACTGTTGCAGAGATAAGCTGGGTTCGCCATCTCTTGTGTGATTTGAAAATTCAGATTCCAAGTGCTCCTCTCCTTAAGTGTGATAATCTCAATCTCTCTGCATTGGCATTAGCTTCTAATCCAGTCTTCCATTCTCGGATTAAGCACTTGGATAATGACTTCCATTTTGTCAGAGAACGAGTACAACGAAATGATTTGCTCCTTGAGTATGTGCCAACTACAGAGCAGACAGCTGATATTTTGACAAAAGGCTTGCCTTCACCGCTGTTTTTGGCTCACTGTGTCAACCTCAAGCTCTCTACCCTAGCTGGGGTTGAGGGAGGGTGTTAGAAATGGTGATATTCTCATTTCATTTCTCAGAAGCTTCGAGAAGTCTATGGCCACGTGTGCCTTTCTAGCTGGCTACAGCTGTTTTCTGTTATTAGCCTATTTCGTATTGTTTAAGTTGTAATTCCTTGCTTAGCCTTCTTAATCTTGTCTTTCTGAAAAACTATAAATAGCTGATGATGTTCTATGTTTGTTAATTGAGATTTACTAATAGAAAACGGAGTGCTTCTTCTCCAAAGGTCTCTCTCTCTGGTTTGATTTCCTTTTTCGTAATCCTAGCTCAGATCATGATAGCCATGGCTATTAACAGCCACATTGCCGGTGCTTCTTCCTTTCTCGAAATGCATGGATTCGGCCAAGGCGGTAGAGTGAATCAAACAAAACAAAAACCCCCAATCTTAAATTCTCCATCATCGATCTTGTGGATATTAGTATGTGGAAATAAAGCAATCACTTAGTTTTTGTCTGTGAAATTTGAAAGGTCGGAGACGAATGGATATGGGGTCATGAAGGAGGAGATTAGGAAAGTGGATGTAGTAAAACAAGGTATCTATCTTCTGTTAGTCAAAGTTTCAGTAGTAATGGATGTTTTGGTGCTGTTCTAACATTTTCCGGATGTTTTCGAGATTAGTGTCCTGGGCAGACATGATTGCGGTGGCTGGAGCTGCAGCGGTTTCACTATGTGGAGGTCCAACTATCCAAGTTGCATTGGACAGACTAGACTCAAAGTAAGCTAAGAAAAGAAGACAACCTCATGCTTCAGATGCTTCAGTTTAAGTAATTCAATTGGCAAGTATGCTTACATCACTTGACATACAAGGATTAGAAAATAGAGTTAAAAGAACTCCAAGTCCTGTCTCACTGCAGCATTAATATGGAGCATCAATCTGATGCTAAAAAAACAAAAAACAAAATTTCAAAGTTGGTGCGTAGATGTGAATAGCTTTTTCAATCTATCTCGGTCATTTTTTTTTTCAGGGAGCTTGATCCTGAAGGAAAACTTCCTGAAGAAACTCTTGATGCTTCTGGTCTCAAGCAAAGATTTCAAACAAAAGACTTATCGTGAGTTCATATATGTTAAAGATTCGTTTTCCAATTTCCAGTCTTCATTTTTTTTTTGGCGATCTGAAAAGGAATTCCCCTTATTCATTAGTAATATAATAAGATAAGGAAGGTTGCTTACATATAGAAGATCCAATTGAAGACGGTAAAAGGTTGAGATTGATGATTGATGATTGGTGAGAGGAACAATATGTTATGAAAAATGGTGGAAGAGTCTTATGTTAGTTGTTGAGTTAAAGTTAAATTACAATCTAGTTATTGGATTATATAAACCATTTAACTTTAGACAGAAAGACACATAGACGAATCAGTCGACAAATTTTCAACTCAATCCAACGGTTGAAAAGAGAGAAAAACTGATTCGAATCCTATTTTGCGTAGGCATATTCATGAAGTTTGGTGGCTGTGGAACGGTGGAGCTGATGCACGGCAGCGGTGGTACACGGCGGCTACAAGGGGGATTGCGGCAGCGGTTATGATGTGTAGCCGACGGTGGAGCAACGCGGTGAGCCTAGGGTTTTGGTTCTAGGGTTAAGACGTGTAGCAGTAGGCATGCTGAATATTTGATTTTTGATTCAGGGTTAGAGGCTCGTGCTGATAACGTGTTTAAGAATAACTGAAAAGTAAAGACAAGAGAGAATTGCGTAGAAATAGAATGATTTTATTAATGAATATGGTAATTGGAATCCCTATTCAATACATAATCCATAATCCCATAGGATTTACATTCCGTATTCCATACATCTTAGAAGATTCTCCTAGGTTAACTAAGCACACACAAAGTAGATTTCCTTCAACAATTTATAAATTATTTTGTGTTTTGAGCCCAAAATAACTTCAGCCTGGACTGTTCATGAATTGATAAATTAATGGGCTAGTCTCAAAGGCCCAAACCTATTCTCTTGGAGAGCGACATGGCGGCGGTTAGGGATAGGGATTTGAGTGTGAGGGATTTGGTGAGAACAGGGAGTTTGGGGATGGAGATTTGGAGTTGGAGGAGGAGTTTGAGCTTGGAAATGGGGGAGGCGGAAGGTGCGGAGGAGACGGGGACTTTGGAGGAGGCCATGGCGAGACTCTGAGACCTTCTTCAACCTTCCTTCAATGGGGTTTGGGTTTTGGATTTGGTTTTGGTTTGTTTGATATTGTGGATTTGTGTGAGTGGAATTAATGGTGGAGAGGGTGGTTTATCCAATCTCATTCTTCGCCACACATTTTGGTATGAGGTTCTGATATGAGCAAGGAGACTGGCACTCTCCCACACGTGACATACGTGTGGACGATCATTTTCTTTTGGTAAAAATTAGTCACAATTAAGGTCAAATGATCATTTTGTTTAGTAAAAATTAGTGCAAGTCGCATTTCCCGGGTTCCAAAATTCTTTAGAAACACAAACTTTTTCAGATGGGCAGCAAAGAAGAACTGAAGATCCCAGTCCCACAGAGAGAAGTGGCCATACATTTATACATTGATAATTTCCCGAGCGCTAATCTGTTCTCCAAGTATCCCTCCGACCATAGCGTTTATCGCGTTTCTCAAAGCAAAGCCCGAAAATCTTCCTAAAGCCAAACAACAACCCAGTGGCTATGCCTGGGGAACAAGCATAACCTCTTCTGCATTTTCCTCCTCCTACAGGTGACAGTGACAACCTCGAGTATGGTAACCACTCTCCCAGTAAGCTAGGGAACCCGGTCTCACTGTGTTCAACGGAAACTTCATCATCACAATCCAGGACCCTTGGATTCTCAATGTCATCAGAATCGTAGTATACCCTGTCATTCTGTCCTTTCCCTTTGTCCTGTTCTTCCTCGTGGTCACTCTGTTCTTCCTCGTCAAAACTAAAAGACCTGTATATAAATACCCAATTCAACCACCCACAGCATGAATGAAAAAGATACAAGACAACTAAGCAGGCATTGCTCCAACATATGAACCCAATACACAACAGGGAATTGTAGTAGTTTCATATTTTTCAGCTAAAGTAGAATAAATACAGAGAGCCTCACCTCCTGTGTTGTTTGGCGCCATTGAGCCTTTTTGATTGCTTCTTTGTCAGGATGTAGCTGATAGAAACATGCCGAACAAAATGAAGCTGCACGATTCAAAAAAGGCTATTTGAGATAAAGGAAGAGACTTCCAATAAGAAATAGCGACTCACAAAGAAATTTTTTATTCACAGTGACAAAGGAGACAAATGCCAAATGTTAACGGATAAAGGTGGGGGTTTATAGCTCCAGTGAAAAGCTCTTTACTACACTACTCATGGCAAGAGCTGAGAGCTGGGCTTTTGTTCCCCTCCCCTGAATCCAAGAAGAAAAAAAACGAGGATGGGGAAGAACAAAAATATATCCAAAGTCAAACACGAGTGTGAGAGGAGTGGGAAGAGAAGAACAGCAGTATGTCATTCATCAACAAAGAATGTGCCTTGCCTTAGGAAAATCAAGTAAAAACAGGCCAAAACACAGAAGCCTTAATAAGATTACTTGTCAAGAGACTATTACTAGATGGTTCAACGAAGCTATAAACAGGCCATAGAACCTAGAGTTCATATAATAATTGAAACTATATCTGGATTACATCTTGATGAACCACAAGTATCTGCATATGATTGCTCCAACCTAGTTATGCACTGAAAATTGAAGGAAGAAAAAAAACATAAATGCCAAGGAGCTATTTAAGACAAACATTCAATGTTATTACACCTCTAAATTACAGACATGCATCATGCCAGCGAGGGTGTCCCAAAGTCCCAGTCATCAATTTCAAGTACACCATATCAGCATAAGAGTGACAAACTTGCATAATAGATAATTTTAAAAGCCTCAAGGGACCTGCCATAAACCTGATCGCCATCTTTGATCCCATAGTCTCTGATATGGTCGGTTTCAATGAGTAGCTTCTGACCAGCATAGCCCAAGCAGAAATGTCCCCAAACGTGTGGCCTCCATGAACCATATTTAAACAAGAAAAATAATCAAGTGTTAAAAAATACATGCTAAGAGTCTGACGGTGCAATGGGACTACAAATCAATACAATTTTTCATGGAAAATGAACCACTTTAGGTATATTTCATAGAACAGATATCCTGAACTTCATTTCTGACTTCTGAGTGCTAAACAAAGTTCTATGGTTATATAAATTTTTTCTATTACTGCAAAATATACAAATAATGATGTGAACATACCATGATATCTTTCCAGGTCCCTTCCGTGGCATGTGACTGAAAACCGCCTCGACCGCCTGCTTCAGTTCTGAAACAGTGGCTGTCTTGGGAACTTCAATATCTGTGTATAAGTCATGCAGATCCTTATACATTGCGAAAATAAGAGAAAGAAATCAAAACAGGAAAAAATATATATATATATATATATTGATTCATCAAAATCCTCAACGAAAAGAGAGCAGACATCGTAATCTTGATTCATAAGGCTGACATTCTACATTGCCTCAATTTTCCCAGGAACTAAAATAGCAGCAATTATACAATAAAAAGAGATACCTTGATGATATAATTGGAAACAATTAGCACAACACCAGGGTGAAAATATCTACATGTTTCCAAATTTTAACTCAAAAAAAAACGATGAATGATTTTGTTGGGAAGCAAACAACAGGAGCAATGCAGGTGAGAAGTTGAAAGATTACCGAAGCTAGAGCCATCCAATTTGAGAACGGAGAGGTTGAGCGGCTCCTGAGGCAGCGCCGAATAGGAGAAGCTCTTCCGCGAAAGGCCGTCGATGAGCAGCAGCGGAGAGAAGGGCAAAGAATGAGAGCGGCGAGGCCGTTCAACGGAGAACCTAGGGGCAAAATCGTCATCTTGGATGTTCAACGCGCTATAAGACATAGCTGAAGTTCAGAGAGAAGGAACCCGAACGCTCTCAAGTCTCAACCCATACGATCGAGCGAGCGAGCGAGCGAGGTTATAGAAAAGAATTGGAAAGCACAAAATTTATATATATATATATATATATATATATATAGAGAGAGAGAGAGAGAGAGAGAGAGAGAGATTCCTATCGGAGACGAACACGCATTGTGAATGTGAAATTTACAACAGAAAATTGTGAATTGTTGGAGAATGGTAGGTAGCTTCTGGGTTAGGGTTTGGCTTTTGGGGAAGCTGTTTCGGAGCTTGTGTCGGAGGTAATTCCAGAGAGAAGAGAAGAGAATAGAATGAAAGAGAGAGAAAAAGAGGGAAAGAGGAGTTTCTCTCTTTCCCTCTCTTTTTTATTTGTGGGGTTTCGCTTCGCTTTGGCCTTTGGCCTTTGGCGACACAGAACAAGAGAGGAGGGGGGAGGAGGGGACGACAGTTAATACACAATTTACTTTTCATATTCGCACCATTAACTGTCTCACGCGCCTTCTCCACTCTCCACGTTTCTATTTTAAAAAATACCACTAATTAATTATTTTCTACTGTCACAATAATTTTACTGTGCCATTGTAATTTTTCCTC
This sequence comes from Rubus idaeus, assembly GCA_030142095.1. NCBI lineage: Eukaryota > Viridiplantae > Streptophyta > Magnoliopsida > Rosales > Rosaceae > Rubus > Rubus idaeus. Next base: position 30,175,236 of record CM057966.1, read on the forward strand.
TCCTTTTTTTTTTCACAAATATCTGATTTTTTTAACTAAAAGTTACTCAAATACAAAATAATCCAAACTCAAACCTCATTCACAACTTGAAAGGGAGTGAAAATTACAACTTTCAATAGTTAGTTGATACGTTGTGTATCAACTTTATACGAAAATTCTACCACACCCAGAGTATGGTAAAAGGTCCTATACTACTATGGGAGATTATGCCAAGACAAGACAATGTAGGATCCGTATAATGGAAGTGTTATTGTGAGAAATTTGATGTATAAACCATTGTATGCAAGAATTTTGCCACCCTTATATTTTGCAGCCAGCGCATGACTGAGGTCTGTATGTTATGCCTTGATAAGAAAAAAAGTCACCAAACAACTATTTTAAGAGGATATATGAATGGACAATCTGTGGTTCATAGATTTGACCCACAACTTCTCTCTTCAAAATTTGAGTATATAATGTGTCTGGAACAATATTGGAGAAGAAGAGAGCATCATATACAATGTCAAGCCTAAACATATTAGATCAGCAGGCAGCTGCCAGACATAAATTGCTACCATTGTTTCTAATTCCTACTCTGTAGAAGAATAAATACACAGGCAAAAGAAGCAGGCCTTGTTTCGAGTTAATAGTTGAATCCACTGACCACTGAGCAGAAACCAAAATTGGAGCAGGAACAAGGGTAAAGGCAGCAACTAATCATCCTCAATGGAGAAAAGTAGCCATTCGTTGAATATGTTACTTCCCTACGAGCTTATAATAGGCATACAATCCAGAACCAAGAAAACCGAGACTTTGCCCAATAACATTCAACTGCATATACAAAAACATTTTCAGTTTCCATTCAAAGAAAAAAAGTAAACGCTTTATTTTTAACAGTTTTGTTTCACGGTCGGGATGAGAACAGTTTACACTTACAATATCAAATGGAAGGCCACCAAATACCATCCAGCCAAGTCCAATGGTAAAAAAATCCTATACCAGTATAATAACCAGAAAATGTAAAAGCCTGAATAAAGAACTAACAGATAAAGTAACAAAACATTGTACACAGGCTGCTAAATTATGTAGTAATAAATTTAGTTGATACAAACCTTCAAGTTACCGCAAATTGTCTGCGTAAGTGCTGAATTTAGAGTTGTATTAAGAAATATAGAGTAATTCAGGAAGAATGCCAGTACACAGGAACAGAGCAAGACAACCTGCCAAATTGAGGGAAAAGGAATCAACAATATATCTCAATCAAAACCCTCTGAGTTACTTGGAAGTTGTACTCAAGCAGTACAAGAAGCAAAATACGCATGATATACTTTAATCTGTTCCTGTGATGTCAGTTGAATCCATGTGATGCAGACAATCTTACAGCGAATATGTAAATGCTACTTATAAACTGTTTCAATACTCATTCTGTATGATCATAATTTAAACCAGTCAGAGTGCTGAACATGACAAGATAAATCTATTGTCCAACCCACATGACATTCAGGCATAACCTCAATGTATCCAACGATTTGGTAGCTTTGTTTCAAGTCCAAGTTCAATTGAGCAACAAGGTAATATTCAAAGCAGTAAGTATATAGTAATTAGTAGAGAAGAGTTCTGTTGGTGAAGTAGGTACCATAAAACCAGGTGACAGCAGATAAGGAAAATCTAATGTCGTCTTCAGGTCACCATGAATAAAAGTCAAAAGAAGCAAAGCTGGGCCACACGTGACTCCTATCAGAGAAAAACAGTATCACTTTATGTCAGAATGGGAATTAAATTAATTAAGTTTCTAATCATGTGCAGAAGCAAAAATATCCAAAGGGCATGAGTTGAGCTGGGATTTTTTATCTTACCATTACACCACATAAGGCCAAAGCTATTAAGGCCACTGGATTTCCCTGATAAAGAGAACTTAGTAATCAATATCTTAAAAACTGTCAAGCTAGTAAAGAGGACATGCAGTAAAAGATTTCCCAAAAGGATCAAATGTTAAAGTACTACCAATACGGGCTATGGTTGCAAGATATACTGCTGTTGTGATGTTGGATAAGAAGACAATAGCATAGCCATAGGCATCAAATGACAAATCCCGAGATCCAGCAATAAATGCGCCAAGAACGATCAGTCCAACACTGATAACAACCTTAAAAATTTCAGTTAAATGAGGAAATCAGGTAGATGGCCAATAAAGTAAAATCTATCTAACAAAACATTACAACCCTCAATTTTTCTGCAATCTACCGATCATGAAATTAATCTAATGCAGCCACAGGCACGTAAAGTTGCAAAAGAAAGAAGAATAAGGAAAGATTTGAGAAAGTCAGACTGTTGAACACAAAGCTGGATCCGACTCATGCAGGGATCTAGGGACCCCAACTAGAACCTTACGGAGTCATGCAGTAAGCACTCATTCATATTTTTTTATCTCATTTACTCTATGACACAATATAATATAAAACACTAAAATATTAGATATAATGGTTTGATCAAATGTACAAAAAGAAAATAGAGAAAAACAGTGTTGAGGTACTTATTGAAGTCCCCATAACACATGTTTTCATCTCCTAAGAACCTGAAATAAGACCAAATTTCTTAATTGTTAGACCAACTGTGAACTGCTGTAATGCAGATACATTTACATCTTATCCACTCTCACCTCTCCATATCTAATTTACCGGCTTAAAGAAGACCTTAGTTAAGAACTTTAGGGAAGAAGTATGTATGTATGCAGATGTTTGTAGAATCTGTTTTTTTTTTTCCACTATATTCATGAATATACGTGTGTAGAATATTTCTTTGTTTCTTCTTTTTCTTTTCTTCACAAACATAAAGAAAAGTACCAACAGGTCAGCTTTCAGAACTTTCATCCAATCAAAACGAAAAACATGCATTTTTTTTAATGTACACCTAGAAGAGCACATCATATCTACATTAGTGACATCAGCATAGACAAAACATATTACATACAAATGGCCCATTTACCTTCCAACAATAGGAGATGTATATCTCTGCCCAGCCAATATATACTCCATCACCATTGTAAATACTACTGTAGTCCTCCTGAGGGTGGTGTACATGGGGACATTTACTCCACGGACAGACTCCATGGAGGCTAGCTTTCAAGGACAAATAAATAAATGGGCAGACATTACTATACAAATATAACTAAGAAAACTATTAATCAAAAGAAAATGTTCAGCATTAAATTAAAAATATTTACCATGTATAGCAAATAGGCTCCAGCAAGAGGAAAGGTTTTCTTCAATGTCTTTAACGGTACAAATGTTGTTGTGTTGTTGTCAGAAAAGGACAAGGATTCCCCAACAGTGAAAGTAATCATCTTCCAGCGTCTCAAGATATAAAGAAAACAACATGAACATATCATCTGCAGTTGCAACCAGATATTCAAATATCTTTGGTGTTTTATTTTTTTGATTGTTAGCTTTCAATGCGCAAGCCATACCAGGATTTTATGCATGAAAATCGTAACAAAACCCTATTAATTTTTTAGTTTCTGTGAGCATATAACTACGCAGAAAAACATATCATGTTTTAAAATGCCAAAAAAGAAAATAATCAAGCACACTGGAGATCTTCTGGAGGTCAGTATTGGCTGTTTGAGTTTGCTTTGCAGAAAATAAACAAGAATGAAACTCAGTTTTAGACCGCTCCATCAAAAATTCAATCCTTTTTGGCCTATTCCAGGCTGTTTGGCCCAGCTAATTTATTGCTTATCTAGTGAGAATTGCAAAGCCGATGGAATAACTTATACCTCATATGAACGAAAGGATGATGTTCCTTAGAGAAACACTAATTTAATTCCCAAGTAGGCTGCCTTAAAATAATTTACATTAGAACACAGCACAGGAAAGCTGACAGTATACATCAATACGCTAAAAGATGAAGGCCGTTGTTCGGATGACATTTAGGACATACCTGAAAGAGTGTGATGACATTTGCACTAGGGAATTGATAAGAAGAGAGAGCTGCTTTGTTGAACATCACCAAGAGCACTACGGAACGAAATAGGAACACTTGAGCATTTAAACAATATCAAAACCACTAGCAGTGCTTTCAATCTAAAATTCCACAACACTAGCCATCGCACCATGCCAATTTCGCAGTGGAATAAAAACACAGATTCCTACCAACTATAAATAAACAAGCTAAGAACAAAAACATAACACTAACAGCCTTGTAATAGCAAGAAATTCAAATTAGCAAATGAGGCATACAGAGCCTTCCGATTTTCTTCAGGATTCTGATTTCCACCTCTCAAAATTTAGAATTCTAATTGTTATGAATCAAAAGCTTATAAAATAGAAAAGGTCCGTTGTTCACCTGCACAGGCCATGTAAGAGATGGCCGCATAGGCTCCACGTCTGGTCATGGCCGATCCTTTGAAGAGCTTCTCCTCATCACCGTCGTCGTCGCCTCCTCCGATGAGTCTGTCTCTCTCTTGGTCCCGCGGAGGATCCGATACCGGCAGCATCAAATTCTTGCCCGAACCCGACGCCCTCACAGGCATCGCTAAGCTCTCTGTCTCCGTCTTTGTGATCGGTGACTTCAACGGGAAGAGCCTTTTTGTTGTTGGCAATTAGAGAAATAAAACTATTCAATAACGAATTATTCGGTTCAAATATGGGGGTTATGTGAGTGGAAGCTTTATCTGGGGCGGGTTGAAATGGGCCAGGTCCGGTTATGAAATTTTTGGTGAGAAAGTTCGGTCAATTGGTCCCGACCCTAATAAATAGCGGATCCGGTTCTATCCGAGGCTATACGGGTCGCCTCGGTTCAAATTTGGGCCTCCGTCAAGTCAATGGACCTTTTTGGTTTTCTTTTGCCAATTTAAAGAGGTAGTTGACCCGGCAATGCGGCGCTTCCACGAAGTTTCTTGCGCGAAAAATCCATGGAAACTTCGCTCGTTCTAGGAACGAGGGAACGTCGTCGTTTTGCTGCTATTGGTCTGGATTATCAACTTGTTTTTTGGAGCCCAACCACCGGTGGGGCGCCCTGCGGGGCGGTCTCTTTTCCTTCCCCCGGGCGCCCCCGCCCCCAACCTTTTACAACTACGGAGAAGTTCCCCAGGGCGCCTGGTGGTTCGGGGCCCCCCCCCCTTTACGCACCCAGAAGTTGTTTCAACGGCGAGTTGGGTTAGGACGTTATTGCCCGGTGCCGTTGGCTATCAAGACCCCCCTACCACCCACTGCTTCCTTCGTGTTTCTGCCCCCCCCTCCAAGTGCACCCCCTCGGCCCGTTTAAATCGGCCCTAAATAAAAATACCCCCCTTTTCCAATTGTTTCTTCCAAAGAAAAACTTACCTAAACCGGTTTCCAAGGGGTCTGAGCCGTGTCAAGGGTGTCCCTTGCGAAGAGGAGGAGTTTGTGCAAAATTCTTCTGGTCTTGATACAAATCCTCACTATCCTCACAAAATCTTATACCCCACCCGTTGGCAATCCCCGACGCCAAAGCAAACGAAGGTTGTTTTAGTCGGGCTCTTCGAAGAGAAGAAAATCCAAGAAGACCAAGGCGCAAATCTGAGTGAGATTGAGGAGGAAGTGGAAGTAAGGTGATAGATTGGGTGGAGAAAGGTGGTTGAGGTGTAGAAAATAAGGGTTGAATGAAGAAGGAGTCGAGTAATTTGATGGAGATAGAGTGAGATGAAGAGGATGTAGTTGGGAGAAGATAAGGATGGAAATAATATGGAGAAGGGGGGTATTTTAAAAAAAAGAATTTTATATAAAAAATGTTGGATTAATAGGAGACCATGCAATCGTTAATCAAGTTGAATTCATTTTGTGCACTAGGGTAGAATTTTCTTTTTCTTTGGAAGAATTATATTGGGAGATATGGAATACATATAGGGATTCAGCCTAAAATATAGATTGTTCATTTACTCTGTTGTATACAGAGTATATTATTTTAGGGTGAAAAGAATTAACTAGTTATTAGTTTAGTGATATTTCTTATTTATAATGATAGTCGAAAGATTTTAAATATACAGTATATCAAATCTACATTATTTTAAAATAAGAATGTAAAACAATAATTAACTAAATTAAATTGTTGATTCGTGACAGAGATTCAAATTTCATGTATTGCCATGCTCAATCATATAAAGTTAACTTCAAAATTTTTGACATTCAATTCTATATTCTTGACCAATGTTCCATTTATTTGAATTTAGACCCACTTTGTAGGTCATTTCAACTAATCCATTATCTCTTCCTCTTGCCTTTTACTCTTCTTCAGTCTTGCCTTTTACGTACACTTGATGATGAAGGCTTGGCATCCTATGGCCTATAGTAGTGAGTTCAAAGCTCTGATCAAGATGATTGTACGTTGAAAACAAATTATACTTCAAATTAAGAAAAGATTGGCAATCCCATCTTCCCATGTCTTAAAACTATTAGACGTGCAAGAATGACAACGAATCTTGGACTTAATTTACCCTGTGTGAAAACAAGACAGCACAGTTAAAAGTTTATTCCTGGTGTCCCAAGCACCGTACCCCTCAATGAAATGACCTTTTGCGGCTGTTTTTAAGTTATTCAACCTGCTTCTTATTACCAAAGGAATCTAATTATCATGCTCCCGTTCACACGACATAAGGATTAGTTAATCTAATCTTCAAAAACTGACCAAAGGAATCTAATTATCAAGCTCAAGTTTACCCGACATAGGAATTAGTCAGTCTAATTTTCAAAAACCGACTTATTGTATTGTATTGGGTGAAAACTATTCAACGGTCATGTGTTAATCACGTAAGGAGACGTGTGTGAAAGATAATGAATATAATACAATCTTTGATGTCTATAATTTTTTTGCAAGACTTGTTATACGATTGTGTATACAGTAGTCGAGAGAGATGAATCGAAATAATAGTTTTTTTCCATTTCTCATTTTCCGCATAAAAAAAATTGTTCAAAACTAGGTAGTTATTGAATATGTTAATTGTAGTATATATACCCTACTTACTTTTGGAGTTTTAGTAGAGTTCGATAGATCATTCATCATGAAAGCGTACAAAAAATATTCGATTCTACATTTTGATCCAAGGAGACAAACATGTTCCTCTACATGATCTTCAAGGAAACCGAGTAAAGTGGTGTGATGCTCATGTCCCCGTCTTTGCTTAATTAGCTTAGATTTGAAATGCCATTTATTTAGCTAGTGAATAGGACATAATGAAAACACAAGTACTTTGATTTGGGAGTTAAGGCCCTCAAGAGTCACTATCCCTTAGAGGCAACTCCGACCCCAAAATCCAACCAAGGAGATCGAAGCACCTTAGAATATCTCCCTCCATTGAAAGTTCATGCAGTGAGTGTGAGGGGACCTGTCTAAAGATAAGAATAAGAGCATGAACATTGAATAGTGTACCAGTTTGAGACTTTAAGCTAAAAATTGCTTCCCACTTCCACGAAATTAGTATCTTCAATGTTCAAAGCATTCATGTGGGGTACTGTTGCATTTTTCTATTGGGGGTGACATGAAAATGGACCAGACAGACTTTGCCCATAACATGCTAGCTAGCTAGCTAGCTATGGTGAGTGACTGAGTGGTGTACTACTGCTTTTAGATATTAATTAGCACCCAAATTTGCCTTAATTATTTGGTTGATGAGGTTCATGACCACTCGCTTGTACCTATCAATTCCATGAATTTGGTCCCCAAATTTTATGGAGTTGGCCTTTTCTAGCTCGGCATGTTCATTGTTCAAATCCATTCCATTCAAACCCTTAATTCACACTATTGGACTAGAAAGCTAGGTCAATATCAAACTTTGGCCTATGCAGAATATATGAAGTCATTCCTATATCTACAACTCTACATTGAACTAGGCTTCACCAATGTTTTATATGAGACATAGAGCACTAGTGAGTAGTGACAATTCATATATACTCCATCTACATCATGCATGTGGTTAAGACTTAAGATTGAAACATTTTCTATTGTTCGAGAAATATTTTTCTTAATTCTCAGACAGTTTACAATAAAAACAGAGATGCTCACTACTGTATAGTACTCACAGTCATGAACCGCAACCCTCATTCAACCCGGTTTTTTTTAATTTGGCTATGTCGCGAGTTTGACATGTTTTGCTGTTAGGTTGCTCGATACACAGTTTCACATCATTAACCCAATAGATGTTTGTGCGAAATTGCGAACGTATGGTTCAAGGTTTGATCCAAAAAACTTGGCATGCAAAGCCACAGTGAGTTGTACATTCTATCTAATCAGATCATGAGTGCCTGAACAGGGAGTTAAATTGTGTTACAGTACTATTGAGTCCCAGTTGGGTTCCACCATCACTACACACGAGCGCGATCCAGACAGGCCGGACTACCGACGGTCATCGAAGGTTCAATGTGGGTCGAACCCATGCGGGGTTAGAACTGTGGAGACACCGACATGTCCTGCCCCATGCTCGTCGTCACGTGGACTTCACAAGGGGCTATCCTTTCCCTGTTCCAAAACAATTAAGCAGCTGACTGTCCTCCTGCAAAGGGCAAACCCTACAGAGGCATTTCGTCGAACAGGTTACAGGCACCAAACGTATCCATATGTTGTTGGTTGTTTAATCCAATTGTTGAGGTCATTCCCGATCCTCTGTGCTCTCTCCGATCTCACACCTACCTAGAGGATTATTGGGTTTTAGAGATGTAAACTCCGACAAGGAGAATCCTTTATATTATTTTAATGGGGAGATGAAGAGGTATTTAACTGTTTTGAGTATCGTAATCATTGCAATCAACAAGGTCAAGGGTAGGAATGTTTCAGGAATCAGTACCCATTATTTTGGTTCGAAGTTTTTAATGATATCTATGTTATACAGTCACACACACACACATATATATATATATATATATAGAGAGAGAGAGAGAGAGAGAGAGAGAGAGAGAGAGAGAGAGAGAGAGAGAGATCATGCATGCAACATCACGATTTTGACTGCTGTTTGCCGACATATATTGTGGACAGGTTTTGAAGCTATGAGAACATTGCTTAATCATGCATTGCATGGCATGAAGAAACCATTTTACTGTTTAGTAACATATATACTATTAGACCAAAGAAGATAAACATTCGTTACTTTCAACACTTACAGTAAATAGATAAATTCTTATTCAATTAATTTCTTACTCGGTTGTGCTCAATTGTCGTTGAATTTAAATATATTAGTAGAGAATAATAAGACAAATAAAATTATTTTGATTACCTCATTATTCACCACCATTAACTTTAAATTCAACAACAGTTAAGCACAATTAAATAGAAAATTGATAGAGTATGTGAATTCATTGAGAGTATGTGAAAGAAAATGTCGTGGAAGACCCATATTAAAGAGAATTGAAGTCTTTAGTTAGTGAACATTCTTTTTTTGTTAGCTTTCACACTGTAAGCTGATCTGTAGCTACAATCAATCATTCAGATGCTTTACTATAAGCAGTAAGATAAATTACAAGTGGTAAACGTGGGCAATGAAAGAAAGAAAAAGAAGAATCCATTACGCAATGAAAGTATGAAACAAGGCAGCAGTGTGGGTACTACCGCTACTAGTTGTGACTAGCTAGTACTGAACTTGGCGGTCATGGCACGTTTGCTCAGCTGTCAGTATCAGTGCTCTTCTTTTAGCCGACCCAAACTTCCATGCTGTCCCAAACTTCCTCTCTTTCGCAAGACATTGCTTCTCCCCATCTCTGTCAGAACCTTAATTTCACAAAGTATATATAAAACAAGTCTCCCTAATTCACTTTCATCACCCAAGTCTTTTCTTCTTGCTTTGCTTTAGTTTCGGTCTTGTTTCTCCACATTTCTGTGTGTTCTTGTTGATTTTGTGTTATGGAGCTTCAACTGGGTTTGGCTCTGTCCCTGCCGGTTCTTCATCACCGCTCTCCTGTCAAAGGGCTTGATGTGACCAAAAATGGGGTGATGGGTTTGGATATATGGAGCTACGGTTGCTGTGAGAGCAAAAACAAGCGCAGTTTCGACACGGCTTTCGACAAGATTGGAAACGATGATGAGTCGAAGAGCCGGAAGAGGTTGCCTTTGTTGTTGTGGCATGGCCTGCCTGATGAGGAAGATGATGATGACAAGAGGCAGAAGAAAACTTGCAGTCTCATTATTAAGTGAGTTGTGTATTATTATATATTTCTTGAATTTCATTGTGTATCGAAATAGAGTTTTGCGAGCTCAGAGATAGATGATTTACGACATTGACAATCTCACAATCTGACAACGTAACATATTGATCATTATCCCACCTTAGAGAACATTTTCATGCATGCGTGTGTGATGACGAAACATCATTTCTAGATTGGATAAACATACAGATTAAATAATCAAGGAAATATAATTGTGATTTTGTCTCAAATGTTAAATAGGGATGATGGAGAAGAAAATCAAGTCGTTGGGTGGCCACCAATTAAACAATGGAGGCAAAAGATGCTTTTTCCTGATCATCAACACTATGGTCATGGCCACCATGATCTCCAAAATCATCAGATAGTGGCAAAGGAAAATGATGGGCCAGCAAATTCCATGTACATAAAGGTGAAGATGGAAGGAGTGGGAATACTGAGGAAGATAGATATAAAGCTGCATCACTCTTATCAGACCCTTAGAGACTCCTTGATAACTATGTTTGCCAAATGTAAGTGCTTCTTATACTCTCAAATATCCACTCCTAAAGCTCCCAAAGAGGCTTCAATTATGGGACTCCAAATTAGTTAATTTATCAAGTGCTTTAATATATATACTAATTGGTTCTAGTTTTATGCACAGGCAAAGAATGTGAGAATGAGGATAGTGCAGATTTTACAGTCACCTATCAGGACAAACAAGGATACTGGCTGCTTGCTGGAGATGTTCCTTGGCAGTATGTACTATTATTCTTTTAATACTACTTTTTTGTGATTTTTATTTTCGACGTATATATGTACGCAACAAGATTTTTAGTAACAATGTTGTGGAATGATGCTGCAGAACCTTCGTCGAGTCCGTGCAGCGCCTGGAGATAGTAAGGAATGGTGGTTGAGCACTTGAGCTGGGTTTGATAGGGTTGCTAGCTACTATGATCTAATTATCTAATAGATGATCATCTTTGCCTAGCTAGCTAGTTTAAAAAGAAAGTATATATATATATAATGTATGTATTGTGAACCAAAAGAAGAAAGCTTTTGGAGATTCCATCACAGCTTGAATAAGTAATTGTGGCAGAATGATCCAAGTTTGTACTAGAGCACGAACGATCGATAAAGAAAGAATATGAAAAAGGAAAAAGAAAAATGTGGGAGTGGAGCACAAATTAGTACTCTCTTTGTTAGCCCCAGTACGTTTCATTTCTAATGTATTCTGTAAACATATGAATATATTGTTTAATGGAAATTGAGTTTTATGACTATCAATCTAAACTGAATTGGTGATAAAACTATTGACAAAGTCCAAAAAAAAAAAAGGATTTATCAAAAATTTCGTAATCTAATTCAAGCAATATTTGTTTTCACCGAACAATGAGCCTGGCTGATTATTCTTTTAAGAACTTCATTGAGCTTCCGCACCAACCACCAGGACATGATGTCAGTGCAGGAATTGAGAGAGGGATTCCAAAACGTCGTCGTCCGGTGTTCCTGTCACCGTGGCAGTTTGCTTTTAGCGCGCAAGGAAACTGTCAAAGCTGAAAAACAAGCATATATATGCAAACTGGATAGCTCAGTTTGGTCACCATTTTCATAGAGTCAAACGAAGACTCCTGATCAATGACTTGGTGTGTGTTGTTGGATTTGCATAAGCGATTCGATTCTCTATTATTATTATAACCCATTTTGTATCTTTGTCCCTCTTTGATTATTAGCCGGCCTTCTAGTCCTTCTAGCAAGCTCTCTATATCGATCTAATATATAAACAATGGTTGTAGCCATTAGTGTACATAATGTTGCTGCTGCCAATGGAGCTCTGGAGTGCTTTGTCTTTGCTTCTTCTTTGTGCATTCCAGCTTGTTTCTGCACAAATAACCACTGATCCTGATGAAGGTTGAGACTTTTATATATGATTTCAGTTAATATATTAGTTCTTGGACATACTCATTTTTATGTTTTTTTATCATGCTCTTCAGTTACTGCTCTCAACAAGATAGTAGACCACTGGAACTTGGTAAATCATTTGAATCTTACCATTGACCCCTGCAATCAAAATGCAACATGGGCATCCGAAACTGCGAATCCCCGAGTCGCTTGTGATTGCACAGGCAGCACCTGCCATATTACTCACCTGTTAGTGACTTAGTACTTTAATTCATCCATCATTACCATCATCATTTTTTCACTTATATATATGAACTTATTCTGGTATTTAAAAATGTCTCTATACTTACCTTGATATACAGGAAGGTATATGCCTTGGACATAGTTGGTGATATACCCAGAGAACTGTTTGAGCTAAAGCAGCTGAAAGACTTGTGAGGATCAAATTTACCTCTGAGCTACAATTGATTGTGTTTCTTACTTTGCTATGACTGATATAAGTTGTTGAAATTATATATGATGCAGGAATCTTGGTCAGAATGTGTTAAGCGGGCGCATTCCTCCTGAAATCGGACAGTTATCCAACATGCAGTACCTGTAATATATTGCAACACAAAAATTCCTAAGATCTTGTTTACTACTTTGTTTATGTTGAATATGTATTGGAGTGAGTCCAACAATAATTTTTTTCCAAAGGCTACTCAGAGAACTTTGGTTTTTCCTTTTGTGTTGACTAATTGAGCAGTAGCTTAGGCGTAAACAATCTGACAGGTCAAGTGCCCTCAGAGCTTGGCAACTTAACCAAGTTGGTTGAGCTGTAAGTTCATACATATCTGCAAGATTTCAGATATATAAGTTCTTGTTCATTCTTTAATTTGTTTTTGTTTAAGGGGTTGACTAGCTTACTGCTATAATTTAACAGAAGTTTTAGCTCAAACCAGTTCTCCGGACCATTGCCCTTGGATCTTGGAAAATTAACCTCCTTGCAGCAGTTGTAAGTTTTCACCATGGTAATTTTAAGTATGTCTCTCTTTAATTTACTTAGAATGACAAGGTGGATAGATATTAATTTCAGGTACATAGACAGCAGTGGAGTGACGGGACCAATTCCACAAGAGCTTGCAAGCTTAAAATCCCTTCAGACTCTGTACTTACATGACTTTTCATAGTCTTTTGGAATACTAAATTAAGCATTTTAATTAGGATTATATGCAAGTTCGTTTCTCGATCAAATCGATGCTTTCTTGTTCAGATGGGCTTCTGATAATCTCTTCACCGGAAAACTCCCAGAATTCTTAGGCACTCTTACACAACTCATAGACTTGTATGTCCTGGCATTAGCATATTTCAACTTGGAGAACTGTTTTTTTGGAATTTAACAACTATAACGTCCGTCCTTCTTTTACAGGCGACTTGAAGGCACATTGCTTGAGGGACCAATCCCAATCAGTTTTGGTGCTCTAACCAAACTAGACATCTTGTAAGGCCTGGTCTATGTGCATCTTTTTCCATCTTGCAAGTTTCTCATGTTGAAAATTTATGATTTCTAATGTGCTTTTGTAGGAGAATTGGTGATCTTAGCAAGGAAGATTCTTCTCTTGAATTTTTGGAAAATCTAACAAGTTTGTCCATGCTGTATGATGCATGCTATATCTTTTAAATCTACTATATTTATATTTGTCAGCTATTTATATTTCTCATGTAGAACGTAAGCGATTTAATTTCTTGAACTTTTTATAGGTCTTTGAGAAGTTGTCGAGTATCCGGAAAAATTCCTGAACTAATTGGCAAGTTTGCCAAGTTGCAATACCTGTACGCATCCTTGTTATTCATATATAATTCATATTTCCTCTTGATGATATAAATTTCTGTTTAACTAGCTCCTTTTATAAAATATGATGTTATTTCCATTATTTAAGTTTACAAATTCGAGGTTTCTCACAAGGGTTTTCCTAAGAATTGAAATTGACCACCCATTTCTTATGGAACGCATTCACTATGGCAGGGATTTGAGATTCAACAAGTTGTCTGGCCCAATACCAGACTCATTCCAAGATTTTACTTTGTTGCAGTTTCTGTAAGTAAACAAATCTTGACTTTTAACTTACTCCCTAAACAATGTGGATTTGTGTGTTTAAATTTCATGTGCTTGATTTCACCATGTTAATGGTTTTAGTTACTCATTGACGAAGTTCATTAATTTAAATATTTCAGATATCTTGGTAGCAATAACTTGAGTGGACAACTACCTACTAGTGTCATAAGTCCAAAGCTTATTGCACTGTAAGTCACAGCTTGAACTTCTGATTTCCCTTCTTCCCTTCAGCAACCATAAGAAAGTACGTATCGATCGAGCTAACCTTCTTGATTAATTGCTTGTAGAGATGTCTCCTTCAATCCAATATCTGGGAATTTACCTCCAAATTCTTCCACAGATGGATTTTCACTGTGAGTTAAGCTTCCTTTTGTCCTGTCACATTTCATAGCCAGATTAAATTGCATGTGACTCTATATTTATGTTAAATTGTCTTCCAAAACTTACTATCTAGCTTCTTCTCTTCAGGAATGTGCTTGGTACCTCCATCAATGCAAATGGTTTATCAGACAGGTAAATTATATTTACCATATTCAGTAGGCTGTAATTCTTACTTCCATTAATTAACAATGTGTAATATACTAATCTGTGCTCGATCAGGGGGGTACCTGGATTATTACATTGCCTCCAAGGAGACACCAAGTGCACTAATAAACTACCAGCAGTGTGTAAGAAACTAAGCACAGATGAACTTGTAAATTTACTTGTTACATTTCTTTACTAATGTAAATTTACTAGAAAATTTATACTTTTGTTGTAGCTTCATTTTCTATTAAATGTGGAGGCACAAGCCAGATATCAGTTTCTGGCATCGATTACGATGATGATTCTGAGATCCTGGGAGCTGCTTCATCTTACAAAAGCTCTAGAAACCAATGGGCAGTAAGCAACACAGGAAATTTCATTTTCAACTCAAACGGACCTCAATACATCGCAAACACAGACACTCAAATCACGGAGACATTAGAGTCGGAACTCTACAAGTCAGCAAGAATCTCACCAACCTCACTGAGGTACTACGGCCTAGATTTGAAGAACGGAAAATATGTTGTTGAGCTTCACTTTGCAGATATAGTAATGGAGGACACACATTCTTGGAAAGGCCTCGGAAGGCGCTTGTTTGATGTCTACATTCAGGTAAAGGCAAGCTTCTGTTTCTTTGTTTCGCAAGCTTCTGTATTTGATGTGCTGACACAGCTAGGTTTATGTCATGTACGTGTAGGGTGAAAGAGTGGTCCAAGACTTGAACATTCAGAAGGAAGCAGGGGGATCCAAGAGAGCATTGATCAAAACATTCGAGACAAATGTGTCCAACACAATCATGGACATCCACTTCTTGTGGGCTGGAAAAGGCACTTGCTGCATTCCATATCAGGGCACATATGGACCTTTGGTCTCAGCAATCCATGTGTATCAAGGTAATGACATTTTCTAACAGTCTCACATTTTCTTTGTTAGTGAAGTAATAAAATTGTGCTTGATCTAGCTAGCTCCTTCTTGTTGTAGTCTCGGGTGCTGGGTCTTCCTCGAAAAGCGAGAGGAAGCGTGTGGGAAGGATTGTGGGAATCTCACTTGGATGTGCAGCCGTTATGATCATAATGTCATCAGTATTCTACCTATGGTGGATAAAGGATGATGCTGAACCCAGACATATAAGAATACGTACAGAGATGCACAAGAAATGAGCAATCCAGTGAGAATGTGTCACAAAATGTTGCATTTTGGGTCAGAGTTTGCAACGCAATTTGGTTGATCAAAACTCTGAGAATTTGTGTGAATAAAGATAAATAGATTTCAGTTCTGAAAAAAGAAAAAGAGGGAGTTTGTGTGCATGCAGTAAAAATTAAACATAGGCCAGGCGATCACGGTGGGACTCGAACCCACAATCTCCCGCTCCGGAGGCGAGCGCCTTATCCATTAGGCCACGCGATCTACTTATGTACATCTCTATTTTTAAGTATCTAATTCCAACATTAAGAAATAGAACTGTTTATATACATTTGTAGTTTTGTACTACTTTTTCGTTGGTAATGTTTACATTTTATCAATTCATGTAGCTCTTTCTCATGAATGTTTTTAATTGTGCAAATAGTTGATAAGTAGCTCCTAGAAAGTACAACTTACGATTAGCCTTGAAAAAAAAAACTTACAATTTTAAAACAATATATAATTTTAGACATGCTATAGAGATTTCATGAGTTATATCTTAAAAACCTCATGTGTGATGCAAAAGATGATGGAATTATTTTAGCTCGTGTAAATAAGAAAATATTAGTTATCTTGGATGTTCGTTTGAACAATAATGTGTTAGAGCATCTCCAAGAGTTTCCCTATAATTTGTTTTTTCTTTAGTTTAGGGGAAAATGAGCATTTTTTTGCTCTAATAACTTCCCTATACCTATCCCTATTTTAGAGATAGTGAGTAGAGAGAGAACAAAAATCCCTATATTTACAGCAAACTCTAAAATTATAGGGAAACATCTTCTTTGAATATTTAATGCTCTTCTCTCTCTTCAATTTATATTTATTTGCACCATAAATTATTTGAATAAAATTTCAAATAAAAAATATTACCATATTCAATTGTGGATAATAAATTATAGAGAATATAATAGGGAAGCTGTTGGAGATATGACAAAAATATTATAGATATTTTAACTTTTAAGTCTCTATAATAGAGATTTTTTAGAGAACCTGTTGGAGATGCTCTTATAACATCTCCAACAACTTTTCTATAATTTGTACCATAAATTATTTGAATATATTTTCAAATAAATAATATTATCATATTCAATTATAGATAATAAATTATAGAGAATATAATAAGAAATATGTTCAAGATACGGTAGAAAAATTATATGAATTTTAACTTTTGAGTCTATATAATAAATATTAAAAAAAAACTGTTTCAGATGCTCTTAGTATTTCATTTGTTAAAGTAGAAGTCATGTTATACTTTGATTATATATTGAAATAAGCCACTCACATATATATTTGTTACATTAATTTAACCAAATTTGGTACACAATTTGAAATGTGGAATATTATTAGGAAGTATATATACATACGACAAGATATGACTAGAAGTTAAAGTTTGTGTTTTATTTTTTCAGAAAAAATATTTGAATTATCATATAACTATATAAGTGGAAAGCATTGGTTTGATGTCTTGTACCTTTCATGAAAAAGGAAGATCACTAAACACAACATTTATTTCTTTGCTACTGACTCAATAAGAACCTTTATGAGAAAAAAAGAGACATGTATGGTGGTGGTTAAAAATTCTATAAGATTGATGTGAAGCTCATCTGAGCTTGAGGTAAATGTAAATATTACTCAGTAACAAACCAAATAGCCAAATAGGGGGCAGAGAAAGTTAAATTTAAAAAAGAAAAAAAAAGAAGAAGAAGAAGAAGAAGTAGAAGAAGAGGAGGGAATCTATCTGATTGGAGTAGAGTTTACTTTAGAATGTCACCATCAAATATTCACCGTAGACCGTACGCACATGTACTAAAATAAGCGGTGCTCCATGGAATCGAAACCCAAGCGCACACCATACCTGCTGTCTTTCAGACACGCACCGCGCCCGATCTCACTACCGCTGCTATTTCTATTACAGCCAGATCCCAGATCTCATCCACGGTTCACATACTTCCACGTCACCCAGACCCCAACTATTTAAATTACCATTTTTTCCTCTCTCTCTGTACGACGTTTTGGGAAAGCATTCACCGAGAGGAGACGGAGAAAATAGAAATTTCCAACCGTTCCGCCAAACCCGCTCCGATCTAACCGCGGATCCGACCCGCCGGAGTGTCCGCGCCGCAGATCTAGAGCCCGGTAATTACAGAAATGTACGGCTTTCTATGTTTAGACGAATTTGAATTTCATTTTGTTACTAACGGACCCCTAATCAACGACCAAGTGAACCGTTTTGTTTCATTGTCATTGATTCTCAGTTCCTAGCTCAGCAAATTGCAACTAATTCCTGTGAGATCAGCGAACTGAATTGACGGCGGAGATGGCGCCGAGCACAATCCGGAAGGCAATCGGGGCCGTCAAGGACCAGACGAGCATCGGAATAGCGAAGGTGGCGAGCAACATGGCCCCGGACCTGGAGGTCGCGATCGTGAAGGCCACCAGCCACGAGGACGAGCCCGCCGGCGAGAAGTACATCCGCGAGATTCTCCAGATGACGTCATACTCCCGCGGCTACGTCCACGCGTGCGTGTCGGCGGTGTCGAAGCGGTTGGGGAAGACGCGCGACTGGATCGTGGCGCTCAAGGCCTTGATGCTGGTCCACCGGCTCATGAACGACGGCGACCCGGTGTTCCAGGACGAGATCCTCTACGCCACGCGCAAGGGGACCAGGCTGCTCAACTTGTCCGATTTCAGGGACGAGGCTCACTCCAGCTCGTGGGATCACTCTGCTTTTGTGAGGACTTATGCTATGTTCTTGGACCAGCGCCTTGATTTGATACTGTTTGAGAGGAAGAGTGGTAGTGGTACTACTCCGGCTAGGGACCAGGGGTCTAGTAATTATAGAGACAGCGGCGGTTCTGGAACTTTCCGGTCTCCGCCGCCCAGGCCTAACTACGAGTATGAGTATGGCGGAGAGGCCAGGGAGTATGAGAATGGAGGGATGAGACGGTCCAGATCTTACGACTACGATAATGGAGGAGGAATGAGACGCTCAAGGTCGTATGGAGATGTGAGCGAGTCTGCGAAATCAGAAAAGAGAGTTGTGACTCCGTTGAGGGAAATGAAGCCGGAGAGGATTTTCGGCAAAATGGGTCATTTGCAGAGGCTATTGGATCGGTTCCTGTCGATCCGGCCCACAGGGTTGGCCAAAAACAATAGGTTGATTCTGATTGCTTTGTACCCGGTGGTTAGGGAGAGCTTTCAGCTGTATGCGGATATTTGCGAGGTTTTGGCGGTTCTGCTTGATAAGTTTTTTGATATGGAGTATTCCGATTGTGTGAAGGCTTTTGATGCTTATGCCAGTGCGGCGAAGCAGATTGATGAGCTTGTTGCTTTTTATAATTGGTGCAAGGACACCGGCGTGGCCAGGTCATCAGAGTATCCGGAGATTCAGAGAATTGGGAGTAAGTTATTGGAGACATTGGAGGAGTTTGTGAGGGACAGAAGTAAGAGAGGCAAGAGTCCTGAGAGGAGAGAGGAGCTTCCGGCTCCAGTGCCTCAGGAGGAGGAGCCCCAACCCGATATGAACGAGATAAAAGCATTGCCTGCTCCGGAGAATTGGACTCCTCCACCGCCACCTGAGCCCGAGCCTCAGCCAAAGCCTCAACCAGTAGTCCAACAAGATTTGGTGGATTTGAGAGATAATGGAGTTTCTGCTGATAATCAGGGGAATAACATGGCATTGGCTTTGTTTGCTGGTCCTGCAGCTAATGGAAATGCAAATGGTTCTTGGGAAGCATTCCCTTCAGATGGGCAACCCCAAGTCACCTCAGCTTGGCAGAATCCCGCTGCAGAACCCGGAAAAGCTGATTGGGAACTTGCGTTGGTAGAGACAGCAAGTAATTTGGCGAACCAGAAAGCAGCAATGGGTGGCGGGTTAGATCCATTGTTGTTGAATGGTATGTATGATCAGGGCATTGTGAGGCAGCATGTTGGCACTGCCCAATTGAGCGGTGGAAGTGCTAGTAGTGTCGCATTGCCCGGTCCTGGGAAGAGCGCCACACCCGTATTGGCTCTTCCCGCCCCGGATGGCACAGTCATGGCAGTGAATCAGGACCCATTTGCTGCATCATTAACCATTCCACCACCTTCCTATGTGCAAATGGCTGATATGGAGAAGAAGCAGCATTTACTTGTGCAGGAACAGCAGGTATGGAACCAATATGCCAAGGAAGGAATGCAAGGCCAGACTAGCTTGGCCAAAATGAATGGTGCCGGGTACTATGGAGCACCTCCTATGCAGATGACTCCCTATGGAATGCCTCCGGTGAACGGAATGGGGCCACCCGCTGGGTATTACTACGCTCCTCACTGATTTTTCCGGTCCTGATTTGCCTATAAATGACTTCTCTTTGTTTATTTTTGTATGTTGTTTTTTCTCCTAGTGTTTTTAATCCTGTCTAAATGTTCTAAAGCCTTATTCTTGCTACTACTTGTGCATGAAAATGGTAGGGAAGAAGGGAACCGAAAATGAGGAGATTAGTCATTGTTGGGGATGGGATTTTCTTGTTGCTCGGATATACATAATCGATTTGTACTGTCTGTTCGTGCTCTGTAATATTAGAAATTTCTTGACATTTTTTTTCTTCCACAAACAATCATCTTTGATTTTTGTTTTGAGATTTGAGAACCCACCAAATTTAATTCATTGAATTTGTTTTGTTAGCCTTACTGTATATGATGTAAACCTATTCAGTCGTTTGCTTTCATTAGGAAGTTGCTTGGTGATCTGGTTTTTACTCAACTTCTCCTTCCTCATCTCGTTCAGATAAAAGAGATTATATAATGGGATAAGGATCTAGTTAATTAATCAAAACATAAAACTTGAAGCAAGGACCCTCATGATAATTTGCCATTTTGGATGGCGACAAGTTTCTACTCAAGATGTTGAAATTTATTGTTTTATTTATTATATTTGTTATTATTATTTTCCTCTCATGCTATCCCAATTATATTTTACCAGCTGTCCCAACTATTTTCAGTCCAATTTTTGGTTGGACATGATGTGACTAAATATTATTACTTTGAATGATAATTTGGTAATGTATATCCTATATTAGAGACCATGAAAAAGGGGTTGAAAATGATCAATAATAAACAAGGACCATGATCTAGCAAGGTCGTGGATAACCAAGACCTGCAACGAATAAGATAAACAATAGTACAAATGACTAAATGAGTAGCAGTGGCTTCAAGGTGCCAAAGGAAGGAGAATGAACTGAAAATGACCTATCCTACCTATTGGCATTGTGCCAGAAGAAACTCTGTTATTCTCTCTTCACAAGTAATGGCCAAATAACTCCAACTTATTAGTCTTATTCTAATCCAGATCGAAGGTCTTAGTTTTAAGTGATCCCCCCACTAAACTAAGAAAGTACTGGTTTTGCTCCACTTCTTGATTCGCCCACCACAAATTTCAAAGACATTAGGTTTCATGTTATTTAATTGGAGATTTGTAATAAAGCCAATTCCTTCAATCTTAAGTGGGGAGTCTCCTTGTTTTGGTTTTTTGGTTAAAATTGATTGAATAGCTTAAAGTCCAGAGATAGAAAAGAAGAATATTGTCTTGTTTTGGCACACGAGGAGTGTGTGTGGAAAACAACTGTCGAGTAAGAGTCTACACCACAGGTTGGTTACTTTCCAGTTTCCAGTACTCTCCAGTCTCCACTCCACTTGTTCATGAATTTGACCCACCATCATTTCCTTTTTTTTTATGATGATGGTTCAAATTCATGCATTCTTTACTTTAGTATCATGGGTCTTCTACTTTAATCTCCCTTTTATTTTCTTTTTTGTGTGATAAACGCTAATCTAACTTTTAAACTTCGATTAACTTGCAATACTCGAAAAATATCACTAGACTAAGAGCTAAATTGTAGGAAGATCATTCGAGTAGTGTTTTGAGAAACCATGATTGGATATTACAATGGAGTAAACCAAATCAATCAAAGTCGTCTTCTTCCGAAGGTCCATATTTTGTGGTAGTAGGTATTGGAAGGTTTAACAGAAGAAAGAAAACAAAAATACGTTCTTTTGAGTTTTGAGTCTTTGACACTGTCGGTGGTTTATATATATAACTTGTGTTATTAACAACTACTGGAGCTGGCTGGCTTTTGCGTCAATGGAGGAGACAGTTAATTGAAAATGAAAACAAATGGATGGTGCCCTACTATTTTTTATTCTATGGTTGAACAAATTCCATCAACTTCCAAAGGCAAGAACCACCACAGAAATAATAGTTTACCTAATTAAAAATGAAAAATAGTTGTCAAAACCAAATCAAAATTGAAAGGTCAGCAGCCTCTCTCTCTCTCTCTCTCTCTCTCTCTCTCTCTCTCTCTCTCTCTCTCTCTCTCTCATCTGTAATATTTGTGTACCATGAGCCGTGAGGGAGGAAGAGGAAGAGGAAGAGGGTTTTGAGGACCACTCTACTCTGTACCTTTCTTATCTTCAGTTTGTTGAGCAAACTTGGTCTGTGATTTGATGGCTGGTGATGGCGTTATGCAATGATATGAAGCAGATGAGTCCAAATATGAGGCTCATAATTCTGGGCCTCCTCTCTTTTTTTACTTTTTAGTTTTAACTCATTGGGGGCCGGGTTAATCTTTGTGTTTTTTTGTTCCCATCATTTTCTGTGTGCCCAATTTCTGATTGATTTGGACTTGCAATTTATGACTCTGGAAGGCCTTCCCAACCTGATTCTGAGTTGGATGAATGTGAATGAATTATTTAAGGTATGAGGATTAGATTCTCAACTCATGTAATCGAATTCCTGAAGAAGGAAAGAATTTACCTAATTAAGGTATCGAATAGGACCTGAATGATTGAACATGTTTCGAGTTTAAGGTGATGAAGCATAACATTTAGTTATGATGCTTAACTAAGCTAGATTTCTCCAACTCATGGCCACCAAAGGATAGGGTTCCATCCCCTTGTTGAATCAATGGGCGGGCTTTGTGCATGGTCTGATTATAAACAGCCCGCTATACTTTGGGCTAGTCTTTGCATTGCTTAACCATCATGGCCCAAAATAAAATTGGGCTCCCCTGTAACTAGGCCCATGTTAATATGTTTCTATATCGGGTTTGTTGGGATTCCCAGAGCAAACAAAGAAAATTCCTGTAACAGTAAGTAGTAACAGCTGGGCCTTATCCGCTCTGGCGTTAAGAATATCCGTAATCCTAGGAAAATCCAAAACTTATCAATATCAATTAAAATATAAAGTTAATTAACTCTCTCTCTCTCTCATTACGGTGACCAACCTTGAACAAAAGTGCACATGGAAATTCTCCGCCAAGATTACAAGGTTACCTAGTACCTACCACCCCCATCCCCATAGGTCTCACCGTGACACGTCCCACTCTCATTAGGTCGCACTCAAACACATCACGCGCCTGCAAAATAGAGATTCAAAAAAAAAAAAAAAAAGGTAAACCAGCTACGGCGTCGTTTCGAGTTGGGAAAAGGGCGGGGCTTTTGATTTGTTCGGTGCAAAAAAGGCGGGCGGGATTTCATTGATCTACAAGACCCGAAGAACACTTCCCACAAAGGGAAGGGAATCTATAAAGCCTAAAAAGAGTGTTCCACTTCCCACTCATAAAGAGCTCTTTAATCCACCAACCCAAAAAACAGAGCATCAAATAAGCTAGGCCAAACACGTTTTCCCTTTTTTCCTTCACCAAAAAGAAAAGGCATCATCCATTTCTAGCGTGTAAATCAGTAAATGTATATGGCTAAATATGGATATACAATTAACTCAAAACCACCGGGTTTGTCCCAGCTTTGCTTTTTTTTTTTTTGAAAAAAAAACATAATTTCTATAAATACAAGCACAAAAAAAAAAACTAATCTCTGAAAATGACGTCACTCGCTATACTCATCAACGGCTCGATTGCATCCGGCGGGAATTTTCTCGCAAACAAGAACGGATCGTGCCGTTGGCTGTCGGACCAATCGGAGGCGTTGATGCCGACCTCGTCGCCGTACCTCGGCCTGTCCTTCCTCAGCGACCAGATCAGGTCGGGACCCACCTCTGAGGCGTTGTACGTGACCGGGTGGCCATCGAACCTCCCGCTCCAGTCCACGTGCGTGAGCGTGGCCGGGACGCACCCGCCTGGGTCGCGCATGTTCAGGAGGGTAGGAAAGTAATTCTCCTCCGGGTAACACGTGTCCCAGCGCTCGCACGGCAGCTTGAACTTGGACCAAAGCCGGTGGTCACCCACCACCAGCCTCGCGTGCTTCCGCTTCAGCACCCAGAACTGCGACCCGATCCGGAACTCCTCTAGACTCACCTGCGGCAGCATCGAGTCGGGGCCACGCGCCGCCCACCTGTCGTACGCCCCGATCTCGTTGTCCAGTATCTCGATGAAGCTCTTCTTCGACATAGCCAACGTCCGGTACGTGAAATTGAAGGAGTGAAGGGGGATGCACGACGGAGTGAGAAGCGCGAACATGGAGTTGAGAGGATCGTCGAGAAGCGCGTGGGCGAGAAGGCGGCGCGTGGCGGAAATGAGCGTAGGGGTGAACCGCTGGGCTGGTTTCGAATGGATGACTCGTTGGGCGAAGACGCCGGAGAAGGGCGGTTCGTACGGGAAGCGCGGGTCGGCGTGCACGTAGATTCTGTAGAGCGATTTCGGGGCTCGTTTGAAGAAATGTTCCCAGAGCGGAGCGAATGGGAGAGGGGTGGTGGTGAGAAACATGAAGGCGATTTTGGGTTTCTTGAATCGGGGCGGTCTGGAGTTGACTCGGGCGGCGATTCGAAAGAGGGAGTCGTCATCGAAGGGAAACGGCGGCGGTGGCGGCGGAGAAAGAGGCGTCAAGTTGAGTTTTTGATGGGTTTTGGTGGCGGAGGATTTGGGGGATTTAGAGATTTGGAGGCGAATGTTGGTTGGGCTGGTGACGGTGAAGACTATGGCGAGAGGCATACAGAGCAGAACGGCACAGATGAGAGAGAGTGGGCTGGGCGAGATCAGCATGGTATGGTTTTAGAGAGAGAAAGAGACAGACAGTGACCGAGATTTTAGCGAGTGAGTGATGGGAGTGGGATTTGGTGGAAGAGAAGAGAAGAGAAGAGAAGAAGAAGGTGATGGGTTTCTAATTGACGGCCCGGATAAGCTTGCCACTTACTTCTCCCAGGCCAACCTAAAAAGCACTTTTTCTTTTCTGCTTTTCCTATTTTTGTTGGGGGAATCTTTAATCCTAATCTTTTATGTGAGTTTAATTACGTAATTATTGTTCGGGTCGGAATTAAGGAGTGTCCTTTGCGGGTCTGGATCCGCTGTACTCGCCCTGAATTTCCAGAAGGCAGAAAAAAAAAAACTTGGTTAAGCTTTTGAACAACACTGCACACATAGAGATCGATGATAGTTGGCTATCATGGCGGACGCACACGTGGCAGGCATGCAGATGATGTGGGCCGAGTTGGGTTATAATGTGTGGGCCGAAGTGGACCCGGAGAAGAAGGAAAGGACGCCATGACTTTCCGACTTCTGATCCCAAACATGCATGCCCCCCTCTAATCCAATCCGGCCCACTCTTAACTTGACTGTTAATCGTAATTAGGACCAAAATTGGGACAAACAAAAATGGTGATGTTCCAATATAGAAGAAGAAAGTGTGGAAGTTAAACCAAAAAGGATTTTTTTTTTTTTTAGAAGAAAGAAAGAAACGGTCTTTAATTAGTGACGTAGCTTTTGGTGTTGGGTTTCATCAGTTACCAGATTGCTGTATAATATTACAGAAACATCCATGATCGATGCAACAATATATGATATATTGATATATGTGTTTGACCGTCGATAGTGAATTTTTGTGGGTACAATCAAGTACCCGATTGAAGAGCTTAAGCAAAGTTACTGTGGAACATTAGTACCAAAAACTTGTACAAATTATAGTGAACACGGAAGAGAGAGAGTACAGTACGTTGAGTTTCTGAATTTGGATGCCATTGTTGACAGTGTGAGGATGGGGTTGCCTAAAGTTTACCGACAGTGACAATATTATCAGAAGTCTGAACAACAACACATTAATACGCAAGGTCAGGGATGATGGTGAGGTCAGAAAAGAGAGAAAGAAAGCCAAAACAAAAGCAATTAAGAAAGAAGAGGGAGGAGAGGGACTCCTGGGGTTAGGGGAAGAGGGCATGTGGATGTGTGGGGGACACACTAAACTCATCGTCCCCTTTGAAAATTATTGAGGGTTTCTGACACAAAAATTAAAATATTAGAAAACAAAATAATAATAATAATAATAAAAGAAAGCTATACAAGCACAGCCCTGACCTTTGAGTTTTCCCCTCTCTCTCTCTCTCTCTCTCTCTCTCTCTCTATTCTTCTGCTTGCTTGAAATCTTGGTGGTGGAACTGCATTTGGGTCAGTGTGGAAAATACAAAAGTCTGTGAAGGAGTCCCAATTGAGAAGAAAACCCTCCTCAAGTTCTCTACTTTCTCAGTAAAGGTCTGAGCTTTACTGTGAGGATGCCAAGATCAGGCCCAAGACCCTATGAGTGTATCAGAAGAGCTTGGCACAGTGATAGACACCTCCCTGTGAGAGGTTCTCTCATTAAAGAGATTTTCAGGTTCTTCACTCCCTTGTTGACTCTCAATTTCCATCTCTATTTTTGGGTTGTTTCTGTTTTTGGTGGGTTTTGAAAGGTTTGAACTATTTCATCTGGGATTGTGTTTATTTATCTCTAATCTGTTTTTTTTTGTACTTGTGGGTTTGATTAGTGCGGTGAATGAGATCCATAGCTCAGCTACTAGGAAGAACAAAGAATGGCAAGAGAAGCTCCCTATTGTTGTCTTGAAAGCAGAAGAAATTATGTACTCCAAAGCCAATTCTGAGGTATGGTTATCTCCTCCACCACTTTTCTGAGTCATAATTGCTTGACTTCAATCCAAACGAGGAATGAGTTTAAATTGCTCTGTACATTTTTATACATTTTCTGTGTGGTACTTCAGTGTTGTGGTCTTTATTACTGGGTTTTGTTATTTGCTTCTTTCAAAGTTTCTGGTTTCCAAATTTTGTTCTTTATAGGCCGAATACACGGACCTTAAAACACTTTGGGACAGAGCAAATGATGCCATTAATACGATAATTCGGCGTGATGAGAGTACTGAAACTGGTGGAGAGTTTCTTCAGCCTTGTATTGAAGGTAGCTAAACAATTTTGAGTCTGGTTTCTTCTTGTTGAGTCCATCTATGTATTTATCTGCATCTGGGTTTTCATGATTATCAATATAATGTTGGATGAAACCCAATTTATTAATGTTGCTTGAAAAGAGTATTTCTTTTGGTAGTATGCATTAATTCTCCACTAAAAAGAATATCTGATTTCAGTTCTTTATCTTTCTGTGTTTTATATAACAACCCAGCTGCTCTCAATCTCGGGTGTGTGGCAAGAAGATCTTCGAGGAGCCAACGGTATAGTAATCCAAGGTGTTATCTGAGCCCCATCACTTCTGATGTTCCTTGTGTCTCTCCTAGCATAGTAGAGACAGGTAGTCAAAGGGATAACACATCCAATTCACAGTGCACACCTCATTGTTCGAATATTGTGAAACCCATTACTATTAGTTCAATCCATCTTGGCTCTGAATCCACTATGAAATTTGCCTCTGCATCCGAAAATGTTCCTCCTTCTGGTTATGACCAATGCTCTCCTGGGGATATTCAGGCAACATCCAACTTTCTTTCATACCCTCTATACTATGGGAATTGTCCTCAGTTTGAAGAACTCAAGCATGGTTTTGGTATCCTTCCTAAACCAATTTCTAACCCTTTAGAGCCTGCCACTGCCAAGATGAGTGTTATCCCAAACCTGTGCCTTAGTGGAGATAAGTCAAAGAACAATGCTCAAACAGATACAAGGGACTACCCTGATCAGAACCCAGATACGAGATGTGATCTGTCTCTGCGGTTAGGTCCACTCTCCAGTCGATGCCCAGGCAGTGAAAACAACTCGCCACAGGAAGTCAAAGATGTTGGTGCTCAAGAAGGCAAGCGCAATGATCAGTCGCCATATTTGCATAAAGAGCTCTCATTTCTTCCTCAAGGTAATAAACATGGCCCAATAGACTCGTATTCAAGTCCATGGAGTTTTAAGGGCGAGTTTATGAATGTGCAATCAACAATGAGAAAGCGAAAGGCAGATGTTAATCATCCGACAGAAGATAGCAAATTTTGTAGGCAGCCAGAGCTTCCATTCAGCCGCTTGGCTGGAAGTATGGGAAATGGAGGTTTGTAGACTGACTCTCCTTGCTTTAGTGAGTTGTTTCAAGATCTTATTGCGAAAGCTTCTTTAGGCAATCTTGATGTACTTCCTAGCTGGTAATGAACGGAGCTGCTTTTGCAGTGAAGCATGAAATGTAAATACTGAACTAAAAGGTAGATTAGATTAGCGAGTCGATGAGCTAACTAGTGCTGCTTTTGCAGTTCCAAAATATGATGTTCTTCTAGAACATAGATCTTTTATGCAGCTATGGTCATATTGGGGTTACATCGTATGAGATTGGGTTTGGTTATATTGGCCTTGTTCTTGTTTGAGCCAAATTGATTAGCCAGAGTTTAAGTGACAAGTTTCTATCTTTTTACTTGGGTATTTTTGGATGTTTTTTTTAGGTCGGGGGTATGTTTCGATGTTGAGAATGCAAGTTGGTTCTTCTTTTTGGAGATTAGATATGGGATCTGTACGAAAAGGGGAGGCAAAAACCATATCTATCTTTCAATCAAACCTAAACTTGACTGTTTAAAGAAATAATCTTGACTCATTAGCCCAACAAAAAAAAAACAACAAAAAATCTTGATTCATTATTCCTTACAGATAAGGTTAAGGACCCATCTTCTGATTTGTCTATTACAGAAGTGGGAGGAAGATATTGAGTTAGAAAAAACTAGATGGGGATTTCTGTTTGTGTTAGTGGGGAACAAGGGGTTGTCTCTCTATGCTTTTGTGGGAGTGGGTGTGGACCCTTTGCTCCTCGAATCCTCTGTTTTTAATTAAGAAGGAAAAAAAAAAGATTAATGAATGACTGGTTGGGGCTCTTTCTTTGTTCTAGGCTTCTAGTAACTTTGTACTAGTGCTGAGTTGCTGACTAATGTGTTTGTGAAGGCCATCTGTTCTCATAATATCATCATCTGTGGGGTCAAAACAAATGCTGATCTTTCTTTTGTATTAGCAATTTAGTATATTCTCTTCTCTAACAAGAGCCTAGAGGAGGTTGTAAACTGCTTTTAAATGGTTCTCTCTTCCAAAAAAAAAAAGATTTTGTCTTTAGGTATTTTGGAGTGGTAATGACAACAAAAAAAGTGGGTGAAATTTTTTGCAGGGGTGTCCAAGTAAAAGACTGAGGGAATGGTATCTCAGAAAAAGTTGCTAAAGGCTGAAAGGTTAGGTTATCCTAAGCAATAGACAGCATGGGTGTAAAGGGCACGAGAAAAGTGCTTTTTCACAAGAGCTGATAGTAGGGAGCCTAGTTTTCTGTCAAGAGCTGTTTTCACTTTGGCAGTACAACATATAGATATAGTAGATTTTAAATTATGGAACAAATGCGAATATGCAGAATGTCCATTTCATCAAAATTTCCGAGTCTCTTAGGTATCAGAAAATGGAAAAGGAATCAAGGCCCACTATACAATTTTTCTGTACACTCATCACCTGAGAAAAGAGAGAGAGAGGAAGAAGTTGCAGAAGAAGTTAAGGAAGAAGAAGAAGAAGAAAGAGAATAGCTGTAGTGGAACTCGATCTGCAAACGCTGGTGGAGAGTTAAATCCGAAACTCTCTTCTTCTTTTCTTCCTCCTCAAGTTCCTTGAGTGGTATTGCAGCAAGAAATCTCTTAATGAACTCTCTACAACACTCTTTTCCTCTGCACATCACTTCTAAGCTTTCCTCCTTGTTACTCTCAAAATCCCCCATTTCATTTGAACAAGACTCCGTTTTTTCTAAGTTACCCCCATATATGATACTTGAGTCATCAAACTTTAGTATGTATGCCTGGTTACACCCCTCAAAGAGCCTCTCACCCAATGAATCGATCATATAATAAGCTTCCGCTTCAACCTTCAAAACAAAAAAATGGTCGTTCCAACTCACAATGTATATCCTCGGTTCGTCGAAAATGGTGTTCTTGCTAATCTCATTCCATATTTCATCGAATGACATGTGCCCTTTCAAGCATTCGAACTTCTCGGGGCTGAAGAATCCGATAAAAGACTTCTCCGGCGAGACATCTAGAGGTCTAAGATCCGCTTTCAAAACTGTTTCAATGTCGAAGTGTTTGTTGGAAAATAAGTTCTTGTATGCCTCATTGCTGCAAAGCTTTTGCCACTCGGAAGAACCTTGTGTTATGAGGCTGTTGAATTCGGATGTTGTAGGCATGGAATCTTGGTTTGAATGCAGCCAGTGGGCGATGACGGCAACTACTGTTGCGCAGGCACTCTCACCGGCGGCCTTTTCGCTCCGTTGGTCGAAGGAGGCAAAGAACACATTGGTGTTGAGCTTTGCTTGCCCATCTCGGCTTACTACTTCTCTTACTTCCCAGCTAGTACTCGTGATGCAATTTCCATCTTGGTGGTGTGATTGTGAAGAATGTTCAACAGTACCTAGAATCTGGAGAAAAAGATAAAATCCAATTAAGTATTATTTGGGACACCCTCTCTTAGTCTCTTTCATATGCAATGTTGATTCATTTCTTGAAGGCTTGGTTTTGTTGCTAACAATTTTCTAACATGGTATTAGAGATTCGAAACTCTCTATATTCCTATAGCCGTAGGTTAGCCTACAACCCTAATTAATTCTCCGGTTAGCACCATTAATGATTATTTGTTTGTCTCATTACATGTATAATGAAGTTGCATATCAACTTATTAAGTTTTTAGAGTCTGTAATTGTGTGACAATAAAAAGTTACAAGCTTGTGTACCTGTGTTGAATCACTGAGATGATTGTCAACAGCAATCGGATCTGCATTGACCTGAATAGTCTCGTCAATCAACGGCTCTACTTTTCTCCTTGTTGGTTTGGCACTGAACCATTTTCGCTTCTTAGAGAACCAACCCTTCTGACCCGAGTCAAACTGAGTCTCAGAACTCAGGGACGACCCCAACTCAGTCTTTGAAGTAAACTCTACATTACTGTGGCCACCAGTGGACACAGAAGGTTCACTCCCAGAATACCCTTCTGAATCTGTCAAGCATGACTCGTCCGTGTCACTAGAAGTGACTCGGTCGCCGGAACTGTTGTTCGTCTTTCTAAAGCTTCTAAAGTAGCTGACCCCTCGAAGCATCCTGTCTTTGTCTGACTCTACCGAGTCGTCAACGATTCCTGCCGAGTCATGTGTATTTCTGACCTCAGCAAAGCTTAGACAAACCTGCAGGTACCATCAAACAACGTTAAGAAAAGCCAACATTTGATTAGTTCTAATTAATTAATTAACTACTAGGAGTCTGAAACTACAATGTAAGAACTTGTCAAGATTTGTTTGCTATTAACTATTTTTTTTGTTTTTGGTTCCCACCTTTTCATTAGTGATAATATGCAGTTGGATGGTCATAATCATTTGAATTTTGGTACAAACTAGGAACCAAACAAGGTGGTCCAAATATATATCATACAAATAATGCAACCCAGAAAAGAATAAATAAACTTTACGAGCATTATATGTTCCGAAATTTGTTTAACAAATTTTATTTAATCAAATTCATACAGTTGTACCTGTCAAATTTAGGTACTAAATTGGATTATGATGTTTCTATTTATTCAATATTCGAGATATTTTTAGATGAACAAATTTAGGGATCTTAACATAAATGGCACTATTAGTAATGCCATCAATAAGGATGTTACTGATGGCCTAACAAACTGGCTTAACCTATAATATGACCTAAACAAGTGAACATCATTACCTCCAATAAAACAGGCTGATGATACCATGCATTTAATTTTGAAAAAAAAAATGCAACTTTTTTTTATAATTAAAACAGAAAGAACGTGACCAAGAACTGAAAACACAATTAGTCTTGTCTGAATCTTTAATTTTGTATTAATTAACAAATAACGAACCTAATTAACAAAATAAAAAATGGATGAACTTAACAAATCGATGGACATGGACTTACCAAGAGAGTAGCTTCCATGGGGATGATCATCCCCTCCATTTTCAAGTTGACAGAAAGCTTCGTCTGAACATGAGCCTCCATTTTCAAAGCCATTTCTGCTAAATTCATCGAAACCTTCCCCAGAACCGCCACATCACTCTTCGAATCTGCAACCTCTCCCTAAAATCACAAACCCAGAAAAGCATTTCATTCATTAATATGATAATATCAAACAAAAAAATTAACAATATAAATTCATTAAACAAAAAGAAACTTACATGTACGAAAGTGAAAGTCAAATCCCAAGGAGCAGCACTCTGTTTCGACCCAAAATTACAGAGGCTCTGAAACTCGTCGTCCCATTCAACGATTTCGCCTTTTCCAAAGAATCCACGGCCGGTGTAGTTTTTCTGACACCGTGATCTTCCGTAAAACGGAGCCATTAAAACTCCAGACGGACCTCCGTTTTTTTTAGGCCCTTTCCATTTCACCTCAATCAACAACGCTTTTTCTCGCTCGTTTTCACATGAAAATCCATGAAGCTTTAGTTGGTTGACTTTTACGTGAAACCTCCTCGTTGACCCACCTGGCCATGGTGACCACTTCATGATCGATCTTCTTCTTCTTCTTCTTCCTCAAATGGGTTTTATATATATAATTCCCAGAAAACCCAGAGACCTTCAAAAAATGAATTAAGATTATAATTGATATAAACTTGAAGAACGATGAAGAGGGGCGTGCGAATTGGTTGAGTGGTTTGTTTTCTTTATTGGGTGATTAGTGACAGCTATGGCTTTTTTGTATAAGGATTCAAATTCACGGCCGAGTCCAGCTGCGACTCCAACCCGCGTTTCCGTGTGGGTTATTATGGAGAATGCTACACGTTCTGTCACGAATGACTCACGTGGTGTTCACGTGATGTCTTCTCGCTGATGTGGCGGTTCGTAACGGGTTGACATGCGTGGAGGTTTCCGCAGGGGATTTGGGCTCTGAGGCGTCATTGGGGATGTTCGGGTGGTGACACGTCAACGCCGAGGTGGGACATTGGGTGACGCGTTTGGAGGGAATGAGAATGACCCATTTTCACCCGCTCATGTGCTGCCACGTGTACGTGACATGTTTTCCTTGAGGAAACTGGACACCACCAACCATGGAGACTCCCATTAGTGTTTTGAAACGCCCATAGTGATTTTAATCAAACCAAATTTGATTTGATTTTTTTTTTGTTTTTTAGGGAATAATTGTTCTTTTGAAGGTAAGAGTGTGATGGTATGAATCTTCTTCATTTTTGGAATGATTTTTTTATAAATTTTTATAGAGGAATGCCAAACATGAAAAGAATCAATTTTCTTTTGGACTTATTTTCGATAAATCACATTCAACTAATCCGTAATTGAACAAGAAATTCATTATCAATTACCCTTATATGCATCCAAAACATTACTCTATATGAATAAGAGATATGTAAAAATAAGGAGTTATAACTCATTAACTCATATCATTTTACGTATTAATCCGAAAATTATATCATCGTGAACGGGTTTATATATCCTCCACACCCCATTGACACCATGAGAAATTTTTCCATGTGACGGTCACGCCCCGTCAAAAACTGAAATGCCGTGACCTCCTAATTAAAATACGCCACGTGGAGTTTTTTTTAACAACTCAGCCCTCAACCTTTGAATAGCTGGAACCATCCCAACGGCCGTCTCCAAACTGACATGATCAAGAAAAGAAAAAAAAAACTCCTCCGTCAGTTTGTTTCTATTTCATCTTCTTCATTTGCAGTACTCCAGTTTGATTTGGTATACATTCCAGGCTCAAGCTTTGGTTACTGACCACATCCTTCAAATACACCAAAAATCTCTCTTGCTAAATGCAAAAGCTTAATTAAGCAAAATCCAAAGCCTGATAAAAATAGTGCGTTGTTCTAGCTATTTGGTCATATATGACCAAGTGGTCAGGAACTTTTCAGTCTTCAATTCATTCCCCTGTTCTATCTTTTTCATATGTTGATCGTTTTACATGGTAGAAGATGAAGACGTCACAATCTCAAGGCAGAAACCAAGAGGATGGACTATATTGAAATGATGAATCCTGCCAATTGTGAGACGACAGGCTGCCCCCAAAGAAGATCCGAGCACATGGAAGCCAACGAAAGTCATCCACTTCAACCTCCAAACACGAAAGCAACATATATATACCCAATACAAAGAGAAATTAGGATCAAAATCATAGATTTATAAACACCCAACACAAAGTCGAAGTGGGAACCTTGAAATGGACGAGAACGACGACGATAACCAAATCGGTGAAATTGATGAAACGGGTCCAAGATTCGATGGTTCTACTCCTAACCCAAGCCCGAATCCACAACCCAGAGCGAGGACAAAGGATCCGAACTGAAGTGAAGTCGGTATTGACAAGGCAAAGCTGATCTACCGAAGGAAAGGGTTTTTTTTTCTCTTGTTCACGCGGTGTAGAGGGTTGGGGATGGTTCATATTAAGGTGAGGGTGAGTTGTTAAAAATCAATGTATGTTTAATTGGGAGGTAGAATGGAGGAAAAATTTCTTGACACCACCTACTCATGCCCCTATTTAGTTTATTGTTAATGGCTGGGCCTGCCTCTTAATTAAATTGGATATCTTTATTGGCTTTGGGCCCTAAATCAATAGAAAACTTAAGTTTAGGGCTTTAGGCTGGAAATTGTGACAGATGCACTTTAAAACGTACTGTTAAAACCCAACTTCAAGTACTCCACCTAAAATTCAGACAGCTACTTTGCAGAGGACAAGATACATTCATCATATGAATTAATTTGGAAACTGCTTGCATTATATAATAGTTCTGCATTTTTTTAGGGTTATAATGCAGTAAACAAAAAAATCACCCGAAAAATGGTTTGTAGCTCTAGTTGTTAAGAGCACTTACTCCTATCCGCCCGACTCTCAGTTTAAAATTCTCATCACCGATTCTATTGATCGAACTGAACACAAGGAAAAAACGAAGCAAATAACAAAGCACAAGCTTCATTGTTATTGTTTGGCCAGCTACATTCATAACAAAACTGTACGTTTCATGAAGTAGCTTTAGGAATGGCTCTTTGATAGACAACCTAGCTAGTTCATAACTTCATATAAATTAAATAGCAACTTCAATTTAACGTACCTTAGGTTCAGTCAGCAAATTTATCTGTTTTCAATTTTCATTTGCATTAGGTTCAGCAATTTAACGTACCTTAGGTTCAGAAAGCAAATTTACTGTTGAAGTTGTCCCTTGCATAATTTAATTGTAACCTGCAGAGAAACATATGAATTCCAAGTGTGAAAACTGAAAAGTGCAGCAAGATTGAGAATAATTCAACTTTCTAACCCAGGTTATATAATATGCAGAGGTCAAAAACGCACAGCATGCCACTATTATATATATAAATGCAGGGATTAATTTCTCTCATAGTTGTTCAAGTACTTCAACCATGCTTTTTTCTCCATGTTGAAAACTTTTACAAAGCTTTTCACATCATGTACCTAATGCTGCTTATAGTTTATGCGCAAGTTGATCATGTCTGATTATTTCAAACACGTACAACTCACTCTTTAAGACCGGAAGTTTGAGTTTTCTTCCTAATCCAGCTAATTAACTAATTAAGCAAAACCCTTTGTGCCTAATAATACCAGGACCTTGGTCCATATATATTGTATAAATATAGATGTAGATCGATACCACTTTACAAAGTCATATGAGTATATGACTCGTGTCTATATAATTAATTACCAGTAATCATGCATACCGGTGACCTAAAAGGCTTTCCCTAAACTTCTGTGTTATAGACTTATAGTTAATACTTTGTTTGGTCTCATAATTAATTAATTAATTCTTAATTTCTTATGGGGATTATGATATCATTTTGACACGATCGATCATGACTAATGATGCATTACCTCATTAGTAATTTACATATATATATATTTGATGCTTCCATGATT
This sequence comes from Rubus idaeus, assembly GCA_030142095.1. Lineage (NCBI taxonomy): Eukaryota > Viridiplantae > Streptophyta > Magnoliopsida > Rosales > Rosaceae > Rubus > Rubus idaeus. The sequence continues at coordinate 30,211,117 of CM057966.1, forward strand.
TATAGAGGCCTGGAGGCATTGTTTAATTGAACTGTTTAATTTTCTAGGTTTTTCTATATATATAGAAAATATAGACTCTGCTCCAATTGAAGCTAAAGTGGAAGAAATTAATCCATGCAAATTAAGGGACCACTCTTAATTAATTTGGATTTATTTATATATTTTAAAATGTTTAGCTATATATATATACTGTATATATATTTTTCTGTTTTCATGATTGGGAGACTTTGAGAGCTTCTTCGCCGGTCACTTGCATGATCACTGTATAAAGCCATGACTAATTGAACTTCTAGAAGAGCTATTAATGCCAAGATATGCATTCACATGTTGAGATCTCTTCGACTTCGAGTCCTGAAGAAAATAAACACATAAACCAGTTGCTGTTGCTGCACAAAGATTTGTAGTTTGGTAAGGTATTAGTCTCGTGTTTCAGTGGCATTAGTCGGAATCATTCAATTATATATCATATATCATGCATGTCCGTAGCATAATTGTAATCACTAGTGAGATCTAAAGAAATTTTTTAATGGGGGACTGGGGAGGTTAAACTAAAATTTAGGCTCTAATTAATAATAATATTATTCATCAATATAGACTACTCATCATTTTTGGATTTCCAACCATAAAGTCTAAAGCTAAAATATATTTCAATTTTTTGCACTGTTTGCTTCATCCAACAACTTCATATGGCTGATGTCATTCATGGCCGGGTTTCATATTTAGGTTAGTTTATAGCTCTGTTTAGTTTAAACTTTTGTTGAGGTTGACATATGTTTAACCTTGCTTATATGTCTTCATTGCAGCTCTATTTGGTAATTTGAGACTACATATTATGTTGGACTAGGATAAAGAAGCCCCACTGCACATACTTTGTTATTCTAATCTAAATAGTTTAGTTTATGAAGTTATGTAGATGACGAGTAAGTAAAGATGAACCCGAACGTTATAAAAATAGCTCATAATTTAGCTTTTAACTATTTTTTTTATAAATTTGAAAGAAAGAAAAAAATGATACTCTCGATCGAGGATAAAGTGAACAATTGATAGTAATGGTTGATTGGATATAAACACTATAATGAATTTAAGGCTTATGCATCCAAGGTTACTTTGAAATGAAAATTAATGCTTCTAACTTAAACATTGCTAGCTAGGGTTTAGGGTTTGGACAGTAAATAACACGTTGACAAGGAGCTAGAATGAAGATAACTACAACTCAAACATAACTAGGGCTTACGTAGGTGAACAGTCACAAAATGGCCAAATGGGTGACAAGCTAGTATGAGTCCATCTGTCCATGTGACCCATCCCCTCAAATGCTCATTGCTGTTCCTCTTGATCTCAATAAATGTTATGGTTAGTGGTTGGTACGTAGCTTCATAATCTTATTATAGTCAGGTTTATCCTTTTGTTTTGCGTTTAGCTTAATTAGCTTAATTGGAATAAATGAAAACTTAATTATAAGAAGAGAAAAGCTTTAGCTAACTGATTATATATACGAATGAATGAAGGGTTTATTTGTTTTCTTGGTTTCTGCAGAAAATCAGAATTTGAGGATCTTGTCCTTAATTAATTCATCCACCTTAATTGATATTATTTAGGTCTTATTTATGCATGCTCGTACAGTAACTACCTAAGTATGATCCATTGATCCTGGCATCGAGCATGTATATATATCTATAAATTAAGGAGCTTCATATTCCGGTAATCAAACAAGTTCGAGGTCATCGATCTCTGTCCAAAAAGAAAAAAAATCAAGGTGATATCACATGGTTTTGTTCCCACCAGCGAGCTAGAACAGGCTGTACGTACAGATTCGATCATTTGCTGCAGTTAAGGTTTTCTGCAACAATTTAAAACGATTCTAACTCTTTTAGTCTTCCATGGGTGAGATTATGGAGACATGGTCTCTCATAATTTAAAATAGCTTTTTTTATATAGATTTTATATACAAAATTATTAAAAAAATCGTTTGATTATTTAACTGTGTATGTCACTCTGTCGAAATATACTTTTGTATAAACATCATAATTAAACGTGTTATGAGCTAAATTTTGATTGATCGATTTACAACCATATATATTCTGGATAGAGTGTGCAACCACATCTTTGAAGTTCTTAATCATTTGTAATTTTATTTTTCATTTGATTATTGTCATTTTGTTTCAGTGCGGTTTTGATTTCATATCCTCTTTTTCTGTACAGGATCATTTTTATTTTCGATTTGTTTCTTCAATTAATACATTTTTTTAACTAGTTTTTTTTTAAGAGAAACAAAATGTTGAACTTGCAACCTCATTATTGACTAATTAAGTCTTGGTAACCATCCTCTAAAAAAATAAAAAAGTCTCCGTGACCATAAATTTACCATTGATGGTCATTATAAGTTCTTTTTTAAGATCATTTTTCTTTTGGCAAAGTTTTGAAAGGGATCATTAGAAGTTCTTTTTTAGCTTTTAAAAGTGAATGTAATATTCTTTATTACTTAAAACAAACAAATTTTAAGTACTCAAAAAGAAAAGATAAAGTGTAATTTGTAAAACGAAGAATGTGAATATTTCACTATTTTTTTGGCCAAATAGGGGTAATGTTTTTTTAAGGTAATAAGGGTAATGTTCAACCATTCATATATATATATATATATGATGCAAGTGAAGTCCTCAAACTAGGTCCAATGGTGGAGGGTCACGGATTGCAATTTAATTATGAAACTATTAGCCTAATCTATTTCCTTTTTCTTTAGTTACGAGTTATCTAATTTTACCCAACATATAAACAAAACTTTGATGACGATCCCTTGATTTTGAGATTTGCTCTTTGGAGTCAAGTAATGGCTCCACTTGCATAAGGAAGACGAAGAAGAAGAAGAAGAAGAGTGAGTTAAGACATGACCCACCATTGCCCAATCCCACGGGCCACGTTAATATATTTACATATAGTCCAAAATTAACAAACTCAATTTAATTATTTCAGCTTTGCATTCAATTGCAACTGTAGAAGAACTCATCTACCATCACTCCACACCATAATGGTAACACCAAATGCATCCCTAACCCTCAACATCTCCACCTAAATTTCCATTCAAGCTAATAAGTTCTATCTCACCAATAATAATTCAGTTCAGATTATTCGAATTATTCGAAACGTTTGTTAAATAATCTAAAAACATTTAAGAAATTATTCTGAAAAAAATTTAAGAAAAATACTAAGATGTTAAAGAATTGAACTCAAGGTGTGGAACTGTGGATGAGTTCACAACTAGTTTACCAACAAAAGCTTCTTGAAGCAAGCATAGCTTCTAATACACTTGAAGGACCCCTAGAATAGGGTCGTTGAATAGTCACAAAGTAACACTGGAAGACGTTGACTTCTTTAAAATTAAGGCTCTGAAATACAAATCACTTGGGACTACAAGGAAACTATTCATCATTCAAATTCTTCGTTGGAGATGAACTAAGTGGCGTTGTCTGATTGAAATGGTTCATTGAAAAAACAAGGAAATAATATTTTTCAATAGAACGTTAAACAATTAATTATTGGATCTGTCAATGAACAAAAAGACCTTCTCTTTTGACAGTACATTAAAAACCGCACACAGCCCACCTCAGATCTCTCAAATTGTGACCGAAGCACAGAAACAAATTGAGGAAAAAGCCAGAGCCACCCATGCCGCAAAACCACTTGCTTATTCTGCCTCTGCTTCACAAAGCGTGGAGGTGAGAGCTACCTTCTCTGATCTCTCTCTCTCTCTAGCTTTTTCTCTCGTAATAGTCATGTATATCAGACACTGCCCTGTATCTGATTCTCTTCACATCAAAATCTCAGTTTCTCTGCAACATGCTTTCGTTTCATGAGGATTGCATTTACCCATTACTCGTGACGGTTGGTTTTCCTCTTTTCTGGCCTAAATTCCGGTTCTTTATCAACAGTTGACATTGTTCAGCTTGATTTCACATAAGTTCACACCTCAACTGGGTTTTTGTCAAATTTGGTGTCGTTAAAGTTCCAAATACAGAATTGTAGTCACCCAGCTTGGCATATGGAAATTTGGGGTTTTGTTTTTGTGTTCAATGCATTGATGTAAAGGATCTATGGGCAGTTGGCAGATGGGAAAATTTAATCCATGTGTTAAACAGTTGGAACTCTCTCTCCTATTCACATATTTGTTCTCATCTCGATTCTAACGGGTCAAAGTTCTATTCTTTTCATCTGTCAATCATTTCTCTTCTCTTCTCTCTAAATTCAGCTCGAAATCTTTACTTCTATGCTTCCTTTTGGTGTTGTAATCATTTTGGTAATGGACTATTTTCTTCAATAAACTTTGGGAATATGTTTATTGTGGAATTGGGTAGATTCAGTTTTTGAACTTTGATACTTTGTTTAGCTACCTCATATGCAAGCAATTTCATTTTTGGTTGTTCTCATATGCAAACAGTAGAAGCCCTCCTTTCCTTTGTGGTCCTATTCTAGTCTCTTTTTTATCTTTGATTTTCAATTTTTTAGCTACTACTGGTTCTCAGAGTAGCTATGGGAAGTTGGAAATTCATTCATTTCATAGGCTTCATACTTTTGTCTGTTCTCCTCTTGTCTGAAACCTGCCTGGCCAGTGTTCGAAAGTTTGGCAAGATCAGTCCTGGGTTTCAAGGGGCTCAGATGAATTGGATTGATAATGATGGGTTGTTTCTCTTATCTAACCAATCTGTTTTTGGGTTTGGCTTCTTCACCACTCCTCAAGATGTCACTTTGTTTCTGCTTGTTATTATCCACATGGACAGCAGGAATATAGTATGGACTGCAAATAGGGGTTCCCCAGTTTCAAATTCTGATAAATTTGTGTTTGATGATAAGAGTGGTGTGTCATTGCTAAAAAGCGGAAGTGTGGTTTGGACTATAGATACTGGTGGCAAAACAGTTTCTGCAATGGAATTGCACGACTCGGGAAATTTGGTGTTGCTTGGGGATGACAATGGAGTAGTTTGGCAGAGTTTTAGCCATCCAACTGATACTCTATTGTGGAACCAGGATTTTCAACAAGGAATGAAACTTGAAAGCGAACCAAGCTCCAACAATGTGAGCTATATTTTAGAAATCAAGTCCGGCGACTTGATTCTTTCTGCCGGTTTCAAAACACCTCAGCCTTATTGGTCTATGGGGAGAGAAAGCCGTAAAACAATCAACAAAGACGGTGGGGCAGTCACTTCAGCATCTATCAGTGAAAATTCATGGAAGTTCTATGATAGTTCCAAAGTGCTACTATGGCAATTTATTTTCTCATCCAATGTTGATGTAAATGCCACATGGATTGCAGTTTTGGGAAAGGATGGAGTTATTTCTTTCTCTAATCTTCAGAATGGAGGTTCAAATGGTCCTTCAGCAACGAAAATACCTGGCGACTCTTGCAGCACCCCGGAACCTTGTGATGCGTATTTTGAATGTTCCAGTGACAACACGTGCCAGTGCCCTTCAGGTCTTAGCTCCCATGCTAATTGCAAGTCGGGGATTGTCACTTCATGTGATCCTTCAAAGGGTTCTACAGAGCTTACAAGTGCTGGTGATGGGCTCTATTATTTTGCGCTGGGATTTGTTTCACCCTCTTCAAGAACTGACTTGGAAGGTTGCAAAAGATCTTGCCTTGGCAATTGTTCATGTGTTGCTTTGTTCTATCAAAACAGTACAAGAAATTGTTATACGTTTGACAGGATAGGCAGCTTCCAAAGTTCTGACAAGGACTTTGCTTCTTACGTTAAGGTCTTGAGTGATGGAGGCAGTGGAGGGGGCGAAAGCAAGAAACACTTTCCTTATATTGTGATCATTGCTGTTTCGACAATAGCTGTTATCTGTGGCCTACTTTTTGGTGGATACCGATACTACAGGAGGAAGAGAAATTCACCACAAGCTCCTGAAGATACTTCCGAAGAGGACAATTTCTTGGAAAATTTGAGTGGGATGCCCATCCGTTTCAGTTTCAAGGATCTTCAAACTGCAACTAACAACTTCTCAAAGAAGCTTGGACAAGGAGGTTTTGGCTCAGTTTACGAAGGGGTTCTCCCAGATGGAACTCGACTGGCTGTGAAGAAGTTGGAAGGCATCGGTCAAGGAAAGAAAGAATTCCGAGCTGAAGTTAGCATCATCGGAAGTATCCATCATCTGCACTTGGTCCGGCTCAGGGGCTTCTGTGCAGAAGGAAGCTACCGACTTCTTGCTTACGAGTACATGGCAAATGGATCTCTGGACAAATGGATTTTCAGGAAAAACAGTGACGAGTTTCTGTTGAGTTGGGAGATAAGATTCAATATAGCATTGGGTACTGCCAAAGGACTAGCTTATCTCCATGAAGATTGTGATTCAAAGATTATTCATTGCGACATAAAACCCGAAAACGTGCTCCTCGACAGCAATTACCATGCCAAAGTCTCGGATTTCGGTTTGGCAAAGCTGATGACCAGGGAGCAGAGCCATGTTTTCACAACAATGCGAGGAACTCGGGGGTACCTTGCACCAGAGTGGATCACAAACTATGCAATTTCGGAGAAGAGTGACGTGTATAGCTACGGAATGCTGCTGCTGGAAATCGTAGGTGGGAGAAAGAACTACGATCCGTCAGAAACTTCTGAAAAATCGCATTTTCCATCCTACGCCTTCAAGATGTTGGAAGAAGGGAAACTCAAGGACATATTCGACTCCAAGGTGAGGGTTGGTGACGTGGACGAGAGGGTTTCTACAACGGTTATGGTAGCATTGTGGTGTATACAGGAAGACATGGCTTTGAGGCCATCAATGACCAAGGTAGTCCAAATGCTGGAAGGCATCAGCCCTGTTCCTCAGCCTCCAACTTCTTCGACAATGGGTTCTCGCCTTTACTCCAATTTCTTCAAATCCACCAGCGAAGGAGGGACTTCCTCGGGTCCATCCGACTGCAACAGTGATGCCTACCTTTCGGCAGTGCGCCTTTCCGGGCCAAGATAACATTTACTGAATCTTCTCGAGGCCGGCATTAGTAGTTGATGACTAAGCTTAGTGTAAGTGTATACAAACTCTTCTTCTCCCATATATATATATATATATATATATATATATATATATATATATTTCTTCTGTATATTTCTTAAATTTTGTAACACTAGCCACTACTCCCATATTTCCAGCTTTGTTCTGTAAATAAAGAGTTTTGATGTAGTTAAGTTTTGCAAACTATAGAAATCGTGACAAAAACATATTGAGCCATGCATGGACTCGATCGCATCATTCGCATGGGATGAGGCCCTTTCCCTAACACTCATAAACCTCTCTTCAAACTTTCCTAACCGTCCGTCAGAGCTCCACCTCTGTTCTTCCAGTTTTCCATTCGATTTCAATGTTCCCGCCAAATCCTCCGCAACGGTCACTCACTCTTCGTGCCAATTCTTTCTCTCGCCGCCGCTTCTTCGGGTAACAAAACTTGGATTCTGTGGTTGTTTGCTTCCAAAATTGAAACGAAACAGAACTCTCGTCCTTAATGCACCAAATTTTCAAATATGGCCCATTGACACTTACAGCCACATTGCTGTTGATTCTCCGTTTCTCCAAGTGTAAGTGAAAAAAACAAACTCCAATAATGATTCTTCATCTTGTGGATGTTTGTGATCAAATAGGAGAAGAACGGTTACTCCTATATTGACTTGTGAGAAGCAAAGAGGTCGATTTACGATATTGACTTGGGAAATTTCTCCGACGACTCGGTGTCGTGCCCTCGGATATGTGGCCAATAATTAAGCAAGCGAAATAGACTTTCCTACATCAACACCACTATTTGGTTCTCAAGCCAAGACCAAGAACCAAATATTCCAAAAGAGAGAGAGACTCCAATATCACCAATGCAGAATTTATAATATTCTCTGAAACAGGATGAATAAGGCCAGGGTCGGTTTCCTCTTTTCTGGCTCTAGTTCAAGTTTGTTTTTCCTCAACTGACACTGGTAATTCTCTTGATTTCGCATCACAAGTGCACAGCTGGGTTTTTGTCAAGTTTGGTGTTTTTGAAATTCCCAAATATAAACTTGTCTAATTGCAGTCACTAGAAATTTTGGGTTTTGTTGCTGTATTCAAAGCATTGAAATAAGATTATGGGGGCATTTGATAGATAAGAATATTAAATCCATGTGTAGATTCTCTTATTCACATGAATATTACTAAATCCTGGTCGTTATAGTAGTGATGGGAGGTTGGAACTTGATTCATTTCACAGGCTTCATACTTTTGTCTTTTCTCCTCTTGTCTGAAACTTGCCTGGCCAGTGTTCGAAAGTTTGGCAAGATCAATCCGGGGTTTGAAGGAGTTCAGAAGGATTGGATTGATAATGATGGGTTGTTTCTCTTATCTAACCAATCTGTTTTTGGGTTTGGCTTCTTCACCACTCCTCAAGATGTCACTTTGTTTCTGCTTGTTATTATCCACATGGACAGCAGGAATATAGTATGGACTGCAAATAGGGGTTCCCCAGTTTCAAATTCTGATAAATTTGTGTTTGATGATAAGAGTGGTGTGTCATTGCTAAAAAGCGGAAGTGTGGTTTGGACTATAGATACTGGTGGCAAAACAGTTTCTGCAATGGAATTGCACGACTCGGGAAATTTGGTGTTGCTTGGGGATGACAATGGAGTAGTTTGGCAGAGTTTTAGCCATCCAACTGATACTCTATTGTGGAACCAGGATTTTCAACAAGGAATGAAACTTGAAAGCGAACCAAGCTCCAACAATGTGAGCTATATTTTAGAAATCAAGTCCGGCGACTTGATTCTTTCTGCCGGTTTCAAAACACCTCAGCCATATTGGTCTATGGGGAGAGAAAGCCGTAAAGAGTTTTGATGTAGTTAAGTTTTGCAAACTATAGAAATCGTGACAAAAACATATTGAGCCATGCATGGACTCGATCGCATCATTCGCATGGGATGAGGCCCTTTCCCTAACACACATAAACCTCTCTTCAAATTTTCCTAACCGTCCGTCAGAGCTCCACCTCTGTTCTTCCAGATTCCCATTCGATTTCAGTGTTCCCGCCAAATCCTCCGCAACGGTCACTCACTCATCGCGCCAATTCTTTCTCTCGCCGTCGCTTCTTTGGGTAACAAAACTTGGATTCTGTGGTTGGTTGCTTCCAAAATTGAAACGAAATAGAATTCTCGTCCTTATTGCACCAAATTTCAAATATGGCATATTGACACTTACAGCCACATTGCCGTTGATTCTTCGTTACTCCAAGTGTAAGTGAAAAAAACAAACTCCAATAATGATTCTTCATCTTGTGGATGTTTATGATCAAATAGGAGAAGAACGGTTACTCCGATATTGACTTGTGAGAAGCAAAGAGGTCGATTTACGATATTGACTTGGGAAATTTCTCCGACGACTCGGTGCCCTGCCCTCGGATATGTGGCCAATAATTAAGCAAGCGAAATTGACTTTCCTACATCACCTCCACTATTTGGTTCTCAAGCCGAGACCAAGATCCAAATATTCCAAAAGAGAGAGAGAGACTCTAATATCACCATTGCAGAATTTATCATATTCTCTGAAACAGGATGAATAAGGCCAGGGTCGGTTTCCTCTTTTCTGGCTCTAGTTCAAGTTTGTTTTTCTTCAATTGACACTGGTAACTCTCTCGATTTCGCATTGCAAGTGCACACCTCAACTGCATTTTTGTCAAGTTTGGTGTTTTTGAAATTCCCAAATACAGACTTGTCTAATTGCAGTCACTAGATATTTTGGGTTTTGTTGCTGTATTCAAAGCATTGAAGTAAGATTATGGGGGCATTTGATAGATAAGAATATTAAATCCATGTGTAGATATATTCTCTTATTCACATGAATATTACTAAATCCTGGTTGTTATTGTAGCGATGGGAGGTTGGAACTTGATTCATTTCACAGGCTTCATACTTCTGTCTGTTCTCCTCTTGTCTGAAACCTGCTTGGCTAGTTCTGTTCGACGTTTTGGCAAGATTAGTCCGGGGTTTCAAGGAGCTCAGCAGGATTGGATTGATAATGATGGGTTGTTTCTCTTATCTAACCAATCTGTTTTTGCTTTTGGCTTCGTCACCACTCCTCAAGATGTCACTTTGTTTCTGCTTGTTATTGTCCACATGGACAGCAGCACTATAGTATGGACTGCAAATAGGGGTTCCCCAGTTTCAAATTCTGATAAATTTGCGTTTGATGATAAGGGTGGTGTGTCATTGCTAAAAAGCGGAAGTGTGGTTTGGACTATAGATACTGGTGGCAAAACAGTTTCTGCAATGGAATTGCACGACTCGGGAAATTTGTTGTTGCTTGGGGATGACAATGGAGTAGTTTGGCAGAGTTTTAGCCATCCAACTGATACTCTATTGTGGAACCAGGATTTTCAACAAGGAATGAAACTTGAAAGCGAACCAAGCTCCAACAATGTGAGCTATATTTTAGAAATCAAGTCCGGCGACTTGATTCTTTCTGCCGGTTTCAAAACACCTCAGCCATATTGGTCTATGGGGAGAGAAAGCCGTAAAACAATCAACAAAGACGGTGGGGCAGTCACTTCAGCATCTATCAGTGAAACTTCATGGAAGTTCTATGATAGTTCCAAAGTGCTACTATGGCAATTTATTTTCTCATCCAATGTTGATGTAAATGCCACATGGATTGCAGTTTTGGGAAAGGATGGAGTTATTTCTTTCTCTAATCTTCAGAATGGCGGTTCAAATGGTCCTTCAGCAACGAAAATACCGGGCGACTCTTGCAGCACCCCGGAACCTTGTGATGCGTATTTTGAATGTTCCAGTGACAACAATTGCCAGTGCCCTCCAAGTCTTAGCTCCCGTGCTAATTGCAAGTCGGGGATTGTCACTTCATGTGATCCTTCAACGGGTTCTACAGAGCTTACAAGTGCTGGTGATGGGCTCTATTATTTTGCGCTGGGATTTGTTTCGCCCTCTTCAAGAACTGACTTGGAAGGTTGCAAAAGATCTTGCGTCGGCAATTGTTCATGTGTTGCTTTGTTCTATCAAAACAGTACAAGAAATTGTTATACGTTTGACAGGATAGGCAGCTTCCAAAATTCTGACAAGGACTTTGCTTCTTACGTTAAGGTCTTGAGTGATGGAGGCAGTGTGGGGAGCAGAAGCAAGAAACGGTTCCCTTATATTGTGATCGTAGCTATTTCGACAGTTTTTCTGATCTGTGGCCTACTTTATGTGGGATACCGATACTCTTGGAAGAGAAATTCACCAGAATCTCCTGATAATTTCTTGGAAAATTTGAGTGGGATGCCCATCCGTTTCAGTTACAAGGATCTTCAAACTGCAACTAATAACTTCTCAAACAAGCTTGGGCAAGGAGGCTTCGGATCAGTTTATGAAGGGGTTCTCCGAGATGGAACCCAACTAGCTGTGAAGCAGTTGGAAGGCATTGGTCAGGGACAGAAAGAGTTCCAAGCTGAAGTTACCACTATTGGCAGTATCCATCATCATCACTTGGTCCGGCTCAAAGGTTTCTGTGCAGAAGGAACCCATCGACTTCTTGCTTACGAATACATGGCAAATGGTTCTCTGGATAAATGGATTTTCAAGAAAAACAATAAAGAATGCTTATTGGATTGGGAGACAAGATTTAGTATAGCATTGGGTACAGCAAAGGGACTAGCTTATCTCCATGAAGAATGTGATTCGAAGATTATTCACTGTGACATAAAGCCTCAAAATGTGCTCCTTGACCATAATTACCTTGCCAAAGTCTCAGATTTTGGTTTGGCAAAGCTAATGACCAGGGAGCAGAGCCATGTTTTCACTACACTAAGAGGAACTCGGGGGTACCTTGCACCGGAGTGGATCACAAACCGCGCTATATCCGAGAAAAGTGATGTGTATAGCTACGGAATGCTGTTGCTAGAGGTCATTGGTGGCAGAAAAAACTATGACCAATCCGAAAGTTCAGAGAAATCTCAATTTCCATCCTATGCCTTCAATATGCTGAGAGAAGGCAAAATGAAGGACATTGTCGACTCCAAGATGAGTATAGATGACGCCGACGAGAGGGTTTCTACAGCCATTGTGGTTGCATTGTGGTGCATACAGGAAGACATGTCAATGAGGCCATCAATGGCTAAGGTGGTCCAAATTTTGGAAGGGCTCTGTCCTGCTCCTCAGCCTCCAACTTCCGCGACGATGATCTGTGCAGGACCATCAGAGTGCAAAAGTGATGCCTACATTTCTGCAGTGCTCCTTTCTGGACCAAGATAACATTTCCTGCTCAAGATGGGAAAAGAGAAGTTTTCTTGAGCCATTAGTGCATTTTCATCTCTCTGATGGCTCTTAGCTTTATTTCATTACTCAAAATTTGTAACACTAGGCATTGCTACTTAAGCTTGATCCTTGCTTATTATTTTCTACTGCAATAAAAAAGTGTATGAATTGCTTTGAGAAATGCAGATCAATTCAAGGGCGTCAAAATCAATTATTTCTGTTTGGAATTATTTATTTTTGCGCAATGAACATAAATAGTGTACAATAGAGCCCTGGACTCGATGGCACCTGATTAGCCCCTCTGCGACTTAAAACCTCTCTTCAAATTTGAAGCCCATTAATTCTCAACCGTCCGTTAACGATGGCATCGACTAACTCCACTGTCTCCCTTCTCTGCTCCACAACCTCTTCCTTCCCTCACGCCACCGCCAAATCCTCCGCAAAGGTCAATTTTCGCGCCAATTCTCTCCCCGCCACCGATGCAGCAGCGTCTTCTGGTAACTTTGATTCCGCGTTTGGTTGCTTAGAAAACGAAATGAAATAAAATTCGATTGTTGAATGCACCAAATACTCAATCTTTACAGGTAAAGATCAGATTTTGGGAAGAAGAAGACTGGTGTTTACACTCACAGCCACATTGCCGGTGCTTCTTCCTTTCTCGAAATGCATGGAGGAGGCCAAGGCGGTAGAGTGAGTCAAACAAAACAAAAAACCCCCAATCTTAAATTCTCCATCATCTTGTGGATATTAGTATGTGGAAATAAAGCAATCACTTTGTTTTTGTCTGTGGAATTTGAAAGGTCGGAGACGAGTGGATATGAGGTCATGAAGGAGGAGATTAGGAAAGTGGTGTCAAAGGGCAAAGCTGCTGCTGTGCTCCGTTTGGTGTTTCATGATGCTGGGACCTTTCAATTGGATGATCATTCAGGTCAACTAACTATCCATACCCTCTGCTTTTTTCCTTCTTTTTTTTCTTTTTTCTTTTTTCTTTTTTCAATTTAGGCACTAAAATTGGTATATTGTATTAATTTGCTAGCATTTGTATTTTGATTACTGTGGGTGTTGCAGGTGGAATGAATGGTTCTGTCATTTACGAACTTGATAGACCCGAAAATAAAGGTCTTAAAACTCCTTTCAAGGCATGCTTCTCTATCTCTGAATCATTCATCTTGTTGTTTTTAGTTTCCTTAGAATTCTCGAGTTCTTAATTTTTAATTTTTTTTCAACATGAACACTCAGTAAATCAACTTTGATATGATGTTCTACCAGCTAACTCCTGGGTGGATTAAATTGTTGGTTAGATTTTAGAGAAGGCAAAGAGTGAGGTGGATGCAGTAAAACAAGGTATCTATCTACTGTTAGACAAGGTTTCAGTCGTAATGGATGTTTTGGTGCTGTGCTAACATTTTCCGGATGTTTTCGAGATTAGTGTCTTGGGCAGACATGATTGCGGTGGCTGGAGCTGAAGCAGTTTCACTATGTGGAGGTCCAACTATCCAAGTTGCATTGGGCAGACTAGACTCAAAGTAAGCTAAGAAAAGAAAGCAACATCATGCTTCAGTTTAAGTAATTCAATTGGCAAGTATGCTTACATTACTTGACATACAAGGATTAGAAAATAGAGTTAAAAGAACTCCAAGTCCTGTGTCACTGCAGCATTAATATGGAGCATCAATCTGATGCTAAAAAGGCCAATTCTTTTTTTTTCATAGTTGCTGTGTAGATGTGAATAGCTTTTTCAATCTATCTCGGTCATTTTTTTTTTCAGGGAGCCTGATCCTGAAGGAAAACTTCCTGAAGAAACTCTTGATGCTTCTGGTCTCAAGCAAAGCTTTCAAACAAAAGGCTTATCGTGAGTTCGTATATGTTAAAGATTCCTTTTCCAATTTGGATGTTCTAGATTTAAAGAAGTTAACTAAAACTGCCTCCAGTCTTCTTCTTCTTTTTTTTTTTTTGGCCATCTGAAAAGGAATTCCCCTCATTCATTAGTAATATAATAAGATAAGGAAGGTATAGAAGATCCAATTGAAGACGGTAAAAGGTTGAGATTGATGATGGGTGAGAGGAACAATATGTTATGAAAAATGGTGGAAGAGTCTGATGTTAGTTGTTGAGTTAAAGTTAAATGACAATCTAGTATTAGATGAAGCTTTTACAAGAATCTGATAATGTAGCTAGCGTTTTTCCGCTGGCTGTTATGTGTTAGTTGTAGCGTTCCTTCCCTCCTTCTCTCATTTTGGAAGATCCAAGTTCTTGAGATATTCATGGAAATTTGATGATATATATTACTTTGCGGTGCATGTAATTGATTTCTGTAGAATTACATTGATATATTATTTTTTTATCTTTTCTGTTTATTTTGGGTTAGCTAGTTCAATGGTTAACGCATAACACTTGAGAGCAAATTTTGCTCTCTTTGACTTCACTTGTTACAGGGTTAAAGTATAAAATGATTGCTTCTTTTATTTGCAGAACTCAAGAACTTGTTGCTCTGTCAGGAGCCCATACTCTGGGAAATAAAGGTTTTGGAAGTCCAACTGTTTTTGACAATTCATACTTCAAAGTTCTTCTTGAGGAATCTGTGTCTTCAGGTAAACAGCAGTAGGATAGACAAGTAGTGCAAATTAAAGTAGTCTTGAAAAGAAAATCCGAGCACTTGCCAATTTATGTTACAACATGATAACTGAGTAATATCATAAACCTATATACCTACAAGTCTTATAAAAAAATCTATACACCTCTCTAGATTCTAGAATCCATGATATGCAATTATTTTCCTCTTTATCACTCACATACTTAGCATGCAGGTAGTATGTCTAGCATGACTGGGCTTCCTTCAGATCGCGCACTTGCCAAGGATGATGAATGCTTAAGGTCTATTTCCCCTTTCAAAGACTTTAAGCTGCCTCCCCCCCCCCCCCCCCCCCTGTTCTTTTGTGTGTTCTAGGCATTTGAGATGGTAGTCAGTTAATCAAACAAGAGTTGAAAATGTATCATCTGGGTGAAAGAATATAAAATTTTCTGTAAACGTCAATCCATAGATTCAACTGAAGAAAAGCTTATTTCATTCACAGATGGATCAAAAAGTATGCTGACGATCAGAACAGTTTCTTTGGAGATTTTGAGAAGGCTTATGTCAAGCTAGTGAATTCAGGAGCGAAGTGGAAGAGGTTATGAAAATTTGCAGCAGCAGGATCTTGTTTTTGTGTTTCTTATTGGGCCTGCCTCATGCAGAAATGGGAATACAGTTTGAGAAGTATAAATAATAGGCAATTAGAGCCTAATATAAACTGTTCAAAGTGAAAAGCAGGCTCTGGGTTGGTTGGGCTTGAGCTATACTGGACACTTATATAGTTATATATAGGTACGTCCTGAAGTTATGTAAATCCTCAATATAGATGATTAGCTGCAAACTTTAATCAAATGTTTACCCGAAAGAGTGAGAGGTCTGGTGACCCCAGACAAGACTTTATCTTGTATAATCATCATTATTAGATCATCTTGTTTACTTGTTTTGAGCGCTTTTGAGTGGAACAAAGAATGAATTTTTGGACTAGAAGTAATGCCTACTATGTGGGCAAGTCTAGGGTTATTAAAGCTATAATTAAGCCTATATAATGCTGTATCATATTTCTTTGGGCGTATAATTCAATCTCAGAAAGATGACCCATCAAATTGCTACATACGTAACAATCACTCTACTGGTGGGATGATTCTAAGCTGTCACTTACTAAAGTTACCAATCAAATAGCGAAAGTTGTATACAATATCTAATCTACTAGTGCATAATTCAATCTCAGAAAGATGGCCTATCAAATAGTTACATACTTGACAACCACTCGTGGTGGGATGATTCTCAGTTGTCACTAACTGATGTTAACAATCAAATAGCGAAACTACGTTCTATACAATGACTACTCTAATAGGTTACATCTCCGGAATTTTAATATTCTGGAGCATTATAAAACAAAGAATTGAAACTCAGCATGAGTTTGAAAGGAACCAAAAGAGAGAGACTTGAAAGAAGCACCAATGAACTATAATATTCAGTGAAGTTCTAAGCCAACGGCAACAACATGCTTATCTCCTGGTGGGTCAAGCAACCCCTGTAGTATATCTTAATATCCATATCACCATATCTAATGGTTAATCTGGACCACTAATAAAACGGGCTTTAATTTCAAAGTGTGGTTCAGATTGATAAACTAAAATTATAAGATGCCAAATATCTAGCAAGAACAGTACAAGGTCTTTACTTAAACTGAGAACAGCACCATTAACGTCCTGTTAATATACATACATAATTAAAAGAAGAAGGAACCTTTAAAATAAAATAAAAAAACTAAAAGAAGGATTAGATGCTGAGAATTAAAATAGCTAAGGCCTTTCAACCCCAGACTCTTCTTTCAATTTATTTTGTCATTTGTCCACTTCTTGTCTTTGTAGCCAATGGTTCTCTCTGGTGGGAAATGGGAATCATAGAGCAGCAAGTGCCAAAAAATTGAGATGGAAAAAAGGATAGGAAAATAGAGAACCAAAAATAAGTTTTTTTTTTTAATACTAAAAAATTCCTCAAACCAGCCTCCCATAGCCCGGCTCGAAATAGGGTCTCCTGGTCCGAACCCTACAATTAATTTTTAAGAGGCAGGAAATTCTAGTAAATAATAGCTAGGTAGATACTGTGAAGGGGTTCAAATAATAACAAAATAATAATTAGAAAACTATTCAAATGTACTAAAAATTAATGTGAAAATTTAAGCAGCAAACCATGTTAGATGATACGTCATTATTAATCCCCCCCCCCCCCTAAGTGTGTGTTCTTGCCCTGTTCCAGACAAACTTGAGGACAGAGTCCTGAGGGTCCCCTGTACTGAATTGTCTGGATAACAAAACTGTAGTGTAGCCCTGTATATATGCAATTTTGAATGGTTCTGTTCAGTGTATCTTTCTATCTCCAACCAAAATAATGAAGCAAATCCCTTATCCGTCAATTCTTTATTTACTTAAAACGCTTGTTTTTATATATGGATTAGTTTCTCTAAATTGAATTTCCTTCACATGCATGCATGTCTGCAACCAACTTATCTTTAAGCAAGCTTATAATGATTAGAAACATATATACATGTATGGTATATATTTTGCTTAGCTTTCACTAAATTATGTGTGTATGAGATTTAGGGTTCATTTTCTTTCAAATGATTAAAACATAGTGTAACTTGGTTCTTGGAAGCCTAGTACGTTGGGATTAAACCCCTTCAGGCAAATGAAAATAACAGTTAGAAATTGACTTAAACCTAGTTTTCTTGCAATTTCAAGTTACCAATCTCTATCAGTTTTGCTTTATATTTATTTTTGGCCTACCCTAATATATGTATATATTTACATTTATATGTTGTTGGGAGTGATTAGGGAGTAACAAGATCGAGTACGTTTAAAGTAAATGGAGGAGGAAATGAAAGAGATCAAACAAGAACATAGTTGGACCACGGCACCTGGGTGACGAAGTCCAGTAGTATTCTTAAAGTCATCAGCATGAGATTTTCTTTCTGTTTTGTCTAGATAGAAGATAAGTTCCATTGTATACTTGTGTGTTTCAGTCTTTTTCAATCACATTCCAAAGGAAAATGGGAAAGTTTTCTTTAATGTGAATGATGAAAAGAGTTTGTATATTAATTCTCACACGAAACCACAGCTATCCAAGGAAGCAGAATTATTATTCTCCTTGGTTTCATGGTTGTCTGTACACAACTCCTAAAAGAGAAAGAGGCAAATCTATCTCGATCCTTGTAGGGTTTTAAGTATTAGCAGCCAAGACAGAGATTTTATGGTGAAAGTGTCCATTTCTGTCAAAGGTCTCTTTGGCGATGTTGCACGCCTTAGGATTTAGGAAATATTACATGCACAAAACTTAAGTTGTTAAGAAATGTATCGACATTGTCTATCAAATTTATACTTTTTCACATGTAACCCTTTTTATTCTTGCAACCAAGGTTTTGATGCCATATACGCCAACCCGGTGGGGGGTCCGGGGGGGGGGGGGGGGCGGCGCCCCCCCCCCCCCCCAAAAAAAGAGGGGGGGGGGGGGGGGGGGGGTTTGGGGGGGGGGGCCATACCCACTATATACATGTAGTGTAAGTGTTGATTAGCTTAGGGGGGTAGAAAGTGATGGTTCTCTTTCTGAAAATGGTTTCTGAAGGATGCCATGAGACACCTTGTTCTTGTTGACTTGAGGTTTACTTGGCACAAGACACAATTGGGAGGACAGAGGAGGAGATAAGCTCATCAAAAAGATTTGTGGGTTTGCTGAGAGTATTCTATGACAGATGACCTCTATGCAGAGCCAATAAGGATTTATCAAGACTATTTTTTTTTCCTGCAACTGTATTTATTATTAGTAGGAAAGAGTAGGACACGTGCAAATGATATAGAATGTCTTGGAGAGTAATAGGAAGGAGGGAGCATACTTAGGTCACCTCCCACGCACCTCTGCTTCTTTGTGTCTTCAAACTTGTTTCATACAGCAGCAGAATGAAATGATTATCGGTTTCATCATAGTAACAGTTGAATTTAATTTCATCACGAAATGATTTTTTTTTTCGTAACAACTAATTAACAAACGATGATTATCAATTTATTTTAGATAGATGAATTTTAAAAAATGTATAGTTCCGATCGATGATGAAAATACGATAAAAGATAAAAATAACGCAGGATTTATTTGAGCCGGGCTTTAGGTTATTTCAACCATGATACATTTTAGTCGATAAGATTATTAAATATTTCAACCTTGATCATCAATTTTTTTTTATTACCCTAATGGACGTCAGAGATAGAGGGATACCAGAGTTGATAGATTCGCATAAATGTGTTCAAGAGGTTTCCCAGCAACTTGGCTTAAAAGCTAATTATACTGTTTATTGATTAAGCAAAGTAACGTCTTTCTCAATAAAAACTGGCTAAATCTAATCTGCGTTCCTTAAACTATGATTTAAGTACACTAAAAGCACAGCCAGTTACATGAAAAAAAGGTTTCATCGGCCATATTGCTTTATTAAAGAAATAAGGGCATGGTTACTTAAGGAGTAAACAAATCACAGACAAATTTATAAAGGCCGGAGAGATTGGACACATAATTATTGTCTTTTTTTATATTTATTTTTTATCGTATTCATCCTTATCGGAGTTATCGGGTAGAGAAACCTTACTAACTATAAGATTAAAGATTTATGAAACGTATTTAGCGTGATTTTACCGAAATGAACAAACCAAAACCATCGCACATCACGGACTAAATTTCTGTCACCAACCAATCATTGTAGCGATTATACGCTCACACTACTGAATCTAACCATTGCGATCGAGTAAGTAGTTGAATCGGAATGGCTCCATTTACACAAATAATTATAAATAATCCAAACTTATTTAACTCTTAATTAGACAAGAAAATGTTAATATTTCCTGAGAATCTTTACATATATATTGATGCAGATCCTTTCACCTGGACCTTAATTATAAACCTGCGTTTGCATGTGCATGCCTTCATATATGACTGAATCTAAAGAGTAATTAAGGTGATTATTGTAGCTAGGGTCTGAAATTGGATCATTAAATTCAGTTGAAATCGGACGGTGGCACGAAAAGAACGGTGTCGGTTGCAGGTCTTCACATACACCCGACAACTCAGCTCCATTGGTCGGTTTGTCACGACCTCTTCTCTCTCTCTCTCTCTCTCTCTCTCTCTATCTTAACCGTCGTCGCTTCCACCGTCGCTAAAGGACCGTCCATAAAACCACAGGCAGTTAAGACGTCTTAGTTGTCTGTCTGTTCTAATCACTAAGCCAAGAGAAACTAGACAAAAGCATAATCAACTCTACTGTTAAGGCTGCATTATGTTTTTCAAAACTCATTTAGACACGTTATAAGATTCCTGATTTGGACGCAGCAGATTTTTTAAATAATTAATTGAAAATTAACTATTTTAATTTGCATCACATGTTGAACAAAACTATATAAAAGTAGAAAGTTCTGAAATTTTTTTATTCTCATGAATTAAAGAAAATTATTCATGTGATTTTAGGGAGTGGAGTTTAGAGTGAGTTTTTTTTTAAATGTTATTCGAACTCATGGTTTTACTTCAAAATTAACCAAATTTTAGTTAAAGTAGTTAAAAAACTATTTTGACTAGCCAGTTTGAACATGGAGAGAAAATTGCTAAAACTACGCTATCTCATTGCGGATACAAAAACTTACATTGCTAAAGATACTCTCATTAGATTTTTAAAGTTATTATAATCCTAGGAGTAGTCTCATAGACTTTAGCACCAATTAACTAAAACTTACTTGTCCTTTATAGTTTATCGAAAGTTATTTTTTTTTGTGAACTACTGTTATTGAATAATAAAATATCCAATTTTAGATAGTGAAATTTACATGTGGAACCTTATCCAATGGTGAAAACAAAAATAGAAGAGACATACGCTCTCCCATTACAATACAAAGAAACCGGTAATAAGAACATGAAGAAGAAAAAAATACAAGAAGCACAAATAAACTGTAACAATAACATAGCATATTAATGTGTACTATTCGTTGTACTCTAATCCTAAAGAATTTTTTTTGTCGGTTTTTTTTTAGAGAAACGACTATTTAGATTGAACTAGCAAAGATATACAACGAGGGGAGCATAAAACCTAACATCGTGTATGATTACAATAAACATACAAAAGAGCACCCTCAATAGTAGAGAGAGACTCTTCAAACCGATAGTGATCATACAAGTGTTAACATTTGCTCGAAAAACAATGAGTGCACAAATGGCTACTCGATTTGTTTTGAAATAACAGCTGCCCAACGAAGAAAAATCACCTACGCAGAGGCATAATGAACTGGTTAAAAGCTCGATTTCTTCGTGCACCCACCCGAAACCGTTGAAGAGTTTGAAAACCCTACAATTCATTCGAAGGCATGAAGGTAGCAACAACTTGATCCATACAGAATAAACAATTCTGCATTTCATTTTGACACTAGGAGGCAACAACCATTTAGTAATAGCACGCCACCTCCTCGATCTTAATGACAGACAAGGCACACAAGGTGCCATAACCGGTGCAATACCCACTAATCCTGCACCCACAAAAATAGGCAATGGGAGGAATAAACAACAAAAAGTTAGCCATAAGGAAGCAAAAACAATAAACCAAAAGGCTACTGGCAGACAAGCAACATCAGTTCACCATCTGCACCACCAACGTCGAAACGCCACCGCCGGCACAGACCCACCTCACCAGGTCTACACCCATGTCATGAAGTCGACAACAAAACGGGCAATGGCACATAAACCGCAAACACAAAATATAAACAACAATCCAAAATAAGCTTTAAACCAGGGAAAAAAAGATGTAGAGACCATAGCAAAATGCTTTCAATAGCTCCGAGCCACTAAGAACAGTGGTCCAAGGATACACTAACACCAGCTGAACCGGAAACACCGCGTCAATCACCGCGCCAAGCGACAGTGAAAACAACTCCACCCACCAAGACCACCGGCCAAGGGGGAGAATCACACTACAGGCATAGATTGGATCATCCGATATGAACAATACAACTCCAGATCCGAGATTACACTCCCAAAAATCGAAACACCACTCCTTTGCTCCCGCCTCGCCCGCCGACGACACAACCCGACCGCGACATGGCATCTTTGCCAAAACCCACGACAAATCGCACCACCCTCACCCCACTTGGTCTCGAGGCCGG
This sequence comes from Rubus idaeus, assembly GCA_030142095.1. Classification (NCBI taxonomy): domain Eukaryota; kingdom Viridiplantae; phylum Streptophyta; class Magnoliopsida; order Rosales; family Rosaceae; genus Rubus; species Rubus idaeus. Next base: position 30,233,121 of record CM057966.1, read on the forward strand.
AAAGAAAGGTAGGAAACGAAGAGGGAGGACGTCGAGCACCCAGCCCAATCCCAATCCGAGCAGCTACCCCCTTACCACCATCGCCGAGCCACGAGGCCGTAACACCAGTCAACACCACGTCGATCCATACGAACGTCACCCCATTGAACGACCGCCACCCAAAAAGATTGTCGGTTTTAATTATCCTCAAATATGGAGAATCTGTAAAGTCTCTCTATATAAGATTGTGAGTAAAATGATGTCCTAAAAAAATTAAATTTGTTGTTTATAAATCCTCACATTTTAAGAAGGTTGTTCATGTGGTTAACTATCATTTTCTATTCGCGCGCACTCTTTTGTCCTTCGTTTTATTTTCTTTATATATACTATAACTTATGTTGCACGCATGTAATAATTGTCACTCGTTCATGTATATACATTGCATGTGCAATACTTCCGGCTACGGAAAAACTCAAGGGAGTATTTCTTCAAATTCTAGAAGGAAACTAAAGAAAGAAATACGAAAAAGAAGGGGAAAGGGAATATATGGTGTAAAGTCGAACAGATGAATGAGGTGAGGAGGGTTGGTTAGCAGTGGTGGTTACTTGGTTATTTAACCGCGTGTAATTGCCTGAAAACCGTAAAACCGTAGATTCTCTGCCGTATACAAATACGTAGATGAGAGAGAGAGAGAGAGTGACCTGAGTGACCTGCCTGACCTGGATTTGGTTTTAAAATCCAACCGTATAAACCAGCCTTCATCTCTCGAAGAGTGACCCAGTCTCTCTCTCTCTCTCTCTAAACCCAGCATTCATAAATTTTCCATTTCATTATTCATTCCTACTCCTTCACAGTTTCAAATTTCGAAAATCCACAAAATCTATTATTTCAATTTTCTCGAAAAAGAAAAGAAAAAATATATATATATTTGTACATGAAAAGGAAAACTCAGCACTCGTCCTGCTTTTGAATCCGAAAAGATCCTCCTTTTTTGGGTTCGGATCCTCCGATCCGCTTCGGCCGTCGCCACTGTCGTACTCTCTGCAGCCGCGAGTCTCAGATCCTTGAAGGCATGGACTTCTGATTGTTGCACGCTTAACGAGGTGAGTAGAAAGTCCGGGAATTGTTTTACAGTGCCACTTCGTTTGTGTGGTGTGCTCAGAAAATGTGATGAATCTTATGGTGCCCTGTTATTTTCGCCTGAAAACCATACACGAGTTCAAGCTCAAAGGAGATTTAAATTTTCGGTTTTTACTATTCGTTTCATTTTCACAGTCACGCATGGATCGTTGCTTTTGTTTACTGATTGTTTGTTGCATGTTTAGGCTAGATCAATGGAAAATGACAGGTTTTTGTGCCTGGAAATGTGATTATGTTTTCTGGTGGATGTGGATTTTGTTGTATTATCTGTATTTATTCGTTTTTGAATTTCAAATCTTGAGGCGAAAATTTACTCAATTGATTCTTTGGCTTCTTCTGATTGAAGTGGCATGAAATTCCATGCCACTTTGATTCATTGATGTATGTGCGCACAGTGAGTGTTTATGGCCAAATGGAGCAAAATTATTTAATCTGATATGCAAATCTTAAGTACATGTTGGTATTTACAGTTTGAGATTTGCTGTAACTTCTCTTTTATGGATGACAGTTTCATAAAGATATTTATTTATTGTCTTAGCATGGTTGAAATTGTATGCCCCTTCTTTTCAGTTGCTTATACTTGATATCTATCTATCTTTTTCTAGTTTCCTGTGTGTCATGGATTCGGATAATTCGGAAGCCACCTATGGGCTTCAGGTGGCGCTTGAAAATGGTGGTCATGGCCGACCTAGTGGTGGTCCAGACGACATTAATTGGACTGGCAGCAAAACTACTGCTACCGAGACTGCAGCACCAAATGGGAATATCGAACCTGTCGTTAACTCGGATGATGGTGTGTCTAATTACTCATCTGCTGGAGAAGTCAAAGAGGAATCCAGTGTCAACTCTGCAAGCAATGGTTTGACTATTGCTAAGGTAAGAAGTGCTGGACTTTGGCTGGTGTTGTTTAGACTTTTAGTAACTGTATAAAAATATACCTGATTGAAATTCCACCTGTGTGCCTGTGTTGCAGGAAGGGGGTTCAAAAGGTTCTGGTCATTCAAAGCAATCCAAAGTGCATAAGGGTCAAGGTAAGAGTAAGATTGAGAAGCCCCCTAGTCCCAAGAGCGCCTTGCCAATTTGGGTGAAGACAAGCAAAGATGGAAATGATGCAGAGGCAACAGCTACTGTTTCCAATGGTTCAGCAGCTCCAAATTCACGCCCAAAGCAGCCTAACAAGAGTAGATCATTTAATGGCCAACAGGTTCAGTTATCCAATGTAAAAATCAATAGTTATACTTTGTTCTTACTTTTGTAGCTTGCCCTATCTTAGTACCACTTCTACTTTGTTGACTTTGTGGTTGCTGATCATTGCATCTAACTATATCTGATTCCCGCAGCAACCTAAACAATCTGAGGCACCATCGACTGAAGGCCTTGTGTGAGTAGTGCTTATGGTTTATTTCCTTGTACTTCCTTATGCCTTTATGGGTTTATATCTCTTAAGTTTCATTTTCCTGTCTCCTTAATTCTCGGTGCCCATCTCGAGTGGAGATTTATGTATCTGGTAGCATCTATATTGAATTGTCCAATAAGCTATTTTTGTTCGATGTGATTTTCCTTTTGCAGGGAGAAGACAAATCTGAAGCCACTAAACAAAGGCTTCTATAAGGCTGATGGAGACTCACAATCTTCTTTGTATCCTTATCATTCTGAGAACATTTGTTGTCTTTTTACTCTGCTGGTTATCCTACGTCATTTTGTCTATAGGGTCACTCTGTTGATTTATCATGTATTCTTAACCGCTTCATAGAAGTCCCACAGAAGGAGATATGAAACCGCCTAGGGTGGGTACACTGCCGAACTATGGTTTCAGCTTTAGGTGTGATGAAAGAGCTGAGAAAAGAAGAGAGGTTGGTTATATGTTTGCATCTTTCTGATCTTTTATGCAGTGTTCTCCAGCATTATTTCTATTATCAATGTTTCCTACATCACAATGTAATGCTTTACAATTATGTTGGGCAGTTCTACACCAAACTTGAGGAAAAGATACATGCAAAGGAGATGGAGAAGAATAATTTGCAAGCCAAGTCTAAGGTGGGTATTTAATCAGAGGTCATCTAATCTCTGTGCGCAGCCGGTTCTTATTGTGAAAGTTTTCCATTCTTTTGCAGGAAACTCTTGAAGCTGAGATTAAGATGCTGAGGAAGAAGCTGACTTTTAAAGCAACTCCAATGCCAAGCTTTTATCAGGAGCCTCCACCTCCTAAGGTGGAGCTAAAGAAGGCATGTCTTTTCCCCTTCTAAATCACAAATGCATTTACTGCAGTGGCCATGTCCTTGTTTGGGCCCATACTATTTTCATAGATCGTAGTTGTCTTTTGTGCACTGATATGGATGTTCTAGGTGGATATTCCCTTGAACTCATGCTTTTATTTCTGAGTTTAAGAGCATTTGTAACTGTTGACAATTGTTTCCTGAGTAGCTAGATTTGGTGGTCCGAGGTCATTTGCCCATTCTTTGCAACATACTCTTAAGAAGTTCATGTACAGAAATAGAATCTCAATTAACTTTTACCTAGCCATTAAAATAATGTCTTTGCTGTACTTCTTGATATATCTAAAGGAGTTATTTAGAATATATAATTCATATATATGTCTTAGGGTTTCTGTAATGAGTTCACAAAGGCCTAATGCTGATTAAAACTAGCAAGTCATCAAGATTTTACTTGGCTACTATTCGGCAGCATTAAACCTTTAGTTATTCTTCAATTATTCTCATAGATTTTGGTGAAGTTTATTTTGCCCTTAATGTCTTGTTGCAATGGGTGCAGTTACCAACAACAAGAGCCAAGTCTCCCAAGCTCGGCCGCAGGAAGAGCTTACCTCCAGCAGATTCTGAAGGAAACAGTAATACCAAGAGTCAATCTGCCAGGCTTAGTCTGGGTGAGAAACTTCCTCAAAACTCTGCCAAAGGACCTTCTCCTGTGCATCCAAAGAAGCCACAAAGAAAGTCTCTCCCTAGACTGCCATCTGAGAAGACCACTTTATCTAATGTGAAGAATGTGCGAAAAGCTACTTCTAAGGCAATAAATGAGGAAAAGAATAACTTAATTAATGCAATGAATGAAGAGGCTGCCGCATTGCCCAATGCAACAAGTGAAGCTGGACCTCACACCCAAGAGCAGGGGGACATTCCCAGAGCTGAGATAACTGGACCTCACACCCAAGAGCCGGAAGCGGTTCCCAGGGCTGCAGTAAGTGAGGAGCAGTCCCATTCAGATGATGAGACAGTTAATGAAGAGCAGTATCATCCCACCTTGGTTCAAGAGCCTATAGCACTGGAGAATTGAGCACAAAGTATGGACATAACTGGATGCGCACAAAGAGATCTCAAAAGACTCCATTTATGAAAATAAGAAAGGTATTTAGACCCCAAATCATTAGACGAAGAAGGCAATGAAGAATTTTGGATTATGGTTTGTGATGTCGTCTTGTCTGTAGTCAGCAGCATGGTTGTTTTGTGTGCTTGCTTTCAGAGGTTGCTGGTCTTGTCACTGGAATTCTACCTTCCGGTTTGCAGCACTGTATGTAACTATTTTTCAGGTTGTTTTCTAATTTATATGTTTAAGCATGCATTAGTTGCCAGATAATTAGAAATATTTGGGAAAATTTTGGAAACCTCCGCTAGATAGTTTGTGCTTGGAAGTATATCATGTTTAAGCTCTTCTGTTGAACAATTGGGAATTGTGAATCAATCAAGGCTGATTTTGTGCTGTAGATCATGTTTAAGCTTCCCATGCCTTCAACTGTCGCTTTCTTACGTCTGTATTGTGCGCATTCAAAGCCCAAAGAATTATGAGAAAACTGTGGTTTGTCCGATTTTCATGGGCAACAAGCTCAGTTACTTTCAGTTGTTTTCTTTCTTAGTTGAGACATGGGTCTGTTAGTGTTGGATAGATTTAACATGTACCCTCATGTGATGCAAAATGAAGAGCTTGAAGGTAGTTGTGGTTACCATCCCTGCATTACTCTGTGTACACCACCAACTCTGTTTTGGGTCACAGCCGTCACTAGCCCCTAACCTCCTTGACGAAGTCATTTTCGAGCAAGGCAAACCCAACCATCTTTTTTATACTGCATATTTAAGTATTTAACAACAGCCGGTGATAGCAATGAGATAGGGACAGAGACAATCCTTGCCTTGCGTAATGGGGAGGGTGGAAATGGGTCGGGTCATTAGTGCTACATGCACGACGTATATTGGGAGGTGAAGACCTTGCTTCAATTATTTTATTGGTCAATTCTTGTTTTTTACAAAAAGAAGGAAAGGTAGCGGTAACTTGGGGACTTGCACGAAAATTCTTGTAGTAGCACAATTAAGCAAAATACTGTCAAAGGTTTCCTTCTGTTTCCTTCATTTTTTAGCTTCCTGTTTTCGAGAGTGTCTTTGGTCCACCTGGTGGACTTCAATGAATGGCCATGATTTAACAATAATTTTTTATATATTTTTTTTTTATGGAATGAATGGTTGGGATCTCACCTGGTGGAGCTCCACCGGGGGGATGCTAGAATTTCCGCCTGTTTTCCTTAAGCAAACCTATAACTTGATTGAGAGGATAACAAAATATCCCACTTCTTCGTAATACAGAGCATCTTCCATTCACCTAGGTTGACCTATAACTTAATTGAGAGGATAACAAAATATCCCACTTCTTCAGAACACGGAGCATCTTCCATTCACCTAAGTTGACTTCAACTTTGTCACGAAATGACACGAATTATGAAATATCAAGAAATACCACGAATTGTTACGAATTGCCAACCAATGTTGACTTCAACCTAGATGAATACAACAACTTTCGCTTCAAAACACAGATTACCAAGAGTAAGAGAATGATTATCTTCAAGATTCATGAACTTGGTTTTGTTAACACTTAACAAAGCCATTATAGCAGATCAATCAGAAAGATAGTCTTGTTGAAAATGATTCTCAAGTCCAATCCGAAGGTTTCCATTAACTTTATCATGGGGCCATACAAAAAGGTGGACTTCTCATCTCCTCTGTTGACTAATATTGAAGTTGAATTCATGGTCATCATATATTGAAATTTCCAAAACATTTACAAATGCCAAGGGGAGTTTTGTTTGAGATGCACAAAACATGTATTAGTGAAGTCCTAGACTCCTAGGAAGCTTCGCAGTGAGCACAATGGAGTTGTTGTCGACTAAAGCTGCCAAACTATCAAGAATTGCTTACAACCAAAGCAAAGATTGAATGATCACACACCAGCAAGAAATTTACCGAGTACAAACAAAATGAAGATCAATCATAAAACACAACTGAGAATTTTATTTTATTATAATAAAAAGCATATTACAACACAAAGGGCAGATACAGAGTTCATTACATACTTAATACGAAGTTGCAGAGCACAATCCAAGAACAATGAAGCCTGAAAAACAGGGGGGCTTGGTAAAAAAACAATCCTTCCAAAATGGGAAAGGATTGTCAAGGCAGACTTGATGCTGCCAAGGCCAAAGCCCCCAAACACAAGGCTTCAAAAATTTGGACTGCGAAAAGCAACCAAATACATGACTCTGAAGAAATGAATGACTACTGAACTCTAATCCACCCTCTGAGGTAAACAAAGACCCAACCATCACGTGCGGAATGCATGTTAATAAAAAACGTGACCGACTCGGCAAAATGAAAATGACAGACTTAGAACTGGGTATAGGAAGCCTAAAAGCGCTTGGCTTAAGCATTAGACAACCAAGCAAAAACAGTGGCTCCTCCTACACCTAGCAATATAAAACCAGGACTACTGGAAGCTGGAAAGATGGCCTAGATCAAGAGCCCGGTAGCAGTATTCTCAGGGGTATATATGACAAGGAAGCGACAGCCCCTTGCCAAGAGCCAAAATACTGGGAACAGATCTCCGATGATAGGAAACCTGCAAAAAAGGAGTATATGGCCACTCCCTGGAAAAAGGCATCCGGGACACGCTAAAGACCCATAGCTGATGGACCCAAAAACTACACAAGCTGCAGATACTTGAAAAAAGCTGACTAAATTCTGGATTTCTGACTAGTGCGATAACTGTTCCTTAGGTATGCAGGCGACTCTCATAGTCTAGGAAAGGATATCACAACGCCATAGTTGCTCCACAAGACGGTCAACAGTGCTGCTGCTGATGGCATTGCAGTGCTGAAGATTCAAACCTAGAAGTGTCTCACCCATTTTTATCAAGGCAGGCAAACTCTTGTCTGATACATAGGAGCAGCCAGACACAGAGAGGATCTGAAGATATAGCTGGTCTGCAAGGGCCAGGGATGCAATTCCAAAATCAGTGATTGCACACCTTGAGATATCGAGATCACTAAGCAATGGGCAGTTCTCTCCAATTGCTACCAAGCCTGAATCGCTGATCATTCTACAACCTTCAAGATTCACCACTTCCAAGGTCCAACCATGTAGCTCAGCCATGGCTGAAACCACTTTGTCAGTCAGATTCACACAACCACTCAGATTAACCTTTACCAGACCAGCCTCAGTGCTCTTAAGCAGTGGGAGAAATCCAGCATCAGTAATTCCTTCCAGCCCACTGAAGTCGACATGCTGCAGTTGAGGGCAGAGTTGACCCAACACCGCCAGCCCAGAATTCCCAAACCCAGGGCAGTTACGAATGGACAGTGATCGAAGAGATTGGCACGGAGACACCACAGGCAATCCCAGGTTTAGGTCTTTAAGTCCTAGGCAGTAAACAAAAGCTAGAGCCTTCAACTTTGCGCCACTGTTTGAAAGAGCACCAAAACATCCATATTGGGTGATCCTGTGACACTCCTCCAGATGAAGGCTCTCGAGCGATCCTGCTGCTTTGCAAAAAGATACCAACCCACTGTCAGATATGTATAGACATTTTCGCAGGCAAAACTGTTTCAAATTTGGGCAACCTTTGGCTACTGCTTCAAGCCCCGTGTCTGTTGCACCTTGACAGGATGTAACAGTAAAGGACTTCAACTTCTGCAGCCCATGACCATTGCCCATGACCCAGAAGCCCCTCTCACAAACATTGGGGAGATTGGTAAGGACAAGATCGGTAACAGCCTTGCCATAGTGTCCAATAACAGCAAGAGACACATCAGTGATGGTCAATGACTGAAGCTTCACCTTTTCCAGGACATCAGAGGCAGAAGATACCAAACTAGCAATTCCCTGATCACCAACAAGAGGGCAATTTTTTATTGAAACAGATTTCAGATTGGGGCAGCACCGTCCAATAGCTTGCAGACCTTCATTCCCAATGTTAGAACAGGACTCGAGTGTTAAATCGGTCAAATTGGGACAACTTGCTGCAATTGCAACCAAACTCTTATCAGATATTGCAGGACACTGGGAGATGTCAAGCTTCTCTAGCAGATGACACCTTTTTGCAATCTCACACAAGCCTTCATCTCCGATTGAAGACACGTTCCACAGAGATAGAACCCTTAGTGAAGGACAGCCATGAGAAATCGCCTTGAGGCCAAGGTTTGTCACGCGACGGGTAGAATTGCTTCCACGGATTATAAGTTTGCCCAATCCTCCTCGACTGGCAGTTCCAACAGCAATGGCAGCAAGTCTAACATCTGTTGCCTTCTTCCCTTCCAAGCTCCTGGAAAGATATCCACAAGTCTCAATTTCCTGGTCTTCAGCCTTACTTCCAATGATCTCATCCTGAGACTTCACATATAGGTTGGTGTTCTTGTTACAGAACTCATCCCTATGGATATTGCTCAAAAGCGTAAGCCAGCGCTTGGAAACGCAAGCACAGGCACTCCTTTCCTCACCTCCAGGTAACCTTTTAAAGATCTCAAAGAGACATTCTTCTGGTAGAACATCGATAGACACCTGCTTCTTCTGTTCAAAACTCTCTTGATTGAAAACAAATGGAGCACTGATACGAGACCTCTTGCTAGGAGGGAAATAGAAATCCACATGACGACCAAGGGACAAAAAGAGGCCTGCTTCTTTGGGGTTTTCATAGATTGACTCCCCAGGGCAAAAATCATCACTACCTGTTAACCAAGAGCACATAAACTCAATAAGCCTCAGATTATCAAAATCATAATTTGAAATAAGGTAACTAATGTCAAGCTTTTTTGGAAACTAAAGAAGATCCAGCCCAATATATGTTGGGAAAAGAGATGTTTATGACTATTGACAAAGAAAAAACACTACAAAATGATACCAAAAGATGAATTCAACAAAATCAACGGAGAAAAAGAAAGAATTCATAACTTGATTTCAATCAAGATCTAAAATTCAAATTGATTATTACTTGTCCGTGGCTATATCTATGGGCGACAGATCACAAACAACCCATACTATGGAATCTCGTATCAGATCCATGACCTGTTAATTTATCATCATCCAATCTAGGAAACCATTCAATATTTTAAATTTGACCCAAAAAAGGGAAACGAAAAAAGTCTAACCTCAAAAACAAGTAATATGAATCACAGGACTCATCCGATCTCAGGATTTCCAAATCTGAAACTATTTTAGCTAAGCAAGTAGGTATGTAACCTAAAAACCCACCAATTTCACAACAATTAAAAGGCCCAAGACCCAAAACAATCAAAATATTGTGATAGATAAACTAGATTGAAAACAAAACTCGAATTCTCAACCATACATCAACATATCACTAGCCAAAAATTCCCAAGAACCAGAAGCTCAATTAATTAAACTAGCAAGATCATCTCAAATTCAACTTCATGTTTGATCTACAAATATAACAGCCTTGAGACCACAAATTTCAAGCACACAAACATATAATAAGCTCCACAAACATAAAATTTGATACATAAAAGTTAAGAAACTCGAGGCTTACCAGCGAAACCGAAGAGCTTTGACATAGGTACAGCTCAAAAAACCCCGGGAGGTCGAAACCGCAAAGCTTTCCACCGAAAAAGATAGAGCCAGAAAAGATTAGAGCAAGAACGACGACGAATAGAGCAGGGAGGCAGGTATGCATGAATAGATTGGAGCTACAAGGACATGGAAACCCTATGAGATAGGGCAAAAAAGGACAGAGAAAACAGAGAGAAGAAGGCGAGGTGAGAGAGAAGGAGAAGAGAAATGAAAGGTGGGAGTTGGTGTTTGAGAGAGTTTTATTGTAAATGGGGATATGGGGTTTGGGTACGCGACAATACACGCAAGGATAACTCAACTCAGGTGCAATGTATTTAGGTTATGAAAATGAAAGTGGGTTTCTTTGTAATATTCTTTCTCCCCCACACCCACCACTCAATTTCTTTTTCGGTTAGGTTTTTTTGGTATATTTGATTTCCAAGTGGGCTTGTTTGGATGCTAGGTTAACGTTGTGGGGGTGTTTGGTTTGAATCTGGTTTAGGGATATCCCTATCTAATGGGAAATTCTAAACCAACCCCTCTTTTCTCTTCTTTTGCTCACTATAAACCTCCACAACTCTCTTCTCTTTCGAAGATGCTCGATTGGAATTCACTCGGTTTGCTTGGTAATCGTCTATCGAACGCTCTTTTATAGTGTTCGGTACACCAAACACTGTGAAAAAAGGGTTTGGTAGACGAAACATTATGAAGGGTGTTCGGTAACATTGAACAATACGCGAATTCCGGATTTACGACCAAGATGGAAAGTCTCAAGAACAAAATTGGTGGTGAATCTAGTGAATAAATAAATATGTCTATTTACAATGTTCTTACGTCATGATAAGGATTTTAGATTCATTTTGAGAGACACTTATGGAAAATGGAACCGCCGGTTCATTTTGCTACCTATTATTCTCATATTCTTTACCAATATGGGTCCTTATAATTAAATTAAGAAAACTTATTACGTCTTAATGTTCGATGACGTATTTTTGTGTGCATATAAGTTGTTACTCAATGACACATGTCCGGTGTTGAAGTGCTGCTAATTGTAGGGTATAAAGTGGTTGGAAAATGAATTTAGAGTTGGGTAAAAATCCAAAATGGTACATGAACTATGGATAAATGTATTTTTTGGTAGCACAATTGTTTTTACCCAAAATAGTACCTACACTATTCAGCTTTTACCCAAAATGGTATTCCGTAGTTAAGTATGATTCAATTAAGTACCATTTTGGGTAATGGCACAATAGTTCATGTACCATTTTGGGTAATAGCGCAATAGTTCATGTACAATTTTGGGTAATGGTGCAATTTGTAGGTACCATTTTGAGTTACGGAGGTATCATTTTTGGTAAAGATGCAATAGTTCAGGTATCATTTTGGGTAAAAAAAATTATAGGTACCAAAAAATACCTTTAGCAAAAGTTCATGTACCATTATGGGTTTTTACCCTTTAGAGTTTTACTCTCGAATTTCGTTAAGATATTCAAACTTAGTTTATGTGTTGGTTTAAGAAGAGTACAGCTCTATTTTGTTTTGTCATGACATTGTTGATAGTTGTACTCCTGAAATCTATAGTGAGTGTTATTTGCTAGAAATTTATTTTTCATATATATAGGTCTTATTAGCATAACATGTTATTGTTAAACAAAAAGTAAACTCTAGTGTATATAATACTCTAACCCTACCAATGTTCGATCGGTAGTCAAATACATATTTATATTACATGAGTCTCGTTCACCTACTCAATAGATTTCTTATTCAGTCATGCTTAAGTGCCATTGGATTTAAATCTAAGGGTGTAAAATAATTAAAGAGTTTGAATGAATTTATATACTTCATTATTCTCCACAATTGGATTTAGATCCAATGGCAGTATGACTAAGTAAACGCTTTATTGAGTAGGTGAACATGTTACATGTCTCTATATTACAGTTAATGGCCATATGCAAACATTACTCTTTGCATCATATCAAGGAAACAATGGACTTAAAATCTTTATGTATGGTCATTGCAAATTGGACTGAAAGTGACATATGTTACGTTTAGTGGGGCTCTTAGAATTGAATAGCAATACTTGATCAAGTTAAATGTTCATTATTTTCCTTCACTGGTAATTTTTCTTGTTAAAATGCCCTCTTCTGTTATATGGTGACCCTCCTTCTTTTTTTTTGGTGGGGGTGAGGGGGGTGCAAACAGACCAAGTCTCTTTGCCTTTACACTAATTCCATAAGCTCACCATCTCTGTTCGGTTGGTGCTTAGGCGGTTTGTGGCTGGACCAAGTTGAAGATATATATCTCCAATATGGATGAGCCAATATGGTTTAGATCCAATATGGCTGGACCAATACGATAGATATATTAATCCATTTGTTAACTCTTAATTGCACTATAATTAATTAACTAATTACTTCACTTTAGCACCAAGTTGAGCTATTATATATACACACCAGTCGAATCATGCATGCCCTATTCCCTATATGATTGATGATCATAATGCAGAGCAACAAGTCATTACATATGGATGAGCCAGCTACAAGTTCATTGGCCTTTTGGGGCAAACACAATATATATAACCTAGCTACTTTCCTTGCTTCGGACAGTCCCATTATATTAATTTAATTCACGTAATGAATGGTTAATAACCTTTTTTTAAAAATTATTCATGGTAATAACGTTCCTTAAGTTATTAACCATATGAAATTTTAATTAGTACTTCAATATTACAGTTAACAAATCAATAAATCATAAATAACATGTTGTTAGAGCAATAAAGTGAATATTTTAGGGTGTGTGAGTTAATGTAGTGGTAGATATGCTAACTTGTGTGTGAATGAGAGAGGTTCAATCTTCATCACACTAATTTCTAATTAGGCCTTTGTACCTCCTTGTAAACCAAACAAAATTTAAAGTGAATGTTTTTTTTACTTTTTTTATTGCCGAAGTAAAATTCATTATTAAGGGTAAGATTTATCACGAATTAGATTAAAAAACCCAACTAATTAAGCAATTTTGTTATTCATTAAGTTTCAACCTTACATCTAATCAAGTACTTGATACGGCAAACACATACTTGCAAAAAACATTAGGAAACAATTTGAGTACCCTTAATCTCATTAAGTAGATGTCCATTTGTTTTGACCGATTGATTTAAGACTTTGAAAATGATTAAAAAAAATTAATTATTATTTTTTGTCTCTAAATGAGCGAGTACAAATTAATATTAAAAAACAATCGTCTCGACTTTATTGAGATTTTATGTCATCTTTTCCTAAAAAGTTAAACCATTTCTATTATACAAAACAAAAACCTTAGAATATCGACATTGCTTTGTATATGCATCAATCAAGCGAAGATCACCATTAAAAAGCATAATCGTGCACGAATAATCGTAATCAATAATGTAATGGTAGATTAGATCACCACTTGTATAGGCAATAGGCAAACCGTAGCTAGCCATCCCCCGCAGATCCAGATCTCCCTCCAAACGTAATACACAAGGATTAGGATAATTGCGGCAATTAAGCTAAGCTATGTGCTAAGGTGGCTCGGTCGAGAAATTTTTCCAAGGGACCGTCAATCCATGTAGGATATGTGACGGTCCAATAATGGTCTGACACGTGTCCAAGAGGAAAAAAGGGTTAAGGATCTGTTTGCTTCCCCCTCTCTCTTCTTCTTCTTCCTTCTTCTCTGCCCAGTTCTTTTCTTCCTCCCTCTCTAATTCTTTACTTTTCTTCTTTGCCCAGTTCAAGAACCACGTCCGGGCCAGCACCACCTTGAAAAAAAATTTATTCTATTTAATTTTCTTTTGTTTGCTTCTATGTTCATAATTCTTTGTGTGGTTGTTCACCATGAACAAGGGAGAACTGGGCAGACAAGAAGAATCGGAGAGAGAGAGAGAAGAAGAAGAAGAGAAAGGGGGAAGAATCAAACAGAGCCTTAACCATTTTTTCCTCTTGGACACGTGTCAGCCCATTATTGGACCGTCACATATCCTACATGGATTGACGGTCCCTTGGAAAAATTTCTCCGCTCGGTGCCTAGCAGTTACCTTAAACAGCGATACATTGTACATAGGATTAATTAATTAAGAGGAAATTAATTGCTTAATTCCAACTAAATTCTCTTCCAGCCAGCTCCAAATACATTGTACATGGTACGGACTGGAATGACTATTCCAAGGTTCAATGATTCTTCTTCTTCTTCCTCCTCCTCCAATTTTTGACCCACTTGCCATTTCCCAGCAACTTGGGAATTGTTTTGTATAAAAATCGTCCATGATACCCACATTTGATTAATTTATAGATTAAGCAGAGTTTATTAATGATAATCTCTGCTTTATTATCTACTACACCATGACCATGCATGTGTATGTTTGACTAGCTAGGCATGCATATTACCAAATCAGCCATGGCTAGCTACCTTAATTTCCTTTGGTTCTCTGAACCTACTAAATCTTTGCTCATTAAACTAATTAACATTCTTCCAGCTGCCTAATCCCTCATTTTTTTAAGACCCAGTTGAGCATATAAGTATGATTAAGCCACTAAATCTAGCAAGTTGAATTAATTATACTAATTAATTGATTAGAGATCCACGCGGATCGAACCGATGACAAAAGCACATTGTGATCGACCAGCTAAGCAAAGCATGCAACCTCTCTGGCTATATATGAATGTGTTTAGTTTCCATTGACTGGTGATTTGGATCCTCTCAAGTCTCTCAGATTTTATGGAATATATTCCAGCTAACTTTTTTTTTCCCTTTAATTACGACTGAACTTAGGGGAGAGTTTAACTAGGAGAAATTAATTAGGAAAAACTCCTTGCTATTTTTTTTATTTTAATTAAAATTTAAGAAATTTTTTATTGACGGATTTAATCTTTTGACTATATGCCAACTAAGTTTTTTTTTTTCATTTTAAGAACAATGAGTCAACCTTCTATATTTCGAGATATCAACAATATCTTTTAACATAATCTTTAACTTTAAATCATAATTGACTTCTCAAAATGGCAAGAACATTTTTTCCTCCCTCTATGTTGCATCTTGATTCTCCCTTTAAACCTAATTAATATTGCATGAATGTCTTAAGACAAATAATGATTTAACTGTCCATTTGTTAATAGTGGCAATTTTCGACACAAGCTGCCAACACGGTGCAAACACAACACGAAGCCACTGAGTTTGCATTTGGGTTAGTTGTGTTTCATGTCATCCAAAATTGACCGCCCGAAAAAAGGGGACATTCTCGAGTTGGCCCGTCCAATGACACGACACAACACGATCGGAATTGTTATTTTAGTTATCAACATGTACGTTTAAGCATATCAACTCGAGTTTAAGTGCGCAACTATATATTTTGAAAACACGACACAAACTTGATCCCCAAACGTCAATTGCCGCCCCTAGTCTCCTACGAGCTATTTCAATTTGTGGATTACATGTTTACAAGTAGAATTAAGACTTTAACAACTTTCTGTAACACAAATATAATCAAGTGACAAGAACATTTTTGTAATATCCGATGGTGCATATACGTAAGAAGAAAAAGACATGAATTATTGGGCTGGCCCATCTTCATTAAAAAGTTCATAAGCTGGCCCACGTCCACTTTCAATGTTGGAAGAGGTGGGGACAAAACTTGGTGTTAAAGGTCTCAAATAATATGGAAGCTATAATATTAGGATTATAGTATAGGGAAATTATATATGTACCAAGGGGGAAGGTCTTTGACTCTTGGATCCTTTTTTTTTTGTTTTTTCCAAATCGGATTAAACGTGAAACACATAAGATGCATGAATCACATTAGTGAAGTTGTTCAACTTGTTTGACTTGTTAGGTCCATTCCTTTCTCAAGAAGGTTCTTACTCGTTTATTTTAGTCTACGATTTACACAACATTAACCTTGTCTTCCACATTGGAGAACTTCATAATTCATACGTAGCAGCCACGGCCCTTTTTTTGACTTATGTTCCAGTACAGTAGAAAACACTGTGTTTGGCGAGCTGTCGGCTTTTAACTGACTGGTTGTATGTCGAATTTTATAAATATTGATTTGATTTATTTCAGTTTTGATATATTTTTTTCAAGGTACTTTTCATCGTTTTGCCATGCTTCACCAAAATAATCTCAATCATCAATTCTTAATTTACGCACAATGTGGTTCACTAATTTTATTTTAAAGAATGTATCGTGCCTGAACTCCATAAATACCGTTTCACCAAAATAATCTCAATCATCAATTCTTAATTTACGCACAATGTGGTTCACTAATTTTATTTTAAAGAATGTATCGTGCCTGAACCCCATAAATATCGTTTCTTTAATTTCAAAATTGAAAAAAAATATTAAGGCAAAAAAAAAATGGAAGACTACCCTTTGCCGACACAGTATTCATCGACAAAGGTTCGTGTTAGCACTCACGCTAAGTTTTGTCAAAATTTGTGGTTTAGCATTAGCAATTTAGCATGCATCACCAAAATAATTTCAAACATCGATTCTTGATGCACAATGTGATTCACTATTTAATTTCAAGGATTGTTCCCGAGATATGTTCTCCAATTTCAAAAATTGAAAGAAATATTAAGGCAAAAAAATAAATTGACAAAGACTTTTGCCGACGAAATATTCGTCGGTAAACGGTTGTTATATATATATAAGTATTTTGCCATTTAAAATAAAATAAACACTCTCGTCGCTCAACCACTTGTGTTTCTCTCTTCTTCTCAGGAAGTCCAACAACTGTTTTAGTACTCATGCTGAGCTTCGTAAAAAATTGTGTGTTATAGCAAGTGACTTTTCAATTTTTCATTAGTTATTTGGTCTAGCAATTTGCATGCATCACCAAAATAATTTCAAACATCGATTCTTTTTGCATGGTGTACTTCACTATTTAGTTTCAAAAGATTGTATCCGAGCCCGAGACTTGTTCTCCAATTTCACAAATCGAAAGAAATGTTAAGGCAAAAAAACATAAAATGAAAGACGAACTTTCGTCAGCAAAACTTGTTATCTAATTTTTTTTATTGCCAATTAAAATAAAATAAACACTCTTAGCGCTTGACCACTTGTGCATTTCTCTTCCCCTGAATTGGTTCATTGAATATGCGTAAATTTTGAAAGTGCCGTCTATAGCAGTGTGATAGGTTTGTGGTTCTTGATATTATAGCTAGAGATAATATCAAGAAATGATTATCTTTATGACAAAATTAGAAGGGTGTGATGCCACTAAGAGAGCACCTAGTTATTGTTCTGTGGATGGAGAATGATAAACCTATTATGTTTACAAAGACTAATATCAATGTCAACTCGGGTTACCACTATATTCACTTCTTGGTTTTGCTTGCACAAGAACATCAAATTTCTGGTGAGATGCAGAAACAGCAGAATCTCTATCATGTTTTGCTTTCAGTTCATGAAAATCTGGCTGCTCTACGTTTTTGGATGGATTTAAGTTTCCTTTGCAAAATTTAAGTAACAGTATTTTTTGGCCCAATTTAAGATTTCATATCCTTTCATTCAGAGCCTCAAAATTATGATCAAAGTTGAGTGTTCTATCCAATTTACATTTAGCCACCTTTCAACTTCCTTTAAAGGTTGGCCAGTCTTCTTTGGCTAACTGGCCAAGTGTGGTTTCTGGGTTACTTTGCCAAAGCACTCTTTCTTTCAACTCATCAAGCGGGGAATTAAAGGGTGGTGAAGAGGGAGTACAAACAATAGCTTAAAAGTGTTCTAATTAGGAATTGACATCTAGCAAGTTATCAGTGTTAAAGACTTTCGTAAATTATACAAAGCGTGACAAAGAAGAAAGAGAAAAGAAAGCCTTTTCAGGCTTTGATGGCTCGATCAATCGTACACACCCTCTTGCTCCCAAATATCAACAAGAAAATCGATCATTTCCTGTCATTTTGAAATTTTGAGAAAAAAGAGTTAGAAAGAATTGAAGAGCTTGCAGAAGCAGAATCTGAAAAGGTGAAACAATTTGGAGCCGAGTAAACAACTTACTGGAAGAGGGATTGGCCGGCGAAAAGGCTTGTTGGTACCAAGTAAGCTCTCATAAGTTGCATTCCAACTACAAAACAAAATCATTGGATCATTTGTATTATGCAGTAACAAGAGAAAGCTAAAATCAACTGAAAATTACTAAATAGTTGAATCAAGCCAGGAATAGGCATTGTATATACTTGGAAATCACTTGAATATTGGCAAATGGGAGATGAGTTGATGAATCTTGGCAAGAGATAAAAGGAAAATACGGCTTCTACAAAAATGCCCCTACTACATTTAATACTATTATAGAGAATAAAGAAAACTAACCTTATTGTAGGTTCTCGAAGTTGCGTCCGGGGTTGAGACCTTTTATTCCCAAGCCACTGCTGTCTTGTCTGGTTCCAGAGTAAGAGACCTGAATCCATTAAAATTTTCATCATCAAAAATTTAGTCTGGTACATGAATTTGAATTTAAGGCTTCCATAAAACAATGATAGATCTGGCTAAAACTAATATTATGTTGGTGACTTAAACAACACCAAGAATGCCAAATAAACAACACAAATGACAGTTTCAATGAGCAAACACACAAACACACACACACACACACGCAGAGTGTGAACTTGCCATGATTTACAAATTCAGGAGTATTGCTTGTGCTGCCAGCACCATGGGTGTCAAGTGGGTTGTTTGATGTGCTAAACGATGAGAAGCTTTTCTGAGACTGAATTGCACTATTATCCATTTCAACAGTGCTAGTGCTCCAGAAATCCTCTGATACGCTATTTTTCCTCACTGGTCGTCCTTGAATTCTCAGTCCGTTTGATGGCTCATCCACCGCAACAGTAAATCTGGGTTGGCTACAGCTTCCAAGACAGCCTCTGCTCTGTTACAAATTAGGTTTAAGTAACCATAAAAACTGATTAGTACCAAGCCCAACTTGATTCCACTCTAGAAGCCACAATTGTATGACAAACTGTAAGAAACAACATAAATGAAATCAAGCATGCAGACAAAAATTCTTTTGGAACACCCTTTGCCCAGAAAGGAAGAAAATAAGGAAACAGTAAAAACCCAGTTGCATGCATTTCCCATGATTTTAAAATGTGCACAAATTTCATTTACTAAAAGTTCAACCAAAATCAAAGCTTTCCTTCTCTAGGTTTACCGACAGAAACTCCCAAAAAAAAATGTAAGCTAACAAGCATACAATCTCAGTACAAGGTTTAGATAGCCATCAAAGGTATACCATAGTCTGCATAAACAAAGATATTAATAAAGGTAGCAAATAATGAGTTCAAGATCCTATAAGAATCCAACACTAACAGTACTGAAAATACATTTGAATGCTGAAAATACACGTTCTTCTCTATAAGTAGAATACCGGTACTTTGGGTACAAAGTACAAACACAAACATCCAGCACAGGTACAATATACACTATGAGAAAAAGTTTCCATCACACTATGGGAATATTTTGAGTAAATGAGAAAACCATGAGAAATATCCTTGGTAGCAAATTCACAATCAGAGGAAATAAACCTAGAATTCAATCGAAACACGAGCAAGAAACTTAAGTACTCATATTAACACCACCAGATCCAAGGCCACAGTGCCCAATTATGAAAAGCTCTTATAATAATCAGACATAGCAAAAAAGAACAAGTCATGCCAATCCTTGGAGGATATATTCACCAGAAACAATTGTTTGGTAAGAATTAGAAAGAAAGCATGTCCCCCTTACACTGAAAAGTGTCTTGCATTTATTTTTCAACTTCTCCATTAGCAGAACCACAAGAGCTCGAAAACAAGTTCCAGAGAATGCAAAAAATGAACAGCAAGGTTTCTTCCCAAAGCATCTCTCCGTCTGGGACAACAAACAACACCTAGAATACATGACTCCCCTAGAATTCCATGCAAAGAGAAAACCCCACTAATAGAATTGACAAATGCTAAGACTTGAAGCAAAGAATGACAAATAAAAAAACCACCACCACGTTTCCCAGTTCACTGACTCTTAAGCTCGCTTAACAGACAAGCAAGTTCAAGTACAAAGATTCCTAAAACAAAGTTAAAGGATAAGCTTCAGCTACAGAAGAAAGCCTTAAATCCTCTACTTGGTCATCCAGAAAGCTAAGTGAAAAACAAAAGAAAACACTGAACTCTCGAATCTTTATTTTTGGTGATGTCACCAATCCTAGAAACAGAAAATCAACGACGCTTTTACGCTACATATCAGTATGTCCAATTTGAGCTCAAGAATCTCAACAATTGGAAAGAGAAAATATCATTCTCCGATGTAAAGTCTCACTCCTTTTGTTTTCCCCTCATTGCTTATTTCAACCACTAATCATTTACAGCACAATACCCTGCATTTGGTTTTGCCAGAAAATGAAAATTCACAATAACAGACCAAAGATTTCAACTTTTCTCTTCTCCAATCTCCTTAGAATTCTCAGGAGAAAAAAAACAGAACCCAACACATTTTGAAAACAAAAAGATTTAAGGAATAATAAGAAACACAAAAAGTAAACAAACTCAAACTCACCCCATGCATGTGAAAATGGCAGAGACCCAAGATGGAAGGTAACTATAGCTTTTCATCTAGACGCGGCCTACCTCCACCAAAACCCTAAATCCACGAAGGAGAGAGAGACACCTCACAATCCTGCATCACAGATTCATTCAAGTAGAGCTGGCAACAACAGATCACTAGAACAAATACAAATTCAATTTCAACCAAATTCAAATGCAATCACCAAGGACCATGCTCTGTTTGGTTCTTAAGAAAAAAATAAATCAGAACAAAGGAAAATAATTACTGCCATGTCCCCTTAAAAAGACCAATTTGCATTTCCAATGATTTTTCCTTATAATAATAATAGACCTGAAAGATGGCATGATTGAGTTGGGTTCTTCTCTCCTTCATGAAACAGTTGGCTTTGGCCCTAGGGTTGGTTTCTGATTCAACCAAAGGAGCGCCCTTTACTGTTCTTCTTCTTCAGCTCTTTCCTCTACCTTTCTTGATCTTCTGTTTTTGTTTGTGTGTTTTGTGATTGGTGGTATTACTTTATTATTAGGAGGAGGGAGACAAAACCAAAGGTTGCAACTCTTGGTCCAAAAGGGGAAGGACTAATTATTGGTTGCTCTGGCATTACATTTTTGTTGGGTGGTTTTTCTATTTTGTAACTTTTGTTGTAGCAGGTTACAACCACTCCTGTTAAATATTATCAAAACCACTTCTGTTAAATTTTAGTTTTAAGGATGTTAGTTTAAAAGCAAGTAAAATTTTCAGGATGTTTTGGGGGTAATTTGGGGGGTGGGTGGTGGTCCATTCCAATGTCCATAGTGGTGGAATGGTGGAATTCATCAATCATCTTATCATCATCCAGTTTAGTATTTTGGTACTATTTTATTTTTGGATTGCTTTATTATTGGGTTCAGGTGATTGTTCTATATATGTTACCAAACCAATGATTTCATTCCCAGCAAAAAAAAAAAAAAACCCCAATAATGTGATTCTATACTGAAGAAGAAAGCCCTCAATTATTTGATTGCCAGTCTCGCATTATTTGTTTATTAAGTAATTGGATTCCCTTCAAATCTGTGAAGGACATGAAAAGCACATCTCACCATCTCAGATTTATCAATTCAAACTGATGGATGGAGATTGATTATATACAGGTTGAAATTTGAAACCCAAGAGGAAAAAAGTCATAAAAAAATGGTTGATTTGTGGTGGCACAATGTGAAATTGATTTGTCTATTCCTACTTGGAAATGATAAGGTATTGAGGCCTTGAGGGGATGCATATATATCTAGACAATGAGACAGCACTGTTTACAATTAGATAAACAAGGGTACTTGCTTTGCTTGGCTTCTTCTGCACCCAGTGATAGGTGTTAAGGTGCATACAAACTTTCTAGAAATGGAAAGGCCTTTTTGGCCTCCATTGTTAAGAGACAGTGAGAAACAAGCAGGATATATTATAGTTGATGAACATTACATGTTATTTCGGTAACAATACATTGGCATAGTTTTGTACACGTACATTGCATATTTTGAGTATTCACAGCTGCTAGGTGGTGAGGATTGGAGGAAGGTACTCCGATTTGGTGCCAGAAATCGGAGCCTTGGTGTCGGGGAAATGTTCGAACCCTGGCAGTGTTGTTAGAGCTCCATTCGTGCCTACCTCAATAGGATATCGAAGAAGGTGACCGGGAAGGTCATTATGAAGAGTGTCACTTGAGAAAAGATCCCAGTTCCTTTCAGCAAGCTGGTTCACTGTTCGGATGCATTCCGGTGATTCTGGATGCAAGAAAGAGTTGTCAAGCACTTTAAGGTGCTCATTCCATAGTGATACCCTGAAAGCATAGATCTCACCCCTAGCTGGGTTTGTGGAATTAGACAAATGATTAGTCTGGAATGCTCCCATCGCAATTTCGGAGTCCCTTGCCCCATCCATTGACCTTTGGTTTATGTTGGCAGATCCAATGATTATGTATTCATCATCAACTGAAACCCAAACACGAGTGATCATCTTTTGTCAGACAGTTTGGCATGGTATGCATGTACATTGCTAGATCCGCACATTTTAGGTATCTAGTATGACTTGAATTTGAATGGAAAATCTTGAGTTAGTTGTCACTTACCTATCATCATCTTCGAATGCACGTAAATCATGAAGCGCCGGGCCTGCTGAGCTCTTTTGTAGTCAGTGTCCGGCTCTGGAGTCTCCGGAGGCACATATTCTCCCTCCTTCTGGGTCTCCCGGTTCCCAAGGCAGAAGAATGTCAGGTAGTCTCTAGGGTTTTCATTCAAGCCCTTTCTATGAAGGGCCTCAGAGATATCAGTGTACATCATCTCCATTGTCCTTCTTTGCCAATCCAATATAGCTTGAACAGAGCCACTTTCAGGTACACCTTCTGGCCACATTGGGATAACAATGTAGACGGCAAACCTCTCCCCTGCTTCAATTTTACTAACAATCTTGAGTGACAGCTCCATTGGTATAAGATGCAAAGCATTAATGTCCTCATCCTTGATATCTTTCGATCTCCACCCAAATGAGCTTCCAAGGAAGTACTGATTCTCTATGTAGATGAAGTTTTTTGCTCGGCGAATGGCGTGGATATATGCATCTTGAATGCTTTTGTCTATGATGTTGTCCTTCCCACTCACAAGTCCCCTTTGTGTTGCCTCAAAAGGATTCTCAGGAAATCCCAAAGCAGCTCCGTTGTCGATGGAACGAAACAGCTGAACATTCCATGCTTCACTGTCATTTGATGACATGTTTTGTAGAGGATGAACTGTGATTTCCTCAAGCTTGCTTAGTGAAAGTAAGAACTTGTCACCAACTTGTTTTTTCCACCTTTGCTCAAAGTTGTACAGGACATCCCAAGCAACAGGCCCTTCAAGTTTGCAATGGATATCATGCCAGGGCTCTCTTGGACCGCCTTTTCTAATCGAAGAGCCTGCAAAGTTGGGCTGATGGAAGTCCTTCTGGTGAGTTGTGCCTAGAGTTGAAAATAGGGGATGCTTCTGAGTGTCATATCTTCCATCACAAAGATCAATGCCTCCAACAAAGCTCACAATCCTCCTTTTTTGCGAGGGATCTCCATCGGTTATCTCACTGTCAACCACAACTGTTTTCTGATGGTGAGTGAACATTGTAGCAGTCTCAAAACCTTGAACAAAGCTTCTTCCAACATCAGGGTTCCGTGGGCAAAGGACGCAACGAACTTTTGTGTTTCGAAAGTACTCTTCAGTTTCTTGATCATGTGTTGTCATCAGACCATCCTTCTTGAATTCCGGAACAGAAGTTCTGTCATCCCAAACAAGCAAGAGAACTAGGACACCCTCATCAGCCTTCTTCTTAAGGAGCTGGCCCAGTGTCAGCTCATCTCCTGCTTTTCGCCTTTGTGGATCCCTCAACAAGTTTATTTCAGTGTCCACAGACCACCCAGTTATGTAAATCAAGTGCCTTGCATTAGTGATTGCGTCAAATATGTCCTCCCAACATCTTCGGGGCTGGTAGAATTTGCCTGTGGCCATAAGAATCATAGGAATATAATCGTCAAGGACATGGGAATCTTGGTATAGGGTAACCTTGCAACCCTGCCTTTGATTGAAAAATGTCCAAGGAACACCCTCATAGTTAAGACTTCTGAGTCCCTGAGACCAATGAGGATCTTGTGCTACACTTGAGAATTGCAACTTGACATGAATTCTAGAATTTCCATGAATGGGATTGTGTTCTTCATCTAGTATTCCAACCCATCTGTCCACCACATTGCCCTTTATGATATCTTCAACAGGTATGTAAGCTCTTCCAAAGAGTGTTGCCCCAATTAGATCATCAGCTTTGACGGTGAAGATAATGTATGAGATGTAATGAGCACTGTAGATGTGAAACTCTTCGTTCCACATGGGGTTTTTAGGATTGTTTATCATTCGGGTTCGAGCCACCCGAGCCTTGTCTAGATCAACTGTTGCATAGAGTTTGGATCCAGAAATCTACAAAAAGTTTATGGTATGCAAGTAAGTGAACCATATATGCACACACATTTAATTGATTGAGTAGTCTATGAAGAAGATGAGCTTGATATTTTTTGGTCAAGAAAGAATAATGTACCCCAGGTCGGCAGAGCACCAGCCTCTTGATTTGATCTACACATTTTTTAGGCGACTTTTGTGCATCCACAATGTGAAAAGTAAGAGAAAAAAACACAAATTAATTACTAGGGCAGAAACACTTCAGCAGAATAGAATAACTATAACTTCTTGCACAGATTAAGGATTAAAAGATGGTGTAAAAAAAACAGTTTGAATTGGACACTAATTTGAATAGTAGCACTATGTTCTGCATTTCTAAACTATTGTTCTGTTTTTTACAAGAACAGCATTCCAGAAATTTGTACTAGCCTAAAATATAGAATGCTTGGTATGACAATGAATTCTTGCTTAGGCCCATTGGGCCTCCATGTAACCAAAAAAAAGTTGGGAAAGATGAATATTTAAGAATTTTGCTCAATAAATATTTTGTGCATAAAAAATTTCCTGAGCTGAAATTTTTCACATGATTCATTCTCACAAGAAATAAAAGAAGTATTGAATCATTAGCAGATGTATTTATGAGCAATGAAGCCTACAAAGAGAGAAAAATGCTGGTATACTGATGCAAATGCAGGATTGAATCATAGAGAAACCTCAAGCTAGTAACTTGGATAACAAGACAAGATGATTCAAGTAGAATTAGGATGGTCAGATGGTGTTTTGGGTTCCAATTTTTTTTTTCTGGTTACATTTTGGGTTCCTATTGTCATAATTGTGGATAACAACAATATTAGCAACACATCATCTTTCAATTCAGACTTGATTTGAATATTGTACTAAGCAACTTAATTTGAAAAGTCAATAACTCTATCAACTTTTAGTTCAATCATCCTTTATACATATATGTACCTTCCACAATAAGCCGAGCCCACAACCACTGTATAGCCTATCAATTTCACAAATTGATGCAAAAAGTGTACCATGAAGCAAACGTGGCATTGTTTTTTATCTTCATCAAGACAAACCAAAACCCAGAAAGATATCTTAGCAGTGCATGTAATTAGAGAAAAAAAAATGAAACAAATAAAGTTTCAAAGAATTAGTACTTACGTGGGAGTAGGCGTTAATGGTATCTTTACAAAGTAGCCCTTATTGGAGAGAAAAAAATTTGGGGTACGTCTAGAGGGTATGGAATGAATCAAATACATATAGAAAGGGAGAGAATATCAGTGATTGAATTTTGTATATGAAGGAAGGGATGAGATGTGAAGAGAATTCAAGCTAGAATATATTGGTTCCTTCTTTGCTTCCAAGGAGCTCATTGTGCAAACTTCCAAGCCAATCATTTCATCATATATAAAATATAAGATTATTAGCTAGCTTTATAAAAGTCTATTATATATGAGTATTGTGTATAAGTATGGGGGATGTCTGATAATCTAATTGACGGATTTTTGTTTACTAGTTTGATATGTAATCAATATTTGTTTGTTTGTTTTTTTTTGATTCATCAGTTAAAATTTAGAGCTTTTTTTTTGGTGAAATCGTCGACAACGCAAGGAAAATTTATTTAAAAGAAAATTATATAATACACCAAAAGATGGGAGACATAGACTTTATCTCACAAGAACAAACAACATAAACATATAACTCTTAACAAAGAAACTAATAGAAGAGAAAGTTAGGAAAACCTAACCAATCATGATTACAAAATGAGAGAACAAAATCCGATGAGTCTAGATTTAGAGTTTAACGTTAACTGACGAAGTGGTGTTAGATCAGTGGTTAGAGCAACCACTACTTAAGATCTATGTCATGGGTTTGAGTCACCATGAAAATATGAGTGAAATCTTTTGATTTTTTTTTTTAAAAGAGAAAAAAAAAAGTTTAACGTTAACTCTCATGTTTTAAACTCAAACTCAAAAACTATATTTTGAGTCCAGATTTAAAAATAAAAAAATTGTGTCAAAAATTAGTCAAATACAGTATTAATTAGCCATCAATTGGTATTTCAAATACAGATAAGTGGATAACATGTGTAATCATGTGATTGGTCCAGCTGGACTCTTGGTCCAAAGATTATTTCCTCATGTTTATGCAATATTTTTTGCAAGAATTTTTTTTCCTTTTGGCCTGTATTTGCAAAAGAATTGACTCTCCTTTCTTCCTTTTTGCTTATCACATTATTCAATAGACTTGCAATTTACAACTTAGCACGAGATAGTTAGAGCCTTGAGCATCTTTAGCAATGCTAGCCATTTTTTAACTAAATTTTTGCTAAAGTAGCTAAAAAGTTATTTTGGTTAGTCAGTTTGAAAATACGTATGCACCAATGCTCTCTACTTTAGCTAGTATTAAATTTAAATGATATTTTTAATGAATAAAAAATAGCTTCAATTTATTTAATAATTACATAAAATAACTAAAAATGAATGTTTTAAATTAACAAAAATAATAGAGAACCTCATCTTGCTCTCTATATTTAAGAGTCATATAGCTAAAAACTAAAATAGAGAGCCACTTAGGAGGCTGGTGCAACTGCTAATATAGCTGAAAATCTAAACATGCTTTCTAAAATAGCTAAGGAGCTAAGATAGAAAGTCTGCTAAAAATGCTCTTAAGAGGTTTGAGTCTTAGTGTTAAAGACAAAAATAGTAAAGGGCAATAATTCAAGCAATGATATGAATGATAATGAAAATTTAGAGCCAACAATAAATTTAGACACCAAAAGATCAATAATTTAGAGACTTGTATATGGGTATGGACGTATATATGGCCCTCGAAAGAGTAAATGACTGATCCACAAAAAGTCCTTCGAGTCAACCCCTAACCAACATATATATTTAGATACTTTTCCTTCCGAAAGAAAAAAAAAACAAATTCAGGATATGATGTACATAAACTAAAAAAACTTCATCTCAAAATACACTAAAAATTTGGTTGTTTACACATTGGCCAATGAAGACAATCGCTACTAGTAACATATGTTTGCTCACTATATCACCCTATTTTTTCAAAAAAAAATTAAAAGAGGGGTGATAGGGAGGATTTTTTATCTCTTATCTCTGATCTTTAGCAAAATATATATATATATATATATATATATATATATATATATATGTTTGCTCACTATATGACTCAACTTATTACTTCGTCATTCTTTTTACAAATAAAAGACAAGATGTATCCTCAAAGAGTTTAAAATATGAACGATTAGACAAATACAAGTGAAAAAAACCACAAGCGAGAGTAACATTAGCATCTCATCTTCCCTGTAACCTCCACCAACAATGATGTAAAAATATGGAGTTGGAAATAATAAATGCTTTTCTTTTTTGGTGGGCAGAAGACTAGCTAGGGTCACAATATATACGTAACACGATGCTCGATCATTAATTTTCTTTCACTTGCTTTGTGTCGACGACTCCAGTTGTCAAGAAGCTGAGTGTGTGCTATAATGGCTTTTGGTTTTGCAGGTGAAATCTTTATTGCAACCCCAACCCTTTTCTTGTACCACATACTAGACTTTCCGACCAAGCTGCATGCTGCTTGGTTAAGCCCACCGACAATTCTTATAAATGTCCTCACACTAGACTAGTCTCTCTTCTCAG
Organism: Rubus idaeus; assembly: GCA_030142095.1. Taxonomy (NCBI): domain Eukaryota; kingdom Viridiplantae; phylum Streptophyta; class Magnoliopsida; order Rosales; family Rosaceae; genus Rubus; species Rubus idaeus. The sequence continues at coordinate 30,261,237 of CM057966.1, forward strand.
TTCTCACTTACTCAAATATAATCACACTTTACTCTCGTCTCTAATATCTAGAATGCAGATTATTTCTCTGCAACTGATCTGTCTCTGAAATTATAATTAGCTACCAAACATGGTACAATCAAAGAAGTTCAGAGGAGTCAGGCAGCGCCAGTGGGGCTCTTGGGTGTCAGAGATTCGCCATCCACTACTGTAAGTCATCTCCCCACATTCACGTACATCATTACTAGCTTTAGCTAATTCTTCTCCCACATATCTCATACTCTCCTTTAATACTACAAGCCCAAATGCCTCTCATGCAAATCATATATAGAGATCGATCACAACATCTCCTGTTACAGAACTAGTCTAATGATCTCTTGCAGTAAGGTTTACATGTATTGGCTGTGATGTGTTTAATTAGTTCTAGACTCTTTGAAATTTATGCTCCAGTTCTGCACTAATTAAAATGCATAGTACGTGTGATCCTTTCTTTCTGTCTCATTCATTTTGTTTTGTTGTGATGAGTTTAGTAAGAGGAGGGTGTGGCTAGGCACATTTGAGACAGCTGAGGCAGCAGCAAGAGCATATGACCAAGCATCCATATTGATGAATGGTCAAAATGCTAAGACCAATTTCCCGAATTCGTCTAGCAACAACAACCCATCTGATGATCAAGAAACCAAAACTACTGATCCTCATCATCAGCAAACTCCATGGAATCCCAAAGAACTAGCAGAGCTGCTTAGTTCCAAGCTCAAAAAGTGTTGCAAAGACCCATCTCCTTCTCTCACTTGTCTGAGGCTCGACAACGACAATTCTCACATTGGAGTGTGGCAGAAGCGCCCGGCTGGATCGCGGGCAAACTCGAATTGGGTCATGAGGATTGAGCTGGGGAAGAAGAAGAAGCAATGTAACACTACGGATATTGAAAGTGAAGAAGCAATATCAACATCATTATCATCATTATTAAGTTCATCAACTGCAGGATCCATTGATAACGAGGCTGGAATTGTAAGTGAAGAAGCTGATGATGATCATGAAGAAGAGGATAAGCTTGCAATGCAAATGATAGAGGAATTACTCAATTGGAATAGTTATCCAATTCCTTCATCTACAAGTAATGTTCAAGAAGGGAATTAGAGTACAGTGACTAGGTACTCTTCTAGTACTTAATTTGCAACCTCTTTAAGTATTATTTCAGTTACGTATAGTAGTAATCATAAAATGTCGATCACCTCACTAATAAGGTTTGTGATTGGTGGTTGCTACTTGATGGTGATTAATGTGGGTACTTATATATTGCTGTGGCAAAAGCAGTGTAGATAAGCCGACCACTTTTTGCAGATCGGTGGATTCCATGATAGTTATAACTGAAGGTTTATATATGGAATTGATACCTAAGTGTAGATAATCTCAAAAAGGAGGAGTTCTGTTCCTGGTAAAGAAAGTTTGGTATTTTTGTTTTTGGTCAATGACTTGTTCAATTGTTTATTAGATTGAGTTAAAGATTAAACCATTCCATTATTAGTTTGGGACAAGCAAGAAAGTTTTTGGGTTTTGATCGAAAAGAATAAGAAAAATGTTCAAGCTAGGAAAAGTGAAATGTTAGGCTGCCAGCAAGTAGCAACAGATTAAGCCCCAAGTTAACTATCATTTGGATTAGTTAGAAAATATTTCTCTCCAACAAAATATTGGTAGAGGCTCTAAGTCTGAATCTTCCGGCCTTCTTGATTTGGAGGATAATGATGATGATATTTATCCGTACTTTTGAGTTCTTCAGTTTAAATCTCCATCTTCTAATATCGATCGATTGAACCGACAATTTAAAGTAAGCAAAACTAAAGGCAAGATACATATGTATACTTGATATATATTTTCTAATTTCTATTAATGGGAATTCTTTTTTGTTAGTATAATACTACAATATATACTATATATAATATCTAGCAGAGGGTATATATAAATCTAGAGCGAAATTTTGAGCTTAATTATTGCCAATGCCAAGATATTTGAAGCATTTGTATTTCATTCACAACAGGAAAATTATGTGTTATTTTAAAATTATTTTGTTCATCAATGATCAAGAAAAAGAAGAAACACGTTTTGACAATAGGGTGGATTAGTCATGAGTCCCCATCTTCTTAATTCTTCGTTCGCCGTACTATGTGCAACTAAGCCAAAACCTCTTAGAGAAAAAAGAAAATTCAAAAGGCAAAATAAAAGCCATTTGAATCAAAGATTAAAACACATAGTTTGCGTCTCATTGCGAGTAGGATATGAATTCTGCGAACAAAGTTGACATTTCTTGGCCTTCAATTTTTTGAGATGAGTCCCCATCTTCTAATTTATTTTCAAAGAAAATTCTGTAGTTAATAATTAAATGTACATCCTTGTTTCTTCTTATTTTTGGAATATTCTTTTGTCGCCAACTATATATGTGCAACTAAGCCAAAACCAGAGAAAAAAAATTCAAAAGGCAAAATAAAAGTCATTTGAATTAAAGATTAAGACACATAGTTTGCGTCTCATTGCGAGTAGGATAGGAATTCCGCGAACGAAGTTGACATTTCTTGGCCTTCAATTTTTTGAGATGAGTTCCCATCTTCTAATTTATTTTCAAAGAAAATTCTGTAGTTAATAACTAAATGTACATCCTTGTTTCTTCTTATTTTTGGAATATTCTTTTGTCACCAACTGATGTGCAACTAAGCCAAAACCAGAGAAAAAAAAAATTCAAAAGGCAAAATAAAAGCTATTTGAATCAAAGATTAAGACACATAGTTGACGTCTCATTGCGAGTAGGATAGGAATTCCGCGAACGAAGTTGACATTACTTGGCCTTCAATTTTTTGAGATGAGTCCCCATCTTCTAATTTATTTTCAAAGAAAATTCTGTAGTTAATAATTAAATGTACATCCTTGTTTCTTAGCTTCTTATTTTTGGAATATTCTTTTGTCACACTAGAAGTGATCGAATTTTTTATGTATCTGAATTACAAAATTTCAAAAAAAGACCACAAAAAATTAAAAATCTGAACTGACTGACTGATCGATATAAGCTCATATTAATTAGCTTAGAAATTAATATCCAAGTAGTTGGCTGGTGGCAGATGGGAAACATTAAATTTTTATTGTTACTGGGTATGGCTTCATGCATACACATGATACAATAATATCTCACAAGTACAATAATCTTCATATTTTCATAACAGAGCCAACAATGTTGTATACCTAGGAAACGAAAATAAATGAATTAAATTTGGGTATGTATGAGAATAAACATAGAAAGTCCTGCGAATGAAGAATTATGCTTAAATATATTGAAAAGAACACATATTCAAGAAAGTTGGAGTAAATAGAAGAGAAAAAAAAAAGAGGTTAACATATTTCAATTTACTGCTGAAATGTTCAATTCCAAATTTGACTATTCACGGACATATATTTTCCAAATTGCAAGAAAAAAAAAACAGAAAAAGAGTTGAATGTCGACCTAAAGATTGAGAAGGGGAATGATGAGAGTCGAACTCTAACCTTGAAGATCGATAATTAAAAGGAACAAATTAAATTAACGTAGCTGCATGGTGGTGTGAAATGTGAATTATGATTATGAACTCATCGATATATCAGACCACGACTTTGTTGCTTTGATGTCCGGCCGTACGAATGACGAAACCCTATGACTGTGTACGTGATGGACGTACGTAATCATGAAGAGTCTAGCTAGCTAGCCCTCTCGGTAGTTGAGTGATCAATGCTCAAGGAAGACAATGACTTGGAGACATTTTTAACTTCAAACATGTACATAATTAACAGAGACTTTATTTCTGGATTAATTTCCATGCGCACATAATGCATGGCTGGCAGTTGATGGAGATGTGCATGATAGTAATACTGTATATAGAGAGAGATAGATATTAGTCCATATATTGACGTTGTCGTGGATCTTTCTGTAACAATCATCATACTAGAGAATTCAGACCACATGCATCTTGATCAGCTACTCGATCTGATGCAATAATGTGATGGATTAAGCACCAAATGACGATTACGGTTATAACTTCGTTTTCTAGTACCGTTTTGGGTTTGAAAGAAATCTAAACTACCAGGAAAAAGAACAGGAAAGGAACCAGCTGTTTTGTTTTCAGGCTACCAGACATTAATTATTAAAATAATACGTACGTACCTAAATTATCCATATATGACGTATAATACAAATTAAGGCTTTAGATCCTGCATCAGTTTCTTGTTATACAAGAAACTCGTTTTGTTCCTCCCAAGAAAAAAAGAAACTCGTTTTGTTACCATACTCATCTTGAATGATTTATAGATGATGGTCCTAGACAGAATAGAAATTTCCATGCTAGCTAGCAGACGTGTGAAGATTTCTGAATCCTTGTATCATATATAAATATCACATGTAATTTAGTAAGTCTGCAATGATATTCACAAGGATATCAGCCCCTGCTATATGAATTAATTAGCATACGTATAGGGAATTTGGAATTTCATAAGCATTGATAATTAATAGTGGCTTTCACAATTTTGTAATTTCGGAACAGTACGTTTATTTCGTACGTGAGCAAGCAGTAATAAACTTGTACCTCCAATAGGTTACAATTCAGAAGGAAACTCTAAGCAGAAAACTAAAGAAAATGGGCAGAATGGCCTTGCAACCGTGAAGTTTGACAAAATCACAGGAGACAATACGTACTCCCATACATTTCAAATACATGTCCATATCCTATCAGCAAGGTACCTTCTCAACGAGTTGATTGGATTTCTAGAGTAGTCCATCATTCCGACTCCACGACGCTTGATCTTGATCCGAGCAAGGTAGTCAGCTGCAATCCAGGCAGAGCTTAACATGGGCACATCTCCAGGACCATCTGGCCCTTGTAAATCAAGTGACTCTTTCATCAACCTGGGGTGATAAGTTACCATGTACCAAGCTGATGCCTTCTGCTCATACAAAGCATTCTGCTGATCATCACTCATTGACTCGAAATCTCTATCCATCCTCTCGAAACATTGCCTGAGCTCTTTCTTCAAAGCACTGTAAGACTGCTTTAGCTGCTCCTGCATCTCCCCTCGTTTCCTGCTCTTCGGCATTGACCAAACATGCCCGGTAACAATCTCTTCTTCCCTCGTAACGTTATATTGTCCCATTAAACCCTTCAGTTGAAAATCGTAGGAGCGCTTTCTCTCCCGTGCATCAACCATGAAATCATCTGCTCCTGGAACGTCCAAATCAAAATCAAATGGGATGTGACTGGGACCATAACCTAGATCAGCCACATTATCATTTGTAATCTGCCGATAGAGTATCCCCAAAATTTTAGTGGACTTGTACGACATGAAGTCCTCTTTCCCCATGAAATCTGGGTATAAATCTGGCTTTAGATGTGGTGGCATGGTAACAATGTTCCCAGTTTTTGGTAAATCAACTGCTGTTGCTGCCAACTTTGCTAGTTTTTTGCAATCCACATCCGAAGCTCCATATTCACTGCGGTCAGAAAGAACTACATGTGCATTGCATATCGCCCCTAGGTTCTCATTCGCCATATTTCTCACAAAAAACTCTATTATATCCTGATTAGTGACAGGACGGTCCAAAATTTTCGCTTCTGCAGAATCATACTCCATAGGTTTCTTGCTTTTCTTACTTGGGGGGATGAGATTTTCATCCCATGTGACAAAGTAGAGGTCCCCATCTAGGTCACTTCCAGAAGCTTCGTTCGAGTGTGGCCTATAACCCTTCTGAGGGAAAACAAGGCAATCATGTAAGTGGTGTAAACCAGGGGCATCAACTGCTTCAAGAATCCTTACATCTCCAGGATGAAGACATGGATTCTTTGCCACCACAACTAAACCTTTTATTACTTGAAGGTTTTTCTCTATCCGAGAAAATTTAGAGCCATGCTTTGCAAAACAGTTTTCTAGTGATGGGGTAGACACTTGGATAAAGCACTGGCCTTGCTCAAGTACACCTAGCTCATCTAAACAGCCCATAAGCCATCTTCCCGAGGGAACGAAAATCCTAGACTTCTCTCGGAGGCCACAAAGCTGCGCAGCTTGTATACAGGTTAACATGCCACGCAGATGAGGTTCTGTCTGCGGATTGAAACCTGCACTCAACATTATAGCTGCTGCATTTCCTTGCTCAGCGCAGGAAGTGGTGAGAACATCAAATGCAGCATCCGTGTCCACGAGCATTTGTTTCAAGTTGGAAACCATTTGCTGCTGCATTCTCGAGAATACTATATCTGGAACTTTCAGTGTTGAAAGCAATGTTATGATCTGCCTGTTTAAAAAACCCGGCTGGAACCTAGTCCAAGAACAGATTTCCAGTGTAGTATGATGTGATTGGAACTTGTTCATGCTAGGCCTTAAAGAGAGCTGGAATCTATCGCCTTCGCTTGGCCAACAAGCAATAACCCCTTTAAAGCCAGCATATCTAATTTGATATGCACAAGGTGGATCGCTGTCCAATTTCAGTTTCTTTGCAACTTTCAGTGCAAGATCAGGGGTAATCTTACCAATCCCATCAGAAAAATTGTATCCATTCCTCTCGATATCGCCAAGGTTAGGATTGACCTTGCTTGATGGAACTTCTACTGTTGCATATGTAGACGAAAAGCACTGACCCATTCTAGCAGAACATTTTGCAACATTTCTGTTGGTGAACTTCCCCATCCAAGTTTGGATGTGGTGGATCTTAAGGTTCTTGCATTCCGCAAAAAACCAGGCCGAACGCTCCCTCAATTGATTAGATGAGAAGGCCAAGAAAGAGTACTTTCGGCCGCATAAGTCAAATCCATCACTCAGAATGGTCTTAACCCTTTTATATATTGTTTCCCGAGGGCAGGATTTTTCCACGTAAGATTTCATAACACTGGAATAAATAGTCTGCATTCCTTCATCCATGAAAGTAACCCTTAGAAACCGATCACCAATGTGTTTGTATTTCCTAAGAACCCTATTGGACAGTTGAGCCTCTGGTGGAATACAATAGGCTTTAGTTGGGGTAATGACCAATCTCCTAACATGGGCAATATCATCCAACCTTTTAGTATTCTCGAAAATCTTGGCATTTTCCAGAAACCATTCTTGCACAGCTCTCAGCCTCTTGCAGGCATCAAACACCGGGCGCCGGCTGCATGAATATAAGTAGTTCAACGCTGCCACATTGACATCCTTCGGTTGGATTCTCAGTAAATCGAAGAAGCTGTCAGACAACTGGTGCTGATTGAGAATTCCCTTGTGCATTACCGCATTAACCAAGAAGATAATCTCGAAGCAAATCCCATGTCTGTGACCAATAGAGTAGAAAGGATCCGAACTAGGCATTCCGAAACAAGGCTCATTCTGAATCCCAAGTGGCCATTTAATATCAAGCTCCTGCACCCTCAGCTGTCTAAGATAATGAATGGCCTTGTTCCACTCTGCGCCGTAGTAGTGTGGGATTGAAAACTTGTAGAAATCACTCCGGCCAATGGCACCACTAGCAGTAAAATCAGTGGTTCTAATCCAATTCTCATCCTGAGGAGCTCTACACCAAACACACGGCGACGAAGCCAGCCTTAGCAGAATGACAAAACATAGCTCAGAGTTTTCGTAATACTTGAACTCAGTGATGTCTCTTACCAAGAACTCCACTTTCAGATCATGGTAGATCCTCGCACGCTTATTTCTCCTAGTACCACTAGATGACAAGGCAGTGATTTGTGTTAAACAAAATCTGCAAGTCCTATTAGAAGGATCGACAGTAAAGGCAAGTCCTCTAGGAGGGCCTTCCCAAGCAACTAAGAACTCTTCTTGGCGAACTAGGGTTCCAATCTCAACACGCACATCATAAAGCTTAAATAGGTTTTCAGTTTCACAAAGCCCTGCAGAATCCTCCATAGCACAACTCGCTGATGAGTACATGGTGTTGTTTAGATATCTGTAGTGTGGATAGGTTGACTCCATCGAACACGACCCCATTGGTGTGGAGCCATTCAAGCATCGGAGATATTCCATTTAACTGTGCTCTCATTCAAATCCCTATGATCAAGGCTCAACAGTCGGTCAGTTACTCTCTTTCACAGAACACAGTCTGCATTTTTTTTATTTAATTGAAGTTTTAATTAACGTTCGAACTAAAGAAACCCAATAATTAAATCAACAAGACAACACCATGCAACAATCCAACATCAAATAAGAATGAAGAACTAACTGAGAAGATGAACGAACTAACCAGTTGCAGGTCTGGAAGACAACCAAAGAAAGAGGAGCAACTGAAACACCTCCAAGGCTCCAAAGTCCAAACTAGAGGCCAGACACAGCGCATGCGCGCACTCAATAGTGGGAATGTTTAGTTTTTGTTATTTACTGACAGCATATGCGGACATGGGGCCAAATTATTTGTTAAATACAAGTGAATATATATTCCACTGGGGGCAATGTTCCCACTCGTCCTCAACTCTCTGATATGCTTCTAATTTATTTCTTCCTCGGATTTGTTTACCCAGCTTGTAAACAGAATCGTGTGTATATATAGATATATATCTAAAACACTGGAAACGTGATATACCGAAAGACAAAACCTTTCCGGTCTTTGTAATCGTTTTACACTTCCTAAGGGATTTAGGGTTCTTTTCCTATACGGTTAAGGATTTACTCTGTATAGATATATTCACTTTTATTTACTGGGCAGTGGGCACCAATTGTAATTGGTATGGAAGTGGATAGTTAAGGATGGTACGTGGATGTGAGAGTGGGAAGAAAGTCTTAAGTGGACACACATGGCGATAGACTATTGGACAGTCGAACAAATCCGAGGGTCTGACCGCCCGAGTGTGGGTAATTTTAATTTATTTATTTTTATGTGTTTTGATTTATTTTATGCTTGACGATATAGATTGTAATCTATACTATTATTTATGAGAAGAGCATGTTAACCAAAACTGAATTTTTTTATGTAAATAACTTTGAATATTAAAAAATTTAAAAAATCAGTTTAACCATCAAGGGAAAATGGACAATCGTGATAAAATACAAAATAATTTATAATACCATAAATAAATAAAAGCATTGAACTAACATAAAAGCAGACTCGATAAATGGCAGAGTGGCCTTGCCACCATGAAGTTTGACAGAACCACAGGAGACGGCTCTCGAGGACTTCAGGTGCTGGTCATATCCTATCAGCAAGGTACCTGGTCAAAGCATTGATTGGCTTGTTAGGATCAATATTTTTCACTCCACGGCGCTTGATCTTGATCCGAGCAAGGTAGTCAGCTGCGATCCAGGCAAAGCTTAACATCAGCACATCTCCAGGACCATCTGGCCCTTGCAAATCGAGTGATTTTTTCACCCAATCACGGTGGTAAGTGACCTGGTACCAAGCTGACGCCTTCTGCTCGTACAAACTATTCTTCTGATCATCGGTCAGTGTCTCGAACCCCGTCTCCATCTTCTCAAAAAACTGCCTGAACTCTTTCCTGAGAGCACTGTAAGAATGCTTCAACCGCTCCTGGAGCTCCCCTTGCTTCCTACTGGTATACTTGGGCATTGACCACACATGCCCCGTGACAATCTCTTCTTCCCTCCTAACTTTATACTGTGCCATTAGACCCTGCAGCTGACCATCATAAGAGCACTTTTTCTCCAAAGCATCAACAATGAAATCTGCCGCTCTTGGAACCTCCAGCTCCATGTCATATTGAATGTCACTAGGAACATTTATCTCGGAAGAGGTTGCCACATCTTCATCATAAGCATCGCTAATCTTGCGATAGAGTTTCCCTAAAATTTTAGTTGACTTGTAAGACTGGTACTCCTGTTTCCCCATGAAATCTGGGTACAACTTTGGCTTTAGGTGTGGTGGCATGGTAACAATCTTCCCAGTTTTGGGAAAATCAACTGCAATGGCTGCTAACTCTGCTAGTTTGAGACAGTTCTCATCGAAAGCTCCATATTCACTGCGGTCAGAATGAACCACATGCGCATTGCATATCGCTCCCAGGTTCTCATTCACCATGTTTCTCACAAAAAAGTCTATCAGATCCTGCGGGATAAACACAAAGACAGTTAGAGTACTTCTGTGGCAAATTTGGGATTCCAAAATGGTGTAAACCTAACAAGAAAAATGCAACTGCCTTGAAAATGTAGAACCTAATATATATCAAGAACAAGTTACCAAAAATCATACTGATTCTTACTTGAGACAACTGTTAAAATTTTTGTCACATTTTAAGAACATAATTTTCTTGTGGAAGTTTACTAACTCAATAAACACACCCACAACAATTCATATAGTTAGAATATAAGTAACCATCATGCATCTTAATATATAGTCTAAATTTTTTAAGGAAGATGGTATCAGAGTAGCAGATGTTGAGTTTGTGTGCTTGAAACTGCAGCTTCCATAAAAAACTGAATTCTACGTATTGGGTCCTTAGTGATAGGGAGAGGACTACATGTGAGGAGGAACATTAGCATAATAAATAATCGCATTCTACCTCCAAACAACTTAAGCTTTTAGGAACAATGGTAGATCAACAACCGTGTTTTAGGAGACCATAACAGTATGGTGTCATCAATTGTGTTTCCAGCCTTCCAGGAATCAGGTTAACAACCTCGTTCAATGAAAAAACTAGACATGACTTCTAAATGTAAACGGACAGTTTACTGACATTTTCATATAGAATAAAACTTACTTGAAACATAGCAGTTAGACATGACTAATACTAAATAACTTTAATTGCAGTGGTAACTTAGTAATGTTTTTTTTGTAGTTTTCTTGTTGAAGGAAGGAAGAAATAACTTAACAAGAAGAAAATTGATCATGTTCTAAAATTCACAGAATCTAGGGATAACCATAAAAAGTGGCAGGTAATTACCTGGTTAGTGACAGGACGCCCTGAAACTTTGGCTTCTGCAGGTTCATACTGCATAGGTTCCCAGCTCTTCTTACCTGGGGGAATAAGATTTTCATCCCACGTGACAAAGTAGAGATCCCCATCTAGGTCACTTCCAGAAGCTTCATCAGTGTGGGGCCTATGACCTTTCTGAGGGAAAATCAGGCAATCATGTAAGTGGTGTAAATCAGGTGCGTCAACTGCTTCAAGAATCCGTATATCTCCTGGATGAAGGCAAGGATTCTTTGCTATCACTACGAATCCCTTTATTACTTGAAGGTTTTTATCTATTTGATCAAACCTAGAGCCATGCTTCGCAAAACAGTTTTCTAGTGATGGGGTAGACACTTGGATAAAGCACTGGCCATGCTCAAGTACCTCTGACTCATCTAGACAGCCCATAAGCCATCTCCCAGAAGGAACAAAAATCCTAGCCTTTTCCCTGAGTCCCCAAAGCTGTGCGGCTTGTATACAGGTTAACATGCCTCTCAGATGAGGTTCAGTCTGGGGCTTGAAACCTGCACTCAACATTATAGCAGCAGCATTTCCTTGCTCAGCACAGGATGCAGTGAGAACATCAAACGCCACATCCGTGTCCACCAGCATCTGCTTTAATTTGGAAACCATTGTCTCCTGCATTGTCCAGAAGATTTCATCGGGAACATCCAGTGTTGAAAGCAATGTTATAATCTGCCTGTTTAAGAAACCTGGCTGCAGCCTAGTCCATGAACATATTTCCAATGTAGTATGGTTTGATTCAAATTTGTTCATACTACGCCTTAAAGAAAGCCGGAAGCCATTACCTTTCGGTGGCCAACAAGCAATAACCCCTTTACAGCCACCGTATCTGATTTGATACGCACAAGGTGGATCTCTGTCCAATTTCAATTTTTTTGCAACTTCCATGGCAAGGTCTGGGGTGATCGTACCAATACCATCGGAAAAAATATACCCATTTCTCTCAATATCTGGAAGGTTAGGATTAACCTGGGATGATGGAACTTCTACCGTTGCATATGTAGAGGAAAAGCACTGACCCATCCTAGCAGCACACTTTGCAACGTTTCTGTTGGTGAACCTCCCCATCCAATTTTTGATTCCATCTATACTAATGTTCACGCCTTCAGCGAAAAACCAGGCAGAACGGTCCCTCAATTGATTAGATGAGAAGGCTAAAAAAGAGTACTTACGACCACATAAATGAAATCCCTTCATCAGAATGTTTCTAATCCTTGTATACACTTTTGTTTTCTGAGGGATGGTGTTTTCTGTGATTTCCTTCACAATCGGAGCAACATAAGAATTCATAACATTGGAATTCATTGTCTGCAGCCCTTCATCCATAAAGGTAACCCTTAAAAACCTATCAGCAACTTCTTTATATTCTCTAAGAACCCTATTGGATAGTTCAACCTCTGGCGGAAGACAATAGGCTTTAGTTGGGGTAATAACCAACCTCCTAACTTCAGCAATATCATCCAAACGTTGAGGATTCTTGATAAGCTTGGGATTTCTCAACAACCAATCTTGGACAAGTTTCAGCCGTTTAGAGGCATCAAAAACTGGGTGTTTATATGAACATAAGTGCTTCAATGCAGCCACATTGATCTCCTTTGATTGGTTTCTCAGTAATTCAAAAAAACTGTCTGACAACTGGTGCTGATTTAAAATGCCCCTGTGCATTACTGCATTGACCAAGAACAATATCTCAAAGGAAATATTTTCCTTGTAATGAATAGAGAAGAAAGGATCTGACATGGGCATTTCAAAATCAGGTTCATCCTGAATCCTAGGTGGCTTTTTGATCCAACCCTCCTGCACCCTTCGTTCTTTAAGATAAGTCATGGCCTTCTTCAACTTAGCACCATGCCGGGGTGGGATTGAAACTCTATAAGAATTACAGCGCCCGATGGCCCCACTAGGAGTAAAATCTGTGGTTCTAATCCAAGGATCATCGTCATCCAATAAATCAAATGGAACTGATTGATGAATATCATCATCAGCAGTTCTATATGAAACCCAAGGTGATGAAGCCAGCCTCAACAGAATTACAAGATATGAAGTCTCTGTATAATGTTTAAATTCACTGATCTCTCTTACCAAGAACTCCACTTTATAATCACATTTTATCACTGCATGCTTGTTTGTCCCTTTAAATGAAAAGGCAGTATCTCTTCTAAAACAAAATTTGCATGTTCCATCAAAAGGATCCACAACAAAATCAACCCCATAAGGTGGTCCTCTCCAAGAAACAAAGAACTCATCTGGGCGAACTAAAGCTCCAATCTCAACATGCACATCAGATAACTTAAATGGAATTTTAGTCCTCCTCCTCCTGTTCATGTTGTATGAATTCTCAGGGCCCAAACTTACTTTCAATGCTTGGTTGTTGAAAAAGAGTTTGCAACGCCCAACAGCATCCATAACAGAAGTCACTGACTCAGGCGAAGCAAAATGCACAAATGCATGTGGCTCCACCTTTTTATAATCATCTGTTGTTTCAATATTTGCAGTATCAATAAGCTCAAAACTCGGAAAGGACTCTGGAGGGGTCCAAGAAGTTTTCAACCTACACCTGAATACAAGCCCAATTTCATCTTCCAAGTAGCTTGCAAGATCTTCTGCATTAACATGTCTTCCGAATCCCCCAACACTGACTTGAGTTACCACTGTGTCATTTTCCTTTCCTTCCGATTCCATTTTCCCCTATTAAACAAAAGAAGAAGTTAGCAATTCAAAGTTGAAGAACAACAAATAAAAAACACCCCAGTCAACCATATACAATGATAAAAACATGTGTTTGAGCAAACATGGCAACACCGATTAAAATTCACACTATTCAACCACAAAAGTTATAAATTCCAGTAACAAATAAAAACAACCCTTCTGCAGTTCTGCTAACTGTGAATAATGAGGATGGGAAAAGGTTCGATCTTATGTCCTGCATTGTCTATCTGACAAAAGCTGAAGAAATATAACACAAGTAATTGTAACAGATCATTCGTAATTGTAACAGATCATTCATGAAATTCCATGCTTATCGAAAATATAAATCTGTCTGCGTATTTTTCTATCAAGGATAAGAAGTTTGAAATTTGTTGCAGGGTTCGAGCACATAGAAATCAAACTGAATGGAAGATACAAACCAACAATGCCGTGTGCAAAAAATTCCAAAAGGGTGTAGAAATGTAGAATCATATACCCAATTAAGCATCACCCATTTAACCCTAACCCAACTACATAATCTGGAACTCACAAAACTACATCATCTCACCCTTTGCTCAAATTAGAGCCACAATTGATCAGAAACATGTAAAACTAAACTCAATTCCCACTGCCCTGAAACTTGATCGAATGAAATTTTCTGAAACCAACTATCAGAATAAAGAGCGAAACAGAAATTAATCCAAAAAAGTTACCACAGTTTATCAATCGCCGAAGAAAGAGAAAGGCCCAACTGAGCTCTTGGGAAATCAGAGTCTGTGTGAGTGTCGGAGACTTGTGTGAGTGAAACAAGCGTGCTTTTACTTTGTGCCTTTTTGGTTACCTTCTTCACGAAGTTCAAATAACATGATGGGAAGGATTTTTTTTTTCTCTCTTTCTTTTTTCTATAACTGCTTTATTTCCTTCCCGCTTTATCTTTGTGACTAGACGGAGAAGAAAACAAGTGTGATGAGATTTTGGTTTTGCTCTTTCTTTTTGCTTTTCCAAAAATAATTAGGGGACACTTTAGAATAACTAGCATTTCTGCATGCGCTATGCGCGTGCGTTTAATGTTCTCTTATTGTACATCGTAACAGAATAATTACCATAATACAAAAGCCCAAAAGTTGAAAGAGATCCACCGGTGAAGGCCCACAGTTCAACAACAGAGGAGCAAGCCAAGGCCCAACAATTGATCAGAAGTTCAAAACCCTAATTCAAGTATGGTTTTTCTATTATTTAAATCGTCAATGTTGAAAAAAAAAAAGAATTTTATAAGAGAAAGAAAAAATGTTGAATTTATAGAGTATGGGGTGTATATAACATCATACAGAAGGGTCCAATGCTCTGTCACAGTAGTGTTCACATGCTCAGTAGAGTCAATGCTCAGCCACCGTTGGATTTAAATCCAATGGTGGAGAATGATAGCCTTTTTTAAACATATTTATTTTTTCATCATTCTCCACCGTTAGATTTAAATCCAACGGTGGCTGAGCATGACTGAGCATTGACTATACTGAGCATGTGAACACTACTGTGCTCTGTCATACCTTCATTACTTTCACTTCTTTAGTTCAACTTGCACTATTTATTTGAAAAAGTGGAAGTCTAAAACATATTTTTACGAGACTAATTTGATCGTAATTATGGTTTTAATATCGATCAAGAGAGGTTGTTAAGTATTGAGATAAGACGTTAAAATAATTTTTATATTTTGTTTTCGTTAAAGATAAAAATAGCATAGAGACACATCATTAGTCAAATAATATTTTTTTCTATATCATTGAAGTTTCAAGTGCAAATCTAATTTAAGATAATTATCCAAAAAAAGGTTGATCAACTCAAAGATAATGAAAGATAGTGCCACTCTGTTCTCTTCTTTTATGGGTGTGTGCCCAGAACGTTATCCAAAAAAATCTTATATTAAGAAAAAAGAAAGAAAGAAAGAAATACCATATAATATCATCGTTTTCTACTTTTCTTATAGTCAACCAACGAGAGAGAATATTCCCATCATGGCCAGAAAAAGATGAGAATATGCCAAATAACCCACTTGACGAATATTCTCATTCCACTACCATAACAATCAAACACCTCTTCATCCATCGATCTCTCTCTTCATCCATCGATCTCTCTCTGTTCTTGTCACACACCAAACGTCGTCGCTTCACAAACCGGCAATTCACCGGAAAGGAAGCTCCATATCTCGGTGCTGTGGTGTTGGCGGAGTCATGAAGTTCTCTAAGAGCCTCGGCATCCTAATCGAGGAGGCCTTGCCCGAATGGCGGGACAAGTTCCTGTCCTACAAGGACCTGAAGAAGCAATTGAAGCTGATCTACCCCAAAGACGGGGACAGGCCGCCGAGTAAGCGGCCAAGATTGTCCGAAGACGAGGCTCGGACGGACGGTGGGGATTTGGCCGACGAGAACAGCGAAGGCGGTGACGTTTCTAAGGAGGTCGCCGATTTCGTGAGGTTGTTAGAGAATGAAATGGATAAGTTTAATTATTTCTTCGAGGAGAAAGAGGAAGAGTACGTTATTAGATGGAAGGTATTCTTTTTCTTCTATAGATTCTCCCTCCTTTTGTTTTCTTGCTTTCTTGAAAATTCATGCACTTTATGTCCAGTTTTGTTCATCAATCTTGGTTTCTTTTCGTATTTGTGCTAATCTTAATCTTGAAAATGTTGTTTAGTTCGCATATCCATGTCTGTAATTTTGATTAGCAAATTTGAATTGGAAAAACTGCGCAAGTTTCATTTTGTTCCCTTCAATTTAGTTTTAAAAGCACTGGAACACAAAATTTAGAGGCAAATGGAAGTGATTGATATTCTTCAAGTGTAAGTGGTTCCTTCAATCACCATGCTTTAGATAGGGTCTAGGTTAACTGTTGATTTCAGCTGGAAAGAGAGTAGTTATTAGCCCCCGATTGAATACTTGGTATTGATTGTATGTGAGATATTGGAGTGCATGAGTTGTGTAATCTTACCAAGTGAGTGTGTGCGGAACAAATTTGTTCTGCAAAGCTGAGTTTTGTGGTGTCAGGTAGTATGTTTTGGTTTCCTTTTTTCCACCATCCTTTTGGGATTTGTATACATCATCTAATACTTGTTTGGCGGGCGTAACGCACCACGGTAGACCTGTCAAGTATGCTTTGTTTTCCATGTGATAATGCACAGCTCTACTCTCTTCTGTACAAGAGTCTGACACTTGACGACGGCTTGTTGAATGTGAATCAATGGAACTCATTTTTTTTTTATGTTGCTTAATAAGAATGTAAATATGCTTAGTTGTTCCTTCGCTATCCCTTTACTTGTTTGTATGAGGCATATAGCTATTGCTGAATGACATGTCAATTGGTGAAGACATGTGATTTATTTTTTCATACTTTTTTGGGTTGGTTTATAATGCAGGAGCTACAGGATAGGGTGGCAGAAGCCAAAGATTCAACCGAGGAGTTGATGAGAGTAGGGAGAGAAATAGTGGATTTTCATGGAGAGATGGTTTTGTTAGAGAATTACAGTGCACTTAACTATACAGGTAGTTATCTTTATATGTTGAAAAGATTGACACTCTTATTGTCCAAATGCACATGAGGCATACATCTAAGATTGATTGAAGAACATATTAATCTCTTCTGTGGTCTATGTGATTGGTTATAATTGATCAAGTAACTTGTCAATCTTCTTTGGTTTTTTCAACTTCTTAAAAGTGTCAAATCTGTTTTTTCATTTGCTTGCTTTCTTTCTTGTGGTGTTTTTGCTTCCTGTCAACAGGACTATTGAAGATTCTGAAGAAACATGACAAGCGAACTGGTGCTCTAATTCGGTTTCCCTTTGTCCAAAGGGTCATGCAACAGCCATTCTTCAGTACCGATGTACTCAACAAGCTTGTGAAGGAGTGTGAGGTGATGCTTGACCACGTCTTCTCCAAGAATGATCCATCAGGTCCATCCGAAGCAGCCAAAGCGGAAGAACAGTGCAACTCTGAGGCTGTGACTGAAACTAGAGAACTTGTGCTTAAAGCTCCAAAAGAACTTGCAGAAATAAAGCAAATGGAGAGCGTGTATGTGAAACAAACTATATCCGCATTGCGTGTCTTGAAGGATGTCCGGAGTGGAAGCTCAACAGTCAGTGCATTTTCACTGCCGCCTCTGCAAATAAACGTGGTGGAGGAAGATTCGAAGAATATACATGTTTTCGAACAAGAGGCCAAATGAAAATTTGGATGGAAATTTTCTCTTGCTATTAATCTTACACAAGTAGCAGATACCAATTGTATGCTTAGGAAAAAAACTAATGGATGAAGCCTTGTAATTCATCCCTTATTTCCCTAGTCATTGTAAATGACCATGACTTGAGTATGCTTTCTGAATGTCAAACTGAGGTGCAAGGTAGCCACAGCCCACAAGTAAGAGATGATCGACTGCAGATCTGTGTTGCATTTATGAGTTGATGCTTTTGTTTGTTTAAAGGTTAGAAGTTGATTTATATTTCCTGAGCAAGTAGGAAAAGTTGTGGTAAAAAAGTACAGGAGAAAAAAAACACAAACAAGTCGACTCCGCTGGGGATCGAACCCAGAATCTCTGGTTTCGTAGACCAGCGCCTTATCCATTGGGCCACGGAGTCGTTCATGATAGTCGGATGGTAAATTTTTATTTATTATTTCAGTTGAAATTACCCCTCTGTAAAATTTGACCATTGGAAGTAGTTGAGAGGTTGAAACAATGAAACCACAAAGTCGCAAACAAACACAAGTGTTTTGACCAGCATTCTACTTTCTACCAACTCTTTTACTCCATACTTTTTATCATGGAATGCAATTTACATGAGGAACCTAATCAAGAGTCACAGTTCATGCTCTAGTATTATGTAAAATCGGATGCTTTAGAATGCTCAAAAAGGCTATCTCCAAGTCTATCTAATATAATCGCAGTTTGTGGGGTTATATAGCCTTTTTGAGCATTCAAAAAGGCTATATAACCCCACAGTTCATGCTCTAATATAACCTTCCCATTTCAAGAAAAATGTCCATAGTTGCAGAATCACCAGACTATCTCCAAGTCTTTTCTGATGGATCCGTGAAACGCTTTGCACCCGGAATAGTGGCTGCCTCATCAGAACCATGTAATGGATACAAGTCCAAGGATGTGATCATTGACTCATCGAAACCAATTACTGGGAGGGTTTTCATTCCTAGTGATCCAACATCATTGAGTACGCTTCCAGTGGTGGTTTATTTTCATGGTGGAGGCTTCTGCATTGGCTCAACCACATGGATTGGCTACCATCATTTCCTAGGAGACTTATCCGTTGCATCTCAATCGGTTGTTCTTTCGATTGACTACCGTTTGGCTCCAGAGAACCGGCTCCCAACAGCTTATGAAGACTGTTATGAATCACTTGTTTGGCTTGGTCACCAAGCAAGCTGTGATCCATGGCTGCACAAGGCTGACCTCTCTCGGGTTTTCCTATCCGGGGACAGCGCTGGAGGGAACATAGCACACAATGTTGCTGTGAAAACGATGCACAATTCAATCGGACATGTCAAGATAAGAGGACTGTTGTTGCTACATCCTTATTTTGGGAGTGAAAAGAGAACTGAGAAAGAGATGACGGCTGAAGAGGCAGCTGATCAGAACGTGGCAAGCAATGACATGTTCTGGAGACTGAGTATACCTCAAGGCTCAAATCGTGATTACTTCGGATGTAACTTTGAGAAAACAGAACTGTCTGCAGCCGAATGGCGCCACGAGTTTCCTGCTGTGGTAGTTTATGTGGCTGAGTTGGATTTTTTGAAAGAGAGGGGAGTGATGTATGCAGAGTTTCTGCAGAGAAAAGGTGTTAAAGAAGTGACGCTGGTGGAGGCTGAGAAGGAGTCTCATGTGTTTCATATTTTCAAACCTGAATGTGAGGCAACCCGTTTGCTTCAGAAAAATATGAATGAGTTCATTTGGAGCTATTAGTTGCTATTTCAGATGGCCATCACTAGGACATGTTAAAGAAACCATATGGAAAATAATGGAGATCGATATGAAAGCCTTCTACTTCTATTTGAATTTAGGCATCACATGAATATGTATCAATATCATGTATACAATAATGAAGATGGCAATCCATATCATAATCTGAAAACCAATTAATTTTCGTCATATAGCAAGTACTAATAGTCTACAAGATCATCAGCATATATATTGCAACAAAAAAAAAATGCAATTATGAATATAAAAGACTATAACACTCTATATATACACATTTCAATGTACATATATAAGTATGCAATTAGTCCAAGCTAGAAGGGCTCTGCACCTGACAGAGACCAGCTTCCTCATTCAGATGTAGTATCCGCAGTGCTCATGAAACCTCCAAGAAACCCGGCTCCATTGCAATTTCCGCACAACATCTCCTTTCGTCCACTACAAGGAAACAAGACCAAACAAGAGTAAATAGCAAACACTTAGGTAATGCTCTCTTGTGTCCGACTGTGAATCTGGATCACACATTTAACTAGATTACACATGATTAATCGTTCTGATTCACAGTCCAACAACATAACATGATAGACCGTCTGGCAAGAGAACATTTCCCATGACTTCATGAGCAAACACAGGGTAGATAATTGGTTTCAGTGATGGTTACCCGCAAAGCCAACATGAATCTCCAGCTTTGAACGTTCCACTAAAGAGATCTTCAGAGTTTACTCCACTGCCTTTACATTGAGAGCAGAGAACTGCACCTGAATCAATGCAATTTGCAAACACAATATAAGATTTTTTTTTGTTTCTAATAGAATACATACTTGCTCTACCTTTTTTAGTAAGTCTCGGCTCACCATTTCCCTCACAATCAGAGCAAACCATGCTGTTACGCTTTGTGCTTTCATCACTTTTTTCAGCCTATGGGATCCAAAAGCCCAAAATCCATCTCAGTATGCATATTCAATATGTATGTATGTATGCATCAAAACTATATCAAGAAGTGTAACTAGAATTCTAGGTCAGTATATATATTTACCTTAGCTTTCACATGAAAGACTTTAGCACCTGGAGAATTTTTGATCACCAAGTAATCTATTCGAACGAGCTTCTGATTACTGCTATGGTTGCCTATACAATTAAGTAAGCATTGAGTCAGTGACTTAACAAGTTAACAACTCAATTCATGATAAAGAACATAACAAAAAGTGAGAGGAGAGACCTGGTTCTGGTGTGGCTTTGAAGGAACTTAAAGGAGCCAAGTAGATAGCATATGCCATTATTGAAGAATGAGGTAGCAACTAGCTTAGCACCACCAGTCTAAAGACTAGACATGTGGCTGAGGTCTAGCACCACAATACCAGATTCAGTGTCTTTAAGGACTCATTTGAGCCGTGGGCTTGATTGTGGATTTGTGATTGGATGCAATGCTTGAGCCTGAGGCCCAATAATAAGGAGGGTTTGGAACTTAGAAAATGACATTAGCCTCCTTGCTGAGTCTCTTGCAGAACCTTTTCATGGCCATTATTTACCCAACATATGTTATTTTAGTATAAAATTGATTAAAAATGATCAACATCAGTGTATTTTTTTTTTTTTTAGGGAATTATAAACTTTATTAATAATAAAGGATTACAATCCTTAACAGGGGCATCCTAAGGAGAAGCATTACAGACCACATAAGTGACCTAATCGATGAGTCTAAAACTCTAATCGATGAGTCTAAAACTCTAATCGATGATTCAAAACCTAGAACAATACATACACCGTGCATCACTGCAAACAACCAGCAGAAAAATTCCGGCAAGTATTGTCATTGAGACCAATAAAACCAATCTAGCTCAAGGAGACCCCATGAAAAGAGAAAGTAAAACCACAATCTAAAACTGCATATCTGATCATGCTTATTCTTGAACAATAATTTAAATTGACCTAAATCAAATAAACACAAAAATCTTGGGTTAAGTTTTGGCAGCGCCCTAAACATATTAGGGTTACCAACTTGGACCTCCAAGGCTGTTGTGCCACCAAAGCCAAGAACCCAAAAAACTCCCGGATCCCAAACCTTGAAACCTTGAAATTGACATCCTTGAGCGCAAGATTCGAAATAAGGTGAAATCACGACAAGCTTTTGGCTGCCCGGATCCCAAAGATCTCATCGCACAGTCAAAACCAAGAGGTTCAATCTCCATAGACCAGCATGAAGAAGCAAACCCAGCAAAAGAAAATCCACCAAAAACCAAATGCAATTGTCGAAGATCGACGAAACCAAATATGAGCAAAGGAAGCGCAAAACTTCCTCCGATGCAAGCAAGATCGCTTGAAACGATCAAGAATAGAGGAGCGACGGGCATGACCACTCTCATAGGGATCGGTACCCGGCTGGGCGCCGCTAGGGTTTGGAGTGAGAGAGAGCTCTCATCCGCTAGGGTTTAGAAAAATTAGTACAACATCAGTGTATTAGTAAGACAGTTAAGGTTATATTAACTTTTACATTTTGTTTTGTAACATTTTAATCCAGTTTTCATTATTTTTGAAGGAAATTATTAACTTATCAATTTTAAATTATAGTCTCAATGCTAAGATGTAAACCTACTATTTCTTTATTTTTTTTTGGCACAAAATTTCTTTCATAAGTGGTAAAAGCTCAACCTTTTGACTAGCCATAAACATTCAAAAAAGGTAAATTTATTGTGTCATTAGATATTTGAATGAGACTTGATTTGTTGTTTCTGCAATTTTTTTTTCAACTGAGGTCAAGTGTTTAAGGCTCTTATATTGGAAGTTATTTTTGACCCTTGTTCTTTTCTTTTTTTGTATGTTTCTGATTCGTTTTCTTCCAACTCTGTTTTCTCTTAATGAAGTAGTGTTTTTAATTTTCTCAAATGTGGAAAGTAAATTACAGTCGACAAATAAACTAATGTAATAGAGTGACCACAAATTAAAACAATGAAAGCAAAAAGTGAAATAAGGTAATACAAAAATGTAAAGGTACGACTTTAAAGTGTAGCATTACGACACGAGAGTTAAAGATCGAATTCGAAAAAAAAAAAAAAGAGGCTCCAAATACAAAAAAGAAAAGAAATTTAAGATGTTATTAATAGTTTTTTTTTTGGCGAGTGATGTTAATAATAGTTGTTAAACAAAAAGATGCTAATAATTGCATCAGTGGTATTATGGTAGTTATCGATAAAGAGCCAAGGATAATTACGTCAACAGGTTGTGTATATATGTGGCTCCGAATCCTCGAACCCTATCTCTCAGTTTGCTCCCTTTCGTTGAGGTCTAATCCCGACCCTCTCAATCTCTCTCTTAACTCTAAAAAAATTTTCAAATTGGTTTTTTCAGCTAACGATTTCCTTTGCAGACTCTCCTAAACCCAAAACCCTAACCCTAATTCAACCTATTCACACTTACGCACAGGTAAATTCTTTCTCTCCTTGGAAAACCCTAATTTTCTCGATGTCGGATTCAAATTTCAAAACCCTAATTTGCGGCTCAAAGATTCGAAACCCTAATTGGAGGTCTCTGAACGTTTCTTCAGCAGAATATGGGCGAAACAAGGGAAGATGTGTACGACGAGGAGCTCGTTGATTACGAAGAGGATGATGAGAAGGCCCCCGACTCCGCAGCCAAAGTCAATGGCGAATCCGCCAAGAAGTAAGTTTCTGATCTAAAGATTCTTGAACTATTTTCTGCTAGTTTCCTCTGGAAACACAATGAAACGATGTGTTATGGAAAATCTGATGACTGTTGCATACACTATTTAATTTTGAGTTATGTAATATATATTGCTGATTAATAAAATAGAAAAATTTGATCATGGTATCTGATTGTATGAGTGATATTTAGGTCTCATATTTGTTTATTATTGGTTTTGTGCAGGGGATATGTTGGAATTCACAGCTCAGGATTCAGAGATTTCCTCTTAAAGCCAGAGCTTCTACGGGCTATTGTGGACTCGGGATTTGAGCATCCTTCTGAAGGTAAACTATTGAACTCAATCCTATCGTTTGCGCTTCTGTTCTGTCCTTTTTTTGTTTTGCCTGAATCCTTTGATTCCTTTATGATTACGTTCTGATATACACAATTTAGTTTGTCTTCTAGATTATGTCATGAACTATTCGTTTACATTTTCATCATTCCATTATGAAGTTATTCACGATTCCAAGTTGCTATTTGAACTAAAATGTCAAAACTTTTTATGGTTTCTGTCTCTGCTTTGCTGTTTTGAAATTTTGTTTGTTTCTTTTTATGTGGTGCATGTTTTAGAATATTAAGTTTGTGTTATCTGGATGTCTCACTTCCATTGCGAGGAATTTATACTTTTCTTCTTTTTCTGCTTGCTTTATCTAATGTAATTTCTTTCCCAGGTAAATTGTTCTACAACCATAATCTTGAATTCAGAGAACTAGTATGGTTTGGTAAAGACTTTCATAAAAGATTGGAGACGTTTTGTTTTACTTACCAATGGTTCCTTCGATGCGGTTTTGTTTCGTTCTTCATCAGTACAACATGAATGCATCCCACAAGCTATCCTGGGAATGGATGTTATCTGTCAAGCTAAATCTGGGATGGGGAAAACTGCTGTATTTGTCCTATCGACTTTGCAGCAGATTGACCCTGTAGCAGGCCAAGTTTCTGCTCTTGTTCTTTGCCATACTAGAGAATTAGCCTACCAGGTACCTTTCCGATCCACATTTTTCGTATTAAAACTCATGTCTGATTGTTTCTTATTAAAAAAAAAACTTTTGTTCTCTGATTTAATCTTCATCCACTAATATGAATCTTTTATTCATTTATCAATATTTATTACTCACTTATGCTACCCACTTGTGCAGATTTGCCATGAGTTCGAGAGATTCAGTACCTACTTGCCAGATCTCAAGGTTGCTGTCTTCTATGGTGGTGTCACTATTAAAAATCATAAAGATCTACTTAAAAATGAATGCCCCCACATTGTTGTTGGAACACCTGGAAGAATACTAGCACTTGCAAGAGATAAAGACCTCTCGTTGAAGAATGTGAGGCATTTTATCCTCGACGAATGTGACAAGATGCTTGAGTCACTTGGTATGGGATTGTTTTTATAGCAAATAATCACTGTGTTCTATTTTAATTCCTATATCTCAGTTAATATTTCTATATTTTCTCATTATTTGCTGTTTACACAGACATGAGGAGAGATGTGCAAGAGATTTTCAAGATGACGCCCCATGATAAGCAAGTAATGATGTTCTCTGCAACACTCAGCAAAGAAATCCGACCGGTTTGCAAGAAATTTATGCAAGATGTAATGTCCCATGGCCAGTACTACTTCAATTTTGAAGTCTCTTTTTCCATAATCCCACTTTCTCCAAGAGTTTTCTAATTACATAGTATGCGGTGGTCCCATGACGTGCTTGCTGTTGGCATTGTGTTTACACGATATCCTTATTCAGCCGTTGGAATATGCGGCTTGATAATGGTGTTCAACTGGAGTGGAAAGAAAAAGTATGCAGTGGGGTCTTTTAGTAATTATCACACTTGTGTCGAACTAGTCTCGTGTACTGCATTAATATCTTCTTACTTCTCCATCTGGCTTAGGCTTTTTCTATTAGGTCATACTAGTGGTGGTTTTAATTTGGGGTCAAGTGTGTTTTCGGATTTTTCCCAGTTGAGTGTGTGGAGAGGGTGTTGGAGATGGTGGGCTGGGTGTTGTTGGTGGTGTTTACCATGGTCAGCTGTCAAAATTTTGTATGCCTTGTATTGAGTGTTGGAGTGGTTGGTGTTAACTGGAGTCAGCTTTCAAAATTTGGTAATAAATTGTATTGAGCGTCAATTGGTCGATGGTGGTTGCTGAGAGTGATTTAGAACAGTATCTTGGAGGAGACAAAAAGATGGACCAGCTTCATCCTTCATCCATCCAAGAGATGTGCATCCGTCATTCATTTCGTTCTGGATTCTATTAGCTTGAGGAAGGCCCCTAATATGATTTACTGTGACATTTGTTCCTTTCAGCCTATGGAAATATATGTTGATGACGAAGCCAAGTTGACTCTTCATGGTCTAGTACAGGTATTTATTTTTACAAGTCGACTATCAATTGCTTATACTTGTTCATGGATATGAATCTTACATTCTTACCTTCACATCTGAAATGTCAGCACTACATCAAGTTAACCGAGGCAGAGAAAAACCGCAAGCTGAATGACCTCCTTGATGCACTGGACTTCAACCAGGTTGTCATATTCGTCAAAAGTGTGAGCAGAGCTGCAGAGTTGAACAAGTTACTGTCAGAGTGTAATTTTCCCTCTATATGCATCCATTCTGGAATGAACCAGGAAGAAAGGTATGTAAATGCATATCTGTGCATCTATATTTTCTCATATGTTAGATTGTTTTTGGTAACAATATTTGCGATCTAGTATGCTTGAAGATTGTAGAAATTAGGCAGATGTTTTATACTATCTTATTTATTTATAATGCAATTAAGTAACAATATTTATATATAATGTTTGCTATCATAACAAATTAAATGTTTATTTTTTCTGTTGCTTTATGAGTTGGTAGGTAGCGTAGGTTAGTTTCTGTTGGTCCCTCAAGTTGGACACTTTCGAGCGCTTTCTCTTTATCTCCATCTCTCCTTGTGCTTGTCCTAATATCCAGTATGAAATGTTTTCGAACATTAGGAGCTGCAATGTTTAATAATTTGTTTAGTTAAAAGTATGTATTTCATTAGGAGATACTGCAGCATTTAAGCATTAATGGTATGCTTTTTGCAGGTTGAAGCGCTACAAAGGATTCAAGGAGGGTCAGAACAGAATTCTCGTGGCCACAGATTTGGTTGGTAGAGGAATTGACATTGAACGTGTCAATATTGTTATCAATTACGACATGCCAGACTCTGCTGACACCTACTTGCACAGGGTAGGTCAACTTAGTTTCTTATTTTGAAAGTAGTTTATCTAATGTTTATGACATATTTGAAATCTCATCTCGTATTACTTTTCTTCTATAAGTGCACTGTATCACATGTTATGTTGGGCTTATTTATATGATAAATGTGTGTATTTTGATTGCTTCAATATAGAATTATTGTGTAGATGAATGTATCACAAGATTCAGTGCTCTCTAATTAGTTATTTCACATCAAATATTTACAGGTTGGCAGAGCTGGTAGGTTCGGCACCAAAGGGCTGGCAATTACATTTGTATCATCTGCTTCGGACTCTGATGTCCTTAATGATGTATGGAATTTTGTTTTGTTTCCATTATTTACCGTTGTCTATTGCAATTTTTTTGCAGATTTAATCTTGTTATGTTTACAACTGCAGGTTCAGGAGAGGTTTGAGGTTGACATAAAGGAGCTTCCTGAACAGATTGATACTGCCACATACAGTATGTTTGTTTGTTCTTTTGAATTCTGTGTCATTGGGGTCTCTGTAGAGACATTGAACCAGTTCAACAAACTAGATAGTGGTTAATCTTGGTACCTGTTTATTTACTTTCCTCTGTTTTCTGCAAATGGAAAAAGTAAAAGAGATGGCAATTTTTAAGAAAGTAAATCTTATCTTTTGTAACCCATGTCTGAACGTAAGGGGGGCCACTGTGTTAATCTACACTACAGTACTGCTGCATATCAGCTCTTCAATCCTAGTGAACAATCCTAGCACATCCATATATAATGTATGAACAATTTAAAACTGATTCGATCCTAGTGGCAAATAATTAGTTTCTTTTTAGAAACCACTAGGATATGTGTATTAACTAGTTATTGGTTTATGTTCATCAAAGTTGTGTGTGGGTTTTAGTAGAATTCTAACCACTATTGTTCTCTTTTGCAGTGCCATCTTGAATGAAGGTTCCGACTCAACAAAATGGCTTCATGTGTTTGGAATGTGGAGGCGGCTGCATCATATTCTGTTTCTCTGAGACTGAGTTTAAACCATTTGATTTAAGATGTTGAATGTATACTTGTTTTGGTTCTCCACAGAGGAAGTAGACAGACATTTATCGTATCATGGCTCGTGCCCCTTATTATGGCTTTGAGATGTAGCTGCATTCAAATTTTTCAGAATTCATTTGCAGTGTTATGTAACATTAACTAGTTGTGCTTATGCACGTTTGCGTAAAACAAAATGGATATTCCTTGTTTGCTATTATCTGTGTTTGCTATGATTGAATTCTTATTTATCTGTCATGAAAATTGTAGGAAAAATGGGTGTATGAAAATTTGTTTTACAAGGCTGGGGGATAAATTGATTCCTTTCCATATTTTGGTATGGAAATATTCTTCCTGCAGGGAAATCCTTTCGCTTGTGAGGTTTTTTTTCTCATGTAAAATTACACATTTTTTTTTTCTGGTTTGGAAGCATTTGCAAAACAAAAATCAAGTACAAGCAGGCTGACCGTCATCTAATAATCTAATATTGGAGCCAAGAGCTGCGGTTCTGCACCAAACCCAAGAAACATAGGTAGACCGTTGAGAGTGCTATACTATTGCTCTTTCTATCAAATGCACCATCAACGTTGATTTTGATATGGCCAACAGGAGCAAGGGCAGGTGATATATGAGTGAAATGTTGTGAAAAAATGGTAAATATTAATTTTGGTCACAAATCACAAATGAATGTAATGGGAAAAATATATTTGAAAGTTCCTAAAGAGCTCGGCCAACATGATTTTGGGTATTTCTCATGTCAACCACAGACATTCCCCAAGCTCCTCCCTCCGAAACATTCCTCTTTTGCTTCGAATTTGTTTTTCCCTACCATATACCGGCCTCATCGAATTCGGTCAACAAAATGGAGAATGATTTCCAAATTTGGCCAAAATGCAAGTCAGAAACGGCATTTGAATCCTAGTATCGTAGTAAGAATGCCTATAACTACAATTCTAAAATTACGTAGATGAGGTAAAGTTGTTAGAGGTCAATACAAAGTAGAAATCATACCAAGTCAAAAATGCATTTCAACCAAAACCAAATTTACCAAATTTTAATTTATTTTCCTTTCTGAAAGAATTTCTTTATGAATTTGAAAAATGAATATTAACTTTTCAGCACACATATAGTAAAAATTTGGAATGTGCTCTATATTGGATCAATAATATAACTAACAGATACATATTGGCATACTGAAATAACTGGCAAGAGAATTAAAAGCTTGATTTTTTTTGTAATGTTCATTAATTTCTTATATATATACAGGGTGTGAACCATGAAGGTTGTGCAAGCAGTACGTGTTTGTTACTTCATTGGATTGTGTATACAATAACACATAATGGTATAGAATATAGATACAAGCATTCACCATTTACGATCGATATTTTTACCTCCTTTTTCATCTTGCAATTCGATTATTAGAGCTACTGCACTTGTGAAACAGTTTTCTTTATTGTTTTTTGAAGTAGTTTTTAATTGCTACTGAGTACTGATATTATATATGGAGAGAACATATTACGTACAAAAAGTTAGAAATGCATGTTTTCTTAAATTGAAAACAGGTATACCAA
This sequence comes from Rubus idaeus, assembly GCA_030142095.1. Classification (NCBI taxonomy): domain Eukaryota; kingdom Viridiplantae; phylum Streptophyta; class Magnoliopsida; order Rosales; family Rosaceae; genus Rubus; species Rubus idaeus. The sequence goes on from CM057966.1 coordinate 30,290,285, forward strand.
AACTTCAATCTTATTATGTGCAGGAACAATTGGGCACCAGTTTTGTAGTCTGTATTGTGTTAACGAGTTTAGTGGTCATTGGTGCTGTGGATGAAAACTCGACGATTTTTAACGTGCTTGACTATGGTGCCAGTGGAGATGGCCAAAATGATGATTCACAGGTAAGTAAATAATACATATTTTCAAACCTTTAACTGTGTTTGTATTGTCTCTCTGTAGTTAGTTTTAGAATTAAAAATCATGTTTGCTTCCCTAATCTCTGTGACTATACTTCATTCAAATTGCAATTGATTGATCGAAAGGCGTTTCTAAGAGCATGGGAGGATCTGTGTGAAGCTGATGACGAAGGAGAAGGTTTAGATGGTCCGCCAAAGATCGAAGTACCAGGAGGAAGGACATTTAAATTGAAGCCTGTTCATTTTCAAGGTCCCTGCAAGTCTAAATCTGTTCAAGTTCAGGTACGTACTTGGTTAATTTCACAACCATCACCTTTCTCTCACTTACAAAAATAATTAGTTTTGTTTTAAGAGAGATGGCCACTAAGATTTTAAATATCCACATGTCAATGGGCTATTAGCTTAAGTTTATAAAAATATCAAAGAAAGTAAATATTAGTCATAAAGTAAAAAGTAAATAGATGCATCAGTGCGTTAATAATGCACGGTAGAATTCCTTTAATCAATATCCGAGATTAAAAATTTGATTTTTGCATGAGACAGGTTTCTGGAACCATCACTGCTCCTGCATATATGAGTGGATGGACTAGTTGTTCGAGGAATAGCTGGATACGGTTTTCTAATGTGGGCAATCTCATCATCAACGGATCAGGAATGCTCAACGGCCGGGGTGAAAATTGGTGGAAGACAAAGGTCACACATTGAAAATTCAACATTAGTTATACAAATTAAGTACAAAATCTAAATCTAAACGGGGGATAACATAAGGTACTCTTTATTTTCCAGGAATCTAGTTATTATAATCAAACTTTCCCTTTCATGGAAGACGCCGGAGGGTGCTCTAGGCCTACGGTAAGAAAATGTTCTTAATTTTACGGAAACTTAATTTGGATTTAAATATAAAGAACATTTCAATAGTTTTTCAGTTCTATGATCCAAAATCCCATTAATTCTATGCTGTGTCCATTGTGATGTTATGTATTAATTGCAGGCTTTGCACCTGGACAATTGCTCTAATCTTCAGCTGAGGGGATTAACTCATGTTAATAGTCCAAGAAACCATATTGGTATACATAACAGCTATAATGTAACTCTCTCCAATCTTAACATTACTGCACCGGAATCGAGCCCTAACACTGATGGAATCAATACCTACTCCACAACACATGTGTTCATCCATAACACTACCATCGCAACTGGTAATTAGTCTTAATCTCCATCACTAATTACCTGCTGGTGTGGTTTTTTGTTTTCCTAAATTTTTTCTTTACTTATTAATTATGCATATGCTAGGGGATGATTGCATTGCTATCAAGCAAAACTGCTCTCATATCAATATTACTGGGATTACTTGTGGCCCAGGTCATGGTATAAGGTTTGCCAAAAATCAAACACATTTTTATTTTCGATCTAAAAATGTTGGTGATCGACGAGGGATGAGTCTCTAAAAATCGATCTCATTATATATAGAATCCTGTGTCTTGCAGTGTGGGAAGCCTCGGAGCATCTGGGGCTAATGAAACGGTTGAAGAGGTGTTTGTGAAAAATTGCACTCTTATAGGGTCTATGTATGGAGTAAGGATCAAGACCTGGCAGGTAAGAACTCACGTACATTGGTTTCTTCAGAGAAAGAAAAATTGTAGAAATTAGTCTTTCTGATAATTTTCGATAATTAATAGTACTCTTACCCCAAGAATACAATTTCTTCTTAGGGTGGTTCAGGGTACGCGAGGAATATTCATTTCGAGAATATCCGGCTAATGGAAGCTAGCAATCCGATTATCATTGACCAGTTTTACTGCAACGGTGGTCACGATTGCAAAAACATGGTAATTATATATTAATACATGTAAGTAGTAATTTCTAGCTTCTTTTATCACAGGCTAATTATTCTGCAATCAATTTTTAAATTTTATGATGCAGACGAAGGCTGTTGCAGTGAGCAATGTTACATATACTGATGTGAAGGGAACGAGCGCCAACAAGAATGCTATAACTTTGAAATGTGCAAGTTCTACAAATTGCACCAACATTAGAATGGACCACATTAACATAACATGGTCATCGTCGCCATCATTCTCAAACCATGAGGTTTTAGTCTCTTGTATGAATGCGACGGGAACTTCGAGCTGTACCACGCCTGCAGTGCCTTGCCTACTCGATATATGGCGAAAGTTCCTGCGCTAAAAACACAATCAACCAATCTAGTGTACAACATTTAGTTAATTAATTACTTTGTAACAAAAATTTGAAAGAAAAAAAAACGATTCGAGATTTTCGAGAAAAGTCAGTTGGAACACCTTTTATAAAATATATTTTACGAATGGTGAAGTTTTGAGAAATTTTTATTTTTTTTGCCGAAATCATGACATTTCGCCCAAAATCATGAGTTACAGCATACGATTTTTGGGCCAAAATTGCATGTTCTTATTTTCGCACCAAAATCTTTCCACACTAAACTTAAGATTTTTAAGGACTTTTCGAGTTAACAGAATGCAAAAATATGGATTCGTTTATATTTTTTTATAATTTTTCAATGTCAAAAACTAAAGAATTCATAAAAAATAAACGATTCGAGATTTGCGAGTAAAGTTAGTTGAAACACCTTTTAAAAAAAAATATTTTACCACAGTTCAAGTTTAGAGAAATTTTTATTTTTATTTGGCCAAAATCATGGCTTTTCGCCCAAAACCGTGGGTTATTGCACACGATTTTTGGGCCAAAACCGTATGTTTTTATTTTTGCATCAAAATGTTTCCACACTCAACTAAAAATTTTAAAGGACTTTTTGAGTCGGCAGAATGAAAAAAATATTGCCTTTTTATTTATTTATTTATAATAATTTCAATGTCGAAAAACTAGAAAATTAATAAACATAAATAAACGATTCGAGATTTTCGAGCAAAGTAAGTTGAAACACATTTTACCACTGGTGAAGTTTTGAGAAATTTTAATTTTTTTTTTCCGAAATCATGGCTTTTCGCCCAAAACCGTGGGTAACACACAACTTTTTGACGAAAATCGCATGTTTTTATTTTCGCACCAAAATCTTCCCACATCAACTCAAAAATTTATAAAAAACAAACGATTCGAGATTTTCTAATAAAGTAAGTTGGAACACTTTTTAAAAACTATATTTTACCACTGACGAAGTTTTGAGAAAATTTTATTTTTTTGCTCAAACCGTGGGCAAAAATCGCAAGTTTTTATTTTTGCACCAAAATCTTTCTACACTTAACTCAAGATTTTTAAGGACTTTTCGAGTTGACAGAATGAAAAAAATACTAACTTGTTTAATTTTTTATAATTTTTCAATGTCATAAAACTAGAACATTAATTAAAATATGTGATTCGAGATTTTCGAGTAAAGTCAGTTACAACACCCTTTAAAAAAATTTATTTTACCACTGACAATGTTTTGAGAATTTTTTTTTCCGAAATCATGGCTTTTCGCCCAAAATCGTAGGTTATAAGCACACAACTTTTGGGCCAAAATAACATCTTCTTATTTTCTCACCAAAATCATCTCACACTCAACTCCAGATTTTAAGGGCTTTTTCAATTGACAGAATGTACAAATATTAACTTGTCCATTTTTTTATATGATTTTTCAAAATCGAAAAACTAGAAAATTCATAAAAAATAAACGATTCGAAATTTTCGAACAAAGTCAGTTGAAACATCTTTTCAAAAACATATTTTACCTTTGGCGAAGTTTTGAGATTTTTTTTTTCAAAATTATGGCTTTTCGCCCAAAACCGTGAGTTATAGCACATGATTTTTGGGCCAAAACCGCATGTTCTTATTTTTGCACCAAAATCTTCCCACACTCAATTCAATATTTTTAACGACTTTTCGAGTTGACATAATGCAAAAATATTGACTCGTTTATTTTTTTTTAATTTTTCATATTTGAAAAACTATAAAATGAATTAAAAAAAAACGATTCGAGATTTTTGAGCAAAGTCAATTAGAACACATTTTAAAAAACATACTTTACCACTGGCGAAGTTTTGAGAAATTTTATTTTTTTGGCGAAATTATGGCTTTTTGCCCAAAACCATGTATTATAGCACACGAGTTTTGGACCAAATTCGCAAGTTCTTATTTTCACACCAAAATATTCTCATACTCAACTCAAGATTTTTAAGGACTTTTTCAAGTTGATAGAATGAAAAAATATTGATTTTTTTATATTTTTTTCTAATAATTTTTAAATTTCGGAAAACTAGACAATTAATAAAAATTAAACGATTCGAGATTTTCGAGAAAATTCAATTGGAACACCTTTAAAAAACACATTTTCCCATAGCGAAGTTTTGAGAATATATATATATTTTTTCAAAATCATTGCTTTTCGCCCAAAACTGTGGGTTATAGCACACGATTTTTGGGCAAAAATCGCATGTTTTTATTTTCGCACCAAAATCGTTCTACACTCAACTCAAGATTTTTATGGAATTTTCGAGTTGACAGAATGAAAAAACACTGACTCGTTTAATTTTTTTAATAAATTTTCAATGTCGAAAAACTTGAGAAATTTTGAGAAAATTTTATTTTTTTGCCGAAATCATGGCTTTTCGTCTTAAACCGTGGGTAGCACACAATTTTTGGGCAAAATTTCAAGTTGTTGTTTTTCCACCAAAATTTTCCAACTCAACTCAAGATTTTTAAGGACTTTTCAAGTTGACAGAATGTAAAAATATTTACTTCTTTATTTTTTTATTATAATTTTTCAAAGTCGAAAAACTAAAAAAGTAATAAAAAATAAACGATTCGAGATTTACGAGCTAAGTCAATTAGAACAACTTTTAAAAAATATTTTTACCACTGGCAAAGTTTTGAGAAATTTTTATTTTTTTAGCCGAAATCATGGTTTTTTGCCCAAAACTGTGGGTAATAGTACACGACTTTTGGGTCAAAATCGCATGTTCATATTTTCGCATCAAAATCTTCTCACACTCAACTCAAGATTTTTAAGGACTTTTTCAAGTTGACAGAATGAAAAATTATTGATTCGTTTATTTTTTTTAATAATTTTTCAATTTCGGAAAACTTCGGAAAAATTTAGAAAATTAATAAAAAAATAAACGATCCGAGATTTTTGAGCAAAATAAGTTGGAACACCTTTTAAAAAATACATTTTCCCTCTAGCGAAGTTATTATTTTTTTTGCCGAAATCGTGGCTTTTTCGCCCAAAACCATGGGTTATCGCACACGATTTTTGCTCAAAAATCGCATGTTTTTATTTTCGCAACCAAATTTTTCTACACTCAACTCAAGAATTTTAAGAACTTTTCGAGTTGACATAATTAAAAAAATACTGACTCGTTAATTTTTTTTAATAATTTTTCAATATTGAAAATTAGAGAATTAATTAAAAATAAACTATTCTATATTTTAGCGCAAAGTCGGTTAGAACACCTTTTAAAAAATATATTTTACTATTGGCGAAGTTTTAAGAAATTCTTTTTTTGTTGCCGAAATCATGGCATTTCGCACATAACTGTTGGGCTAAAATCGTATGTTCTTATTTTTGCACCAAAATTTTTCCACACTGAACTCAAGAATTTTAAGGACTTTTCGAATTGACAGAATGCAAAAATATTGACTTGTTTAATTTTTTATATAATTTTTCAGAGTCGAAAAACTTGAAACTTTATGAAAAATAAACGATTCGAGATTTTCGAGGAAGGTCAGTTGAAACACCTTTTAAAAAATATATTTTACCACTGGTGAAGTTTTGAGAAATTTTTATTTTTTTTGCCGAAATCATAGCTTTTCGCCGAAAGTCGTGGGTAGCACACGATTTCCGCGTCAAAATTGCACGTTTTTATTTTTACACTCAAATTTTTCCACACTCGACTCAAGATTTTTAAGACACAATGAAGAAATATTGACTCATTTTTTTATATAATTTTTCAATGTCGAAAAACTAGAAAATTATTAAAAAGTAAACGGTTCAAGATTTTCTAGCAAAGTCAGTTGGAACATATTTTACCACTGGCGAAGTTTTGAGAAAGTTTTTTTTTTCCTAAATCATGGCTTTTCGCCTAAAACCCTGGGTATAGCACACTACTCTTGGGCCAAAATCTCTTGTTCTTAATTTCATACCAAAATTTTCCCTCACTCAACTCAAGATTTTTAAGGACTTTTCGAGTTGACAGAATGCAAAAATATTGATTCGTTTATAATGAGGTGAGAGACTAAATCTTATGTCACTAATGTATTTCTCATGTATGAATGATGCACATAAAGTGCGTTTGAAATATAATGTATGGATGCTCTAGCTTTTGATTTAGTAAGTAATTAAATTCATATTGATTAAAGTAATCAAAGTAATACCATAAAAATAATAATCAAAGTCTAATTAATTATTGATTATAGGAAGAGGATAAAGATGAAGTTTTGAAAGAAAAATCTAGAAGGAGAATAATTAATTGCATTGATCATTTTGGAGTAAAAGAATAAAATAAGAGGAGGAAAGAGACATGTGTTTCAACATATTTTATTTGGCTGAGATATGACAAAAAATGGACGGATTGATGTATCCCGATGATATGTTTTTAAAAGTTTATGTAACTTATTGATCACTTTGAAAGTTGAGATATGTCAAATGACTGCTATGCATTCACAATTAACGGACAAATAATGGAAAATAGACGGAGTATCCCAATAATGTGTTTTTGAAAGTCCAGGTACCTTATTAATCATTTTTGAAAGTTTAGTGCCTTTATGTCCAGTACATCAAAGTTTAGAACCTGTTAGTCATAAAAACCCATCATGTAAATTTAACAGTAGATAGTCACCAAAATCAAGATCATAGAACCTTGACTTTTGGCTCTCCCAATCCCACCGTTGGAGATGCCAAAATATCAATGGGGGACTCGAAATGAGTTTAGCACCAATTGATATAAACGACTCATCATGAGTATATGATTCCTTAATTTTTCAATTCTTTTTTCATCATACATATCTCTTCCGAACAAATAAAACATGAATTAGATATTTCATTTCACAAAGTAGAACAATCATTCGTACATAAAGAACAAAGCTAGCAACTTATAATTGATTTTTATTAATTATTTCTTTATGAAAAAAGCTACAACTACGTACATATATAGCCAATTCTTATTGCTATAGCAACTTATTTCGTAGTCTAGGATTAACGGACGCATACGCATTCGCCATCAACACAGTCCATATGCAATCCAATCGGCTCTGGAAGACGTCAACGGAGGTGTTTGCAGTCACCACCATTAGAACACTGGTCCAAAAAATGAGGAGGAGCGTGAGCCTTAGGTGCTGGTGGTGCTGCTGCTGCTGCAGACTCGTCGCGGCTTACTTCGCACTGGCATACACCATTAACACACAATTCACATAAACTTCTCTTGCAGTCTGCATTTTTATGGCAAGGCTCCAGCGCTTCTGCTTCCGGAAGCCATGAGAATAAGGGTACACCTGCATGCATTACAAAATTAGTGTTCGTTAATCATGTAATTTGCACTATTTATTTTTTCTCATGATCCTTAATATCATATACTAATTAAGCTAGACATATAGTAAAACTCACAAGAAGTAATGACAAAGAAGACGAGCACCCAGCTGATAGCCTTCTCCATTTCTATATCAATTGATCGATCTGATTTTCAAGATTTTTTTTTCCTGTAGTTGTATTGAAATCTTTGGAGTTTGGGATATATTTATACAGGGGTTATGGTCTTGGTGCCAATTAAATCTAATAATAGCAGAGTTAAGTCATTTCCATGCAAACTCTAGAGATATTTTTTATTGAAAATAAATAGTAACTATATATTAAATTTCGTATCTTTCTTTTGTGAAAAGAAGAGAACTTTATTGAAACTTACATGAGATTACAATCGTACAAAAGGGCATTCAGAATTAAATTTCATATCTTTCTTTACTTCTTTGGAGATTTTATTCTAAATTAGTTATAATTAGGTAATTCATGCATTCTAAACAAAATGAATTAGTTATTATTTTGTAAACAAATTTACTTAATGTAGCAATAATGAGAGATCCTCAAAATTCATGTACATGACGACTAAACTTATGAATACATGAACATCATATTTTTAGAATTATTACTTTTGATGTCTTGATCAATTCGAGGATTTTATAGTTTTTTAGCTGTCTTTGATATACCTATGAAGTTTATGAGATTAAATATCAAAATCAACATAACATATATAAGGTTTAGTACATAAGTGAGATTCGATCTCTTTATTTTGTTTTTTTTCCGGGACGGGATCTTTGTTAAACACATATATAATTTGAAACGGATTCATTTCAGCTCATATATATTTTCACACAACAGCCTTCAAAAAATAAGATAAAAACCAAGAAATTCTGTTTTTTCTTTCCCGTCTTAATTTCTTTAATTTTGCTTTTTATTTTTCTTCCCTTAAACGTATCTTGTTGATTAGATGCCATTTATGAACTACAAGTTTTACTGGCTATATAATTTTATAAACTCACAATTATCTCTATTAAAAATTTTGCGAATTCGGTTAGCTTTAGATGGGAGAAAAGTTGATTTGTCAATGTCCTTTCCGTTGGTACAAAATTTATGAGGACATAAAGTTCTTTTAACGTTTTCACTCATAGAGATTTGTCTGTAACATTTTATTGTTTAATCATTTGAATTTTGCTTCCTAAAGTTCAACTCTGATTGCCAAAAAAAAAAAAGTTCATCTCTGACATTTAAAGGGAGTTTTTTTTTTTGAAGGATAAAGATAAATATATAAATTAAGAGTAACCACGATTACAATCGTCATAAAGGGCATCCTGAACAATAGCAGGAGCAATAATTAACCAACAATGGTTAATAAACAAATCTAAGGCTACATCAACCATAAGTTGTCTAACTGGTTGATAGATTACATAGTGTTCGCGCACTTCTTGGAAATAGAAAAACAATACTACTACAAGCTGATGTAGACTATCCTCATCCCAAAAAAACCGGCAGTGCTGCTCGCCAATGCACTCAATTGTGGTGCTCACAGTACAATAGTTTAACTGGAACTCATTGAAACAATAGAGAACAATCTCTACCAACTTGTAGGGAAAATAAAAAACTAATAGAGAACAGAAGACATCCTCGACACCAAACCACATCGCCAAGGTGAAAACATTCTCTTTATTCATTAACCAAACCAGCGAATAAGGTCTTTGAAGAACAAAGAAACCCAACCGACCATACTTGCCACCCGGATCCCAGATATGAAACCCATACCAAAACTCAAGACCACCTACTCCAGGAGATAGACAACCCAACAGAGGGACCCAAGCCTGAACCCAAACTACTTTTGGCACCCAAGCGATTTTGATTGCTCGGATCACTCGAACTAGTGTGGACATGCAACCTGCTCGTATCACCTTAAGAGGAGGAAGCCTCTCCATCAACAGTAAGCACCGATCAGATTGCCTCGTTGCAGGAAACGGGCACCGGGTCATCGCCAGCCACCGATCAAAAGGAAGAGGACCCCTTCCAAGACGTAGACCAATAGCACCAGAGCTGAAGCGGCACCGCATCCACTGCACCCAACGAGCAAAACCAGTAGGCAAGAAAGGTCTCTCACCCCCTCTTCCGCCCATCAATTGCCTGAAGAAAGAACACCATGAACGCATCTCCTTAAGGCGTCCACGACGAGGTCGGATCTTCCATCTCAAAGCTTCGATCTGACCATCGACGTCAAGATCAAATCGATGAGAAAAGGCTCCAATAAAAGGAAGCCCAACACCTAAACCACAAAACTTCGTACGTGGTTGGGTAATCGCCGAACAAGGTCGGCACTGGATGGCTGCACAAAGACAGCGAAGTGCGGAGAGGAGACCAACACCGCCTGAGGTCGACGACGTGCGCCGTTGAGGGATCCCAAAGCCATGACGGCTAGGGTTTGGGAGGAGGAGTCGAAACCCCATCTCTTAAGATCTCATCATGAGTTCATGAGTAGTCATTTAAAGGGAGTTTCTCTAGTGATGACTTTTTTTATTAATGATTATTATATCTATTTTTCGATTACATCTCGAAAAATATATGAACCGTTCAATGTTAAGATATTTATGAGTATATCACTTCTACAAATTTTCAACAAAATTTGAAATCATTAATGTACTGAACTAGACCAAATAAATAGACGAACCAAATCTGTCAATTTTGAACCATTCATATTCATAAATGGTAAATCACAATTATAGATGACCTATTGATTTTAGATTTCGTTGAAAATTTGTAGAAGTGATCTACTCATAAATATCTAAATATTGAACGGTTGATTTGTCGAGATGTAATAAAAAGTAGGTCTAATCGAAAAGTCTTCACCAAGTCCTCATTATAGTGGTTCTCACTAGAGAATCTCCCGACATTTAAATGGGGTGTGCTCGAATTTTTTTTTTCTTTTTCACTAGCTTTTACATTTTTTTTACTTAAAACTTTAAATTAAATATAGAAATATATGTTAATGCTAGCTTATGGTGTTCAAAATTCAGGGGTTGGTTCCCATTTGGTAATAACATTGTATCTAGCACTCTTGCAAAAAATCTCAACATGAAATCCAAATACATTACTATTATGTAATTCATCAAAACTATGTGCTATACTACGGATTTTTTTTTAATTAATGCAAGTTCAAGAGATGCTAGAACCTATTATCGTTTTCTTTTTCATATAATGTACGTAGTTTCAAATCTTTCAATGAGACAAATACATACGAAAGAATTGTTGATAAAGTTTGTAGTTATAGAAAAGTGTTCTTATCCTTCACACAAAATAAAATAAAATGTTGTTCTAATTTTGTACCCAAAATTAATGACTCTGAAACCATTTATTAAAATGAAAAAAAAATAAAACAATGCACGAAATTCAAATGGTTTCTATATAATGACTCAAACTCAATCTTGCGTGTAAAGAATATAAAATTCTCACTTTATTTTTTGATTTTTTTGTGTTACGCTTATCACCTTCTTTCTACCATAGAAAGCAAGTTAAACAGCAGAAGGCATAAATATTGCAGGATATAGATAAGCTTAATTATATCTATAATATATAAATTGTGCTCATTAATTGCAGCAAAAGAAACTCCATAACCAATCCTTCTGAGGCTATATATACAAGGAGTAGTGTCTGAAATAATTCTAATCAAAAGACTCAGTTTCTATTCGATCAACCCTTAATTAGCTGCATAAATAAATGGTGAGCAGTCATTAGTTGCTAGCTAGCTAGATTTCTTAGGTTTGAGGAGTACTGTAAATGATCTTAACATTATATATTTTGTGCAGGAGCTCTCCTTAATTGGCTTGCTGCTTTTGGTTATTGCTTCATCGGCTATTGTTGGCATTGCATATGGCCAAAATGGCATTTTTGATGTGCGAGATTTTGGTGCGACTGGGAATGGCCTAGATGATGATTCTCGAGTAAATTTTTTGAATCCCCTCGCGTTTTTTCTTGCGCTTTTAAATCATATATGTCAAGAATTTTATACATATATTTTGTGTACATTTTTCAATTCTTTTTCCATATATACTGTATTCACGTGAGATATATATGAGTTAATAACTACGTATGATATTCTTTAATTTGTCTAACGTATATGTATACAAGGCTTTTCTGATGGCCTGGCAAAGAGCATGTGGAACTGTTGGAGAAACACAAACCCTATATATCCCACTGGGAAGAAAATACAAGGTGAAACCTGTGAGATTCGATGGTCCTTGCAAGTCGAACAACATTATAATTCAGGTAATTAAGTTCATGGCTTTTATTCTGTCTTTTCCCCCCACAGACCATCCCATTTGGAACATGGGGTCTTATCATTTCTTATGGTTTGCACCAAATCAAAGAATGAACATATAAATATCAATATATATGTCACCAACAATTATTTTTGTTTTTACTTTAATATATATTGTAAACTGTGATCAGGTTGATGGAAGCATTGAGGCTCCTTCCAGGATTGGTGAGTGGACGGGGTGCGAATCGGGAAGCTGGCTGGACTTCCAAAATGTGAAGGGTCTCACCATCAAGGGAGCAGGACTTATAGATGCCAAGGGTTCAATTTGGTGGCGACACAAACCTCAATTATTAACTAACCACACAAGTGTAATGCAATTAATTAGTATTAATATTCTTTATAGTATTACTCAGTTTTACGAATATCTGAAACTTATTTTTGTGTGTATGTGACGAACGCTCGCATCCAGGGGACTAATTTGAATTGTATAGCACCCACGGTACGTTATTCTTTTCACTAAAAATGTATTTACTCTCTTGATTGAAATGCTGTATTTTCCCGGCCAATTCTTTTGGTTCTAATCTTCATTTTGAGATAAACACATTCATGTTATGCAGGCGCTACGCTTTCGCTACTGCGACCAACTTTCCCTAAGTGGATTTACTTCCCTAAACAGCCCAAAAAAGCATATCATGATACATGGTTCCAGTGGTGTAGATATATCAAGCATTCATGTAAATGCACCTCAACATAGCCCCAACACTGATGGAATTGTTCTCTCTGGGTCGACTAGAGTAAATATATTCAAGTCTGTCTTTAGAACTGGTAATTTAAGTCATCCTCTTGTTGTTGGTTACTTATATAAATTAGGAGTGTGTCTAAATTAATTGGTATATATTGTACTATCATCATGGATCGATTAATTACTTGAATATAAATCGATTACTGTAGGTGATGACTGCATTGCAGTTAAGAGTGGATGCTCTTTTATAAACATAACTGGTGTGGCATGTGGACCAGGTCATGGTATTAGGTATGTATGTACGCTAAAAAATCTTGTTTCCGGCCTTATATGATACTGAAAAGTAGTCGTGTACATAGAATGACAAACTGAAAGTGAAAATAGCTAGCTAGCATTTCTCTATTCACTTGAACCATGAATCTGACACAACGTACTTCATATGTTATGTGTATGCCCAAAGTGTGGGAAGTTTAGGAAGACGACCTAATGATAAAGTTGAAGAAGTGCACGTTCGGAATTGTGTCTTTTACAGAACTCAAAATGGTGCAAGAATCAAAACAATCCGGGTAAGTACTTGATACGTATACCAGTGTATTTCCTAAGTGAGATCAGATATAGGATTAATTAAGTTCCCAATATTAATTGTTTCTTTTGTTTGTTCTGATCGATCGAAATAGGGAGGATGTGAAGGACATGTTAGGGCGATTTCGTTCAAGGAAATCAGACTTGTGGAGACAAGAAATCCGATCATTATTGACCAACACTACTTCAGTCGCCGCCGCTCATCTGGGAATGGAGAAATAAAGGTGAGCGATGTAACTTTCAGGGGTTTCCGAGGAACTTCATCTTCGGACCAATCAATAATACTCAAGTGCTCTAACCTGTGGTGCACCAACATTGTAATGGATCATGTCAACATAACTTCAATGATTCCCGGAAAGCGAACCTATTCTTATTGCGAGAATGCCAATGGAAGATCAAGCTTTACTACACCTGATGTTCCTTGCCTAGCAAAGCAGTGATGCATATATATCTATTATATAGTTGATATGTTAATGGTTAATTGATTTGCATGTATTATCTCGTTGCTTCCATGTTTTGGAAGTCACATTTCTCTCTATGTAACCTGTACTTCCCTTTTATCAATAATCAACTGAAAGCCGAAAGAGTTTCGGCTTTTAATCTAAAAGTAAATAAATTATATATATATATATCATATTAATTTTCAAACTCGAATTTCTCTTCATAATTAATTTCATATATCATAACATTTACCATTTTTTGCCCAGCGTTCGTGCCTTGTGTGGCCGATATATATGATTGCGTCCATTGGGTGTTCAGTTGGTGAATAAGAAACCTGGTGTCAACCTTGCCGTCATTTGCCGTTGATTCTTTACAAAAGATACACAAAAATTACTCTTTGTATTATGGCATTGTAAATTTCCAGATCTTCGAATTGAGGATTAATTGAACTTAATTAATTACGACACTATCCAACATGGAGAAGAAGAAAGTGGTGATGATAAGGTCAAATTAGATTATGTTGGATATTGAAGGATACATGCATGTATGACATATCTGGATTAATTTGTTTTTACCGGACTTTCAAAAACCATTAGTACTAGCTAGATTCTAATTTAATCGAATTGATGGAATATTTGCTATCCAAAACTAAAAACCATAAATCAATCAATTTTTGGATTCACTAATTACTGTGATCAGATTGATAAATAACCAAAAGTTACCAAAAATTGTAGCTTAATTACTATTTTGTTTATATTTGAAAGCCGGCTTAACTGAAAGATAAGGATGAAAATGTCTTCTAAATTAAAAGAAATGCAAAATCTCAAGAGAGATACTCAAAATTCATGTCCAGATTATATGATTCACCATCGATCTTCTTTCCATAAAGCAAGTCTTTAATTTTGGTTTCATTTAAATAATGAATAATTAAAGGCATAATCGACCTAATTAAACTTATAGATACCAGGATATATCAATGGCATTAATTGTCAATATATACCAGAAAAACAGACTCCAACAATCCCAGTAAAACTACATATATATATATATATATATATATATATAAGAAGGCCTAATATGGTGAGTAGGCATGCATGATGCATATTCATCGATCAGATCGAAGTTAAGAACATTGAATTATCCATCCCTCGAGGCCCTAAATTGGCTCCAAACTAATACTACTGATAATATGGTGAGGAACCCTAGCTTTCTTGAAACATCAAGGACGCACACATGCACTTACAGTCTATATATCTTACTTTTTTTACTATTTTTATATATATGATCTTCAAACATATACGCAACTAAATTGCATCTATGTGCAACTACATTGAAATAAAGTTTATATTTTTATTTTGTGCAGGACTTACATACATTCAGTTTCCTTTCTATTTTTGGTTATTGCTTCGTCAATTTTTCACATTGGATTTGGCGATTTTAATGTGCTTGATTACGGTTCATCTGGAGATGGCCATGCATGCTGATAATTCTGAATCTCTGAATCGAAACGTTCGATCTCCCTAGCTCTCTTCTTATCTAGGCTGTATTATTCCTAGCTTTTCATAATTTTTAAGAAAATCAAAGCACTATGCTTATGTACATACTCTCTTTCCAGGAATAGAACAATTTTTATATTTTAAGTTTTCAAGAAACACTAAAGATTTAGGTGCTTATGAGTTAAGACCCTCCAGTTCTAAAAAAAAAAACAAATTTTGGAAAGAAGGTAATTTTTACTGGCTTTAATTTCAGACAATGAGACTTTTGTACAGTGCAGACAATGAAACTTTGATTTCACATTCAAAGACAAATATATTAGAAATTGTAAAAAAAATTAGCCAACCTAGGATAGAGAACCTTGTTGGATGAAAGGTTAAAAGTCTCTAACTACAATAGTTTTTAGGCATTTTCACCACCACTAAATAGGGTCTCATCCCAAATAACAAGAGATATATAAAAAGCATGTCCGATTACGTATATTCCTAATCCTAAATGGAATGTCAGGATGTAGGGATCTGAAAGAGACTCCTTGAATTCTCCTAATAAGTAAAACGTGTATCATAACCCGCAAACCCAGTAGCCTGCCCCACCAGGATAGGCCCAGGCCCAACAGCCAAATGTGCACCATTGTGCTAATTGCTACCCCCGCCACCACCGCTTAGACTATTCAATAGTACAGTAAGATATGAGATGGTATCATATTTAATGCATCAAAATTGAGAGCTTACATCTATTGTTTTGTTTGTTTTTCCTTGTAGTCGTCTCTAATTTTAATTATGAGTATTAAAATGGAGTACTATTTCTTTTTTACATATTGACATATTGTTCATCCCATATATTAGTGACCCTATTTAATGCTTCAAAATTGGGAGCCTACGATAATTATTTCGTTAGTTTCAATTCCCCTCATAGCCAACTCCAAATCGGAGTTGGCTGTCATCGGGGGCTTTGATCTGTAATTTATTTTTTTTTATAAAAAAATTATAAAAAAAAACCAGCCCCATTAAAAACATTAAACAGAAAAATAAATAAATAAACTAGAATATGATGACTAGCCAGGGACAATCACTTCCCAAAATGCTAGTAAACCACATCTAAAGATGAAGAAAATCACAATGAAGCACACCTTATCTTGTGATTAGAGGGAAATGCAACTAGCTCTTGAAATAATATATCAAACAACGGCGCAAAATTTCAAAATTAATTTCTACAGAAAAATTCATAAAAGGAAAATCCTTCAAGACACTATGAAACTTCCCTTGTGGTGTAGACTAGTACTGCAGATACTAATGGCAGGTGAATATATCACTTCAGTCCTGTGCTAATAAATAACCTCCTATACGCACCCAATCTAAAAAGTTGAATTTCAAATTTTTACCTAATGTGATTCTGTGTGCCAGAAAACTTACCATATCTGATGATCCATTAATTGACACTATACACATAATCTAGTTGTATACGAATTTTTAATTTATGTATTTAATTTGACAAAAAATTATCTATCCATTAGTCCCATATAAGTACCACCCTGCAGGCTGCAGCAGACATTATTCTTTGCTCATTCTCATTGTCTGTTCAAACACACTCTCACTCTCAAAATGAGTACCTCCATAGTGACCCAGGAGAAGCTGCATGCATTTCACAGGATCGATCGAGAGATGTTCTCCCGATTGGTCGTAAGCTTCATGCGTGACCCCGCTGAATCTCTTCTAGCCATGGCCTTATGGCTATGGCTAGAACAGAAGGGGTACCCCAACATCATAATCATGATGTTGGGGCTTCCCGACAGCATAGTCAATGCTTTGGCTGATGAAGCTGTGCTGTGCTTGAGGTGTTTGGACTGCAGTACTAGTAACAGTACTCTCTTACGTTTAACCTCAAACGGTGGAATTGTACTCACCTCCAGACTCATGCAGAAGGAAATCTCACTCCAATGGTTCATCCAGAACAGATTCACAACAATCAGTGGGGTAAAGAATTTTCTCACCAATATCTGTGCTAGAATATTTACTGACATATTGCAGAGGGTTTTGCCTGGTACCAATCCTATACTGTCACAGTTTACTCATCCACAGCAGCCTCTTGTGATTCCGGGATTTCCACATCCAGTGTTTGGTGCACTCAATATATTCCCGGGATTTGTTGAGGACTTCATTCCCACAGGAGGGTTATGGGGTTGGAAGCCATCAATTGAGTTATCTGTTGATGACAGGACTATGTTTCTTACATTCTCGAGGGGGTTTCCTGTGTCAGTGGAAGAAGTGAATAAGCTTTTTTCAGATATTCTTGGGATTGAAAAATGTGTCCAGGATGTGGACATGGAAAATGTTCCTTCTGATGAACAACCATTGTATGCTAAAATGGTGTTATCTTCTGTCACATTTGTTGATAGCATATTGAAAGGGAATCGCGTCTCCAAGTTTCGGATCAATGGCAAGCACATCTGGGCTCGAAAATATGAACGACGAGACTAGATCGAGGATGTTCGATACGATCGAGTAGAGAGTGACAGCAGTACGTACTACTGTCTTCTAGAATGTAAGAGCTTGGTTTATCACTAGAGAAGTAAGACACATTTTGGATGAGATGGAATAATAATCTATAGTTATGGTTTTACAGATAGTATTCGCAATGGCTATGTTTTCTGAGATGTTTTTCTATTTTAAGATCGTACACATTTTTCTGGATAAAAACTTACGACATTTAGCGTTTTCTATTTAATAGTGTACATGCATTTTGTCGCACATCTCAAATTTAGACAAAAATTGTTAATTAATGTCGTGCATGAAAAAAAAATCTCCACTTCAAAATATAGATAACTTTTCTCAAATTGTAAATACAACATTAAAGTTGCTACACCGCGTGGTCACAACAATCTAATAATATTTCATATAAATTAATTTTATCATTACGTGTCTTGAGTTGCGGTGCAAGTTTGATATAACTGTGGTAACAATTGAACCCATATCTATATTGTCTTGACCCTTGACTTGTGATGCAAGTAATAAAATGTGGGTACATATATATATTTCAGTAAATGTGGGTACATTGTCCTAATTGTACTTTTATTCAGGTAACTACAATGGTTTGATTTTTAGTTTGTTTCTACTTAATTTAATTTGAAAGGAATTTTGTCTTCTTACTCTTGTGCAGCAGGACAAGAGTTTGCACTAATTTTCTTTGGTCATAAACACATCATAGTGTAAGTCAACTCCTGCTAGATAGGGCCACCAAAATACAAACCATGGCATCTCCACTTCCAACAGTCCATTACCCAAAACTCCATTCAAAGATTACCCTTGACACAAAATTGAGAAAGAAAAAAAAAAAAACAGAAACAACAACTAAGAACAACATAAACTTCAAGCAGATCAGTATTGGTCAAAAGAAAAATATAATATCTTATAGAATAGTAAACATAGTTTATATCCTCCTATATATATGCTCATATGAATATCCGCTTTTGTTTAAGTTGTAGCTCTCATCTACAGCAAGCCATGCTTTTTCTACTATTCTTCTCTACCTTTCTTCTTATTCATAACAACCAAGCCTCTTTGAATGATCCCATCACTTTCTCCTTCTCCACCTTCAATCCTCAGAGTTGTAGCAGTGAAGGTAAATTATTATGCATGGGCTCAGTGACTTCAGGAAAAGGGTATTTGAGTCTCACACCAGAGCCACAAGAAAGCAATTCAAGTTCATCATCGGCTTTGCCATTATATAAAGTTGGGAGGGTTTTGTATCGATACCCAGTTCCGGCATGGCCGTCTTTTATCTCTACAACTTTCACCGTCAGGATCTCTGCCTTCTCAAACACAACTGGTTCTGGAGATGGAATGGCATTTGTTTTTGCTCAGGATAGTAGTCCTTCTCCTCCCGATAGCTATGGCTCATTTCTTGGACTCCTTGATAGATCAACACAAGGTTAATATCTTTAAATATTCTGATATTTTTTCTTAATTTCTAGTTGCAAATAAAATATTTTATTATCTCATATACACATGCAGATTTTTCTGAAGAGCTAGACCACATTTCGTAATCACATTATGTGATAACTTTATGTATCACAATATCACATATATAATAGAAATGAAATCGAGTCTACCTCTATTAGAAATGTGGTCGTAAAGTAGTCAACAAATATTGTCCAAAAAAAAAAAGTAGTCAACAAATGTACGTGATCCAAATTATTTTATATTATTAGTTTTTGCATAATGTGATTAAATATTGAGGTCCAAAAATGTACCCTCTAGCATTACTATTTTTCTAGGGGCTGTACATTATGCTAAATCTTTTACACAAATGATTGCTAGAATTATGAAATGAACTTGGCTACTTTGACAAGGGTATATTTATATTATTATTATTTTCTAAATTTTTTGGTACTGTTAAAAAATCAGGTGGGATGATTAAGCAATTGGGAATTGAGCTAGACACTTTCATGAACCATGAGTTTGATCCAGATGACAATCACATAGCCATTGACACAACAAGCATAATGGACCCAGTTGCAATAAAGAGCCTCAACAGCGCAGGCATCAACCTCAAAAGTGGAAGAGACATCAAATTCACAATTGAGTATGATGGTTGGAATCAAATCCTCCATGTTTCAGCTGGGTACTCTGATAACCCAATGGTGACCATTTTAAACCATTCAATCTCCATGTTTGACACTGTTCCAAGCTCTGTGTATGTTGGTTTCACAGCCTCTACTGGGACTCTCCCAGAGAGCCACCAAGTCCTTGATTGGGTTTTCACCTCACTTCAATTGCCATCTCCTATCCCTTCTGGGAATTCCAAAGGGCATCACAGAAAGACTAGGAATATTTGGGTTGTTGATATTCCTGTTTTTCTGGGTGTGTTAATTTTGATGGCCTTCACTTACCCTTTGATTTTGAGAGTTGTGAAGAGAAATCACTGTGGTGGGAATGAGAGGGAAGATATAGAAAGCAGGACAAGAACAGCTGCAAATGCCCCTAAAATGTTTAGTTACAAGGAGATTTCAAGGGCTACTCAAGACTTCAGCAAGGAAAATCTGATTGGGGCAGGTGGATTTGGAGTTGTCTACAAAGGCATCATACCAGATGTGAAAGATGTTCCTCCTAAAACTATTGCTGTCAAGAAGATTACAGCAACCTCCAAGCAAGGTATGCGACTCTGTTCTGCACTTCTGCTTGAACTGTTTTTTTTTTTGGGCCTGCAAAATATTTCCTGTAACAAAAATCAACAATACTAATGAAAAGAATCATTTGGGTCTGTTGGTCAATTTTCAAAGTATTTATAAAGCAGACCCTCAAGTATACTTGGATTTTTTTTTTATTTTTTATTTTTTTTTATTGGGTATACTTGGATAGTTTTGTTACTAAATTAACTTTCTAGCAACATTTAGGTAACCATATTGTAGATCACACCTAGGACTTACTTGTAGTAGAGGAAACCTATGCATTTTGTAGTAGAGGCCTCTAATCAAGCACGAATTATATTAGGACTTACTTGGACTATCACTTACTCGAACTCCAAAGGAAATAAAATTTTCTATACCCCATACAAATAGACAATTACCTACATTCCTTAATTTGTATTTCTTTCAATTAATCTCTATGTACTAAAGTAATGTTTTCATGTTCAAACACATTACAGGGGAAAGGGAATACTTCGCAGAAATATGCACAATTGGGAGCCTAAGGCACAAGAACATTGTGCAACTCCAAGGCTGGTGTCACGAAAACGAAAATCGCTTCCTAATCTATGAATACATGCCTAACGGAAGCCTCGACCATTACATCGGAAAGGGCATCCTTGATTGGAAAACTAGGTACAATATCTTAACAGGCTTGGCATCAGCATTACTTTACCTCCATGAAGAATGTGGCAACCCTGTGGTTCACAGAGACATCAAACCCAACAATGTGATGTTGGACTCTCGCTACAATGCTCATCTTGGTGACTTTGGGCTAGCAAGACTAATACTACAAGATCCCTCTCTTACAATCCCGCTAGCCGGTACTCCCGGGTATTTGGCCCCAGAAGTGCTAGGGTTCGCCGGAAAAGCTACCCCAGAATCAGATGTCTATAGCTTCGGAATGGTGGTGCTAGAAGTGGTATGTGGGAGGAGATCAAAGGGTATCTTCGATGACTACAGTTTAGTAGAACATGTATGGAATTTGTATGCGAAAAACGAACTGCTCGAATGTGCGGACCAAGTTGTGCTTGATGGGAAATTTGAGGAGGAACAGGTGAAGAGGACATTGACTGTTGGCCTTGCTTGCTTGCATACAGATTTTATGCTCAGGCCTAAGATAAGGAAGGTGGTGCAGATTCTGATGAACCCAAATGAGCCTCTATTGGATTTGCCAGATACAAGGCCAAGGCCTAGTGCAGTCTATCTATCAATTTGTTCTTCTGCTCCTAGAACAACTGATTTTGGCTATGATGCCTCCTCATCCAGTATAATGATGACATAACATACATGATGGGCTTTACAGATTTTATGCTCAGGCCTAAGATAAGGAAGGTGGTGCTTGCTTGCTGGTGTTGTAATTACTGTAGGTGATGTACATGCTTTGTAAAGAAAAGAGTGTCACATATTTCTTGTGTAAAAGACAAATCAAAATGATGCGTTTGCCGGGAGTCGAACCCGGGTCTATTGCTTGGAAGGCAATTATCCTAACCGTTGGACTACAAACGCTTGTTATTTGAAGTTCAGCAGTTTTAAATATCTAACCGCTTCTTCATGTATAAGAGAGATTGATCTGCAAGCTTCATTTTGGAGATTGAAGTGTCTGGTCCCAATCAGAAACCCTAGTGGCCCATTTCCATAGATCCTTTCAAAATGCTAAGAGAAAGCTTACATTGAACATGGACCGAATGAATAAGACAGACTTAAAGATCCTATGAAAGTGTGAAAGGTAAGTATTTAAAGACAATTTTATGGCTGTTTGTAGATCGAGTTAGAGTTTAGACTTTAGAGAGATCATTGTGGATGACCTTACTTCTGATGAGGTATTTGGTTTAGTTTGGGCCATGTTACATCTAGCATAGAAAGTTAGGCGGCCTAACATCTCTTTCGCTAAACAGTTCAAGTATTTTGGATTATCAAGAGCTAATTAAGGCATAGTTTAGCATTGCCAAAATCTTTCTCAAAGCCTATCTAGGCTCAAGTGAGGTGAGGACTCACTTGATTTGACTTTTCATAATCGAGATTGGGTGGACATGGCTATATGCCTATATATATTCTGAGTTTGGAATTAGTAAAAGTTGGTAAAATGTCAAATCCTGCTTCGAGTTTGCAAATAAAACAAGAAGAAGGAAATTGAAGCAAAGATGGGTTTTTGTTGGTATCCAGCCAACCACTAAGGGAAATAGGAATAGTATCAATTAGCTAATTGACCCATCTTTGATTAATTCAAGCTTCCATATGAATTCTCAACAAGGTCGCTTTAGGGTTTATGGCTTTATGCATACACCATTCACAATAATTTATACGTACTACATAGAAATTGAAGACTATCTCACAAGCAACTCCACCAATTTTATTTCCTTGTTGAGAAAATTTGTAGCTTATTCTCACTTCCACTTAATTTGCAAAACTTTCAACTACATACCCTAAGTAGCAGGTTAGAGTCCATATATATAGAAGCAGCATGGTGATCGAGACAAAAATGTCAACATATTTTGTAAGTTTGGCAAACAAAGAGATCGATAATTTGGTTTTTGGGTCTCTGACATGTTTGAGATATAAGGTGTTGTTGGCATGCACCTAAGTTATGAACTTAAGCATCAAATTGGCTTTTAGCTTCATTTTGAAAGTCACATTTTGAAAGCATCAAATTGTCAAAGATTCGACCTAAATTAGTTTCAATTGACACGAATCGATTACTTTTACTTGGATCATTTTTAGTGGGTCAAAAACTATGGATTCCTAAATTCTGGATTTGTAATCAAATGGATAGGATTTGATTCATGCACATGAAAGCACCAAAAATGAATATGTGCAATTTAAACTACATCATATCCTACCTTTTTCATTTTTGCCAATGCACTTTATCGCTATTAAATTTAAGTAATTATATTCAAATTTTCTATCGCATCATAAAGATAATAAATATCCGACTAATGCATATCGGGTGTGAAATATAAAGTTATCTTGAAATGCTTATAATATGAGGTGTCTAATAGAAATTCAAATAAAATTAATAAAATAATGACGGTAAACTGAAGACAGTAGGGAAATGGGTAGAAAATAAAAATAAATTGTGTAATTTTCAAAATGAAAGAGATAAATCAAGAAATAAAATTACCATATAATTTTCTAAATAAATAATTGCAAAATAGTAATATTTGTCACCGACAACCTTGATGACCAAAAATTGATAAAAGAGAAATCGAATGAAAGAAGAAAAGTAAAATTTGTCCAAAAAAAGAAAAGAAAAGAAAAGAAGAAGTAAAAGTAAAAGGCCATAGTTGATTGGTTCTTTCTATCCATGGGCCCATAAATTAACAAGATCCATCTAACTTCAAAAGGACGCTGTACGGCCACACGTCACGTCAACCCTTCCAGTCATGCATCCCCAGGGACACGTGACACTTCCAAAATGCGCGCCTTTTTTTTGCTTTCATCCTTAAATCCGAATCTATGCCTCTCGAACTTGAAACAAAACATTTCAATCCAACACAATTTTAATAATTTCCTTATATTTACTTTTTACTTTTTTATTTTTGTCAATTTTCATAGCAAATAACAATGTGCTCTCCTCCTAACGGAGTGAGTTTAATGTCCTCGTGTTTTTACCTTTATAAGATATTAGAAATTTTTCAGTGTGACCGTCACATTGTCATGTAGTGTGACATGCTAATGTGATTGGACCACATATAATAAATGACAAATTGTTGATACATTAGCCAATTACAATAGTTTGTCACATCATGTGGCTATGTGACGGTCACATTTAAAAATTATCGTAAAGATACATATTATCCTTGATTATCAATCTATTGATGGTAAGCAACTAAGCATTAGTTGTTGTTAAATTTAAAGATTTTGTCATCCTAGTCATTTAGTTTGTATTTTTTTTTCTCATAATTACAAATAAATATTTCCCATTAATATGATAGTGACCTCTTGGTTTTTTCTCAAAGCTGACATGTAGATTAAAGAAAAAAAATATTATCATGCACTACATTAACAGATCCCACCAAAAACACAATAACAAATAATGATGCATATAATAGTGTTGTGTCAAAGTCTCATACTTCCAACTCTCCAACTTCAACCGAAAAAAATAATATACAATAAAGTTCAAAATCCAAAAAGAATCGATTGTGATTACATGACTAAAAAGTAAAAACATAATAAATTTACTATGAAAAGTCCTTCAAATCCCAACCAAAAGGTCCAAAACACAAAAAAAAAAATATAAAAAAAAAATAGTCCACAAAATGAATTTTGAATTCTGTACCAAATATTAAGAAATAATGAGTCAGTCGGATTAAGACAGTGACCTGCCAGCTTTGCCTAGTACAATACATACTCGAGTTTGAGTCTCACTCTCTCAACATTTCTTGAACTTTGAAGCCTCTTCTCCTCTCTCAAAAAAGAAAAAGAAAATAATGAGCGAATACAAAAAGATAGGAATTTATTTATTTTTAGACTTTTAGCTAGAAAAAAAAAAATTCAAAGCCCTATATGAAGCCCCAATACAACCTCACCCATCAAACCCCCACACCATATTGCACTTTTCCACTTGTATTTTATTTCCCCATTTTCCACACAAATAAAAACCTCCCCCTCCTCTCTCTCCTTCACTACAATCCAGCTCTCACTCCCAACTCAACCCCTTCCTTGTTCAATCACAGTTTCTATCTGACCTCTTCTTCCTCCTCCTCCTCCTCAATTATCCCCCACCCTTTTCTCAGCCACAGCCCCACCTCCATTTCCAGAAAATGGGCAAAGGTGGCTCTCTCAGCGAAAGCGTCATCAAGAAGATCCTCCTCTCCTACACCTACGTCGCCATATGGATCTTCCTCAGCTTCACCGTCATCGTCTACAACAAGTACATCCTCGACAAGAAGATGTACGGCTGGCCCTTCCCAATTTCTCTCACCATGATCCACATGTCCTTCTGCGCAGCCCTCGCCTTCATCCTCGTCCGAGTCTTCAAAATCGTCGAGCCCATGACAATGACCCGAGACATCTACCTCTCCTCCGTCGTCCCCATCGGAGCCCTGTACTCCCTCTCTCTCTGGCTCTCTAATTCCGCTTACATTTATCTCTCTGTTTCCTTTATTCAAATGCTTAAGGCCCTGATGCCTGTGGCCGTTTACTCTATTGGGGTGTCATTTAAAAAAGAGACCTTCAAGACTGATACAATGGTGAACATGCTGTCTATCTCTGTCGGTGTGGCCATTGCGGCTTATGGGGAGGCTAGATTCGACACCTGGGGTGTCATTCTTCAATTGGGTGCGGTTGTTTTCGAGGCCACAAGGCTTGTCATGATCCAAATCTTGCTCACCTCCAAAGGGATCACCTTGAATCCCATTACCTCTTTGTATTATGTGGCTCCTTGTTGCTTGGCCTTCTTGCTTGTGCCTTGGATCTATGTGGAGTACCCAACATTGAGGGACTCCTCCAGTTTCCATTTAGATTACTTGATTTTCGGAACCAATTCCGTATGTGCATTTGCTCTCAATCTCGCTGTGTTCTTGCTTGTGGGGAAGACCTCGGCTTTGACTATGAATGTGGCTGGTGTGGTGAAAGATTGGCTCTTGATTGCCTTCTCTTGGTCTGTGATCAAGGACACGGTGACCCCAATCAATCTGGTTGGCTATGGCCTTGCGTTTTTGGGGGTTGCCTATTACAACCACTTGAAATTGCAGGCTCTCAAGGCCAAGGAGGCGCAGAAGAAGGTGGCTCAGGCAGATGAGGAGGCCAATAATAGGCTGTTGGAGGAGAAGGAAGATGAAGGAATTGGGAAGAGAAATGAATCACAGAATTGATTTGCAGGGTTCCTAATTGGATTAGGAACAAATTTGAGCTAGATTATCATGATAATAAGAGCAGTGTTGGATAGAAGGTGGAAGAGCATAAAATGGGTTCGAATTGAGGGGCGAAAGGAACTTGCCACGTTCGGTTTTCTTTCTTTTTAGTACTTCCATATTAGTATTGCTAAGGATTTGAGATTCACAACTGTTGCTTATAGTGCCAATCATGTATGTTTAGTAGAGGAAGAATCTCAGTTGCCTTAATTTTTTTTTGTTCCTCTTTTCTTTTATGTCTGTGTAGGTACTCCTTGTTATGAAGCTTTTTAATACTTATTTTTTCATATTCATGGTCTTTGTCTCAATGGGATTATTGTTGGTAAGTCTTCTGAAGTTGGCATATGATAAGTTGGATCACATTGTGTTCTTTCTCATCCTACTCGATTGATGTTTGTCAATTCCATCACTAGGAAAATTGAGATTTTAGAGATTAAACTATTTGGGAAATGGAAAAGAGAACAGGATAGGTATTAGATACTCATCTGGCCAAAAGTGGGACTTTGCAAGTTTTGGAAGAAAAATCATGGCCATGACGAACAACTTGTTAATGCACTTTGAAACTGCCTACTTCAAATTATGGGTCACCTTTAGATCCCTCACAATAATTATGGGATTGATGTCTTGTTTGACTAGGACCAATTCCTATGTGTACATAGGTAAGCAAGTTAGGTAAGAGGTAGAAAGTCTTGCCCCAAGCTCTCACCTAGTCATCTCCCATATTTGCTTTCAGTTCAATCCACCAACCCTGTGATTAATCGATTAGGGCCACCTATTTTTACCTTCTATTATGAAGTTACTGAATTCCAATAAATTGTATCTTTCTATCTTTTAACTTCAATCAACCCCTTTTAACTATAGCTAGTGACATTAGCATCCATTTCATGATCACAAGACTTTCCCCTTGGATCCTCTTGGAAATGATCTACAGCTTAGCTTTAGTTCGAACCAAAGAAAGATCTACAACTTTAGGTACCTTGATGTGGTAGTGTCTTACTGTCTTACGTATTCATGTTCACTTCCCCTTTTAACTATAAGAGGGTTCTCTGTCACATTAGATGGTATCTAAAATTGGATAAACTTTTGTGCCACACATATTAGGCTAATCTTACAGACTTATAGCTCACGTCTTCAGAGTTTCTTCTATAATTTGCTTTTAGTCTCATAATCCAACCGTCACGCCAAGTCGCCAAGCATTCTGAGCAAATGCACCCAAAACTATGACCCCCATTAACTTCTTACATGAGGTTTAAGTTAACATGGTTGTTATGCTGACCTTGTTTACACAATGGTGTTGTTTACAAGAAGTGACTTCCAATCTTTGTTGCTTTTATAGAGTTGACTCTATTCCTTCTATGAAAACAGAGTTTAGTATCAGCACATTATTAAGCCAAAAAAAAAAAATATCAGCACATTAAACTAGATCCACATGGGTTGTGAAGATTGAATAATGTGATGAACTGTCCAACAAAACCAAATATAACAATGTGTTTTTTTTTTCTCAAAAAAAAAAAAAAATATAACAATGTGTTTACTTGTAGTGGCATTGGACTAATTCATTTTCTAAAATAAACTAGCTACAGAATTGACCAAGATTGATTAGTGAAATTGGTGTAGGGCTCCGGCTCAATACGAATTAATCTTGTTCTTTTACCAACATAGGATGTGATTTTTGGGATTTTCAAAAGACTCCACTAGTACGTTTTTTTTTTGGTCAAGCACAAGTGCGTGTTAGTAGACAAATTGACATGATACCAAATGGGATAAGGTGTCATGATCTTGGGAATATTAATAATTTTGGTTGCCGGCTTAGTTTGGCTGGTTATTTGAACAATGTAACAAAGATTTCTGGTTGGGATTTGTCTCCAATGGTTGGTTATTCATACATCAAATAAGGGCTTATCTATCTCAATGTGAATATATTGGTTTGGTATCTTTCAATCTATGTTTGGAGTTAAAATCCCACAATTCAAGCTGGTGAAGAAACAATATCATATAGTTGACCAGAATGAAGCTGGTGAAACAATATCTATACCCTTGATTATAAGCCCCATAAAATTCAACTTTCTACTAGAGGCCCATAACCAAATTAAGTACATCTCTTCAATCCTATATACCACATGCATCAGCGACATCAGCCATTTTATTTGTTTATCCATAGTCCATACATACACAACTGCCCATATGGCCATATGCGAGTGTTGGTAGCTAATATTTCAACTTGAACTCATACTAAATATTAGTTTGATTAATCAAGGCTTAATCGCGGCTGCACCGGCCTTTACTTTAAAAATAAAATAATAGTTTGATTAATTGATTGTTTTTAAGCATGATATAAAACTAAGGATCCGGATATCTCTTATGCCATAGCTAATATGGTTGAGGTCGACTGGCGAGATTGATATCTCCAGAAAAACAGAGTTGAACGAGATAGATATTTTTTTGATCAAAGGAACGAGATAGATAAGGGATGAAAAGAAGAGATAATTAAGGGAGATATCAAAGAACGAAAGCAGACGTTTATTTTTTTCTTTAACGTAAGAGAACAGATGTTTGTCTTGGATGAGCCACTTTTGGAATATTTATTAGCCAAATGCTGAGGTGAAGAATTGTTAGCTCTCAGATATCTGATGGACGAGTGAGATTAAAAGGATGAAACTTATTACAACCATTTAAACCGATAAAGATTACCCACTAAT